>CM067294.1:4802700-6077800 GCA_033220335.2 Troides aeacus | reverse complement strand
TCATATATTTCAGGAATGTTGACCCTGCACCTGAAAGCACAGTGCTGGCGAACCCTCCACTAGGTGGACAGAGGACATGAATACAATAACTGGGATGCACTGGATCCCAAACAGAGCTGGACGGTGCTTTCTGGAACATAATACAAGAGACCTCTGTCCAGCAGTGGACGTCCATCGGTTGAAATGATGAAGATATTTAATTGTTATTTATTGTTCAATTCCTAATATCCTTTTTAACTTGACCTTATCAATAGGATATTGAGGACAGGTTAACATCGCAACAATTACCATATGTTAAGTGGTAACAAGGTATAGAGTAAAAGTAGATGAGCGTTGTACTTTTAAAACTTATCTGAAAATAGGTCGAGGACTACTCATTGGCCTGAACTGAAGTACCACCGCATATACGAAAGAATGCAGTAATTTTGCTGAACCTACAACTTTTAGCTTTAAATAAAGTAGATTAAGTTGATCTTTAGCCGAAAAGGAAGTTTGGTAATCATGGATTCTGCTTTAGGCGCCTAATATTAATTTGAAACGGTTTAAATGTTGGATTTCATCTTAAATTTTGTTTTATACGGTGATGCTATGAGATGAGTGAGACCTTCACCTGATAATTACACCTGTCACATTATACCGTGGCACTTGTTGGGATGAAATACACAGCACCGCATTATGCTCATCTCAAGGCGACATAAGATGCTAAGCCTCATTACCCTAATAATTTTCCTAATTACCGCATGTCTAGACTTTATTTTCAAAATTATTTAAACGTTTGTCTATATTAAATGATACAAAATGCAATTTTTCAAATAATTTTATTAAAAAAAAGATTCTTTGTAACAACTAAGTATACGCTTATCAATATGAATAATATTCGCATTCTACGTTTTGGGCTCAGAAAAACGTAGAATACGATATTGTTTTCGCTAAGGCCTAGTCTAATATATACATAGGAATAGACAATGCAAATTTACAGGATAATTACACTACTAACGTTACGTAATAATTACACTATCACTACATTTACGCTAACAGCTTATGGTGAACAACGATCATCGTACACTGCAGAACACAACACAAACACACAGTGAATTGACGATTAGAACAGTTCAAATGCTTTGCATTTCAACAACAGTCTCGTGCTATTTGAAGCAAGTCTTTAGTCAGAAAATTTGAGAGCATTGAGACGTCTTCGTGTTGGCGGTGACCGTATGCTCCATGTGAGCCAGCGCCGTCAGCTCCGTGTCCATCTTCCTGTTCTTTATTCGCGGGTTTTTTATTATCTGTCGCTTTTTGCAACAGCACAGTATTTCCTCGAACTCCTTCCTGAAGTTGTCGTTTAACCAACCGTACAGAAGGGGGTTGGAGACGGCGCTCGACATGCCGAACATGTGACAGATGGCGTAAGTTATTGTCATTGACTTCTCGTCTAGTATAGGCTCAGTGCTGAAATCGGCAGATAAATTGAATACATTCAAAGGCAACCAACTTATAACATACGTGACGGCTATAGCTATTAGTATGGCAGGAGTCTTCCTCGTGGTCCGTCTACGGCCGCGCAGCCTCCTATGGATCTGAACGTGGGCCATGACAACCACAAGAACTGGGAGTAAGTATTGTAAGATTAAACTAAATAGAGAGTATATCGCTCGCCCGTTGGAAATGGGCCAGTCTTCTATGCAGAAACTTAAAGAGTCCATATCCTTTAGTCCTATGTTGTGAGTTTTGAGACTTCTAAAGATGTATAGAGGCGAAGCGAGGAAGAAAGCTGTGACCCATATGAACATCATTGTGACGAGAGCGCCCATTGTCTGCAATCCAGGCCGCGTCGGATACACGATCAGCTGTTAACAAAACAACAAAGAAATCATATTCATTCTTTTAAATGTTCTAATAACAACAGATTTTACTTATCGAAGTTATTATTCTATAACAGCTGTTGTTGATTGATTAAATAGTAATAACAGCTAAACCGATAATAATATTACCGTCAATTAGTTAATGATTGTATTAGAAGATAGGGACGATGAATTTACTGTAAAAAGTAATACTCCTTTACCTAAACAATTCGAAAAATGTAATAAACAGTAGAAAAGAAATCTAATTCAGTTCTAGTAAAGATTGCTACCTATGTCCAACGTTGGATGTCCATCGGCTGAGATGATGATGATGAAATATTGCTACCAAAAATAATACACGTATGTATGGATAATAAATTAACTGTCTTAGAGGTACAGCATGCAAATCTTATCATGTTAGGAGATCCATGAAACGTTTCCAAGGTCACATGTTTTAGAGTATATTGACAGAAGGCATATGAAATACCAACATATATAGATATTGGAAATAGGCCTATTATGTATATATTATGGCCTATGTCCAACAGTGGACTTCTATCGGCTGATAACGATGATGATGATGATAGATATTGGCATTTTTATCCACTCAGTTAACGACTTAGTTAATATTTTAAAACTATTGCCATTACGGTTTTCAATACATAAGAGTCAAAGTATACTAGAAGAGGTTTCTCCTCTTGGAATAGAATAACATTTAAATTCTTCTTCTTTGAATAGATTAGAAGAGAATAGGACAGAACAGATGGAATATAGCATTATTGTTTACCAAATAATGTTATCTTTAATGAAAAACTATTACACGTTCTTACTCCTAAAAGCGAACCTACCAGACAACCTTTGGAAAATAATAAATAGATATGGTTTAGGTAGTTAGTGCATATATGTAATATATAATAATATTGATAGAAGTAATAACATATATATATGATATCCAACCTCATATGGATTATATTTTTATAATAACATGCATCATTTGTTTATTGCACTCATCTTATCGTTTGACGTTGAACGACTCTTATCAGTTGTTATCTATTGCTTGGACGTTTAGTTCATTATCACCAGACCCTCGAGCGATGGAGTTCACATAAAATCAATAACGCGTGTCGTGGTGTGATATGATTATCAAATATTAAACTGATGCTGTGGTACTGAGTATCTACTATCTAGTGAGTCTATCACAGTTCTCTGTTTCCGGAGGCCGTCTACGTATGTACCATCGCAGCTCTTATTCCTGCCAAACAGTACTGGGTTATCATTACCGTGTTCGGGTTTAAAAGGCGCTGTAGCTATTGAAATTAATGAGGTAACGAGACAACATCTTATGTTATCAGATGTAGAATACAAAAATTCATCACTATGAATTTTATGTTAGTTTTTAAAGTAAATATTAAATCTTTCAAACTTGAGAAGTATGTGTGATTACACTCTTGACTCCCTGCTTGTGAGAGAAGTCTCCTTCTTTTATTATGACGCTATCCAAATGCGGTAATTTTTTTTTATTCGACAACATGACTACAAAAGTTCACTACAAAACGTTCACCTGATGGTAGTTGCCTGTCTATGACAATATGCTGTTAATTAGTATGACATACACAGCATCACACTATGAACCGATTGAGATATAAGATGTAGTCTTTACCTCAATTTCATCAGTTATCCCTTCAAACCGGAAATGTAATTTTTTGAACACTACTGTTTGGTGGCTGAAATAGGAGCAACAGGTCCTCGACAATATAGACCAGTATGTGATGAAACATTTGAAGGTGCATCACTGCAGTAATTTTACTACTGCTAATAGCGATGATGTATTACCTTAAGGATTAGTAGAGACAGTACAAAAGGTGTGGTTTTGAGAATGTTATTTGAGTGTTGCCAATATAAATATGATTCGTACAACTCACAAATAAATAACTCGTGAAAGAATTGTTACCTGTAATAAAAATGTAAATACTTTTAGAGGGAATCACGAAGAGGAAACCGTGAAGTTTTTACGCGACCGTATACAAATGAGGGTTGTGAGGGACGGTTGGATTGTCCTTTGGAATTGTATATTTTATGCAAAACGATGCATGACTCTACTTTGCCGAACACTCAAAGGTGATTGAGTATTAGTTTTTCAATTCAATCCTATTTATAAACATTTCTATTGTTACAGGGTTAAAAAAAAAGCGAATTTCGAGTCAATAAATCACTCATTGGTCAATATACTTAATAGTATCTAAATCAACATCAATGTTTTACAGTAGCTGTTCTTTACCCGCTTTGCTGGCTGTTATAATAGCAGATGGAAATTCGATCCATCATGTTTTTTTCTGTTAATTGGTATGGCATCCAAACATCGAGCTTCTTTTTGAATCCAGCTTTGTTTAAATGGTTTAAAACTGTTTTGTGGTCCATTTTTAGCTCCTGGGCGATGTTACAACTGCTAACATGCCGGTCAACTTCGATCATTTCTCCGATTTTATCGACATTTTCGGCGACCGGCCTACCTGTGCGAGGTGCATCTTTAACATCAAAAATTCCTGAACGGAATCTACGAAACCAAAATTGCACATAATTGGCTGTTACAGTATCGGGTCCATAAACACAATTCACAATTTTAGCCGCCTGGCTTGCATTTTCGCCTTTGTCAAAGAAAAACTGTAAAATGTACCGAATTTTCTCTTTGTTCACTTCCATATTTAACACCCTGTAACTCACAATTGAATGCACCAAACAAAAAACAGCAAAAGAATTTTTTTACTGCGAAATGTCACCTTTCCAACGAGCATAAATCTGAAACTGTTTGATCGATACTTTACGAGAAATTTATCACTACAGCCATCTACCGAAAAAATAATGGATTTCTTTTTCCCCAACCTAATATACACTTGACTTGAAATTTGTCCGAAATACTCCATAGGAACAACCACAGCCGCAAACGACTTTCTATAGCAACCGTTACTATAGCAACTGTATAAATAATACCAAATGAAAATGTTTATAGAAGTAGATTAGAAATAAAACGAAGAAGGATCTATGAAATTTAAAAAATATATGGTTTATAATCATATACAAATTCCGCGTCGAAGAGTTATGTTCCCTTGTCGATACATTCACTAGTTTTCACGTAAAAGAAAAAGAAAGCCTTTTTCAATATATATAGATTTTCATATCAAAGTTAATAATAATATATATTCAACTCTTATAAAAGCATACTAAAATTACGATACTGGCGTTAGGTCTTGTTTGGTCGATACCTAGATAGGTGTCACTGCAGCATCTATTACCGCTGCTGAAGGATATTGTGCTCAACACACTGGAACTTAAGATGTTAATTTTCATTACTCTAGTAATTTTAATAATAAAATCCCTATTCAAAGGATTAGATTCGCAAGCCCTATCATTAACTGCTACTCTATTATGGCTAGAGCTTTACTACGTATATCAATACTTACATTTCGAAGATGTTTATTTTGAGCTAATTCCCATTACTATTTTTTCTAAATTTACTTCCATCTCTTTAACAATGAAGATAATAGTGTAGTAATCCTATATCAACTTTTACATTGACCAATATTTATAACTTTTTTTTTAATATTCAAATAAGCTTAAGCATATCAACGCCGGCCTATAACAACGTGGAAGATATTTAGGATATTACTTAAAACACCAATTATGCTTGTTGAGACAAAACGTTGTCTCGTTACCGTAGTAATACAGTAGCTACAGCGCCCTTCAAACCGAACCACAGCAGTGTTTCCACACTACTATTTGAGTATAGCCGTGAGACTTAGATCTCTAGAAATAGGGATCTACAATAAAATTATGGATAGTATCTACTTTAAGCCAGTTTACTAGAATATAGAATTAAATTATATACACTACCTAGATAATATCTGAAAGGTATCTGCTGATAGATACAAAACCATTACTAACTAGAAATACCTTTCAGGTTATCCAGATGTAGGTCTCCTTATAGTTTCTTAGAGTTATGACAACTATCGTTTACCGATCAAACCGTCAAACATATGAGATGACGTCAAAAACTAAATCGCCACAGCGATACCTATTTCCAGACGTATTGAGTGAAGTGTAAACAGTTTAACATATATGTTTACACTATCTAAGTAACGAGCGCTATCTGGTGAGAGTGCTTACAGATCCACTAGTAAAGATTGAATCAAATCTAGCACAAAGCCAACTTTCGTCTTCGTCATGCCACTTGCCGATTTCGTCATGAATTCTGCTATGAATTATGTTTTTGTTAACATCGTTTCCAATTTCAGATTTCTTGAATCAGATGAGGAAATTTTCAATTTTACTCATAGTACTAATTATTTCACTTCTTCTTCTTCCTCCTGCACTTTTACCAGCTATGTGGGGTCGGCACAGTATGTACTTCTCTTCCATATCCCTCTATCAGCAGTTATATCTGAATTCACACTCTTTTTAAACCTGTCATCTTTCACACAATCCATCCACACTTTCTTATGTCTTCCTCTACTATAACCATTCACTTCCATTCTCATAACTATATATTGTACTAATTTTTTCACTAAGAATGCATTTTATTTACTTCTTTGTATACTTTTTCTAATAATATTGTTTTTTTATGAAAAAGTCGTGTACATCAATATCGTGGCTACTCGTAATAATTGTCGGGGTCAGTCTAGGTAGGTTCCTCTAAATCGCCTCATTATCATCATCATCATCAGTCTTTGTTTACCACTGCTGGATATGGGCCTTCCCCAACGTCTTTCTACAAATGCGAACCTCAGCTTCTCACATCCATCCACTTCCAGCCGCCCTGATGATGTCGTCGATTCATCTGGAGAGCGGGCGTCATATACCTCTGCGAACTGTACGCGGCCTCCACTCCAAGACTTTCCTCTCCCATCAACCGTCACTGACATGACAGACATGGCCACCCTACTGCCACTTCAGCTTGCAGGTTTTGAGAGCTACATCGACAACTTTAGTTCTCCGTCGAATTTTTTCGTTCCGGATTCTGTCCTTTAGAGAAGTGCCAAGCATAGCTCTTTCTCGCTCGCTATGCTACTTTAAATCCATGGACCAGCCCGATGGTCAGGTGCCATGTCTCTGCGCCGAAAAGAAGGGTGGTCTAAAGCGCCTATTTGGTGGAGATACATTTTCCGCTTCGATTAGAAGAGAACTGTAGGTAGTAGTTTTTTATATCTCAGAGCGATAAGTACATTGTGATATAGTGTAAATAATCCTACTCAACACCAAATTGTTAGACGTACGCGTGTCACTTTCCATCAGCCAAATAGCAAGCAATTCCATATTTAATGACAAATATATTATTTACAACACAAACTGGATATCAATGACGTACCTGATACCTATCTAGGGCAATGGCGGTAATTGAGATAGTGGAAACGAAGATAGATATAGCCTGTATAGCTCCGCAGGCTTTGCACAGGCTTGGCCAGTCCGGCAGCGGCCAATGTTTTGTCAGCAGTTCCATCAATGTCAACGGAGTACCGACGCAGCAGACTAATGCATCCGATACAGCTAAATTGACTATGAACATGTTCCTCGCTGTCCTCATGACGGGCTTCCTAACAACCTGAAACAGAAAACTTTATTAATATATATTTTTTTATCTACTTGTCCGCTTGGATATGATTTCGTACAGTAACAAGTACTAATTAAATTGTGGATGGTACGTTACTCTTTCGAAACTCTGGCTCAGTTTTGACTGTGGGAACCACAGCACTTGTTTTTGGAACTGTTTACTGCTGGTAAGTCTCTAAAGCAGGAGAAGGTCTAGGTTGGTACCACCACAACGCCAAACGCTGCCGCCAAAGAGTAGTGTGCAAACATTACTTTGTTATGGTTTGTAGGGTGTTAATTGTTAAATTACTGGGGTAACGAGACTTAACATCTTGTGTCTCTGGCGACTAGTACAATATGGTTCTGCTTATAACACCCTAACTAGCGCCAAGTTGGTACAAGCAGGCGTATCACTTACCATCTCGTTCGTATCGTCACTTCATCTAGTAAAAAAAATGCTATGAGTCAAACTCTCTTGGCGTTGAACTTAGCAAGAACTTAGCCATTGTACCCACCATTATCAGCCGATAAAGGTGCTGGACAAAAACCTCCCCCAAACATTCCTATAACGATCGGTTCTGTGTCCAATCACTGGCCACCAGGGGCCGTCGTTTGTAGGTTTTCATATGGAGGGATATGGTCCATTTCTCACCATGCTGGCCCAATGCGGGTTGGTGGGAGTCAGAGCCTCGATTGTTGATTAGCAAGGTACACCGAGAACAGATGAGGTTGGCTTGGGTACCATCAGTTGTTATGCGGGATCCTTACACTCCTTTATCATGGACTTCAAAAGGTACAATTGGAAAACTTTCACTAGCGAAATTCCTCAAAATACATGTTATAAGCTTAGCCACTGTTCTATAGGTGAAGTTAGGTTAAAAAGATTTTGTCTTTTTAAATGACCTAGCATTAATTTTAATCTAAAGCACGTACATTAATATAATCTTACTAGTATCTAGTTGACGTCAAAAGCAAACCTAAATCGGTGTTCATTTGTAAAGGCACTTAAACGTGAAATTTGTATTTAACTGTTTAATAACAAACTCAAATGAAACTTCATTAGAATCTCTAACGAAAATTATTACTAGAGTACTAGTATACTAAGAAGTTATTAGATTAACATGATGACAGACTGGTCATTAATCTGAGGGTAGGTGATATGAATAGCCTCGAATGCCTAGAATAGACTAGATTGATACTGGATGAAATTGTGCTCGTCGTCTTGAGACATAATATGTTAACCTCAGTAATTTTTCTAGGTAGAGGTAAAACAGTAATATTTGCATGTTACTATTTGTTGGCGGAAGTAAACACTGTTGTGGTACCTAGATACTTATCTGTAGTAACTAGATACTTAAGAGACCATAAGTAATGTATACATTATGAAAAGGAAATACTTACGGAAATAACGACAAGAGAATTCCCGACGGCTCCAATGACCACGAGAATGCCGTAGAAGGTGAGAAGGAGAGCGCTGGTGCGATCATCGACTTTTCTATTTAAGGAGAACTTTTCTAAAAGGTTGTTGGGATTTTCTATGCCTCTTGATGCTTCTATCAACCATTTTGCTGATGCGTTAAGGGTCAGGTTCATGCTGGGGTCAACTCTCTGAAACAAACGAATAATGTTCAGATTTCCGATGTTTTTCTGTACTGTTGGAAGATAAAGTCATGTTTTTTTTGCAACGTAATAAATACTAAGAGTTACTGCTTTTACCTTGGATATGAAGGAGATGAGAGTTCAGGTTCAGGCATTATTTAGTTGTTTACTAGTCTAATATGATTTATTATGATCTCTTAAAATAACTTTGTCGCCGTCTATTTGAACTGATCTAGTGAATTTTGTATTACATTTATTGAAAATACTTGTGATAACCTTGATTTATTTTAGTGTACTAACACTGCAATATACGATATTTATTATCTTTGTATTATTGGCGAATAGTTTCACTCGCTAAAAGGAGCCAACACGGTGCCTTAACGACTTTCCTCGTCATTGTTCCTCCGCCGCTGTTATTAGACATCGGAAGGTCTTAAAAATTAATAAAAGATACGCCATTACTACCACATGTCGTCTGCGATCGTATTTAATAAATACTGTCGAGGGTGATATTGTGTAAATAATAGATATACTTCGCTAATATACCACAGTCACAGTTGCCTTAGACCTTTTAGATCTTATATTCGTCGCTGGAAAGTTTTATATAAACTCTGCAGAGACCAAGGTTCCGTTTTGTGTCTTCCGTTTTGAAGGTTGCTGTGGCTAGCGAAATTATTTACCAGCAAATATTAATTTAAACTTATTAAGGTTCAAAAAGTCTTATTAAAGATTTAATAACTTAAAAGCTGACGATTGAGTATAGTGCTTACAAGGATATTGTTTCAATTTATTGATAATATTGGGTCATCTTAGTAAGTTATGAAGAAAGACAATTATTAACGGCATCTGAACTCATATAATACTATGAAAAGGTTAATAGAATATTATTCGTTTTTTTTTATTTTAAAGTGGAACGTTCTGCTGGTGGTAAGTGATGCCTTCTCCAACAATAATGTGGTGTTAGATGTGATAGATATCACAGCACGACGCTGTTATTTTACCACAAAAAAGACTACTACAGTATGATGATAGAATTTTGGAACCTAATTTTTTCAACTAAGATCTTTATTATCGTAGGAAATCTTCTTAAAAGATACCTTGCTTCTGAGGGGAAGACTATATGGAGCTGTTACTCACTACCCACTAAAGTCCCCTCGGTGGTCTCAGTGCATTAGAAGGAGCTGCAGAATCTACGGAACGCACCGGTGCCCCCCTGCATTCTGTCTAAAATATCCTACGGAAGAGCAAAGCCCTCCTTAGCACCCACGCTGTGCTACAGCAAATACAAGACCACCATGCATTTAACGTCCTCTTAAGGCTCACTTATTGAATTTTGAGGGTCCCCACTGTCAAGGCTTACGAACCCGAGGATCCTATTCTCAATAGTTCGAGACTACAGGGTTGAAGGATGGGTCGTCCGTTGTCATTGCCATACGTCTTCGTGCCCTCTCTTTCGTTTTTGCTCGGTGGACTCCTTCTACACCATGACGGTGACAGAAGAAAAGCAACGAGACCTATTATCTGTAGCAATGGACTTTTGCAAAGTTATAATTGTATCATACGTAAAGGTTTTCTCAATAAACGTGTAGAACTAAAGTACAATTATCAGCTGTTCTATTTGTTGACAAGTTGGGAGCACTTCAACTATATGTACGACGATAAGATAGGCACACTTGACTATAATTTATTTTCAGTCGCCTGTGTCGGACATGTTTATGTAGTGTATATAATCGTAACATCGATAGTGGTTTATTAAATTAGCGTAACTGCGGCTTGCTTTGTCTTTTGCTCACTCCCAACATATCCTTGGAGGACAATGTTGTAAACAAACGGTCCCACAGTCCCATGTAAATAGGTAAACATGTCAATGATCCTTACGTAAAGGCAACCCGTCTTTACAATGGTAAGGTTTAGTACATTCTAAGGTCTTTTGAAATGTATATAAGATATAACAAAATGAAGGAAGAGAAGGTAAAGAAAGATTTTATTAGTCTCTCTTGCCTTAGATCAATATGGTGGATAACATTTCAGCATCTTATTTTGCTAAACAGTTTGAAGGACCTTGTTGTTAAGATTTGTTGTGTTAAGACCTAAGATCTGGTTTTCTCAATCAGACGGTTAAACTTCAGAAAAAGGCACCCAATTTTTATGATGTTGCTAGTAAAATGTTTGTGTAACAAAACCCAGAATTTATATCAGAAAGCAATAGGAGCGTTGGGGTACAATATAGGCATTTTTACTAGGGTCTCATGAGTACAAGAACCCAATGTACCATCAGGTGATAGGTCTGAATGAATAGCCTAAAATTAATACTTAAAATCGGTTAAAGATCTTCCATTTCGTCAATGTACTCTACTCATGTTCAAAATGGCGACCAGAGCAGACTGTTTAAGTGAAGGAAATTATCTTTTTAGTTTGAAAAAAAAAATTATTGAAAGATCACAAAAGGTATAGTAAATAAGTGATCACTTATTAATAGAAAAAAAAAAAATAAGATCAAAAGGTTAACTTTTTCTCATTAAATTGATCAATCTCACTTTCAACAAAGTTTCTTAAATCAATTTTGAACTTGGTTAAGAACTAGTTATATTTCGCTCCACAGAGTATAAAGTATTTTAGTATAGAAAGAAATAAGTAAAGTCGAAGTATTTTTTTTTTATTTAATATAGAAATTAACTTTGATAAGTTTGAATTATGTTATAATTGTTTTTTATTTACTTTTCTTAAGTAGGGTCCGAAAATTAGATTTGATCGCATTTGGTACTACGCTACTTGTGATTGTTTTGACATCATTTTTACTGGTGGTTGGTCTTTCACCACAGACCATCTAGATACCATGGCAGGTTCTATTTTCGCCGGAAAACAGTAGTGTGCTAATATGACTGTATTCCGGTTTCAAAGGCGCTGTAACTAGTAAAATAACAGTTGTCACAAGACATAACATTTAGTCTGAAGACGACTAGCGCAATGTGGTGCTGTGTATATAACTTACCATCAGGTGAGGGTTGTCGCTGCGTTAAGTAAAAAAAAATTCATACTTAATTAGTAAATAATGTTAGTGCTAGTTTATATCAAAGTATTTATTGATACTACTAGAGAGGCACCGTCGCCTTCCGTAGATATCAGTGTCTTTAAATATGGCAGAAAGACCATCGGATAGGTTTTTATGGGTAGAGTCATACCATCATAACTCTAATTACCAGAAAATATATTTTGAAGCTTTCCTGTGATACACATACATATAAGCTCACCTAATGATAAATATTATGTCTAGCCATACGGTAGAGCTAGTTAGGATGATAGGATAATCCATCCAGCACAACAAGGTGTAATGTTTCCACTAGCGGCAGAAATAAGAGCTGCGGTGGTACGTAGATGGTCTAGGGTAAGAGACATACCACCACTGAATTTTCAACAGCCTGTTTACGTTACCACTGTTGGGGCACAGACATATCCTGAATATAAGGGCGATGGGCCATAGTCACCGCGCGGGCCTAATGCGGATTGGTGACTTCACACTCACTTTAGAATAAATTCTAATTCATGTGCAGGTTTCCTCGCGATGTTTTCCTTCACCGTTTGTATCTCGCTGTTGTAACCAAAGTTTACAAATGATTCGAAACAGCGACCTTCGGAATGAAGGCCGCAAGCTCTAACCATTAGGCCAGCGAGCTATCATTGAATACAACTACTAAATAATAAGTTGAATCACCCCTCGATGAAGTAGACAGTAAGTTTAAGGCCAGAACTTTAGAAATTAGTTTCTAAATATTATGTTTTCTCGTTTAATATATACACAACATATTATAATATATTTCATACATTATATGGAAATTTGTTATACAGAGTTTAATCTATTCTCAGGTCTTCTGTAGCAATTTTAAATCTTCGTTATGTGAAAGCATTTCCCCAATTCCGACTTATAGTGGAGGAGAGTGCATCGTAGGGTATAAGCATAAAAGATTTCATTTCGTACCGCTACACGCTAACGTCTGTACCTATATATAAGCAGCTTCATATAACTTTTCCGGTTTCGAGCTCACCTGCTCCATCCGTTGGAAACGGATGCATAACTGGGTTACGTAGTACAAGGTAAAATCAAAAGTTCACAGAAGGTTATAAAGTTTATTATATACATTTCTATGAGTGTGTATAAACTGAGACTGATGTTGCGTTGGTACCTCCTCAAACGGTTTCCGGTAACAGATATATCATCAGTAAGAGATTACGACCGGATCCACAGCTATCTTAATTCTAAACTAGCATAGCATGCTACCAAGTTTTATGACTATAAAACTTGGTAGCAAATCTCTGCTTCCGGAGATTGTCTAGATTGGAGCAACAGTAGCTCCTGTTTCAATCGGCACTGCCTCCCAGTTCAAAAGACGCTGTAGCTAGAGAAATTACTGGGGTAACGAGATAATATGTTACTCAAAGCGACGAGCAAAAGATGGTGTACGGTGTACATTATTCCAACTTGAGCCAGCTTGTTATGTGCTGGAGTATAATTTACCATTAGATGTCTCACTCGTCTCTCTCACTTCGTTAAATGAAACGCTGAACATCTAATAGACTGTAAAATCAAACAGAACAAAGTTACTAGTAATTTACTCCTGAAAACTTTTGGAATAGTTCCAACCCTTATAAAATGTTGGCGGTCTTTCAAACTTGCCATTTTTTTTACAACGCCCTCAAAGTACCCTTGTAACAAGTCTTAAAAGCACATGTTACTTATCAGACTTGATTAAAGTGAGGTATAAAAGTTATTGGATTCGGGACATGATAAGGGGTAATAAAGAGTGGGATAAGGATGGAGGGGTTAACCACACTCCAGTCGAATTTATTGTTGGTCACTTTAATATATTTTCGAAGAGTCACCAAATCTAAAAACGTATAGAATGATGAAGTATCATCATCATTATCAGCTTTTATTCACTGCTTGATGTAGGCCTTCCCCAATGTCATTACTAAGAAAAGCCTTTACCGACACAAAAAATGAGAGTGTGTGAACAGATTATGTCATCTTCTAGATCTACAATGAATACTATTTGATATACTGTTCTAGATTTAAGTAATGGATGATCAGTGTTTCCTCTTATAACCCTCAACGCCGAAGCTGGTAATAGTTATCTACCAACCCACACTTGACCAATACTACGGTCTGTTTGTAAGAGAAGTATTCTCAGCAGTGGGATTATAAAGTGGGCAGTTTATTTATCGTTCATTACAATCGGTAAGTATCCATTGTTATCATTGATGCGGTTTTTAAAGATTTTTTCTCAACTTAACTGAAACATTTGAACTTAACTAGGCCTCGTTTCCTTTTTACTGCTATAGAAATAAGTTAGCTTAGACTGTGATATATTACAGTCTAAGCTAACTACTAACTTATCGCTGACGAAAATTAGTCGTAATCCTAACATTAACTGTATTAACTGGATTCATACTTTTTTTCTCGTTAGAATTTTTACACTACGCTATTACAGGAATTAGGTTCGCGATCAGTTCGCCAGGGTTACTGTACTCCGCAGATATCCAACGTTGTTGTGGTTACTTAGTAGGACAACTGTAACTTCTGAGATAAGGATCATCATGAATACTGGAACTCTCCTAGATAGGGTATGTATGGTACAAATAGGTACATAGAAATGACCATGTAAATAAATATCATAGAATGAGTAGTAAAATGACTTCATTGACGATCCGAAGGGACTAGAGATCAAGGATCATTTGAGATATATATTTTACATTATATATATATATTATATATTTAGTTTACTTTGTTCGCCAATCACGTAAAAACTAGTGAACGTATCGACATGTGAACATGACCATTGGATGGCGAATAATTTGTAAATGGTCATAGATTATATATTTTTTAATTTTTATCGAACCATCATTATTTTATATCTAATAGACTTTTATACATATTTTAATTTGGTATTATTTATGCGGTTGCTATAGTGACGGTTGCTATAGAAAATCATTTGAGAATGCTCTCAAATAATATTACATACAAATTTCAAGTCTGACTTCATATTACGTCCAGCAAAGCGGGCATGGATCAACTAGTACAAAATATATATTTACTTACTATATTCTCTTACTGCGTTATACATTATATATGTACTCACTGTATTCTGTTACTGACTCATAAAAATGTTGAGATCATAATATATTATTATTTTTATTTATCACGAGCACATACTGCCTCGCGTCTGAAATGTCAAACGATAACGGACCGCTGTACGAAACGTGTATCGCAAATTCACGATCCGGGTTTGGCATAAATCAGACCGTAGCGGTTTTCAGCTAACAGAATTATATTGTTTCATGAAAAAAAAACACGTCAATCTATCATCTTTGTAACTGAAATAATTTGGTTGCTGGATTTTAACAGCTTCATCAGCTCCCAACCTCATGAAGTAAATGCGCCACCATAACACGATTGCCGTTACGTCAATGTATGACAGCTGGAGTATTCTGTGCAAGCTCTCCCCATCCTGTCCACGGCGCCATTTTCACTTAAAACCATGTGATATTGAGGTCAAATGTTTGCTTTTTTAATATGTGTTAATCAATCTTTCTCATGATTCTAAAAATGTATGATATTATTAAAAAAAAAATAATGAAATGACTACATCATGTTTTTCCTGAGTCAAATAGTAGTAGTAGGTCTCTGATGCCAGAGACTGTCTAGATAAGTTACCAACGCAAAGACTTTCTGCCGTCAAAGAATACTGTGTAAACGTTACTGTGTTCCGGTTTGAAGGCAGCTGTGGCTAGTGAAACTATTGGAGTACAGTGACTTATCTTGTCTTAAAGTAATAAATACAATGGTTCTGTTTATAATGCAAGCTAACTCCACGTTGTTATGGACAGGCATATCTCTTACCATCTCATCAACGTCTTCTTCGTTTTATCACATATAATAAAAAAAAATATATAAAAAAAAAAGATTTCTGTTTGATTTTGCATTTTTAACAGCACCCTTCAGACATACACGAGTATTCATCATCATCATTCCAACCGGTGTAGGTCCACTGCTGGATATAGGTCTCTTGTTATGTGTTTCATAAACCACGGTTTTGTGACGACTTCAAGGTGACTCAGCCCCAGCCATTCTCCTCAACTGCCAACCTCACCTGCCTGGTGCATCCTGCAGATTGACCAACGAGGCTCTGACATCCGACTCAAGGTATAACCATTCATCACTAGTTGACTTAAACACTATAGACCTAGCAGCAGTAATATCGGTGCGATCAAGTCAGTATTGTGGTGATCTGCCAAGCGTGTTGATTATTGCCAAAACCCCACAGGTTCTTGGCAAAAAAACGTGATAGATCGGTAATACTTAATCTGCGTAAATTTAGGAGTTGTCTCATCTGGTATCATCAGCCGATAGACGTCCACAGCTGGACATAGGCCTCCCCCAAAGATCTCCATATACAGTCAGCATGGCCTCCGGCACCGCCGGGGATTAGGGGCTGTAGTATATAAAGGTTCATATGGGGGGATCGTCTGGTATAACTACACGGATTTTATGAAAAAAAGGTTGAGTACCACTGTATTTATTGGACCCTGGCGAGAGTGGGCAGCTGTGAAAATATTTATTATAACACATCATTACACCGATGCTTATATTAATGACTACGCTACGCTGGTTTTCGTAGTGTTCGGATAGTTATTAATTACATTTTATAAAAGCCCATTTATATAACTGTCATCGCTCAAAGCGAACAGACGGATGGGTGTGCAACAAATAGATTACACACTTTTTAATGTTGCTCTTGGGAAACTGAGACCTGTTCAATGTTAAAACTTGTTATTACATCGCGTGGGTTCCGCGCGTCGTTCGCTTTAGAAGCGTTATTGCGTTTTTAAGTTTTGCAGCTCTTCGCTGTGTGAAGGTTAAAAGCTTTTTAACCAAACCCCTTGAATAATTTTCACCGGTGACAGGTTAAAAGTGGTGTAGTATTAAAACTATTATTCATTAACATGTTGCAACACTGTGTGTGTGGCACTGGTGAGTAGCTGGCTGGCCTAATGGTTAGAGCGTGCGGCTTTCATTCCGAAGGTCGCGGGTTCAAACCTCGGCATGTACCGATGACTTAATGTTAAAGTTATATACATTTGTGAACTTTAGTTACAACAGCGAAATACAAACGGTGAAGGAAAACATCGTGAGGAAACCCGCACACTGACATCATCTTTGTGTGTGTGTGGGGTGGTCCCAATAAAGTGGCAACAGGCTCGCCCCCTGTTACATGGGACCTAATCTGACCATATCTGGCGAAATGTGGGTGTTTATTCACCTCTGCCTACCCCTACTGGGTAAAAGGCTTGACAATATAAAAAAAAAAATATAGCATGTTGCAACACTATCAGGGCATTCCCTGGTATATCTGGAGAGTCTGAATTGTTCCCCTGAACTAAAGGCAGAATGGATTGTACCACGCTGATCGTCAACCTTCACTAGTTGGAGAGGTAGTTTAAGAAGAAGACAATATGGCATGGAATAGGCTTATTACTATCAGGCGATCTTCTTGGTCGTCTCGTGTCTTCGAGATCTGGTTATGGTTTATTGAAAGTTAAGCATAGTGTAAGAAGATTTCTTCCTAAAGTTTAGAACACATGAATAATTTTCTTTTTATCAAAAGGGTGGGTAAACGATGGAACAGTTCACCTGGAGTAGAGTGATCACTGACCATGGGCATTAGCAACATCATAGGGGTCGCGGCTTCGATGGTGACCTTTAAAGGTATAATAGGCTCTTTTCTTAAAGACCCCATGTTGTATTGGTTCGGTAATACCGCCACAAAGTAGTGCGTGGGTGGTGAAGATGGAACTGCGTTGTGTCGTGAGGAAAGTATCAGCAAGAGTAACTCCTCGGAACACTCCTCGTGGTACATTATAAAATACCAACAGGTTTAAAAAAGATGTTATAATAACCGTTTTTTTTTTTTTTTTAAATAGTACATATTGTTTACGTTGAGAACGAAACTGAGTAATGCGCGGCGACGTGCGAAGGTAAAACATAAGATTTACCGAGCGCACGTCAACGGATGCTGTTACTGTACCACCGGAAGCTTTCAACGTCTAATATCAAAGCACAGGTTTTTTTTTTTCAACCGGCAATTGACGAGATAATACCGCCTGACGATAAGTGATATGTCTCACCATAACGTGGCGATAGTACGGTATCTATTCCTCCATATTGTACTCGCCACCTTGAGATATAAGCTCCAGTCTCGTTACCTCAGTAATTTCACTAGCTACAGCGTCTTTCTAACCGGAACACGGTAATGTTTGCACACTATTGTTTGGCAGCGGTAACAGGAGCTGCGGCGGTATCTAGATGGTATCGAGCAACAGAACCTATAACTACTAAGTGATTATAATTACCACCACCACCACAACAATATTATATTGTAGTTATACTAAAAAAAAAAAGACGAGGGTCTAAAAGGTTCTTGTATAATGTTCGTTTGACCGCGATATCTGTTAAGTGGTGAATGTGGTCAGTGGTGGTAAAACGCACTACCCTAATGACGGCTTATTCACTGTTGCATTAAACAGACCCACGTAAAAAAAAAAAAAAATTTTTTTTATTAATTTTGGTAATCCTGTATATCCTTCAAAATCCGTCCGTTATAAACTTGGTCATAAAAAATAAAGCCTAAGGGCGAAGAATTAATATTATTTTTAACAAAATTGCTATTCACAACATTTGTTCTAGCTTCCGTCTTTACATCTCTGGAGGGTATACAGAAAATAAATTCTATAATACACAATTTTTCACATCAAAGAAATATTATTAATGAAATTAATGAGTTTTTTTTTTTAATTCAGATTTTCATAATGTCTTCCTTTCAATTTGAAAACATTTAATTTATTTCTGTAAATGAGTTTTGCTCGATAAAAAGGTAACGAAAGGTTTTAATGGCGGAAGAATTTTTCATTAAAAACTCCTT
The DNA here is from genome assembly GCA_033220335.2 of Troides aeacus. NCBI lineage: Eukaryota > Metazoa > Arthropoda > Insecta > Lepidoptera > Papilionidae > Troides > Troides aeacus. The sequence continues at coordinate 6,058,806 of CM067294.1, read as the reverse complement.
AAAGGTTTCTTCTCGAAACATGTTAAAGAAAGTGTAATTAATTTATATCGTATTCGAAAGAAATTTATGTATATACATATATGTATATATTTACACATATATATAAATATATACATATATATATAACACATTCATTGACTCTGTTGACAGAGACTGTTTATGTAGGTACCACTGCAGCTCCAACGTCTACCGCTAAACAGTGCTGTGCAAACATTACTGTGTTCCGGTTTGAAGGCGTTATAACAATTGAAATTACTGGAATAAAAAGACAACATCCTATTCCTTAAGACGACAAGCGCAATGTGGTGCAGTGTATATCATCCTGACTCACGTCACGGTGTTATGGGCGTATCACTAACCATCAGATAAATGACCTTCTCGCCTCGTCAGAAAACAAAAAACACGAGACCACCGAAACTATTAGACGTAAACACTCAAAATTTGGTAAAGATATTGCTTCTGCAATTTAGAGGTCAGCTTAGAATGGTTTTTACAAAATTCCTACCCCCAGATGCGAGGGTGTTACTGCCAGCTAGGCGGGCAAGTAGCAGCTAGTTATTAGGGTATTTAAAATCTTTATAAAAAACCTTCTAGTATGTTGATTGCATATATATTATCATTCTCAAAACTAGTCGACTTTTTCCAAAATCATACCAGCTAGTGAAATTACTATGGTAACAAGATTAAAAAAATGATTTAATGTAACAAGAACTAACTCTACTTTAACTAGACTTCCTCGCAGTAAACTTTTCCTCGCAATAAACTTTAATGCGCAGTAGACTTTACGTCACAGTAAACTTTTCCAGGCAGTAAACTTCTCCTCACAGTAAACTTTTCTTGGCTGTACACTTTTCTTGTCAGTAAACTTTTCTGGGCAGTAAACTTTTCCAGGCAGTAAACTTTTCCTCGCAGTAGACTTCTCCTCACAGTAAACTTTTCTTGGCTGTACACTTTTCTTGTCAGTAAACTTTTCTAGGCAGTAAACTTTTCCAGACAGTAAACTTTTCCAGTCTGTAAACTTTTCCAGGCAGTAAACTTTTCCAGGCAGTAAACTTTTCTTCGCAGTAGACTTTTCCAGGCAGTAAACTTTTACTCACAGTAAACTTTTTCAGGCAGTAAACTTTTCTTCGCAGTAAATTTTTCGTGGCAGTAAACGTTACCCGGCAGTAGATATTTTCAGCCAGTAGACTTATACTCGTAGTAAACTTTTCCTGGCAGTAAACTTCCAGGCAGTAAACTTTTCCAGGCAGTAAACTTTCCGTGGCAGTAACTTTTCCATGCAGTAGATTTTTTCAGCCAGTACACTTTTCCTCACAGTAAACTTTTCCAGACAGTAAACTTTTCCAGACAGTAAACTTTTCCAGGCAGTAAACTTTTCTTTTCTAACTCGCTCTTTGAACATCCCCATAACTCATACCCTCATAAGTCATATAGTATTCTCATCGGTCAATGGATACGACCGGCACGAAGATGACCAGCGTTTGAAAACCTTACGATATTTAAATTACATCGGTAACTAAATAGAGGGCATAACTAACTTTAAACCGTATACTTAACAGCGAATTGGAGATCCCTGATGAAGACACTGAAGAAATTGCTGCTTCATCAAAAATCAGCCGTCTTCAAAGGGAACCGGAGGTCGGCATTTCGTCTCTATTCAAACCTGAAGTGGATCCATAATAACCTCTTTACTATAATCTAGTCGGCGTTGGAATGAATACTGGATTTGTAGTAGGCTTTATAGCTGATGGTATATGTTCGAAATTTGAAATGACCCCCCAATTTGAATATGGCAACACATTCTGATGATGAAACTATAATACTGTCGGCAGGTTGCTGTCGCCGGTAGCCATCTCGGTAAGTACCACCGCTGCTGTTATTTCTACCGTTAAACTAGTCTGCAAACATTACTGTGTTCTGGTTTAAAGGACGCTGTAGCTAGTGTAATTAGTGAGGCAAGGAGATTCAACATATGTCGCAGTTGAGCGCAATATGGTGGACCATCAGAACGTCGTGCACCTTTCGTCACTTAATTAAATTAAAAAAAAATCTGCTACCCCTTCGCTTATAAACCGCTGTCTGTATTTCAGAAGTAACGCGATGATGAGAACTTTCACTCGATTGCAAGTGCCTGTTTCTAATGGAGTGGTGGTAAGAATGATGAAAGCTTCACCACATACTAAGCATTGTTTATCAGCAGATATATACTTAGAAGTATAACTTAAACATGATTCAAGAAAACATTTCTTTCATTATTTTAATATTAAACATAACTAAGATCCGTTGAAGAAAAAAGATGGAACAAAAGAATATGACGAATGAAATTTTTGTACCAAGTCCCAGTTTTGAAAGCCTACTCGGGGTGTGAAGACGGGATGGTTTTCATGCCCTGAGGGGGTGTTAGTTTTATTTGTGTTGTTTTATGATTGATTGCATTGGTTTAAGGAAGATGGATGCGGTATTATGATTGGTATTGTTAGTTTTCCTTTCATCAGATTCGTGTCTCTTTAAACTATTTATGCCATAAGTAAAACCTCATACCGTCTACTTCTTGATGAAGTCCATCTCAAGTTTGTTAAGTAGAGATCAATAAGAGAAATGGTAGAGTACGAGAGAAACAATGAGAAGAGCAGAACGTTTATCTGATGGTAAGAGATACGGCTGCCTATAAGATCGTGCCTTTAATTAGGATGCTGTACATAGCACCACATTGTGCTCACCTGAGACATAAAAAATAAAATCTCATTACCTCAGTATATTTCTGAGCTACTTGCTACAGCGTCTTTCAAACAGGAACACAGTAATGTTTGCTTCCTACTGTATATCGGTAGAAACATGAATTGCGGTGACACCTACTTAGACGGTCTCCGGAAACAGAGACCACGTATACATAGGAGGATTGCCAAAGATCCATTTAGTCTCAAAGCTTGATAGAGATATTGCTTCTGCTATTTAGAGGTCATATAAGAATGGATTATACAAAATTTCTACCCTAAAGAGAGCTGCAAGGAGGTATTAAAGAGGAAGAATCTTGGGGGAAAGTTGGTTGACGCCGAGTTGAAATAATGCTGACAAATTTCCGTTCTAATTTTATATTACAGCTAGCTAGCTGAACCGGAAACAGCTACTTTTACTGTATAAGATTACTAGTTCACCGGATGGATTTATAATAACCTTGCCACCAACCGACCTCCTACCAGAGACCTCTGTAATACAAAGGTTCCAAAGCAACCGCTTAGGCTCTGCGCTACTAAGACATTACTGGTTCCGGTGGTAGGCCACTGTTGCCGTAGACCACCTAGTTTATCCTAGATGATCTCCGGTCGTAACTCCTATTTCAGCCAGTAAACAGCAATGTTCAGACTTTACTGTGTGCCGGTTTGTTGGGCGCTGTAGCTAGTGCAATCAATGGGTAAAGACTTTAAATCTTATGTCTTCAAGCGACGGGATTTATCTCGTGTTGTGTATATTATCCTAAGTCAGGTGTATCACTTGCTATCCGGTGTACGTTCCACACCACATCTTCGTCGAAAAAAAAAGTTCAAGTTAATTTTATGTTTTATTAGCTATATCCAACTCTCCGACTTACTAAAAACAATTCAGAGCTTTTAGGTCAAAAGCATTTGGTATAAAGAAAAATAATATACGATTTTTCCGAATAACTCCAGTGCTCATTAGCAAGTGAACTTTCTCCTCGTTCACATCTGAAGTGGATTTTGACAACCCCTAAGATAATCCGGTCAGTCGGTCAAAGCGAATACAAAAAAAAAAAAAAATTGCTAGCCGAAGTCATTGCAGAAAGTCTTCTTTTCAAGTCCGCAGTGCTTACTTTGATGTCGGATACTTTGTTATAAGCTAGTTGATTACTTCATCTAATTACTAGTAACAGTGTTAGTGAAAATTATTGTGTTTAGCGATATTTCGTTTCCGTTTTAGCGTGACTAAATATATCTAGATCAAATTGGCATGATTTTAGTCTATGTTTAGTTGTGATCAATATTGCTTAAAATCAGAAATTTATAACAAAGTTTATGTTATATTAAGTAGCCAAATTAAATGATTTTTTTCAATAATATTAATATATATATATATATATGTATGGAAATGGAAACTATCATCTGAAATATTACCAAAAAGCTCTGTTCCATAAGTTCAGTGTCTTTATCAAACTATAAGATAAAACCTTACCAATAAAGAAAAAAGATAAATAAGATATTAGTTCTTACATATTCATTACAAAATGGCGATCAGCTCTGCTTTAACTAATGTTAGACGGTGGCGATATCCACCTGATGGTAAGATATACCCCAGCTCATAACAACGTAGCACAAGTTAGTATACACTACACTACTTTGTGCTTGTCGCGATGATTCATCGCTTCACCCAGTTATTTAGTTACAGCGCCCTTTAAATCGGAACACAGTAATGTTTGCATACTTACGTTTGACAGCAGAAATAGGAGCTGAAGTGGTACCTAAATAGTCTTCGGCAATAGAGACCTACCAGCACCATAAATTCTATAGTTCAACTGCCTTCATCTTTCTAAACAGAAATATTCATTAAAAAAAAAAAGTTTGAAAAAAAAAAAATGTTACGGAAGTAATTTCTGAATTGTTAGTACTCAACAATAAGTTAGACGTCAAATTTAAGGATTTGTTAGTATCCTAAGAAGTCTGAGAAGGTACTCCGAACTTGAGACCCTAATACAGGAAGAAACTATTATCAGATTCTGTAAGCCCTAAGTGACACTAGGCACGTGTGGCAGATACCAGAGCGAGAGTACATTGAGTAAGTGGACCCTTCAATAGACGAGACCAATGGCTAGGCCATGAAAAAAATGGATAGATGGTGTAGAGGTAGACCTCAGAAGAATAGGGAAAATTTACAGTGTGGATGAAGAAGACAGAGACGCGACATCTGGAGTAGAATAGTACACTTACTGACTGTAGCGCCATCGAGTAAGCTAATAAGTAGTACACTAAAACGGTACAACCAATTTCTAAATTCGACTATTTATGCCCCGAAGTGATCGCCTATTGGATTTCCAGAATATTCTCTGATATAAATTTACGCTTGGACGTAGTATATACTCAGATACCAGATGCCTGCTTAATATAAACCGACACGGATTCTTTATGAACATTAAGAGTGTGTGTACAATAAAAAATATTGCGTAAATATCTCCACGGAGACGGTCGGAGTCGCGGATGATAACCAGGTGGTGTCTTTACCACGAACACCACCACCATCAGTCCATAGAAATCCACTACTAGACATAGATCATATAGGGGAGCCAAAGATCTGCACATCGGTCCAGCTTTTGCAGGGATTTGGGTCATTTCCCACCACGCTGACCCAATACGACTTGGTGGGAGCCAGAGCCTCGTTTGCAGAATAGCAAGGTTCACCATGAGCTGGTGAGATTGGCTTGGGTCTCGTGAGTTGTTGAGCGGAACCCCTTACACCCCTTACAATAAAGACAACTCCTGAATCAATATGTTTTACACTCCAACATCTGATGGTGATAAGGCTGCCCATAACAACGCGCTAGGTAGGATGTCTTGCGACATAAGATGTCAAGTCTTCTTTAGTAATTGCATTAGCTACAACGCCTTTCAAACCCGAACACTACAGACTATTGTTTAGTGGTAGAATAGGTACTGTGGTATAACCAGTAAACAACATTGAGAGATATTAAGCTCAATACATTTCTTATTCTCCTAAATTTATAGCTACAGCCTCCTTCATATATAAAAAAACTGATGTTTTCACACATAAAGGGATTGGAAGGTAGCCTTGTTGAAACATTTTGCTGGTGGTAGGATCTTCGGCAACAGAGATCCACAAATAACATCGTATCTTTGGTGGTAGGTGGTATCTGTTGCCGGAAACCGTTTAAGTAAGTAAACACAGCATCTATTTCCGCCGTCAAACATTGTGTACAAACATTAATGTGTTCCGGTTTGAAGAGTGTTGTTGCTAGTGAAACTACTGCGGTGACGAGACAACATCCTATGTCTCAAGGCGAAGAGAACATATCACTTGTCATCAGGTCATCGTCTCGCTGGTCTCGTCACTTAGTCGTATAAATAATAATCATTGAGGGACACCTGTCTAGCAGTCGGCGCCTATGTTGATTGTATTTGATTATATGGTCTTTATAGGATATGGTCTTATTTTATATGAACCGGAAGAACATTATTAACAACTGTACTAATTAAACATTAGATTTAAATGTTATTAACAGAATATTCAATCGATATCATAAAGCGAGCTCGTACGGAATATGTCATCCATATTTCATATATCAAAGCCTGAGCCAGAGATTGACGACATGAAAGCGATAGGTAGTGAACCGGATTAGAAAATACCTTATCCCAAATATCAGCAGCTTTTAAAAGCTTCCAAAAATAACTTGCGCTTCAGTTTATTGAAATGGATTACTTTGATGATGCAAAAAAAAAATATTATGTAAGCTGAGATAGGTTCTAAAGATTGCTAAAATAGTCCACTCTGTTTTGTCTCTGTTGCCGGAGGCTGACGAAGTAGGTTGTACGCAACGCCTATATCTGCAGTCAAACAGTAGTTTGCAAACATTACTGTGTTCCGGATCGAAGAGCTCTGTAGCTGTAATTACTGGAGTATCGAGGTGGAACATCCCAAGCCTCAGGCTACGAGCGCAACGTGGTGCTATTAATACACTCTTAATTTGTCGTAGCTTCATTATATAAAAAGATAATATAGTTATCATTTCGGACTAAAAAGTCATCAAAGTAGACAATGTTAAAAATCTTATTTTACTCGTAAGTAAAGGCTACTCTAACGATAAGTTAGATTAAGTTAGTTAATGTCTTACTAAGTAATAAGTATACTAAATATTTCACTCTATTCAACTGCTCCAATTAGTCAAGATATTTTCCTCATTCATTAATATCAATTAGGAATTAGGTTAACGTACCGGATAAGATTTTTTTATTTACTAGTATTACTACTAGTATTAGTACTATTAGTAATAACTGTTGTTATTGGTTATTGAAAAATCTTGCTATATTGTTTTACTGGCTATTCTCCTACAGTTTTGCTGAGAGAATTAGATTTGAATTTCGTCAGAAATGTACCCATCACCTACTCGCCCACATCCCAGGCTCCTTCTTCCTTTGAGCGTTCAGGTCTAATAATTTCGTAGATCACGTGATGACTCAAATAATCTATGGATGTCTGCTGTATATAGATATATTTCTCTATTATATACAACCACCACTTTATTACATTTACCATAAATATAGATGAACTAGACGTGTGATATTTAAAGGTCAGAATCGTAAAATTATTAAAGGAGATGAAGATTACTCTTAAACTCTATGTATGGTCTTGTCGAGACCGTTTTGGATTTTATTCCTAAATCTAGACATTTTGACATAAATGTAAAAGTATCACATGAACATTTAGGCACTAGAGCTATAAAGATAACGTCACACGGTATAAACAGGAAACCATATGGAAATCCGCTCGGATTTCAGATAAGTCTGTTTATGGCGGAAAGCCAGAAATAAAATTCGTTTATGTTTTGACGCTGATATCTTATCTCTGTTATGCGTCTACCTTGTACATGGTGAATTGAGCTGCGGCAACATGAGCTGCGGATTAGTATCAACAAGCTCATGGTTTAGAGCACAGTTTGCAAAAGTCGCAGGTTCGATTTGTTAGGAATCTTGGTGAAGCTCGAACAATGAGCTTTTGGTATATATAGATTGCTATGAACAAAATTACAAGCTTTGTTGCCGGCGACAGTCTAGGTAGGTAACATCGCAGCGCCTATCACAGCCCACAAATAGTAGCGTGCAAACATTACTGTGCTCCGGTTTGATGGACCAATAGCTATTATTGGTAGTAGTGTATCTGTTGCTGGAGACTGTCTAGGTAGGTACCACCGCAGCGCCTATTTCTACCGTCAAACAGTAGTCTGCAAACTTTAGTGTTTTAGTTTGAAGGGAGCTGTAGCTAGTAAAATTACTGGGGTAACGAGATTAATCATCTCACGTCAAGCCACTGAGCGCAATCCTCAAGTCATCCAGACGAATTCCCCGCTAGACTTCTAGTCAAAAAAAAAAGTGACTGAAAATCCTCATTAACACTGCTACGGAACCATGTTGCTGTTATGGTTTACAGACGATATGAATACCTTAAAACAAAAAAAAAAAGTGATAGTCTATTATTGATGCTACGTCTCTGTGGTTAGAGACCTTCTAGGTAGGTACCACTGCAGTTCCTTGTTATTTGCAAACATTACTGTGTTCCGATTTGAAGGCGTTTTAGCTACTGATAATACAGGTAGAGGCTAGTACAAATTCGTGTGTATATCATACTAACCAGCGTACGCTGTTATCATAGAGCTACATCTTGGATACCACAACATTCTTCCGCCAACAAGTATTGCGAACGTACGTTTATATTAGAAGTTGAAGGACACTAGCTAATGTAATAAGTGCTAACGCGTTAAGTGACTAAAGGTGACGAGTGCAATACAACAGTGGACAAACAAACCCTCAGTCGGTTCCCAAAACCGTGGTAGACATAACAGTAACCATTGTTTACACAAGTGCACGATTTGGATGATGATCTCATAGGGCCGGCTATGAGATTTCGTTTGTTACTCGATTTACCAAAAATAGATAACTGCGCTCTGTTTGTTTTAACAATGAGATGAAAACGTCCATAATTGATAACTAGCCAAACGCATGCAGCTTATAAACCTTCAAAATTAACAACTATTGTATACATTTACAACAATTATAGATCTATCAATGAAATAATATAATTAACTATTAACAAAGATTATAATCAGAATCGATGTTTTGTAGTACTCGACTAATAATCGAAAACCCACGCTATTGATAAATATAATTAGCAATAAAATACTATCTACCTGATGGTAAAGAGATGCAGAATTTCATAGTAAAGCCTGCTAGTCTAGAAATAGCTCATTTACTGTTTCCTTAAAGATTTCCACGTAATACCTAGACGGAAACACTAACGCTTAAAGCCTGTTCAAATCATTTGCTGTTCGTAATATCATATACCATATTTATAATACTTTTAGTTTTGAATACTATGTAGTAAATACTATGCTGTTATTTTTGACATAATTTTTTTTTTTTTTTTTTAATTTATACAATTCCTTTAAATAAAAGGCATATATATGTAAAATATAGATAGTTGATACTTATTGATAACGTGACCAAAGATAAGATATAGAAAACACCGGATTGTGTTTATCTTGGGAGATTGGATGCTGTCTCAAAAATTATACTAGCTATATCATCAGCTGATATACGGTCAAAGCTGGACATCGTCGGTCCACCTTGTGGAAGGTCTTCAACACTAAGACTGTACGAAACTGCTTCTCTTGGAACTCACTAGCCAATCGATCACCAGTTCTTCAAGCAATATTCAATAGTTAACTTTACGCTGTCTCAGAATTCAATTAGGGACTTCCGGCGATACTTCGGCTTTTATCCACTTCGCCATAGATGCAGATGAATACTTTATTGTTATACACACACTGTGTTTGTATGTTTATGGTATATATATAGCACAGACTGTATCAGTTTATGGTCAGCAGTAATCGTTAACTGTATTAATATCTTATGGACATAAAGCTCGACAATTAGAAAGGTATTTATGGCGCTTCATTTCCGCAAGCTTCATTAATACCGAGAGTTGAACGAACCGGATTGCGTTATTAATAAACTGTATTTATTACGAATATGGTGTATCGAATGGATTTATTGTTCGCTTTTACGATAATGGTCTCATGGTGTGTTTGTTTTAACTGCTTTCAGGAAACACCTACCTACTCGTTATATCAATCTGCTGCCATAGTAGTGATTCAGTACATAGCGCCGCATTGTGCTGGCCGCCTTGAGACAAGATCTTAAGTAATTCCCTATGTAGTTTCACTAGCTACAGCACAGCTTCAAACTGGAATACAGTAATCTTTTCGGTAAGAATATATATTGTAACATAGATAAGTTTGTTACCGAAGGCGTCTTTTCTTAAGATACTCTGCTTCTGGTGGGAAGACAATGTTATGTAAGATACTCACAAATCTCCTACCAACTCCTCCGTAACCCTCAACGGCACCCTCTCTACGTTACAACGTGAAGGAGACTACCTCGTCTTCGTCCACCACAGGCTCGCTCTGTGGGCAATGAAGACTATCAAAGCCTACAAACCCAAAAGCCATTTAATTACCCTCGCGGTGATATCTACCTACACTGTCTCCGGAAATAGAGACCTACCACCACTTTGTCAGCTGTGATTGTGCTCGTAATTTGAGATACAGGATATTAAGTCTGATTACCTTCATAGTCTGCAGCGCCCTTCGAACCGCAGGAGAGTATTATTTGCATAGTAACCTTTACTGGTTAAAATAGCGGTGATACCTACGTAGACAGGCTCCAGCAGCACAGCCCTCTCTGTTTACCCTCATAAAGATGAGCATTATAAAAGCTAGACTACGTCATATAGACTAAAACACGGTAAATTAAGTGAAGAAATAAAATTAGAAATACTAAGGCATCCTCAAATGTACTAAGTAACTTTAAGTTAGCGATTTTTAATTAAGATTGTGAATAGTTTCCGACCAAAGAGGTTTAATTTCTCATTCTTGATTACAACAGCAGAGAGGAACAACTTACCAGCGTTTACTGGTGATAGGTCTCTTGCTGGAGAACAAGCTATTTCTCCCGCCGACAGTAGTGTTCAAACTATATTGTGTTCTGGTTTTAAGGATGTTGTGGTAAGTGAAATTACTGGTGTAGCGAGAGATAACATCTCACGTCTCAAGGAGACGATATCAAAGCGATGGAGTGTATATCATCCTAACTAGTACGATTTATGGGTTAGTGTATCACTTACCATCAGGTGAACGTCTCGATTGACGTCGCTTGATTAAAAAAAAAATCATGTTTAAATGACACAGGTGTCTTCAAGATAAGAGGCTGTTACTAGATTAGTACTCTTTAGACTACAACACAGGAGGATTGTGGTCGAAGAAATATTTAAGAAAAATGTGTTATTTGCTATTAAAACCACTTAAAGTGAAGTGTTACAGTAATTATCTGTGTCTCATTATTTTATATATAAGCTATAAATGAATATTTCGGTAAGGGTTTAACGAAAATCTGATAATAAATCATTGCTTTGTTGTATATAATAACGTGTCTTTATATTGGACGCAGACAATCTGTCTCAGACGGACACACGTTGTAGTTGTTATTGTGTAATGCCTTTTTCACGAAGACGTGAACGGAATATGCTGCTACATCCCTTTGAGGATTATACCCTGAAACATTTCACGCACGTATGGAATAGGTAATCGAATAATATTTCCACTATTTGTGATCTCTCAACTACTTTAACTCTCGCAAACTCTTTTCTACACTGCATTCGACTACGCGGACTTTTTAAGCTCCGGCTACGAATAATATATAATCCAAACATCAAAATACATATTTAAAAAACTTTCAATAATCCTAATATCATAGAAAATATTTTAAAAATATACATATCTAAAGTAAAACTTTAAAATATCCACATCTATAACTATACTCTACGTATTAACAACTTACTTTCCTCAGTGGCTTAGTAGGTAAGCTATTGCTCTGTTACAAAGCCTGGTTCTATTCCGTGGTTAAATATTGCATAGTTTAGTTGGTGGTAGAGTTGTTCCAAGAACTGCTTGGCAAGTAAACCACCACCACATTGTAAATCTGGCAATAGCATATTAGTATTCCCACTGCCTACATGAGAGTATTTTGGGTGAAGCTTCACTATCAACGGCCTCATTAGTTGGAGATTTAATGTTAATCCATAGATAACAAATATAATATATTCCTTCTAAGGAAGTAATATTTAATATTTAAAAAAAAAAACTAATCCATTTATGGTTTAAGTATTTGATAACACGTAGACAAATTTATAATGTTAACACTCGCAATAACTATTCTTCACGACTTTAAGGAGTCGAGTGATTCACCTATAAGAAACTGACTTACTGGTGGTAGGTTTCTGTTGCCGGAGATCGTCTAAGTAGGTATCACCGGAGCTCCTATTGCAGTCGCGAAACAGTACTGTACTCCTGTTTAGAGGGCGCTGTAGCTACTGAAATTACTGGTGTAAGGAGACTTAACATCTTATGTCTCAAGGCGACGAGCAAAATGTGATATATGTCTTATTAAAAGGGGTGTAAATGGTCCAGCACAATAACTCACAGGATTCCAGCAAACCTCACCTGCTCGTGGTGCACCCTGCTAATCATCAAGCGAGGTTCTGGCTCCCATAATCCTGCACCTATGAACCACTACAACCGACGGCCCTTAGTACTCAGCGGTAACGAGGGCTATGCTGATTGTGGCCCGATCGATGTGAAGATATTTGGGAGAGGCCGATGTCCAGCTGTAGATGTCTATCTGTAGATGGCTGATGCTATTCATCATCATCTGCCGATTGCCATCCACTGTATAGCATGAGCTTCCCCCAAAGATCTCCACGTTTTTAGGGGTTCGTATGGGAGAATTTGGAACATTACCCACCACGCTGGTCCAATGCGGGTAGTGGGCGCCAGAGCTTCGTTTGTTGATTATCAGGGTGCACCACGAGCTGGTGAATTTGCCTTGGGTTTCGTGAGTTGTGGTGCGGGACCCCTTACCACTTCTTTACCCCCTGTACCCCTAGGTAGCTGTAGCTAGTGTAATTACTGGGGTAATGAGAGTTAACATCTTATGTCTCAAAGCGAGAAACATAATGTGGTGCTGAGTATACCATTATAGGCTAATGTATAACTGGCGGATATCAAATGTCTCTCAAAATCGTTGTCCGTGTAATTAACTCCTTCCACCGGAAACTGTGGAGATCGAACATACACATATTGGATACAGATGTACTCGAACATATCAAAAGGAGCAATGATACAATTCATTACCTCATACTAATTATGAAAGCATTAACCGCTGAGTATAAAGGTACGATTTAAGTGCTCATTAAGTTATTATACTTTTACTACAAGCTTTATTAATTAGTCATTTATTAGGAATCGTTATTGAAGGGTTGTAAAGGGCCCTGCACAGTTCCAATTGGAGTAAACAAAGAGTAGTATACAAACATTACTGTATTCCGGTTTAAAAGGCGCTGTAGCTATTGACATTGCTGGTAGCAAAGAGACAACATCTTATGTCTCAAGATGATAAGTACAATTTGATATAATATGTCTATGAACTGTGTAGGAATGTGGACTCCTCTAGGCAAATTTTGGATGAAAAATATGGAGAAGAAGAAGCCGATCATATAGCACCATCAAACTCAGGGAGGAAAATCCAGGTATAAGATCTGCTCTGTACTGATGCGCTATTAAGAAGAGACTACGGTAAGCCTTACCCGTCTTTGAAAAAGACTAAATGTGTCTTCGGGATCATGAGCTTAGTAGGTGGAGGCCCCATTGCCTAGTTAATGAGGTCGAGGTGGTCTCATTATTGTAGTAGCTGAAACAGTTGTATACAAACATTACTGTGTCCCGCTGTAGCTTTTCTTGGCGACAAAACGAGCGGGATGTTCACCTAATGGTAAGTGATACGCTCGTCAATAACAAAGTGGCGCTAGGTAAAGTGGTATACACTGCACAAAATTGTGCTCGTCGCCTTGAGGCATAGCATGTCAGGTCTAATTACCCCGGTAATTTTACCAGCTTCAAATTGAAACACAGTAATCTTAAAACACTACTGTATTTGGCTGTAGAAATAAGTGTTGCGGTGGTGCCTGCCTAGACGGTCTCCGGCAACAGAGACCTTTTTTTTTTGTCGGGGGAGAAATCTTAAAAGATACCCTGCTTCTGGGGGAAGACAAGATTATGTGAGGCTTATACCTACTAAAACCTCATCAGTGGTCTCCTTCAGTGCTTTAAGAGGAGCTCCGGGATCTCTTACGGAACGCACCGGTGCCCCCTGCACTCTGACTAAAACATCCCACGGAAGATCAAAGCTCTCCTTAGCACCCACGCTGTGCTACAGCAAACACAAGACCAACATGCAATTGCCGTCCTCCTAAAGCTTGCTTATTGAGCTCTGAGGGCCACCACCCTCAAAGCCCACGGACCCGAGGATTCTTTTAGTCGCCTTGTACGCCAAACAGGTAATACCTTACGTCCTATACTTAATAGCGTTAGACTACAGAGCTCACCGGCAACAGAGACCTACCCATCACTAAAAGTAGCTAATGTAAATACTGACTCTTAACGTGTTATGACTTGACGAACATAATATTGTTTTGTTTATATCATCCTGTCACCACGTTATTCGTGAGGGCATCACTTACTATTAGGTGAACGTCCAGCTCATAGCGCCTCTAGAATATATATCGACAATATGCATATACGTCAAGATAACAGAGAAGATAAATGTGAAGTTAATAAAATATAAAGATAACTGATAACGGTTTCGATTTGCGCAATAAATTTTTCAAATAATCATTCAGCAGTCTCTTCATACGTTATAACCTGTTAGTTATTGTTACCACTGCTATAATGCTATATTTATTTCGTTATAATTACTACAGGAAGTAGTGAACGCATTCTACATATGAAAAATTGGAGTAAATCAATCCGGATGAGCTGACAACGAATTACGACTGATTTAAGTTTTTTTTTTTTTTATTCAACGAAGCGAGGAAACAAGTGATGCGTTCACCTGATGGTAAGTGATACGCATGTCCATAACAACGTAGCGCTAGTAACGATGTTATTTACAGCACCACATAGCGCTCGTCGCTGTGATACATAAGAAGTTGTCTCTTTAATTCAGTGATTACACTAGCTACAACTGCCTTTAAACCGGAACACAGTAATGTTTGTATACTATTGTTTTCGGCAACAGAGACTTATCACCAGACAATACCTACCCGGATATTGAAGCTGTTTAAACTGACAGTCGAAAGCTAGTCTCCAAGGACTGACACCACTTGCATTGAAAGTCCACTGTCAGTCCCGAGGGAATGATAGATCCTGGAGACCGCCTACATTTTGCAGCATCTACTTCTAGGGTGTAAGGGGTTCTCCCCAAGATCTTACGGAGCCTAAGTAAACTTCATCTGCACGTGGTGCACCCTGATGAATAACAGATCAGGCTCTGACCACCCACCAACCCGCACTGGACCTTACGGCCCAATTCCTCTCAATGAACTTCAACGATGTGGAGATCTTTAGGAGTGCTTAGTCCAACAGTGGAGGTCTGTCAGCTGAACGTGATGATTACGATCTATTTCTATCGCCAAACAGAAAAATATATAAAAACTATTTAAAACGATAATGCAAAAAAAAAAATAGGAATTTAGAAAACGTTATTACAGTCATTCTCATGAAGATGTCATCTGCAGTCAGCAAACGTCGCCATTTAAATGTCCGGCTGAAATGTTTATGATGGTTTTAAAATTGTCCACCGCTCGACTTCCCGGTTCTGGTCGGAGAGCATCCGAGTGGATACGGACGTCCAAGGTCAGGGGCGACGTCAGCATCCGATTATAACGGCGCATCCAATTAACTTACCCTTCTATGTAAACACAATAGGCGATTAATATTAGAGGGCACAGATTATATTTAATTCAGCCAAGGAGGTTGGTAGGTTCATCAGAAACTTTTTTTTGTGCAATAAAGACACGAGATGAGCAGTACGTTAAATTGATGGTAAATGATACGCCTATAACGTGGTGCTAGTTAGGATGAGACCTTATCTTTCTCCACCAGGTGATCCGACCATTTGATGAAGGCTGGGGGCTGCAGCTGGATGCGATGGATCTTTAGGGGAGGCTTGTGTCCAGCAGTGGATTATTTACTGATGATGATGATCTTTTCTTTCGTGTACTTCATGACTGAAGGTCGTGGTCCTGATATGACCTTAATCTTAAATCAGCTGCCTCCACACTGATCTGTTCTCGGCACGTCTCAGGGCATTCGAAATGTTGGTGGCTAAGATTGCCTGTGTCTGGTTAGACCTGGTGTTCTCTTACCCTCGATCTTTCCTACTACAACCAGATCCAGATTATCTGGTTGGCACCGAGCAATATTGCTGAAGTGACTTAGGACGCGTTTGTAGAAAATGGTGGACAATCTGGTGGTGATTTTGAGCTGCTCGATATAGGATTTGTTGTATCTCTTTGCTGTCCATAGTGATGATGACATATACTGCACCGTAGTTATACCACCTACAGCGCCCTTCAAACCTGATCACAGTGGTGGTAGTTCTCGGTTACTGGAAACCGTCTATGCAGCAAATATTACTATGTTCCGGATTGAAGGTTGCTAGCTTGTGAAGTTATTGGATTAACGACTTAACATCCTGTCTCTAAGTGATGATACAGTGGATACGATTGTAACTGGCACCAACTTATGGGCGGGCGTATCACTTATTATCAGGTGAACGTCTCCGTCGTCTCGTCGCTTAATTAGAAAAAAAAAATTCCTTATGAAATACGACATGAAGATTTCTTAGTGTTTTGTATGAGAATTGGAATTATTCCTGAATAATGAGAAATTTGTTTCAGGTCTATATGAATATGGATGAAAGAGTTTGTGATAGAATTATACGAGTCTGTGTGATATTTTTTTTTTTTTTGCGCTAAAAACAACGGACCTTTAATATTTATTAGGGCGAGCTTATTAAAAAGCAGGACGAAATTTTTTATCTGGTATAAAATTAGCATTTTTTTTTATTTTATTTTCGTATAAAAAGATATAAATGGTTTACCTATTTACAGTACATGACATATCATATTACTGGTGATAGGTCTTTGTACTGGTGGTAGGCCTCTGTTGCCGAAGACCTTCTAGATGGGTACCACCGCAGCGCCTATTGCAGCCAACAGTACTGTGCAAACATTACTGTGATCCGGTTTGAAGGACCAATAGCTATTACTAGTGGTAACGCCTCTATTGCGGGGACCGTCTAGGTGGATACCACCACAGCGCCTATTTCTGTCGACAAACAGTATTACGCAAACATTTCTGTGTTCCGGTTCGAAGGGCGTTGTAGCTAGTGTAATTACTGGGGTAACGAGACTCAACATCTTATCTATCCGCGACGAGCGCAGTGTGGTACAGTATGTACCGTTGTATAATAGTTAGCGCCACGTTATGGGTTGGCGTATCACTTACCATCAGGTGAACGTCCCGCTCGTCACGTTTAATGAAATAATAAAAAAGCTGTGCTCATTGTTGAGACATAAGATGATAAGTAACCACGTCAATTTCACTAGCTACAACACCCTTCAAACCGGAAGACAGTAATATTTGAACGCACACGTACAGTAGCGTTTGTTGGCAGGAATAGTAGTTGCAGCGGTACTTAGACGGTCTTCGGCAACAGAGACCTAATACCAGTAGTTTCGCTTGAAGTCTAGTTTTACTAACTGGCTAATGATCTACAACTAATCACGTAATATTAAGTGACAATTAGACCTTAAACTACGCATTGCATACCTAAAATATTTTAGTATTACTATACGTTGAAAACTAAATCGAAATCTACTTGTTCATGTTAGAAAGTCGAAATAATTCATCCAATCTAGCAATTGACTATGCGGAAATATAAGTAAGGTATGGTTAGAAAAAAAAACTTGAATAATACTTAATGCGGAAGTTAACATTGTAGATGAGACTCGAAATACAAATGATCCGCGTATCCGGATATGTTTGACTTGTTGAAAGTTAAACAACGGATAAGTTTTCTAATAAAGGCCCGCCCGCGTTTAGTTTCAGCCGGCGAGAGCTGAAATGGCGATATTGAGATCATATATCTATATATATAGGAGATTGTGATGTTTTTTTTTTATCAATCACGTGAAAACTAGTGAACTTGTTTTTTCAACATTATAGATCCCTCATTTTATTTCTAATGAAGTCATAAATATTATTTGGTATTATTTCCGCGGTTGCTATGGTAACGGTTGGTATAGAAAGTCATTCGCGGTTGCTCTCAAGGAATGTTTCATACAAATTTCAAGTCTAATTTCATATTACGGTCAGCAAAGCGGGCGGGTAACAGCTAGTATTTTCATGTATCCGATTGTTCGGTTAACATTAACACTTGCTATGAAACGAGAAAAATATTTACTAGTTGATAAATTACAAATACCTGCCATAATAGTGCCAGTTAAAACGGATGTTCCTGATTTATTTCCGGTTTTATTTTTGAGAGATTGTCAGCGAAAAAAAACTGTCTACATATTGATATTTCTTGTGAGATATTTTTCGATAACTATACTATATCTTTTAAGCTATTAACAGCTAATAGGTCTCTGTTATTGGATGCGGTCTAGCTAGGTACTATTGCAGCTCCTATCGCAGCTGACAAACGGTACGTAACATTACTGTGTTCCAGTATGTAGTGTTACTGTGGTAGAGTCTTAAAACTTTGTGTTTGAAGACCATGAGTACAATGTCATATTATAAGGGGTGTAAATGATCCTGCACAACAAGCTGTTCGTGGTGCATCCTGACAATGAACAAACAAGGCTCTGATTTCCAACTACCTGCGCTGGGCTAACGTGGTGGGAAATAGCCCAAATCCCCCCAAATGGTACCTGAGGCCATGTTAACTGTCGACCTATCAATGTGGAGATCTTTGGGAGAAGCCTATGTCCGTCAGCGGACATCTATCGGCTGATGATGATGTCAAATGAACTAGTACCACATTATACGCTGATGTATCAATGGCGGATATTAAATGTCTTCCGGGTGTATTACTTACCATCAGGTGAACTCGTGTAATAAAAAAAATCTCTGCAATAGAAACGATTGAATAAAACAGTTGCTGTTAGCCATTCTGTATTATATGTCCGCCGATTCTTACAATTTTACTGCGCAAATAAATATATAAATAACTTAACATTATTTACTGTCTGAGACCGTCAGTAAATATTTATTACTGTACAGCGATCATCAGTCTAACGTCCTTCCGTTGCTTTGTTCTATAAAAATACTTATTTACTTCGGATTCTTATCTTTTAATCTGTTAAGAGTTCGTGACTTTGTGATCCTCGTCCCATCTCGCCGGTTGAATGTTCTAGATAAAGTACAGATGGAGTTAAGCAAATATTGGTGTAAATATCTTACTGCTCCGAAGGCTGGATAATCCGATATCCGATACAACAGCAGGAGACGTCTATTGGCTGATGATGATGATGATATACTATAAGTCGACTCACATCAATCGTAATGAGATTTTGATTTTTACATTAAAAATACTTTTAATAATATCCGATGGTAGATCTTAACCTTACTCAGTAGTCTAGTGCTATTAAGAATAGGACTAAGGTAAGCCCTGTCTGTCGTAGAAGGCGACTAAAAGGGTTTCCGGTTCGTGAGCTTTGAAGGGCCCACATTATCCTGTAAGCGACCCCGGGAGGAACGACAGGTACGAGACGGTCTAGTGCTTGTCGTACCAGAGTAAGGGTGAAACAAAGCACCAATGCTTTCCGTAGGATCCCATTGTCTTCCGCAACGCACTGATGATGACCACCGAGGTGGTTTTAGTGGATAAAAATCTCATTAAACTTATCTTCTCCCCAGAAGCAAGGTATCTTTTTAGATGATTTCCCCCACGACAAAAAAAAAGGTTTTTGTTGCTAGAGACTATCTAGGTACCAGTACCTCAGCGCCTATTTCTGCAGCCAAACAGTAGTGTGCAAACATTACTGTGTTCCGGTTAGACGATGCCCAGATAATCCAGTTTGTAATTACTGTTCTAACGAGACTAATAACGTATTATGTCCCAAGCTATAATATCAGGCAATATGGTGCAGCATATATCAGCCTAAATAAAGCCACGTTGTTATGGACAGCTCACCATCAGGCTAACGTCCTGTTTGTCTCGTTGCTTAAATGTATAGAAAAAAAATTTTTTTGTCTATAGGCGAATATTAGTACATTCAAAAATGTTTTAAATAAAAGTTCACTATGAAAATTTTTCATGCCTCCCTTCAAAAAATTATTTAAGTTACGGTAAAATTATGAAAAAAAAATTATGTAATTTTCCCAAAAAATTAATAATATATTTATATTACTGTGAATTATTATTTTTTTTTTTAATTTATCGAGGCTGCGACAAGCGGGATGTTCCCCTGCAGTTAACTAATACGCTTGCTAGCTACAGCGCCTTTCAAACTGAAACACAGTAATGTTTGCATACTACTGTTTGGCGGTAGAAATAGTTGGCACCTAGATGGTCCTAGATCCTAAGTCCTAGGTCCTAGACCTAGATCTAATACCAGTGAATTTAATATGTAACTATTATTATCTCAACAGTGTGACGTTCTCAAAAATGCTGAAAATAATAAAGCTATTGCGATTAGCCTATGTCCAGCAGTGGACCGTCTATCGGCTGATGATGATGATGATGATGATGATTACTAACCATGTCATCATAAAAAGGCATCAGGACGGTTAGAAGTCGCTGCACGTGGTAGAAGCATAACGTCCAGTTCACGTAGAAACCGCTACATAGAGGCTGCGGTGACCGTCGCCCATGGTGGTGGTAACCGGCGTACTCCACACCGCCTATTGTGACCGCCGGCCACTTTTAAAACCATTGAAGAAAGTAAATCACTTCACATCACGTCTGTACATTATTCTTTAAACAGTTTAAATATATAACGTTCGAAATTTAAAATTAAAAAGAATTAAATAAATTCAAATTAGGAACGAAATGGAATTTTTTATGGAGACGAAACTTTCGTACGTGCGCGGCGTTGTTCAAGAGGCGTGCGCTCCGCACGACTCCTGAATCGAGACTGAAAAGAAAAATCGTATCGCTTCAGTCGCCGGATGTACATTTATCGCCATTATCTTCGAGTACGAAAATTTCGAAGTCCTCTCATATTGCTTATATTAAAAGCGCAATTTATTACAAAGAGTATTTATACTGTTTATATTTTCTTTATTCGACGTGAGTACGAGATTAGACATTCACCTGATGGTAACCAATACGAGTTAGTTAGGATGTTACATAGCGTCATTTTGCTACTCGTCTTGATACATAACATGTTAAGTCTAACATAATTATTTCACTAGCTATAACGCCTTTGAAACCGGAACACAGTAAGGTTTTGCGGCGGAAATAAGAACTTCAGTGTACTTACACGGTCTCCGACGATAGGGAGCTAACGTCACAACTGTTATTAGTTAAAAAGGGTTTTTTTTATTTAGCGTTGAATTACACATTTTTAATACATCTATTAATACTTCGCCTACATAATGTATTTATGACTGTCTTGTCAGTGTTTACCCCAAGTCCCACAAGTGGGAACATTAAGCGAATGTGTCATATGTATATTAATATTGTGAAGGCATTTTCAGTAATGTCCGTGTCCATAAGTTGCTTTAAACAACACAAAAGCCAGCAAATGAAGGCCTCTGTAGTCATCGTTGATCGATTATGAGCATGCTATGTAATATGATTAATACTTTAGTAATAAGCCAAGGTAGACTAATCACCTGTGTATACTATTATCGGAGAAAGTTTAGGTAGGTACCACCAGCAGCTCCCTCCAAACAGGGGCTCATTAGTCGTAGCTTGGCCACCCACGACGAAGCTAAGGGGAACCTATCTGGACCCGTCGAGTCGTAGGGCCGGTCCTAGATGGCCGCTTCTGGTGAGCTCTGTGAGCTCACCTCGAATGGGTGGCGATGGGCTGGGGTGGCAGGCTTGACAAGTCCTTCGCAGTCGTAGTGGAATCGCAGAAGGAGAGGCCTGTCGGTATTGCGTTTAATCGCTCTCCCTATCTTCTGCAGCTGTGTAAAGCTTGGCGGTGAGGAGATCTGCTGCAGGGAGTCAAGAGAGTTTTCTCTCTTGACTCTCATAACCGTTGGGCAACGGATTCAGGGGATCTGTTACCCGAATAACGAGGAGAGGCCGTGAGGAGAGCGCGCTGTATGTTCCCACGCACCTTTCTGGCCGGAATCGTAGTCAAGCACTAGGTTATATAATATTAATAAAAAGACAGTAATCAAGATATTTTCTTAAATATGCTTAGTAAAATAAGGAGAGTATTCTGTTTTCGTATCATCATGATCGTAACAGAATAATAGCAAGAAGGGAAAAAAAGTTTAATTACGAGTTGCGAGTCTGTTAGCGGGGTGAGTTTTCCGTATAATTTAAAAACAGCAACCATTCGTCGAAGGAAAAAAAAAACAAAGAAACCTTTTGTGAGGTAAAATCGTCCTTTGTTAAAAAAACGTAATGCTGCAATTTTTGTAGCTCTTTTATATGGGGGTAATAATATATTTATATATTATCATCCATCCAATCAGCCGGAAGACGTCCACTGCTGGACAAAGGCCTCCCCCAAAGATTTCCACTTAGACCGGTCCTGGGCCACCCGCATCCAATGGTTGCCAGCGACCTTGACCAGGTCGTCGGTCCACCTTGTGGGGGGTCTGCCCACGCTACGTCTTCCGGTACGTGGCCGCCACTCGAGAACCTTTCTGCCCCAACGGCCGTCGGTTCTGCGAGCTATGTGCCCTGCCCATTGCCACTTTGCGACGGCGACCCTTCGAGCTATGTCGGTGATCTTGGTTCTCCTGCGGATCTCCTATATTATTCGGATTTATATATTATATTATAATATAATTATATATCCATATAAGAATTAGAATTACCTATAATAATTAAAAATACTATTATTTTTTTATTCTACCCCTACTTTTTTTTTTATTCTACGACTACTTATACAAAATGGCGTACCACATTGGACTCGCGGCCATGTGACATATATTAGATTTTGTTACAGGCATTATTTCAATAGCTACAGCGCCCTTCCATCTGTCACAGTAATACTTGCACACCAATATTTGGAGGGTGCAATAGGCGCTGTGGTGGTCCTTGACCTAGACGATCTTCGGCAACAGAGACCCACCAGTGAGTTTATTAATATTATATAATTAGTACAATGAAATAAATATACCCATTGAGTCTTGCTTGTCGTAGCAGGTGGAGACAGGTGGTCTCTGCCTACCCCACTGGGAACGAGGCGTGTTATATATATATGTATGTATGAGCCTTGCTTAATGATGAGATAACATTGAGTTTATATTATAAACATCTTTATATCTTTTTAATTAATATTTATTAACATTTTAATTTATTTTCTGTTAAATCAATACCTTAAATAAATATTTAAATACTTGAATAATACATTTGTAAGATTTTTTTTGTTTTTATCCTTTAAAGTACTTATCGTAACTAAGAATATATTGTTACAAAAATGATTGTGTCCGAATACAGCACTAGAACGTTCGAGAAAAATAAAGAGTGCGACGCGCCGACGGACACGTACGCGGCGACGAGTTCACAATAAACGATGAGTCATCGCTTATAATTAAATCGAATGCATACGAGTTAGGAGATCTCTAGAAATTTCTAGAAGGTTAGGCCGACTTTAAACGTTCGGAGATAGAATAATTCATACTTGATACTGAGATTAATCTATACGGGTATTATAATCTACATGTAACTTGACTAGTCTAGAACTTTTCTGGTCAGCGAATACTATTTTTTTTCATTTGGCAACATCATAACTAGCTAACAATATCTTGATGTCTAATAAGGTTACTATTAAAAAGTTTTTTTATTTGTATTCCAACTGGAATAGTAATAAGTAGTAATAACAGCCCATTTACGTTCCGACTGCTGGGGCACAGGCCTACCCTCAATATGAGGGCGATTGTGCCATAGTCACCACGCTGGCCCAATGCGGGTTGGTGACTTCACACATATCTTAGAATAAATTCTAAGTCATGTGCGGGTTTCCTCACGATGTTCTCCTTCACCGTTTGTATCTCGCTGCTGTAACTAAAGTCCACAAATGTACATAACTTAAATATTAAAGTCATTGGTACATGCCGAGGTTCGAACCCGCGACCTTCGGAATGAAAGCCGCACGCTCTAACCATTAGGCCAGCGAGCTACAACAAGCCAGCCAACTGGAATAGGAATTGTATTTTGTACTTTTTTATTTTAGGAAATCATACTGATATAAATATGATAAAGCTACTTTTGCATTTTTTTGTTTATTCAAGTAACCGACGGAACGATCGATACGTTCACCTGATGGTAAGTGATACGCCTGTCGATAACAAACCGCAGCACCACTTAGCGCTCATCGCCTTGAGAAATAAGATGTTTAGACTCGTCGCTTCAATAATTTTGTTAGTTATAGCGCCTTTCAAATCGGAATGCAGTAATGTTTGCACACTGCTCTTTGACGGTTGCAATGAGCGTTGTCTTACCTAGGTCTCCGGCAATAGACCTACCAGCAGTATTTATGTGCAAAGGGCTTTTTGATACTTAAGCATTTCTTTTTATTACTGTTTATATATTCAAACTCATTTGTACTTCTAATCCTCGTAAGTACAGATAAGAGTTTTGTAAATAAAATATTTATTTTTCTCTTCTACCTTCGATAAGGAAGATTAAATCCAAAGAGAATATTTTATTACCCTTTGTCTCTTCGCGATGTGGATTTAGTACGTGTAAGTCCTCACGGAGGGTAGAAATGAAAAATAAATTTTACATTTGTTAAATCCTGTCGTAATGACCGTTTAGGTTAGTGTAGTGTGCAATTGCTGTGTTCCGGTTCGGATGGCGCTGTAGCTAGTGTAGTGGGGTAACGAAACTCAACATCTTATGTCTCAGACGACAAGCGCAATGTGGTGCAGTGTACATCATCTTAACTAGCGTTTTTGATGGAGACGGTATTTAAATTTTGGGGTAGTTTTTTTTTATAATTTTCGCTATTACAGACTAGTAATCCCTAATTAAAATCAGTAACCATCATACCATTGACTAATTCAGCCTGTTCCTTTGTCTATGCTCTATAAACAAATCTTTAGAGTAATTGAATTCACTACAAGTAAACGTTAGCAGGTTATTGACATTTTGTCAGTTCAGCAGGAAGCCATTAGGCGACTGTCAAAGAACGGAACACGTGAAAAGAGGTGTTGACATTGAGTAGTAAATGGATCTATTATATTCCTATTGTAGTTTTAGGTGTCCCTTTAAATATATTTGTAGTATTGACGTACATTATGAATTGAGGTGTAAGGCGTCCCGCACAACTCACGGGCTGCCAAGTCCATCTGTTCGTGATCAACAAACGAGGCTCCGGCTCCCACCAACTCGCATTGGGCCAGCGTGCTGAACCCCTACAGAGGAGATATTTGGGGAAAGTCTTTGTCCAGCAGTGGATGTATACTGTCGATGATGATAGGCATGAGTAAAATTTTCTTTATATCGATATAAATATAATTTTCGACATAACTTCGAGATGAGCAGGTTGTTCTCCTGATGGAAGTAACATAGCGCTGGTTAGTATAATGGTTAGTATTATGTCATAAATTACACCAGGTTGACGTTGCTTTAAGACATAAGATAATTCTCATTACCACAGTAATTTCACTAGTTATAATGAATGCTTTTAAAACCAGATTATGGTAATGTTTGCACGCTAGTGTTTGTCGGCAGAAATAAGAGCTGCGGTGCTACCTAGATGACCTGTTAAGCGAACTCAATTGGAGATATTTATACTACTTTATTATTGTGAGTTCTTATGAAAAATCTATTGACTTTAAAACATTATTAATTATTGAATTAAATAAAACCTACTAAAAATTCAAAGACTGATACTAAAGCTGATAATATATGGTGAAGGGGTAAAGATTTACTTTGAAGACTTCTTCCTTGTCTTTGATTAGAAAGTTATTTATGAAAAAAAACATAGATCTCTTTAATTATATCTTTAAAGGGTCTCCGTTTAAGTCAAGCACAGATAAACGTAAGACGTCCAATCTTAAGTTTTAATTTAGCTTTGGTCATCAGGGATTGAGAATAGATTGCTTCTTTGCTACTAAATTTATGGCAGGCGCTTGAGAACAAAATTATCCTTTTACAGCCTTCCTGTAAGTACACAGACAAACCATCGCGATTTGTTAGTCAATATAAAAGTAAAATATGCTTCGAGTTAAATAATATTTTATATGCTAATGTTCTTCTGAATAAACAATTGTCCCTTGGCCCCAATAGATTAGGGTGCATTAGCATATTTTTGCTTAACACAACTGTATAATGAAGATGATACTACTGTACATGATTCGTGACTGACAGTAAAGGAAAACGAATATAAATAGGTAATAAATCACAACAATATTTATCTATGGCAAATATCAACTGATGGAATTTTGGGTTTCTCTTTGCGACTCTTCAATATCGATATTTTTTTTAAGAAATATTCTTGAAAGTCATGTTGAGTTTCATTAAGGAAGGAGGAAAACTTATGTGTATAGTTACCCAGAAACTGTGTTACTAAGTTAGTATGAATAATATTCTTTATATATATATTGCGAACATATATCTAACTATATCTATATTTCACTAATGGCATAAGACAAGAAGTTTCCACGGTTCAAATTAACGTCAATCAAATATAAGGGTCTTGTATTATTTTGGTTCTATTATAACATATGACGCGGACAGTTTTGATTCAATATCTAGAATATATATATATTCTAGATATTGAATCATTTGGGGCGGTGAAATTGGAATTATTACTGTCTGTTACCACGACCGAATATTTTGTTTTATCACCTATCGCTCGTTTCCATAATGAGTTGAGAATGTTCGAGAAAAGAGTCTGCTCTTCTAACAAAGATCGGCAGACGATGATGAAATATGGCAACTTGAACAGAAATTATATATATACAAAACCTGTCTTTTGGCTTTGCTTTTAGAGAAGACACTTATAGACAACCTTAATACGAGGTTAAAGCAATTAGACATCAGTCCATATCACAGGATTCTGTCTTCTCCATGCTCTAAGAGGACTAGAGCACTGTTCAATTTTATCCTAAGTCTTGGGACAACAATATTTAGGAAATGGAATTTATTTATAGTATGATGGGACTGTCATGATTGTTAAAGAAAACTACCAAAATTAAAAAAAAAAACATATTTATCAGACCGAATATATTGTATCAACAAAGTGATGGACTGTATAAGAAGTTCTAATTGATCATAAATGATATAAGGAGTCAGACAAAAATTTTTCCGACAAATTTAAAAGCTTTTCCTTGTCGGTCAACAATATTCTTTACACGTTTAAATCAATCTTAAAGTAATTGTTTTTATTAGTCAACCTGAACACTGCACGCTTCTGTTTGTCCGCCGAAATCATCATCATCATCAGCCGACTGACGTCCACTGCTGGACATAGGCCTCCCCCAAAGATACCCACATCGACCGACCCTGCGCTGCTGCTATCCGCAACCTTCACCAGATCGTTGGACCACCTGTTGGTGGAGAGAGAATTGTATATTTACTGGTAGTAAATATACAATTATATATTAATGTTTCATATATATATATATATATATATATATATATATATAAGGTTGATACGAATCCACACAAAAAAATATTATCTCCACATTTGAACTGTTTACTCAGGCCTAACAGTTAAGGTAAAAATAAATATGTAGTGTTTTTTACAACTGAATATGAATTTACTTCATTCCTGTCGGATGTAGAGGTACGATGAAAATATACAACCGGATATCTTTTTATATATACAATTATATTAAATATTTAATGATAGGTAGATATTCTATGATAACTTACCTCAAACAATTGATAAGGACTGATAACCCTCATCGATTTATATGAACAGTAGATGGATAACAATTCCTAAGGTCTGAAGTTTAAGCTTTAACTAGCTTTTGGAAGATTTGACTGGTTAAGTATCTGTTACTGGAGACCGTCTAGGTATCACAGCATCTCTTATTTCTGCCGTCAAACAGTAACGAGACTTAATATCTTATGTATAGAAACGACGAGCACAATGTGATGCTGTGTATTGCTTATCATCAGGTGAACCTCTCCTTCGTCTCTTCGCTTTGTAGAATAAAAAAAATGTCGTTATCAGTTATAAGTCTTGTCTGTGTGCGTTAGTCTGAGCAGCCAATAGCTTTGTCCTAAATATTTTGATTGATAATCATAAGTTTATTGAGAACAGTGAAAAAAATAAAGCTTTTATCTAAGAGTAGAATGAGTTTTCGATCGAAGTGTGAGACGTTCCCCTGACATTAAGTGATACGCCTGTCCACAGCAAAGTGGAGCTAGTTAGCATGTTATACCCAGTACTATATTGTGATTGTCGCTTTGAGATATCTAGACCACGTCCATCCAGACAGATTAACACCAGCAGGACATGATCTAATTGATATGTTGTTTTTAAAATAATATTAAGACTTAATTTCATAGTAACTGTCTGCTCACGAAGATATCAGTCCAAGAATACAAACAGTATCAGCAGTGAACGTCGATTAGCTGAGATGATGATACATACAAACCGAGGTCAATACGAGGAACACTAATACTATGAAAAGAAATCATTAAAAGCTGATAAGATTGCAAGGGGTCCTGCACAACAATGCACGGGACCCAAGTCAACATTACCTGCTCGTGGTGCGACCGGCACATTGGGCCAGCGTGGTAGAAAATGGCTAAAATCCCCCCATATAAGTCCTGACTTGATCGTGAGGGAGTCTTTGAGTGAGGCCTATGTCCAGCAATGGACGTCTATCGGCTGATGATGATGATGATTGTATGATCGTACATATAAAGGAACAAAAAACAAACTGGGGATCTTTTATGATGGATTGCACGCTGCTGGATGTATACTTAATTACACAAGGTTATCATTACATAGTTAATTATACAATAAAGAATTAATCTAAGTATATATACATATATCATTATCATTAGTCGATAGACGTCCAGCAAGACATGCCTCCCTCAAATATTTCCACAAAGTCCATTGAGGGGAATTTGGGCCTTAGCCCACCACGCTGGCCCAGTGCGGGTCGGTGGATGGTCAGAGCCTCGTCTGTTATTCAGCAGGGTGTACCGCGTGCTGGTGAGGTTGATTTGGGCTCCGTAAGATGTTAGGCGGAACCCCTTACACCTATATATTTATATATAATAAATTCTAACCGAACGAGGTCCCGATTTATAAGCAATGAAGCCGAGGACATGGCAAATGATTCATTTCGTCTAGTATTACCGAAACTCGTTAAACCCAACGGTCTGTAACTTGACAGAAATTTATGGAATTGATTAATATTAAAGCGAAAAGAAATATTTTATAAATCCAAAATAATATTCATGAATTATTCAAGTTAGTTTCATGGCTTAAATAAATTTCATAGAGCTCCTAACTAGAGATTACGCGTGGGAGATTATTTAACACTAATAATGAGGTAAGGAGAAGGGAAAATAAGATCTATCCGGCCTAACAGACAACCTCATCTGCCAGTAGGGCCTTCTGCTGGATAACGGATGAGGCTCTGGCGACCAAGCAAAGGCGGTATATTCATAAACCAGGTCAGGCAACTGGCTGGATGAGGCTTCAGCAGTCTTAAGATAACCTCTAAAATGTCTGGTGTCACGGACAACTAACGGAACCTAAACCAACCTCACCTGCCCGTGGTGCATTCTGATAAACAACAATCAAGACTCTGGTTCCCCCCACCCGCATTAGGTGAGAATGGTGGGTAAAAGGCCCAAATTATGTCGTATGTATGACATACATACGACAGCTCCTAGTGTGCAGCGGTATTGAAGGCCATGCTGATTGTAAGTGGAGATTTTTGGGGTGGCCTATCTTCAGCTGTGGACATCTATTGGCTGAAGATGATGAGGCCTCATGGTTCTAGAGATGTGATCAGTCTCTACATATGTGGAGATCTCTTACATATATACATAAACAAGTTGTTCCTCCTAAAGTTAGCTACAAAAGGAATAAGTTATATTATAGAGTTATCGTTTTTTATTTATTTTAAGACCAATAGAAATATTAATAATTTTATTCTGTTTAATAAATTACTTAAAATATGAATATATAAAGATATCTATCTTGTTGTAGTATTTTTTTTCTCCTAACTAATATATAACCTCTCATACTTATAGCTCTCATAAAGGTTACTCAAACTTCGTGCTGTAATTTTGCTTTAATCCATTTTAAAAATACTTTGCAGTACAAAAATATTTTACATTTAATAAAAAAAAATCTAGATTTAGTGCTCTAAATTTACACATCACTAATTTTTTTTAAAATTTCAGGATTTTTAATATCCTTATGAGTTTTTAAACTAGTTCACCTTCGTGTTATATATATTGACAGTTTGTGTATATTTTATATAGTGATAACAATACTACAAAAAAAAATATTAAACGGTTCAAGTATATGGTTATATTTAAAAGTACTGAAAATATTACGCAGAAGGCACTTTAATGTAAAAGTTTTCATCAATTTTTCTTCCTGAAAGTCTTACCCTAAAACGCTTTTAGCTCGCTTGTTTTACAAACAAGATTTTGTAATACATTTCCTTTATTTTTCTTATATTTTCCATTCTAAGTTAACAATAAATAATTCATGGTAGAAAAAATAGCTAGTGTTTATAACTATTAAATTAAAAGGTATAGACAAGAAGATTTAGGAGCTCATTAAAATCCTATAAGTTTTTAGGAATAGCATAGGCAGCCGTTAATTTCCATCAGCACAGTAAACGATACGACACTACACCAAGTTCCATCCTCACCACCTACATGACTGGCGATCCTCCACTGTGCGTGCTTTGTGGAATCTGTTATCACTACCAGTATTTTCTAGTCAATACGACGTAGGGTCTTTCAAGCGAAGATCGTATTATTCCCTTAAAGGTCGGTAGCGGACAGACTCCTCCGGTGTTCAGTCCACGGGTGTCAGTGATCACTTTCCACCAGATGAACTGCTTATTCATTTTCTCATCCTACCTCTAAAAAAATTATTTACTTGATCTTATACAAATCTTAATTTTACAGAGGAAAGAAAGCATATAACGTGTTATCTTCTACACGGATTGATTCATAATAAACAGTGAGTCCATTAGTAAAAGAAACAATAATAACTAATAAGCATCTAAACAAAGTAACAAAACACCAGCTCGTGGTGTACCTTGCTAATCAACAGACAAAGCTATGGCTCCCACCAACCCCCATGGAGCCAGCGTTGTGAGAAATGGCCCAACTACCCCATGTGAATTCTTACAAATGAAGGTCGCGGAAAGCCGCTGGCTGCCGGCAGAGCAGGACCGATAGTTGTGAAGATCTTTGCGAAGAGGCATAGGATCCGGCAGTGGACGTCTATCAGCTAATGATGATGTATTTGTAAGCAAATACTTTTACTCGTTTTTTTTTTTAATTTTTCTTGACGTAGAACAGTTTGTTTTATTGAAAATGTATGTTGTATACTTACTCTTCTTGCGCAGCGACAGTTACTTTGTTTCTGTTACATATATTATAGTTATGATATTAATATGTGGAAAAAACAATATCCGTATCAAGATTAGATAACATATATAAATAACATAAACACGCGTAAATATGTACTTTACATATAAAAATACATTATATCTGTTGCTGATTCGAAGTGAAGTTTATGGAATTGATATCATACACGCACTTTTAGTACTATCGAACATTTTTATGGTTTAGCAACGACGTGGTCTCCATAAGGGTCGAAAGGATCCTCTGGTAAATAATCAAGAATGTTTCTTATTGAAGAGAATATTTTAAACGCCCTAGATACGGACAACATCATACAAATCGCGTTGCCTATGACATGTTCTGTCGGATGATGATAATGATGGGAGTCTTGATGAATGACCTTATAATGGTCATGGGACAATGGAGAGAGCTACTCTCGGAGTTTTTAGTGTGATGGAATCAGAAATGTAAAGATTCGCCGACGCATTAAGGTCACCGACATACCCCAAAAGATCGCTAAACCTAAATGGCAGTGGGCATGGCACATTGGTCGCCGTCGCCGTCGCCGTCCCCGTCGCCGTCCCCGTCGCCGTCCCCGTCGCCGTCCCCGTCCCCGTCCCCGTCTCCTTATTATTGGGCTTAGCCGCTTAGCTTAGCTGTATTACTCCATCTTACACCAGGACTAAGCTCCTCTTGCGACGTGAAGACCAGTGCAGGGCTATGTTGTATTCAGGTATTTATTAATAAACATACTAATAATAAATAATACACAGTAATAATAATAATAATTAAAGAAAAAAAAACGGATTAAACAAATTATAAAGAATGACATAGGGTTGGAACAATTCTCTCTATCAGACAGCCCACTTCTATTTCAAGACGTACCTCAACGATGATTATGATACAAATTATTATAAATAGCTTCCAAAAGACATGTTAAAATTGATGTAAATAGAGGTAAAATTTAATAAATTATACCTAGATTCCAATGAATATGAAGTCTTCGACGAGGGTCAAATGAATTTATTAAGAAAACAAGGATCCAGGGTAATGCTGCATGCATAATACATCACCTTCAAGCCGATGCTCGGCTCCAGCGAGAACAAACAAGTTGGAATTTTAAATTGTTTTGCGTATGTCTGTACCGAGATTGAAAAATAAAAACATATATAAATATAATAAAAAATGCCTTACTGGTGGTAGGTCTCCGCTTACAGAGACCGTCTGGGAAGGTATCATCGCAGCGACTGTGTTCCGGTTAGAAGGACGCTGTAGCTAGTGAAATTTGTGCGGAAACGAGACTTGACATCTTGTCTCAAGGCGACGAGCGCAATGCGGTGGTATCTTAATTAGTGCCATATTGTTATGGACAAACGTACCACTTACCATCAGGTGAACGTCTTGAACGTTCGTCGCTTCTTTAAAAAAAAAATATCGCTGGTCATTAGTTAAAACAATCTGACTTTTTTTTTTAATTTATGTAACGATGTTAAATATCAGCACCTTGTGTCCCAGCAATGGGTTATTTTGTTCAATTAATCATGGAGACGAGGACATTCACCTGATGGTAAGTGATACGCTTGTCGATAACAACGTGGCGCTAGTTAGGATTATATACACCGCACAGCAGTCTTCGTCTGAGACATAAAATGTTGTCTTATTACCTCAGTAATTACACTAGCTACAGCGCCCTTCAAATCGGAACACGGTAATGTGTGCACACTTCTGTTTGTCGACTGAAATAGGCGCTGATGTTATACCTAGACACACTCCGACAAAATGGACCTACCAGCAGTTGGTAGTGTAAAGAATTATCTTATTGATATGCAGCTTGATTGTGTCCGTTTGTCTCTGACAGCTTATTGGTTTGTTACGTAACGGTGTGAACACAGCCAACGGAGTGAAGTTGGCGCGGATGTCATACAGCGCGTACACACTGACACCGTGCGTGCAATTATCATTGTTAAATTCAATTGCCATAACAATTAAACATTGATAATAATTAGATTTCAATGTAAAACGGCTGTATACACACACACATTTTCACTGATTTCTACAACAATTAATAATAATTATAAGATTGTTTATAACAATTTTAGTTATTATTTCAGTTAGCAGACATCTTTGCACAGATATACATAAACACAAATCATAATATAAAGAACAAGAGTCAATTTCTCTGGATTGCCGGAATTTTACTAATAACTTATAAGCTTTAGAATTACATTGATACACTTAAGTTAGGTCTGAAGTTTTAAGTTTCAATATAACTTGAGCAATCAAACTTTATTATTAATAATGAATACGATTTTTTTATACCATAAAAATGTAAATGAAGGCTAGTCTATTAGAAAGTAAGATGTTACTGTAGCCTAATACTTTTGGCTACTAATAACAGTTACTGGTGGTAGGTCTCTCTTTCTGGAGACCGTCTAAGTAAGCATCAACGTAGCACATATTGCAAGACAATCAATACTATAACGTTACTGTGTTCCGGTTTGAAGGGCGCTGTAGCTCGCGAAATAACTGGAGTAACGTGACAACATCTTAGCTCTCATGAGCGCAATGTGGTGCTATTAATATCATCTTAATTAGGGCCACGTTGTTAGGGGCGTAACTCTTACCTTTAGGTGAACGTCTCGAACGTTGAATAAAAAAATGCCATCACGATTTACTCTTATGTATTTAGAGAGCCTTAACGAAATGCCGCCTAACAGTACTGTGCAAACATTACCATATTCTGGTTTGAAGGGCGCTGTAGCCAGTAACATTATTGGTGTAATGAGACAACATCTGTGGTGTATATAATCTTGTATGCCACATTATTATGGGTAAGCGTAACACCTACTAACAAATGAAAATATCGCTCGTCTCGCTGCTTTGTGTTACAAAGGAAAGATAAAGTTACAATAGATAGATTTAAAGCTTATCAGCGTTATCTATTTATTTAAAAGATGATGAGGATCTGAAGGAGTCTTCAATATCCAATATCAAATGTCTACCTTTAACTTTTTTTATTAATGTATTACTATGGTTTAGTTAACTATGTATAACTATAATAAATCTAGCTGTTCTCCGTCCGCTTTGCTGACTGTAATATAGAATTAGACTTGAAATTTGTATGAAATATTCCTTGAGAACAAAGGCAAATGACTTTCTATAGCAACCGTTACCATAGCAACCGCATAAATAATATTAAATGAAAATGTTTATAGAATTTAATTATAAATGAAAACGATGAAGGATCTATGAAAGTCAAAAAATCAATGGCATATAACCGTCTATGAATCGTTCCGCGTCGAATGCTTATGTTCCCATGTCGATACGTTCACTAGTTTTCACGTGATTGATGAACAAATAAAACACATTTTCATTATACATATTTATATATAGATATACAGGTATATTCCCTATTGGTATGATTTAATATCTTTTGTCATATAAATGAAATATACTGAGGCTGAACGTCAGAAGACACTTGTCTTCGTCTATTATTATGTTTCATATTTAAACAAACAATTTGGAATAAACAGTTGTTATCTGATTGAGAATATTGTTGCCCATTTCATAGTTTATACGCTGATGTTATAATACTATTTTCTACATAAATACACATTATAATATTATTGAGAATTATTATTTCTCAGCGGGGCCGTTTACGACGGATTCTGTCTACGGTGGACATATATACACTACTTTCCTTTTACATCGCTCGGACCGTATACACTGTATTCACTGTAAAATACGTATTCATACTATAAAACTTATCTTACAATAAAATGCTTTTATTGTAAATGTAAAATTTACAGCCGCATACTATATGAAGTTATTTAAATATATTACATTTTATGTTAAAAGTTGCGAAGTCTTGCAGAGATAAAACAACTTCAGAGTACTACAAATATAAAAATAGAGTAATAGTTAATTTGTTTTGTTTTAATTAAACCTCACTGGTATATTACTGTTAAGATTATAAACGAAATATTTTTCGAAGAGTTCCTAATATCAATATTACCTGACCGCGACCAGAATGCAATATGATGTCCAAGCCGACCTCACCTGCTCGTGGTGTACCGTGCTAATCAGCAAACGAGGCTCTGGCTCCTACCAACCCGCATTGAGCAAGCATGGAGGGAAATGGCGATATCTCCCCATATAAACGCCAGCGCTTAGTACTTGGCGATGTGGACAGAGCAGGTCCGATCGTTATGGGGATTTGGACTGGACGTATATCGGCTGATGATGATGATGATGAAGCAATACTAAGGCTCTGATCTGTTAATAGACGAAGTATAGGAATTGTTTTATATTTACAACATGAAAGTAGCTAGGTAGTTGGGATGGAGAACAAAATAAACATCACTATGAAACAAGGCAAAAGCGATGAGCCTCTCATCCCTCTCTTTATGTTAGATTTAATACACGAATTGTACTTTTATTAGTAAATTGCAAAGCAGTAAATTTACATGAGGAAATGTATTATCCGGCTCCCCATTAGGGGAACAAGCGGTACTTACGAACTGTGCTCACAACAAAACAACACGTCGCACATCTGTACGAGCAGACAAAGCCTCATTTATGTCCTGCATTTGAGGGAAATTATCGCTAATGGTCTTAAATTTACAATCCAACATTATTCGAATAGAAATATAATTAATAGTACATAATATAGGATAAAGGGTCTATAACTAATGTCATTATCATCATCAGCAAAGACACGTCCACTGCTGGACATGGGCCCCCGATCTTGATATACAGTCATCGTGGCCTCCGGTATCGCTAGGTACTAGGCTGTCGTAACATTATCATCATCAGCCGATAGACTTCCACCGCTGGACATAGGCCTCCCCCAAAGATCTCCACCTCGGTCGGTCCCACGTTGCTCGCATTCAGTGGATTACCGGGATTCTCACCAGATCGTCGGTCCACCTTGTAAGAGGCCTCCCAAGACTACGTCTGTCGTATATAGGTATTACCTATATACGACAGACGTAGTCTGTATATCGTATATATAGTATGTCGTATATATATAATAGTATTTATATAGGTATATAAGGTGGGCATTGGGCCATTTCTCATCACGTTGACCCAATGTGGTGGGAGCCAGAGCCTCGTTTGTTGATTAGCACGGTACACCACGAGCACGTGAGGTCGGCTTGGGTCCCGTGAGCTCTTTTATAGGATCCTTCACACCTCTCTAAAACTAATGTATTGAAAGTAAGATTATTGGTGATTAAACATGATTTGAATTGATGAAAGTGGAGATCTTTGGGTGAGGCTTATATCCAGCAGTGAACGTCCATCAGCAGATGATTGTGATAAATGATAAAATTATTTATTAGGTATGAAAAATATTACTGTAATATCAAAAATGGCTGGTCATTGCTGAGGAGACGCAGCCTTCTGTAGAAACGACGTACATAAAGAGAGGAGTGTCTCAATGTTTGTACTCACTGGCCTAATGGTTAGAGCGTGCAGCCTTTATGCCGAAGGTCGCAGGTTCAAATCTCGGCATGTACCAATGACTTTAATATTTAAGTTGTGTATATTTGTGAAATTTAGTAACAACAGCGAAATATAAACGGTGAAGGAAAAGATCGCGACGAAACCTGCACATGAATTAGAATTTATTCTAAGGTGTGTATGAAGTCACCAATCCGCATTGGACCTGAGTGGTGACTGTGGCCCATCGCGCTCGTGTTGAGGGTACGGCTGTGCCTCAACAGTAGGGACGTAAATTGGCTGTTGAAAAAAAAATGATCTCAAATATAGTAAACTCTATGTTTGTGTAATTTTAATCAGTTATTTAGTAAAGAGTTTAGAGATGCTAGTATTAATATGATCTGGTTGGTCCAGGGTTTGCTTTAATGGAAACTGAGGACGCTTTAAGCATATCTGATTAAAAGCTTGTCGCAGAAACTGTACACTACTACAACTGAACCCGTTCTCTATACATGGACTACATGCATGTTACTAGGAGTAAGTAATAAAGATGTTCGAAATCTGTTTCAAGTAATACTACAAATAAATATATTGGTTGTAGGTCTCTGTTGCTGGAGATCGACTAGGTAGTAATGCGCAGATATTACTGTGTCCCAGTTTGATCGGCACTGTAGCTAGTGTAATTACTGGGGTAACGAGACTCAACATTTTATGTCAGGCGATGAGCGCAACGTAACACTTATTATCGGGTGAACATCTCTCACGTGACATCCCTTATTTGTGCAAAAAAACCCAGAGGAGTCCGATTTGAGACCTTCTAGTATTGAGGCTATGTATAACAATTATAACTGCTTTAGAGATTCACATTAATGAAATTAATTAAACCTATTCAATTATTTCTAATCAACAATGGACTATCGACCTCATTTATATATATATATATATATATAGACGTATATGTATGAATATATATATATATATATAATAGGTTGGAAAATATCTCCCTTCCGCCTTTTTGTCTTTTGAATTTCGCGGCTATGTACAAAGCGCTACAGAGCTCGTATCTGGCAATACTATACATAATTTGAAAGGTCTTGACATAACCTACAAAACGACGCTATGCATAATTAGTTTGGATATTGCGTTCAACAGTTATAGACGTGTAAACATATAGTTCACTAACGCCGAAATTCGCGCTATTTTAAAGTTTTCCTTCGTTAAAGGCAAATCCGCTAGAGAAATGTTCCGTGAGATTAATGGTGTTTTGGGGGATGGTACTCTATCACTTTGAACCGCGGAGGAATGGTTTAGACGATTCAGAGCCGGTGAAAACGACACCATGGATAAGCCAGCCGGCGGAAGACCTGTGACGACAAATACCGATCAAATCATGGACTACATCGAGTTAGACCGGCATGTGGCATCTCGTGACATCGCCCAGGAGTTGGGAGTTAGTCACCAAACCATTTTAAACCATCTGCAGAAGGCTGGATACAAAAAAAAGCTTGATGTTTGGGTGCCGCATGATTTGACGCAAAAAAACCTTCTAGACCGAATCAACGCCTGCGATATGCTGCTGAAACGGAACGAACTCGACCCATTCTTGAAGCGGATGGTGACTGGCGACGAAAAATGGATCACATACGACAATATCAAGCGAAAACGGTCGTGGTCGAAGGCCGGTGAATCGTCCCAAACAGTGGCCAAGCCGGGATTGACGGCCAGGAAGGTTTTGCTGTGTGTTTGGTGGGATTGGAAGGGAATCATCCACTATGAGCTGCTCCCATTTGGCCAGACGCTTAATTCTACCATCTACTGCGAACAACTAGACCCCTTCAAGCAGGCGATCGACCAGAAGCGTCCAGAATTGGCCAACAGGAAGGGTGTAGTGTTCCACCAGGACAACGCCAGACCACACACTTCGTTGATGACTCGTCAGAAGCTACGGGAGCTTGGATGGGAAGTTTTATCGCATCCACCATATAGCCCGGACATAGCGCCAAGTGATTACCACCTGTTCCTGTCCATGGTGAACGCCCTTGGTGGTGTAAAGTTGAACTCAAAAGAGGCTTATGAAAAGTGGCTGTCCGAGTTCTTCGCAAATAAGGAGGGGGGCTTCTACGAGGGAGGTATTATGAAGTTGCCGTCTAGATGGAAACAGATTATCGAACAAAACGGCGCATATTTGAACTAAATCCGATCACTGATACACTTTTTATAAAGCATTGAATAAAGAGCAAAAAAGCGGTATGGAGATATTTTCCAACCTTATATATTTGTATGAACATGAGAATGCTGGTAATGCGATAGATGTGTATAGCAGGTCAGAGCAGACACCGTGTTACTAAGCTAATACGAACAATATTTTTTTTTTAATTATCTAGTTAAGTATATCAATTAAAAGTATAATATCATTCTCAAAAAAACTTTTCAATTAAGTTGTTTTTTAGGAAATATCGCTTTATGTAGCAAAGGAAGATAAACTTTTGGAAAATTCACATCATATATAATATATTTGTGTAATAAAAATCGACGACAGGAGTGTAAGGGGTCCCGACTCAAGGAACCCAAGCAGACTTGACCTGCTCGTGGTGTAACCAGCTAATCAATAAACGAGCCTCTGGCTCCCATCAACCCGCATTGGACCTGCGTGGTAAAAAATTGCTCCAATCCCTACATATGAACTCTCAATACAAACGACGACTCATAGAGCCCGGAAATGCAGGAAGCTCAGGGCCGATCGACGTGGTGATCTTTGGGGAGTGGGGGAGTGGGTTATGTCCAGAAATGGACGTCTATCGGCTGACAACGATGATGGTGATGAAAAATCGACTTGCGCTATCGCATAAAATCAACTACCGATATAAGAGGAACATAACTCTTCGTTTTCCAGAGGAACAAATTTCAAAACAAGCCCCTCTAGGGGTACGTATACTTTTCTGCTTAGCTTTTTATAAGTACCGTACCAAAGTCCCCTCGATAAATATATCACGTCCCCTATAACGAAGTACAGATCCCCGACACGGTGACAGGTACCATTAATTGCCTGTCCGATGTCTGGAATCGTTTCGGTTTTTCATCACCGCTTATTTTTTGCATCGCTCCTCTTTGATTTTCGAAGATATGTTTCGATTAAGGCTGAACCTTAGGTTTAAATTATTGCTGAACCAATTTTTTTTATAATTATATAATGTTCATCTTAGTGCTTGAACATTAAGAAATAGGGTTATTGCTGTGAAGATATTTTAGGATCATTAATGAGTAAAATATCTTCATAAAATTTATTCAGGTAATTACCAAACGAGGCTCTGGCTTTCATCAATCCGCTTTGGGCAGGCGTCGGAAATAGCCCAAATCCCCCCCCATATGAATCCTTACAAATGACAGCCCCTAGTGTCTGGAGGTACTGGAGACCATGCTTTGGATGGCATTTGGATGCGAGCAGCACATGACCGATTGATGCCCAGCCGCAGTCGTCTGACGGTTATTGATGATGAAATATCTAAATATAGCAGTCTTGGCCCAAAATAACGCCAGGGTTTATTACAATACAATCAAGTACTGCTTTCAATTTAACTGTTTTTTTTAAAACTTTAATATATTATAAATTAACTAAGGAGTCAATTTAATACAAAGATTTAACATAGCGAGAACATTAACAAAAAAACTAGTGACATAAGATGAGATGGAGATAAAATGTTGAGTGTTCTTACCTCAGTAATTATACTACCTACAGCGCCCTTCAAAACGGAGCTCAATAATGTTTACGGATTGGCTGCAGAAACAGGCACTGTGGTGGTGCCTATCTAGACAGTCTACGGCAACAGAGACCTACCAGTGAAGAGACCTTATGCCTCAAGGCGAACATAATGTGATGCTGTGTAATATAATATATATTTTTTTATTATCGCGGGAGAAAACTTCTTAAAATATGCCTTTCTTCTGAGGGGAAGACAAGATTATGTGGGATTTGTACCAACTAGTACCCCTCAGTAGTCTCCATCAATGTATTAGGAAGGGCTTAAGGATGTCCTATGTTAGAACGCACTGGTGCATTATCAGCCTATCTAGGGGCACGTTATTATTGGCATTCGTATGAGTTACCATCAGGTTTTTTTTATCCTAAGCTCTATTTGTTTTGTTTCATACATACTTGAATGGTATGTATCATCATCAGTCGATAGACATGTCTATTAATGGACAAAAGCCTCTCCTAAAGATCTCCATATACAGTCAACATTACCTTCGGTACAGCCAGGTAGGGGCTGTCATTTGTAGGGTTTCATATGGGGGGCTTTGGGCCGTTTGTCATCTCGTTGGCATAATGGGGGTTGGTGGAAGCTAGAGCCTCGTTTGTTGTTTATCAGGGGCACCACGAGCAGGTGAGATTGGCTTGGATCCCGTGAGTTGTTAAAAGTGTCTTAAATAGAAATATTTTCAATACATAACATCATTTCTCGCAAAGATGAGAAATTGGTAAATCGTTTAATGGATTGTGAGATTGAGTAACATGGCGCGAATCCTGAACAATCATTGGGGTACATGGCGTAAATTCCATCGGCAAGGTCTGCAGACGGATGATTGATTATGACAGTTTTATTATCTGACCAAACGTACGTCTGAAAGATTTCGTTAAGCCGAAACACTTGAGGCGTACAATACCTTTTTTATATCAAAATAAGAAACCTATCGAAATTCTATTCTAGGATTTTATTTTATCTAACTAAGCACTGACGAGCAAGTCATTTAACTGATATGATAACTAAGTACAGTAGCTCTATTTTAAGATAATTATAATGCACGAAATCCGGTTTCCTTCATCAACTCATATCATATGATACATCAGTAATATCACTAGTTACCACCCTTCAATCCAGAAGACAGTAATATTTGAATTATACTATTTGATGGCGAAACAGGAACTGCGTTGGTACTAATGATAGTATTGATATACATAACTCCACATTACGCTAGTCACCTTAAGACATAAAATGTTAAATATTACTCCAGTAATTGCAACGCCCTTCAAACCGAATAACTATAGTGTTGTTAACTTCACTGCAGAAGAAGGCTCTGCAATGGTACCCATGATGATATCCATATTATACCCAGCTTATGTTTCTCGCCTTGAGGCATGAGATGTTGAATCTTATTACCCCAATAATTTCACTGCCTACAGCTCCCTTCAAACCGGAACATAGTAATGTTTGCAAAGTACGAATTGGAGGCAGAAATAGGAGCTGATCAACTATATAAAAAGATTAATGTATTTCTGTGGCATTTCTTATGAGAAGCCTGGCGGTAGATGAGGACAGGCTTATAATGATGATATATTTTTGGGGTTCAATGAACTCTTCCAGATATCAGGATAAATAAAAAATGCAAATTATCCTGTAAAGATAGGGACTGCTACTGTGGATGGCTTGTCTTAGTTGTAACGAGTGTCGCTTTTACTGTAATGTCTACTGCCCATCGTTAGGGAAAGGGTTTTGGACCCTCGATGAAAATACTAAACCTTTCCTCATTCCTATAAAGTAGTTTAAAATCGTCTTTACTTTGCGAGTTATTTCTAAAATGGCGGTTTAATTAAACGTTTACATATTAATTTATAAGAATTAGTATTATTAAAGAATTATAGAACATATCCTAGATGGAATGTATACACGGAGTGTATGGGGTCTCGGATATAAACTCACGGGTTCCAACCCAACTAAGATCACGTGCTCGTGGTGGATCCTGCTAAGATAAGCAGGATCCATGGTAGGAGCCAGGTAGGAGCCATGGCTCCTTTTGTAGATACAAAAGGAGCCATGGCTCCTACCAGTATAGTGAGAAATGGCTAAAATCCTTTCATATAAACCTTACAAACGACACCTCCTACGGCCTGGCGATGTGGGCAGCGCAAGACCGATCAATATGGAGATCTTTGTGGGAGCCCATGTCCAACTGTAGACGCCTATTGGCTGATAGTAATGAAGATACGTTTATTATAAGATACGTTTTCACTGGTGGTAAGCCTCTATTGCCGGTGTGTTTGGCGATAGAACTAGGAGCTGCGGTAGTACCTACCCAGACGATCTCCAGGAAGAAAGCTACCAGCAATGAATTTTCATACACTGACTTACTCTCGTAAAGAAAGTATTATGTATGTAATAACGGAACGTCCATCTTATTTACAATAAATAAAGATATGAGTTGGAAATGAATTCACAACAAAGATGTTCATCATAATCTTCATCATCTGTTCTACTGCTGGACATATGCCTCTTCCAAAGATCTCCAGTCCATCGGTCCTGCTCTGTCCTGGTTCCGGCGCCTTGCAAGCGTCACAGTCAGGCCGATTTGGCTGATTTGCTCCACTCTGACCCAACGAGGTTGTATAAACCTATGAAGAAAATATAAGTGAAAGTGCTTATTTGTTCATACATTTTTTTTATTATAACAAAAAAAGATTTAAGTAAATCCGTTGCTCCAATTCCTCTGTCCGAAGTGGGGTCTGACAGCCTGCTTAATAACATTTTTATTGCAGCGACGGCTACTTGCGTTAAGCTGACGCTGAAAGGATTTGCTGATGACATTCTTTGTTGTCCTGTACTGTGTTAACTGTACTGAAAACACATTGTTCGGTCAAGAAAACTATCTATTCTCTATATTCATATAAAAATGAAAAACTGGAGAGGCGAATATACATTTGCTAATTTTGAAATGTACTCAGAATAGTAGACGAGATAGGGAAGAAAATTGAATTTAATTCTCCTTCTTTACTTTGAACTTGAGTCTCTCATACAGGAAGAAATCTTTACCAGCTTCTGCAGGTTCCAATGTTAAACAAGCAGGGCAGGCAGACAGAACTACATAGTGGCATGACTATTGTCACTCGATCTGACTTAGAAAAAAGGCTTCGTACTTGTATCAGGAATCGTAGCCGTCAGT
The DNA here is from genome assembly GCA_033220335.2 of Troides aeacus. Classification (NCBI taxonomy): domain Eukaryota; kingdom Metazoa; phylum Arthropoda; class Insecta; order Lepidoptera; family Papilionidae; genus Troides; species Troides aeacus. The sequence continues at coordinate 6,015,031 of CM067294.1, read as the reverse complement.
TTGAGCAAAAAAGTGTTTTTTTTTCTTTTAAATTGTAGAAACGTTATGTACTTTCTAATACCTTGTCGGATAGATACTGAAGTCAGGTACTTATTTTTGTGCTTTATACGTGTTTTTTTTTTAATAAAATTTTATTTTAAGACTTAATAAAAATTTATGCATAATTCTTTATTTGTTACTGTCACTACTTTCAAGGAACCTAATTTAAAAGTTTTATCCTCAAAGTGATGACTATTAATTTAATATACTAAAACAATGGCCTATGCCCAGCAGTGGACGTCTATAGGCTGATAATGATAATAATAATGAAACAATGATTAAACAATAATTATTTAATTAAAATTTGTATAGAAATAAGTAAGAAATAAAATAGATTATTTTCCTGGAAAATCAAGATTTTTTAAAAAAATATTTAAGTAATTAATAACTCTAGAACGATTGTTTTTGGATGAGGAATTTCATACATGGATAGATAGATAGGATAGGAGCTATACTTTAGCCCCTCCAGATATTTTACACCTATTACCTTTCATCCTGTATTGCAATCCGCCTACATCCCTGAAAGTTTCTAAAAAACATCATTTTAGAAATTTTTAGAAATTACTACTCAAAGAAGATTCCGGACATCACTCTAAGCAACTCCATAGACCTCCTTTTCCTGATAAAATATAATTGTTAACAATGATCATTGTTTGTTTATAGGGTGTAAAGCGTCCCGCACAATAACCCCCGGGATCCAAGCTAACCTCATCTGTTCGTGGTGGACCCTGCTAATCAACAAATGAGGCTCTGGCTCGCACCAACCCGCACTGGGCCAACGTGATGGGAAATGGACAAAACCCCGGCACATGGATCCCTAATTATGATAGCCGTTAGTGCCTAGCGGTACCAGAGGATATGCTGACTGTATGTCTGTCGGAGATTTTTGGGGGATGACTATGTCCAGCAGTGGACGTCTATCTGTCTAACTGTCGCTCTCGAATATTCTACTATACTTCGATTGTGATCGTTTGTAATAGTGAACTCAAAAAAAAAAATCTGCAAACTGATTTATAGTAGACATATGGTCATATTAACCAATTTGGGCAAAAGAAACATGCAATCATTAAAAAGCTAACGATTATTGATGGTATTAAAAAGCAATTTTTTATATAATAGGGGTTGTTAATTTAATATAGTTGGATTCGCGCCGTATGAAGGGGCACAAAGGTCCACCAATTACATTTTAAACAGGGTAATTGGGTTCCCGTCATGTCCTTTTCGCCCCTAGCAATTTCAAAATAAATCAACTTTACAAAATTCTCTCGCTCTCTACACATTATTTATTGAAGTATTCGTGATTTTCTTATAAGTAAATTATTCATACCAACCTTATTTATGTTGTTCTTATAGTTTTCATTCTTCCTATTGTTTTAAAAACCATCTTTAAGATCGATTATATTTATAAATGCAATGAAATCTTCAACTATTGTTCCAATCAAATGGTCCAATTAGACATGATATAAAGTGACTATTAGATCAAATATTTTGAAGCTTTTCGCTTAGTTCCCTACGCAATATCAATGTTATGGAGTTACCAAACCTGGTTCGAAAAATCCTTAGTCCGTCCAAAACATTGGAATATTTGACCACAGAATCTAACCAGGAACTTCCACCGCCAAGCAAGCATCAGGCTGCAGTAGTAGCAATTGAAACAGACAATTGGAATCTTATTAAAGTCTGATGACAATACGGACTATACTAAGTAGCTTTAATAATATTCCGATGAGATCGAAGATGTCCTAAAGTAAGGCCAGGTCAAGAGTACGCGCAACCGACGAACATGCATGAAGACGCTCATTCAAGTGGAGGAAACGAGAGAGGTGTGCCAGGATCGTAGCAAGTGGAGAGAGCTGGTCTCTGCTTACCCCACTGGGAACGAGGCGTGATATATTATATATGTATGTAAATAATAATTAAGTCATAAAAACGTATTATTATTCTATTGTTTGTTAGTAATAGGTTTTCTTTTATCTCTTTCTATCTAGGGTAGTTTTGCTCAAGTTGGGTCGTGCTCAGCGTTAGGGTTGCTGTTAGGAGCAGTAGATCTGGCTCCAAGGTTTCCTGGCTAGCGCAACTATAGCTTTATCTATTTTATCATAACTAGGTAATTCCTTAATTAACTCCCTTAATATTCATACTTCCGTAACTTCTCCAACAAGAACAGATTTAACGGTATTTATTTTTTCAATGGGAATTGACAAATTATAAACTTATAATTTTGCCTTTGTTTTTTTAGACCAAATTGGTTATATTGAAATTTCTTGATGATTATTCTTTCTTCAGCTTCCTTCTGGACATTACTGGGTATTGAACTCTCCCAAGGAACGCTCCTATTCCTTAGGACATATGAAAACAGTTTAGAATTTTATTTCTACTGACACAAGCAATGTTGACATCAGTAAGGACCTTTTTAACTTCGAAAGTAGAACCCTTCCGAAATTAAATTAATTAAGTTGCGAAAGCTTTTAAAACATTAACTTACTTTGAAAGTGGTAATTAATGAGTTATTTAATTATCTTATAGATTTATAATTATTTATATAAAAAAATGCGATGAGATGAGTTGTACGTTGTCCATTCAGTTTGCTTGCTTATAACAAAAAGGCGCTAGTTAAGAAGTTAACAAATCATAACAACATGGACGTTGGTTTCAATCTCTCTTAATCTTCTACTTCTTCATCGTTATACTCTAGGCTGTGTTCGTAGTCATTGTATTAATATCGCTCTTAATAAGAAAAGGGAAGAAAGGTCGGCGAAAAGCAATAACATTTTCTACCCTAATGTGGTTTCAGCCGCCACGTCTGCGATGCGACACAACTTTGTTTCGGAGTCTCTGCTGACCGATCCTCGTACTTCGACCATGACTTTGGAATGTCTGCAGATGGTCTAACATTCCAGGCAAAAAATATGAGCCTTTTGGAACCGACTCTAGGAGTAACCGAAATGTCTGATATTTACTTATCATGAATGTTTAAGTCATGGTTGGTAACAAAGGTTGTTGGGTTGGTCAACAATCTATTGAACTGGTTAAAAAAAAGTTAGCATGGTAATAGAAAAATCGGAAATAATTTTTATTCAACCTTTTAATTTTGATTTTAACTCAGTATAACGATTCTTTATAAGTTAGAAAAATATTGAAGTTACAGCTCCACCTAAACATTAATCAAAGAATTCAAATATTACATTGGGTAAGGAAGTTTGTTCATCTTTTCATAATTCCTGTTTTGTTTATTTCATTTTCTCCTTAACATCATTTCTTTTCCTTATAAAAAAAAGTTTAATGTTTGTAATGTATTAACACGACGCCTGATTTAATTCGATTTGGAGGGTAGATAAATCTGTCATAATCCATCATTTTATCTTCCGCCATAATAAACTCAGTTTACGCAACGTTAAATTGGTTCGAGTAATAAACGACCGTGTGAAATTATTTAAATGTATAATCTTATAATGCTCATTAATTATTCTCCGTTGAGCTTGAGCTTCCGGTGAACGAAACGTCGTGAGGAGAGAGACATGTTCCAAGAACAATAGCTTTCGTGGAAATGTAACCAAGACCAGTGTGGTGAACCTGACACACTTCTTGATAGAAAACGTTCTGTGTACCAGTAGTGGGAATAATAAGAGAGCTGTGGTTTTTTTTTTTTGTTAAATTTACTCTCATGATATTAGGCGGAAATTGCTTAAATCATCTTTTTATCACTCTTCCATAATTTGATATCATTTCAAGTAACATTCAGGCTTATAATGATAAAGAGTGTTCTCATGTATCGATAGTCTAAACAACCATAATTTCACGGCAACAGATTTCGGAAAATACTTCCCTATTATACAAACTCCACCACATGGGACCTCGAAATTGATATATCGGTCCCAAGCGGTTAGTTTTTGGGATATTGGGTTAGAATACGGAACGAGATCAACAGCTAAAACAATTTAAATAAACTGAACACAGTTAATAGTTGAATATGGCTATCATAAAAGACGTAGCCGGAATTATTACGCCAAAAAAAGCTTAAGTCTATGGGATCTAATAGATAGAACCATCTCTCAAACTTCGTTACAAAGCAGAAGAAGACACGGGAAAGATTACTCTAACAAAATATGAGCGACGAATGAACCAGATATCACTTACCATATATATTATTTGAGAGAACAGAATTAAAAACCCTGCTGTAGACCAGATAGTTATAAAATCATATGGAAGAGGAAAGACTAATTCAATAGTATTTCATGAAGTGCGGATCCAATGATGGGCCATTGATAGTACTTTTTACAACCGCATAGAAACATATTCACAGCAAATATTTGACCTTATGTTAGCGTTATTATCATCCTTTGTAATGTGTGAGGGGTCTCGCACAACAACTAACGTCGATTGGAGAAAGTTGTGAATTATAGTTGATGGATGGTATTGAGAAAGCGTGTATCCTAAAATGGACTAATGTAGGCTGATAACGATGATGGAATAAAATAGTAAATCGTAATCATGTTGAAAAAAATTTCAACTGTTTGAGAATTTCAAATTTAATAATACAGGGTGTCTGGTGGCCGATTTATGTTTTCAAATTTAAATAAAAAATAATATGTTTATTTAGTATGTTTATTTAATTTTACTAAAAGTATTAAAAGATAGAGTACAAATGCGGATTTAATTTTTTAAAGATAATGTCATCCAAATGTCTTCCATCCTGTTGCACACACACACACTGTTCGAAACGGAGCCTCGTAATCCGTGCCACACGCTGCAGTAAACTTGGTTCAATTGCGCTGATTTCTCGCCGAATATTTTCTTTTAAGTCCACAACAGTTCGCGGATTGTTGGCGTAAACTCTCTCTTTAGTTGTCTCGTTAGGTCGGGTGACCTCGGTGGCCACGGGATGTCCCCAAAGCGACTAACCAGTTTTTGAAGGAGATTTTCTCGCAACAAATCCATCGAAGCTCTGGCCGTGTGTGCGATCGCACCATCCTGTTGAAACCACGTGTGTGATGAGAATGATAAATGAGCTCGCAGGTTCGGCAAAAAGAAATTCGAAATCATGAGCCGATAATTCTCACCATTGACATTCGTCGCTTGGCCCCGTGCATTTTCAAAAAAAAATGGTCCGATTATCCCATTCGTGGCTAAAGCGCACCAAACAGTTACCCTTGGGCAATATAATGGTTTTTGGTGCTTCAGTCGAGGATTGCGAGTTCTTATAGCCCAGTAACGGCAATTTTGCTTGTTTACGTGTCCGTTTAAATGAAAATGAGCCTCGTCGCTCCAAAAAATGGAATTCACAGTGCGAAAAGGCTCCAACATGGTTTCACAAAAAAATTTGCGTGACGCAAAGTAATTTTTTTTCAATTCTTGAATTATTTGAATTTTAAAAGGATGAAACTTCATATCTTTTTTCAAAATTTCATGCACAATTGCTTTTGGAAGTCCCAGTGAAGCTGCCCTTTTCCGTATCGAAAGTCGTGCATTTTCACGTAAACTGCGTTCAACCAGTTCAATGTTTTCGGGGGTCCTTGACGATCGACTAGGTCCTGGCCGTAGTGTGTTCATAGCCGAAGCAGTTGCGCGAAACCTTTCCACCCACGAACGAATTAAATTCACACTCGGCCCATCGCCTATCCGTCGAATATTGAAATGTGAACAAAACTGTCGGCGAGCGAGTACGTAAGAATCGTTACTCTTGAAAAATGCTTCAATAGCGAACGCGCTATGCTCACTTGACCATGCACCACTGCACCACTGTGACATCGTGAATAAGAAATCCGCACGATCGGTGATTCTAATGACACCACCTTCCCCCCGCACTGTTTATAACTTATTGAGATATTTGTTTTTTAAAATATGAATCTGCCGCCAGACACCTTTATCAAATATGTGAAGCTTCAGGTTCTTGATTTACGAATATAACTGATGTCTCAGAAATAAGCGCCTTTAGGTTTTCAGTAACTTTAAAATACCTAACTGCATAAATATCAAAGTTAGTATAAAATATATCTGTTTGTATTTTTTGTCTAAGGCGTTAGTGATGTCTAAAATGTATGAAACTCAGATTACTTTTTAACAGGAATACTAAGTAGAGTTTACTTTTCAACGGAAGTCAGTTCTTCAGTTTTGCTCTACATTGATATGGAAGTAGTTAAAAATTTATGTGGTTATAAAGTTTGTTGCATAAAGAAGGCTTCGTTGTCTATCACAAGAGTACAAAGTAGTAAAAATGCGAATATCTTTGACTATAGAAATGATGGTAGCTGCAGGACATATTCCAATACTATTATCAGAGCGTGTTGCGCGAATTTTGAAATAGAGTTTAATTAACGTTAAACAAACGCTTTCGGAACCGCTAATATTAATAACGTTCCTTTGACGAGTGATTTTGAATATGCCACGTTTAATTAAGTGTTCCCTCAATAGTGAAACGGGAGTGGAATTGCATGGAGTTTCTCGTTTGTAAATTTAAATAGTTCAAGCGAATGTAAATCTGTGAAACTTAACGTACGTACTTTATGTTCAAAATATAATAGTTTAGATGAGATCTTCTTCTTAGCTCGTTACGATCTTTGCAGTGTGGTGGTGATGTTGATACTAGTCATTCTTCTAGAATTGTTGCTTTTCTTGCACGTTTGTCCAGGGTACTATCGGTACAGTTTTAATTTGTTCAGTTCAGCTCATTGATGTTTTACCATCTCCCTTTCACTACATCACAAGTAATTCTACAGATGTGTCTTCTCGTGTGAAATCTTCAAATAATGTTATTATACGATTGAAATGTTTGTTCAAAACTGTGTCTAAGTTACGGCAATTATTCATCTCCAGCACCACATATCTATCTTCTTTTTCTCACCTTCTCTTAGAGGTTGACGGTTATGGTTTTTGTGCTCTCTATTAATGTAGACAGTTTTAAGTCTTAAGACTACTACGGCAACGCTTACTTCCGCAAGTATGCATCTGGTTTAGAGCAATCATTAACATTTTCAAAGTCAAAGTAGCTTGCTGGCCTAATGGTTAGAGCGTGCGGCTTTCATTCTGAAGGTCGCGGGTTCAAATCTCGGCATGTACCAATGACTTAATATTTAAGTTATGTACATTTGTGAACTTTGGTTACAACAGTGAGATACAAACGGTGAAGGAAAACATCGTGAGGAAACCCACACACTGAAATCATCTTTGTGTGGGTGTGGGGTGGTCCCAATAAAGTGGCAACAGGCTAGCCCCCTGTTATACTGGACCTAATCTGACCACATCTGACGAAATGTGGGTGGTTTATTCACCTCTGCCTACCCCTACTGGGAAAAAGGCGTGACAATATAAAAAAAAAAAAAATAACATTTTCAAGTTCTATGGACAACAATCATCATCAGGCGAACAAGATTTTCGTTTAAATGTTTTTGTCATTAAATACAAATGATCTTTAACAGGTGGTTAGTGATTCTTTATTGAGTTGTGGCATACTTTTTGCTAAAAATTTAAGCGCGGTGTAGTTGTACTAATTCATTAAAAACTTCAAAATTAATCGGTTCCGTATATACTACAGGCCATCAAAAGGCTGTAATGGCAATCGATATATATAAAATTGAAAAAAAATTAAAGTCCGTTCTTGTTCAAACAAACCCCAGTTATTAGGTCTGAGCTCATTTGGCATCGAGTCAAATTTGAACTTCGTTAACCTGGTTTCATTTGCCAAATACTGAGTGTACGGGGCGCGTTAAAATTCTAAAGAAAAAAAAGTTTTACCAAAAGTTTGGGAACAAATGATTTTTTTTATTTTTAATGCAATTAATTCAAATAATGATTTTTTTGCACCAAAGTTAAATATACCATCATAGTTCCTCAATCTCCATTCAACTGGTGGTAAGTTTTCGTCGCCATGATCTGTCTGTGCAAGGTGCCGCCGCAACTCTTATTTCTGCCGCCAAACAGTTCCTTTGTTCAGGTTTGAAGGGTGCTGTCTCTAGTGAAATTATTGGCATAATGAGGTTTAAAATCACATATCTCAAGGTGATGAGCACAATGTGATGCTGCTGTGTATATCATCGTAACCACCGCATTGTCATATTTACAATTAGGTGTATTAAGAACATTATGTTCCTGTGTAAATATCCCAACCAGATCATCATTTATGATACATAGATATGTTTAAGAAGGTGAATGTTATGATAATATTTTAGATAGAAAAAGTTTTTTTTTTACATATTGCAAATGAAATTAATGATAGTTTAACAAACATTACTTACAAGTCTCCATTATTAGTAATCTTAGAGTGAGATTATTAATCAAAGCTCAGTCATCTAAAAGAATGTTAAAGGTTAAAAAGTTTCTGAACTTATCAAGTTGTGTACTTGAGCTGTTAACAAAGGACATCTCGACTTAACGGACAGGTTCGTGCTGAACAACCTCCCGCAGGCACCACTCGAACAACCAGCTCCATCTCGTTAAAAGTGTTTAGGAGTATCAGAATAATATTTTCTCTGTGACTTTATATAACAATGATTTAATATCCAATGAAGCTCATAGGGGTCGAAGATGTCCAAAGGAGTTCCTCATCTGATTCCGTCTTCAGCCTGACCTCTTGTTCCACTGCACGTCTTCCCAGTTTTGTTTGTTCTATCACTAATGAGAAGTGATGATGAAAAAACTTCTCTATATATCAAAGACAAGTTTTTATTTCTCTCATCGGCTTAAAACTATAATCAGTTCTTCTTAATGTTATTAACCAACAAGGTACAAAAAGGTGTGTATATATTTAACGCGTTTATAATTGTTTCTATCAAAAGCATTATAGCTTCGAAACATAATGTAGTTGTGAGATATATCAGGATTTCAAAGATTCGTAGCTATATTCATGTCTATGTATTTTTTCTATTCTATGAAGCGACAAGACGAGCGGTGCGTTCACCTGATGGTAAGTGATACGCCTGCCAATAACAACGTGGCGCTAGTTAGGTTCTGCACCACATTGTGCTCATCATCCTGATACACATACCGTGTGAAATCTCAATACCTCAATAATTACACCAGCTACAGCGCCTTTCTAACCGGAACACAGTGATGTTTGCACGGTCTTCACCAACAGAGACCTCTCACCAAACAAAAAAATTATAGACATTGTTTCTTTGATAATTTAGAGTGTATACTGGGAAGTTCAGTTTGGTATGATCTTCTGACGATGTCTTAAGACTTGGAAGATCGCAGACAATTGTTGGATGAGACAGCTCCGAACCTTTTTTATTGCCTTGTGGAGTCTTTAACGTCATTATTGCTATCAGAACCGTTACTGAGGAGGACGATGTGTAGACATGATCTCCAGCTATCGTGGTAGAACTCACAAGAGTGCTAGGGGACTGCAGAGAAGTCTCCGAGAAAAACTCATTTAACAAATCTTTAGGAATCACGCCTTTGTTTCAGAACAGAGATTCTGTGAGATCTCCATATACTGCCGACGATCAACGAGCGGGTTTTAATGAGCAGAAATCTAACAACCCTGACTTCTTGATAGTTTTTTGAATGTTTTCATCCGGTCTCTCTGCAAATTGATTAGGTTTATGTCCAGCAGTGGACGTCTATCGGCTGATGATGAAGTTCAGCAAAGGACTACAATAGTTTGAACATTATTTAAACCTACTGTACTCGACGGCAATTGGTTTAGATGTGAGATGTGAGAAACTATGCAGATGTAGAGTTAACGTAACTATCAGCTTTGCAGCACCAGCTCTCGGATTGTTCTCGTTAGCGATAATTTGTAATCGGCTCAACACATTTGCTTTTGGCTTCAGAGGATTTGTTAGATTAACGTCGTCGGGAAAATTTGTAATTTCATCTTCAGCATTAGTTTCCATTATTAGTGTTATCAATCAACATATTTTAGTACTTCTATGTGTTTGTATATCTTTAATTTAATGGGGCCTTCGGTTATTTCTAGTTACCTTACAAGTTTAACAATAATAATCTATGCCTGAGGTCTTCTAAGTATGTCTAAGCAGTATCGATTTTAAATTCACATCATCGACAACATTCTTTACTATTGTGTCTAGAAAGACACTAGGTACTATTACTGGCGATAAGAGATCTAAAGACTTACTTAATTATTATTGTTTACCCTATTAGTCGTTCTCATGTCAGCAACAAATGTCTTAATGAGAAACAATGTTCATTGATCCGAATTATCTAGATTTGGGAAAGACAGAAACAGACCAGTGTGGATTCAGGAAATACTTCTATCAATCAGTAGTTTCTTTTCACTTGTAATGATATTGATGACAAGTATATTATAACTGCGATGTATGTAAGCTGTTGAGCAAGTTAATATATAAGCAAAACGACATAAAGGTATATAATTAAAGTTTCATTACAGCATCTCGTATCTGATTTAAATAGCTATTTAATTTTCTAACAACTTTTCGTAGATTCAACATCTTTCTCGCTTGAAGACTCGCCAATCTGAAAAGTGTAACTTTATATAGAAAAAATATTTTTTTTTTTTGCATAAAGCAATGATGATTTCAACTTGACTCCTCACTTTGCAACTTAAATAGCTAAAAAGTCCAGCGGAATACACGATAGTTTGTTACTTGTTAAATAGGTAAGTTTACATTCTTTAACTTAGTGGTTTATATGCTTTAAGGGGTGTAAAGGATCCCACACAACAACCCATAGGATCCAAGCCAACCTCACCTGCTCGTGGTGCACCCTGCTAATCAATAAACGAGGCACTAGCTTTTACTAACCCCAAAGCCAGCGTGGTGGGAAATACCTCAAATCCCTCCTTTACAAACGTGACTATCTTTTTGGGAGGTCTATGTCTAGCAGTGGATGTCTATAGGCTGATGATGATGACATGCTTTAAGTTATAGTCATGTTATCACAGAAAATGATATGTAAAAAAGCAGTTCATCTTAATAATATGTCTAGTTACTTACTCCGCCAAGTGTTGCAATTTTCGTACTGCATCTCGCAGAAGTTGTTGAAATTTTTAAATTCCTCGTTGTAGTTTATAGCGCAGATATGTTGATACCTAAAAATTATAACTTAAACTTAATCTTCAGTTGAAAATCTGAAATTATGTCTCAATGCGAGGAGCACTAAATGGTGCAATGCATATAATCCCAACTAGCGCCACAATGGGCTGGCGTGTAACCTACTATCAGATGAACCAGTCACTTCAGTTGAACGATTAAAAAAAAACGTAATTTCCGGTGAAGTTACCGTGCCGAATAAATAATCTATTGGGAGAACTCTAAGAAAATTCTCTTTGTATGATTTTTGCATATCCGGAATGCTTGTGATCGCAGAAAGGTAAAGTTTGTTCGGAACTGCCTAGTTAAGCAAAGTATTCTAAAGGCATTATATTTTCCAATCTCATTATCACTGAACATAGTGTGACATAAAGTGTTAACACAATTTGCTATAGACAATTTTTTTTTTTATTCGTTCACCTGATGATATGTGATACACCTGCCCGAATAAAGTGGTGCTAGGGATGATGACATTCACAGCAAGATATTGTTCCTGTCGCCTAAAGAGATGTCGAGTCTCGTTACTGTAGTAATTTCACTAGCTACAGCACTCTTCCGACTGGAACCGAGTAATATTTGCAGACTACTGTTTGTCGGCAGTAATAGGAACTGCGGTGGTACCTAGATAATCACTGGCAACAGAGACCTACCGCTACTTAGAATTCAGCATACATTATCTAGCATAGATAAAGTATCAAGATCTATTACGTAGTACTACGAATGAAAAAATATAAAGGCAATTGAAGTATTGCGTCCAGAAATTTCTTTACGTAAACCTTATTAATTAGACTTACCTGTAATTAGAAGGACATTCGTCCAAAAAGTTCTTACATCCTTTCACGAAGAAATCCGTCGCCCAGAATGGTGTGTCTTTAGGGTACTGGACTACTGGTCTTCGGTACTTAGATATGGTGCACGTCATCAGCCCCAAGAAGAAAGTGACTGAAGAATTGAGTACTCACTTAGTTTCATTCGAAGAAGTATGTATTGTTTCCTAGACATGGAAAAGAGGGAGGAAAAATTCTTTCTAGACTCTTAGCAGGAGGAGGAAGGAACAAATATTCGAGATACATATGCACCGCTATTTTGTCAAGAGTAATACGACAAACATAGTATCCCGTTTGAAGTACGCTTTAGCCATTAACAGAATGAGATTAGTATTACTTACCTTCATTTGATGGTGAATGATACACCAGCCCACGACAGCGAGGTGCTAGTTAGAGTGATATATTATACATAACATATTTCCCTCGTCGCCTTGAGACGTATGTTATCCCATTCCCCCAGTAATATAACTAGCTAAAGCGCCCTTCAAACCGGAACACGGTAAAATTTAGACAGTACTCTTTGGTAGAAATAGGAGCTACGGTAGTAATTACCTAGACGGTTTCCGGCAACAGAAACCAACCACTAGTGTATACTATTTGTTGTCGTTTCCTTTAACAATATGGCGGACATATAAAGCAGTTATTAAAGCTATATATAACCTTATCATGCTAGTGTTATATACATATATATATATTTTTAAAATAAATTCACATACCCACAATATACATTGTGCATAGCTGTGTATAAAATGATTTTTTTGTTCATAGTAATAAACTTGTTAGACTATAAAACTGTAAATTTATATAGTATACCTGGCGCGGCAGTAAAATAAAAATTTTCTTAAACTTTTTATATTAGTAATATCACTAGACTTGAAATTCAAAATCACTATTTTAAATTGAACAAGTTAGTGATTGATCACGATCCCACCTGGTGTTAAATGGTGGTGGTTTGCGGTGGTGAAGCTACCATCAATTGTATATATAGAATATAAACCTGACTTTTCCCCAAAAGAGTATCTTTCCGAATGTTTTCCCTACGGAACCAAACAAATTAAAAGTATATTAAGTATCGTTACCCCAGTAACTTTACTATCTAGAACGCCTTTCTGACCAGACCACAGTGATATTTGCACAATTCTGTTTGGCAGAAATAGGCGTTGCGGTGGTATCTATTCAGGTCCTCGGCAAGAAATACTGTTGAATTATTGGTGATAGGTCTTTCGCGGAAGACCGTCTAGGTACCACCGCAGCTTCTATTTCCGCCGCCAAAGAAAAGTGTGTTAACATTATAGTATTCCGGTTTAAAGGGTGTTGTAGATGTAGGTAGTGTGACACAATTACTTGCGGTATAGCTAGGAATTTTACTAGGATAACGAGATTGTACTACCTGTGTCAAGGATACGGTCACAATGTGATGCTATGAAGCTTTTTTTTTTTTGTTTCGGGGTGAAATCTTCCATGCTATGAATCCTATTTTAACTGGTACCATGTTCTTAAGGACAAGGGTATTACTTCACCGTGAGGTGAACATCCCGCTAGTTTATAGGTACACTCATGAAGTCGGCTTTCACAGCCTTATCACTTAAAATGATCGTCTCATCAGTTACAATCACGCGAGGTTGAGTTCAAATGTTCGATGCAATAAACACAGAGGATATAAAACCTCAGCATTTAAATGTTTTATTTAAACTAATTTACGGAGACAGTTAATTTAGTCTGTCACCTCAGCCGGAAGAAACGTCGCTTGAGGATTAGGAGCGGCGGCCATTAAACGGATGTTTAATGCAAAAGGCGACAAGCTCGAGGGTGATGAACGGTAGAAAACAATTAACCGAAACACGACAATAAACCGGGCTTAATTAATAAATTCAATTTCAATTAATTATTACTCTCAAAGTATATTATTATACTACTTTTTATATATATTATATAGAAAGATTTTAAACTATATACAGTAATCCCTCTTATAACACGGTAGATTCGTTCTGCGTTATAAGAAACCGCGTTGTAGGAGTATTGTCGTGATTTCAAGGTTTAAATGAAATATTAAGAAAATATATTACTACGTTTTATTAAAATCAAACTAAACTAAAAACATTGGAAATTTAAAAACTTGTGCATATGAACTAAAAACAGTTAATTTCAACATATATATTATATATCACGCCTCGTTCCCAGAGACCACATCTCTCCACTTGCTACGACCCTGGCACTGATTTCAATTAATTACTAATTATGAATTGTACAAATCATTATAAACTTCATCAGATATATAATGTGGGGAATCCCCTTGTTATATAGGGGAACACCCGTGTTATATGGGGAATTAAAAGCGAGCAATATTAAGATGCATATATGTGGCTTGTGGAGTGGATTACTGTATATACATGGCTACTGTTCAACAGAGGCCGAAAGGATAGCTTGAAATTAAGCCGTGATAGCTCAGTTTGTCACATCGCATGAGTCTTAACAAGGCGCGGGTTCGATTCCTTTGGAGTAAAAGCTCCAAGAAAAATAACATGAAATCGACCATCAACCGGCGCTTTACCAGCGGGATGATTAAATAGCTTTGACTTCGTGTGGAAGTGGAAGTCGAGTGCTATCTGTGGGAGTAATAAGAGATATATCTTTAAGTAAAACAGTTTAACTTAATCTTGAGAACAGTTACGCTACAACTCTGAACACAAACGAAATAAACTCCTAAGTAAAATGAGTAAAAGCTTTTTAATAGCTTCTCGTCTTAAGTTAGTGCACGGAGTCCCCGAGATGAAGTATATTCCCCTTGTATATTATTATGATGCTGCGATACTGCTCGCGGTAATGGAGGACGGTAAGATAACACAAAGCTTTATTAGTTTTGTAAAGAACATATACAGGGTTTATTTTAAACTTTACCCTAAATGTGAAAAAGTCGAAAAAACTGGTTAAAGTTAACCCTGTTAAAGTTAATAATAAGTTATAACCTGTTTTACTTAAACTACAAAATTTGCAAGTGAACTTTTTAAATTTTGTACTACATATGTTATATATATGCAATTAATAGGTAATAAAAATGTCTTTTAATATTCCCACTGCTGGGACTAAGGGCCGTCAATGAAAGAGTCAATTCCGTTCATCCACTACGCGGGCGAGATACTGGTTGGACGTTTTCCTCGCGATGTTTTTCTTTCACCGGAAGTATCGGCTTTGACGGAATCGAACCCATACTTCCTTATGACATGTGCGTTTTTACAAACTGAGCTATCACGGCTTCACCATTACAAATAAATGTACTGCTACTATGAATAAATGATCATGCATAGTAGCTCGTTGGCCTAATGGTTAGAGCGTGCGGCTTTCATTCCGAAGGTCGCGGGTTCGAAACCAATAAAGTGGCAACAGGCTCGCCCCCTGTAACATGGGTTTAATCTGACAACATCTGGCGAAAAGTTGGTGTTTATTTACCTCTGCGTACCCCTACTGGGAAAAAGGTGTGATCACACAAAAAAAATATATGATCAACAGTGGGCAACAATATTGTTTTTTTTTTTTTTATATTACAAAAGGGTGTATTGGGTTCTGCATAACATTTTACGGAGCTCAAGTCAACCCCATCTGCACGCGGTGCACCCTGCTGAATAACAGCCGAGGCTCTGAGAGAGGTCTAAGATCCAATTCCCATTAATGAACTTTATGGCGATCTTTGGGATAGACCTATGTCCAACAGTGGACGTTTATCGACTGATGATGTTGATGATGATGTTCACCTGATGATAAGTGATAAGCCCGCCCATAACGTGGCGCTAGTTAGGATGTTACACTGCACCACGTTATGCTCATCGCATGAGGTGTTAAGTCACGTTACCCCATTACGTTACCTTAGTAATTTCACTAGCTGTAGCTGTAGCTAGGCGCTGTAGCGCCCTTCATACCGGAACATAATAACTTTTGGATAGTACTGTTTGACGGAAGAAATAGGCACTGCGGTTGTACCTACCTAGACGATCTCCTATTACAGAGACCTACATATATTTTTCATAACGAAAGTATATAAACATAGTAAGTTATTTTTAAGTTATTATGTACTTAATAAAGTGGGAGTATGTATAATTTTTCGCTTGTGGACTCTTGAATAAGTATCATCTTCAACAATGGCATAATCAGGTCGGAAATTTATACAACTTAATTATACGGAACGTGACAATATTTATCCGGAACCCCAATCTTCAGACATCCAAAGTATCTATTAACTTTTTTTATAGTACACTTAAAATACAGTGAAGGTTATAAGGAGTTAAAATATCATGAAGATGTCATATTAAAGGAACCGCTCACAATATATCCACCAACTAGATGATAGTCTTAGGTTTCTACTTACAGAGGGCTTGTAGTCCCAGCAGTGGGTTTCGTCTATTCGATTAGTGTTCGTGAGTTTCTCTGCGCGATCGAATAAGAGTTGTGGAGATCCGCAGAAGAACTAAGGTCACCGACATAGCTCAAAATATTGCTAGACTTAAGTGTCAGTAGGTTGGGCATATTACTCGAAGGACCCTGGGCCGATGGGGCAGTAAGGTCCTCGAGTGGCGCCCGCGTAGAGATAGGGTTGGGAGGTTTCCCACAAAGTGGAACGACGATCTGGTGAGAATCGCGGAAACCCACTGGATGCGAGCAACGCTGGACGATCGATGTGGAGATCTTTGGGAAGCCTATGTCCAGCAGTGGACGACTATCGGCTGATAATGATAATGATGAAGCATCGATATGACCAGGACATTCACCTGATGGTAAATGATACGCTTGTCGGTAACAAGTGGCGCTTGTTACGATGATACATACTGCACCACATATCGCCGGTCATTAAACATATACTTGCTACAGCCCACTTCAAACCGGAACACAGTAATATCTGTACATAGAGTACTACCTACTAAAACGATCTCGTACATGAGAGACCTACTACCAGTGTATATTGAAAGCATCATTAATTAAAATTATTAAAACACTAGGCTGTTCCCTCGCCCACTTTCCTGGACGAGTCCCCCCATTTTAGGAAGGAATTTAGTAAATTCCATTCTTAGTTGACCTCTACACGGCAGAAGCAATATCTCTACCAATTTTTGAGTAATTACGCCCAATAGTTTTGGAGATCTTGTGAAGAGTCAATGAATCACTAAACATCTATTACTCGTATATATATACCAACACAGTCAATTTACGTCCCCACTGTTGGGGCACAGGCCTACCCTCAATATGAGGGCGATGAGCCACAGTCACCGCGCGGACCCAATGCGGGTTGGTGACATCAAACACACCTTAGAATAAATTCTAATTCACGTGCAGTTTTCCTCGCGATCTTTTCCTTCACCATTTGAATTCCGCTGTAGTTACTAAAGTCCAAAAATCAAAGGTACATGCCAAAATTCCATCCGGCGACCTTCGGAATGAAAGCTGCACGCTCTAACCATTGGGCCAGCGAGTTGCTATATATAAGGTTGTCAAATATCTCCCTTCCGCTTTTTTGCTCTTTATTCAATGCTTTATAAAAAGTGTTACAGTGATCGGATTTAGTTCAAATATGCGCCGTTTTGTTCGATCATCTGTTTCCATCTAGACGGCAACTTCATAATACCTTCCTCGTAGAAGCCCCCCTCCTCCTTATTTGCGAAGAACTCGGACAGCCACTTTTCACAAGCCTCTTTTGAGTTCAACTTTACACCACCAAGGGCGTTCACCATGGACAGGAACAGGTGGTAATCACTTGGCGCTATGTCCGGGCTATATGGTGGATGCGATAAAACCTCCCATCCGAGCTCCCGTAGCTTCTGACGAGTCATCAACGAAGTGTGTGGTCTGGCGTTGTCCTGGTGGAACACTACACCCTTCCTGTTGGCCAATTCTGGACGCTTCTGGTCGATCGCCTGCTTCAAGCGGTCCAGTTGTTCGCAGTAGATGGTAGAATTAAGCGTCTGGCCATATGGGAGCAGCTCATAGTGGATGATTCCCTTCCAATCCCACCAAACACACAGCAAAACCACCAAAAACCTTCCTGGCCGTCAATCCCGGCTTGGCCACTGTTTGGGACGATTCACCGACCTTCGACCACGACCGTTTTCGCTTGATATTGTCGCATGTGATCCATTTTTGGTCGCCAGTCACCATCCGCTTCAAGAATGGGTCGAGTTCGTTCCGTTTCAGCAGCATATCGCAGGCGTTGATTCGGTCCAGAAGGTTTTTTTGCGTCAAATCATGCGGCACCCAAACATCAAGCTTTTTTTTGTATCCAGCCTTCTGCGGATGGTTTAAAATGGTTTGGTGACTAACTCCCATCTCCTGGGCGATGTCACGAGATGCCACATGCCGGTCTAACTCGATGTAGTCCATGATTAGATCGGTATTTGTCGTCACAGGTCTTCCACCGGCTGGCTTATCCATGGTGTCGTTTTCACCGGCTCTGAATCGTCGAAACCATTCCTCCGCGGTTCGAAGTGATAGAGTACCATCCCCCAAAACACCATTAATCTCACGGAACGTTTCTCTAGCGGATTTGTCTTTAACGAAGGAAAACTTTAAAATAGCGCGAATTTCGGCGTTAGTGAACTCCATGTTTACACGTCTATAACTGTTGAACGCAATATCCAAACTAATTATACATAGCGTCGTTTTGTAGGTTATGTCAAGACCTTTCAAATTATGTATAGTATTGCCAGATACGAGCTCTCTAGCGCTTTGTACATAGCCGCGAAATTCAAAAGACCAAAAGGCGGAAGGGAGATATTTGACAACCTATTATATACATATATATTTACAGAGAAACGGAATTGAAACTTAAAACAGTTTCTCTTGCGATTGTACTAATTACCATCACAGTTTAACTTAACAAGAGCACACTTTTACTACACGCAGTCACTTTCGCGTAAATTATAGAAAACTGATACTAATAAGTTACGTTGAGGCTTAACTTAAAGTAATTTGATGTTATTTACATATAAATTCACTTTTAACATTCACTACACGACTACACTGCACTCACTACAGCTACATTTACAGTAAAAATAATATATCAGATCATGCTAACATATGATCGTCATTTCGCATACGAGACCATGAGACTATGAGACCACAAGACCACAAGACCATGAGACCATGAGACCATGAGACCATGAGACCATGAGACCATGAGACCATGAGACCATGAGACCACGAGACCATGAGACCATGAAATCATGAGACCACGAGACCATGAAACCATGAGACCACGAGACCATGAAACCATGAGACAATGAGACCATGAGACCATGAGACCATGAGATCACGAGACCATGAAACCATGAGACCACGAGACAATGAGACCATGAGACAATGAGGTCATGGATGCTGATGAACAAATAGTCTATTGTATTGGCGGGATGTCTGTATTGCTGGACACCGTCTAGTCACAGCATTGACCGTATAATACCGCCAAACAGTAATGGGCAGAAATCATTTTATTCTTGTTTGAAGGGCGTTATAGTGAGATTTAACATCTTAAGTCTTAATGTAACTAGTACATTGTGGTGTTGTGTATATCATACTAACCAGAATGAGAACGTTATGGGCGAATGCATTACTTACCATCAAGTGAACGTCTAGCTCGTCTCATCGCTTCGAATAATAAAAAAAAAACTTTCCGGTCCCACTATTGGGAAACGCAGCTTTCTCTCGCAAGGAGGGTCAGCGTAACTTTTTGATCAAAGTATACTTCACATAATGATGATGATCGCCAAAGCTGAATACTTGGAATCGAATCAGGGAACTATGTATCATAAAACAAATCAGCCATTGCACTACAAAGAAAGAACTTGAGGTGTTCACTTTAACAAAAAAAAAAAAAAAAAAACTACTCGACTATGGAAGGAGATTGGTAAAGGAGTCATTACTATTTACTCTATAACAAAGTTTTTTTTTTAATTTATATATAATTAATATTAAGCTGTTGTCTATTAACGAGTTTTAAACTAAAATATACACACAAGAGCTTTCCAATACCGTACATATAAAATGAGTTATTATGAAGCTAAAAATTCATTGACATGAAATTATCGTTAAATAAAAAAAAAAAAACAATTTATTTAATTTAAAACTTTATTGTATACGCCGCAGACTTTTAGATTTCAAAAAAAAAAAAAAATAGAAACGAAACTTTGTGACCACTTTGCATATATAACAAACCGTTTGATATCTCCAATTGAATTCGTATACAACGACCTTCGTTACAGACGACATAAAATTTACTGACAACACAATTTTTTATATATTATATAACAAATATCTGTTTAACTATGATCCGACCTAATGATAAGCGGATTGTTAGTCTAGGTGGGTAGGGATATAATCTAGAATCCTATTCACTCTTTTCTATAATATTATTGCTGCCAGACTTCTTCATTCCTTCGCTGTTTATAAGGATGTAGGTCAGGTACAGGTTCCCGCCTTGTCGTAACGGTGGGGGCTCAACAGCCGTGGCTTGGCCATCCACGGTGAAGATAAGAGGAAGGTGAGCTCCGTGAGCTCACCACGGATGACTGCCGGTGGGCTGAGGAAACAGGCTTGCACTGCATTTCGCATCCGTGGAGGAGTCGCAGAGGGAGAGAGATATAGGAATTACGTTTCGGTGGTATAGTAGCGTAGAGAACCGGCAGAGTTTTCTCTCTTGGACCAATAATCTCTGGGTGACGGATTAGGAGGGATCCGGTGCCTAGTTGGTGATAAGAGACCGAAAAGAGAGCGCGCTGTATGTTCCGGCGCTCTTATAAAGGTGGAAAGCGAGGGGTTTCTCTTCTCGTGATAGAGCGGCGCCGTGAAGCCAGCGCTGACTGGGTCGCGGAGGCTGTGCGAAAGCATTCCCGTGGCCCCACCGAAAAGCGACGAGGGTGGAACGTCGTGGGGGTCTTAGTCGTTGCCAGTCCGACAAAACCGATCCTTACTCCCGCGAGGACGAGTAAGCGAAGGCATTTCTCCCACCTAAAACAAAAAAGAAAGTGGAAGAAAACAATGTGACACTAGTTGAGATGTTATACTCAGTAACTTCTCTAGCTACGACGCCCTTCAAACCGGGACACTGAAATGTTTGCACACTACTGTTTAACGATAGAGATAGGAGCTATGATGGTAACTACCTAGACGGTCTCCGGCGACAGAGAAACTTATGACATAAAACTATATCTATAAATAAATACCAGCTTCACCAGGATCTAACTTGATGGTACACAAAGATGAAAGTCTAGTATATATAAATAGGATTTTGCTTTAACCACCACTTAATAACAAGTGATATCGTAGTGAAATCTAAAAAAATAAGTCTGTAGCTCTCCAACCATAAACACTCCACTGAGAATCTTAAAACGCATAATCATAAGAACAGACTTCGATGAAGCTGTTTGAATAGAAATATCTTTTATACATCATTTCTTAGGTTAATATTAAAAGTTTTAAATTACTTATGAAAACTTTAAAATCTCGATATAATTTTTAATATATGACCATCGAATTCTCTTCTTACCAATTACTTTATATTAAGTGATAAAGTCAACGGCCATAAGGTTATTTACGTTTGCCTTCAACCGTCGGTCACTTGAGTGCCGTGAAGAAAACGCAAGTGAAATCTAAACTCTGGGGTGGAAATCTCGGGGTGTATATTACTACACTTTCGATTTGCTTTAACTACACGTATCTATATATAATTCTGTCTATATTTTGTGTGTATGTTCGTTATATTTTTAATCTATTAGTAATTAGAAAACGACATTGAAATATTGCAGGCGTTTACTTTTGTATATGTTCAAATGGGTTTCTTTTACGCAACCCTCACGAACTTCTACTTAATTTTATGTTTCTTATAACAATGAAGCGCTAGTAAGGGTAGAAAAATTGCACTACAATGCACTGGAAACTGTAGTATATGTATTTTTTTATTTTATTTTCATATGAATATTGATTTATGGATAAAGATGTTAACATACTACTGCTTCATCTAGACGCTTGTAAAAAAATATACATGATCAATTTCATGATCATTTTGGGAGGGTAGGGGCGAATTGGGCGAAAGTAGACTATATCGTGCACAATATTTTCAGCTATAAGTCTATGAAAGCTCTTTTCAAATCAGTTAAACCTTTTCGGAAATTATTGAGAACAAACAGACGCTAAAATAATTCATACTTAGTATTTTGATATAGGTATATACGTATACATATTTTAAGTAAATAGCAGTTACCTTAGGTAATTAAAACAGATTATTAAGAATATTCTTTATTGAAATTTTGTAACAAGAAGTAGATTTTGTTAAAGCATTTAACTATAATATATACTTTAACTTACTAAGATGAATATTTTCATAACATTGAGTTTATTTCATACCAAATAATGAAATAATAAAATACTGCTGACACCGTGGAGGCAGAGCTAGTTAAATACCGTGGAAATCATCTGGCAGTTGGCCGTAGACCATTTAAATAGCAAATCGGATCAGCGCTGTTGACATTGATACATCAAACCGCGTCTACGAATAGACGTTACAGTTTTTTTTTTCTAAGTGTCTATTAAAAACTATAAATAATTGTGGTTTTACACTTGAAAGAAAGGGTGAGTGGAATGTATTTTAATAAATAACTCTTACAATCGTATACCATTATATATCTATTACATATTTGAACTAAATATTACAAGAAAATTACACATGTACAATAATTTTAATAATCAATAATATATCATTTAAAACAGTTCGCATCCTTAATAATATCCTGTTATGTAAACTAATGAAAATGAAGTAAAAGGAACTATTAATTTCTTAACTTTATCATATTGGTTTACAATATACTGCAGTAAAAACTATCCTAGGCTTTTAACTATAACTCTTCAGTGTTATATCATATAATTATTTAATCGATATGATTTATAATTATATATTTATATATATTTGTATATATATATACTTATTAAGTTTTCCTTTTGGGGGGATCTTTTCGTGAAATTCTTCTGTAGCTGACCTATACTCGGCAAAAGGATTATTCATTCTAAATTCATTTCTCTCTAGGCCTTATCGTTCCAGAGAATTCGGGATGAGTCTCTACATAAGTGAAAATCTAATGTATATCATATATATATATAATATATAGGTTAATAAATATTGTTTAATGTAACCTTTTAATAATGTATCCATAATAGAAAACATAGTTAAAAGAAAATTAGGTTAGGTTGTAGGTACAAAAAAATAATATCGTATGTAAGAAGGCAGTATATTAATGTTAAATCGTTTGGCCTGTCTTTTTTTTTTTTAATAAGCAACTAGACCAATGTGACCCTCACCTGGTGATACGCCTGTCCATAACATTTTTTTTTTATGTGGAAAAAATTTTGGCTGCTAGTTTTATTAACAGCTAATGCAGCTTCATAGATCTCAGGGCTTGCGGATCTGATATCCGCGAGATAAAATAATAAAAACAGAGAAAAAAAATAAAAATCAAACTAAATTTTTAAGCAAACATAATAACATATAAACTAAACAAAAAAATACAAACAGACAGAACCAAATATATACATGTACTATATATATATATATAAATCAACTCCGTAACAACGTGGTGCTAATTAGGATTTTATACACTGCACCACGTTGTGCCCGTAACCTGAGACAAGATGTTGAGTCTCGTTACCCCAGTAAATACACTACATGCAGCGCCTTTCAAACCACGATACAGTAGTATATATACACCACTGTTTGTTGGCTGCAATAGGCGCTGTGGTAGTATTTACCTAGACAATCTCCAGCGACTGAGACCTACCAACAGTAGAAGCGACAGTATTAAACTCTTCCTTACATATAAAATATTCATACCCGTTAAAGTTATATTAACGATTTCGAGATTGATTTAAATATTTGTAATAAAAAAATCACTGTCAATGAAACTAGAAGATACAGAGTTAAGTATATGAAAAAAAAAATAGTAAATAATATAATACTTAATATGATAATAGTAATCGAATATGGTATTTGATTTGCTATGTACTCACCGTATTGTAAGATAGCTTCGCGAGCTATTCAAGTTGCTATCACATTATACCTAATTAATACATTACGACTATGATTTCATGATGATCACGGTAAGTGGATTAACTCTGTCGTATGTCAAGATGACAACAAATGTCAATAACATATGTTAATAGTAATTAGAATAAGATAAATAACAATATGACCCCTTTAAATGAGTAGACTTATAACGAAGAATTTTAGTCTTGTATCTATTTTAGTTGTGTAGGCACCTTAAATCAAAACAACTTCTTACTCGCCACATATTGCTAGTTGCAATGGTCTTAGAGAACGTAAGTATAAGAGATGAAGAAGACAAGAAGAGAAGATGAAGACAGTAGTAGAAATTAGGAACAGGCATTAAAAATGTTTTCTTTGGTTGTGAAAGTTTCACTACATGGTGACATCTAAGGAATTTGATTAGATGTCATCATATAAGAAAATGGTCTATGACACTGATGGCCTAAACCAGAAATAAAATTCAGAGTTGATCCAGCGAGTCTACTCATTCTAACGATCACCAATTATTTTCTATCTTAAAGAGATCAATTCTGTTTATTTTTCTAGTCTTACAAGTGTTTTAAGTAATGTTTGAAAAGATATTGCTATTCTATACTATGTTTAACTAGAAAACTGTAACCACATTTAAATAGATACTCGCCGCTTTCGACTCGGTTTAAACGTGTAGTTGTATTTAACCGACAATTACTATTGGGATATTATAGATGTAATTAAATTGACAATTATAATTACTATAGTAGATAACTTGTAAATAACACTCACTAGCGGTCAATGAAATTATATCTGTATATATTACAAATCCGTTGCAAATAGGTTTTTTAAAGATCTATTGCTGTCTGTATCTAGTCGCTTTCCGCGACCGATTGATGCTATGATATATTTTTTACTCTTCTTATATATAGAGAAATCCTTCAAGAGATATCTTATTAAACAGGAGATAATATAATATAGAAGTAATGCCGGTTTCTTAACTGCTAAAACTCCATAGTATTCTTCATTACTCCTTGGATTAGAAAGATTACGAAAACTACTTTAAAATAACTTTTAGCCTTTGTCACTTCAACAACATTAAATACTTTTGATTACTTTTCACATGTTTAAAATTTGACTTTATTGTATGTGGATTCTAGTAACATTTGCTTATCGAAACTGTGAAACACCCGATGTTCTTAGATAGGTAAAGTTTATTATTGATAGTCTCTGTCGTATCGGGCTAACGACGGAAGTTTTAAACTAGAACTACTAACCTTACTTATAATTAAACCGCAGGAGAATTTATTGAGTTAGATAATCGCAGAACTCTAATTGAAATGACTATTTTCAGAGTAAAAAACATTTTATCCTTACTAACTTTTTCTATTGACAATCTTCGAGATTGAGTAGAAGACGATGAATGAGACAAATGTGGGTATTATCTTATTCTTTAGGGTTTATTTGTATCGTTTCTTTGTCTGTTCCTTTAAACAAAGAAATAATCTTTCTATTTTGACACCTTTGCCTGTGTGGAATGTTATTCTGGACTTAATTAGTGTCTACTATTTTTTTTAAGAGGAAACTTCTTTAAAGACTCGCCTTCCCCGTTTAATTAAAATGTCGTTTACAGTCTACATCTAATTCGTGACATAGTTTCAAATCTTGTTTATCTGTATTTAATTGTACTGTATTTAGTAGTCCATAGTAAAGGTAACAAATATTTAAATATACTTTTTCTAAGTAACTAAACTTATGAAGCTATCTTTGGTACATAATGAGACAAGTTTAAAATTGACATCAGGGCTGTCTATTAAGATAAAGACCATAATAACTTTAAATAGATAATCTAATTTCAGATAAAAAACTATCAAAGCAACATGCAAATCAAATTGTCAATACTACAAATTATTTTCACATTTCTTCTACAACAAGCGAAAAGTCTAGAAGACGGATATCTAGGATATGTGAAAGACGCTTGTTATATCAAAGGAGAAGCGCTATCTTGTATGAAGTATCGAGCATTGAAAATTGCAACAAACACCTTCTTCGGGGACCTGCAATCCAATGAAACGATCAGAGCAAGTAAAATGATTAGCTTCGTACATCTAGACGATGAGACGATTAAGGAATTCACAAATTATGAAGAAGAAGACAACGCAGTTAAGGAGCCGAGGAGGTTTATGTCGGAATGGTCAGAGCTAACCAAGTACTTGATGACATTAATGAAGGAATTCTTCAAGACTAGAGGGTTGAAGTTTAACCTTCCCGAAGGCGCTCGAACAATTGAAGAGCCTGATGATGATGGTAAGCATAAACATTATTAATTAATAAAGAATCTATTAATTTGCCAGCTTCGTTTACTCTTAACCATGGATTAAGATAAAGCTTTATTGGTTATTATCTGTACTCACACCATTAAACTGATCCACGATGGGTCCATCGACACTTTAAGTTATTCATGTACGCGATTATCTTCGGTTGTCCAAAATCTGTTGACAGGCCGATATTGAAAGGTTGTTTACTTCACTAATTGTCTTTTGTTGTGAACATTATTGGTTACTCCTCTGTGGGATCATCCTTGAACCTCAAGGATTATTAATAAATCTTTAGGGTTGAATGTTCGGACATTAACCCGTGACAAACTTGATAACTCCACTTCTCATAGAAGTGAAGGTTATATACACGGTCATCCTTTTTGTTGATTTTTAATATGGCAATGTTAATATTTTTGTTGTTGTACAAATTTGATGATTCTTGTAATTAACAATTTTCTAATGGAAATAGAAAAAAATACGACAGAGTGGATATAGGCTAGATGAAATTTCAACTCAATTGTGTTAAACTGTGTACTATGTTGTTGATTTTTTATGTTCGTAAGTACATAATTAGCCTACTTAAAAAATATAGTAATGTTGAACAAACTTATGTTATATGAAGACTTCAAAATACGAGTAGAAAAGAATAGATCCCCACGAAAATTAGCTTCCCAATACTTTCGAGAATATATAATCAGGTACTAAGTTGTGTTAGATAAACTGCTTTGATTCTTTCATGAATTAAGAACCTGTGTCAGCAGTGGGAACATTAAGATGTCTGCTTAATACAACATATAAAAACAAATACTTATTATATATTTAGACTTCGACTTTATATGAATTTCTCCAGCGGGTCATTGTACAGAATAAAGGTACCGAAGTATTGTTTGTTCAGCATTTATTAAAAAGCTTGTTCAAATAAGAAATTTTCAATAAAAGCCTGCGATTTATAAGGTAAGTATAATTCTGAAACGAATATTCTTTGTATTGTTTATATTATGTACTTATACATATAATAACTTTGAACAGAGTTTATTAACATTGTAATCATTTTACATGAGAGGAAAGATTTTTTCTTTTCAACGCTTCATTAGTTATCGCTTGAGTAGGAGATTAGAATATCCTTATCAGGACATTATCCTGAATTATTGCTTAACAAATTTTTAATTAGTCCAACCATCATTATCATCAGCCGATAGATGTCCACTGCTGGATATAGGCTTCCCGAAAAATCTCTAAATAAAGTCAACAGCCTCCGGTACCGCTAGGCACTAAAGCCTGTCGTCTGTAGGGGTTTATATGGGGGATTAGGGTCATTCCCCACCACGGTGGCCTAATGTGGGTTGGTGGGACCAAGAGCCTCGTTTGTTGATTAGCAGTGTGGACCACGAGCTGGTGAGGTTGGCTTGAGTTCCACGAGTTTATGCGGGACCCTTTACACTCCTTACTTGTATGATGATCCTTTGCTCCCAAATTAAGCGCAGCTTGTTGCACAGGACGCTTAACTTAGATTAATCTGCTATTAACATAGTAATGATAAAATAAACAAATCTTTATGTTTTTATAACTTATGTGCGTTTCAAACACTAATGAAGATTTCTGAATATAATTACTATTCATAATCTACCATTATACACATCTATCATACTCTGTCAAAATAAATTAAGTTAGGAGAGAAAATGAATTTTCTTATTAACTTTAATAACATATTCCGTTACTAATTAACTTGATTAAGATTATGCTAATCATTCTGTCTTGCCTTCAAGATTCCTTTTTTTTTCTAATAACGCGTTATATTTAGATATTTTAAAAGGACTAAAATTAAGATAGCGTGGGTTATAGATGTTTCATTATCTCGCCAACTAAGCGCTAGTTATATACCTCAGAGGATCAGCTCGATTTCGGAGTCTCATAAATTGTGGGAATTGAATGGTGTTATGGGTAATGTTTATAGCAAACGAAAGGTGGGGAGAAAGGAAAAAGTCATGGTTGAGGAATATCAGAGAATGTACTAGCATATCTGAAGCATCTGAATTGTTCCGCTGAACCAGACAGAAAGGACTGTATTACGCTGATCGTCAACCTTCACTAGTTGGAGAGGCACTTTAAGAAGAAGAAGAAGAAGATGGTATTTTCAGATCCGTATAGTTAACCACTACCCTATATGTACATTCTTAATAGTATCGATATATATTATTATATTTCGACTGTCAATACTTTCAGACAGGTTATTTCGGACAAACAATATTTACTAGCTTTGTCCTCATTGTCATTCAATGCCATGTGAAATAGATGTCATATGTATATATTATTCATCACAATTGATTAGATATCTATATCTACTAATAATGACGATGACATATAATTGATAAATAAAATAGTTAGATTATACTTTAGTCTTTTTCGCCATTATTGTTGAAAGCTTTAAATCTTTGGGAACAAATCAGTTCTTCATTATATATCTTCTTTGAATCAGTTTGCTAGTGATATTAAAATATCTATGATATATGCTCGTATTGAATATGGATTAAATTACCATATCAAGGACTTGAAAATTTTGAATTTAACTCCACGGGAACGATACTATTACTTTACCATAATATAACCAAACATCACCCAAAGCAAACTTGTTAATCTTCGAGCTCCTGAATTACGATTAAAGCCACCACTAAAACCAACCAATTTATCTCCTTCCACATCATTTGTGCGGAGCGTTTTAGACAATATAAACAAGGGGGGAGTGAAGTGAAGAACATTAGCGTAACACTATAATAAATGAACGTATATTTCTAAGGAATAAAGAAATAACCGCATGAAATATATAGCCTAGCACAGTCACTAGTAGCTAGCCTTGTAATAAGACAACTGACTTAATTCCCGATCGACAAGTAGAGAGAAAAGTAGTGTTTTTTTTTTTGTGGAAAATGAAATATGTATCTGTTTAAAGTTTTAACTGCTTGTGTAGTTCGGTGGCTCATCGCTTAGCTTAAAACACGGAGTACACTAATTCTATTCCAGATTCTAGTTTAGTTGGTGACAGGTTCCTTCTAACTAATTTTCTTCGTTACCACCTACATATTATCAATCTGTCGTCGTAACAGTATTGCTATATTCCAGCTATACAGAAAAGCCACACACACATATATTTTAAAGCTAAAGTACTCTGAGAGAGTACATCTCATAGTCTTGTAATATAGTTTTTGACAATTTCTAAGTGATTAAGTTTTACACAACAGTGTTCATATAGAAAGAATATCCAAGGAAACCGTTTAATTAATCTTATCATAAGCCAGAAATAAATCAAAAGCAAAGACGTGATTATACATTTCATAATGCTATATAAGCGGACATGTTTCACGCTGTTTTGATCTTAAGACTAACAAATTGAAAATAGGTTAGCAGATAAAAGAAATTGGTCTTTAATCTACGTTCGTGTTAACAAACAATCCGCCATCGACCCACTGTACCATTGCGGTCCAAATCCGGCGACCCCATAAATAAATAACTATGGCATCAGTAAACGAAATTGGACCATGAAAATCAACATCTAATGGATTACTGAACGTGGCGGCAGTAAAACTGTTATAATCGACTTAGCCGTTGGAGTTACAGCCGTAGCGTGGGATTCATCATCAGGCCGGTCAAGGTTGGAGAGGGTAAATGCGAGACTAATTACGCTACAGAGCCACTTAATCCATGTCATTAAAAAAAAATAGATGAAGACAATAACTGTTAATGTATTTTGATTCACAGATTACATGAATTATTTTTAGGAGCTATGAACTATGACAATCTATGTATTTAGGAGATATTCAGAGATTCATTGATTTATCACGAGATCTCCGAAAATATTAGACGTAAACACTCAAAATTTAGTAGATATATCGCATCTGCCATTTAGATGTCAGCTGTGAATGAATTTTACAAAGTTCCTTACCCATATGGAGTTGTAGACGTTGGGTATATTCGCTTAGAATCCTTGGAGTAGCACAGCAATTCTGTTACTACTATGGCCACATCTTTAGATATAAAAGTTCTATCTATCCGGGCGATTGCCTTGAGTTCTTTAGCAACTCATAAACTAATCTTCATATGATGTTTCTGAAAGTAAAAGAATGGGAAGGTCCAAAAACAAGATGCGATGACGTAGAACAAAATCGATAACAGGTCAGCAAATCAACAGAAATCACCATCGGCAGGATCATAATCAATGCTATGTTTAGAGTAACTTTGATTTATTTCCTTTGAAACAACATAATTTTACATTGTTGTTTCTTAACATAATTTCTACACTACAATCAAGAAACTAGATTGTACCATAGTTAATCTTCATTGGGAGGCGAGTGTCACAAGTCAATGAAAGATTGTTTTCAAAATATATCAGTATCATCTAGATGTTGTCCTTCACCGAAATTTCAAGAACAGTTTGGTTCGAATCCACGGCCTCTCGAGAAGTATAACATCTATGGACTTTACAAATTGTGTTATCACGGCTTCGGGACAAATAGTATTGAAATACTTTTCTGGTGAGAGATCGCCCGTGGTCCTAGTAGTAGAAATAAGAAGAGAGTAGTTTATAAACTTTTCATGAAAAATTCATTTTCCAGCAAGGGGCAAAAAGAAGAGGCTGGCAGTGATGGTTCCGCTCCTAAACCTTCTGGCGACGTTGAAGACGAAACTTCTCCTCATACCCATCCTCATCTCTGTATTGCTGATCAAGAAACTTCTACTAGTCGCTGCGCTGTTAGTTCCAAGTCTGCTCAGTACTTTGAAGTCTTGCAAGGTGAGAACTTTTACAGTACTTCTTCAATAATATTATTTTTTAAGTTTTTACATTATTTATGAACTAAGGGTAAATTTAATTTATTACTGACCCTCAAGTATACAAAGAAAGTAATGGCGGGGCATAAATTAATTAAATTACGTTAAAAAACTTGAAGAAGGTTAGCCTTCTTTGGACGTGTACTGTACACACTAAATTATTGGACTTACCCTAGACTAATACCTAATATGATAAAGCAACTATGTTCTTCATTTATCCTTTAAATTTCATGTAAAACCATTTCAGCGTTTTTAGTGTAATAGAATATAATTTTGTTTACTTTTCAGCAGCATCATCATCCAATGACTCACTACTCCTCCTACTTCGACGGCGGGTCTTCGGACTTCAATTCGGACTACGGCAGCAGCTACGCGTACTCCGCCGGCGGAGGCTATGGGAAGGACTACGCTTCAAACAGGGCTTACCTGTTGCCCAAGCACAGGCCCACACCAGCTCCCATGTACATCACCGCTCCAGGAACTACAGCTTAGTTACTTATTTATAGACTTATTTAAAAAAAAATATATATATATATAGTCATCTTATTATAGCTGCGAATCAATTACAGGTGGATTTTAACGAGACGTCTACGTCCGATATATTTTTGCTATAATTTAATCTGCTTCGGAGAAATTTAAAGAAAGATGATTAAAGATTATCAAAAGCAGCACTCAGACCTGCGATTCACAAATTCTAAGATTTACACAGATTAACTTTAATGCCTAGTGGCCTGTTTTCTGTAAATATTATATCTTTAGTATCGACATTGGAACAGACCTTTAGTTGCATTGATGCATTTTGAAATGATATTATATGATGAATATTTATAAAGAGAAGATTTAATGTGTTAAGTATCTCGAAAATATACACACGAGAATTGATCTAAAATGATTGATTGATTAGAAATCAATATTTATATTTACAATAGGTTTTAATTGAAGCAAATTTTTTAAAAAATTTTTCTACTTTCAAACTCCGCTTATTTAATTACTGTTATGTAAAATTTTCTAACTTGATTTTTGAATCAAATCAGATTGTTGTCAAAAACTACAAAGTACATAGATAAGTTGATAAAATTATATAAAAAATCATCTTTCCTTTTCTAGTACACTTCATTAATAAATGACACACATCTATACTTCGTCATCATGTATTAATACTTAATTAATAAATATTAAAATAGATATATAAATACATATTTAAAATGTTAAAATTATCAGGTTATGGCTTAAGAAACATATATGTTATATACTATATCACATATAAGAAATTATCCAATATGACATTTATGGCATAGTGTTTGATTGCGAGCCAAGGATCAAGATCTTGAAACAAAACTCTTCTAATATGAGATATATCTTATATATATACTACACCCTTACCTTATTTTTTGCTAAACCTAGGGTTGGAGAGAAGCCTTTTACCTGTGAGTTCACAATTTTGAAATTTATAAACACGTACTAATTTAATATGGATTTTAGTGACATATTATGTCGAAAGATGGCGTTGTTAACAAAAACTTCTTTGTCTTCGTTTTGAGCTATTAAAAGCATAGCCAATATAATTTACTATTGAGGAATAACATAACGTATTATTAAAACTAACATCAAAGAGTTGTTTTTATGAAAGAATTTGTTTATCAAACTTAATATTGTACACATTTTGTTTGTTGGAAAACTGTTGGTTCTTCATATATTAATGTTTTTGATGTTTATTAATTCCTAATTCTACATACGTTTTACTAAAATGTTCGGTATTGAAGAACATTTTGCTTCAAAGCCATTTTGTTTTTATTATATCTAACGTTTTTAGAGCTGATTAAGGAAGTCATTGAATATTCATAAAGGTTTTCTGTCCGATTAGTTTGAAGATACTTGAAGAAAATCCATGCTCAATACTGGGCACCTGTCTGTTAATAACATACATAGTATTTTTAGCTTTATCTCAACATGAAAATTTTTACATCATTCAGAATTCATTAAAACTGTATAAAAAGGAAACTGTTTGGAAATCTGTTTTATATAAATTTTAGTAAAAATTGTATGTATTACTTAGTATCAAATTATACTAAATACATAGTTAACGAAACCAATAACAGATTAGTATTTTAACATAATAATGTATTGACTGATAATTTATTATAGTGAAGGCTTTAGTATGTAGTTATTTATTGATTTTAGGTTATAATTATTTTTAGTCTTTTGTTAATGTTTAGAAGAATAAACGTTAAAGGCTACATTTCTCATTAATTCATACACCCGACAGATTATTAAAGTAAAAACCTTAAAATTTCCTTTGTAACAGATACATTTTCTAACTTGTTATTCTTGAAGAAAAATCTTTAACCTAAATTTAAAAGATCGTACGGTCTATTAAATATTCTAACTAGACTTCTATTATTAAAGAAACCGCTAAAATTTATTTCTCTATGGAAGAAAATAAAATCTACGATTTTATCATGAATATATATAATGATAATCAAAAGATAATTAACGTTAAAGATTAGAAAGGAAGGATGCTGTTAGCACTGGACAGATCAAACAAAACGAACGGGACATACTTTTAATAATATATCGCTAGTTAGGATGATGTACACTGAACCATATTGTGCTGATCGTCTTGAGGCTATCTGTTAAGTCTCGTTACCGCAGTAATTTCACTAGTTACTGCGCTGTTCAAACTGGAGCACAGTAGTGTTTACACAACACTGTTTATCGGCTGCAATAGGCGCTGCTGTGGTAACTACCAAGAGGATCTCCGGTAACAGGGACACCACCACCAGTAAAAGTGATTGTACTAAATTATTATTTTTTACATATAAAAGTGTGATTTGAAGCATCCTTTGAACCAGAACACGGTTATGTTTCTACCTAACTGTTTGGCTACAGAAACAAGAGCTGCGGTGGTAGCTAGACGGTATCCGGTAGTAAAGACCTAACAGTATCAATTTGGAGAGCGTTGTAGCTAGTTAAACTACTGGGGTAACTCACAACTGCCGCTAAGTTGTTATCAGCTGGCGAATCACTTACCATCAGGTGAAGGTCTCCCCGTTAAGTAACTTCATCGAATAACAAAAGCATGTATTTATCAAATGCTTGTCGTTTTTATCACTTAAGTAATTATTATACAAATTCCACTTTCGCTAATAATTCCTAAAATACACAATAAACCTGATCTTTCTAAAAAATAAAGTTTTACCTTCGGGGCCTCTTCATTAACAATGGAAACAACGCCAACGCTAAGTAAGATTACTTAAGGTAAAAGGTAACGAGATTTTTCTATTGGGCCGTTTTACTGAGAATTGAATAAAATAGAGAAGAAAGAAAGAATATTTTAAAGAGACTATTATACATTGAACTTTATATCATCATCATCATCAGCCCACAGACGTTCACTGCTGGACATAGCCCTCTCCAAATATTCCCACATTCATAGGTCTTGTGCTGCTCCCATCGCCGTGCACTATCGTTTGTAGGGGCCGTCATTTGTAGGGGTTCATATGGGGAGAGTTTTAAAGATTTGGATTAGATATGAAATCCACAGCTGGACATGTCCATCTATCAGCTGATGATGATGATGGTGGAATACACAAATAAATAAACGATGGAGCCCTTTAAATGTTACAACTACTAGAACTCAGGGCCTCCGTTTATAATAAGAGAGTCACTGTTGTCGGAGACTGCCATATAGTACAGTAAACATTTCTGTATACAAGTTTGAAGGATGCTGTACCTAATGTAATAACTGTGGTAACGTGGTTCAACAATTTATCTCTCAAGGTGACGAGTACAATGTTGTACAGCGTGTAACCTTCTAACAGATTAAAGGACTATCTCGTGACGGCTTGTAGTGCAGTGTATAACATCCTAATTTAATACCAGTCGCCTCCTGTTTCACGATGGTCAAAATTTGTTCTGAAGAAGCTGATAAAATAGACAAAGGAACCGATATCAGGAAATCCGAGCAAGGAACAGAAGTAATAAGAAGATACTACTAAGTACGTATTCGTTTGCTTGACAACGAATAAACGGATATCAATGTATTGGCTGCGATTTGAATGTAGGTCACAATCAACTTAAAGGAACAGGACAAATAAGAAAGTTTA
Source organism: Troides aeacus (assembly GCA_033220335.2). NCBI lineage: Eukaryota > Metazoa > Arthropoda > Insecta > Lepidoptera > Papilionidae > Troides > Troides aeacus. Next base: position 5,979,874 of record CM067294.1, on the reverse strand, counting down.
TCTGATTATTCGTATATATACACTGCCCTAGATTCTTTACCATAGCAAATCGTCCTTGCTCTATTTAGATCACAATAGTTATATTCTATCACAAACAGAATTAAGGGACCAAGATTTACGAGCGCCATTGATGGATACAAATTTGCGTACACTAAACTACAATTCACAAGAATAATATTAGAAATAGAGATAAATTTTACTTTTGTTAGGTTTAGATTGCTGGTGACCGTCTGGATAAGTACCACCACAGCTTCTACATCTACCACCAAATAGCAGTGTACTAAGATTTCCATTTTCCGATGTTGAGAAATTGTAACAATTGAAAATATTGTGGTAGCAGGTCATAATTTCATCATCATCATCAGCTGACAGACCTCCAATGCTAGACGTAGACCTCATCCAAAAATCTCCACATCGATCGATTCTGCGCTGCTTGCATCCAACTGCTTCCCATGACCTTAACCAGATCATCGGACCATCTAGTCCCCCAATAGCTTGCCAACACTGCGTCTGAGCATAATTTGAAGTAGTGTAATTCATTCATTATTCATGAGCGGATGAATTACATATAATTACGTAAACTTTTTGTCTGTTTTACAATTTTTTTTTGTCGAAAAGTATTAGCTTGAGCTAATACACGAACGTTAACGTTATAGGCGATACAAAATGGGAAACACCAAATCTGGCGATGGTTAGAGTGTCTACACTACATCAATTTCTTTATCTACTGAGCCCCTAATCAATAATATTTGCATCCAGAAACAGCAGCTGCGATGGAAAATACTTTGTAGAAGGTTCAGGAGTATAAGACCTATAAGGTGTTAGTTTAATTATTCGTAGATCTTCACCGTACCAAAGATCACCAGACTTACTATTATAAATGTGTATCTGATATATAATATGAATGGCTCTAATACTGTAAAACAGAGATATTTCGGACATGTAGCAAATTGTATGCAATTAATAATATTCTGACTAACTTATGATTATCATGAGTAAGAGTTTCGTTTACAATCAGGTGAACGTCTTGATCGTATAAAGAAAAATTAAAATCCATTCAAAAATGGTGCTTCGGAATTTGTACCACCTAGTATTTAATACTTCAGACAGCGTTCGAGAGGCTATGTAGCATCATTCTTCTCAGATATATTAGCTATATTGTCTTTTGGTACTAAGATGTGGCCCTTTGATATGGGCCTTATAAAAAGGCTCAGAGTCACCTAAAGGGCAATGTAGAGGGCTATGACCGGAGTTTCTTTGCGCGATCGAATCAGAAATGTAGCCCAAAAGATTGCTAGACTTAGGAAGTAGTGGGCAGGGCATATTGCTCGAAAGACTGACGGCCGATGGGGCAGTAAGATTCGGACGATCTGGTGAGGGAAGCGACTGGATGCGAGAAACACGGGATCGAGCTATCTTTGGGAGAGGCTTATGCGCAGCAGTGAAACCTCGATTGGCTCATGGTGAGTACTTGATAGGAAATACCTAAGTTGCTTTGTTTATATAGACATGATAAAATGAAATACCTTGTCGCAAAGCACAAACGATGTCATTCCGTACTATATCCTACAATTCAGAAACGAAACGGTTTTATCATGCTTAAGTTTCGCTACAATGATGTGGTGAGCAATAAAACCGACTACGGATGTAGGCAGTAAAATATTTTTACGACTGTTTGTCGAGTAAAATAAATTACATGTTCGCAATGTCCTGGCTCCAAACGAGCCTTTATTACTACATCGTAGTCTAGATTATAAGTTTACTGTTACACAATTTCCAATTTCTAATCGTCTGTAACTGACAATTGTGTGTTATTATTCCGTGATGCTGCGTCCTCATCTCAGATGACGAAGTTGGGACAATAGCACAGTCATCTTATCTTTTTCTTATACTATTAATCTAAAGATTAATAGAAAGATGTAGAGTAAAGGATAATTAAAGGAATAGAAATTTTTAATCTACTCTAAATCTGGAAACGAATAGTGAAATGTCCATTTTATTGTTAAATATTAGTATCAGTTCCAGATCTTCAATATTGTTTGAGCCAATTCTATTTCCAATGCAGATGCTTTAGCTGAGATTAAATTCCGTAGACCGTAAAAAGTAGCATTAAAATGGTTTTCATAAATCTTTAGAACATAAACTTGAGTCGTAGCGTCAATTAATAGCGATTTTAAATGATCAATGACGTCATCAACTTTTTAAGATCTTAAAGACAATGATAATATTGAAGAGGTTAAATCCATTGTGGTATTAACAGTCACATATATTTGATATAAACTGAAGGTAAGTCTCTTTCCTTGGAGGCCATTCAAGAAGTTGCCATCAAGGTCATTATTATAGTCTAGGATTAGTGTTTGATTAATTAGTAACTAATGATTACGAGATCTGATATGGAATGTGTAAGGGGTCCAATTAAATGTAGTGCAGTATAAATTCTAATAAGCGCCTAATTGTTGTAGACAAACGAATCGCTGCAAAGTTTCCAAATATTGCAGAAAAAACAAAGCCATTGTAGACTTTGGTATTGTATGCTTTCCAGTTCTTGATTTAGTTTTTTTTTTTTCCTGACAATACTTTCTTTTGAATAATATTAAAGAAATCTTTTCTGTTGTTTTACTTAGCGGGAGACGTCATTACCGCTAGCGAAGACTTTATAAATTAAAAAATATCCTATAAAATACTCCCGCAAGGAGAAAGTTTAGCAGTTTAATTAAAGTCATAAATGTCGCTATGAATTTATGAACCTGTTTTTAGTTCTTGTATTAACGTCATTGTAAATTTAATCATAATAATGGATAACAGACTACGGACGATGGACGAAGGAATAGGGACGGTAGATAGTGAGCAAAATGTAATGGTAGATTGTGAGTAAATGTAATGTTTATATAAATAATAAATACATAAACAAATAATGATCGAGCAGTAGTAATTTTCTATGTCACAGAGCAAAGGGAGAAGTCATGTATAAAAATATAAAAATCTGAAACAAACAGCGAAGTCTTTGATTCAATATTTTATTCTGTCGTTCCTACTCTCATAACTTCTGAAACATGAAATCGCTTGAAGTAACAAATGAGTTGTGCTCTGTATCGTTGCGTTTGAAACGAGAGAACAATATTGCTCTACGAATACAATACATCGTTGTGAAACTGTCGCTTAGCAACCATACTGTAGTATTTCTAAATGAACAATTATCAGTCATTCAGCAAATAAACTCAAAGGAAAGTTACATGATCTACAGATGTACAACTCTGAAAATCTAGCTGGAACTTAACAAATTTCTAACCATTTATTATTGTATTCAAGGAGTCATATTATGAAGCTTTCTAGTTAGGAATGTTCTAAATCTTACACAGTAGTGGCACAGCAAAACTATTTTTTGCATTAGGGTGGTCGCTAGTCAGGCATTTTGTAAAACCTACCACCACCTGAACTATTGACCCGAGAATTCAACGAGACAAGGCATTTATCACCGCAATTTTATGAACAGTACTCATAAGTAGACCATCTCGAATATCTAATCATCAGCCATCATAGCAGCCTATCTATTCATCATCATACTCCTGGATCATAGCTACTGGATATAGGCTTCTTTCAAAGACATCTACACCGATCTCTCATCCCGCAGTTTTCCGCAACCTACAAATATTTGATCCACCTCGTGGTAGGCCTGCCCAATGGTTTACAGTAGCTACTTCAGAACCTGACTGTCCTAACAGCCGTCAGTTCTTCGAGCAACGTACCCAGCCTATTATCTCTTAAGTCTAGCAATATTTTCAGCTATGTCGGCGACTTTAGTATTTCTACTAATCTCCCCATATCTGTCTCGACTCGACCGATATCTTAAACAGCGGTCACTAAAATCATCTGGTAAGGATGAAATAATTGACAATTTTTGTTTTTATTTTATTCATAATATATGTCCTTTTGATATTTATTAAAATGTTCAGTGTTATCAACCAGATCCTCGGAGTTCCTGTCGTTCCAATCTTGGTATGCGTCCGCGTCAGTAAATACCTCAAGGGTCACTTCTTTCGGCTGTAGAGAATAAGTAAAATGTTTAATACAATTTTATTTAAGTTCTAATACAAAACCTACTTTGAAAATATCCTCCGCATTTTATTATATGAGAAATCATTTACATCGATTAAGTTAGGATAAATTTATAAGTGAAAACCTAAAGTATTAACAGTTTTATTAATATTTCTTGATATTTACACATTGAATGAATTCTGTAGGTCAGATTTAATAATAATTAATATATGAAACTTAACTGTATATGTATTAGTAATATCAATGTGACTAATTTTCTTATTGCATTCTATAACTTTTTGCTTGTTAAAAAATTTGTTCATCATCATCAGCTGTCCACGGCTGGACATCCCTTTTCCCAAAGATCCCCACGTCGGTCGGTCCTGCTTAGCCCACATCTAACGGTTTCCCGCGACCTTCAGTCGTTACAAGTCTTTCTATGGAAGTATTTGGGCCATTTCTCAATACTCTACCCCAATGCAGGCAGATCTTAGCCAGAGCCTCGTTTGTTGGTAAGCACGACGGGCAGGTTAGCTTATGTCCCGTGAGTTTTTGTGTATGGTAAGGGTCCCCGTTACACCCCTACGAAAAAGGTTAATAATTGCCTAGACCTTTAAAACTAAAAACAATCTTTCAAAATTTTAAGTGAATGTTTTCGGGATGAGGTGAATTGAATTTTATGAAACGAAAACGTGTAACGAAAGAGACAACTATAAATGTAATTAAATAGTTAGGCTGTGAGAGAATGAGATAAAAAGGGTTTCTACATAGTTTCCCCATCCTTCGTCTCCTTTTCATGCTATGGCCCGCAACGTAACCACTACTCTATCGCCCGCACATGAACGGTTAAACCGGATATTATATTGAATAGAACAATTTCTATCTTTACTAAAATGTTACTTTAAGTGCTTAAATTTATCTCTCTCTCTCTCTCTCTCTCTCTCTTCTGTTCTTTACTACTTGAGTATCTAAAATATTGTTGATAATTCATTCTCTCTATATTTACCACCTTTCTAGTGTATTCACCTTATTCCCTTACAAATTAACCGGAATACAAAGTTTCAGTTCAACCGCTAACACTTGATCTCCGAATCCTAAAATTAAACCCTTTTTTCTTATCCCTAAACTATTCATTAAATTCAATTATCCTGAAATTTACTTTCCCTTACAAATAAAGCAACATATAGCCGATAAGCTCGGCTCATCAAAATTTCATAAGTATTCATAAATTTGAAGGTATTAAAGATGAATCAGTTCTGCCGTTTGATGATAAACAATAACTTTTAATCTTTAACTGAAGTCAATTTTGATCAGTCAAATGAACAATTTAACTTTGATATCTGAAGAGTCGGCTCTCACATTTCGGAGAAATTCTGATCCTATTGTTGGTCGAAATTCAGCTATAAATTTTATATTGATTCTAGACAGATTTTAAGATGTTAATTGCAAATTTGTTTGTCTTCAACCCATTTTCAAATATGTTGTGTAAGCATTTTAATGTCAGACGCAGTTCTTCGAGTGCCTATATAAACTTTAGTTATGACTGACTTTACTGTGCGCGAGATGTGTTAAAGTTTTCTTATTTAACACGTTTGGTATCAAGAGTAATACCTCTTTTATTCTTATTTGATGGAGCGACGCACCGTTCACCTGATAGTAAGCTCATAACAAAGTTAGGATGATATACACAGCACCACATGGTGCTCGCTTTAAGACATATGTTGTTAAACCTCATTCTCGTTCCCGTGGATTACAGTAATAATGGCATGTTACGGTTTGCGTCAGAAATAGAAACTTCGGCGGTAACCACCTAGATGATCTCCAGAAACAAACACCTACTACCAAATATCTTCTGAATTACACAGCCTTCCAAAAGGAAAGCAGGATTAAATCGCGATTTCTACTTACTAAAAGTCTTAGATCATCATCTTTAGCATTTGTAGACGTCACAAGATCTCTGTTCAGATTTCCTGATCTCAGTTCATCTGTCATAGCTAGTTCGTTCTCTCCTAACTACGTCGCGGTCACTACTACAAAGATAGGAGATAACATCTAGCCATTATCATCATCACAGTCATTGTAAGAACCTATCTGTAAACCTCACACAATACTACACAGAGATAAACTAATGGAATACGAAGCATCCAAGGTTTTTTTCATACAATGGTACAAATCTTGTACTACTTTTGAATGTTTAGTGTAAGATTTCCCACACAACAACTCACGGGGTCCAACCCATCTTCTCCTGCTCGTGATACACCCTGCTAATCAACCAATGAGATTCTAACTCACATCAACTTGGACGGGGTTAGCGTGGTCGGATATGGCTCAAATCTCTCCATAAGATAATCCTTACAAAGGACATATTTCGGGAATGCCTATGTTTAGCAGTAGACCTCTATCGGCTGATTGTGATAACATATTATTAATCTAGACTTAATCTGTTTTAGGTGACAAAACGCATGATGTATTCGAACCTGCTGTGTCAATTTTTTTATGATTTAACTCCGATAAAAGATTTCCACCTGTGTAGAAACTTATCACGGAATCTCTGGAACTATAAGATCTAGAGACTTGAAATGTGGTAGGAATATTCCTTTTTCCGAGTATAGGTCAGTTTAGAACGAATTTTCCTTAATATTACCTCCAAAAGGCGATCGCGGCCAACTAACTGAACAGCTAGTTTTCAATAAAACAGTTTTGAAGCAGCTAATTATTAAATACTCACTTAATAGTCAGATAATTCAGAGTCATTCTCCCTCTAACAAAGGCATCACGAAACAGGTGATACGCGATGATGAAGTTTAGCCAAGATTGATCATGTTAAGGTATTTCTAAGGTTAATAGAAAGAGACATGTTAGTAATCAGATTCATTTAATCAACAATACATGACCATTAGTACAAATGAAGCAGATAAACGTTTTAAACCATAATGCCGCAAATACTTAACGTACGTGTTAAATGCGATACAGCTTACAATGTACAAGTTAGTAAAGTGTTAAACTTAGATTGTAATAAATAAATAAATATGTTATTTACATAATTACCTGAGTGTACATATTTAAACATTTTCCCCGAAAAGCCTATTCCGATGTTGACAAGAAACTGAAAGAGTTTGTCTTTTTGTGTTATTAAGAAATACATTTTTTTTTTGGTAACAGTTTCTTGTCAACTTTCGCAATTATTCTGTGAGTAGCTGAGGTAAAAACCACTCGCCAATAACTCCGATCAGGTCACATTCACCCAAAATGTTTAGTCCTTTTTGTTGATAGCCTGGAAAGTGTTCGCACATTTAATTTGCATTTTTAATTACCAGCTCGTTTAATTTTTTACAACGGTCTAAAATCCAAAATTTAGTGGTTGTCTACAGATGTCCCAGTCACAGCTACGCCAGTCTGGAAGGAGCAGTTAAATTCCCTTAAATATTTAACGATATTGCCTATCTCATTTATATCGCCAAGATCCAACTACGAGAGTACAATTCAACGGCCAGCCGAAGACATGATAGATAAACGAATGAAACCTAGTTTGTATCTTTAAACACACAAAGAACAAATGTAAATAAAAAATAAAGAGATCTAGCTCAGAAGAGAAGAGACATTACTAAAATCATAATGGCGCCTGAACTTATACAATATATAAAATAAAACTATAGAGAATAGATTAATAGTCTAAAGTCATGTTTAACTATCTTATATTTATCAAAGGTGCTAAAGGCAACAAGGAAACAACTTGGTGCTTATCAGTCATTGAGAAAATAAGTAATCTCGCATTATTAATATTGTCATGTACCTTTTAATACTAATTGTGAATATGTACAAAATAGAAAAAAAAAACTGAGCTAGTTAAAAGGTTCTTTATAAAACGCTTAAAGATTTGTTAGACTTGCATATTCCTAACATCCTGAGTGTTTTGAGAGAAATGAATAAATATAAAAACGAATGTGAGTTCACAGGAATAAAACTGAACCATTGTCTTCTGTTTAATCTGTGAGAGAATGAGATGAATACGATGTGGATATGGCAAAGAGAGAAACAGAGAGAAAAAGTGATTAATCGACATTTTTTATTGAAGCAAATAAGAAACAACAGAAGCAAGAGAGAGACATATATTGAAGCCTTTAAATAACATTTTAGTGACGATAAAAATTGTTCGATGAAAGTTTTTTTTTTATATTTTATACTTTTTTTCCAACATATGGATTTGTCTGTCCAGCACGAAGCGGAGACGAATGATAGAGAAACTATATATAAAAGCTTTTTATCTCTTTCTTTCACAAGCGTAAACTCTGTAAACATTTATAGCTGTTTCGTTTTCGTTACACTTTTTCGTTTCATGTTACTATTTATATATATATAAATACTGATTAATTGTTTTTTTTTTTTTGTTATATGTCTGCTAGGTTAAAGAATTAAATTATGTATTCTATAAGAGAAATTCGGTAGCTTTCCTATATATTATGACGTAAGAACTGTGTATGTAAAATTTAACAAGTTTTTTATTATTAGTAAATGACAGATATATTATATTAATAAATAGATAAAGAAATTATTGTTTTTTGGTAAACACATAATTTGAAGTATTTTAAATATAACTAAAAACGTTAAATCAATGTTTTATTATCATTTAAAACACTTCAATTTCAATTATCGACGTTTCCTAGTAGGACAGCTCTAGTCACCCTATATCGCTTCATATATGTATAGATACGGTTTAAGTTTATTTAACGAGGTTCAAGCTTAAATTTTTTGTTACTGGTAATTCACCTTTATAGTAATAATCCTGGATTTGTTATTTTAATCAATAATATTGGCGCGAAACATGAATATTCTTCAAAGGATGAGCAGTAAGAAACATCATCGAAATTTTTACGTAACGATAATATATAAAGAATAGTATATATAATATATAAGTGTTATATATATGTATATGAGTACAGTATATAAATAAGAGTTAATGTTATTAATATTTTCTTTATATTTTATAGTTTTTCGTTAGTTTTCTTTTATTTATTAAACACGGTACTTTCAACAGCCTGTAAGAGATACATTTAATTTAGGAGGGAGGTAAGAAAAGTCGAGTATTTTATTATAAAACGTTTATTCATGCACATGCATACATTCAGACATGCAACAAACTGATGAACTATACGAACAATATATATATATTTTATATATACGGTAATTAATCAGAGTTGAACTGTTTTATGTAATATAGCATGCGTTTTATAATTCATCGGTTTTAAATAAATAACAATTCATGCTCAAATAGAAATATGTCTAGTCTGTCACCTGAGGAGAGAATAATTTTTTGAGTCCAATGATCGTGGCCAATAGAAGCGCGATCTTCGATATCAGAAGCGCCTTCCCAACCATTAGATATAGACCCTTAAAGGTCAAAGCCCCAAAGAGTCCTAACTTCATGGCCGCAGCAGCCAGGAATGGCCCAATGTTCTTATTTCTGGCTCTACCAGTTTCTATTTGTTTCGGCGTCTTCATTGAAACTCCTGGAGTTGGAAAATATACATAGATATACAATACAAAGATACAATAGATAGTTAATTTTGAGTAAATAGTTATGTTATGTCCAACGGTGGGCATGTATCAGCTGATGATGATGATATATGCTCTCTAGTGAGGGTAAGTCTCAGTTGCCGGACACCATCAAGATAAGCACCACCGCAGCTCGTACTGTGATCGCTGAACAGTAGTGGACAAACATTACTATGTTCCGGTTTGAATGGCGCTGTTGATAGTGAAATTACAAGGGTAATATCAGCTTATGTGTTAGCGACGAGGACAATATGGTGCTGTGTATATGATCCTAACCAGCACCATGATGTAATGGGTGTGTATTGCTTATCAAGTGAACCTCCTATTCGTCGCTTCAACAGATTCATACAAATAAATAACTTTATGTTTAATCGAATTTTTAATATAATTACTATTCATATTTTTAATATAATATCATATAATTATTTAATCGATATGATTTATAAATTATATTTGTATATCTATATATTTATTAAGTTTTCCTTTTGGGGGGATCTTTTCGTGAAATACTTTTGTAGCTGACCTATACTCGGCAAAAGGATTATTCATTCAGACAGAAGAAGACAGAAGGGAGATATTTGCCAAACTATCTAAACTTGTTTATTTTTGGTATATACATGTATAGATTTTTTTTTATTTAGTGTAACACAGTGTTAATATAAAAACGACCAATAAAAGATTTAACTCTTCCTCTTTACTTAAAAATGAAATAGTTTATATCATCTCTATATAGATACTTCAAGCTTACTAAAGAGTATTTATATCAAAAATTTGAGATGAAATATTTTTTTAACTATATTAAGAGTTTCCTTGTTTCACCAAAATACAATTATTTCAAATTTATGACCAATAATTCATGTCCAACTGTTGCTGAAATGCCAACGTTTTTATTTAAGACACCTATAAAATTACATTGCTTTTGATTTATGATTAGGGAAAGCGGAAATGCTGCTTGTTTATATTTCAGTTACCATAATGAATTATGCTATATATATATAATTGATAAGTTATAAAGTAATATCAAACCCTTGAAATTTAACCGACACTTTATACTGGGTGTTAGGAGATCGCTTCCGAAAACGAAGACAGACGGCAGTACTAAGGACACCTTTGATGATGGAACGGAAAAAAAGTCGATTCTGTTTAAAAATAATCATATTTTTAATACGTTTTATTACCATTATTTATGCTCCATCATATTAGTACAGCTAAATGAAACTATAGTTTTATAAAAATTACATTACTTTACTAAAAAAAAAGAACCAGCGATGAAACACAAAATCAAAAACAGCCGATGCTCGGATCAACGAACGCCCGGGCGCGATAAGGTTCAAATTGAAACCAAATACATCTCGAGTTCCCGCCGCGCCCGGGCGTTCGTTGACCCGAGCATTAGTTGTTTTTGATTTCTTGTTTCATTGCGGGTTTTTTTAGTAAAGTATTTTTATGAAACTATTGTTTTATTTACCTGTACTAATACAAAGAAGTGTAAGTAATGCTAATAAAATGTTTTAAAATTTTTTTTTAATCAGAATCAATTTTTCTTCCATCCCATCATCAAAGGTGTCATAGTTAGTCTTCGTTTTTCGGAAGCGGTCTCCTAACACAGTAATATATCTTCAAGGTTAACTATCCTGTTCACTGGAAGCAACGTGAAGAGCGAAACGTTCATCTGATAGTAATACGTCTATAACTATATAGTGTGTACTCATGCTTTATGATGAAAGTCTTACCCCCGATAGTTCAGATACAACGTACTCTTAACCTTGAACACAGTAATGTGTATAGAATACTGTTAGACAGCTGAAATTGGAGCTGCGGTGGCAACAGAGATATGTCACAAGTATATCTCTCTTTTCTGCTACTAAACTGTAAGTACCAATGGACTTGTAGGAAGTAAAGTTACTGAATTAACGAGACTTCGTTTGATCTCTTTACCATCAGGTGAATATCTCGTAATAATGATTCAGGACGGTTAAATGATACTAACCCACTCCAAAGCTGCCGTCTTTTTCTTGCCTTCCAGAGATAACCACGTCGGCGTTATCTAATAGTCTGTATCTCAGTGATCTGGTGGTCGCGAAGTTCCACACCTTATCCATTATAATCTGCTGGGCTTTGTCTTCGAGGGATGTACCGGCCCTTGCGAGGGATTCTGATCTTACAGGCATGTTCGCAGCTGCTCCGTCGCTGGAAAGGATATAACTTTTATTTCGTAACTACATGGGTTTAAAATTTAACCTCAATGCAAAAGATCAAAGAGTTAAACGTCAAATAGGTTTAATATGATAAGCGCAGAATTTTTTGTTCTATATTATTACATATAAATTCTATACAAACTTCATTAAGTAACACTGGTGGTACCACCGCAGCTCTTAATTCTGCCACCAAATAGTACTATGCAAACATTACTTTGTCCCGGTTTGAAAGACGCTATAACTAGTGAAATAATAGAGGCAACGAGACTCAACATTTTATGTATTAAAGCTCGAGAAGAATTTTGTATATTCACATTTTTATTTGCGTTACGTTGTTATGGTTTGGCGTATCACTTACCATCATCCCGTCGCCTAGTTCAATAAGAAAAAATGATTACCTCTCATCGACGATCATCATGTCGTCTGAAAGCTGGAACGAAGCCGTCTTAAGTATTTTATCCGCGTAACCAACGAGTTCCACGGCGAGACATGATGAGGTCTCTTTCGCCACACATTTGTGTGCCAGTGCACGTTTCACCGACTCCTCTGTTCTTGGCTGGAACAATACACGGGTTTATTTGTATCAATCTAACTTTATAATGAAGACGAGATAATTTCGTTGTCTTTGCGGTGGTACTTCGCGCTAGGAATTTCGATGTGGCGTTGATTCCAGCTCTGACCTTCCGCCAACCTGTACTGGGCCAGCGTGGGTTACGACCCATATCCCTTTAATGAACTTCAATGAAAACGATGTGGAGATATTTGAGAGAGGCCTATGTCCGGCAGTGGACGTCTATCGACTAATAATGATGATAATGATGGTGTGGATTCTAACAATTGCCTCTGGAGAATATGGACTATTAACTACTCTACTATGCCATATATACAATCTTTATAAGCATGACATTTAAACATTTTCCAGGGTAAAGACTAAACCACCTTACGACTACTTCACTTTACTATAAATGTGGCAGTAAGGTAAAGGTATAAATGGTGAATGCGTACCGGTAGACTTAGAAGAAGACGTAGAGGAAGACACTTATAAACATGGACCAATAGGTGAAGATCGCGATGCACCGCTGGAAGCAGCTTAGATGAACAACTATGATGATGATATATCGAATGAGATCGATCAAAATTAACTTATTGCTAATATCAAAGAATGTAGTTCACTTTCGATACTAATTTATAAGAATTTCATAGAAAATTCAGACATACAATAGGACCCCATTGTCACATTCACTTTTCTTCGTATGATCTATTATTTCCATGTGAAAATTTATAACTAGACATAAATCATTGTAATATCGCTCTTTTGCTACCGCAATAAGTTTTAGTATACAGCGGTGGGTAGGCCGATAAATGTACCAATGTCAAGGTTAAGAGAAACTAAGTGAAGGTAAAACAAGAACGCGACTTATTCCGTTCAGAATTTAAGGCGAAGTTAGATGTGAAAGATTACCTTCATTATCTTTGTTTTTTCACAACATATTTAAATGATATTATATTACTGTGATGGAAATATTACCTTGACTATATCCTAGTAAAAGAAGAATATTATAATTAATTTACACTACAAATGGTTTTTTTATAAGGATCGAGTTATCCTTCGTAATGCATTGGGGATCAAATTTAAAAGTAACTAGAAGGTTCCATTCCGGAAGCATTTAAGTACCCACAATACAATAGGATATTTTGAACGACTAAATTTCACCGTTTTCGATATCGTTGCCACTCAACTTTAAGTGAAGATCAATTTAATCAAAACGTAAAGGATGTAGTGAATATTACCTTTCATATTTGTGGTGTTTTTTTTTTTTCAAACTAACACAAAAACCTTCGAAGAAGAATTGAATATGGTACTAATACATTTACGATGGCTTAGTCTTTTAACTTTTAAATTCCTTGAATAAGGGTTCCTCCCAAGGGTTTATCACTAAACAAAACTACAGGATATCAATTTCTATACCTTTTCATAAATTTTCGTGGTGGTAATTGGTATAAACCAGTGACTTTATTTTTGATTTTTCTTTCGTATACCTGGCCGACCCCGGAGTCTGGCACAGGTTATGTATCAACTGTAACCCTTATATAGTAAAATGAACATTACAACTGTCAAGTAGTAATTAATTATAAAACTTCATTGGACAAATCCGCCATTGACAGTACATCGATCAACTCAATTACACGCTTATTGGAGTGAGAATGTGGCCTTAACACGAAGCGAAGCCTATCGCTCTGGGAATTGACGCCGCTGCGCCAGTTTTCCACTTTCCATGTATAATTGATACCTTGTATAGGTTAACAGTGTTTGGTCCAAAGTAGAAACTTTAGAGAGTGGCCATAGACTACTTTTATTACATTTTTCGAATATTTTAATGATAAATCACATTTAATGTAGATGTTGTGAATAATGTATCCAAAATAAATAGACAGCACCATAAACATTTCTTATAAGTATTCTTTGGTAAGATTACGATAAAACATATAAGTATGAACTAATTAAACAATACTGCTAATTAATAATATAAACAATGTATGTATTTCTGTTTATGCAAAAAAAAATGTGTTTTCTTGCATTTGGTTAGTTTTTAGCCACGTTAATTATCTGTGCGAAGGTCCTTTCAGTATCTGTCAATGTTTAAAGTTCTTTTTTGACAATAATGTGCGGGATTTAATTGATATGATTTTTTATGGTTATAAGTGTAGAGGAAGACCGAAGAGAGTGTGGATGGATTGTGTGAAAGATGACATGTGTGAGAAGTGTGAATTCAGATATGACGGTTGATAGAGGGATATGGAAGATAAGTACATACTGTGCCGACCCCACATAGAAAAGAGCAGGAGGAAGAAGAAGATTTTTAACGTATATTATAATTAATATCAAATAATTTTTATGTACTAAAAATAAACTATGTATTTAGATTAACTTAAGATATATACTTAATGATAAACCTCACAAAACTCATGGGCAATAGCAAAAGTACATAAAAGTTGTATCTCAATAGAAGTTGAGTTAAACTTGAGTACTGTTTACAATAATTTGACCTTCACGTGCCGTCAATTTCACGTGTTGTTAAATGGTAGTAATAATGGATGGTGAAGTGAACTAGCCTAGATAAATCCAGATATCATATCCGGATATATACCTATAATGGTGGCAGATTTAAAACATTAGAGAAGCGTGTTCGTAAAAACCTTAACAACCAAATTTCACACGAGACCCGGTACGATATTATGGACCTACCTGTTACAAACCCTTAGCTACTTTACCCGGCAGGAAGTATTTCTAATCGTCACCGCTTTTAACTTGAACGCACAATATCTCATTAGTTCGGATGATTTCATGTCACGCTTGTGGTCACCACCACAGCGAAGTTGTAATTGAATCAAAATAATTTCGATTAGGCCCTATTTACCCTATACTGCCTCACAACGTTTGGAGTCAGATCTTTTGTGGAGGTCTATATCTAAAAGTGTACGTCTATCAGCTGATGATGATGGAATAAGGAGGATGATAATGGAAGAAGGAATAAGCACGAATATAATGGAGATGAAATTATATATATATTTTTTTTTTTAAATAATAAAACGATAACGTGTAATATTAATAAGCTCGCTTTAAACCGTTGGGATATCACCAATAGCCAGTAATCTTTTTTTTTCCCCCGTTATCTATGGGTATCACGCTCCATATACGATGTGGAGCAATGAAAAGAATTACTGACCGTAGATGGTAAAGCGTTATCGTCCAGAATACTTCAGCTCTTTAATGTTGACTTTTAATACATCATACAGCGATGCTATTATTACGGCAGTTTTACAATATGAGCTTTACAACATCTGGTCATGATAATGATGAATTAAAATAAGACATTAGTATTCAAATAAAATTAATGTTTAATAAGATATACAGATTATTAATTACCATTTACAGATACCCGTCTATACGTATATAACAGAATCCTCCACGAGGACCGGTACATCTCTCGAAGATAGAGCACAGCAGATTGTAATTGACAAAGTGTGAAACTTAACTTTACTTACATGGTCTCCGGCAACAGGAAGCGATCACCAATAAAACTATACTTATGCTATGTGAACGAGCAACGTGAGGAAACGGATGTGTTCCTGTAACGGCTTTCGAGGTCGTTGAATATACACCGTATTTGCTTAGTGGGTTTAATATGGTTTTAGACTCGCTACTAATGAGAGATGAAGTCTAATCCCTGCAGCGAGAAAGCTAAGAGAGTTGTTTAATTATTTACTAACAATTCAATTAAGTGGTTTTTACAATGAAAAAAAAAAAGAGTGAGAAACGTGCGCATGCGTATCATTTGATCATTATTCATTTGCGACGAGCAGTAAATCTCGGCGACTCAACGATTTCATGCGGTAAGGAATGTCATCAATCACCGACTGTAGTCTCATTGCGTAAAATTTTAATAGTTTTTAATTATTTGCTATATATCCAAAAACTTTCATAGATCTCATTTAGAAAATATCAAATTTTTTGTGTCATTGATTTAATCCTTTTTTTTTCCTATCCTTTCAAAGAAAGGTTTCATTAAAATGAGACAAAAGTCAAAAGAGTCTTTAGAGATTTTAAGCTCCAAGCAAACAATAATTTTAACAGCGTTATATACAAAATAAATTATTCTACTAAATTGCTATATATATAAATCTTTTCACCTCTCAGTAATTAAACAGAAAAATAAGTTAATAAATTAAAAGCTCTTACTATTATAAAACAAATTTTTGTAAAAGTTCACATAGAACTAAAAGAGGAAAACAGTATCTGATAATATTATGTAATAGTCTCGTGGTGACGATCATCATATGGTATAGTGTATACCATATTAACCACCACACTGTTATAGGTGAGTTACTTACAACTAGAAGAACTTGTTTTGATGGTGTCGGAATACAAAAAAAATATCACTTAAATGAGCTTTTTAACAGAGACTTTACTCGCAACTAGTACGTAAAAATCTGTTATGTCTTTAATTACCATCATCTTATTTATTACCTTCGACTTTCGGGCTGACTTCTTTCTTGTCGTATTCCCAGATTGGTCAATTCCATTTCTTAAGAACCATTAAGAAGAGTAGAAACTTACCTTAGATATTTTAATCTATCGAAGTAACCTAATTACTCACTAATGACATTAACAGAACATTTTCATTATCCTTAACATGATCATTATCGCGATGGACATCCACTCCTGGACATAAGTCTACTGTAATATATTCCACAAAACATGATCTAGTGACTTCCGGCAATATTTTTGATTTCATCTATCCACCGAATGAACGTGTACCTCATCATCATCATTATCACTTTATAATTTCAGATTAGTGTCGTCAATTTTTATATAAATATTTACCGGAAATACAAGTAGTAAAGAAATCGCACGTTTTGGCACATTTTCAGCATTGAGAACGACTCCGCTAACCTTGAATAGAAGATAGCAAGAAGTATCTCCTGTCTATATATAGATTCTCCCTTAACAAGTATCCTATGAAACGAGTTCAGAAAGCAAACTTGTTCGAAAGTAACGAGCAAAAGCTCTAAGCAATGGGTAAGGGCATAGTGATCAATGGGAATGGAGCGAGAGCTGTGCAGTGTTGTTGTGATATACCATCATCATTAAATGCTCTCTTCATTAACAGATTGAAATTTATATCGTCTTTGAACAGTTAATGAGTTAATCATTGGTTTAGTTTTTATTTGATGTTAATTGACGTTGAAGCTGTACATGGCGTAGCTTATCACGAATACCCTAGATCTGATTTGTTGATTAGTAGTAGATTGATGATGAGTAATTTCAGTTCCTGATTTATGTTTAGCTTGACTAGTTTAATTAGCAAGTGCATTTGGAACTTTAACTATGTCCGATTTTTGAACGAGTAGAATGTATGTATGTTTTCTCTTGCAGACACGTAGGAATAAAGAAATTACAGCCTCTCGCACAGAATGAAATAAAATGTACTCTGGCGCTGCATTAGCTGATATAATCGTAGGAGATCCTTTAGATTCCATAACGTACTAAAAGTGTTTAAGCAGCGCAAGCACTGTCTCACCTCATGGTCGATCTCGCTCGAGCACACGATCCCGAACAGGCAAATGGTGAGTAGGTACGAGATATTCATTTTAACTGTTATAAAGTCCGTCTTCACTTCACTAGCACTGTCGCGTTATCACTTCGATCTTCTCTTACACCGACCCTGGTGTTCCAACTGTCGCACTTTAAGTTTTATAAAGCAAATGCTGGAGTGCATCGAGTAATAGTGTTTTATACGACATCGCTTCACTGAACGCGCAGTGGGGTGGCACTTCTTTACTATACGCACTTGCGTTGCATGGTGCGAGAAATTGACACTTCTGATCGACTAGTTTTTCATTTCACAACATTAATAGTACAATTATACTACTAATTGATGAATTGCCTCTCATAACTAATTTCATTTGATTTCAAATTCAACGAATGTACACATTTGTGAACAATATTCATTGCATGCTTTCATAGTTCAATGGCCGAATATACAATAAAAACACAGAGCAACGAAAAATACCTTAGCGAACTAATACTTAACGTAATGAGGTCATATATCTTGGATACCAGGAAGTCTTTCACCTAGTGGAAATAGATACACCTGTTCATAAGAATAAGGTACAATATTTAGGGTGTTCACATCTTATTCCAATGGACAGGTAATGAAGGACAAAGCTTTCGGTTCTCATTGTTATGTTAGAAGAATGTAGTATAAATATTCTTCCTGAGCCAGATAATAATGAACCAACCGGAAGACTTCTCATGCAGTAAATAGCGACTAAAATTGGCTTCACATAGCGAGCAGATTGTCATTGCCAAAAAAAGTTAATTTAAGTCGCCTTTGTAAAGCAGCATCTAAAGACTTTGACGATGTATAAAGAATCAATATCAGCCTGCTTTATATGTCCACTGTTGGGACTCAAACCCTGCTCAGAAAGGTAAGATGCTGGTCTTAAACCATCACAGTAAGATGCGGGTGATTGTCGATTGTCGTCGAGAAGTTTTCTCTGTACCGAAAGCTTAGTGCGGCTGCTAAAAGTTTCTATCAAGTCATTGAAATGCTGACCTATCACCGTTTAACTGATATAATAAAATGATGATGATTATAATATAAACCTGAACATAGTAAAACACTCGAAGTAACAAACACTGTCAACAGACTATATTTGAAGAACAAATTTACATAGTCTAGTAGTATAATTGCCAGCATAAAATTTTATTTCCAACCCCTGCCCCTATAAACACAAAACAAAGGAAATTGGAACATAGACAAACAAATAGTATTTGATACGATTTCCGTAGTCTATAGATACTATTGTAACTATAATAATTTTTTTTTTATTATTGATTAAGCGACGAGACGAGCGGGATGAAACTTAAGATGCTGAGTCTCCTTACCCCTGTAATTACTCTTGCTACAGCGCCTTTCAAACTGGAACACAGTAATGTTTGCACAGTACTGTTTGTCGGTTGCAATAGGCGCTGCGGTGGTACCTATCTAGACTGACTTAGGAAACAGAGACCTTCGAGTACATATAGGTTTGAGAGAGAAGGTTCCGACTTACAGCAACGATACTTATTCTAATGCTGGTAATAGTACTCCCACTGTTGGGATCGGAATCATGACATGAAATTCACAGATCGTAATTTTACTTTCAGTATCCATTACTTAGCTGTTCTTGAATGAATAGGTGCTGATTAAACGGTTATAAAAGGGAATAAACATTTCAAAGGTACCCCATTGGAAATGAAGTCGTAAAGACGAAGTTTAGACAACAAGCTTCATGTTTTTTTTAAGCGCTATATTAAATATATGCTGGGAGATTTGGGTCATTTACCCCTTTATTATTTTAATCATCCTCTTAAAGTGTTCTTTTTGTTCGAAAGTCAGCGAAGAAAACTTGTACTCTTTATACCGCTACTCCTAATAGTACTGTGTACCACTGGAGATAGGTTCTTCAACCAGGATATTATCCTTAGACCCTCAGTTACTTTATTTATATTTTAACGTAAAAGAAATCATCATCATCGCTGACGATACGATAGACGTTCATAGCGGGGCATGGGCCTCCCCCAAAGATCTCCATGTTTGTAAGGGTTCATATGATTTTGGGTCATTTCCCACCACGCTGGCCCAAAGCAAAGATTGTTGATTAACAGGGTGCACTACGATTAGGTGAGGTTGGCTTGGATCCCCGTGGGTTATTGTGCGGGATACCTTACCCTTGAACTCACGTATAAATAAATTATATGCTCTATTTGTGTTAAAATTTTATTAATAATATTAACACTCACTACAGATTTGAAAAACGAAACGTATCACTTGCATTTACTGTTCAAACACTCGACACTCAAGTGTTTGTAACACTTACAAAGCATTAGCGTACTATGTACAAATTAATTCATAGCAAACACTACATATAAATGAAACATGTTAATGCTTGTGTATCTATGCGATGTATTCAATTGTATAAACAGTCTTTTTTTATGAAGAGGCTTTAAATTTAGATACAAAAAAAAAATGCTGTGACTATATTCTTGATTTAGATCGGGCTGGAAGCCACAGCGGCTCTTACAGCTCATCTGACACTGGGCTCGTGGACCCGGATCCACGGCCTGAAGTTTCTAAAAACTAAAATGCGTTACGCGGGATGTAGCTGTCTGGCGGATGATTCTGTATATTGTGTGTGTCTGGTTCTTGTTGTGCTTTATCTGGCGATTCTACTCGGTCGTCGAGGCCGGGCGCGGGCCCATTCCCCGACTACCTTCGCCTGAATCGGAATCTATGGGCGGTGAGGACCGCCCACGATCGCAGGTGTACTTAGTGTACGCGGTGTGTGAGTAGCTGTGGCGCCGCGTTCTGAAGCGAGGGCGGCGTGATGCTGATATTCGGAGCGTGTTGGTAGTGTCCGAAGTGTGCGTGGTGACGTCGGTGTTGTCGGTGACTGTGGGCGTGTGTGTGGTTTGCGGGACCCCTTGGGATGTCGGAATAAGTGCGTGCCGCGGTCTGCGCTTTTTCGTCCTGGGATTCGGAGGTAAAGCGTAGTTGGCCGCGCTGGCTACCAGAGGGTTGGGATGGGTAGCCGCCTTGGCGAAGTAGGTCACGGAGCACTCTCTGAAGTGCTCCTTGATCGTTGGGAGTTTAAGGTCGCTGTGGATGTCCACGTTGCGCTGGTACCATTCGGCACCAGTCGCGGTGCGGGTGAAACGGTTCTGGAGAGTCTGTAGAGGTTTGAGACGGTCTTCGGACGAATAGGCGAAGACAACGCTTGCGTAAGACATTATAGGTCTTACGCATACCTTGTAAAGGTGAAGCTTGTGTCTGAGAGGGAGCTTGCTCTTCTTACACAGCAGGGGGTATAGCTTGCCCAGTACTTGGGCCGCTTTCTTTCTCGCCTTGCGGATGTGGGCGATAAAATTGAGTCTGGCGTCGAGCGTGACGCCGAGGTATTTGACCGAGTTCCTCCATGGGATGGACTGGCCGAAAAGGGAGATCTGGCCTAGTTTATGGCCGCTTTTTGTCGCCTTCTTGAGAAGGGTTGATGACTTTCGGTGGGTGAAGTGAATGGCTTCACTTTTCTCCGGGTTTACGTCGATTCGCCACGTCCGGAACCACTCGCCTAGGCGGGTGGTCGCGTTCTGTAGGTGCATCGTTATAAGACCCGGGCTCTGCCGGAGTGATAAAGAGCGGTGTCGTCCGCGAAAAGGGCCATCTTGAAAAAGGGGTCTCTGGGTATGTCGCTCGTGTAGAGCGAGAAGAGTAGCGGAGAGAGGCAAGAGCCTTGAGGGACGCCGGCTTTAATCGGCCGGGGCGAGGAGAGAGCGTGCTCGACGCGAAAGCGAAAGGAGCGATTCGAGAGGTAGTCTCGAATAACGGTGACTAGACGGTCTGGCACTTTGTGAGAGTAAAGCTTGAATATCAAGCCTTCGTGCCAGACTTTGTCGAACGCCTTCTCGACGTCGAATAGGACGGCGCAGGTTTCAATCGTTTGTCTGCGCTCAAGACCGGCCAAAATGTGCTCGGTCAGTCGGTGCACTTGATGAACGCAAGAGTGGTTGCTCCTGAATCCGAACTGTTCGTCGGGGAGGAGGTTGTTCTCTGCGGTGAAATGGCGCAGACGCTCTAGGATGATGCGCTCGTAAAGTTTGGCCAAGGTGTTCAGTAGGCTGATCGGACGGTAGCTGTTGGGTAGGTTCCTCGGCTTTCCAGGCTTCGGAATACCTATCTCTACGGCCTCTTTCCAGGCGTCTGGGAAGGAGCAGTCGGCTAGCAGGGCGTTGAATATGGCCACTAGCAGACCGACGATCGGGGGCGGGAGACTTGTCACAACTCTGTTGGAGATATTGTCGGATCGCGGGGCTGATCTGGTTTTCAGCCTCTTTATGATGTCAACGACCTCACCGGGGGAAACCGGTTTTAGAGGGGGACATTCTGGTGGGAGGGCTGCCCTGCGGCGCACCTCGTCCTCGACCAACTTGAGGTGATCGGGGTCCACTAATGCGGTAGAGGGAGTGCACTGGCTCTCTAGACTGTCGGCGAGACAATCTGCTTTTTCGGCATCCTCCAACGCAAAGGGAGGAACCATCGCTCATTACGAGGGGAGGCATGCGGGCCATGTTCTCCGCTTTGAGACTGCGGGCCAGACGCCAAAAATTGGCGCTCGAAGGCTCCAAGTCGCAAAGCAGATTGTCCCATCTTTCGGATCTGAGTTCGGATATGCGCTCTTTTACCAGCCTTTGAAGGCGGCGCAGTTTTATCCTGAGCTCCTCGGATCTGTATCGTGAGTAGAGTCTCATTGTGGCGTTTTTCGCTCTTATCAGCCGACGAATGTCCGCCGGGAAGGACCCGATCAGGTAGTCCGACTCGGGCACCGTTCTCGACGATTCCTCGACGGCTGTGGCGATGTGATTCGTTAAAGAGTCGATCGCTCGGTTTGCAGCGCCGAGCGAGTCGATCGTATCGGGGATTCCGTCTAGGTGCTGGGGGTTCGCGGCCTTGAGTTTGACCTCGAGGCTGCGCCAGTTGACGATGGTTTTGGTCAGAGGGACCTCACCAGCGGGCCGGCCCAGGTTCATAAGAACCGGGCGGTGGTCGGATCTGAGATCGTCTATGGTCTCGATCAAATGCAGTGGGACGGTTACGTTATTGAACAACGCAATGTCTAGTGTGGATGGGTTGTGAAACGCGACGGTAGGGTATCTCGTCGGGGTTTGCGGAGCTACAATGTTAAACTTGAGCTTATCCGCGAGCTTGGAGAGGATTATACCATTTCGGTTTGACATGATCGGGTCCCAGGTGCTATGCCTACTGTTTAGATCGCCGGCGAGGATAACAGCCGGGCCTAGGTCGAGAAGGGTTTGCGGCGCAGTGATGCGTCAGAAGGAGGCCGCCGAGCGCACGAGAGAGGCCGACGCCGCTGCCGCACCTTGCAGGCGGCGGCGGGCCGGCGGGAGAGCGCGGCTGCAGAACCACGCCATCCGCTTCCTCCCGCCGTGAGCGATGGGCCCCTAGCCGGGCACGGTGTGAGGGGGCCTTCGGGCCGTTAGACGTGCCCCTTTGAGCCTTTTGTCGTGTTTCCCCTGGTGGTGCGTTCCCCGGGGGAGTCTTGGTTTTTGTCCCCCCTCCCTCGTCGAAGTGGGGGGGAGTCTGGAGGGAGGAGGCCGCCGCCCAATTCCTTCACGGTAGGGCGGCGGCCGGGCATGCGCTCCGTCGTGGGCGCGCGCGGTCGTCTGTGGGGTCGGGGGGCCCCAACGTGCCGGTCCCGCGAGGGGCCGGCACGGGACGGCAGGTGGGTGCCTTTGCTCCCCGCGGGCACCCACCAGGAGGAGTTTTATACGCGGAGGCGCCCGGAGAGTTGCTTGACTGAAACCCGGGCGTCTCCAGTATGCGTATGGCGGGACACGCGGTGGTGGTTTTAGTGGGTATAGGGGTCACGCACAACATCTCAGTGGCCCCGAGCCCCACATAACCCGGCGTCCCCCCCCCTTGAAAATGACGTTGGGTATGCGGTAACAGCATTCCCAACACCGATATCAAAAAAACAAAAAAAAAAGGTCTAGAAGGCTTCTTATGTCTGTTTCCCGCATTTCTTTTGTCGGGGACAGATAGACGGATGCTAGGACGATCGGTTGATGACCGGTGAGGGAGATTTTACACGCCGAGACTTCTATTTTGGCGAGGGTTGGGCTAACCAGCGGTATGCAATGCAGGGCCTGCTTGAAGTAGATGAGTGTGCCGCCTCCTGGGGCGGTCAGCCTGTCGTGGCGGATGATATGATAGTTCGCGATTTTCGGGTCGCGATGAAACGGTTTGAGTAATGTTTCCTGAATGAGCATGACGTCGACGTCATGGTTCCTAAGAAACAGATATATTCCCTCCTTTTGAGAGCGAATGCCGTTCGCATTGAAGTACGCGACAGTCAGCGAGCGGGGTTTGATTCTGCCTAAGACCCTGTGTATCTCCATAATGTTTGAATGAGATGGAACACCAAGGGTGTCGGACAGAGTCCTAGGGGGTGGTTATATGAAGGGTTCTTAGAGCGCGGCGAGTGTGTCGGCGTGCTCGATGCAGGCCCTTAACATATCATGCGAGTTTTGTGCGGCTCGCAATTTTTTTCCTAAGAGAAGAATATCTTTAATGCTCACCTTTTGGATGTAGGCGAGAATGTCCTGGAGCTCCGAGGGCGGAGGCGTTTGGCTGGGAGCAGCCTGTGGTTTCGGCGGCCCCGACAAAGGGGCGGCTTTTAGAGCCTCGGCGGCTTTTGGCTTAAGGAGCAGTTTGCTCCACGCCGACACCGCCGGCGGAACGGCCGGCTGTGCGGGCGGTGGCCTGGACGAGGCAGATGGCTGCGGTGCAGCCTTTGTGGGGGCGGTGGTGCGCCGTTGTGCGGCCCCGGGTTGCCTACGCAGGGCTTTGGTGCACCCGCGATAATTCGCGGGGTGTCCCTCGGTTTTGCACATGACGCAGCTCGGCGGATTTGTAGCTGCCGCGGTGCGGGAGTACTCCTTCGTCCCGTGGTCCCCGGTGCATTTGACGCACTTCGGGCGGGCGAAGCAGTTACGGGCTGAGTGGCCGAAAGTTGGCATCGGTGGCATTGGCCGATGATGCCTTTCTTGTGCGGGACCTCTACCCTCACGCTGGTGAGGTTGCACAGACGGGTGATCTCGAAGATCTTTTTACCCTCCGGAGAGAGTTCGAGACTTGTCAGGATGAGTGGGAGTGCGGCCTTCGTTCGCATGCTAGTCATGCGACGGGCTTCCAGCACGGGGAAGTTTTATTTTTTGAGGTCGTCGACGACCTCGGAGGTGTCGATCTCCGTTGGGATCCCGCGTATGACAACGCGGAGGTGCTTCTCCTCGGGGAGAGCGAAGGTGTGGAAGCCGAGTCCGGAGTTCCGCAGGTGCCTGGTGGCAGCCCGGAAGTCGTCAACCGTTGCTAGGTTGATGCGGATGCCCTGCGCGGTGTTCTGCGCTTTGGGGCATGCAATTTTGTGGTCCGCGAACCACCTGGAAACATCGTTCCATTTTGTCTTGTCCTGGAAGACAATCGGGGGAGGCGACTTCGGACCGCGTTTTTCGGGCGGGGCTGAAGTGCTGGGGGGGTGCGCGAGAGGCGCAGCCTTTTTTGCCGAGGTGCTGGTCGGCGAGGAGCGGTCCGAGTTTGACTCGGAGGGCCGCTTAGAAGCGCGTTTGCGCTTCTTGACGTAGAGGGTGAAGCTCTCTTCGTCGGTGGTCTTGGAGGGTGGACGGTCCACCTCCATGTCGCTGCCGCTAGCGGTGCCCTCCGAGTCGGATTCGAAGGAGGCGGGCAGCTCGGGCTTGGACGGCCCCGCCACGGGGGCCCTCGCCTTGTTAGGCGCTCGAGTCGCAGGGGTTGGGTCCGGAGAGGCCGGGCGGTCTGTGTCAAAGTTCACGGAACGCGCGGGCAGGGTAGAGGCTGACTTGGTGAATTGTTCCCAGGCCTCAGGGAACTGTTTGCGTGCAAAGTACGCAAACTGGGTGAGTAAGGCGTCCATTTGCACGGACGACATTTTGTTGAGCAGCCGCCCCGCCGTGCGGCGGGGGGGTTGTGTACCTATTCGGCAGGGGACCTAGCCGTCGCCTAATGCGACAGACTCTATGTAATAACCTCGCCTCTGAGGCGATTAAAAAAAGCTACTTACAGTGCCGGAACCAGGCTCCGGCAGAGTTTTCGCGTTCTGGTACACTATAGATCACTGCACTTCACTGGACTGGCGCACGCGAGCGCAAATGGCGGCCGCCTGAGCGGCGTTGTAGCTCGCACGAGCACGAGCGAGTCGAACGGAGCGGGCGTAACTGTATCGCGCACTTGCAGCGGACGCATGGGACGTCCGATCGGTACGGCGAGCGGAACCCGAATGAATGCTGTGATAAAGTTATTGTAAGGGAGTGTGAAAGGTCCCGTAGTACAACTCGCTGCGCGTGGTACACCCTGCTAATCAACAAACGGAACTCTAGCTCTCATCAAATCACATTGTGCTAGCGTGATGGGAAATGACCGAAATCACCTCTAGAAACGACCGTACCGGAAGCCATGCTGATTGTTGAAGGTCGCGGCAATCGCCTTGATGCAGGCAGCGTAAGACCGATCAATGCAATCTTTGAAGGAGGCCTATGTCCAGCAGTGGACGTCTATTGGCTGATGATGTTGATAATAAAGATTTTTAATGGGTTCTTTTACCAACTTACAATACAGTGAAAAAAATATACAATCTTAACTGTGGACTACACATAATACAATTACAAACTATAGAAACGCATGATACAATTCCACCAAGCATCAGGCCAGGGTGGTGGGAAATGACTTATATCCTGCCACATGAACCCCTGCAAACGTGGAGGATCTTTTGGGGAGACGTATGTTCAGCAGTGGACGTCTATAGGCTGATGATTATATAATACATTTAAATATACTCGTAATGTTTCTGTAATGGCGGTTGGTCTCGGTTCCCGTACACCGTCTAGATACCACCGCAGCGACTAATTCCGCTGCCGAACAGTGGTATGAAAACTTTACTGCCTTCCGATTATGACGATGTTGTAACTAATGAAATTACTGGAGTAACGAGACTTAAGCTCAATGTGGCGAGCACAATTTGTGACTGTGGTTTATTATACTAACTATCGCCATGTTGCTATGAGCAGGCGTATCACTAACCATCAGGTGAACGTCTTGCTTGTCTCTACGTCAGATTGACAATAAATATTTTAATACATATAAAACATCCTGTAGCTATAGACCATTTTTTTTTATATTAATTTCTTACTTTTTAACATTCGCTTTTCAATTTTACTCTCCTTTATAAGAATCTTCGAAATATTATAATTTATACTCTTAAATATTTTGTTTATCATCTCACTACCTGGTATAGTCTTCCGTAGTAATACTCAATGCCTCAGTAACAACTTGAACTATCCTAAAGACACCCACGTTTTGTACCTGAATTGGAACACTGAATAACTTGAGCACCTGACTTAAGCTCTGCCCACATGCCTTCTCAGGTCAACGGTCGACCTAATACTGTCTTTTTTTATACCAAAGCATCAGGAATAACAGATCGTTCACCTACAAAGGCGACCAACGCTGTTGCTAGTCAGAATTTGTTAATGATTTGAGGACACGAGGCTATAGATCTCTATTTTAGTTGTAATACTACCAACTATTCTGTAAATCATTATGCGGTCATGTGCCAGCACTGCTAATCAATGGTAAAGATATCATCATCACAATATACATACATATCAGGCCTCATTCCCAGTGGGTTAGGTAGAGACCGCCTCTCTCCACTTGCTGCGATCCTGGCACACCTCTCCCGCTTCCTTCCTTGAAGAAATATGTTCACCTAAAATACACTGGTCCTCATATGTGGACTCTCAGAGCTAGTAGTCGGTGGTAGCTAGTCTACTCATCACCTACCTTTTAGCAAACTCCACTAAATGTGGACCAGAAGTAGATATAGAAGAGTAGTATAACGCCCGTGATTGCAAACCCTGAAGGATTTTTAACTTAGATGACACCCATACAACTTCTATAAACATATTTTTAGCTATTAAAGTTGTTGAGGATCTGTGTGTAGGCTGATGATGGTGATAATGAAAGTCGTTATAATTGCTTTGATTAATCAAATGTTCATATTTAATAGCTTTCATTTTTTTATTTGACGAAGCAACGACACGAACGAGACGTTCACCTGTTAATGATACGCGTGCTCATAACAACGCGGCGCTAATTAGGATAATAGACACACAACTACAATGCGCTCGTCATCTTGGGACTAGATCTCAATACCTTAATAATTTCACTAGCTACTGCGCCCTTCAGATCGGAACAAGGGAATGTTTGTATTCAGAAATAGGAGGCAACAAGTAAATATAAGACAATAATATTCAATCCCCTAAACAGTTCAGAGTAACAAAAGGTTTATGCGATCAATAGATTATGCTTATCTCAAACATATGTTGTTGTTAATGATAACGCTCTTGGCACTATTACTATGTAGGAGATATCACGTATAAGTAGAAGTATGAAATATATTATAATACTATATTATTGCATATATAATGTAAAGGCAGCGAACATATTGTTAAATGATCGTTAGCTACCCAACGGTTTGGTGAAGAAGCAAGTAGTTGCTGGTGACCGCTTTGACAGGCCGTTAGATAGTATCGACTGATTCAATCCTAGCCCCTTTCTGGATCATGTTATTATCAATGTTATATTTAAAAATATTTATTTTATATATATAGCAACACTACGACAATAATAAATCACAAAACGCGGAGAAGAAATAAATTTACTCTGCTCCCTGATTCAAAATTTTTGTTTAGAGTAGCAGTTCTTAGTATCATAATGATTTTTATCCTTCATCAGCACATTCAAAAAAATATTAGAGAGCTTGCTTATAATAAATAAATTTGTAAGGAATATTAACAAATAACAAGAAATCGTTGTACTTACCCCATATCCTTTTGGAATAGTATTAGACTCTCATATGAAACTGTTGACTGCAGAATAAAGATTTAATGTAAATATAAAGGAGAGTCTGTGCGTCCGCGCGTCGCATATGAATAATTAACGGCAGCATTACAACGGGTGAAAATTCATTACGAAAAAAAAAAAACCACTTTCGTGCCGAGTCCATCATTAATAGACGATGTGGAAAGTATCTCACACGGCACCGCAGTCACGCGAACCGAAATACCAGCGACGTGATTATCGACATATTATGTATGATATACAAGGGAATAAACA
The DNA here is from genome assembly GCA_033220335.2 of Troides aeacus. Classification (NCBI taxonomy): domain Eukaryota; kingdom Metazoa; phylum Arthropoda; class Insecta; order Lepidoptera; family Papilionidae; genus Troides; species Troides aeacus. The sequence goes on along the minus strand of CM067294.1, from coordinate 5,950,761 downwards.
TGATACATGGCTCAAGTTTAAGATGGATCACAAACAAAAAAAAAATAATTAAAAAGTGAATATGACGTTATAGTTTTCGAATACTATGATTACGTTTTACTGGTCTGGATAGTTACCACCGCAGCGCCTATTTCTGCCGCCAAACAGTAGTGTGCAAACATTACTGAGTTCCAGTTTGAAGGGCGCTGTACCTAGTGTAATTACTGGTGTAACTCAACATCTTATGTCTCAAGCGACGAATGCAATATGGAGCGCAGTACATGTCATCGGCGGGCGTATCACGTACCATCAGGCGAATAACTCGCTTGTCTCGTCGCTTGATTGAATAAAAAAAGCATAGTAGTAACAGTCAATAAGCTTCCTCTACACCGACATTATTTACCATCAAAGACTACATCGTCGCTTTTTAGTTTTTTTATTTTAGGTGGTTTATTAGTATGTCTATTATTAAAAAAAATCTTTGGATTTGCAATCGACTAAACTCCTACGTAAACTACTAGTAACGTACTAAATTCTGTGAAGAATTTTTTAGCAATAACACCAACAGACAAAATGACTAACAAAACATTAAATTAAAATTTTCTTTATATCATCATTTCTTATCATCAATCATCTTCACCATCATGTAAAATTTATTTTCTTGTGTTAAGTGGTGAAATTAATTTCTAAATTCTCATCAGCTAATTGACATTTTTTATTTTAAAGCTTCGCTTGTTGTTTACGGATTGACATTTTTCTCTCATTCTTAGATAGCTAAAAATAGAAATTCTCTGAATACCAAAGCCTCGATTTTCTTACTTATTTTCTATTTAAAAGTTAAATCCGTTATAAATAAATAAGGGCTGGAAAGGAAATCTATTTTTATAAGGTCTAATATCTGATAAAGACGACAATTTATTGATGGAGCGCCTACTTAATTACATGAGCAAATATTCTGTGTTACAATTATGCTCTTTAAAAATGTTTTGTTATATAAAACTTCATAACAATCAATATTAATCAATATAAATATAGATGAAGATTTTAGAAATCTCTTTATTTCGTATAACAGCTAACAGGATCCAAGCCAATCTCACCTGCTCGTGGTGCACCCAGCTAATTATTTAACGAGGCTCTGACTCCCACCAACCCGCATAGAGCCAACGTGGTGGGACATGGCCCAAATAGCTCTATATGAATCCCAACTCGAACGTGTGGGAATCTTTGTGGGAGGCCTATGTCCAATAGAAGACGTCTATCGGCTGATGGTAATGATAGACTCACCACGATATTTCTGGAATCATAAAGCCTAGAGACTTGAAATTTTACAAGAATATACCTTTAGCCGAATATAGGTCAGTTTAGAATAGGTTATACGAAATTCCTTTGTCAAAGGCGTTGCCATAGTAATACAGCTAGGAAAGTAAACGGAGAACAGCTAGTCTCCAATATACTATAAAGTAAGGATAAATTAATAGTCTACAGCCTTATTAATATTTTATTAATTTCATGTTTATTATAAGTTTTTGAGTTCATAAGAATGTACTAAAACTATCCATCAATATCATTTCCGCTTATTATTAAACTATTATTTAAGTTAAGTTAGTGAAAGATAAGGAGAACAAGATGGCACAGATGTTTCTAAACATTATAGACGTTTCAAGCAACCCTTTACTTTCGGAACTGTTACCCCCTTAACTTTAACAAATGCCTCTCCAACTTCGGAACGACTTAAAAGTAAAATAAGCATAATAAATAGTTAAGTTTTCAAGTAAAGGTTTAATGGAACTTAAAGAGTCGTAATAAAGTTAATATTCGCGTCTGAAGTTTTAACTTAAATTATTGGCGATATAGATTTCATAGGTTTATCGTGAAAGGGATGCTTGTAGAATGTTACTAAAATAAACCTGTAGTTTAGTTACGATCTTAAAATAATGTTTTTAACCAACAATAAAAAGGAGGGATGTATTGAGAATATTAACTTCATTATGAGGTGTATAAATTTTTTCAAAAGAAAACCTTTTAATATTTATCTCAACTCCCTTTTGTTCATATCATATCTATGCATTTATAAAATGGTTTGTTTTTGTCTGTGTCTTGTTGTCCGATAACGCTGCTTCTAAACAGGATTCTCGGTTTTCACCATCCTCTTTTTTTATTTGAAATAGGACTCGGTTTATTAACATCTTTCGCAAACAGTTTTTATTACAGCTACTTTTCTCTCAGTTCTGTGAAACGAGTATAAACGTTCGTGGATTAGCAGCACAAAGGATAAAGAGAAATAATATCATTACTTGCAAGAAAAAGCTTCTAGTATAATCTCGTTATTCCTACCGGAAACTGTGGATGATTGCCATTCAGGACGTTATCATATGAAATAAGAAAATCTCTAGTCTAATTATTGGGTACCTAAATAGGTCATTAGTTAATGTTAAGTAAAGCTTATACAGTGAAATTGAATACTTCAGCTTTATTAACCACAAAATTTATGTTTTTTACGTTATATTTTTGTGCATGTTAAAAATGATTTTTTTTTATGAAAACCATTCGTTATCTCCATTGGAATTTGTATGAAAACCTCGTTATAAAGTTTCGTAATGCGAAAAGTTTTCAAGCAGGAATTCGGCACACGTTTGAACATCTAATTTTGTTTCTACGAATTTTTTTCTTGCATTCTTGTTGGAAAAGTAACAAATGTGCCTTCTTTATTCTTGTAATGATTTTTAAAGTGTAGTCTTTTGGTACAGTGTGAAATGGATTTTATGAAATGCAAAAGTAACCACGGTAAATATATTTATAGTATTAATAATAGTTTTGATAGAATGTGATAAAACGCTTTACTATATATTATTATAGTTTCCGTATTCTTCAGCTACTCTGAGCTATAGTCCACAGCGCGTCCATTACTCTACCGTCAAATACGTCGTATACAAATTTGTTTTTTATAAGTCCAAATTTCGTAATAATTGTGTAGATACATAGATAATTTCTTTTATATAACTTTAAAATAAAAAGATGTATGTTCAACTTTAAATAAAATCAGCTAATAAAAAAATTTAAAGCGCCTGTGAAAAAAATTATGCAAAAAAGCATAAACACATATTTGCAATACATTCAAATTATTATCGAAAATCAAGTAGTCTGTACATTTACATTTTCTTGAGATTTTTAAAGGCTGTATATATTAAAATGTAAGATATTATAGAATAATTTACGTAAGAACGAACCTGAGTTATATAATGTTTTGATTCGTCCTTAAATTCGGAAGCGCCTTTCTGGCGCCTAAATCGCGTTAAGAGAGATGATTACTTCTCGATTATGTAAACAGATCTAAAGATATCCAATATAACCATAATCGTAACTGTTTATACATTAACTGACTCCTTGGCTCAGACCCTAAAGATTCCCATGTAAAACCAAGAACTCTGGTTGGATTTCGACCTAACACCGTTTGGAATTTGGTTCTTGGAAAATTTTTAGGAATCCACTAAGATAGCAACCATCCATAATTGTTAGACCATTGTTAACCCATTACACGAAAATAATATAAATGTTAGTAGTTTTTATTACCAAAGAATAATAGACAAATGATATTAACTACCTGCTTAGTGATTTCGGGCGCATGTGACAGATGGTACAAACTTCTGAAAAATCCTTTTTGTTTTATTTTCTTTTAGTTAATAAGAATTGGTAATAAAACTGGGAGGAAATAACATTGATTACTCTATCGGCAGTCGACTGGCAACAGTCCGCAGCGAGTGACGTTTGATTTACTGGTCGACGATCGTAAAAATATTTTACTGCCCCATCATCGGGCCAGCTTTATTGAATTGCACATCAAAATAATGGAATGTTAAGGAGCTTGCCTATTTGTTTCATTTTATTACTAAGCTAGTTCGCTCACGCTATTATATTTATTGGGATTACCGTACTAACTATTCCCACAATATGATTATTATAATGTTAATGGATTTGAATATAAACTAATGGGCTAAAAGAGCAATATGTCTCAAATTAACGTATGGAATCTCATGCTGTGTAAACATCCTCACTTTGTTATATATGGACATATCACTGTCCTCGTTTTGTCGCTTTATTACGGATAAAAAAAAAAAATACCAAAATCAATGCGAAAACGATAACAGTAATATGATAACAAAGCTTTAAGTTAAAGGGATATTACCTATTTCTGTAGGCTACAAATTTGATACCATAATACATCTTATAGTTAGATAGATATACTGATCTATCTAACGTTCAAAGCTAATATTAATCAAATCTAGTCCTTGTCAAACGAAAACGTTCTTATTATAGAAAAGGCTTGAGATATCTTGCAATACTTTACGTGAGACATTTTCTATCATCATTTCAATCGATGGACGTCCACATCAGAACATAGGTCACATAGACAATAAACATTTTTAGTATTTAGATAAAAAACCGTAATGAGTACACAAGAATTATAGGTCTTCTCAATAAGAATCTAGACAGAAAATGTGCAATGCAGTGCTTTAAGTTTTATATTGAATTTAAAGTAAAAACTTTGTCTATCTCTATATCGTATCGACTGTTTGCCTTTGTAACATAATCCCATTCAGTTCTAGAGACATACAATTTAATTATGAAATTTGGATGCTGGTATGTACCATCATTAATTTATCAATATACCTGCATACGTAATATATATGAAAGTGGACAGGACCGATCGATGTGGGGATCTTTGAGGGAGGCCTATGTCCATCAGTGGACGCCTATCGGCTGATGATGATATATGAGAGTAAATCAATTTGAGCATGAATGAGAAACATGTACTCTTTAGTTTCATGTTCACTTAACATAATAGGAAATTAAGATTTATTGCAAATACAGAGGAGAGAGAGAGAGAGTTCCCAAAACAATAGAAGAAATACTAGTTTATTTCGCCTGAACATATTTTAAATTGCTACATAATCTTAAATTTGTTACCTAAACCTTTCTCATAAGTTAAGTTGCCCCATTGCCTTAACTACTTGTTGTACAAAACGGTATAAAAGCTTGAGAAATTGAAAGGATATACCCAAGAGGGCAGGGTTCTTGCTCAGAGTTAATTTTATAGGCTAGCAGTAGTCTCAAAGTTCTCGTTTTACCTCTCGCTGTACATTACGCTTTCATTTCATTATAAAGAATACTCAGTATTTATAACTATATCCTTTTCTAAATACAAGGTTTATCTAGTGAAAATAATACCCATTTCTAAACTCAACAATATTGATAAACGAAAAAGTATATAATAATAACATATGTAAATTATTATAAAAGAAGAGTAAAGAAGGATCTATAGAATATTGTTAATAACTCTCAAGTTTGTAAAAATATTCAATATTGTTAGTTAATAAATAAGAATAGCTTAAGTGTTTAAGAGGAAACAGGTTTAGGAGACACATAAGAACAGATAATTAACGACTTTGACGTTTAAGTCTAAGGAAGTCATAATTAAAAAAAACACTATAACATGCAATCTTCATAATAAAAAAAAATATAAAAAGTAGTTAAAAGTAATAAACCCTAAAGGCTTTATTAAATTCAAATAACATATTTTTCGATAACTTTAGTTTTAAATACGAACAGAGAAGTGTTTAGAAATAGTTAAAAAAAAAGAAAGTTTCCTTTTCAAAAGTTTTATTTGGATGAGTGCAAAATAAATAACATAAACATAAAAATAACTTAATCTTAAAATAAATAACTTAACGTTAAATAAATAGTCGACGGGCTCGCGCTGCGATCTCAGAATTTAGATTATGAAGATGTACTTAAATTTAAATAACTACATTAAATGTAAGCAGAATAATGCAATGCTTTAAATTATCCGACCAAGCAAGGAGTAGAGTCAGACAAAGAGCAGCAGATCAAGAGATCGGTACAGTAACTTAAAGCACTGCGTCTGCATTATAACGTTAGCTAAATGTCAGATTACCACGTCTTACTCATAAAGCAAATTGGACCAAGCTGACGTGGCAATCTGACATTTAGCCGTTTGAAACTAAAGCCACTCGGTCCCGCATTTAGTCCAAAGTTACATCCAGATGTCCAATTTTGTTACTGATTAGTCGGCATGGCCACCGTTGGGCCGTACATCTCTGGCATAGTGTACATTGGCATCGACATTGACCCAGAATTTGTTAGCGGCGAGATTTTCGGTGGGCCGAATAGGATTCTGAAGTAGCGCGCGAGGTTCCATAAAACATTGGACGTCCCCGGTACCCTGTGCAATACAACAATCATTATACAACGCACACCAGTCACTACAATAACAATTCAACAATAACAACTCTAATATAATCATTAAATTAATAAACCCTTTGACAATTATCTTATCTCACAGGAAATCGACTTCTGAAAACATTGTTGCGAAGACAAAATCAAAATTCAACAAATTTTCGTATGAAACAAAACAATTGTCAGATTTAACATAACATGAAACTCTATCAATAGAATATTTACACAACACCCACTCGAATGCAGAAATAATAAATAGCTTGTATATACGAATTTAAATAAAAAACCATCACCATATATTTTTTCTAAATTTGATATCTAATAAATAAATGTCTAAAGAAATGCAACCACTTCATTAACTATAACATTTTACAATATCCATGATGATGATCATATTGATCATTCAAATGACTTTGTCCATCTAAAATTTACTTGTCACCTTGATGTTAGGATTCTTTATTTTATCCTTGCGTTTATACTTCTCTTTGATATTCTCCTTCATCAGACTCTCGACGTAGTGATCGCCGAGTTCCTGTGTTATGCCTAGCAAGCCAGCAATCATGTCAAGATTATGCATTACCAGGTCATATGCTACAGTATAATAAAATGGCGGTTTGTTCCTATCTTTCTTTGCAGCTTTAAATAAATAATTTGTTACTTCTCCTGCGTGTGTGAACATAACAGATACAGGTTCAAATAGTACTTCCAAAAATGACACGAATCCCCTACCAGATATATTTATATTCTCATTATCATAATATCCTAATATTAAAGATTGATTATAAAACTTGTCATCGTCGGAGACCTGAGAACTGACGCTTCTTTTTGTTCGTTTGTTTTTTCTTTTCTGTTTCCTTCTAGACGCTTTCTTAGTACTTGTAACACTTTTAGTCTTATTCATAATTGGAACAATAATGGGTTTCCAATCACTCGAACCAATAACAAGATCGTCATCATTTCCTTCTACAGTTTCATTTCTTTTCAAATTATCTTTTCGGTATTGTGAGAGACGGCTATTGTTAGGTTTCATTGTAAAAATGTTAGGGTTAACAAAATACTTTACTCTAGGATAATAATACGTAACAGGGTAATTAAATTTATACTTTTTCGTTTTGATGTAGTCATGTAGATCTTTGTTATGTCTGAGTCTATCTAAATTTATTTTTAGTTCAGTGTATTTTTTTGTTCTTGGCACCGTCCGGTAATTCATTTTCCGCTGCGCTATGAGTCTTGGTTGAGGTACGAGGAACTCTTTTTTATTATTTTCGTCTCCGTTCGCTTCGCTGCTGCTCGTCGTTGTGACATCGGAGCTGAGGCCGCGGAAGGTCGCTGGCATTGCGTAGAACACATTCGCTAGTGGCTCCAACACATTTCTTAGTGAGCCAAAAACCGGTTCGAGAAATTTTAGGAATTTTGACTTACCGTCCCATCTTTCAGAAGCGGACCTTGTCGAGTTAAGTAGTAAGGTAGGCGATTGTTGTGACTGCTGAGCAGTGACTTCGTTCTCTTGTATGATCTCATGCGAGTGTGACTGGGAACCCAGAGCCGTGGGGTTATACACCTCTGGGGATACAAATTGCGTGTTGACTCCATTAACGGAGTACGCTTGCGATGATGCGCTCGGAAAATCAATTGGATATTGCGAGTATAGATAGGGGTTATTTTGCAAACCGACGCTGTAATTCAAAGAAATGTTATAATCAGTAACTTGATAGCTGAACACATTCACTGGACGCTCTATCAATTGGGTGAAATTCTGTCCTTGTTAATGTCGTAACGTTTAGTCGCTGTTTCGTCATGACTTACAACATTGGTCGTTTTAGTTTCTTTTTTGTTCATTCATCTGCATATCTAAGGGTATTAATTAATTAAAAAAAAAACCGACTGATTTATATATCGCTTAATTTATATTGATATTTTACTAATAACATTCATCTAAATGCAATAATATTAGCTCGCTGGCTTACGTACTCTGCCTTTGTGTATATAAATTCTATACTACTAAATAGTGAGCTTAAGCGGTCGCAGTCATACGTCAGTCATAGTAAAGTAAATTGTCTATTCAAATGAAGTATTCACGATCAAGAGAGTTAATCAACGAACAAGTATCATATAAAAGTAAATTAATACATTATATAACACTGTCAATTTTGTATAAAATTAAAAGCAACCCTCTTCACAGCGCTATACCTCGATGTCTGTAGTTAACAAAGCTAAAGTGCTTGTGATACATCAATAAATATTACTACAGATAATAAGATTGTTTTTTATATATATATCTATTAATAAAAACATACTAGATATAGCTATAATAAATAATAATAGCTAACGTGTATTGAAAACACGAAAGTAAAATCATATATATGTTATACAATATAATAAATAACATTTCCTTACTATGAAAATACTTATTTTTGAAAGTATATATATATATTGTTTTAATACGATAGTGTATTTGTATAACGATATATATTTTTCGTGTTTTCATAAACGCTTTCAATTCTACTGAGCTACTTTGGCGAGTCTCGTTACTTATCTGTAATCTACTTTATATACACAACTTAATACTTCTTTTCTACTTTACTCTTTAAGCCATACTACTTTCAAATTCAACAGTCAAGCTTCAATGATGAAGGTCGTTAATCTGTGGTACTCACCCATTAGAGTAACTTTCGTAGAACTTCTTTAAGGCCATGCCTATCGTAACAACGAGCGCCAGTTTGCTTGCGAAGAATGCCTTCAGTGTTAACGCCGTAACTACAGCCATGGCAAAGAAAACTGCACCCGTGGACTTCATGCCGATTAAAAGTGGTATTACCGCCTGAAGTACCTTTCGCTTCGGTACCTTCTTCTTTTCTGGAAGCAGACAGTGATAATATACATACTACAATAAGACATTATTTAGATACTAAAGATTTCCAACAATTTGAACCATGCTACTAAATTTACGATATTTTTCTCATACATAGAAGGATATTACATTCATTTTACGAAACGAGAGAAGATAATAGACACAGCATCACATCGTGTTTGTCACGTTATGATATAAGATTTGTCTCGTTATCGCAGTAATTTTACTAGCTACAGCTCCTTTCTAATCGGAAGACAGTAATGTTTACACAGTGCTGTTTATCAGCTGCAATAGAAGCTGTGGTGATACCTAGAAGGTCTCCAGCAACATACCGACGATATATTACTATGTTATGAATCAAGTTAATAATAATATATTTCTTCAGTTCAGTATATACAGATCTCTACATACGTGAATACTATATAATCACATATAGTAACAGTTTCAAGATAATGATGATATTAGAAGGTGGTTATTCAAGATCTTTTAATCATGACAGATGAAATGAAATTACGTTTGCGCTTGATAATATCAAGGGCACATTTAATATCCACAATCAGGAAAGAAATTGAGGGTGTAATGGGATTGGAATTCGAACCCCGTCCCCTCGTTATAACTCAGTAAGTACGCAGGGTTGAGCTATCAAAGATCGTATGCGGGGAAACAAGCGTAGCATAATAACGTATTTGGATTATCATAATAATACAGATTTCCTTTGACTGTGGTACACATTTACTGGTTGTAGACCTTTGTTGTGGAGGTACAGGTACAACGAAAATCACTCTGATGAAAGAACTATTTCTCTACCTATGATATTTTCCACTGGAGGCGATATAGCAAACATATTATAGAACCTTGGTTAGACATAGACTAACTATAGTAGCATTGGAGTGAGACAGAAGATCTGACTTTAAGTTGTGATTGTGTTCAGCAAACGTATCCTGGTTGACTTCCTGACGAGATACCTCCTGAACCTGATCTTCACTCCATCGATTGAGGGTAATTTAATATTTATAGCTCTAGATCCCGCGGAGATGATTAAGACATAACAGCCGGACGATAATGATCATGATTTTACTGGTGGTAGATTTCTGTTGCTGGAGACCGTCTAGGGAGACATTGATGAGGATATACTGATGACCGTGATAGAGTGCAAACGTTACTATGTTTCGGTTTGAGAGGTGATATAGCAATTGATATTAACTGCATAACGAGACGTATATCTCAAAGCGACTAACACAATGTGGTGCTGTGTATACCACATCATAACTAGCTCCAAGTTCTGAGTAGGTGTATCACTTACGACTGGTGCTAATAATTTTTTTTTTGTGTCAACTGACAGGAAGTGACGAGACGAGCGAGACGTTCACCTGATGGTAAGTGATACGTCCGCCCGGAACAATGTAGTGCTAGTGAGGAAGTTACAGCACTACATAGCGATCGTCGCCTTGAGACACAAGATGTTGAATCTCGTTAACCCCTGTAATTTCATTAGCTACAGCGCCCTTCAAACCGGAACACAGTAATCTTTGCACACTACTGTTCGGCGATAGAAATAAGCACTGCGGCGGGATCTACCTTGACGGTTTCCGGCAACAGAGACCTAACACCAGTACAGTAACTTAATAATATATATCTTTTCTTTCCGTCCATTATTATATTAAGTAGATTAAGTTTGTAACTTAATTAACATGTCTGCTAGTTAACAAGCGAGAAATGTTCTTTAATCAGAGATATATCAAACCCTTCAAAGTTAATTTACCCCTGATAAAACTCATTCCACATCCATGTAAATACTCTTACAGTGACAGTCTCATATCTCTTTATATCCAGAGAGTCGTTGACCCATCACGATATCAACTAAACTATTTGACATAAACACGCGAAATTTGGTAAAAATATGGTTAGCGAATATGGATTTTACGAAAATTCTTTACCTTAAGGAAGTTGCAGTGGTGTTCCATCCAGCAAAGTGGATGAGGAACAGCTAGTTATAAAAATACAAGTAAAAACTCCGACAGTCAACAGTATTGACTGCTGTACACATTATGAATTGTGTTTATGTATATCTGTGCAAAGATGTCTGCTAATTCATATAATAATTAAAATTGAATTAAATCAGTGAATAGTTTGTTCATAAACAAAGTTATAATTATTACTAATTGTTATGGAAATCGGTGAAAATGGATGTGTAGCTGTTTTACATCGAAATCTAATTATTATCAATGTTTAATTGTTATGGCAATTGAATTTAACAATGATAATTGCACGCACGGTGTCAGTGTGTACGGGCTGTATGACATCCGCGCCAACTTCACTCCGTTGGCTATATTCACACCGTTACGCAACAAAGCAATAAGTTGTCGGCGAAAAACACACTCAAGCTGCATATAAATAAGAAGTATTCATATATAATATTTTAACTAGAGCTTCTTGTACCAGGTTCTCATTGGCGTCGATATTACCTTTCGGATCTAAGACAGTTTTGATTAGAGTCGCCTCATTAAAGTTATGCTCTATAATTGTAATTATACTAATATATTAATTTCATTAGTAAGTAAAGAAAACTTATGTTAATTTGAAGTAACATGTTAATAACTAAAATATGATTTTAAATAGCGGTATAAATTCTTTAATGCACTAATTATCTATGTAGACAAGAACTCTGACCCGAGTCAGAAGAAATTAGGAGAAAAGAGAACTTGCAACACTTTATGAGTAGGTCTCATCTCATCTCTTCGTTGTATAAAAAAAAATACATAGAAAAATACTGTGTTAGTGGCATGTATTTGTTGTGGCGTCGAACAGCAGTGTGCAAATATTACTGTGTTCCGATTTGAAGGGTGTTATACGTATAATTACTGGAGTAATAATACAACATCTAATGTGTCGTCGACATGTCATCACACATGTCATCCTAACAAAATATAGAAGGAAATCTGTATTAAATAGTGCACGTGTATCGGTTTATGATTTTTTTTTTATCTTCAATGAATTAACACTTGACCTCACTTGTTATTAAGTGACATGAAGGATGTTGATAGGTCAAGTTGATAGCTGGAACACAGCAATGTTGTTATGCCGGCAGATTTGCAATATTAGGTTGTCAAATATTTCACTTCCGCCTTTTTGTCTTTTGAATTTCACGGCTATGTACAAAGCGCTACAGAGCTCGTATCTGGCAATACTATACATAATTTGAAAGGCGGAAGAGAGATATTTGACAACCTATTATATAAGTGCTAGTACCACCATTCAAACTCTACAAGATGTGGGATCCAGAATCGAACTATGGACCACATTTACAGTTGAATACTGATGTTTTCGATGTGTTTAGAAAACATTAGTTATATTTTCACCACTTGCCGTGTTAATTGCAAACGTAATTGGCTACGGTCGAGATGATAATGAATGTCGAATCGATTCGCATCCGGCAGCAAGAAAGCGATGTTCCGACATTAATCTAGACTTAAACCGTTCATTCTAATCAACGACTGAATTATTAAAGAATTTATCTAAAATTTAAGGCTATAAATTCCTAATTATATGCTTATGTAATAATGACATCGACTTGCTTATTTTTTTTTACGACAATAGCCGAAATTCGTCGTCGAACTCCCTTAGCTCCGAATTGAGACAAATAAGTCAATTGAAATAGATTTACTACTTTATGCCTTTACAACACGAATATCTAATAACATCAAATCGTTATCACTTTGTTCACAATAAAAGCGATAATTTACGAGTTCGCGAATTCATTTCGATGTAAATATCGATGTTTTTAAGAACTACTAACTTATAAGTACGTATTCATTAAGATTTACGAGTTGGATAAATTATTAGTCTGTGTTAGGGGACGCGAAATCGATTTATAGACATGAATTGTTTTTTTTACCATAAAAACAATGAAATTTAAAAAAATTATGAAAGCTAAGCTATATCCTAGATTATTATAAAATCTATTTTTTTATTTAAATTTGCTTAATAACCTTAATTATAACTAATAATGAAGCCATAGAAGAAGGCTACTTGCCTAGAATACCATGACCGTCATATATATTATATTTGTGCCGTATGGCTTTAGTATGAAAGTATGAGATTTTACGGTTCACAATAACTTTACTACTATTCAAATTCTATTTACTATTGAGTGGTAAATAAATTTTTAATATATAAAACCTATAGCACTGTCACTTTATTCTTTTTACTATATATATATATATCTTTAGGTACAATATAGTTCTGAATAGTGATCATATCTCTCAATATAAGTATTAGAAATTTTTGATTGATTATTAATGAATGGCGTCAAGGTATTTGTAAAGGTCTGTAGAAACTTATGTCCAGCTGTGGACATCTATCAGCTGATGATGACGAATTTTATGTTTCCTCTTTACTTCTGTTGGAGCAAAGCAAAGTTTAGTCTAGCAAGTGATGACAGTTAGAACTGAAAGCATTCCTTTACATATTGTCAAAGGATCAATCCACTATTACTAGTTAAGTCCGTATCCGTTTTCCTGCGAGGTTTTATCTAAGTGTCCAATTTTCTGTTTCCGGTGATATTCTGTTTATGTAAAACAGTATCTATTTCTGCTGCCAAGCTATATAATAAGAATTCCTGTTTTAGATTACAAAAAGGATATCGCTATGTTATGATTTACGGTGCTGTATAAACATTCTAATTTTGGGTTTCAATGTTATAAAAGGACGAATTACTTCGAACCAGATAACAAGTTTGTATTATGCCTCATATACTGCAGGGAGAGATTTCAGCAGTAAAAGTGATAGTAGCAATATGTAAATTAATAGAGAATAAGGCGAGTAGAGAAGGATTTTTTAAAGTATTGTAAATATATCAACCGCTGATTGCCAACCTTCACCTGTTGTAGAGGTACTTTAAGAAGAAGAAGAAGAAGAAGAAGAAGAAGAATAAGCAGAAGAAGAAGATGAAATATATCAATAACAGTTTGTAGAAAGAAGTCATAGTTAATAAATAAGATGAATGGTAGTTATGTAAGAGAAAGTAGATTTAAGAGAAACATAAGAACGGATAATCAAGGACACTGTAATTTAAGTCAAAGAAACTAGTAATAAAAAATTTGTAAAAAAAAAAGTTATCTTCTTCACTCTTGGAAGTGTTAAATATATTTCGGCGAGGGTACTTGAGAGGAAATACGGTCGTAAAATTATATCGCGAATCAAGATAGTGCCCGATGGTGAAGGAGCGGGACGTTGGGGACATTGTCTGATAAGACATGGAAACAATTTTACGTCAAGAAAATAACTGATCGTATATTTTACGATGTTGTGTGTGTTTATTAACGTTTGTTGTGTAATCGGTATAGCGATCAGGCTGAGGAGTGGTGAATGTTAAAAATTAATGACTACACGTAAATTCTTTTATACTTGATATACTTAAACTAAAAAGGAAAATCATGATGTAGCATTGAACGGGAATAACCACGACAACTCAAGCCAACCTCACCTGCTCGTGATGCAGCCTGCTAACCAACAAACGAGGCTCTGGCTTCCACCAACCCGCATTGGGTTAGCTTGGTGGGAAATGGCTCAAATCTCTCCTAAAGAACCTTTACAAAAAACGGCCCCTGGTGCCCGGCGATGTGGGCAAAGCAGCATTGATCAATATGATTTGATTCATTGTGGGAGGCTTATGTCCAGCTGTGGACGTCTATAGGCTGATGATGATGATGAGGAATTAGCGGTAGGCTTCCACAGCAGGAGACCGTCTAGGTACCAATGAGGTGACTATTTCTGCAGCCAAATAGTATTGCTCAAATATTACCGTGTTCCAGTTAATAGCCTTGTGACTGACTGGTGTAACGAGACTCAACATTGTATGACTCAAGGCGGTGTGCACTATTTGGTGCTGTATATCATCATAACTTACACCACGTTATTATGGGCAGGCGTATCGTTTACTATCAGGTAAATATTACTGGATTCAAACAGCGCAGACCGTGCTTTGTGGAACACATTACAAGAGAGTCCAGTAGCGGACGCATCGGTTGAAACGATGATGATGATGATGAACGTGTCGCTTGTCTCATCGCTTCCTCGAATAAAAATAACTTCTGTCAAAAGTCTTTATTATAAATAAAAACCTAGGTAATATTTTATACTGCCCTATGGTCTTAAGTTATCAACAATATTGTTAAAAGGTTATCTGTAGCTGATGTCGAATGAAATGGTCTTCTGTTTCGCTCTGCAAAGATTTTCTACACGAAAAAAAAAGTTATAAATGATAAGTAAACATATCGTGCTAGTAAGAAAACTGGTCACGCTAAGACAATCGTGAAGAAATTTAAATAGCTCACATCCCCTGGATACGTATAAGAAAGTGAACTGTTCTGTACGTTTGAATGCCCGCGGATCACGCACGCGAATTTAGAGATCGGCTACAAGAAAACTGTAAAGAGAAAATCCATAAATAATTCATAATGATTGGGAAGGAATCCCAGATCTAATTTGTGAAGTTTAAAATTATTTAATAACGCAATGAAGTCTTTTTTTTATATACAATAACTGTAGTTTCTTTTACAGTAGCTTCTCTATACACTTGCCTGTCTGTAGTCGCGGACTATTACGACCTAAGGTTTGTCTGTCATAGATGACTAAAAGTGTTTTCGGGTTCATGGACTTTGAAGGCGGGAGCCTTCATAGTCCACTAAATGAATCTGGAGTGAACGATAAGTATGAGGTTGTCTCCTACTGGAACGTGCCTAACCCTACTACCTGGAACGTGCTTGGGAGCAGTGTAAAGAAGACCGGTTCCGTAGGAGATTCCGAGGACTCTGGCAAAGTACTATGACCACCCAGTGGGTTTTATTGGATACAAATACCACATAACTTTATCTTTCTACCCAGAATCATCTTTTGAAGATTTCCTCCTCGACCACCTCGAAGATTCTCTATACACACCATATACACTTCCAGGTAAGTTTCCCATATTGGGAACAAAAGAATATAAAAAAAAAACATGGCATGGAGGCAAATGATTGGATACTTTTTTTAATTCATACAGTCTTTATTCTTCATCATAAATTATTTAGAAGGACTAAAGGACTAAAGTCAGAGTATGAGATCAATGTAGCCATACCGAAAAGAAGCTAACTTCATATGTAATTATTATATTATTAACATACAACGATACGACGGGATGAATGTGATGGTAGTCTGATGGTAAGTGCTTCACCTACTCATAACAGCGCTACTTAGGATCATATAACAGTCCGTGGACCCTGGTCCACGAATCCAGAATCAGACGAGCTGTATGAGTTAAAATCACTACCAAGCGCTCATAATCATTAGAGAACATATAATGATATACCGCCACCGCAGCGTCGCCTTAATAAAAATCCGGTTTGAAAGGCGTCGTGGCTAACTAAATTATTTGTAATGTAGTTTCAGTAGTGGTGGCTTTTTTTGAGAATTTACCGCGGTATATAAAGCTGCGGTGGTATCTAGACGGTCGCCAGGAACAGAGACCTATCATCAGCAACTATATAACTTATGTATATACATTACAAACTTTTGTTGTTTGTATAGAAAGTATTATATCTCATTTTGAAGGTATAATTGTTTTTTTTCTTAGTTAATTAATAAGCTTGTTTTTCTATATCTTTGATTAGAAAACGCTAACTACTTATACCTTAAAGTATGGGATAGGGAGTATGATTAACAGCTATATAACCTAAATGTCATGATATTTTTTTATTATTTAATCTGATTAAACAGTTGAACAGGACAATGGACGACTTATTTCTGTAAGGACATTCCTCTCTGAAGGATATTTCTGTATTACTAAGAAATTAAACATGTAATATGTAAGGAACTATACCTGTACATATTTTCTTCCTAAGACGACAAATAAAAGCAAAAACATATTAAATAATAAAATATGTTTGTTTTCAAAAATATATTAATAGTGATTTTCATATTTCGTATGTTATTTGAAGAAAATACATATAAAAAAAACTTTGTAAATAATGACCTAATAAATGACTACCTGTTTGTATATTCAATGTTATGTCCGTAATTGTTAAATCGATTCTTATAGGACTTATAGATATATATATACCTATAATATTACCGCCGAATAGCTCAGGATATAGGTCATAAAATGAGCCTAACATCGACTAAATTTTACTAATGTTGACTCTTTATTTTATAGAAAGAATTACGGTTCCGTTCAATAAGACGAAGTTCATAAAGCGATTAACAACTACCGACTCTATTTGAACAGTCAATGTTAAAAATAAAGCGTTTAACCAGTACAATATATAACAGAACCCCCCATTTTTCATATGCTGAAAAAGAATATTTCAAAACGTTTATAAGCGTACCTGCTTCATAATATATATCTTATAACATATTTTGGCTGAAACCTGTGCTACAGTACGTTTATGAAACATGAAAGAAAATCGTTTTGCTCGGTACGTTTTATACCGCAATATACTGAAACTGAAATGTGTATGGAAAAACCTATTTATCTAAAATTATACATACAGTTATATTTAAAACAAATAGAAGAATATATATACATACTTATGATAAAAAGTATTTAACTAAATTAAAATGATATTTTGTTGTAATATATCTATCTAGACCTTGCTTAAAATGTAGTACTAATATTATTATTGCCGAGCATAGGTTGGTTAAAATCGGATTTTACGAAATGTTACCCCCAAAAGGGATTGCAGGGGTGTTATGGCCGGAGAAGCTGGAGAGGAACGACTAATCTTTAATATCTTAGTAGCTGTGGCGCCTTTAAAACCTGAATACATTAAAGTGTGCACACTACTCCTTGATAGATAGAATAGATATACAATATAGTCAAGGTGATGATAGAGAATCAGTTACGATGTAAAGACTGTACGTACTCGTCGCTGTCCCTGTTATTTCACTAGCTACAGTGCCTTTAGAACAGGAACACAGGAACGATTGCACACTACTGTTTATCAGCAGATGTGGAAGCTGCGGTGGAACCTATACTGTATCCTGCAGCAAGACCTAGTATATCGATAATGGTTATACTTACTGATACCCATCTTTGGTAGTTTGTCTTCGGATATATCTTCCTCTTTAACAGATTTCTTTACTCCCGTCTCTGATTGATCTGAAAAACGAAAATAGTGAACTACTTGTACTTAAATTTTAATTACAATACTTTGTTAATATATACTTTATTCATTATGATTATATATACTATATTTTATTTAGTGGGCAATGATGATAATGATGATGATTATATATACTTTCCGATCGATCTTTATGGGTGTCTTTGTCCAGGAGCGGACGTATATCTGCTGATGATGATAATACTTCATTGATTACGCATATTGACGAGAATATTACACATTTATTAGAAGTAGGGATTTTGGGATTTTATTTATATATTATATTAATCGACGCTTCGATCGCTTTGCAGCAGACAAGGTCACAGAAGAACTGAGGCGAGAGAGATCCAGAGGTCATAACGAATACGAAGTACCAACAACTTATTAAATTATTATTTGCAGTCCGATTTACTCAGGATGAGCTCATTGTGTCTTAAAGTCTTCCAGTACGCTTGGTGTTTGAATAAATTTTTATTAATAATTGGATCCAAGGTAAGTGGTATTACATAACCATATAGTCTTTCATCATCTCCACCACATCGATTTGCTCTTCCATACAGGTGCGCTTATTCAGCGATAACGGCCACCACCTTCAAGGCTCACGAAACCCGTAGATCCTTTTAGTTACTTTCTACGCCTGGCACAGCTTGTTATAGTATGCACATGAGAGGCTTTTTCCTAAGACTTTATTAAGGAATGGACCGGGTATAAATACTATCACTTAAAAAGAATAGGTGAGGATCGAATTGGTTTTCTCAATCCGATAGCCAAACTTCACTTTGAAGAGGGCACCTAATAATGATGATGATGAGACTTTTTCTATATAGAGACTCATCACGATATCTTTGGAATCATAAGGTCAGGAACATAGAAATTTCGTGGGAACATTCCTTTTGAATGGTGCAAATCAGTTTATAACGAAGTTTATGATATGTTACCTCAAAGAGGATATACGGGGTTTTACAAGTACGAAGCGGGAAATAAACATCTAGTATATATACTGTATGATTAAAGAGTATATTGAAAATCATATTTACTAAAAACAATACAATAACATGTTTTTAAGGCTTATATATTTTACTTTTATAAGGTTTATATAATATATTATGTTTATTAATGTATAGAATAGATGAGATCCAAGCATTACGATATTGTGTACTATCTCCGCGTGAAAGCTTTCATGTAAATTATCTCCATATTAAGATTAATGGATTCGTTGATGCATGATTTACGACAAATAATATTCACATACAAAAAATATACTTAATGGGAAAACCTTCATAACAAACAATAAATATAAACTGATAAATGTAATCATTGAAAATTACTAAATGGTTTAGGTTTTAGCAAAGATATATATGGATGTAGGAGATATCCTAAGATTCATTGAGTAATTGCGAGATCTCCAAAAGTATTAAACGTAAAAACTCATAATTTTTTTAAAATACTGCTTCCGCCATTTAGAGGTCAGCTAAAAATAGACTTTACAAAATCCATTTCCTGAAGGGAATTGCGGGGGTGTTACCAGTAACAAACAGGGCAGGGAACAGCTATAATATTTTGTACATAAATAAATTTATTAGTTCTCCCTATAAACTGCTCATGTGAGAGGTTACTCACTTTAATTAAAGTTAGCTGATAAAACGGAAATGTTTTATATGTAAAGCTATGAATAAAGTAATAGTCGCTCTATCGCTTTCAATCGTTAGTTATCATGCCCTTTATAATCTGTGAGATATGGTATATAATATAGTTGTTGGTTATTTAGCTGATAATAGGAAAAATATCTGAGAAAAATAAATAAACATTTTGTCGTAAGCTTACGACGATAACTTTTGAAGGCTATGGGGGATGAAAATATGAATAACAATTTCTGATAATGATTCTCCGAAAGCTTTCAGCTTTTTTAAGCGGGTATACTTTAAATATAAATTTTTTTTATAGGTAGGTAGACTACAGAAGCGATGATGTGAACTAAAATGTGTAATACATTATAGTTCATCACCGAATATAAGGTACAGGTTTTTTTTTACTAGATTAATAAGACATTCACGTGATGGTAAGTTACGAGCCTGCTCATAACAATGTGGAGCTAGATAGGATGATATACACAGCGCAACCGGAACACAGTCACTATCTGCCTAGATGGTCTTCGACAACAGTGATCTTTTTTTTTGCTTCCGGCAGAATATCTTCTAAAGATAACCTGCTTCTAAGAGAAAGTCAGGGTTATCTGGGATTCTTACTTACTAAAATTCCCTCGGTGGTCTGTATCAGTTCATTCGGTGAGGTCCTGGGATCTCTTACAGAACGCACCGTCGCCTCTCTACACTTTGGGTTAACTAGTCTCTGAGGGAAGGTTAAACCCTCGTAGGCACCATTGCTGAGCTTTACGCTGTCCCACACAAGTGTGGTTGTAAAGCGATAAGGGCCCCTACCCACGAGCTTCTACCCTCGCCTTCTACGATAGACAGGGCTTACCTAAGGCCTATTCTTACTAGTCTGAGACCACAGGTCTGCGGTAAAAGTGACCTACTATTAGTACTTTAACTAAGTAATTTCTATGTCGAAAAACACCACGTTTTTAATAACCCGGTAATAATTAAAATACTTCGACAACACTGCATTGCGCTGGTCGACATAAATAATCCACTGTAGTACAACAGAACTATCTACATATCCACCTGTTAGGGAATGTCGTATGGAGTCGTAAATTTTATGAAGTCATAAATTTTTACAGTCGATGTTTTACATTACGCGTGGGTACCCGTACGCTATGACACCTTTATCAGAGGAGGAAAGGGTTGGGAGGAAACGTAATCCTTTTATAGGCGAACTTTACGAGACATGGGGGTAGTGAAACAGGAACTCGTAAAAAAACTTTTGCGAACGCCATGGACCCTAGAGGCGTTAGATCGTTGCTAGAGAAATCTGCGAATTGAAATAGTTCAATTATTCAAACAAACGATCAAACACGTTTTCTATACACATTGAAAATGATAGATTAAGACTAAATCTAAACGCTAAACTTCAGCTTGAAGAAGACACCTTATGATTATGATACAAATTGGCGTTCAGAAGAATTACATAATATACATAAAGAAATGAAGAATATTTTCACTGACAACACTTAAGTTTTAAAAATGTCTATCTATTTGTCTACACTGGTATCAAACGGGAAATAGTCCAGGAAGCGGTATTCACTCATTTTGTTGTTACAACGACAAGACTTATAAGATTCAAGCAGGCATGGATCAAAACTTGAGATCTTCACAAGCTCAATTATTCCGTAAGTACATGATCACTTCTGAAACACCACCAAATTGGTATGTGAGCATCTAGAATGTCTACTTTATACTGTACAAAAATAAATAAATTTATTATCGTCCCATTCGACCAAAGCAACAAATTTTTACCGCTACTTTAGGCATTTTCCGAATAGACTTTTACGACACCTCTAGGACTTCGTGGGTACATCAAGTTGATACACCTTAGATACTTATGCAATAATATCAAAATTATTATGAATAGAGAACAAAAAAACTAAAATATCAAGAACATTAGACTTGGTGGAGAAGCAGACCAAGAAACTCGTCGGTAATGAAGAACCTATCATAACAAGACAAAACAGTCTAAATACAAGCGTCTAGTCGTCAGAGACATTTCCGACAGTTTGCGCTGGAGCTGCACAATATAATTCCACCATTTCCTGTACAGCGTAGGATGACCAAAAGCACTGCAAGTCCTTATGTTGTAAGCATCCTCAATTTCCGAACTTGTCTAAGTTTAGCTCCTAATTCTTGATACGAACAGCGGAGTGGGACAATTTCCTGGCATCGATATTTCTGTATAAACGTCGTGGGCGTCTTCAAGAAAAGAGTTATTAGGTAAAGAATCACTGCAGACCACAGCACTACTTAATACCAGGTAGTATAGTGGACAAACACTAACCTTTATGATAGTAAATGAAGGTAATAAATATTCACTGCTGGACAAAGGCCTTTTCTTAGATCCTTCAAACAGAATAATACTACTCGTGGAATTGTGAATGGAATGCGTCTATAGAATAAACACTAATAAGTATAACGAAATAAATATAGATAATTAATTAACGTTATAAACCTAACTTATAAAGAAATAATCAATAAAAAAATACATGAGATTCTAGTACTATAACATTAGTAACGTAGATTTATTCGTGATGGCAGTCCCTCACAAGATGGACGACGATGTGGTGAATATCGCGAGAACCTGATGTATGCGGGCAGTACAGAACCAATCGGTGTGGAAGTTTGTGAGAGGCCTATGTCTAGCTGTGAACGTCTATCTGATAGGTGACTGAACTAGGCTGATGAAGATGTACTTTTAATACTCAATAATAGGTTTCTAAGTAAAATTAATGTTTAGGTCTAATTGCGATCAAGGCGTATAAATATCAAAATGAGAACTGTAAAGAGCTCGTCGCCTCGTTTCTGCGTACAAGGAAAAAACAGCATAAAAATATAAATTACATTAGTTAATTTTTTTTATATAATTCAATATATCTCTCGAGACCCTGTTATTGTTAGACATGAAATGGACCAATTAAGACCGGATGTGAACGCATCACGGACCGTCACAATGTCTAATTTTTATGGACTACTTATTGCAACTCGCGTGATGGAATCATGAGCTGTTTAGAAAACTCTTCTCCATAATTCATATCATTGGTCTGATTAAATCTAATAACTGTATTAATAAAATAATCATCGCCAATTTGCTATTCTTTATAATTGATTGTACACAAACGATAATTAAAATTATACGTATGATCTTCACCAATGATTTGGAGATAGGTCAATAAATTACTTTCTAATCTTTATCTACTTAATGTTAAATTTTATCCTGATTCTCTTATCCAGGACAATAAAGCAGAAGCCTTCTAGAGATGCTTGGAAGCGTTTGTCAGGTGATGCTACAGACACACACTACGGATAACTTGGACACAACAAGCTGCAATAATAACTTTTTCCAGTCTACCACTCAGACAAGAATATTATTGCAGAATATCGAGAAGCGGAAGATTGTCAACCTTGGTCAACCTTTTTTATGGTGAGAGTATTCTACATTTTCGTTGTAGAGGCTACACAACACTATCCGGATTCTTATCGACTAAAATTCCAAATCGTTCGTGTTACTAATAATCGAAACTGCGGGAATGCTTTCGCAAACTACTACAGTCCCGATAGTGTCGGTCATAAGAGCGTATCTAGATTGAGTCCAAACCAATTTGAACACTTACTTCAATATATAATGAGGACAAAAGTTGAAACCAAAGGATGTACTAGTAGACGAGGACTAAATCCGGCTGTGAGAAATAAGAGAGTAGACCGGAAGAACAAATATGAAATAACTGTTCCGTATAGTTCAAGACAAACCAATTCTCAAACCGGTCAGTGTTCAGTAATGGACAGACACTTGTGTATCCTGATAAATATCAGAATTCTTCTTTTTCTACTTCAGTTGCTATGACTATTTACTGTTCATTAATGTTACTGTAAATCCTTCCTATTTGTAGAATATAAAACCTGTTTAGAGATTCATTATCAATATTTCAATTAAACTCTTTGACCTCAAGATATTTGTTGCAATTTGCAATTTAAACATTTGTTGTTAGAATATAGTTTAAAGTAATTATTCTGAAATTAAAATTTGAAATGCTTTAAATAGTAAGTTTAATTTTAACTTCAAGTTATCTAAATTATCGGTGCAAAGATTAAAAATGGTTATTTTAGTACCTGACTCCTGCGACGGTTGCTGTGGTTTTAAATATGTCCACAGCTATACTGATACGAGTCAGAGTTATAATTGAGACCAGAAATCATTACAATTTATAACGTTATTATTTAATAAATTATAATGTATAAATATTAACGTAAAACTATTTGTAGCATCGCGTTAAAACACATATATTTGATGTGGTCTATACTAGGTTCGTATTTCTCAATCTGTGTTCAATGATTTCTATGGCTAAAGTTCCACAAAATCAATAATTAATTAACAAGAACAAGAATTTTCTTGTCTTTATTTTGTTATAACTTTGATTAATAACATAGACAATTTATAAAATTCGGATAATAATTGTAATCGATTGGGAAGACCTTTCTTCACTAGATATCTCTAGTCTGAAATGATGAAAATTGTAAAGATTAATCATGTTTTACACCATAAACAAGCTAATACAGAGTTGAAAAGATTCACCATTGGTTGTATGTCAAGTACATTGTTTATTAACTTACCTTTACTGGATCTATTTTCGAAGATCTCTAAATCCATAGAATCGTCCTTATCTTCGGGATTCGAAAACCTAAAGGTAAAGTCGTTCCAGTCGAAACTGATGGCATGGCTTGTCAGCATTCTCGTCAGTGCACCTTTGTTCGATCTCGACTGCCTTGTTTTCAAAGGCTCTATCGTTATCAGGTCGAACAGTCTAACAGTTTTGTGTTGTTTTATACTTGTAAACAGCTTACGGCCCAGGTCGTTTATGCACGTCGCGTTATCACCGCATTTCAAATCGACCACCTCGGCACCGGCTTGCGCCATTAGTACAACGGCGATTATGTATATTAAAGCAGTCATTTTGATCACTTTATACTTATCACCAACACTGTGTCACAAGTCGTCACCAATCCATTTGTGGGTCACGCCTCCTTTGTCCGCACCACCTTCATCGGTGGTTTGTTCGTCAATGAGGCCTGGTTTGGTCTGTTGATGATTTTTATCCACCGTCACGCTGCTCCGGTCTTCACGGACCGTGTATGCAATATTTTTTTAACAGCCTATAGTGTGCATGTATTCCTATTTATTTACCAGTACACCACTTTTCTTTCCACCTGTTCCCAACTCGTTGGAATTTCCTCCGTAACGCTGAATGCGTAAAATCCATTGTCGCTCGACCGGGAGCAAATGTTCACTGAAAAAAGTGTGTTCGATACACGTTACGCACTTTACGGTTCCGATTAATAGTTTTGGAGAAATGATATTTTACTTTCAAAGGTACTGATTGCATAAACATCATTGAAACTTTTGAGGGATTCATTTGAAAACCGCAACGAAATTCCAAAATTCGTATGAAATAACGAAAATTCACATTTCTTGGGGGAGATCTATATCCAATAGTGAACTGCCGGGAGCCGATGATGATGATGATGTTGATAATTGACAAGTATATATTCTACATTTTTATTATCACCAGTTTTAACTATATGTCGCAACAACGATTAAAGTTTGTGTAAATTTCGTGAGCACTGTTGTCTTTCTATTTGGAAGTCATCATTCGATCGCAATTTCATCTATGCCTCGCAAACTCTCAAAGTATTGATTAATGTTTTATATAATGATGAATTAATTGCGTTAATTTAATTATAAAACCTGTTTTACTAACGCTATCTAATAAAAGTATACTGTAAACACCACTGATTGGGATTAAGCATATCGTAAACACGCAACGCTCACTAACTGCTTGTATTTGGTTTAACTTAAACTTCAAGATAAGCATAAAATAATAAATCTATTAAGTTGTTAAAGCATATAAAAGTGTCAATGACGAGCAGTAAGTTCATTTGATGGTAAGTGCCTCCCCATAATAACATAACGCTAGTTAGGCTGATATAAGCAGCACTATATTATGCTTTTACCCTTGTGACGTCAGATGTTGTGTTACCCCAATAATTTCACTAGCTCAAACGCCCTTCAAGTCGGAACACAATTACACACTACTGATTGGCAGAAGAAATAAGAGCTGAGGTGGTATTTAGGTATCAGCAAGAGAGACCTGTCACCAATATAACTTAAAACTAAGTGACGGTATCATTACTGATGGTGAAGAATAGACCTGAACATAAACTTTTTTTACAGTTTACTTTACTTTTGAAGCGAATGTTAAGTAAATTAGTTAATTCATTGCATTAATTAAGTTCTTTTGTCGTAATGTTTTGTGAAAGTCCATACAGTAACCAGGATGTATAACAGAAGCGTGATAACTTATTTCAAGTTCGAGGAAATTAAGTGAACTTCACTCGTTACGCTACTTTATTTATACGTGTTAATTTGTTCGTAATTAAAACGTATGCTGTAACGAGGTGTTTTTTTTTTTCAATAACCAATTTACGTCCCCACCTGTTGGAGCACAGGCCTACCCTCAATATAATAGCGATGGGGCTATAGTCACCACGCGGGCCCAATGTGGATTGGTGAATACCTTAGATTAAATTCTAATTCACGTGCAGGTTTCTTCGCGATGTTTTCCTTCACCGTTTGTATTTCGCTGTTGTTACTAAAGTTCACAAATGTATATAAGTTCAATATTAGTCATCGGTACTGCTAAGATTCGAACCCGCTACCTTCGGAATGATGGCCTAACCTAACCTAACCATTAGGCCAACATAGTATAACAGTGTATTCTTGAATATTTACACAGCACCAACCACTCTGTGCTCTTTCTTTTAGGATAAAGTTTTATATCTAGTTCTTATAATAATATTTGTAGTATGATAATTGCATTTGCACTGGCAAGCCCACTATCCACATATTTTATGAATTATATTTAAAACTTAACCGTTTTGATATCTAAAACGAAAACAGACAAGATTTTTCTTATTCAATAAAGCATCGACAGGAGCGGAAAGCAACGTGGCACTTGATAGGATATAATAACTGCACAACATTGTGCTAGTCGCCGGAAGACAAGATTTCAAGTTTCAAAACCACAATAATAATATTAGTTATAGCGCCCTCCAAATCAGAATACTAGTAATGTTTGCATTCTGCTTTTTATCTTTGGATATTGGTGGTGCGTTAGTACCTATCTAGACGCTATCCGGCAACAAAGACCTACCACCATAAAGAATCATGAAAAGTTCGTCTATGAAAACTTTGCAAAATTAATATAAATTAAGTTTTCTTAACAATTATATTATACAAAGTTTTTACTTGGAGCTATTAGGTCTAAAATTGAAGTTAATATCAATCTGCCATTCGAGAAATGCTTGGGTCTTGAGAAGTATAGGCTGAGAATACACGAAGAAAGGGCACGATCTTTGGCACTGCACTAGCTGGAAGACTTGTAAGAGATCCTTTAGATGTCGACGGACTGCACGATTTAACCAAATTTCTTAAAAGGTCAATCTTAGAGAGTCAGTAGATATTTAAAATTATAAATATAAATATATACCTCCTATAGAGAAAGAATTGTGTAAAATTTATTCTAATCAGATCTCTAAATGGCAAAAGCGATATCTCTATCAAATTTTTAACGTTTACTTCTAGTTTCGGAGATCTTCTGATGTGTCAACGCATCTTTGAATATCTCCTATTTATGTAATTATATATATATCATCATCATCAGCCGATAGACGTCCACTACTGGACATAGGCTTCCTCCAAAGATCTCCACGTCGGTCGGTCCCGCGTTACTCGTATCCCTTTATTTCGCATATATACCAGGCCACTTAGAAAGTTTGGCGAAAAAAGGTTTTTATGTATAAGACACTGCCCACTTGTGATTATTTTGAAAATGCGATTATTTAAAAGTAAAAATACCACTGTTCGATTTTCAAATTTCCCTCCCCAAATTTTTGAGAGCCAATTAATATTTTCTTGGCAAATTACAAAATGGATCTGCATCGAGAACATTTTCGTGCTATGGTTTTTTACGATTTCAAATATGGCTTAAAACCTGATGAGTCATTTGATCGAATTCGAATTGCTTTTATGAATGAAGGACCTTCAAAAGCAACCTACCTACCTCTACCGATGGTATAACGAGTTCAAACACGGTCGTCTTACTTTGGGGGATGAACAAAGGAGTGCTCGTCCTACCGTCGCACAGCTGTCACCGAAGAAAGTGTGCTGGCAGTAAAACATTTTAATTCAAGAAAACAGTCTAATTACCTACGAAGAGATTCAGCATACTCTGCAGATTGGTTTAGGAAATGTTGCGTGTTCACGAGCACCTTCGCGTAAGGAGGATAATTTTCCGCTGGGTGCCTGGTGCCGCACAACCTCACATTGGTGAGGTTGTGCGGCACCAGCATCGGCTCAGCAGCAGGCCCGTGTGGCCCGTATGGATTGGTGCCATGATATGATATAATACAAACATTTGATGCATGCTCGTCACGGCACGTTTACGACATTGTAACAGGTGACTCCTGGTGAATCCTGGATTTATCAATACGATCGAGAAAAAAGCGTCAGTTGACAATTTGGCTGTTTCAAACGCCTACGATAGTGAAACGATGACTTTGACGGGATACCTAATTTCAATTCCACTTCGAGATTAAAGCAGCATCAACGCCAAATGGTACAGCACAAAATGCCTGCCAGAAGTTTTTTCTACAATGAGCAACAAACGACCGAACACCGGACTCCGCGGGGTCTTTCTTCACCACGACAACGCGCCCGCGCACTTTGCGATCAAAACGAGGGACTTCCTGGAATCCACACCGGTCAGAGTCTTGAAACACCCACACCCTCCTTATAGTCCTGAATTGGCTCTGTGTGACTTCTTTTTATTCCTTAAAATTAAAAATCAGCTCAAAGGGATACAGTTTTCATCACCGGAAGACGCGCTAGCAGCATTTGAGAAGGCCGTGGAAGAAGCGTCTGCGGATGACTGGAAAAATTTTTTTGAAGATTGGTTCAGACGCATGAAACTTTGTATAGAGGCTGGTGGAGAGTTCTTTGAAAAGATTTACTTTAACATTTATTTTATAGAAGTTAGTTTTTTAGTTTCTCAAAACGTTCTGATTGTCCCACATGTATATTTAGAAGTAAATGCTCAAAATTTGATAGTGATATTGCTTTTGCCATTTAGAGCTCTGCTAAGAATTGATCTCACACAATTCTTTTCTCAAAAGGGATTTCAGGGGTGTTACCATTAGCAAAGCCAGCGGAGAACAGGTAGATCAAAAATCATTTATTTGACAATGTGATAATCATGATAACAGAAACATTATATAGTCATAGCAGTTATTGGTGTAGCCAGGAGACACCGCTTTTCCTTATCAGACATGATTTGAGTTTGTTGTCGTAATAAGTTTATGAATGCTAATATCCGACTTTTTTTAATTTTTTCACTTGCAAGATATATTGCATAAACGATTCAATTTCGTCATAAGATTGTGTTTTTAACCATTTCGTTATTGTTATCTTGCAGTCACGATAGTTTTTGCTACATATTTTTAATTGTTTATATATTTTATTACATATATACTGATCTCACGTTATGCTGGATGCTTGCAAAAGTAGTTTTTATCGATGGAGTGGGTGTAACTGTATAATTCCTTCTGCTCTCATTAGTGTTGTCATATGCTACGGTATTCTTGACTTTTAAAGTGGAAGATAATATATATAGTTTACGAGTAAAAAATTATTTGTTAAACAAATATTTGTGGTGTTTCTCGGAGCAATATGTCTGAAATTATTAAACATTCAAATAAATTTTCGAATTCTCGCTGCAATCTGTTCTATTTGTTGATACCACGACTAACTTTGATAGAGTTGAATACCTAAGTATTTTGTTTGACTAACTTTATTTAGGATTGGACAGTTACAGGAATCAATTGCGACATCGGATCATTTATCAATTTTTATGTTATAATTAACTGGTTGGGAATTATTATATAAACTAAAACTTATGTATTTTGTTTTGGTCGTATTTAAGGTTAATTTTTATCCAAGCATCAATCAAGACTTCCTTCCTCCTCAGCTTTTAATATAACCTTGTCTAAGTTTGATCCTGTGAAGACAACAGAGGTATGGTAGGCGTATGAATACATTTTAGCATGAGGAATAATCATGTTGAATAGGTCATTTATGTATATTAAAAATAGGGTGGGGCCAAGGACACTACCCTGTGGTACCCCACAGAATATTTCGATGCCGTCACTATTGTCTGAACCCAGTTTAACTAGTTGGCTACAACCATAAATGTAATCTTAAAAGATATTAACGTCTTTAACTCTAATTCCAATTTTCTCAAGTTTTTTGCATTTTTTGCATAAGGAGTTGCAAAGTTGTTTGCATAAGGATGTCGGAGGAAACGGTATCAAAACTTTATGTCCACAAATACTGTTAAACATTTTTCTCATTTATCAAGATGTTCTATTAATGAGATTGTCAAAGATGTAATAGCATCTTCTGTAGAAAAACCGCGTCGAAAACCAAATTGAGACGTCAATAAAATATCAAATTTAGTTAAATAGCTGACTAATCTAGAGTTGAACAATTTTTCTAAGATCTTTGAGAGTGCTGGTAGAACTGAAGTAGGCCTGTAATTGTTTATATCGTTTCTATCTCCACTTTTATAAACAGGTGTGAAAATAGATTATTTTAGCGCGGTTTTTTAAATGATTGATTAAAAATCTCCTGTGCTGTTTGTATTTCATTTATACGTAAATATATCAATTCATGGCAAGTTACGATAGCTGAGTTCATAAGTACTTCCGAACATTAAGTTCGATCTCCGCTTAAGCTTCTGATTAAATGAAACATCAACAAACATGTCCCAAGAACAACAGCATCCATTGACTTATGATACCTACAAACTCACACTTAATCAGCGTGGTGGACAAATATTACTTTACTCTGTCTTTATTAGAGATGGTTCCATTATTATGAACAATGAGAGAGATGTCCATTTTGTTTTATGTTAATTCATTATAGAAACTTATACTGTATGTACGTATGTAATGACAGTGATAAATTATAGTATTTTACTGTTGAGAAGTTAATTATATACCAATTATTCCGTCAAAGACACTTGACGTGTAAAGTTGTAAATTAGGAAGTGTGTGATCATTAAAATCCAGGAACAAAATTGCGGCACGAGGCTTTAACGAATGCAAGTATAATCAATTTCCTCAGACAGTATGTACTGTTGTAAATTGCAAATTATTTTTTTTAATCCAAAGTTAAACACATCGTTAGTTAGTTGTCTTATCAACGCTATTCCGTCTATGACCAAAGTATTTTTTTTTTAAATAGATACCAATGATGATGTGACAAAGGCGTTAAGTCCAACTTTAATCAACCTTATATTTTTCAACAAAAATTTTTCTTCTCACGGTTTAGGTGCACAGTTTCCGATTCGACTTCTCGTGTTCGAACGACTTCCGCCTGATCTTTGACTAATCTTGTTTAATCTATTATAATTTTATGTTTGGAGAGATGTGTTAGTTCAGTGTTACATGATAAATTTAGTGTTTAGTTATCTTTAATACCTTAGTTTTTACTGCTTCCATAGCGCATTGGGTATAGACTTATCTTAAAACGTGAAAGTCACTTATTGGGAGGCTATTGCTATAACAATATAGTTGTGTTCCTACTGCCAATATTTGAAAATTACATCATGCTATCTTTTGCCATCTACGGCGTCATTGTTACTTACCGCTATTGAGATCAATTGATGTTTAAGAGAATAATATACAAAGTATTATACTTATAGTGGATTCGTTTGTACTGTCTGTATAACATTGATGTTTGTATATACGTTACAGTTGATAGGAGTCGTTTCGCATTCGTGCGAGAATAATTACCGCTCAGACTTTGCTCGGACTTTTTCCGTTAGCGCACGGAACATGGAAGTCGTTTCATTTACATATATCGTGACGCTGAATCATTTCGAAAATTTGTTGATACCGCATGAAACTTTTCAGCCGAGCGAAATCATCGTCTAGATTCAATATATTATACTTATACTTTGCGCTCACAATCGATCAGTTTCGAGAGATATACGCTTTCATATGTTGACAGCCGGAAGCCATCAACAATGTCATAAAGACAAATTTACTTCCAATCTGATTGGTTCGAAAACGGCTTTATCACCAACGAAACTTCACAAAAGGTAGCCCAGGAATCTAAATACTAACGTCCGTATTATAACACAAGAGGTCAGTAAGTGCGGAAGCAGTTAAATTAACTTCTTGTTTAACTTAATATAATCTTTGGGGGAGGCTTTTGTCCAGCAGTGGACGTCTTCCGGCTGATTGGATTGGATTGGATTGATTGATTAACTTAATATTAAATCCTGATTTCCCATTAACTATACCAATATCCTTTGTAATTATCTTCTACGGATAGAATACATCCTAATCTTTATTACCGTGATGATTTCGATAATAAAGAAAACAAACAAAAAATAAGTTACAGCTACAGTTGACAGGAAAATTAGTTGCAATGAAAAAGGTTGTTGTACAAATACTGTGATTATATATCGTTAGTCATCACAAATGAATCTAGTTATATAAGATTGTGATAGCTTAGATTCTGTTAGAGAACTAGATCTAAAATGAGCAAGTAGACAAACAAGGACAGATGTATAACGAAGAGCAGTTGACGTAACAGTGAAAGTGTAACGCAATGGATTGGCGCAATAGAAAGCCCGCGTGTAAATTTACTTCTTTTTTAATTTAACAATAGTAATGGACGTCTATCGATTGGTTACTTTTTGCGCATTTTTTTTTTTGTGAAAATCGAAAGTAATGTAACGAGAGCGTTTGTACTGGAATGCAAGTTAAAGTTAAGTGTAATGGTCAATTTATTAGATACAAACGCAACGTTAGAGAACATACACATCAAAACTGTTTATCTGATATCAACTGACGTTTATATAAGTTATCAGCAGCTGAAAAAAATATTCTTAAATAACCTCTAAATAGCAGAAGGAATCTCTACCAAATTTTAAGCATTTAAGTCTAGTTTCGTAGATCTCGTGATGAGTCAATGAATCTCTCTGAATATATTACAAACAAAGCTGATAAAAGCACGAGTAATATATAAATATTACTCGTGCTTTTATCAGCTTTAATATATCCAAAACCTTCAGATGATTGCGGTGATATAACACAACAGTGTATACCTGATTTAACTTACTCATTCCCAGTATTTACTACCAGTACATACCTCCAGTTAAACCTTATAAGTAAAGGAATAACTGTTACTTATTAGCATAGATATTTCATTGCAATAAGAATAGACATACTTTCAAACTGGGCCAGTGGTCGTAAAGAAAATAAAAATTACGTTAAAATGTTCCTGTTGTAGGTATCTACAGTCTCTAGGAGACCGAAGACTAAAGAAAGAGCGAGAGAAATAAAAGATAAAAGTAAAAGAACAAACAATAAAAGTAATACTAGCATTTTTCGCTTTCTTGCAAATAGTTCTAGATAAGACGTCAAAGAGAGATGGTAAGTTACCATCATATAAATTTTCCAGCGTCACAGTATACCTGTATTCCTGTTCCAACATATATACATAGTGTTTTAGTCTATAAATATTTCTAGTTAGTTCTAGACCCACATTTAAGTTAGTAAAAGTACGGATACACTTCACAAGCAATTTGCTGAGGTGTCTCCGCTGAAGTGTACACCTTTGACTAAAACTAATAACAGCTCTTTACTGAGTAACGTTATATAGTTGTTGTGTCGCTTTGATATAGGATGAAAATTAATAGACAAGTAACTCGAGACACCTTAAAATGAGGGACTTACGCTGCTGTGTATTATCTTGATGTATGATGATGATTTAGTTCGAGAGATTATTCATGAAACACGATCTAAGGATCCATTCAGTTCCATTCTCTATGACGATTTAGTTTCCTAATTATAAACAGTGGGCTTACCTTTTTAAGTTTTTTTTAGGATGTCATCATCATCAGCCGATAGACGTCCACTGCTGGACATAGGCGTCCGCCAAGGATTCCCACATCGATCGGTCGGAGCATTTCTAGGGGTTCATAGATTTGAGCCATTTCCCATCACGCTGGTCCAGAGTCAGAGCCAGAGTCTCGTTTGTTGGTTAGCAGAGTGCACCACCAGGTTTTAGAATGTAGTGTAAATGTATTAACCTATAATTAAAATAATATAGTTGTCTTTTTTACATAAATAGAAAACAAAGTAAACTTTGCCATATGTTTTATAGTCAAATTGACGAATATTTTAGCTATTTAAGATATTTGCACTGCGTCATATTTCGTCCATACTCATACAGATGTAAATGAGAGAACTCCTAAACAAAAAGCCTCATTAGTTAAATAAATAGATTTAACAATTGTAAACCGTAAAATAGTAATATTTGTATACTACGTCTATACAAAAGTTACATTATTGTAATTCTCATAAAGAAAACAGGTTGAAAAAGTATTTTTTTTTTTTAACAAATGCACGAAAGAGTATTTCACCTGATGATATGAGGAAGGCCCTCAACAGTGTTAAAATGATATACACTGCATCACGTTGGACTCGTCGCCTTGACACTAGATTATATTTTCGCTGCTGGTAGGTTTCTCTTGCCCGAGACCGTCTTGACAACTGCAGCTCCTATCGCTGACGCCAAACAGTAGTCTACAAATATTATAATTGTGTTCCGGTTCGCAGGACGCCGTAGCTGGCGTAATTACTGGAAAAACGAGACCCAACATGTCATGTTTGGAAGCGACGAGCACAAATTGGTCCAGTGTATAATATCCTAACTAATGCCACATTGCTGTCCGCTCGTTTCGTGGCTTCATTGAAAAAAAAAAAATTGTGCACAGTTATTCCAGTAATTTCAATACCTACCTCTTGAAAGGGAATACAGTAAAGTTTGCACACTACTGTTTAGCGGCTGCGATAGGAGTTGCGGTGATACCTAGACGGCGGCAACTGAGAGTTTAGTTTTTACTTTTTTGGTTTTGAGGGGGAAATCTTCAAAAGGTACTCTACTTCTGGGGGAAGTCAGGATTATGTGAGATTTTTTGTTCACTGGAACCCCTTCGGTAGGCTGCATCAGTGCATGCGGAGAGAACCCAAGATCTCTTATAAAACGCACCGGCGCTACTCTATACTTAGCGTTAATACATCTCCAAGGCACCATCGCTGAGCCATACGCTGTCCCAAGCAGGTTCACTAATTGAGGGATAAGGGCCCTCGCCCTCAAGGACCGCGAAACTTCCAGAACACTTTAATCGCCTCCTACGACAGACAGGGCTTACCTTAGTCCTATTCTTACCAGCCCGAGACTACAGGGTTGGACAACAGCGACCTACTACTAAATAATATTGACGAAATCGATTTCTTATTACGTACTTCGTAAACGGATTTATTTTGAAATTCGTACCACTTTCTTCTCCATACACAAAGGTTTTTTTTCGTTTTCCAAGCAGAATTTACGAAGTACACTTCTGGGCCCTTTTGTTTAGCCCCGATTGAAACTTTCAGTCCTACACTCTCACTTCATTCAAATGCAAAAAAGAAGAAAAACAGAGATGCGTTTACTTCTCGCCCGCGGCGAAAATCACTCTGACGGAAGAATTATTTCTCTACCTGCGATACTTAAATAGACTAGAAGCGATATCGTTACCATGCTACATAAACAAGATAAGACTTAGAGAAATATACTAACTAGTGATAGGTCTTCGTTGCTACAGAACGTCTACGTAGTCACCACCGCAGGGCCTATTGCATCCGACATACAGTACTGTACAATCATTACTATGTTCCAGTTTGAAGGTCGCTGTAGCTAATTAAATTACTGAGTTAAGGCTTACTATGTTTGAAAGCGATGAGCGTAATATGGTGCTTTGTATAGCATCTCAACTAGCGCTACACTGTAATAAGCAGGCGTATCATTTAACAGGTGAAAGCGCCGCTCGTTTCGTCGCTTAGTAGAATAAAAAAAACTGGTTAAGACAGTAGAACTATGATTAAGTTGAGACTATGTTTAGTCCTCACTAGATACTCCCTGAACCTGATCATCACTCTATCAATTAAGAGTAACTTAGTGTTTATATCCCGCTTAGTGGAAAACTTTAATACTTATAACTAATATTATGATAGTGAAGATTTTACTGGTGGTGTGTCTCTGTTGTCTAAATAAACACCAGCAGCTCCTATTTCTGCCCCCAAACAGTAGTGGGCAAACATTACTGTGTTCCGGTTTGAAAGGCGCTGTAGCTAGTAAAGTCTCAAGACGATGAGCACAACCTGTTGAAGTGTATATCATACTAACTAGCGCTATCATGGCTTAAGTATAGTACGTTCTGAAATGAGTTCAATTTCCGCCGCCTTTGAGCTTCCGGTAAAAGAAAATGTTACGAGGGGAAACAGCATTCGTGAACATGTGATATACACCACCCCGTACCTTGCCTACGTGATGGGTAGCCTTGACCCAGTCCCAACAGTGAGAACATGAAATGGTAATTTTGGTTTTAAATATAGCTGTAGATATAAAAACGAATTACTCAATTTGTTTCAAAATTTCTTAAAACATTCTGAAAGATTTAAACTTCACTCATTGAAGTTACAAGCAAAAAATTAATTTAGTTGTAAACTTTAACTTAAATACAATTTAAGGAAAATGTTAACTTTAATGTAACTTGCCCCATCTAGTTGTATTTTAAATCTTTGTTTCCTAGTGCAAACTATTGTTTTAGTTTTATTTTTAGGTTGTCTCAATGTCGTTCACTCCGGCGTTATTCTGCAAATATATTCCAAAATGTTCATCTATAAACTTTTATTATTGACCTATATAATCTGATGATGATGATGATGACGATGATGATGGCAGAAAAATATACTGTCACTTTATAAAATCAATTGCAAAACCAAAATGAATGCAATGATATTAGATATAAAGTAGCATTGGGCTAACTTTTAAATATTAACATATATATACCAATTATAATTAAACAAACATAATAAATTTACAAACTATATTAAAGAAAATTAAATTTTAATGTAAACCATTTATTAATTAGTTTTTTTTTTCTATATGACAACTTGTTTATAATTAATACATAATATAAACTTAACATGAATGACGTGCATTAACAGTATCGCCATATATCAGCAACATTCAAATTATATCAGGTATTAATTGTTTATAATAATTAATAGGAAATTAAATCTACATATAATATATACGTATATATTAAAGTTATATATTTTATATAAATTAACTTAATATTTGTTTGTACATAACATAGGGTTTCCATAGTGTTGGCTTGTACAAAATGTCGCCAAGCATTAAAGCCGCCATTTTGTCGTCTCTGCGTATACGTGTACGTAATAATGTTACGCAAATAAATAATACAATATGTTATAAAAAGTTAATTAAATGTAAATTCACGTATTATTGTAGTAATTTATATATTTATGTACATATTTAAACATATATTTATATATACATATGACAATATTATCTTTATTTTCATAATTGAAACCTGTTGTCACGCACAACTAAACATAAGCCAACCGTACTATGATTAGTTTGAAGTAATCATGATACTGTCGCCTTTATTTATTTGAAATCATTAATGAACATCTTAAATTAGGTTACAAAAGTCGGATATATTGCCTGTAGGCATTATTTACCAGATAACATAGTATTTGAGGAGATGTAGTGGTAGGTGAAGTAGAATCACATCCGATATTGTCATTGGTTTATACCGACATATATTCATTCATCATTTAATATTGTAGGACAAAACTAAAGTTAATCTTATTTATATATATGTATATGTATTTTTTTTGTGATTATGATTGATTAGCATGGTGGAGAGCTGTTGCTGCAGAATGACTCGCGCATTTTTTTACAGCGGCCTCTCTGCGCCGGCGCAATTGCCGCGCGATTTAGGTTTTCATTTTTTCGAAAGCTATCACTATAAAAGCGTCTTTGCCTCCCTTTCACACTTATTGATCGAACGTCTCTTAGTGAAAATGTATCGGGAGGCTGCCGTGCTTCTGGCCGTCGCGACCCTCGGCCGTGCCGCTTTGCTGGACGGAGATCTGGATATAGCAGACGGTGTCAAATTAGTCAGTGTACCAGTGTCCAATAGTTTGGAGGATGAGAGCAGATCGTTCGGGAACTCGCCGATCTTCCGGATGGCCAGGTTCCTCCAGGGCCACGAGCTCCTCGTCAAACTACCGAATATAATTGAAAAGGACAAAATAAGTCAACTTTTCGCCGAGTCGCTGAAGGTTGTCGATGAGACTTACAAGAGTAATAACGGTAAGAAGTTTAACATAGTGCAGTAATCTGGATCTCCAGTAGTCCACATTTAGTCTACGTGTAGTGGCAGGTGTCTGTAGAAAGTAAAGCTCTCTTTATATTCCATTACTGGAACTGGGGCTCTTCTCCTATGAAGACAGTGTCTCGGCGATTTATCCACTTTAATCAAATGCGAGTTGGCAGATGGTAGAGAATGTCTATAGGAAAATCTAGGTTTTATGGCAAATCCTATTTCTACCACAAACAAATATTTAGCAACTTAAACATAAAGGCGCTGCAGCAAGTAGCTCCTGTTCTTGAAAGTAGTATTTATAAAAACTATAACGTATATAACTACATTCATGAAGTCGATAACCAAAAGTGGTATTAAAAAAATGGATATCGATAAAGTTATTCAAATATTTTGAATGCTATGAACTAAGTGAAGACTTAGATTATTAATATTTATATACTAGTACCATGTTACTTTGATGATGAATTAAGTGGAATTGAATTTCCTTTTAACATTGGATATGAAATAGGAAATAAAGTGAATCGGAAATAATATAACAATCGATATTATAATGGATTACTGATTATGTATCGATATTAGTATAGTATACAATAATCATTAGTAGTATTAGTAGGTGTGTAATGGCTCACGCACAGTAATTCCCGGGATCCAAGTCAAACTCACCTGTTCGTGGTGCACCCTACTAATAAACAATCGAGGCTCTGGCTCCCACCACCTACATTTCGCCATCGTGGTGGTAAATGACCCAAAACTCCCCATATGAATGCCTACCCGATCGTATGGAAATCAATGAGGGAAGCTTATGTCCTGTGAATGTCTACCGGCTGATGATGATTATCTTTAGTATATTGAAAGTTTTGTCTTGACGATTATGCGATTAGGAAGTTCACTACATCATACTACGATTGACACTTTATTACATGAGCATTATTTGATGAACCATTTACAGCTTTTATAGCATTTGTATAACTAATTACTTGCTATCCCTTCCGCGCCTGCTTGGCTTCCGGTAATATAGAATTTAATTAGGAATTTAGACTTGAAATTTGTTAGAAATATTCCCGCCCTGCACACCAAGCACACACAAGGGGTGTTAAAGGTCCCGCACAATAAATCACGGAGCCCACCAAGCTCACCTGCTCGTGGTACACCTTGCCAATCAACAAACGAAGCACTGGTTCTGGAGCGTGGTAGGAAATGGCCCAAATCCTGCTTATGAACCCATAAGTACGATAGTCCCTAGTGCCCGGCGGTACCGGAGGCTATGCTGACTGTACGTGGAGATGTTTGGAGGAAGCCTATGTCCAGGAGTGGAAGACTATCTGCTGATTATGATGATGGCAACAAGCACGCCACTAGAAAACGTCAAGACAGTGAGTTCATTCCGCATAGATCAGTCAGTGATTAAAATAGAAAATCAATTCATAGTCCGTGATAACAGATCACGACATCATTACTAATTTCTAGTAGTTTAAAGTTAAACCTTATTTATAGGAAAATAGCGACAAATATATCCTGTTTATGTTACTTATTATAACTAATGAAGATATCATACCTGAAGTTATGTTTAAGCATTTACTTGCTTCAGCCGTACGATGAGTTTGCTTTTGTTTCTCTTCAAGGACTTTGTAAGCAAATTTTAATATATGAATGATAATTAAATGTATCAGAATTCTAAATTAATTAATGTAAATATGTTTATGATATACACAAGTATATTAATTACATTTTAAATATGGTATCCGAAATTAATGAGACCAAAAAGAAATTGGGAAAGACGCATGGACAAGCAGTCAGTCAGCAATAACTTGATATATCATAATAAAAAATCAAAAACATAGAAATCAAATTAAATAACTATGATTATCTAAATATTGACTTCTGATTACATATGATGATAGCTCATTATATGTGGAGTCATCATACGTACTTTCATCATCATCAGCCGATAGACGTCCACGTTTGGACGTAGACCTCCCCCAAAGATCTCCACATCGATCGGTACACTGTCCGCATGGCCTCCATACCGCCGGGCACTAGATGCTGTCGTTTATTAGGGTTCATATGGGGTTATTTTGGCCATTTCTCACCACACTGGCCCAAAGCGGGTTGGTGGGGACCAGAACCTTGTTTGTTGATTAGTAGGATGCATCGTGAACAGCTGACGTTGGCTTGGGTCCCGTCAGTTGTGCGGTATCCCTTACACCCTGTTACGCACTATACCACTTTATTAGTGGTGCCGTTACCATCGAGTTTGAGTTTTTTTTTTTTAATTCTATGAAGCGACGAGAGGAACAAGACGTTTATTTGATGGTAAGTCATACGCCTGCCCATAACAACGTGCGGCAAGTTAGAATGTTATACACTGCACCACATTACGTTCGTCGCCTTGAGACCAGTTGCTAAGGCTCGTTACCCTAGTAATTTCAGTAGCTACAGCGCCCTTCATACCGGAGCACGGTAACAGTTGCATGATACTGTTCGGCAGAAGGCGCTGCGGCGGTACCTACCTAGACGGTTTCCAGTAAGAGAACATTTGATGTCTATTAACCAACTTTTGGCCAGCGTGGTAGTTAAATGGTCTGTCCTTTGAAAGATAAGGCATTGACTCCTAACAGTGGGAACGTAAAGATTCTTCATGATGATACAGTACCATTTTGAAGAGTTAGGTACATTAGGTATTTGTATCTTGTTCTCCAGCTACTGGCCGTGGTAAAGGCGATGGTGGAGGCGGCGGCCTGGCTCTCCTAGGTCTGATGTTCGCGAAGACGGTCGGCGCTGCCGGTATCGGCGGTCTTGGTCTTTTAACTATGAAGGTAATGCTTATCTTGGTTCATTAAATCAAATCATCAATCTATAACACAACAAATCATAAGTCACATTACCCCACTAACAATTTACCGACAGCTACAGAGTCCTTTAAACCGGAACACAGTAAATGATGATTACTACTATAAAGAGAGAGGATAGATATGGGAAGGTATTTCCAAAATGCACAAACATACACAACTAAAAGGTCGTATCGCAGAGTCGCTTTAATAAAACTGTTCTCCGGTTTGGAAGACGTTGTAGCTAAGGAAATTACTTGAATAACTAAACTTATCTATATCTAAAGGTTATGATTATAAATGATTTGTAGAGTAGTTGTGGCTTCTTTTGAGTATTTACTGTCTGATCCAAATAAAAATACGGTATTAAAGAAGTATTAGTTTTTTTTATTATTCAACGAAGCTACGAGACGAGTTGAGTTCACCTGATGGTAAATTATCCGCCAGACCATAACAATTGAGCGCTGGATAGAATGGTATACCCAACACCACATGGTACTCGTCGCCTTGAAACAGAATGCCCACAGGAGTCTCGTAACACTAGCTACAGCGCTTTCAAACCGGAAGACAGCTTCTATTCCGGCGTAAGAGTCAGAAGTAGTTTCATTATAGCCTTAACTTAACACCGTGTGAAATGGAGACTCAAGTTATAACTTGTTGGTAAAAAAAAAATTGTAATTAGCTTGACAAGAAAGATAGGAAAGTAAATTCAGCACGACTCCGTGTTGCGTGGCGGAGTGAAACTTTACTAGTGTAACGTCGCTCGGTAGATTATACTTTTTTTTTTTTTACCTTTTTGTGTATCTTGTTATTTAACGTTACTAGAGAGTCATTGTTAGACTATTTTTTTTTTTTTTTTACTGTTACACGTCTTATAAAGCAATCAAGTGAACTACAGTTGTTTACTTTGCTGTTGTAAAGTTAAACCGTAAAATACTGTACTATTTATTATAGTATCATACTAATTTTTTATTGAGTAATTTAACAGTATTTCAACAGTAATATAATGGTAACACTGTTAATCAACTAATACTAATACTGTATTAATTTTTTTTATTAAAATACTAAGACGGATAAAATAAATAACAAGGCACGCAAGTTGAATGTAAGTTAATTTGATTACAGGCGTTAGCTGTGTCTGCTTTAGCGTTGATGCTGTCAGCTATAGTTGGCGTTAAGAAGCTGGCGTCCCACGACGATCACGATGACCACCAGGTGATATACGCTGGTCACCATGGACACCATAGAAGGAGACGCGACTTGGACGAAGCGCCGCTGCCGTACAGAGGCTGGGCGGAATATAGAAATCTTTAGAAAGCAAACGCTCATTTAAAGAGCAGAAAACCGAACGAATATTCACCATCAAGTTTAAATGTTACTTAAGTTTAAGTAACAATATAATTAAGTTTCTTAATTTTGATAGTATGACAGAATTTAGGAAAGAATGCATTTAAGAAAAATTATTTCTATCATGTCTTATTTTGACTTGATTTAACCAAGGGCTGAGCTCTGTGATAGACAAATGATGGTCATGGAACAATTTCACATAGTCAAACACCAGCCTCTATATAAACTGATGATAAAATGGTAAATGACGAATACTATCCTTTTGAATGTGTGTTAATATAATTGCTAATAATGAGGAGGAAGATATTGGTGTAATATTTTATCACACCATTAATTCAATACTGTGAACAAACTATCAACTAAGTGATCATCATCATCCTTAAGTATTCATATAAAGTATTGAAATAACTTGAGATGAAACATTAACGTCATAATGCATTTATTACTATAAGCAAAACTGACGAAAGTAATTCGGTCTTTCTGCCTATTGTTCCGTTGATGTATAGATAGTAGATTATTTAAATTATTTATTTGAAAACATAGTCGATTAATTTAATAAATATTTCTTTGTCTTATTTGTTTGTTTGATTTAAAAAAAAAGTATATGAATGTTA
The DNA here is from genome assembly GCA_033220335.2 of Troides aeacus. Classification (NCBI taxonomy): domain Eukaryota; kingdom Metazoa; phylum Arthropoda; class Insecta; order Lepidoptera; family Papilionidae; genus Troides; species Troides aeacus. Next base: position 5,907,712 of record CM067294.1, on the reverse strand, counting down.
AATGTCATGTACGGCTTTGCAAAACTGGTGACAGATCTCTATTGCCGGAACCCGGGATGAATGAATAGTGCTCGTCGTACTAAAGCGAAGGTGCTGTGGAGGGCTTCAACCTTCCCTTGGATATGTTTTAGGCGTAGTACCTGAGGACATCAGGTCTTAGAACACAGCAGGTTTCATAGATGTCAGGACCTCTAGCAACGCACTGAAGTTGACCGAGAGGAAAAAATTCCATATAACCTTGTTTTCCCCGCAGAAGCAAAGGAACTGTTTAGAAGATCCTCCTCCCTCTCTCTTGATAACGATAAGAATGTCTTTATTGCCGGAGACCATCTAGTTTCCACCGCAGCTTCTATTTCTGATGATAAACAGAACTATGCAAATATCAATGTGTTGTGGTTTAAACAGCGTTGCATCTCAAAGCAACGAACGCAATGTGGAGGTGTTTATATCATTCTAACCAGCGCTAGCTTTCAAGCGTATATATCATCAGATGAAAGTTCTCTTCATCTCGTCGCTTATTAAATTTAAATGTAAACAGAGTATGATTTATTTCAGAACAGAGTAGAAAACATAATTCAACGTCTACTGGTTTTGAGTCATAAAAATCTGTTCAGGATTTTGTGATGAATTAAGTCAATATTTAAGTTTTTAATTAACTTCTCTTCGTATATAAAACTTTAAACAATGTTTTACTATTAAACATAATGTCTCTTGTAAAGCATTTTATAAATTTATTTCAAAGGTAACACGTAGCCTGATGAATAGAAAACAGGTCCACGGTATCGCGGCACACAGTGCTTTCAAAAGCTTTTTATATATTTAATAATTAAAACAATGTCGGTAACTCTCTTTTCATATAGGATATGTTTTATTGTTAGAATTATATGGTGTTATGATTTTAGTACCAATTTAACTATCACTGCGGTGTTCCGTCAATTCTACAAAAGAGAGCTGGAGTATTGTCATGGTGCACACTTCCCTTGTCCGTTCACTGTCCTTTTGGTACCTAAAACCATTAAAAGTGAACTCAACTATCTACTTATTGTTAATAAAATCAGTTAAGTAATTCGTAAATTCTTTATATATTTCACTGAAAAGAATTATAAGTGCCTTGAAATATCATACGGCAAAGATGCATTGCAAAATCGTGTAGGCATTATTTTACCAGGCGCTTTATTTTTCATTCATTACTTGCGAGTTGAAAGTATCTGCAACTGGTTATTTAATAAATATTATAGATAACAGATAATAATAATAAAATAAGGGCCATTAATATTCAAATTTAGTCTTCTACTAAGAAACTCGTATTTGACCATTAAATGATCTAAATGGGATATTTTATGTGAAAGTGTGAAATTGTCTTACAATTTGTCAAATCACTAATATTGACTGATTCGATAAACAAAAAAAAAAATTATATAAAGGTTTTGAAAACTTTGAGTGTTCTTAATTAATAAATTCATCAACAATAAATACTATTTTTAATGTCTTAAGACAGGCAAACATATTTATACGGAAAGGTTTGTTTCGAATAATTATTGCATTTAGACTAACTTTTATTAAATTACTTGTGATTTCATGTTGTATGAAGTAATATAAATACATAAAGTTGACAATATTTTTTGAGCTATTATAGTAAAGCATATTTAACTATAATATTAAAATTTTTAGACAATCTTATCAACTAAATGTTTTATTATTAGTGTATACCATCTAGCTAACAAAAAATATTGTAAAATTATATGTAGTAGCCCATAAAGTTGCATCATGTTATTCATAGATGGCGTTAAATTCAATTTAATGAAGCGAGTAGAAGTAGTGGTTTGTAATAACAAGGTTTTTTTAATAACCATTGTAATCTAAATATATCATAAAAAAGGGGTTTTATTTATTCGCCAATAACGTGAAAGCTAGTTAACATATCGACAAGGGACCATTCGATACGTAATGATTTGTTGATGTTTATAGGCTATATATTGTTTGAATTTCATAGATCCTACATCATTTAATTTCTCGTTTACTTTTATAAATATTTTCATTTCGTGCCATTTATACGGTTGTTATGGTAACATTTGCTATAGGAAGTCATTTGCAGTCCAATTTTTTATTACGGTCAGTAAAGCGAGCAGTGAAGAACCAGTGTCATATTTATAGATTAGTGTCAAGCACTATTATTAAACTTGTACTGGTTATTGTCATGTGATAGTTCGATTTTGCTAAGGTATTCAATAAATCTATACAAATAACAGCTTTTTACTTGATTAGCATAAAAGTTGGCGATACTGATAATAAAAAACAAATTTTAAAACCGTTTGTATATCTGCCTGTTTGTGCATGACTTGCTCTGGTATTTGCCAGAGCAAGTGATGCATAAAATCTGAAAAAAAAAACATGGAGCAATCATTTGTTTTACATAAAAATATAAAGAGCCACGCAAAAAAACTATCTGAATTAATTCCGAATCAGTTTAACTGGATAGTTATTGAATTTATGTAAAATATTCTATGTTTTATCGAAACCTAACAATATAAACGGAATAACTGAAAAATTACACGGGTAATTGAACGTTTGCCTATTCTTAAAAAAATTTGGATTTATAAAAATAAAAAAAAAAAACATGTCTCCTATAGAAATATGTTGGGAATGCAGAAATCGAACCCGCGACTCCCGATGCGGCAGCGATGCAGTATAATGTTGTAAGCTATAATGTTACGCGTTAGAGAGCACAATCTATATAAAGAGTGTCGAGCTCCCGTTCGCTAGGTTTCTACAGCAATAAGGCCATTGCGAGTCAAGTGCAGTACCGTCAGCAAAGAAATGTCAGTAAAAATTACTTTAACTTTTTATAATTTTAACTAAACGAAAAAAAAACTACAACATCTCATATGACAGAAGTTATGTTATTCTTCGCAGTAATTTCATTAACTACTACGCCTTTCAAACCCGAATACGAAATAGAAATAGGTTCTAAGGTACCTAACTAGACGGTATATGGCTATAGTGCCGTACTACCAGTTAAAGTGGGTCCAGCTGTGGGCCTCTGTTGAGTGATGATGATGATGAGACTGAGAAGACGGGAATTTTATGAATCGTTGGCGGAATTTAAGATCACTTTGATGTTTACTCGAGCACGAAATTTTCTTTCTAGAAATCTGCTACTGTATCATCATTAACTGATAGATGTCCACAGCTGGAAATAAGCCTTCCCCACAGATGTCCATATCAATCGATCTTCACCAGATCGTTGATCCACTTTGTTGGAGGCTTCTCAACACTACGACTACCGTCACTCGGGAGCTTTACTACCTCATCAGCCATCAGTCCTTCAGACAATGGCCTAACAATCTTATATATAGATAGCTTCTGTATATTTATCTCTATGTATAATACTTCTGTTGGTGTGAGGGGTCCTGCACAACTCATGGACCCAGAGCCAACGAGGCTCTGGCTCCCACCAACCTTGCGAAAGATCCCCAACGATGTGGAAGGCATATGTCCAGTAGTGGACGTCTATCGCCTGATGATTTTTTTTTTCTATCTCTACTTAAAGCAAGTCCGGTTAAATACGGTCTCTTAGAAAACGGACGCTGCTTCTCTCCCGTAATGGCCGTATCCGTTGTGTCACTGCACGGGCTGGGATATCCGAAGTGTGCGTGAAAACGTTCGAACAAACAAACACGTCAAGTTTTTTTTAAAAAATACCATAGACATTGGATCTCAATTGCAATAGATATTTAACTCGGATATTGTCCAAGACTGTGAGCTTAGAAACAGCAGCGCTGCTATAGATAGAATGATCTATCGAAGCTTTACCTTCTACATGAATTTGTCTGAAACCGAACCTGGGACTTCGGTGTTACAAAACAATCAAAACAGCCACTGCGCCACGAAGTTCATTTATGTATTATATATGTGCTTTTTTTTCCACGTTCACATGATGGTAAGTGATACGCGTCTATACCAATGTGGAGCTTGTAGGATGGTATACACCGCAATATGCTCGTCGCTTTCAGACATAAGAAGTTGATTATCAATTCCCCAGCGATAACACTAGCTACAACGTTGTCCCAGTACATTGTAAAAGTCCTAGTAGTATATCAACACAGTGTTCCAGTTTGAAGGACGCTGTAGCTAGTGTAATTATAAAGGTAACGAGACTCAACATCTTACGTCTCAAAGCGACGAGCACATTGTGGTTCTGTTTTTAACATCTTAATTTATGATCAGGTGAATGTCCCCCAAGTGTCTTCGATGTGATGAGCAATAAAAAAAAATCCCTGACTTCCTCGAGAATCAGCTCAGAAAAAGCGGTGTTTGGAATATGCGTTACTTACTGAAAAGAAATGGAAAGTAACTTTAACTTAATATGTTTTTTAAATAATCGTCTATAATAACATATCTGTTATTTTTAATAGATATTGAAGACGTTAAAAAAAACTTATTATGAACGATTTTGTGCGGTTATTGGTATAAATAGTAAGTTCACAACAGCACCATCACAACAGTTATCGCTCTACCATAAACGTACCAGCAGGTTAGTCTAGAGTAGTTATTAACAGAGTAAATGCTATTTAAACAAACAAGTTTTTTTATTTTACAATGCGACGAAACGAGAGTTCACCTGATAGTAAGTGATACGTCCGCCTATAACAACGTGGCGCTAGTTAGAATGATATACATTGCACCACATAGCGCTCCTCGCCGTGAGATACAATCTAAAGTTTCGTGACCCCAGTAATTTCACGAGCTAATTCTCTCTTCAAACTGGAAGACAGTAATGTTTGCACACTGTTTGGCGGCAGGAAAAGGCACTGCGGTGGTACCTTTCCAAATTATCTCCGGCGTAACATATTTTTTTTTTGTTATTGAAGGGAAATCTTCTAGAAAGAGACTGTTTCTGTGGAGAAGGTTATATAAGGTTGCCAAATATCTCCCTTCCGCTTTTTTGCTCTTTATTCAATGCTTTATAAAAAGTGTTACAGTGATCGGATTTAGTTCAAATATGCGCCGTTTTGTTCGATAATCTGTTTCCATCTAGACGGCAACTTCATAATACCTCCCTCGTAGAAGCCCCTCCTTATTTGCGAAGAACTCGGACAGCCACTTTTCACAAGCCTCTTTTGAGTTCAACTTTACACCACCAAGGGCGTTCACCATGGACAGGAACAGGTGGTAATCACTTGGCGCTATGTCCGGGCTATATGGTGGATGCGATAAAACCTCCCATCCGAGCTCCCGTAGCTTCTGACGAGTCATCAACGAAGTGTGTGGTCTGGCGTTGTCCTGGTGGAACACTACACCCTTTCCTGTTGGCCAATTCTGGACGCTTCTGGTCAATCGCCTGCTTCAAGCGGTCCAGTTGTTCGCAGTAGATGGTATAATTAAGCGTCTGGCCATATGGGAGCAGCTCATAGTGGATGATTCCCTTCCAATCCCACCAAACACACAGCAAAACCTTCCTGGCCGTCAATCCCGGCTTGGCCACAGTTTGGGACGATTCACCGGCCTTCGACCACGACCGTTTTCGCTTGATATTGTCGTATGTGATCCATTTTTGGTCGCCAGTCACCATCCGCTTCAAGAATGGGTCGAGTTCGTTCCGTTTCAGCAGCATATCGCAGGCGTTGATTCGGTCCAGAAGGTTTTATTGCGTCAAATCATGCGGCACCCAAACATCAAGTTTTTTTTTGTATCCAGCCTTCTGCAGATGGATTAAAATGGTTTGGTGACTAACTCCCATCTCCTGGGCGATGTCACGAGATGCCACATGCCGGTCTAACTCGATGTAGTCCATGATTTGATCGGTATTTGTCGTCACAGGTCTTCCGCCGGCTGGCTTATCCATGGTGTCGTTTTCACCGGCTCTGAATCGTCGAAACCATTCCTCCGCGGTTCGAAGTGATAGAGTACCATCCCCCAAAACATCATTAATCTCACGCAACGTTTCTCTAGCGGATTTGCCTTTAACGAAGGAAAACTTTAAAATAGCGCGAATTTCGGCGTTAGTGAACTCCATGTTTACACGTCTATAACTGTTGAACGCAATATCCAAACTAATTATGCATAGCGTCGTTTTGTAGGTTATGTCTAGAGCTTTCAAATTATGTATAGTATTGCCAGATACGAGCTCTGTAGCGCTTTGTACATAGCCGCGAAATTCAAAAGACAAAAAGGCGGAAGGGAGATATTTGCCAACCTATTATTATGTAGGATTTCTACCTAATAGAACCTCGTTGGTGGGCATGCTGTAGCAAGCTGGAAGCCTCGGTATCTCCGACGGAAAGCACTGGTGCCTCATATCACTTCGCCTAAAGAACCAGGGAGAGCTGTAGCTTTCCTCGGCACCCTTACTTTGGTTTAACAAGCTCTAAACCACCCTGTACCTATCGTTCATCCCAGACTCGCTTAGTGGACACATTAATGTCTGCACACTACTGTTTGGAATCAGGGTTAGGCGCCGCTGTGGTACCAATCTAGATGGTCTCCAGTATGGAATATATAATAGGTTGGGGGAAAAAGAAATCCATTATTTTTATATGAACTTCAGGATTTTATTTAACATGCTTCGGATTGTCCGATTTGAGTCAAATATGCACCGTTTTGTTCTATGATTTGTTGCCATTTTAAAGGTAACTTCATAATGCCTCTCTCGTAGAAGTCCTGGTCTCTATTTGCAAAAAACTCTAGTAGCCGATTTTCACAATCTTCCCTAGATGCCAATTTTTTATCACTAAAGAAATTTTGTAATGCAAGAAAAAGATGGTAATCGCTTGGTGCCAAGTCCGGACTGTATGGCGGATGCATTAAAACTTCCCAACCAAGCTCCCGAAGTTTCTGGCGAGTCACTGTAGACGTGTGTGGCCTAGCGTTGTCCTGGTGGAACACGACACCTCTCCTGTTGGCCAATTCTGGCCGTTTCTGGTCAATTGCTATCTTCAAACGGTCCAGTTGTTGACAGTAGAGATCAGAATTTAGTGCTTGGCCATATGGAAACAACTCATAATAAATAATCCCCTTCCAGTCTCACCAAATGCACAGCAGAACCTTCCTGGCCTTTAGTCTTGGTTCGGCCACCGTTTGAGGTGCTTCACCGCTCTTTGACCATGATCGTTTTCGCACAGGGTTATCGTATGTGATCCATTTCTGATCTCCAGTCACCATCCGTTTAAGAAATGGGTCTATCTCATTCCGTTTGGCCAAGGCTTCACAGATGGAAATTCGATCCATCATGTTTTTTTCTGTTAATTGGTGTGGCACCCAAACATCGAGCTTCTTTTTGAATCCAGCTTTGTCTAAATGGTTTAAAACTGTTTTGTGGTCCATTTTTAGCTCCTGGGCGATGTTACGACTGCTAACATGCCATTTTCTCTTTGTTCACTTCCATTTTTAACACCCTGTATCTCACAATTGAATGCACCAAACAAAAAACAGCAAAAGAATTTTTTTACTGCGAAATGTCACCTTTCCAACGAGCATAAATCTGAAACTGTTTGATCAATACTTTACGAGAAATTTATCACTACAGCCATCTATCGAAAATATAATGGATTTCTTTTTCCCCAACGTAATATTTATTATAAATTTGGAAAATATCTGAAGTTTTCAGACGGGGTGAAGTGGTCTCGGACCTTTAAGATGACTTGGAGTAAGTCATCAACCTGTGGACGTAAGATCAAATTTAGGTGTTTAGATAATGTTGCTAACTTAAATAGTTATTGTATTGTCTGTATATATTTTTATACTATTGTTAGTAGTTTTTATTTTAGTAAAGTTAGCAAGTTCATGTTTTTTGGAAGAAAAATTATTGGTTAATTCGTACTAAAAACGATGTTAGTTACCGGAGATAGTTTTAGTTTCGATTAACTCTGATAGAGGAGGGTGGAACATATTCATTCATAAAAGTCTCCTGAGCCTTGAGCATAATCTACATAATGTAAAAATAATATGAATAATTTTTTTTTTATTTCTACTAAAACAATTTTAAATGACTTCTCCTTAAATAGTATTTCTCATCTGCATCTAAGCAGGCATCAACCACAACCATCGATGACTTTTGTTTTATTGATGTTTCGCTATCTTTTCCTAAATTTCAAAAGAGTACAGCATAAAAAAATATTTTATGACTTTTTATATGTTTTAAAATAAAACTTTCTAGAGTGTATAAGCACCCTTATTTGTTAAGGACTTCATAATTTCTTGTTGTCTGTCTTTAACAAATTGCTTACAAGGAAAAAAGTTAGTAGAGGAACAACTTTAGTCGACAATTTTTTTTTCTTGTAAGAAATAAGTAGTCTGAAGTAATACATATACCACGTATATAATAATTAAGTATACTGTGTTATTATTTTGTCTTCTCTGTCCGTACATCAGTCTTTACTCATCACCAGTAGGGGGCACGCGCCAGTTATCTGTGTTTCGAGGTAAATCGCCCCACCGATGTTACTTTCTACACAAATTGAGACTTTGAACCGGATTGACGTATTAACTATTTCATCGCCCATCAATTGAATACTAACAGCTGACGTATGAGTATTCCAAGTGGTCACGAGAAGTGGTAATTTCACCATACCAGCTGACTAGCCTTGCCACTGAACCAGGAAGGTGAACAGCAGTAGCAAAATTTTTAGATGTACTAGTGCTATATTACCTATTTCTGCGAACAAACAGTAGTGTATAAACATTACTGTTTTCTGGTTGGAAGGGCGCTGTAGTTAGAGAAATTACTGGGGTAACGAGGTCTAACTGCTTATACCTCAATGTGACTGTGTGTGTATCTAATGTCACGTTGTTATGTACAAGGGTATCGCTTACCATCAGATCAACGTTCAGCTCATCTCGTCGTTACGTAGATTAAAAAAAAAATTAATAATGTCTTGAACCGATATAGAAAATCATTTTTTTTCCAAGTAAAAGTAATGCCCAGGAAAGCTTCCCTAAGAATTCACCATCCGACCAGCGTCATCGTCAGCTTCATCGTCTTCCAGAAAATTGTTTGGTATCATCATTAGAACTTGAATCCGACGGAACCCGTCTTCTAGAGTCTAGAGAGTAAGTTCTCATGTAATTATTACTAAGAGCTAAAAAAACAAGTAAACGCACTTAGGATTTTTTCATTACTTTCTTCAATTTTTTCCATGAATTACTTTAAAAAGTTTTCTTAACTAGACATTTATTCGGACCTGCATTGTCTTCTTCAATGATTCCTTTCCTTCTGCTTCTTAAGTGGATATTGGTGATCAGATACAGGGTTTCAATGATTATATCCTATTATTAGACATTCCTTCATGTCATTTAATTTCACCCATTGTAGCTAAGTGAAAAAAAAATAAACGGATCGTGGTAATATCATCAGTTCGCATCCGTCGCTGGTTAAACAACGGTCGTTTGAAGTGTGCCCTGGTTAGGTCATGGTGTTTATGTGTCGTCTATTGTTCTATGGGAAAATAACCATACAATTTAAACGGGTCAAAGTCATGTATGGAAAGAAGTGAGCAAATCTGTGGCTAGAATTGAGAACGGTGACAGTTTAGTACAATTTATTACTTATGCTTTAAAGAAAATAACATTTACTGAACATAAGCAAAGAACAGAAGAAATTTGTTATGTATTAAACATAGAGCAAGCTTGAATAATAGGAAGTGATACTTCATAGGTAACTTGGACGAAACCAAAAGAAAGGATAAACAATGAAGAAGATTTAGCAAGCAATATTGTGGTAGAATAAATACAAAGGGCAAATTGTCAGTTACGTAAACCTAGATATTAAGAAAAGAATTTCTTTTCACTACTTTTTAATAAGCACACGACACATTTATATGAGAAATGAAAAGTAAAAGATCACAATGATTCCGTGGGAAGCTTGCTAGTAATTATGAACTCACAAAGAAACTGAGGAAGTAGAAGAAAACCGCGACTAACGCAGACATCCAATTATAGAACCGTGATACCAAAGATCTAAGTCTCTAATAAAAAGATAATTTATACATCTGTTTTAGCAAAATACTCTACTTTCAACAAAACACATGATGACAATGATAGACTAAAATTTAAGGAATGTTTTTGTCTCCTTGAATTCATGAGGACTTAGTGTACTGAGATTTATTCCACTCTCATTCAAATATCTTACAAATGACTATTGTCTTTTAAATAAAAAAAAAGTGTGCCCTAACGATATAAATATATCATTCTGCCAAAGTTGTGGAGAGGTCTACGAAATACTTATTAAACCAAAATCTATTGTCTATGTCTATCTGTCTTTGTTATGTGTTAATCTTCATATCAGTTGGAGTTATTTTAATGGTACTTTCACTGGAACAAAGCTGATGTTATAAGGAAGTGAAGTCTTCTCCTTGTCGTGCCTCTTCAAGTCTAAAAAGTCGCTGTTGACTTTAAAAAAAGTTGGAAGTTTAGCGCAAGATGGATAATATCCTTGGAGGATTTGATGCCGTAATAAATATTTATTAAAAAAAATCGTTACATAGTTCAAAGTTGCTCAATTCCTTGAGGGAGTTAGCTCCAAATGTAGGCTGATGACTACCGTCATGCAAAGAAAGGTTACATTTTTCCGACACCTTCAAAGAGTATCCCTTTATGAGTTTCCAAAGTTGATCCTGGAGGGCAAAATCCCTGGAAAAATTGCACCTGGTAGACAGCGGAAGAAATGGTTTGATGACATTTAGGAATGGACCGGGTTTAAATGCCATCAGTTAAAAAAAATAGCTGAGGATCGAATTAGTTTTCTCAATCTGATCGCCAAACTACAGTTTGAATAGGGCACCTAATGGTAATGATGATGATGATGAGTTCAAAGGTTCAAACTTACCGAAAGGTCAATAGAAAGCACTTGAAGTTTTTGTGCGTGATCTAAGGAGAAATGAGAAAATAGTTAAAAAAGGTAAGGTCATAACTCAATGATAGACTTAAGTTGTAATGATAAGGTAAGGATAAGGTCGATGGAGCAAGTTCCGAGAGTAGCAGCAGTCTACTGTTAGATGTAGTGCTGAAGGCACTCTACATTGTAGAAATTTGAGGCAGAGAGTTAAGGATTGTGGACATTCTTGAGAGAGGGCTATGTCCAGCACTGGAAGTCTATCAAGCTGACGAACCTAATTTTGGAAAATCTTTCACCATATTAGTTTCTCATCACCGGAAATGTGAAGTCGAAGTTGAAATTCATTTCCCAAGTCTTTCCATTCGCGAAGATAACAATAACAAATATGTCTCACAATTGTTACTCAAGGTTGATTGTTGTTTTGAAAGAACTGATAATAATGTATCATTGCAAAATTTTTTTCTTTTTGCCACTCGAGCGGAATGTTCACCTGATGGTAAATAATACGCCTGTCTTTAATAACGTGGCGTTATTTAATATGATATACACTTCACCACATGTCCAGAGTCAAGCGAGACGTTCACCTGATCACCTGACGTTCACGTGGCGCTAGTTAGGATGTTATACACTATATCCTATTGTGCTTGTCATATGTGACATAAGATGTTGAGTCTCGTTACCCCATTAATTTCACTAGTTACAGCGCCCTTTAAACCGGAAAGTAGCAATGTTTGCACTACTGTTTGGTGGATAAAACAGGTGCTGTGACGGTACGTATCTAGACGATCTCTGGCAACAGAGACCTACCACCAATAACAACATTTTAAGGTCGGCAACGCAGCCACGACTCTGATGATGCGCTTGTCCATGGGCGATAGTGATCACTTTATTACAGGTGAACTGTTCGATCGTTTGTCCAACCCTTCTATAAAAAAAAAAACAGAAAATAGATTTACAGTAAATAGTTTTCATAAACAATTGAATCCATAAGTCCAGTTGAGTACTACCACAGCCCATATTTCTAAATAAGTATGGAATGTTGCTGTAGAAACATCTTTTCCGGTGTCTTTCTTTTTATTTATTATTAACATCCTATGGCCCCATAATGGAGCAAAGTTCGTCCACAGCGGTTCTCCTGGGCTGGTCCTGAGCTTCACCCTTAATCTCCCTGCACCTTAAGGTTTCTAGAGAATATTTATATCGGAATAATAGCTTGAGTTCGATACTATTCTCATGCCTTTATAATTTCATATTTCACATAGCCCTGAGCTTTCTCTCACTTTCACTCGGAGATCCGCTTGCTGATGTCCCGGGTCGGTGGGTTCCGTACGTGTTGATGGTATCTCAGCAGCTAGTATTTAATCCCGGATATCCGTGAGTTTTCGTTCTCTTTATCAAGTATCAGTCCAGCTTTCACAAATATATATTTTTTTTATTTAATTAAATGACGAGAAGAGAAGGACGTTCACCTGACGGTAAGTGATACGCCCACCCATAACAACGTGACGCTTCTACGAGGATATATACCGCATTGCTTTGCGCTCACCCCCTAAGACATAAGATGTTGAGCTTCGATAACCGAGTAATTAAATTAGCTATGGAGTCTTCCAAACCGGAACATAGTAATATTTCTACACTACTGTTTAACGGAAGAAATAGGCGCTGCGGTTTTACCTATCTAGTAAACGTACCACCAGTTTTCCTGCCACCAAACAGTAGTGTGCAAACATTACTGTATTCCGGATTGAAAGAAGCTGTAGCTAATGAATCCATTCTATATACCATCCCTATTAACATCACATTTATATAAACATGCGTATAACTTACCATCAGGTGAAGGTCCCGCTTCTATAGTCGCTACGAAAAATAAAAAAAATACTATGACCTTGACTACGTAATAACCAGTTGATATTTTGTAATATTTTCTCTTGATCATTTTGTATTGGATTTCAAAAACCTGTTAATCTGGAAATAAAGCCTGAGACGCACTAAGACCTCCGTAGAATTAAATATGGAAAAAATATTATATTTTTTTTTTTTTTATTTAAGCTTTTTACGAAGTTTGTAATAAATGAAATGTAAAATATAATTTGCATGTGATGGTACATATCTCTTTAAACAATTTTGTTAGCTACAGAATCCTTTAAAAGAGAATATAGTAACATTTGCACAGTACTACTTAGCACCAGAAATAGAAGCTATACCATTTATTTTTTTTTATTATAAAAAGTAACGAGATGAAGAAGACCCACGTCTGAAGGTAAGTGATACGCCTGCTCATAACGAAATGGCGCTAGTTGAGATGATAAACATTATGCTCGTGGCATAAAATGTAAGTTGGTACATTACATCACTCAAGTCGGCGTCGGGAAGTGACGACCCCACCGCCCATTTGCTGAAGAGTATATGACTATTGAGTACATTTACACTTCATCAAATGCAATCAGTCAACCGAATGATGGCGGTATATCCATCCAAGGAAGCGGAGGGAAATCCCGGACGTGGGACGGGCAGCAGCGTTTCACGATAGGGCCTCCGTAACTGCGATCGCCAAGCCGCCTGCCAAGCGTGGCGATTATGGCAATTCCCCCCTAAGATGAGATCCCAAAATAAAAACCGGCCCCTAGTCCCCGGCGGCCCCGCTATTCCTGGCTACGGTAGCGGTCACGGTAACGGCGGGGCAAGGGGTGCGAAGAATCTCCGGAAGCGGCCAGGCTACCAAACCCAACGACATCTGGCCCTGGCAACACTCAACACGCGTACACTGCGGACCGACGAGAAGATAATTGAGCTGGAGGAGGAATTGAGTAGGTTAAGATGGGATATAGTAGGGTTATCCGAAGTCCGAAGAGAGGGGGAGGACACGATAACTCTTAAATCAGGCAACCTGCTCTATTTCCGGGAGGGCGACCAGCAGTCCCAGGGTGGCGTCGGGTTTATTGTCCGCAAGTCTCTTGTGAATAGCGTTGTCGACATCGTTAGTGTGTCAGCAAGGGTAGCGTACCTGATACTCAGAGTTACCAAGCGTTACTCGCTGAAGGTCATACAGGTATACGCACCGACTACGGCACACTCTGATGACGAGGTGGTAACTGTGTATGAGGATATTTCTAAAGCCATACACAGTTCCAAAACTCAGTACACCGTTGTCATGGGAGACTTTAATGCAAAACTAGGGCAGCGAAGTAGTGGAGAACTGAAAGTGGGGCAATTTGGATATGGACAGAGAAATCCACGAGGCCAAATGCTCGCCGACTTCATGGAGAAGGAGGGCCTCTATATAATGAACTCCTTCTTCAAGAAGCGGGCCAGCCGTAAGTGGACGTGGATTAGTCCTGATGGAGCCACTAAAAATGAGATAGACTTCATCATGTCGACGAAGAGGCAGGTATTCAAGGATGTCTCAGTGATCAATGCTCTGAAAATGGGCAGCGATTACCGAATCGTGAGAGGCATCTTGAATATCAACATAAAGCTCGAACGATTTCGACTGGTGAGGTCCACGCTCCGGCCAGCGCCCATCCAACTCCAAAACCCCGAGAGCTTTCAGCTTGAACTACGAAATCGCTTTGCATCCTTAGGCGAGTGCATTGATGTGGACGATTACAACACCAGGTTCGTAGATGCTGTCCGTACGGCAGGACTTAAGATTTTTAAAGTCCCCCGTACCAGAAAGAAGAAGCCGATCTCTGACCACACATTAAACCTCATGACCGAAAGACGAGAACTGGTCCTGAAGTCTCCTGAAGATGCCACCAAATATCGGCAGCTGAATAGGCAGGTCTCTAAGTCTCTGACTCGCGACATACGCCGATTTAATACTGACAGTGTTAAAGAGGCAATAGAGCGGATCAAAGGCTCTAAAGTATTCGCACGAGATCTGTCTATCGGGCAAAGCCGGTTGACGTGGCTGAAGACAGAGGACGGTAGGATCGTATCGTCAAGGGCCGAGGTTCTGGAGGAGATTGAGCGGTTCTATGGACAGCTGTACACGACTACATGTTCTCCTGGTGGACTAGCATCAGATCCAAGAGCTAGTCTAGCCCGACACTACTCTGAAGATATCCCGGTTGTCAGCCTACACGAGATTAGTGTGGCTCTGAATCAGCTTAAAGGCAACAGGGCACCTGGTGATGACGAAATAACAGCTGAACTTCTGAGAGCTGGTGGAAAGCCGATCCTCGAAGTCCTGCAGAAGTTGTTCAATTCCGTCATACTAGAAGGCCGAACGCCTCGGGCATGGCACGGAGGTGTGGTGGTGCTTTTCTTCAAGAAGGGAGATAAAACCCAGTTGAAGAATTATAGACCCATCTCACTTTTGAGTCATGTCTACAAGTTGTTTTCCAGAGTCATCACGAATCGTCTCACAATCAGGCTCGACGATTTCCAGCCTCCCGAACAAGCTGGATTCCGTAAAGGCTACAGCACCATAGACCACATTCATACGCTGCGGCAGGTTATACAGAAGTCCCATGAGTATAACCAGCCCCTATGCTTAGCGTTTGTGGACTATGAGAAAGCCTTCGATTCGATTGAGATATGGGCTGTGTTGCAGGCCCTCCAACGGTGCCAAATAGACCACCGGTACGTCGATGTTCTAAGGTGCTTGTACGAGAACGCCACCATGTCAGTCCGCCTCGAAGACCAGAGCTCGAAACCGAACCGATTGCAGCGTGGAGTAAGACAGGGAGACATCATATCTCCGAAACTGTTCACCGCTGCATTGGAAGATGTCTTCAAGCTTCTGGATTGGGGAGGATATGGCATCAATATCAACGGCGAGTACATCACGCACCTTAGATTTGCCGACGATATCGTGGTTTTGGCTGAGACCATGGAGGACCTCAACACAATGCTCTATGATCTTTGTAGAGTTTCACATCGAGTGGGTCTTAAAATGAATATGGACAAGACCAAAATCATGGCAAATGTCCATAGTGTACCCACTCCAATAACAGTTGGAAGCTCTACACTTGAAGTTGTTGACAGATATGTTTACCTCGGACATACTATCCAACTAGGTAGGTCCAACTTCAAGAAAGAGATCTCTCGTCGAATCCAACTCGGATGGGCAGCATTCGGGAAGCTAAGACATATCTTCTCGTCCAATATACCGCAGTGTCTCAAGACAAAAGTCTTTGACCTGTGTGTTGCCAGTGATGACATACGGAGCAGAGACGTGGCCGCTTACTGTGGGCCTTGTCCGCTAGCTTAAGATTGCTGAGAGGGCGATGGAGCGAGCTATGCTCGGAGTTTCCCTGCGAGATCGAATCAGAAATGAGGAGATCCACAGGAGAACCAAGGTCACCGACATAGCTCGAAGGGTCGCCGTCGCAAAGTGGCAATGGGCAGGGCACATAGCTCGCAGAACCGACGGCCGTTGGGGCAGAAAGATTCTCGAGTGGCGGCCACGTACCGGAAGACGTAGCGTGGGCAGGCCCCCCACAAGGTGGACCGACGACCTGGTCAAGGTCGCTGGCAACCATTGGATGCGGGTGGCCCAGGACCGGTCTGAGTGGAAATCTTTGGGGGAGGCCTTTGTCCAGCAGTGGACGTCTTCCGGCTGATTGGATTGGATCACTCAAGTAATGTTACTAGCTGCAACCTTCAAACCGGAACATAGTAATTTCCGTTTGCATTGCTCTATTTGTTCGCAGAAATAGGAGCTGCAGTGTTGTATCTAACAAGGTTACCTCCGGCAACAGAGACCTACCACCAGTAAAGACTTTTGTCTTTATCTCGGTGTGCTAACATCATATCGTAATGAGTCACAAGATCTTATTTTTCATACGTAATATATATTAATAAAGTGTTTATATATATACACATCTAAATATATATCAATACATACATATATATCACGCCTCGTTCCCAGTGGGGTAGGCAGAGATCACCTCTGTCCACTTGCTACGATCCTGGCTCCTCTCTCTCGCTTCCTCCACTTTCATGAGCATCTTCATGCATACTCATACATATATATATATACAGCAGCTCCATTTCTGCTGTCAAACTGCAGTGTGTAAACATTACCGTGTTCCAGTTTGAAGGGCGCTGTCGGTAGTATAATTAATGGGGTATCGAAACTCAACATGTAATATCTCAAGCGACGAACGCAATGTGGTATATCGTCTTAACTAGCGCAACGTTTTTATGGGCAGGCGTATCATTTACCATCAGGTGAATGTCCTGTTCGTCTCGCAGCTCTGTAGATTGTTTTTACTTTATATATATGTGCATATAAATTTTATACACTAAGCAATAAGTTCCGGTTTGAGATACACCCGTATGTAGTTGATTGAGATAGGTGTACCATTTTTTATGCATTTATCTTCAATACATTATAAATAGGGAGATATTATTGGACACTGACGTTCACAGAAATCTAGTGCCATTTAGGATATATACATAGCATACTGTTAGCAGTACAGTTAAAGATTTCGTGTAGATCTTTATTCGTCTATATTAGCAACTGTATTGGTAGTAGGTCGGTGGTAGGTAACAAAAGCTTGAGAGAAATGTGACGTCTTACCTGCTTGTAGTCACATTGTTTGGGACTATTACCCACTCATGATCTACCCTCATATTGAGGGTAGTTCTGTGCCCCAACAATGGATACGTACATTGGCTGTTGAGATGAGATAAAATTATGTGGAGAGGTCTACTATTAATAAATATTTGTAACAAGAAGTTTTGATATAACCCAACAGATGGGGCAGCCATGAACAATAGATCACGCTATTGTTTGTCATAGCGCAAATCCTGATAATGATCGTACATCTTTGTGCATTGACTTAGCTCCATAAGTATTATAATTACGGAGTATACTATTGTATCTATTTACTGGATCTGTTGGATCTTCGTGATGCTAGGACATAGGTCATAAAGTCGTTATGGTTTATACATTTGTTATCCATTTACTGGATCTCTGTAGATCTCTGTCATGCCAGGACTTGGGTCACTAAGTCATTATGTAGTATAAAATTGTATCCATCAACTGGTTATCTCTGGAACTTCGTAATACTGTTGTACTTAGTAACTTGCTCTGAACTATGAATCGCACTGCTCATTATCAGTATAGTGCTGATATTGCTGAGTGCGTTATCATTCATCAGAGACCCAGCACCCCCACTTCAACACCTCTGCATAGTTAAATTAGTTTATTTATTTAATTAGTCATTCATTTATATTTGAAAAGTGAAGTATTTAATAAAAAATAAGACTTTACAAGGTCATCGTTTCAAGGGCTACCAAATATTGAAAACCATACATACATTCATATATATCACGCCTCGTTTCCAGTAGGGTAGGCAGAGACCACCTCTCTCCTAATGGAAAATCATAACCATTAATAATATATGGTTGAAGAATACTTAAATTAACTACAAACAAAGAAGCAGACGACGGGGAGAAAAAAGGTTGAGAAGCTCTGGTTTATATGAATGTAAGCACGAGATGATTCGTCGAAGAAATGATGTAGAGGAAAAGTCATAACTATTAACAATTTGCATAAATGAATGCTACGTATGGGGCAATAAAAAATGTGAAAGTGTACGTAGTTACAAGATACGGAGAGATCTTCACACCATCACTAGTGTAGCAAAGATCACAATAGCATCGAGTCAGGTTTAAAGCTGCAGGTTCGATTTCGTCTTAACTTCAACTTGCTAAATGGAAACATTGGCAGAGTGTCATTCGTTTGTTACTTTGAGATTAAAAACCTCATTACTACAGTAATCTAATTAACGCCTCACAAACTTAACATAGTATCACTTACCATCTGGTAAAGTTTGTTTATATTTTCTTTTCTCTAAAAAAGCATATTTCTAAACCATTTCTTTTTAGACGAGACGTTCACCTGATGGTGAGTAATACACCTGTCTGCCCATGACATGGCTTTAAGGTGATATACATACAACACAGTGTCGTCGCCTTGAGACAGATGTTAAGTCTGGAACCGGAGCGGCGGATCCTGATAAACCAGATCGGACAGAACCTCTCCTTGCCAGTAATCGTGTCGGCGATGCTGGGAGGAGACGTTGCATGGAAGGCCGTAGCCTCCTTTTGCGAAACTGTAATGGTACAAAAGGAGGCTGCTGAGCGGGCTAGAGAGAGGACAGATCCCGCTCGGAGAAGAAACCGTCGTGGCACTACCGTGCGTCAACACGTCGCACCGGTGAATGGTGCTCCCCTACCATAATGGGGCCTTTTGGGTTGTTGGCGATCAGGATGGGGGTTCTCATCGCCTTCTAAACGACCCTGAGGAGGACAATGGCTGGACGTGGTCGCCGGTCATTGAAATAATACTCATGAGGCTGGTAGGGTCTGTATAAGCAGACCCCGGGACGAGCTATCCCAGCATAGCGTTAGCGAGGCCGCGGTTGTGTTCCGAACGGAGATCCCGTGACCTCGCCAAACGCCGAAGGTGACCACCGAGGGGGTTTTAGTGGGTAAAAATCTCCACATAACTCTGACTTCCCCCCAGGAGGCAGAGTATCTTTTCGAAGATTTTCCCCGCGAAAAAAAAAAAAAAAAAAAAAAAAAAAAAAAAAAAAAAAAAAAAAAAAAAAAAGATGTTAAGTCTGTCTGTCATCAAATCGCAACGGTATTTTTGGTATACTACTGTTTATCAGCAGAAACGGAAGATGGAAGTTGTAGTGGTCCACACTGTCTCCGACAGTAGGAATCCGACAATAGCCAAAATCGCTGATATAGTTAGAAGCTGTCTTTTGTAGTGATTCATAGGGGATGATTTGGACCATTTTCACCATGCTGGACCAATACGGGTTGGTTGGAGCCAGAGCCTAGTTTGATGATTAGCAGGGTGCACCACGAGCAAGTGGGGTTAGCATGGGATCCATTAGTCATTGTGCGAGGACCCTTATAAGTAAAGTTAACAATTATATTACATAAGATTATAGTCGAGAACATTATAACATATCCATCACCAGCTGGTGGATGTCAAGTTCTGGATATAATAGTGAAGAACTTTGGAGAATATATTTATCACAAATTTATATTGTATAATATGATTTACAAGTTATTTGTAATACAAAACTTTGACTAATTCACACTATATTATAGTACAGTAGCTGGTCTGAACTGTTTGCTTGTCAATGAACTCTGCGTACTCTTGAAAAGTGAAAGGATTATCTCTCGGTGAATAAGAGAACGGTCAAAAAGTTGCCATCTAAATAGTGTATGGTTCCGTATATTTATAATATTAACTCATACCTCGAAGGACATCTCCAAGGACCAGTTTGTATTTCATACATTGATATATTATATGTAGAAGGAAGTTAAATATATACCAAGTTATTAACCTTGTTTTAAATCTACCAACGATTTAAACAAATATAACAAAAACTGAATATAACTTAGATAAGTAAGTTATTGTGTTGACTTAAAGATGAACGTCTAATTCGTTGCGTCTAATTCATAGGTTTCCACTGACCATCCAAAAAAACTTGGTCAGCATTGACGTGTATTGAATTACAATTGATGCAGCTACCTTGATGCTATAATGACTAAGATCCGATTACAAATGGGCTCGTTGAAGTTCACTTTCCGAAATTCCTTTTGTGAAAGGAAGTTTGATTCTAAATTACAGTGTACAAATTAAAAGAACAACTATTTATATATAAATATACTGAAAAACTATGGATAAACCTATACATGATATGATAAACGAAAAAGAAGAGTAACCCGTTTGTTTAACAGGTCTTAATAGAGTATTCAATAAAAAGAACATGTTTAAAATATTAATACGTATACCATAGACAAGTAGTACAGATTTTGGCGTTTTTTGTTTTATTTAAAAGCTACTTTAAAGTAAGACCTAAATTTTTGAAAATGTTATTCATATCTATGGGAAATATAATGAGGATGAAATGGGAGTAGAATGATTCGTTTTGTACTTTAATTTCTGTTAGAGGTAATTTAGATTTTATTTATACTCTGACCATTTGTTAACATAAAAAATTAAACATTATACCATAAAGCTTTTAAACAACGCAACAGATGGCGCCACCGTGAACAATAGATCACGCTATCATTTGTCGTAGTGCAATTCCTTATAAGGATCGTATATCTTTCTGTACATTGACATACCTCCACAAGTCATTACAGAGTATACAATTGCATTCATATATTGGATCGCTCTGAATCTCTGTGATACCTGGACTTGGGTCAATAAATCGTTACGGAGTATACAATAGTATTTATTAAATGGATCCCTCTGGATCTTTGTAATACTATTATACTAAGTAACTTAACCTGAACTTTGAATAGCTCTGTTCATTATCAATATAGTGCTGATACTGTTGCGTGCGTTGTCATTCTCCAAAGACCCCGCACCCTACTTGAAGAGTTCTTCAACAATTTATTACTTATATATAATATATAAAATAAAAATATAAGAAGAACTCTAACACCGTTGGTCATTCGTATATACAAAATTATAACTCTTTCAAACGTCGACATCCGTGACGTTAAACTTTTACCTCAACTGGAGTGTTTGCACTCTCGCATTGTATTATACACATAGTAAGTTATTAAACGAGAATTTGCTATAGTATAGTAAATCGTTATAGTAATCATTATTTACTTCGCTTTTCAGTAGTACAGTTTCGGTTCAAAAGTGCAAATTTTTTCATGGTCTATAAAGTGACTTAATCTATTGTTTCGATACTAAGTAAAAAGTCTTAATTCTTTAACCGTAACTTATAGTAGCTTACGGGATATTGTCGCTAAGTTATCGAGAACTGTTAGCTGCTGAGACAGTAAGCTCCTCGAGTGACTTGACGATCTGAAGGTCAATGAAAAACCCTGCATTAAAGCGGCTTGCGACCGGAGGAGGTTATTCAGAACATTATACTCAAGAGAACGTCTGAGTGTCTTGACTATTGACGAGGACGATAATGATCATCATCATTATGATTATAGTATGAGTCAGAAAAAAAAAAAATATTTTATTTTAAAATTCAAAAAGCTAACGATTCTTTTCCTTAAATACCAATTCTTTATTTATAAGATAATTAGTTTAAATACATGAGAAATAATATATATGTAGCAGCTCAGTTCGTAATATATTATGTCTTATGCGTAAGATTCAGCTGAAGAATAAAATCGTATGAAAATCGTCATAGTCCAATAATGATTTGTGAACGTATAATCAGTCTTGACCAGTTTGTTAGATGAATAATCTTAACTCTCTTCTTATTTGGGCAGTTCCCAACAGTGGGACCATAAAGTGGACTGTTTATATAAAAAACAAACAACGCGATAAACGCTTTAAATTTGTTGTCTTGTTAGATCTTTCAAATCTCTTTGTTTGTTTTTCTACAGACCGACACACTTCGTGACCACTCTTTTACTATTTTCTTTATCTATAATTACTAGTGGTGGAACAGGTTTAGTGTTATGTATCATTATGTCACTTAAATGTAATAATGTAAGCTGTAATGTTTAGTCATTACTCAACTAGTATTTACTCATTATTAGTGGTAGGTCTCTAGTGCCACAGCTCGGTAGTCTCGGGCTGTTAAGAATACGACTAAGGTATTACCTGCCTGTCGTACTAGGCGACTAAAAGGGTGCTCGGGTTGGTGGGCGTTGAGTGTGGAGGCCCTCAGAGTTCAATAAGCGAGCCTTAGGAGAACGGCAAATGCATGGTGGTCTTGTATTAGCTGTAGCACAGCGTGGGTGCTAAGGAGGTCTTTGTTCTTCCATGGGATGTTTTAGACAGAGGGACACCAGTGCGTTCCGTATATCCCGGAGTTCCTCCTAATGAACTAAGGGAGACCACCAAAGGGGTTTTAGTGGGTAGAAGCTCCTCATAACCTTGTCTCCCCCCAGAAGCAAGATATATAAGATTAACCCCGCGATTATTAAAAAAGGTCTCTATTACCAAAGACCCTCTAAGTGGGTACCACTGGAGCGCCGCTTGCAACTGACAAACAGTAGTGTGCAAATTTTATTGCGTTCCGG
The DNA here is from genome assembly GCA_033220335.2 of Troides aeacus. Lineage (NCBI taxonomy): Eukaryota > Metazoa > Arthropoda > Insecta > Lepidoptera > Papilionidae > Troides > Troides aeacus. The sequence goes on along the minus strand of CM067294.1, from coordinate 5,884,896 downwards.
TTTCATGTGCGTTGTAAGTAGTGAAATTACTGAGGTAACGAGGCAACATGTTATTTCTCAAAGCGAGTAATACAACGGTATGCTGTGTATAACGTCCCTACTAGCGCCACGTTGGGCAGGCACGTACTATCAGACGAACTATATAGGAACATACTACTATACATGCTACTACTAATATATACATACTACTATATATAAACTACTGTTCATATGTATATATTATAGTATATAATATATTTCTGTAATGCTATGAAATCTCTATTGGCACAAGTTGTTACTGCGTATAATTCAATGTTACCAGCTTTCATAGTACTTATTCAAACGGGTTCTGCTGGATTTCTACGTGAGGTGCCTAGCTACGAATTATTTTTTTTTAACCCTTGTAAGTGTAACATATTTAATAGTATTTAGTATTTTTTAACCTATTTTAAAAAATAAATATTATGATGCTTATTAACACTCTGAAAATAAGCTTATACTTAGTCTTATTTTACTTCGGCTTTTGATTTTTTGCGTTTGTACGGAAATTTGTTCTTAGTTATAATTAAAAAAAAAAATGTTTACACTTTGTAATGTTAGGTGTTTTCTTAGTTAATTGTTTTTTAATATTTCTTGTGTTAATTATTTTTTTTTTAAATATAAGTAAACCGTTTTACGTTAATACGCATGTGAACGGTTTTCAAGTTCACGATCTTCGCAATGACCGTTTAATTCTTTGGCTTTCGCGCAATGCATTATGAAACCTGGAGTTTACTTTTACTTCCAGACCACTGAGAAAGTCCATTCTATGATTTCGGTGAGTTTTTTCATCAGCCTGTAGCAAGTGTCGAGGGGTGCGGAGAGGTATTTAAGGTTATACCGTTCGCGCCGGCGCACAGTCCGTGCACGCTGCTTACTATGTGGAGGTCGTGTGTTGTGTTCGCGCTCGCCGCCGCGTGCCTCGCGCTTCCCGCCCAGGAGTCAGGCCCAACGGTCAACGACATCGAGGGCATCGGCGACTGCCTCAGGAAGGACTCAACATCATGCTTAAAATACAAATTCTTCTCATACCTCGACAAAGTGATCGGACAAAAGGAAACCTTCCCGCTATCCGACGGCGTGACCGTTGTGAGAGCAAACGACGCCCCGACTGAGATTGGCGCGCCCAGGGCTTTGGATCCTGTTGCCAGACTGAACAGGTACCTAGAAACCCATGCGATACGCGTGGAAGTTAAAGGTTCTGATGTTATCGACGCGGTTACCAGCGCAGGACGAGCTTTCGAAGACACAGTGTCTACTTTTACGGAAGATAATGATGTTACCGAAGAAGGACGGGGGAAGAAAAAGAAAGCAGGTAAAATCCTCGGGCCGTTGCTTGCTGCGGTGATGTTGAAGATGATGGCGTTGTTGCCATTGGCTATCGGGGCGATCGCGTTGATAGCCGGGAAAGCGTTGCTGATTGGAAAGTTGGCGCTGGTCCTGTCGGCGGTGATAGGCTTGAAGAAGCTACTGTCCCAACAGAAGCACGTGACTTACGAGGTTATAGCTCATCCGCATCATTCATCAAGTCACACTTCCAGTCACGATTACGGCGGCACGAGTGGCTACGGGGGTGATTCCGGCGGTTACAGCAGCGGCGGCGGCGGACACGGAAGCGGCTGGGGACGCTCCATGGAGTCGCAGAACTTAGCTTACTCAGCGCAAAAGCCTCTGTAGCGCTCGACCTAGTTCAACGTCCTCTTTCTCAAGACGTTTTCACTGCAACGCCGTCTCAACTTAGAATTACTTATTGTTCAGTGTGTGAATGTGATGCACGGTTGTATTTATATTGACTGATTAAGTAAACAAGTAAACAATTATCAGTCACAACCTTAAAACCGCTACTGTATCTCAGTATGCCTTATAGGCACTACGTAAGCTATGTTTATAGTATTATATGTAATTAATCTATTTATATTAATATATATAAGATTATGTACAATTTCCGTATAAACTTTGTAGTTTAATAATGGCTTTAATATTATTATAAGTAACGTTTAAGTTTTACAAAAGACTTATTATGTACAGCGAACAATTATATATATCTGTAATGTCTTCCGCCGCGGGTTATGTTTCGTCAAAGATTTTCCATTTAACTTTAAGTAACCTCTTGTTGCTATTTATAATTTGTTGTTTGTTGTTGTTGTAACAGGTGAACGTGTAATGTTATTAAATTATTGAATCTTGTTGTGTTTTTTTAATGCCCCATCATATTTAACTATGTTATTAAAATTAAAAAGTAACGTTTCACTTTTCATGTGCGGACCTTCACCACATCTGCGTGTAAATGACCTCTAATTAACTTACACTTGTTAGAGAGAGTGGCAAGTTTAAACTTGATAATTGTGGTTAATATAACATTTATGTTAAGTATACTCAGTTAATATATACTTAGTAAACTATAAAGTTGAAGTAGTGTTAATGATTTTTCAGTTAAATCTCTTTTTAATATCGAAAGTATCTTTAAGACGGAAACTTGAAGACTGTGCCGTCGCAGCACATTTCTGACGCCAAACAGCAGAGTTCAAATATGACCGAGGTCTGGTTTAAAAGATGTTCTAGCTAATGAAATTAAAAGGATAAAGAGACTCATTATATTATGTATCAAAGCGATGATCACGATGTGTTGCAGTGTATAACATCTCAACGAGTTTCACATAATGTTTGTGTGACCTTTATATTCGAGGCTCTGGCGTTATGGTTAATGACCCAAATCCCTCCATATGAAGTACAAACGACGTGGGAATATATGACGGAGGCCTGTCCAGCAGTGGAAGTCTCTCAGCTGATGATGATGATATTTTTATATCGCATATGTTACTATGTATATGAATATAAACAAGAATATTCATATATATATTAACTGTTAGAATATATAGAACGATTACAAATTAATATATATGGCCATATGGTCGTTTTCAATGTAATAATTGTGGACCATATATAAACAATTAAATTTTGATATTAATCGTGTTAAAGGAAAATATGAGGAGAATGTTAAGTGATGAAAATCTTAGTACTGTGTAAGCTCGGATGCGATCTAATCGCATTATCTAGAAATTGTGTGCTCTTTAATCCGGAGCCGAGGAAGTCCGGTTAAACTGAACTAGATTTTGTTGCACAGTCTTGAAGTTTCCAACTAGTTTTCATTATAAATCTATTGTGAAGATTATATATTTTTTTTGTATAGGCTAATCAATCATTTAATACAAAAGATACATTATGTATTTCTAGATACATGTGGCAGTAAATAAACCTTTGACTTGGTCTTACAAGACTAAGGCCTAATTAATCTGCTACATGCATTAAGTTAGTAGTGCGCAAACATTGCCTTGTTCCGGTTCGAAGGGCGGTATAGCTGGTGAAATTAATGAGGGAACGATAATTAATATCGTGTCTCGAAACGACGAGGAGAATGTGGCAATGGTATTTATCATCCTAACATTACGTTGCTATGGGCAGGAATATCACCGACAGATATCCTTGCTTGTGTTGTCGCTTCAAGGATTTCTTTTTATTAATTATATAATAAAAGTAATTTTTTGTAACATTAACTTTTGCTCTTTAAATTTTTTTTTACATTACACAGGAAAGGCGTTGTGTGAAGACAACTTTAGCTCATGTGTGAAAGGTGCCACGGAGATGAAACTGAAGATAGATGTGATGCTGATGATGCTGTAAATAGCGCCCACGTTATTATGGTCAAGCGTGTTATCAGGTGAAGGTTTCACTCGTCTCAACGGTTAGACAGAGAAAAAATAAGTTCCTAATTCCGTTTCCGGAGCGACATTGCTCTGCTCCGGCTGCCAACATTAAATCCTAAGCATACTATATGAGATTTCCTTATCATCTTCAGCATCATTGTCGTTTCACATAATGTGATATTGAGGTCAAATTTGAGATAAAAAAAGCTAATTTCCATAAATTACACATACACATGGTTAACTGAGTATGAACAAAAAAAAATCATTTAAATAACATACAAAAAAGTTATAACATATATAATAGTAGTAGGTCTCTATCGCTGGAGACTGTCTAGGTAAGTACCAGCCCATCTCCTATTTCTCTCATGAAATAGTAGTGTGCAAACATTACTGTGTTCCGGTTTGAATGGCGTTATAGCTGATGAACTCTACTCGTCGCTTTAATTGCCCTAGTAATTTTACTAGCTACAACCCCTTCCAAATCGGAACCGAGTAATATTTGGACATATATTTGGCATCGAACAAAGATCTACATAGACGGTCACCAGCAAGAGATTTACCATCAGATCAGCGAAAAAAAAAACTTCTATTGTATTATATTAATAAATCGCTATTATTCTTTAACTTGGGCAGTACAGTTCGTGATTGCAAGTCGAGTATTTGCCCTCTAACACTAGAGAAAGGTAAGCCGGGTGAAATCTTACGTCCGTACATGTTTGCTACGTAGCATCAAAAGTAAAATTTACAACTTGTCGCGGCTTATCCTTTGTGCTCTGTTGGACGAGCAGCTCATCAGCGGCGTGGGATTCATTACATGAAAAGTTTCACGTTCAATTCCGTAACAAAAAGTAAACATTTATTTTATTCCATCAGCAGCAGTTCCTGCCAAAAGCATTGAGTTCTTAAAGAGTTTATCATAACTCTTTGACTTTTAAACTACCACAGCGAAACGGAAGCTCAAGCGCGATCAGGACACGAAAAAAAATGGATTTTTAGTTAGTTCTCTAAACGGTAAAAGCAATATCTCAGAGATATCGTGGTGAGTCAATCAATCTCTGAATATCTGTATATATTCATCATCAGCCGACAGACGTCCACTGTTAGACTAAACCTTCCCCAAAGATCTCCACAATGTATATTAGGGTTCATCGAAGAGAATTGGGTTGTAACCTATCATGCTGTCTCATGTGGGTTGGTGGATGATCAGATCCTCGTCTGTTATTCAGCAGTGCACGAACAGGTGAGGTTGACTTGGGCTCCGTATGATGTTGGGCGGAAGCTATTACATCTCTCCTGTATGTATAAATCACTTGTTTATGTATAGGAAGGATAAGCCGGATATTGCGGTGATTCTGTATAGTGCTGCATCAGAAGATCACTCATTCATCTTACATAGTCTCATTAAACGCACCGTTATTTTTTAATTAGTACATAAGCAAACGGACAATCTGATTTTATGGAGTATAAACAACTTATCTCTTCATCGTAAACACGCTGTGATCTTTAAAAATGTATTTTCTTTTGAATACGTAAGGTAGTAAGTTACTGTAGCAACATCGTCGTACGAAGTGATGGTTAAGTTGAATGTTAAGTAAATTGAGCACAACGGCATTAGAGATGGTACAAATTCAGCAAACACAACATACTTTTGTTAATCGTGTGCAACCTGCTCCGTTGACTGACTTTAACTGTATCGAAATATCTTCCAATGCTATTTATATAGACTATTGCTAAGATGTCTAGATTACGGTCTAGTTAACACGCGATCTGTACCAATCCGTATTAAAGAAATTAAATGTTTTTTTTTCTGTAATAAACACTTGATAATTAGTAATCTAATATTTCTTTTTAAGATAATTCATATGATATATACCCATAGAAGATTACTAGTTTTATTGCTCATCGCGGTGTAGTATAAATATAAATATCACTGTTATTACCAGGTTACCATAAGGTGAACGACCTGCTCGTGTTGTCGGCAAAAAACGGCGCCATCTTGTTGAAGCGACGGGAAATAAAACGATCGCGACAGTCAACGGAAATGTAGTAAGCGTAGTAAGAGAAGCGTATCCATTAAAGATTACCATTCATTGATATTTAGTAGTAAAACATACCAACAGATGACTAATTTTTTTAAATTATCTCATCACTGTACACTTAATTTCACGTGAAATAATCTTTCGAGATATTGAATAAGTATTAATGCATTGATGTGTTATTACTCTGCCTCACAAGACATCATTATTTTGGCGGTAAAATTTCCCCTCTTTTTATTCGACGAAGCGATAAACAAGACACTCACCTAATAGTAAGTGACATGTTCATAACAACGGGCCGCTAGTCAGCTTGATATACACTGATAGATAGATAGATAGGTAGATAGAAAGCTAGATAGATAAGTCGTTTATTGTAGCTAAAAGAATTAACACACATACATATACATTAACAAACAAGAACTTTAGACTACACCACATTGCGCTCGCCTCTTTAAGACATGTTAAGTTTCATTACTGTAGTAATTTCACAACCTACAGAGCCCTTAAGACCAGAATACAGTAATTTTTGTACATTACTGTTTGTTGGAAGAGATAGGAGCTGCGATGATACCTACCTAGACGGTTACTAGCAACAGACACCTACCTCCTCTTCTGACATTTGACATCAAAATCATACTTTTTTTTTAATTCAATTAAGGACATGAGTCGAGTGAGACGTTCACTTGATGGTAAGTGATACGCCCAAAACAACGTGGTGCTGTTAAGATGTGTACAGCACCATATTGCGCTCATCCCTTTAAACATAAGATGTTGATTCCCGTTACCCTTATAGTAACACTACAGCGTCCTTCAAACTGGAACACAGTAGTACTTGCACACTGATGTTTATCAGTTGCAATAGACCCTGCGGACATACCACCAGTACAATAAAACTTCCGATTACATAGTCTCGTGAAGTAATAGGCAAAGACAAAATAAAAGCATAGATACAGTTACGCCATCTTGGAATGGCGGCCTCCAATAAAACGAGTGACGGCGCGAAGCCGACAGCCTTGGCAGTGAATGTAACGACAGAAAAAAAAAAGTACATCACAAAGACGGAAACTGTTTATTTGTTGTATAATCTACAATGGTTTGTATAATACGTATTATAAATAATAATTAACATAATATTCTAACGCTACTAATATTTTAACTCGGTCCCGTATGTCAACACTGGCAACACTCATGTTGAAGACCATCTGGGGAGAATCGCCAGAACCTGGATGTGAGCAAGACAGGACCGATGGATGTGGTCTTTGGGGAGGCCTATGTCCAGCTGTGAATGCCTCTCAGCCGATGATGATGATGAGTCTTTTAACTGACGCTCGCAATGTATTGTGGCGTATGACATCCTAACTAGCGCCACGATGTAAAAAAAAATTATGTCTGCACGAACTATCATAGGCTAAACTAAAAAACACACGTATCTACATTATTGTATTTTTTCTCAATTTTTTTTATGAGGTAGAAAGATTTTTTTTATTCTGATCTGCCTAAATTTACATAAATTTAATAGCAACTTAATAAAGAGGTATTTATTCTCTTTTAATAAATTAAAAATATATATCTGTGTACTCTCTGCATGTTTGTCATAATAGCTTAAAATGCACGTTTTTGTATATTTTCTAAGTAATGTGATTAAGTGATATTAAGTTCATTGGTGTTGCGACCTCAGCGCCTTCTTCGAAAGCACCTTGAACTTATGACTTACGCATTCATTCCCACGCTGCGATACGTAAACAAAAACGTCCATGACATTAGTTCCACATATTTCTCATAGATGGCGCTGAAAATAATTTTATGTTTTGTAACTTTTATTTTAAAATCAAAACGTCTTCTACTGAGCTTAATTATTTCATGAGGATTTCCACACTGATAGTTACTGTACTGATATTATTAAATTTCTTAATGTTTTATTGTAGTACATATATTGAATTTTCGCTTGTATATAATGTGACATTTATGTATATTTATTTCCTATTCATAATATCTTACTAGACCTCCTGAATGTTGACCTTATTTAAGAAGTGTCTCAACAAGTTTACACTTATCCCGAACAATATTTTGGTATTAAGAAAATAATTAATATCAGTAGATGTCGTTATATGATTAAAGGTGATTATGTCTTCAAGTTAGCAAGTTTGCTTATCAGTATGCACGTAACTTAGACGTGGTGTTACTGCTTGGGTGCGCCTCATCCAGTTTAATGTAGGTTACCGTGTTTTTTTAGGAATGCCAATAAGTAAATGGTAAAATTTTTCCAGATCGAAGAAAAGTAATGAATGGAAAGTGTTAATTTTATTCATAAGGTTCATTTCTCAAATTTTTAGAAAGAGATTTTTTTTAAGGCGTAGTTTGTAAAACGTGCATGATCTTTTCATTATTCCACAATGTATTCTTTATAATTTTTTACAGTTATATATTAATTCAGATAATTGATATAATACTCAGTTATTTCTGCAGTCAGTTATATATACGATGTGTTCTTAGAATATAAAGTGAATATATTCTAAGAACACATTGTATGTATAATATAGTATTAGGGGAGAGAGTGTAGATTCATAACCATTCATAAAATGTATGAAATGTACGAACAGGATTTTTTTATTTTCTCCTTAGCACTATATATATAGTAGTTTCTATTATGTTTTAAATTTAAATGAATTATTGATATTTTTATTAGAAATATAACTCTGTTTTATTTAATATTCATTTAACCACAAGCCCTCTTGTGACTTCTCTTACATACTTTTAAGAACATTTATTAGAAACACTGTATGCAGTGATGTAGTTTATAAAGTTGAGTATTTTTGCTACGAAAAGCTTGAGTTTAGTCTTACTGAGGTTGTGTTTTTTAAAATACCGGTTATCGCCTTCATATTAAAAGCTTTATCACTTAACTAAGGATAAATATGTAGATATAAAAATACATGTTTTTATCATCATTCATATCCCGGTTGTGTCTCTTCTTGGTAGTGGCTGTCTATCTAAAAACGTACAACTGTTAACGATTTATTGTATTCATCAAGCTTGTCATTTATCACCTGATCAATATCCTGTTTGTTAGCAACATTAAACAGTTAATTATAATCTAAAGGCAGATACAGTAAACGAAACCAACAAAAAAAAAATCGAAAAGAAATCTTAATGATTACTATTCGATATCAGTTATAACACTCGCACTATCAAAGATTGATAGAAATTAATTTTCTAAATTTAATAGACGCTCACAATAAGTCTATTAAGTTTCTATGATAACGAGCTTTTACCTACGAAAGTTTAGAGCTTTCTCGCTTTTACGATTTAGGCTTGACTTTTGATTTAACGAAACCCAAAAGGGTTATCAAATATCTACTCAAAAGATGGCCAATGATTTATATCACTAGTATATTATTTAATATTTTGGAAATCATAAATAAATCATCATCATCAACTGTTGGATATAGGCCTCTACTAAAGAATGCCACAACAGGTCGGAGTTCTTAAGGGTTGATTTTTAAAGTCACTTTGTTGATTAACAGGGTACACCACGGCCAGATGAGGCTGGCTTAAATTGTACCGGAGTCCTTACACCCTATATATGTAAGAATATTTAAATATGTCTCTATTTAATTGAATCAACTAGCATCGTTATGTCCTTGGCATAAGTTTACGTTAAACAGCAAGTTGCTGCAAGTATGTGCAATGATGATACAGACTACGATGATGATGATGACAACAATGCGAGAAGGGTAAAAGAAAGTTTAGTTAAAATCAAGATTATTTATCAAAGATAAAAAATATTAGCTCCGTTATAATTTTTTTTTTTTTATTTGATTATGATACGTGCGAAACGTTAATCTCATGGTAAGTGCCTATTAATGCGGCGTTAGGACACACCACATTGTTTTGATAAGTAAGTCTCTTTACTCCATTAATTTCGATAGCTATAATGCACTTCAAACCGAAACTTAGTAATATTTACATACTCTTGTTTTATGGCAGAAAAAGGAGTTACAGTGCAGTACATATCTAGACGGATATTGGTAACAGAGACCTACCACTAATATAATGGTCCGGACTGTACTTATCCTTACGTAAATATCGTTCTCATCCAAGCAGAATAATAGAAAAACAGTCATGAATATTATCTGGGCTTTGAATGAAAATAAAAAAAAGAAGAAGATATTCAACCCTTTAGTATGGGATATTTCATCCGTAACTATTATCATCTATTAGAAACTTTTTCATATATCATAACTTCATCATTATCAGCCGAGAGAGATCCACTGCTGGTATATCAAGCCTATAGGCTTTCCCCAATTATCTCCACATCGATCGATCCTGCGCTGCCCGCGACCTTCACTGGATCGACGGAATTTCTAGTGGCGGGTTTCCAATACTGCGTCTTCAGATACACAGTTGCCATTCGAAAACTTAGGTTCCCCATTGGCTGTTAGTCCTTCGAGCAATGTGTCCAATCTTTTGGACAGCGGGCCTTATGAAAAGGCTTCAAGTAGCACAGCAATAGAAAGAACTATGCCCAGAGTTTCTTTGCGCGGTCGAATCGGAAATATGAAGATCCGCAGAAGATCTAAAGTCACCAATATAGTCCAAAAGATTACTAGACTTAAGTGGCAGTGGGCAAGGGGTTGTCCTTGAAGGACCGACCGACGATCTGGTGAGAATCGTGGGAACCCACTGGATGCGAGCAACGCGGGACCGATTGATATGGAGATCGTTGGAGGGAGATCTATGTCTAGCAGTGGACATCTATCGGCTGATGATCATGAGTAAATAAAAGGCTTTATATATTTCATCAGAATGTATTTCTCAAATTCACTGTTACGTTAAAGTTAAATAAGTTACATACGACGTTAGGTTAATTATTTATTTGTTTGTTTAAAATGAAAATTATTCATACAGCTAGTTAAAGGAATGTGAAAAGGAAATTATCGGTGGAAGGGCATCACCATTGAAATCTATACATATACATACGATAAATATTAATAACAATAACGCATATATATACTATATCTATAAACGAAGCTGCAAACAATAATATTTTACGTAAATATATTCATATGAAGCATATTTACAAAAGTTACATATACTATAAAAAGCATATAAATATTTATACAGTGATATTATAAAGCTTGAAGTAATAATGAATATATATAGAAATGGATTAAAGCTTACAAAAGTAATATAGCGTTTTGTACTTTTAAACTTAAAACAGGTACATTGTATATAGAAAGGTGTAGAACTTGGCGATGCTTATGAAGAGCATAACTTTAACGAGAGGGAATTATTAAATAATATAATAATTTAATAAATTATTAAATAAACAATAAATTAATTCTCGACAAACTGAGGTCCGCTTTAGACTTACTACAGCTAATGTTTTGGACGTAGTCTTAGGTATCAGTTGGCGTACGCGCTGTATGCGAGACTCTGCGGGTCCTGGGAGGACCGGCCCCAACCGCCGTGGCCGCCGCCGTGGCTGAAGTGCTCCTCGTGGTGCGGGTGAGCAACCACTTCGTAGCTTTCATGGTGCTCGTTCTTCGACAGCAGCTTCTTCAGCAACAACAGAGCGGAGGCAAGGAGAGCCGCCTTAGCGAGCATCAGGCCCTTGACCGCGGCGAAAGCGATGATGCCGAGGAATAGAGGAATGAGGGATTGGATCTTAAGTTGGAGGAGAGCGAAGATTGGGAGGAGTTGCTTCAACTTCTTCTTCTTTCCACGACCTATGAAACAAAATATTTGGATTTATTAAAACATTTAGGTCAGATAACTATCTAGCGGGAATCTTACGACTTATATAAGTTTAAAATACTTAATAAGTATAATTTATTATTAATTGTTAACAATTACTTAGTCCTGAAAAGGAATAAGTAATTTTTATTCTGCAATAATGTTTCTTTCGACCGCATGTTTGGTTCCGTTGAAAGAGAGAGTCTTCAACAACTATTCTATAAAACATCAAGGTCAAGAAGTGGAGGTGAATTAAAAAAAAATGTGACTTAAAAGAAAGTTGTTTTATGTTAAGTATCTTTGTCACGAACTGATTTAAAAAATCGTGAGTGTGTATGTGTTTCTATTGTGTTAGTCGTTATAATTTCTAATTCTAGTAAACTGATCAGCATACAGCGTACGCGCAGTGTATACAATTTGAATTCAAAGCCAAAGGTGCTTCGGTCGCTGAAATTTAAACAGGCTCTATTGTAATTCACAATGTTACGTCCAGTTTGCATAACAACCTCGTTTATCTAGAAAGTGCATCGATTACCGGACGTTACAATTGGAAAGCTCCGCGCCCACTCCCATATTTCGTCTCCCCGATTACGCCTGGAGGGACTTTTACTCAGCATCGAGCGGAAATCACGAACTTGTAGTGAGTCCTACATACAACGACATTCGCAAAAACTAGACGCTAGGTACGGCCGCTTTCAACTATAATGAAGCTAGTTAATAGGTTAGAGAAACCCCTGGTCGGACTCGTTTTGATTTCTAGTGCCGTCTTCGTATAGTGCAGATCGCTGATATGGACTCTGAATGCGGTGTGAACGCACAACGCACGAATTGAACAACATCGCGTGCAGTGTACATTTTCTCATGTTATTTTGTACACATTCATCGGATTCATAATATGATGGAGAACTTTCTATTTTAAAGTCCTCACACACCGAACAGGTTGAATGTAACGACTCCTTAATCTTTATAACGTTACGAACTTTAACAGACGTCCATCGATTGAGATGACGATGATGTTGATGAGTCGCAGGTATTCAGACACGTGATTGATTTTATTCTAACCTCTTGCTTTGAAACATGATACGATAATCGTTGTCATTGGCACGGTAACGTATACTTAGCTCGCCAGTGCTTATAGCTTAAGCGATATGTAATTTCACACATCGATCGATCGATTGAATGATACTTACGATCACAAGAATGCGGTACGATAGTGATTTATCACACCTTAATCATTATTGATTAAATAAAAACTCTATTATAATTTACATATAAAACGAAGCCGGCTATAATAAACTAGCTTAATTAGAACCTAGTTACCTAAACAGCTTATATCTGCCCCAGTTGTGTTCGTTGGACGTTAAATCAAGAACTTTCTACTAATTATAACGTAGACACAAAGTAATGTGTATTATTTCGTTTTAATTACGTTAAAAAATACATGTATAAAAGAACTGTAAGAACGTAAGATATATAATATATTAGGTGGACCGGAAAGTAATGTCGTTTTCTTACGCTAAATACAAACACATACATTTTTAACGAGTCTTTATTTTTAATCAATGATGTATTCCCCATCATTGTCAATAACCTTTTGCCATCTAGTGAGTAAATTTTCAATCCCTGATCGATAAAAATTAATTGGTTTTTCGGCAAAATATCTAGAGATGGCATTTTGGATATCATCCAAATTTGCAAATGTTTTGCCACTTAAAAAGTGTTGCAGCGCTCGGAATAAGTGGAAATCCGATGGTGCAACATCGGGCGAATATGGTGGATGAGGCAGCACCTCCCACCCCAATTCATTAATTTTTTCTAGAGTTCGCCTTGCGCAGTGCGGTCTTGCATTGTCATGTTGGAGAATGACGCCTTTTCGGTTGACAATCGCTGGCCACTTTTCAATTAAAGATTGATTGACTCGCTGCAATTGTTCGCTGTAGAGGTCTGCAGTAACAGTTTCTCCAGGTTTCAGTAATTCAAAATGAACAATGCCGCGAATACTCCACCAAACACACAAAAGCGCTTTTTTGGGGTGTAAACCTGGCTTAGCAGTACTCCGAGGGATTTCATTTGGAGAGAGCCACTGCCTTTTGCGTTTTGGGTTATCATACAGGACCCATTTCTCATCTCCTGTGATCAAGCGATCAAAAAACGCTTCTGTGTTGTGTCGTTGAAGCAATAAGTTGCATGTGATTGATCGGTTAGCCTTATTCTGTTCGGACAGATTATGCGGGACCCAAACACCTGCTCTGCTTACTTTTCCAATCTGCTTCAAATGTTCTTGGATGGTCGACCAAGGTTTGTTGAGACTGTTTGACAATTCCTCGATCGTCTGACACGGATTTGCTTCCACTTCCGCCCTTAACACGTCGTTGTCTAACGCTGATGGTCTTCCTGATCGATACGAGTCGGAAAGATCAAAATTACCCGATTTGAACTTGGAAAACCACCTTTGGCATTTACGAATGTCCAGTGCATTTGGATAAACATCGCAAATGTTTTTGGTAGCAACTGTTGCGTTATTTCCCTTGCGAAACTCAAAGAGCATGCAATGCCGGATGTGTACCTCTTCTGGTATTTGGCTGGCCATTTTATCCAAAATTACAAAAAAAAATTGTAATTCAATTGTCTATAAGTAAAGAAATCACTATAACCTCACAATGTCTTTGGTACGCCTCTGAACAAAACAATGAGCTGACAAATGACAATCAAGTATTGGCATGCGCAGAAACGACATTACTTTCCGGTCCCCCTAATATAAATAGAATAAAAAAAAACGTATTCCCAAAAGTTATGGGGTTAACAGGTTTTATGTGTTAAAATACTACAATAGTATTTTGCTAATATTACCTACATCTTTTAGAAACGCACCAATCTATATAACTAATATAGATCTTAAATAGGATTTCTAATAAAAATCAAGATTATAATATAACATCTTGATTATCAAAAAAAAAAAAATAGAGAGAAGTACTTCTTATGATACTTCGAACGCTTTAACAGTTACACGGATGGATAAAAAATGACATATATTACATAACATCATGCAAGAAGTCTTATGAAAGCGAAATGTTCATAACTGTTTCAGTATTAAATTCAATGAACTGCGCATTTATGATTATATCATCGTTTCCTTCCGTTTTTTTTATACATAGTATAGTTAGATTATTTCCTGTTGTTCAGAAATTTGGTCGTTTCATGCTCTCATAGTTCAGTAATGAAATTAATTGTACGTGATTACTTTGACGATGTTTAAGTTAAAAAGAAAGTACTAATTAGTGGTCGGCGATGTTAATTATTATATGCTATTTATAACACATTTAGTTAATAGTATATAATAATGTATATAACGTATATTTGTATATTATAGCGTACATAAATATTATTTAGTTAATACTATATAAATTCAGGTTAATTTTTTCTGGGATGTCATGTGTATGTAAATATCGTTCCTTAAGATTAAAATAAACATATTATATAGTGGTAAGGTTAAAAAAAATGTATAAATATATGCATTAAGTTAATAACCGTTTTAATTAAATATTATCAATGGTTAAGATAAAGCTTTATAGATGGAATGTGTGTAATTCTGTATGACTATAAGTGAAGTATCGTCCCACGTGGGGATACGCAAACTAAATACAAGGTTATAACGTTTTTTTTATAGTTAAATAAGTCTTTAAGAGATTCTAGATGTTAAATTTAGAGTTAATGATAGTAAAACAATGATTTCCGAGTTAGAATATGTTCAGAGTTTTTTTTAATGTTTATTAACTTTAGATATAAGACGGTGCTTAACGATGAGAAGCTAGACCTAAATAATTGTTTTATTTGATCTAGATAATTTGGTTACTTTGACGACGATCCAAATTTAAAAAATCACATTCTATGGTACACTTTTAAACTTCGTATAGAACCAATCAAGTAGTTATTATCCCGATCGCGAATTGGAATATAATCAGTCTTAGAAAAGGATATTGTGTGCGTTGAAGTCTTTTACATACGACACGCATTCGAAGAGATTTTTTTGTTAGAGAATCATTAAATCAACAGGCAACAGATACTACGGCTATTAAATATAGTATAATTTAACTAGCGTAATATAAATACTATGAGTAAGTCGTTACATATTTTGATTACAAATACACTATTGTCTGTAATTATTAAATATATCACAAACACTGTTTCTTTGAGATACATTTTAAGACCTTTTTTTTTAATCTTACCCAAATAATTAAGTAACAGTTCAAACTGGAATCTTTAAGTATATGTTACATAGTAATGTCAGAGTAGAATAGAATTTAATTTTTTGTGATTTAACTAATTCAAATTATATAAAAAAAATTCGTGATAATTTTATTTATTTGTATAATTATAAATACAAAAGATTGAATGAGATGATATTAATTTTTTTTTAGCTATTCCAAGAAGTAATAATATATATTTAAAACTGTTAATAATAAATTACACGAATAGTTATTCACATCGTAAGATATCGTAAGTAAATATATCAAAAACCGAATAAATTTAATAAAATTTAATGTTTATTACCTTTAACACTATAAAAATATTTATGTCTGTATTTATAAGTGTAAATGTTATATTTATAAATATTTATGTAACTGACCTTCCTCAAGCGACCTCTTGACATCTTCGACAGTGCCCTTCGGTACGCGGAGTTGAATGACATGGTTCTCTAGGAAGTCAAGTGCAGTGTCAAGTAGTCTGCCCTCAACCTGGTTCTCCCTGGCCCTCGGCTCTTCCGAAAGTGGCTCGAAGGACCTCGCAGACCGCGAGGAGCCGGTACCGATGAGGCTGATACCATCAGCGATGTTCACTTCCCTCGCCGATGCCAAATTCTCAGCATAATTGAGGGCTCTTTCCTGTTATCAAATATTATTATATTATGTTTTATGTAATTTGCATATTAATAAAATATATATATATATATATACTATTTGTTTAAATAGTATGCTAAAAGCCTATACATTGAAGTCCAATACATTTGTTTGACATTGAAGATATATTAGGTTGAAGAAAATCAGGTCTACTTCCTCCGAACAATGGGCCCATTGTTCTCTAAGAAGGTTGCACTTAACACTGTCTCACACACACCTTGAGGCACAACGATACGTCTTCCTCGGCACAATTCTTCACCATACCGATGACGGAACCGACGACGTCATCTTCACCGCTCGCCGGCTTCGCGACGGCAACACCGACGCACACGAATATAAGAAGGATCGCCTTCATCGTTTCCAAACTCCTTCGGTGGTTATGCGTGAAATGTGAGGTCTGGAGAGCACCAAAGCGGTTTTATTCAGCGTACCCCCACTGCTGATGAGCTGCGCACGCGCATGGAGTACTCAAGGGAGAGGTGCTGCGAATGCAATAGATACCGTTGATTGTTACACTAAAGCAAAACGTATGGTTAGGCCTGCAGTGTCACTTCACACCTGATGCCGTGACGTCCTTCAAATTGTTCCAGAATCGCCATTTAAACAAAAAAACCTAAAAAAAAGTACACAAACCCTTTTATTATCATGAAAGCATAAAAATAATTAAATCTTTTACTGTTCAAGTGTTAAGGTTATATTTGATACGGTTTCGACGTTTTTTATCGCGAAGGAGTATAGAAACTTTTTGCGTTCGGTGAAAGTTTCCTTTTTTTTTCTTTTTGTTAGAAATTAGTTTTAATTATTTAAATCTATAATGTAGAAAGTGTAACATACATTGATTAACAATTTTATTAATTCATTCTGTGTTATAAATAGTGTCTAGACAAATTTATGTATTGGTGGAAGTTTAAAAGATGTATCGACTAATATCAATTGTATTTATTGATTTTATTCCTATGTATAGCCAATAATACATTTTACATATAAAATTATACATCTTAAATGTATTATATTTTAATGTTTATTTCATAAGATATATACACTGATAACTATAGATGCAGCGTATTTTTAATAGCAAAGTTATCTAGGACAAATCGTTTTTTCACCTTAAGTGCTTTTTCATTACAGGAGCTTTTACTTAATATAGGCTAATACTTGACCTCAATTATACACAGTATAAATGGCGATAAGAGGGATTGGATGGTGAAGCTTGTTATTCCAGAATACTCCAGCTCTCATATATTAGCCGGAGTACAACAATGCTGTCGGGGAGGCTAACTAACAGTATAACCTTCATACTTCCAAGCAGGTTATAAAAAATCCTTCCATCAACTGGTGTTAGTTCTGTGTTGCAAGAGACCGTGTTGGTACCACCGCAGCTTCTATTCCTGCCGCCGAACAAGAGCATCAAAGGGCTCTATAACTACTGAAATTACTGAGGTAATGAGAGTTAACATCTGTCTTTAAAGGACAAGGACAATAAAGTTCTGAGTAAAATCCTAAAGGGTGTTGTTAAGAGCGGACAAATCACTTACCTTTAGATTTGTCATATGAAAAAAAAAACGATGTCATCCTGGAATCGAACCAAGTATGTCCGTGTTACTAGGCAAGCGTTTAACATCCGGTTACAGGCATGTTGTTGATCAGCCAACAATTAGACCGTATTAACAGCGTGAGTTAATTTAATAAGCGTGTGTTTTTTTTTCTTTCAAGTATAGAGATGTTACTATAGTAATTGGTATGTCATATAGAGAATAATAGAACTGTGCAAATATACTTTTAGTATATACTTAAGCATTCGAATGAATATTGTAAACAATACAAAGTAAGAACTTTGACATTGATCTAGTAACAAGTGATATTTGCCCTTGCTAATTAAGCGCTAATTGGGGCTCAGCATCACACTGCGCTCGTCTCGGAATAGTAGTGGTAATTATATATTTGTTTTACATTGTTCATTAAAAGCTTTGTTTATTACTTAATGTATACTTAAAGAAAAATCTCTTTTAACTCTAGAGGAAGTTAGGGTTATATGGTATGTCTATCTACTATAATCAACCCAGTAGTTGAAGCCCTTTATAATGGTACAGAAATTATGAATGACTTCAAGATCTCGCATAGTACATATCGGTATATTACTGTACTCTTTACAAGTCTCTGGTAAGGATGCTGGTATATCTGGGGCGTCTGATTTGTTCCTCCGAACCAGAGTCTGTACCACGCTGATCGCCAACCTTCACTAGTTGGAAGGCAAGGATAATTTAATTTGTTACTATTTCATTTCCGTCTTTCTTAGATATTTAATGGACGATTTAGGTTAGGTTTAACAATACCTGTTAGGTAGACGAAGGCTGCAATCTCTTTCTTCAATAGGCAAGGATTCTTTTAGTCTTGTTGCTAACTGCTGAAGTTAGAATAGAACCAGAAGATAGCGCTTCTAATGTGTTGTTTCCAAGCGGAATCAGAGCTTTCCTGATTGCGATCATTGACCTATTTCTAGTAAATTAACATTGGAAATACCTAGTGGTCTAGTAGTTCTACAGCTTTAGGTTTTGTCGAAGGCATGGCGTAGTATAAAACAATTTACTTCAACGTCTTGTTCCAAGTTATATAAAAATACTAGACAAAACATTAGTGCAGTCGTAACATCGTTATGGTCATCGTGTGCATATTAAAAAAAAAGCATGCGACCATAAACAAGAGAGAGTTAATCTTGTTATGTTTGATAGTGTAAAAGTGTAACTCATCTGTAACCTGAATCTAGATAAGTAACGTCTAAGTATTTTTCTAGCTTTCTTAACTACTTCCGCGGTAGTTAAAAAATAAATTTATGATAGTGTTTGTTAAAGGAGACCGTCTAGATAGATAACAGCTGATACTCTGCCGTCAAAAATTTGTATGCAATCATTACTGGGTTTCGGTTTCAAAGCTGTTATTATAAATGAAAACATTAGGTCACCTTTAAAACAACTAGCATAATATGGGGCAGTGTATTCATCCTAATCAGTGATAGGTGAATATCCTGCTCATCTTCTGCTTTGCCCATTTATAACGGTTTTCTCCGATCGTCATCAAAACCATAGTTCAACTTGTATATGGCCTTCCAGCACTGGTCACGGATCCTATCAGACGGAAATCTTTCTAGTAATGTCCCCTCCCTATCCCTACTTAAATCTATCTTATATATCATCTTCAGCCGATAGACTTTCACTGCTGGACTGGACGTAGACCTCACCCAAAGATCTCAATATACAGTCAGCATGGCCTGTGATACCGCTGGACACTAAGGGTTGTCGTAAGGTTTCATTTGAGGGGACTTGGGCCATTTCGCACCACGCTGGCCCAATGAGGGTTGACGGGAGCCAGAGCTTCGTTTGTTAATAAGCAGGGTGTATCGCAAGTAGGTGAGGTTGATAAGGGTCCCGTGATTTTATGTGCGGGTCCCCTTACAACCCTTACAACCTTATATGTACCGTACATTATCTCTGCATTATAAAATTCTCTTATAAAAAGTTTGTTATAAATATTTTTTTTTACGAGAAAAGTTATAAAGTTAATTGTTAAGTTTCTAATGTTACGTAACTTTGCATGCGTAATGTTCATACCATAACTTGTTTCTACTTGCGAATTTCTACAATGTTCTCTGCTTCGTCATTGTTCATGGAGTTTAATTTGATATGCAACTAGTCTTTTTTTAATACATTAGAATAAAAATAACTTACACCTATAAGTTTCGTAATCACTTACGTACGATGTTCCGAGTTAATAACTTAATGTAGAGAAATAAAAAAAAAGTTAATTACTATCAAGAGTTTTATTTCATTATCATTTGATGTTTAGTTAATATGTTTATCTATCAAATGGGCCCATATTGGAATAAATATAGACAGTTCTTCTATAGTTCCCACTGTTGGGACTCCGTGAATTCTTTCAAGAGAGTGTCAAGGTTATTAATTGTTTATAAATTTTATATGAATAATTCTATAGTTTTGTCTTTTTGGGTGTTTACATTTAAAAGTTTGGTAGATCTTGTGCTAAGTTAATGAATCTTTGATATCTTATATATATATATATATATATAGTATCGCGTTTTAATACATTTGAAGCCTTTGTAATTACACTAGCTAAAACGCATTTCAAACCGGAACACAGTAATATTTGCACACCGCTATTTGGCGGCAGTCTAGATATCGTCGTTGCAATGATACTACCCTAGACGGTCTGCGGCGACAGAGACCTACCGCCAAGGATATGTTTGGTTACCTATGCAGAGATGACTGGTATCGTCTGCTACTGTACATCTATACATATTATTATTGTTGTCTATATTCACTGTTTTTTTTATTCAATGAAGCGACAATACAAATAGGACGTAAACCTGGTGGTAAATCATACGCCTGCCTATAACAATTGCTCTAGTCAGGATAATATACACGGCACTAAACAATACTCATCGCCTTTAGATATAACATGTTAAGTCTCGTTACCCCAGTAATTTTTATAGCTACGATTCCCTTCAATCCGGAGCACAGTATTTTTTTTACACTACTGGTTGATTGAAGACTGTTTTGACACGATGATATCTCTGATCGTAACGTCTTGGTTCCGACTCGCGGCTGGAGCGGTTCGCCGGACCTTGCAGCAGACATGAAGGCGCGCGTAAGTGTTACGTCCGCCAATTAATATCGAATCTAGGCTACACTACACTCCGCTCCACGCCTACAGCTCAATAACAAGCACTTTATCGTTGTATAATTTCTATTTTACATTACACGCCTGAAGCGCACTTGACTGGTTTTTTCATTCAGATCTGTCTGAATTAACCGCTTGCTTTGAGGAAGTAACTCTTTGTTAAAAGTTTTAATTGGTCTTAATTATTGATACGGCTATCGCTTGTCTGTATTAGTAGTTTTATTTGTTCGTCTCTATTACTATTTTCGCAATTTTGAACACTAAAGAGAGCTGAGGCATATGATATCTCTCAAGCGGCACTTATCCAGTACGGTAGATAAACGGTCTTAACTCTTCATATCAAATAAGGGTTCATGGATCCAGCTGTGAGATCAATAGGAGAGCTCATTTGTTAATTTCATCTATAGATAATAAATCAATTGTAAGGAAACATACAAGATTAAACATTTATATACGAATCTGTATGGTTCAAAGAAAAGTTGGAGCGATCATCTCATCTCAGTATGTTGCACCAACTATGATTAATAATTTTTAATTCATCTTTACTCTTGAGGAAAAACAATGTTTGGTTTATATGATGATCGTAACTGGGTTTACCATCAATACCACCATTTACATTTCTCCTTCTCTACTTCGACTAGGGTAGAGTATGCTTTAATTAACTGAATAGGTTTTATGCTGGAACCATTGTAAGAACTTCGTGGCGCAAACGAGGAATACAAGGTTCGATTCCCGGGTAAGTGGGTTTTGATGAACCTACATACCTAACCCTCACATATTGAAAATCTGCCTCCATAAAAGCATTGCTATGTTCAGGCTATCAACATATTTTCAGCGAGGATACTTCGTAATACTATTTGTCATTTAACATCACTTGAAATTAAAGTAATGCTAAAGTTCAATGTAGATAAAAAAGATTACTACCATCATTATGGATTAAAAGACTTTAGGGTCTCATCAAAAATGTAAGGTTATCTTTATAATCATGAGCTGATGGATGCCAATTGTTAGATATGGTGTATCCTTAATGATTTTGACTCCAATCGGTTACAAAATATGTCATCGGTCCATCCCTTGGCATTTGATAAAACATGTCTAACTTGTATCAGTCGATAAATATATGGAATGAAGACTGTACACTGTCAGGTCATTACATAATTCCTGCTAGCTTTGTTGTCGATTGTGTAATTCGTTCGCATCACCTAAACAACAAAACTGAACATCTGGGTTAAGCGACACTCGCGCGCAAACCTCACGCGAACGTTTCTAAATGAAATTCGAATATCGCATCCGACTAAACACACTTTCTTAGTAATCGCCGAAACCGAATGCGCACGCGATATGTCGATCGTTCGACAATTTGTCGAACGTTAAAACTTTCGATACGTCGACGCGACAATTATAAATATGACGCGTCCGAGCATCGTAAAGTAATAAACTTAATCGAGCCGTGAGAAAACGCTAACGAATTCACCGGAAGTGAATTATTACGCGTATCGCGAAGAGTTACGTCCGGTTCCGATGGAGCGTTTCGGATCGTTTTGTGCGAGAAATATTTCTCTATAAAGAATTATCAGGCTAAAGCCTTTTAAGTTTTAAGCTATTGCATGCTGTAACATTGTTATTGGTGCTTAAAACAATGTTTACAAACAATCCAGATAAACGGAACTGGACGTTCAGCTGATGATAAAGTGATATGCCTGTAATCTGCAGCGGACCACATTGTGCTCATCGCTTGAGACATAAGATTTTGAGTCTCGTTACCTCCGGAACTTCATTACCTACAGCGCCTTTCAAATCGGAAAACAGTAATGTTTGCACAATACTGTTTGGCAGTAAGAATAGAAACTGCAGTAGTGATGACCTAAACGGTTTTCACCAACAGAAGCCTACCACCAGAGTATGTATCTAGGACGATGAATAACTATTTGGTTTATAGGGAGGTTTCTGATTCGATCCTGGACCACATATTGTAGAGCTTTCCTAAGCAATCTTCACCATCGATAGCAGCGTTATCATTAACACCATGTGAGATAGAAGTCAAAAGGTAGTACCTTAAAGATTTTTTTCTAAGAAGGACTAATATCTGTGGACCATTTCGGACTATCGTCAACTAAGATTGGTGATGTAATTTGACTGTCTAGATGGCATGCTATTACTTCTGCTAATGCATGGTAAGTTTCTATATCCGCATGTGTGGATACTACTTCCAGTTTGAAGGACTCTTTACCGACTGTACCACTGTCAAGAAAAAAATCTTTACAACTAGAAATCATACCACAAACAGAGCAGATCGGCTTAATTGCGCATGAATTTTTCTTAACGTTTTTAAATCTCAGCTACAAATAAATCAATATTTATAAATATCATGAAATATATCAATGATCTAAATACACTACTTATAGAGAGAAGTCAGTGGGATTTCCGTTCACATAAATCCTTTAGCTGGTTCTCTTAATTTATTCAGAAGATGCTATGGAATCTCCTACCAAAATCATGTATTCTATATACTCCAATTTGCTTAGCCTAAGCATTATAGTTGAGCTATTTGGAGGTGGTCTATGTCCAGCAATATACATCTATCGGCTGATAATGATGATGAATGAATGAACTTGCTCCTAAAGAAGAGTAATATGATAGCATAATATTTTTTTTTTTTGGTTTTACGAGGGGGAATCACCTTCTTATACTTGCCCTCGCAGGGGCAAGAACAAGGACCTGTACTAAATACCAAGTCTAACACGCGTGTTCGTGTATTGATTATATTTTCATGGTATGCAGGAATTCGGAGCCGAGCCCTACTCGATAGAAGGATTGACTCCGTTCTGCGACGGTGAAAGTATCTCTATAACGACTTATTAAGGAGGTCGACAGAAGAAATATTTTTTTTTTTAATAATAGCTCTTAAAATATCTTCTAAAGACTTTCATTTCGCTAATGTTTACGTAAACCGTTAATTATATGAATGGATTTCATATTCTATATCTTATCGTGAGCGGTGCTAATGTAATTTAAAAGCATAGTTAGCTATTTGATTGAATGATTTTCAAGCTGCTATTAGCGACTATACCATCAGTGTCATCGTCACCATTTTAAAATTTATAGTTAATGGTGACCGTCTAAGTAAGCACCACTGCAGCTGCTATCCTTGCCGCCAACTACTGTGCAAACTTTACTGTGTCACGGTTTGATGGGCGTTGTAGCTTGTGAAATTATATCTTAAGGCGATGAGCACAGTGTGCTGCTATGTAATAGAATGGAGGAAGATAGGAGAAAGAAAGATATGGTATAAAGAGGAGAGAAAGAAGAGAACGAGGAATAGGATAAGAAAATTATAAACAAGTAAACAAGGCCCCAGCCTCATATAACTGGAGAGAATGTTTTTTTTTAAATGTGCGTATAACATCATAGCTAGCACCATAGTTTTATGGGTAAGCTTATAAATTACCGTGAAAGTCATGTTCGTCTCATGGTCGAATTAAAAAAATTAATGTCCATAGCTAATTTTTTTTTTTTATCTAATTCAGCAATGAGACGAGAATAACGTTCACTTTATGATAAGTGATGCGCCTGCATATAACAACTTGGCGCTGGTTAGGATGATATACACAACCACATTAAGCTCTTAGCCTGGGAGACATGATGAGTCTCGTTACCCCAGTAATTACACGGAACACGGTAATCTACATCATCATTAGATGCCCTCTTCAAACTGAAGTTTAGTGACCAGATAGAGATAACCAATTCGATGTTCAGCTATCCTTTTTAACTGATGGTATTTAAACCCAGTCCACGCCTTTATGTCATCCAACCATTTCTTCCTCTGTCTACCAGGACCACGTTTTCCAGGAATCGTGCCCTCCAGGATCAACCTTGGGAACTCATAAAGGGATACTCCTTGAAGGTGTCCAAAAACAGAAATGTTTGCACACCACTGTTTTTCCCCTACTTTGTACCTACCTTCTTTTTTTGTCGCGGGAGATATCTTCTTAAAAGATATCTTGCTTCTGGGGAGAGAGAAGGTTATGTGGGGGCATCTACCCACTAAAACGCCCTGGGTGGTCTCCCTCAGTGCTTTAGGAGGGGCTCGGGATCGCACCGGTGCCCTCTGTACTCTCGCTAAAACATCCCACGGGAGTACAAAGCCCTCCTTAGCATCCACGCTGTGCTACAGCAAATACAAGACCACCATGCATTTGCCGTCCTCCTAAAGCTCGCTTATTGAGTTCTGAGGACTCTCACCCTCATACTCTAAGAAACGGCGGAGCCTTTTAGTCTCCTTGTACGACAGGTAGGGAATACCTTAGTCCTATTGAGTATCTAGCCTTCGACTAGAGAGCTGACCGTGGTATCTACTTAGTCGGTCTCCGGTAAAAAGTGATTTACTTTAAAATTATGAGTGTTTACCTAAAATTACGTGTCAACGGTTTCCGTATTGGACATGTTCACGTTTCCGTTACGTCCGCAGACAATTTTCCCTCACGTCCAGCGATGGCAGTGAGAATACATATCATCTAATTGTACTATTTATTTAGCTATTCGCCATTGCGATACACAATTGCCTATTAAATACCGAATTCCGAAAGTGAACTGCATTGCAGTAAACTATCCGTACTTACTGGCGTCTCTCCTTATGACGACTATCACTATTTTTTTTAATTAGTCGACGAAACGAACGAGGCTCACACCTGATGGTAAGTGATACGCACACCCATAATAACCACCACAGCTATTTCTGCCAACTAACAGTAGTGTGCAAACGTTACTACCTTCCGGTTTCGAAGGAAGTTGTAGCTATTGAAATTACTGGTGACGACTCTCAAGGTTATGCGCAGTGTATATCATTCTAACATGCGCCATGTTAATTACAGGCAGGTATCACAATTGTCTCGCTCTTCTCTTCGCTGCGTTGAATAAAAAAAAATCATCACCAGTTAAATATATACTTTTCTTTGTATTCAATTAATCGATAAGATGAGCGGAACTTTCAACTGATGGTATGTTATACACCAACCCATAACAATGTGACTCTAGTTAGGATGATATACACCGCATTGCGCTTATCACCTAAGACATAAGATATCGAGATTCGTTACCCCAGTAATTACACTAGCTACAGCGCCTTTCAAACCGGAACACTGAAATGTTTGCACACTACTGTCTGGCGGCTGTTCATGCATAGATGGTTTCCGGCAACAGAGACGTATCACCAGTGAACAGCAACAACACTGTAAAATATATATATATATATATATATATATATATATATATATATATGTATATATACGTATTTAATAATTAATATCTGTAGTTACTATCAGTAATATTACTGCGAGGAAGTCAAAGTTACTATGCTTAAGTACATATATGTTTTACTGGTAGGTATCTGTTTCCGGATACCCTGTGGGTAGATATCACTGCAGCGGTTATCTCAACCGCCAAACTGTGTTGTTCAAATATTACCGTATTCCGGTTTGAAGGGCGTTTTAGCTAATGAGATTATTGTGGTAATGATATTGAACATTTTACGTCACAAAGCGAGTAGCACAATGCGATAAGGAGTACATCGTCTTTACTAACACCACGTTGATATGGGCAGGTGTATTATTTACCATCAGCTACAACCAGCTCAAACCCTCGCCACGTTTGAATGTATTTAGTACGTAGCATTACATAAAGGTATCGTTTCACTGTTTCGAAATTAATTAAATATTACGCAACGCGCGTTCATTCACATACGGAACGAGAGATGGTGTGGTCACCGACCCCATGTTATGACACCTGTCAAAAATTAGTGAAAGCTGACCCAATTACGTTCAGGTACTTAAAGTGAGATTTTTTTTTTATCCAACAGAGAAATGAGACGAGAAGGAAGTTCAAGCTAAGATGAATATAACATCGAGCTAGTTAGGATGATGTACACTACACCGCGTTGTGCTTATCGCTGCAGACAGAACATGTTAAGTTACTAGAAGATGTTTGCTTACTATTCGACTTACCTAAATGGTCTTTTTTACTGCAAGGTCTCTGACCCTGGAGACCGTCTAGTTAGGTATCACCGCAGCTATTTCCGCCGACAAAGAGTAGTGTGCCAACATTAACGTTCCGGTTTAAAAGGTAGTTGTAGCTATTGATATTACTGGCAACTCTCAAGGCAACGTGTGCAGTGTATATCATCTTAACTAGAGCCATGTTATGAACAGGCGTATCTTTTACCATCATGCGATTGTCTTGCTTCTCTTCGCTCCGTTCAATATAAAAAAGATTTATCACCAGTAAAATATATTTTTTCTTTTTGTTCAAATAAGCGAAGAAATGAGCGGGATATACAACTGATGGTAAGTTATACACCAACCCATAACAACGTTTAGTCTATTTACCCTTGTTCCTTGTTGTAATTTCACTAGCTACAGCGCTCTTCAAACCTGAATACGGTAATGTTTTCTCAATACAGTTCATAGCCTGCAATAAGAGCTGCAGTGGTTCCTACATTTTTTTTGCTGGGCGAACTGCCTTCGCATAGGTATGGAGATTATGTCGGACTTGTGCCGACTAAAACCCCCACGATGTTCCACCATCATCTCTTTACGTCGGGGTCACGAGACACGCTCTCGCTGACCTCCGCGTTCCTACCACCGCCAGCGGTTCTATCCACATCCATCAATGAGAGAGACCCCGGCGCATCTATCTGCCTCTTGTCGACACCTGGGCAAGGGATCCCACCGAATCCTTCACCCAAAGGCTATGGGATCCAAGACAGAAAACTCTTCCGACTGCGATGGTTCGTACCGTTACTTCATTAATAGAGACCTTCAGTATGGAACGTACTGATATAATGAAGAATAATTTTATTCATAAACTCGATTAATGGATGTCCACTGCTGGGCATGGATCTCCACTTCCATTAAATATGTATTCATAATATTTACATAAATATAAGTGATTATTGAACTGTTGTTATTTTTATACAACAGACACATTTATATTTATAGATATAAATTTAAATAATACGCGTTCAGATGAAGCGAAATCCGTCCGCACGCCACATTTTCGCCTCTGCTTTATAATTAGAAAGTTAATTTCACTTTTACCCTTAACCACTATAAACAATGGAGTGTGTATGAGAAAATTCTATAGTAAAATTACTTTGTGGTAGTTTTTTTTTTACGACAGTCAATTCGCTGTAATAATCCGAAATTAGTGAGCACCGATCGCGCGATGATAGATGTATGTGCAATCGTTAACGGAGTCGTGTGAACGCGGGCTTGTTTGCAACGGACGTGCTAACAAATATATTTCTTTTTGTATATATACTCGGAAATATACACTTTTTTTATTCTATTAAGCGATCAGACGAGCGAGACGTTCATTTGATGGTAAGTTATACACCAACCCATAACATCGTATCGCTAATTAGAATAGTATACATTGCACTACGTTGCGCTTGTCGCTTTGAGATAAAAGATGTTGAGTCTCGTTACAGCCGTACTTACACGAGCTACATCACCCTTCAAGCCGGAACACAGTTATATACACACTATGATTTATTTGCACTCTGCAGTTAATATCATTATCAAGGTTTCGTCTTTTTTTTTAATAACGAATACCTTAATAAAGCATCGGGGCGAACAGGACGTCCATGTGAGGATGACATACCACCATGTTGTGCTGGTCGTTCGGAGACAAGATATTAAGTTTCCTTACCCCAGTAA
The DNA here is from genome assembly GCA_033220335.2 of Troides aeacus. Lineage (NCBI taxonomy): Eukaryota > Metazoa > Arthropoda > Insecta > Lepidoptera > Papilionidae > Troides > Troides aeacus. The sequence goes on along the minus strand of CM067294.1, from coordinate 5,856,100 downwards.
TTTCAACAGCTACAAAGCACTTCAAACCGGAATACATTAATGTTTGCTTCTAGAAGGAAACGGCGAGAGAACATTACTATTAGTAATACTGTCTTACCGCCGATCTATATAATGACCTTTTATTATAAAGAGGTATAGATCTTGTGGTAAGATTTAGAGAAATTGGGAAGAAGATATGGTGGACTACCTTCCTTTTAAGTAAAGCAATTTCTAGAAGGTATTTTTTTATAAAGTAAACATGTCCTGATGTTTATTAAGAAAGAGATCCGGTTGCATATACCATTTCGATCTTCGTTTTTAGACATAAGATGTTATATCTCCTTACCCTAGCTACAAAGCCGTTGCAAACCGGAACATGGTAATGTTTACACTTCCGCTTGGCGGCAAAAATAACCGCGATGGTACCTATCTAGACTGTTTCCGGCGATAGAGACCTGTGATTAAATATTGATCTGATGGTATAAGGCACTAACCTAGTAACAACCTACTCAATCATTTCTTGAAGACAGCTAAGTTGTAGTTGTTTTACTCCTATTGCTGTCCTTATCAATAACGAGGGGTTGAACCTCTTTTCTCAAACTGGGGATGTTTACAATATAAGGATGGTGACTAGTTCGCCTGTTCGTACGATGGTGAAATGAGAGTGGAAGAAATGTGTCGTATATTTCTAGTGTACACCCTTCAAAGTTAGTAACTTAGTACTAAGAGAATGGTTTTTATAAATGATGTTAAGTTAAATTGGTTAAAGACAATGTGATAAATAAAAGTGAATGGTATTATTAAGTTATTTTTAACTGTATATATATCATTGATATTTTTATTTATAATTAAAATTACCACCTTTAATTAAATTTAATGTTACTACGGTAACTTACTACCTAGGGATAAAGAATGAGCAATCAACAATGATTAAAAAGCTGTAAGTACTTCGTATTCGAACCTCTGTCAGCTCAGTCCTCTTTTGAATACACTGCTACAAATCACTCGAAACGAAGTGTTATGAATAACTAAATATAAGCGATGGTGCTGCCACATCTGTAGGGTTAAGAACCCCACAAAAAAATATTAAAAAAGCGATAAAATCCATGAAATTTAGTTTAATTAAATTTGTTATATAGGGGTAAATAAAAGATATTTTTATTGCCACCTGCTGGATATTTAATTATTTGTAAATAGTCGTTGGTTCTCAAACTGTAACCAGTGTAGATGAAATATTATTATTTATACATGTATTTTTCTTCGTATAGACTTTCGCTTGACCACGACCCCACCTGATGGTAAGCCATGATATAGTCTGGGGTGGTAAAGCGCACTAGTTTAGAAGTAACAAATTCACTCTACTCTTAATGATTTTAAAGTCATACCTGGACGGAAACATTCTATATCATTTAATGGACATTCGGTATAAGACGGAAGAGAGAAGAAAGGAGCAAAGAGAGATATAGCAGACGATGGCAAGGAGTTGTGAAAGAAGCTGCACCAATGGATTCGGAAAGCCAAGAAGATAGAAGTTTGGAAATCTTTAGAAGAGGTCTTTGCTAAAAGGCAATAAATAAATATATATAACTGAGGTGTCTGAATGATCATGACTATTTGATGACATGGAGATCCTTGAGGGCTGTGATCAGCAGTGGGCGTCTACCGTCTGATAATGCAAAAGGCCATTTCAAAGGTGATGCTGATGAAATATGTTTGTTTCTGATTATCTTCGAAGTGGCTTTACTAATACCCGGATTTTCATTAGCTTTTAATGAAATTAACCGATGGTATGAATGATTTCATATTTGTCGTAACGACGAGGGTGCTGAAGAGGACTACGTCTCCTCTGTCGCCTTGGGACGTCACTAGTTGAAGTGTAGTTGGGCCACATTTCGTAGGAAATCTTAGTGCAGCTCACAATAACCACTGACCACTGAGAAGTTTGTAATGAAAATAAACCGGACATAAATATGGCTGGACTAAGTTATATCACATAATCTGACACAACCTGGTTCTGGTCTAAGGTATCTTTGAATACTTTCTCTTGATATAAAAGGAGAACATTGTGCTCTAAAGAATGTAGTAATCAAGATGATAACATTGTGCTCATCGTTTCTTCAAAATATACTTATGAAGTAAACATTGTACAAAAGTATATTATTAGTATTTCCCTCTGATGAAGTGTCTTTAATTAATTGTTTTTCTAAAGTTTGAGCACCGCTGAAAGAATCTAGTAAAGAATTAGTTGAAAGTAAAAATTAAGGTAAGAAATCGAAAGTCCGCCGCCGGATCTGTGTCGGCGAGCTGTCACGAGGATGAGTCTCGGAAACTTGGACACAGCGGCGTGGTGTTACAACTTACAGTTATTTACTTAACTTTATACACGACGTGTAAAGGTGGACTCAGTGCCTAACTTAAATTAAGGCTTACCAGTCTACCTTGGACATTTACGCGTTACATATTTGTTATACATACCGATGTTTCTACGCTTCTTTGTTTATAAATTAAGTAAAGGGGTTTATCTATTCGACAGTGATTACGTTTTCTGAGGAATCACAGTTATATTGTCTTATACATATTATATATATGTATAAGACGTTGTCGCATCTTATTAACTTACAAATCAAGTGCAATTTTATTTAGCTTAAACTCTAATGTAACTACTGGCAAAGTAAATACTAATAGTAATTATCTATACATAAAGGAGATATCCGGAGATTCAATAGCTAATCACGAGATTTCCGAAACTATTAGAAGTAAGTACTGAAAATTATCTAGAGGGTGCTTCTGCCTTTTAGAGGTTAGCTGAGAATGGATTTTAAAAATTTTCATCCCCAAAGGGAGTTGCAGGGGTTAGCATGGAATAGCTAGTACGATATATTTATATGGTTGTACACAAGTAGATTAGTTGAAGAGAAATATTGTAAGCCATGTATAGCAGAGTTTATAATCTAAGAATTCTCAGTCTTGGTTTACTATCGTAGTAAACATCGCAGCTGGTGAAATGACCAGTTGTCATAAATTACTTTTCTCGAGAATAACCGGGTCATCTTGCGGCTATGATACTTCCGAATAGCCTTCTAGCTCAGTGGTTCAAATGCTCGGTTCAACAGAGATTTATTTTCGATTCTAAATTATATATTGGGTTTTACATACGATAAGTATAATTTTTATCTATGTATATAAGAGATTTTCATCTATGATCTATGACTTCTGTAACTTTAAGTCCTAAGAATGAAAATTTTATAAGAATTAAGCCTAGGTCATCTAAGATTTTACAAAATTCCTCCCCTGAAGGCAGTTGCAAGGACGTTAGCGCCAGCTTAGGATCAAAGAACAGCTTGTTTTTAACATAAGAAAATTATTAGACGTCTTAAGTTTTAGTAAAATTAAAAAAAAAAATGCAAATTGAAAACATGTAAAGTGGTATTCTAGGACTGCGGTGAGGAGTTTTATTACCGGTAATTTTATCCTTGATCTTCATTCTATGGTCTACTGTCAAAGGTGTCCTCATAGACTGCTTACCATTGACAACGAGACATACAAGAATGGCTTCAATGCATTAGAGAGTTTTTCATTATTTCTACACTTAACAATTAATAATTAAAAAAAAATAATAGCATATACTACTGTTATGTTGTAGATGATAAGTGATCTTTTGTAGCTTTGAAAACTCCTTTTTTTTATACAACGAAGCTACAAGATGACCTGGATGTTTACCTGACGGTGAAGCCTTCCTATAACAACGTCCCGCTAGTTAGGTTGGTATACACTGGTCCAAATAATGCCCGTCGCCTAGGAACATAAGATTTTAAGTCTTCTTACCCCAATAATTAGACTAGCTACAATTTTTTTCAAACCTGAACACTATAATGTATATATAGTACTGTACTTACCACCAGTAAACTACATCAATGGCAATTATCTCGAGTAATAGTTTAATATTTAGATCTTAGATTTTTTTATACATTAAGTAAAAGAGGAAAAAGGGGCGTTAGAGGTCCCGCACATTAATTCACGTGACCCACGCCAACATCACCTGTTCGTGGTGCATCCTGCTAATCAACAAACGAGGCTCTGGCTCCCACCAACTCACATTGGCCCAGCGTTGTAGGAAATGGCCCAAATCCTCCATATGAACCCCAACATACGACTCTCTAGTCCCCAACGGTACTAGAGGCCATGCTAATTGTTTGTGACGATCTTTAGGGAGGCATATGCCCAGCAGTGGACGTCTATCGGCTGATGACGAAAACCGGTGACCTTTACCACCTCTGGACAATCGTTCTACACTGATTAAGTATATGGGTTCCTTGTTTTCCTTGGTCCTTGTTAAAACAATTGCAACGAGCTCAGATGAAGTTTTCTCATCTAAACGAAGTATTTATAGAATTGTTAAATTGTGTATGAAAAAGTTTATAAGGATATCGTTTAAGGATAACAATGAAAACTTGTTTTTTAATTACCATATCGTGTAGTAAACTAATCGAAGATCTGTACAGGAGATTTTACTAACAAAGTATAACTTGCAGTAGTGTGTAAATAGTAAACTTGCATAGCAAATAACTTACTTTAAGTTTGATAAAAATCTTGTTATCGTTAAACAGATTTGTCTCAATGATTTATTTGTATAAAAAAAAAAAAAATTATTGAGTGGGTCGTTTGGTGGTAAGTGATACGCCTTCTCATAACAACGTAGGGATACTTAAGAATATACACAGAAGTAAAATGTGCTCGTCGCTTGATATAAAAGATGTCAAGTCTCGTTACAGTAGTAATTTCACTAGCTACAGTGCCTTTCTAACTGGAATACGGTAATGTTCGGTACTGTTCGGCGGTAGAAATAGGCTCTGCGGTACGTACCTAGACGGTCTCCGGCAAGAGACGTAAGACCAGTAGTACATGTGTATAGCAACACACTGTTCCTTTCAAAGCTCGTTTTAAACAAACGCATTTCTATAACAAGCCGTGCTTATAACCGCTAAAAGCACATTAACATAAAGTTATACAATTGCTTAAACATAGTTTTCTATTGGTTTTGGTAATGGATTTCACTGGCGGTCGGTTCATCGACTCTTACGTCTTGTTTTAATAAATAACGAAATATCATCTATTTAAATAAAACACTTTCTACGGCGACGTTATGGAAGCTCATTTTTTTTTTTTTTTAATTAATATTTTATGAGGCGCATATATTTTTTTTTTTAGTTTTCACATAATATGATCATGATCATTAAAGATACTATCACTATGCAATTATTATATAAATGTATATATTATTTGGACGAATATATAGACATTTTATTTTATACATTAAATATTGTATATAAGGAATGTAAGGGGTCCCACACAATAACTCACGGGATCCAAGTCAACCTCATCTGCTCATGGTATACCTTGCTAACCAACAAACAAGGCTCTGGCTCCCACCAACCCGCATTGGGCTAGCGTGGTGGGAAATAACCCTAATCTCCCCACATATATCCCTACATACGACAGTCCCTAGTACCACTCGGTAGCGGAAGCCATGCTGACTGTATGTGAAGATCTTTGGAAGAGACCTATGGCAGTGAGCGTCCATCAGCTGATGATGATGATGAAGTATTATACTATCTAAATAACGAAAGTATTATTTAAACAATAGCTTAAGGTGAAACTTGAATAATTTATAGAGACAATGATTAATCGCTTAGACTTATCTACATATTTATGTTCCTTCGTAAATATAACTATATATATACATATATATATTATATGAGATAAAATCCAATCTTATATATATATATAAATTAAATTTAATAAATTCCTTCTTCAAAAGAAGTTGCAGGGGTGTTTTATTTACAATGGAAAAGAGGCACAGGGTGTGACGGATTTGTCCCGAACGAGAATATTTCTGACAAATTTCAAGTCTAAATTTCAAATCTAATTTTACATTACGGCTAGCAAAGCTAGTTATTATATGTATTAAGTATGCATATAGAGCATAATAAAAACTATATCTAAAATTTATGAAACTAGAAAATGTCCTAAACAAGACGAAAACAAGCCCTGGATTTGCGCCTCAATGATCTAAGGTACAAATCCTTTAAACTATTCACATAAATTCTCTTATAGGAGCTGTTTTGGAGTTTAAAGTATTTATTAGTTAATTTTATACAATATTATTAACTGTAAATATTGAAGTTATAGAAAATTTTACTTCTACTTATTCTATTATGATAGTTGTAAAAACTTAGTTCTTGCTCTCACTTGATACTGAATATTTGGACCTAAAAATAGGAAACAAATTCTGCCTTTCCGTTTGTAATTATTACAACATATGAAATATAACAGCATGAATTTTTTTCCTTACAAAACTACGGTAGAAATTGAACAATAACATGTACTGTATATTTTTATTAATTTATCACGTTAGCTTCCACAGAATTTATGTGTTGGTAGATAAAGAAAGATTTATAGATCTTTCATAATTTTTAAGAGACAATGCTCCGTTCTGGGCCATAATTCCCGTGTATTGTGGAAATTTAAGAAATAAATTGCATCGCAAGTGGAAAGTTAAGATTAGTATCATTAAAAATCAAATTGATATGAACAGATTATGCGAAGTCTATTTGCATAATAGTATCACTGTAACTATACCAGATCTAGACAGGCGATGAAAGTATTAGTAGTATCATCGATTGTTTTCAAAGATACTAAATAAATAAAATTATACAAACTTCCTATCCTCTAGAATTGATCATTAATTAAGTTATCAACAATTATAGCTTTATCGTAAATATCTCGAACAGATCTATCAAGTAACGTTATGTAAAGGATACTTTACATAACCGCTAAGTGTAAATTGGAAACTTCGGTAAAAAATTGCTTGATAACGCTCCTCGTAAAAACTATATACATACCACATATAGCATTAATATTTTATTAAAGAAAATGCGAGTTGATAACTGCAAATATTTACAAAGCAAACTTATTTGCATAAACATTAGGGTCCAAACTGAATCGAATTTCTTCTTAACCTAGATGAGAGACTCGTATGGAGCAAGTAGATACGCAGCAGGTGGGGGGGAAATGATAAAACTGTATAGCGCTCCGCCATCTCGCCAAACATAGCTTGACATCACTCGATGTCAGAAAATTAGAAATATACTAAACGAAAAAAAATATTAAAAAAACATGAAGTTCACCATCGTTCTCGTCATTGCCCTGGGGGCCTTCGCTGCAGCCGAAGAAAGTGACAACACCATGGAGATCGCGTTGAGCTTCGTGAAGGATTGCAAAGGGGATTACTTCCTATGTGTTAAGGTTCATAAAATTTCATTACTCAAGTGAAAGTGTTCAGTGTGAATGTAACGTGCTACAGTGTCTGTGCGGCGTCCGGCTTTGTAACCTGACGAATCTATTTCCGTTCAACACACACACGAGAACAATTAAAAATGTCCGGTGCAAACGTTTATCAATAAAAATAAGTAACGTGAAATATTTTGTTTCCCAGGAGAAAATGCTGAGGATCGTCGAAAATTTGAGAGCGTCAAGGAGCATCACGATCGCGGAAGGCGTCGTGCTGAAGGGTGAGCCTGACGTGAGGGCGGCGAGGAAGCTCGACTCTTTACCTGTGGACCCTACAGCGAGGGATGCGGAAGTAAACTACAGGCTCATGGACGGCGTCGTCAGTTTATTCGAAACGCACGCTTTAGAAGTCAAAATGAACCCTGCTGATAAAGAAACTGTACAGAGGTCCCTTGAAGAAGGTAAGGTTTTATTAATCATAAATCAATATAAATTAAATTAAAAAAAAAAAACAAGAATTTTTAAACGTTTTGAATAATTTTTCTTTATTATACAAAATAATATAAATTATTTCTAAACAGGTCGTGGTAAGAAAAAGGGAGGCGGCGGTATGGGCATCCTCGGACTCCTCGGCGCTAAAGTACTCCTTGGCAAACTGTTCATCGTCAAGCTGATCGCACTGAAGGCCCTGGCCACCGCGAAGATTGCCCTCGTGCTCGCCGTCATCCTCTTCGTAGCCTGGTGCATGAAACACGATCACACCAAGACGACTTACGAGGTTGTCCCACACGCCCACCACCACGAATCCCACCATCCCGTTCACGTGGAACACGTCTCCCACGACTCCGGACACGGGTACAATTACGGTTCCGACTGGAACAAGAACTTGGACGAGGCCCAGAACCTAGCCTACGGCGCCTACTCCCCCCACAGGAAGTAGAGAGTTACCAAATAAGTTGGTCAGTTCCAGCTCATATGCGACCTCTTTTGTACAAAGATCTATTTATTAACTTATTTAATTTATTGCCTTTAACTTATTGATCTGTATTTAAATAAATGTTTTGAGTTTCAACGTTGGTTTCCTTTCCTCGTCCGTATAAAGTGAAAATCAATAAAACAGTAATGATAATCATAATCAAATTCAATCAGTGCATTACGATCGAGAGATTTACTTATAGATCGTACAATTTTAGCTTTAGAAAGTCATACGAATGAAGTTAACGTAACAGCATCAACGAGTTCATAACTTATTCGTTAATATGAATTTCGATGAGGTTGAAACCTTCCTGAAAACGAAAGATCGTTATGCAATCATCATCATTCGTGTATTTTATTCACTCTCGCCGCTTTGACCATGGACAGTTGTTCTAGATTTATCATAGAAGTTATTGTGAGTTATTCGAGAAATTTCACTGCGGCCAACGGTTAACGAATCCACATGTCTATGAGACTGGTCACACTCGGAACAGGTTTACTCATTTGAAGGTTTGACTTTCTATTGATAAAGCCATTCATTGTCTAATATTATTCTGTATAATTCAACGATTATTACTATCTTAAAATACATATACAGTTTTAGTTATTTTTTGTACTATACCCTTTCAAATTAACTGTCTTCTACTAGGTATCAATAACACCTTCGAATAGGATCTGGTTAATAAGGATTTTGGTTAGTTACCGAATTTTATTCATTATAACTTCCTCAAGTAATAATAATGCTGTTAATACAGAGTATATATATTGCATTGTTGAATATTCCCCGTTAATATTTCCGCTTACATGGCATATTGGAAATATGTGATGAGAAAGTGGCGGTAAATTAGAAATTCCGCTTATAACGCGTTGTAATCGCTTGATAGACGGCAATAGTTTCTACCTCCTACACAATAATACAGTAGATCCATTCATCACCATTAATAACACTTTCTTAAATGAAATTTGTTAATTGGATAAGAGGAAAATTGTTGTGTTACGTAAATCACAATTTTTTTTGTTGTTATCTAAAAGCCTTCTCCTCCTCATCAAGTTGTAATATTTTTTCTAAACTTCTTTCTGTACGTTTTCTGGTGAAGATTTTCTCCATGAATTCTTTGTTTGCTTTAATCTTTTTTTACATAACAATATGATCGAGATAGTACCCTAATTATATACAATCGTTCATCATCATCATCATCTTCAACTTGCGGCAGTCCACTGTTAAACACAGGCATTGTCCTGGCTGCAATATCAGTTGTTGTCATTTAATATATTATTTACCGGAAATAGCATTACGATTTGTTTTTTAACTTGATATTAAGCTAATACAGTGTTCTGCACCTTAGATAAAAGTTGTATGTACTTATATACTTTTTAACGTAAGGAAAAATCTAACAATGTCCCACAGTTAATGGGACAGGAAGTAAGTGCTTAAGTAAGATGACAGTCATTACATGGAGCTACCATCGCCCATCAGACCGTGAGAGTCCGAACAAGCAGGCCAAGTAGTCCATTCGAGCTTTGAAAGTTGTTCAATAGCACATTTCAAGTATATAAATAACTTGAGCGCTGCATTCATTTACATATATCAAACTATAGTTGGTGATATAGTACGTTCTGATCTAAGTAGTAACTTAACACTAAGCAAATAGACAAAGGTACACAGATCTCCATAATAAATATATATAATAGGAGTCTCAGTCTTCCTTACTTGATATAAATATATAGATTTTATTTATATATGATTATAGTACACTTTCCCACAACATTCTTGTCCCAGGGTAGAACGACAGCGAATATCACTTAGGCATTAAGTCTGCCTTCTGTACGACAAATAAATAACAGGGTGGGAATATTAGAGGGTGGAATGAATTCGAATCCCGACTAAGTCAAGCTTATGTAATAAGTATACATTATGTATATCAACACATAGGTATCCTTACTGGATTGAACCCCTGTCGGATTAAGAAACTTTGGGGGAGGCCTCTGTCCAGATGTGAACGTCTATCGGCTGATGATGATGATCTGTATATTTATCTATCAAGCTTCGAAATATCTGATTTGTTTTTTACGTACTTCTAGTTTCCCAGTATATACTTAGCTTTCATTTCGACGATATGAGCGAGACGTTTTCCATAGAGTAAATAAATACACCTGCCGGGAACAAAGTGGAGATAGGATAGCATAACACATCACACCACACTGTGCTTGTCGTTTTCATAATAAGATGTTATGTATCATTACGACAGTAATTTCAATAGGTACAGCGCCATTAAAACCGGAACACTGTAGTATATGCATACAACTGTTTGGCGGATTGAATAAGCGCTGTGGTGGTACATATCAAGGCGGTCTACGGCAACAGACATCTACCACCATTTCTTCATTCAAACTACAAATAAAATATCACTGTTCTGATCACCACCCGATAGACATCCACTGCTGGACTTAGGCTTCCCCCAAAGATCTCCACATCAATCGTCAATCGTTCAGTGTTGCTCGTATCCTGTGGGTTCCTGCGTTTCCCACCAGATCTTCGGTCTACCTTGTGGGAGGCCTCCCAACACTACGATTGCCGTATATTTCGTTTCTCAATTTAGACGATCATCAATAAAAAAACACTTACTAGTGCCTAAATAGTTTCTATGTTTAACTAAATATTTAATAGACAACCTTTTAAGCTAAACCACAAAGCTTCATACTATATTTATATATTATTATGTTAAGCCTATAATATTACCAAGCAATACAAAATAGTATAATTTCTTATCACACAGGGAAAACTGTTAAAGGAAGTCATTTTAACATCAAGCCTCATTTCTTTAACTTGTTAGATTAAGCAATTAGATAATAGATAAATAAATAAATAACACAATAATCATGTAAGCGTTTTGATCGTATATCTTATATAATTTCGTGCAACTTAAACTTGGTAAGTTGCAAGGTTACCGGAACTTTGGAGGAAGGCCAAAGAGGTCGTATTGTAAACATTGCGTCACGGATGTTTCGTTTTCAGTCTACGTTGCCGTTCATGAATGAACAGAATCCGGCGTGGAATTTTTAACTTGGTTAAGCAAATAGTAACTTAAATATCTGTGTTCAATTGGGGTAAGTTAGAGTGCTCATAAAATATTTGATGATAAACAAATAATGTCTTCTCTTTACCTAGAGGGATCGCTATTAGAGCTACCCCAAAGTCTATGGGTTCTATGAGCTATTCCCTTTGCCACCTCAGCCTCATGACTCATATGGCTAGGTCTTTGACCCTGGTTTTTCTGTAGATCTCCTCATTTCTAATTTGATTAAGCAGAGAGACTCCAGCATCGTTCTCTGTATAGCCAGCTGTGCGCGTAAGACTGAGCTTTATAAAACACATTATGATGAGTTATGTCCAGCAGTGGACGTCCATCGGTTGAAATGATGATGATGATGAAAAAAATAATGTGAATTTTGTTATAACTTTACCATCATCTAGCAAAATACTGGTAAAATATAAAATTGTTACTGCTTCTGTGCTGCAAAGGGTAAGGGGTTGTCTTGTAACATGTAAGCTCTTAGTTTGATTCCGTCACCAGTTGTGGTAATTTTTAGGAACACCTAACTACTCCTTTGTTTAGTTTGCCTGTGAGTGTTTGAAAGCTAGACTGTACTAGGTTTTACAATCTGTGGTAACATTGTCAAAAATTAGCCCAGTGTTAAAACAGACAAATATTAATAATAGTTGATGTAGTAATAAATGACCATTAATTGTCAAGCTAATCTTACCTGTTTATGGTGCATCCTGATAATTAACAAACGAGGCTCTTGCTCCCACCAAACCTTATTGGGCCAGCATGGTGGGAAATGGTCCCTGGTGTCTGACGGTACTGGAAGTTATACTGTTTATGTGATAGTCCCATGCGGGCAGCGTGGGACCGATCGATATGGAAATCCTTGGGAGAGGCCGATGTCCAGCAGTGAACGACTATTGGCCGATGATGATGAAATGCATAGAATATATTCAAAACTTTTTTTTATTAATTAGGCCGAAGGTAAACCCAAGATCTGTTGAAAATCGTAGGACAGCGCTGAATGTGGGCAATACTGTATTTTTTTTATTCAACAAAGCGACGAAACGAGGAAGAAGTTCACATGATGATAAGTGATACGTTTACTTATAACAACGTGGGGATTTTATACAGTGCACCACATTGCGCTCATCGCCTTGAGACAGTGTTAAGTTTATTTACCCCATTAATTACATTAGCTAAACCACCCTTCAAACCGTAACACGGCGATCTTTGTACACTACTGTTAGACGACAAAAATGACGATGGTAACTACTTAGACGGTTTCCAGCAACACAGTCTTACCCGTAAACTGGTGTTTGCTGAACCAAAAGGTATGGTACAGGAAAAAAAGCAAACAGGAAAAACCACTATAATAGTTACGCGTAACATTGTAACTACAATGAAAGCAGGCCAGTAGGCTATCACTACGCGCTGTAATAACACGGCAAATATAAGGTAATACTTATAATGATACAAAAAGTAAGTAAATTATGGTCATTACTAGTCGTCAACGTAAACAGTAATCATGGCCGCTTGTAGCCGTCGTAGAGACGTTCACCTTTGTGCTCGTGTTGATGGCCGGAACACGGTGATGATATTATGATAGTAGATCTACATGAGGGTGGTAACTCTGCAGGTGGAAGGAGAACACCTGGATGTTATAAAGCAAGCAGATAACCGCTTAGTCACGAAGATACATAAGTTCCTTTACTGCCTATAAGTTGAAACAGGAATTGAAGTTGGCACCTCCGGGTGATGAGACAAGTTCATACAATAAATAGGTGGCGGATCTTTTCGTTATATCCCGAGAAAAACTGTTAAACATAAACTGCTTCTCGGGGGAAGGAGTACTGATACATCCTTGCACTAACCTTGAGCAGGTCCTGGCTAACCCAGCATACACCTTTTTCATTCATCATTTTCACCTTAATCGCTGTCTTAAAGGCTGACATATTTTTCCTCTAAATATTAAGGAACTGGAGAAACTAAAATTCCCCTTTTTTTTATTTATTCTCAATACCTGGTTGCTGATTTCACAACTGGTACACCGAAGCACATCATCAGCTTATTATATTGACTCCTGAAGTAGCACCAGGTCTGATGTATTACTTAATTATGGTACAGGAAAAAAATTATAACAATAGACTAACATTTGAACACAGTTGAAGGTATTTTTTTTTATTTTGTTTTTATTATATATTTAATACATACCTCAATTCAAATATGAAAATTGTACAATTCCAACATAACTTTAATTATTAATAGTGTTTTCTCCCTATCATCATCATCTCACTGCTGGACATAGTTATTACTGTAATGTAATCATCTCTATTATTGTAATAATATTAGGTTGGGGAAAAAGAAATCCATTATTTTTTCGGTACATGGCTGTAGTGATAAATTTCTCGTAAAGTATCGATCATACAGTTTCAGATTTATGCTCGTTGGAAAGGTGACATTTCGCAGTAAAAAAATTCTTTTGCTGTTTTTTGTTTGGTGCAATCAATTGTGAGTTACAGGGTGTTAAAAATGGAAGTGAACAAAGAGAAAATTCGGTACATTTTACAGTTTTTCTTTGACAAAGGCGAAAATGCAAGCCAGGCGGCTAAAATTGTAAAAGGTGTTTATGGAGCCGATACTGTAACAGCTAATTATGTGCAATTTTGGTTTCGTAGATTCCGTTCAGGAATTTTTGATGTTAAAGATGCACCTCGCACAGGTAGGCCGTTCGACGAAAATGTCGATAAAATCGAAGAAATGATCGAAGTTGACCGGCATGTTAGCAGTCGTAACATCGCCCAGGAGCTAAAAATGGACCACAAAACAGTTTTAAACCATTTGCACAAAGCTGGATTCAAAAAGAAGCTCGATGTGTGGGTGCCACACCAATTAACAGAAAAAAACATGATGGATCGAATTTCCATCTGCGAAGCCTTGGCCAAACGGAATGAGATAGACCCATTTCCTAAACGGATGGTGACTGGAGATGAGAAATGGAACACATACGATAACCCTGTGCGAAAACGATCATGGTCAAAGAGCGGTGAAGCACCTCAAACGGTGGCCAAACCAGGACTAACGGCCAGGAAGGTTCTGCTGTGCATTTGGTGGGACTGGAAGGGGATTATTTATTATAAGTTGTTTCCATATGGCCAAGCACTAAATTCTGATCTCTACTGTCAACAACTGGACCGTTTGAAGATAGCAATTGAACAGAAACGGCCAGAATTGGCCAACAGGAGAGGTGTCGTGTTCCACCAGGACAACGCTAGGCCACACACGTCTACAGTGACTCCCCAGAAACTTCAGGAGCTTGGTTGGGAAGTTTTAATGCATCCGCCATACAGTCCGGACTTGGCACCAAGCGATTACCATCTTTTTCTTGCATTACAAAATTTCTTTAGTGATAAAAAATTGGCACCTAGGGAAATTGGGAAAATCAGCTACTAGACTTTTTTGCAAATAGAGACCAGGACTTCTACGAGAGAGGCATTATGTAGTTACCTTTAAAATGGCAACAAATCATAAAACAAAACGGTGCATATTTGACCCAAATCGGACAATCCGAAGCATATTAAATAAAGTCCTGAAGTTCATATAAAAATAATGGATTTCTTTTTCCCCAACCTATAATAACAAAACATCGTAATGTTATTATATTAATATAGTAAATTAACATGGTTACTGGTTCACTGGTGGTAGGTCCTTTTACCGGAGACTGTCTTGGTAGATACCACGGCAGCCGCTATTTCTGTCGCCAAACAACAGTGTGCAAACATTACTGTGTTCCGATTTGAAGGTAGTTGAAGTTAGTGAAATTACTAGGGTGACGAGACTCGAAATCATATGCCTCAAGGCGATGAACGAAATCTGGTGCTATGAATACCATCTTAACTAGCGCCACATCGTTATGTGCAAGCGTATAAGCGTTAACATCAGGTGAATGTCTAGCCCATCTAGTCGTTTCATTGAATAAAAAAAAATACTATTTTTTTTTTACTGAAAGAGTACAAAAGAATGAAAGGAAGCAATGAGAACGCCTGTTGAATATTTAAAACTATGCAGCAACAATATGGTAACCTCTTCAAGGCCAAGGCGTTTTAAGTTCATCGCTCCGTAGACTTCCGTTCGGCGATGGTTTGCTACGTTTTTTTATCAGGCGCTTACAAAAATAAATTAATTCATATTTTACGACTCAGAAACATTCTCGTTTCGGGGAAAGTATTAAATTATGACTTTCACTCAATGTTTACTTTCTTCCACTCATTTTTAAGGAAGACTAATGTTTAAACATTAACAATAACTGTTTCAATAATATTAAATTTATTCATCGATGGAAAGGATGAATTTTTGCAACACAACCTACTAAGCGACCAGAAGAGGATGTTATTCACCTGATGGTAAATTATATACATCTTTTCATAATTCAGTACTTGTTAAGATGATATACACAACAACACATCTTGCTCGCATTGAAGCATAAAATGTTTAGACTATACCCCAGCAATTTCACTAGCTACAACGCCCTTTTAACCGGAAAACAATAATGTTAGCACACTACTATTTGGCAGCTGAAACAGTATTAGTTAAAAAATATATTCAAAATCCCTTTCACAAATGACCTTTAGCTGTAAATATTAACTTCATAATAGTAAAACTAAGAACATATTCTAACTGGGAAAATAAGGTCGTTGACCTTAGACATAATTATAGTGTAAAAATTTGTATAATTATCAATTATCTACAAGTAAAGACATTTTGTTTAACAAAAGGCCTATTGCTTTATTTACAACTATCGCCATATTTAATATAGCTTCAAGTATTTGATACTCAAGGTTAATAAATTCTTTAGGTACCAATTTCTGATACCTAACAACTAAATTTAGATACAAAGTTTCCTTTTTCATTACTGTTGTAGCAAGTATTATTATTAATAAATAGTTTTTTTTTTTTATTTCACTTTATAAGTGAAGAGGTTCTGACGTAAAAAGTTCTGATATTCATCAAGTCTTCGGCAAGCTCTACTGCTTGTAGTTCTGTTTCCAGAGACCGTCCAGGTAGGAACCATCGCAGCTCCTATTGCAGCCGAAGCAATAGTGTACTATTATGTTCACTGTGTTCCGGATTGAAGGACGTTGTCACTAGTGAAATTATTAGAGTAACGAGACTTTACTCTTTATGACTCAAGGCGATGGATGCAATGTGGTGCAGTGTATACCGGCCTATTTAACGCCACATTGTTAATAGCAGGAGTATCACTTATCTTTAGATGAACGTTTCTCTAATCCGGAAGCTTCATAGAATAATAAAAAAAGTTGCAGCTAAGCATACAGCCTAGGATATAGTATAAAGATGTCATATATAATTGTATCTGCTATTTGTTTTCTAACGTCTTTTTTGGATGAGGAGGGAAGGTAGAGAGGGTTGCAATAATATTACGCTTCTTTAGGGTAAGTAAGGTTTGGTTTACTAAATATAAGTAAAGACACAATTCGGCATAAGTTGAATTTCTAATTTATGGTGATATGTCAGTCTAGTAAAGCCAGTTTAGAAAATACCCACTACACCACACTGAGCTTCTCGAATGAGCTTCTTGAGACACAAGTTAGAATATCTTACTAAATATGAATAAGTTTATATCCTTTAGGAATGTATGAAAATGATAAATGTTATTAAGTATAATACAAAAAACCAAAATATTCTTTTTAATCGATATTATTTTTTATATAATAACTTTATATGTAATGGACATCTTAGAAGTCTAAAGTTTTAAGTAAAGCATCCAAGAGAAAGCTTTAATAAATTCCTTAGAAACGTTTAACGGAAGTCGAAATATTTTCTCTCTATATCATTTAAAAAAGGCTTTTCTAGAAAATGGTTTAAAATAAATCACGTTATAATGTTCACAGAAGTTTTTATTTTAACATTTCAAATAAATTACACACAATCACACATAAAAAAAAAAAAAACGACAACACAAAATAGGCTATAAGGTAAATAAAGTGTTAGAAAGGATTTCTATAGTACAAATCATATTTTAACATTTATAAATATTTAAATATATAAATGTATATATATATATATATATCAATATTTAAAAGATACTAATAAAAAAAATCGTAATTAATACATACATAATAAACATATATAAATACTATAAATAGATAGATATAAATAGATATAGTATTGCAATGGATAGATATATTGGATGACTTTCTAAAGTATATTATACTTATTTATCATACGTTTCTATGGATACATATATACATTATTTACACGTATAAACAATTAAAAAAAAAGACAATAAATAATAATAATATCACAAAACTAAAAATAATGTTACTATGCGATATCATACAAATAAAAATCCTTTTCAGTCAGATTATAACGCGAACAGAAAAAAAAAACCAAATAAAACAAAATAAAATGACCGAAAAGAAAAAAAAAATAAACAAAACTAATAAAAAATCACACGCACATACACATTCACACGGACATACGTACAACAATAAATAAATAAATAAAAGATGTTGATTATTGTACCCGGGATAAATTATTTGGTTTCATTGAACTCCTATTGGCTGTAGGCCGAGTACGCCATGTTGCTGGCGTCGTTCTTTGAACGGGACCAGCCGCCGTCCCAGCCGCCGTGGGGGTGCTCCTCGTGAGCCGTCACCCAGGTGTGCTCCTCCTGGGCATGCTTCTTCGCAATGAGTGCCTTCACGATAGCGATGACTTTGGCGATGAACGCGATCTTCGCCAAAAGCGCGATCTTGAACAGCGAAGCGGCGATCACAACGAGAGCAAATACGACCAGAGCCACGGCTTTAACCTTCGCGAGGATGGCGAGGGGGATGAGCAGCTTCAACTTCTTCTTGATCTGCTTCTTCTTCTTGCCACGGCCTTCGGCTATTGGAAGAAAGACAAAGCTTTATTTAAAAAAAAAATCGATACAGCTTCACTAGCGACAACTTCCTTCAAATCGGAACACAGTAATGTCTGTAGTTTGCAAATATAAGCGTTCTGGTTCCGGTTTGAACGGCGCTGTAGCTAGTTTAATTACTAAGGTAACGAGATTTAATATTATACGTCTCAAGGCGACGAGCACAATGTGGTGCAGTGTATAACATCTTAACTACCACCTTATTGTTATGAGCGGGCGTATCAATTACCATCAAGTGAACGTCTGATTCGTTTAGTCGCTTCGTCGAATAAAAAAAAAATATATATATTTTCGGAAATCAAAATGGCGGCTGAAACAGTGTCAACGCATATATGGCTATTAGGTTATATGAATAACATATTGTTAAGAAACTCACAAATCTCAGTTACGAGTAAGTTAGTCTAGTGTCTGTAATCTACTTTTCTTTTTACGGTTAAGAGTAAAACATATGCTTAACGGTTAACTTGATATGACAGTTAAAGAAAGAGCCGAAAGCCTTACCGGTTTTATACCGTTGTTTATTTATATCAATATATTTATATATGTTATTGTTTCAACGGAAACTTCGATCGCACTTTTAAAACGGTAATGCAACCGGTTGAACACTAAAGCTTTTTAGGTTGTATCACCAAAACACTGCAACTTTCGCAACAAGTTAACAATGGAAACGTAAATACTTTTAATAGTAATCATCATCATCAGCATCATCATCTTAACGTATCTCTATCCACAGACATAAACCTTTGTATATATGTTAATACTCCAGAAGTAAAATAACATACACAACATCAACCTATAAGTATGAAGCTTTACTTTAACTGTCTCCCTATTGTGGTGGTTAACTACTTGGACAACATGGAAGTCCTGGTTCGCTTCTGGAGTCATACGTCGTGTAGTAGTTAACCCATCAGGTTAACTACTAGACTCCTATTGTAAAACTACGTCTATAGTAATATTGTTGTGTTCCATGTCTGCTTCTCTATCCACGACCTCATTGTCACTTAATATTAGGAGAAATTTAAGTGTAATATTACCTCTTAAGTTATAAACCTCTGCAAAACTGATACACGAATGAAGTTTAAATATCTAACAAAGGTATGAGAACATTTTGATGAAACATCATTAAATTAATTAACTCCACACAATCGCCACTTTGTATTTTGGAAAGTGCGTACTAAATTTTAATTGTTGGAGAATGTCCACTCGCTGCATCTTATTATTAAACATTTACTTTTAACTTGATATTATTTAATAATAATAAAAAAACTTTGTTTACTTTTAATGTTACTGAATCATTGATATTACTTATCAAAACTTCTACAGCAAGTTTTTTCTTGCTGTTAGTCTATAGAATATTTATTGGTTATAAGGAAATCTATAGCCAATGATTCTATATCTCTCTCTCTATTTGTTTATATATCTATAACAGCCTTGTTATGTCGAATATTCGGATATAAACCTCTTCTCTATTCTCTAAGACAGAAAGGACTGTATCACGCTGATCGCCTACCTTCACTAGTTGGAGAGTTTAAGACTATCCATTGCTATATCCATAGATTACAGAATTATGATGATAGTGATGATGATTAAAAGCAAATAGATTTTCTCATGATGGCTGAAGTTAAATTCCTATTTCGCACCAGTTACAGTAATAGTTAAGAAAGTAATTAATTTCCCATAGACATTTATAATTTACTAGATGCACCGCCGGTGGAAGACAAGTCAATCTCAACTATGAATATGTTAAAATTCTAATAGGATCTTCTTCCTATCAAGTTAGTTAAAGGATTTAATGAAATATTAGTTTTGTTTGTAGGTATACCAATAAATTTTAAGGAAGTACACAATTTTTTTCTTTCATAGGAATAAATGTTGAAATCATTGTTTTTAACTGTTTAGGAAATTATAAACATAGTACTGATGGAAACTTTAGCAAGACTGAACATTTCTTGTGAGGAAGAGTTTCTAATATTTCATTTAAAATTTTAGATCTCATTCAATGTAAGGTTTTGAAATACGAATTTAGTCTTACCTTCGTCGATGGACCTGGATTCTTCTTCGTCGTCATCAGATCCGTTGAAGCTAACTTCCAAGTCGCTTCTCTGGAGGAGGTTCGATGTGCTTTCCCACAGTCTCTCATTGATTTGCCTGCTTCTTACTGCTGGGTCAGAATCAAGAGGTTCCAGGCTCCTTGCTTCTTTGGGTCCGTTATTGTAGAGTGTGACTCCTTCGAAGATATTCAGTTTTCTCACCGTTCCCAGTCTTTCAGTTGCCTTCAGCGCTTGTTCCTGTGAAATAAATTAGTTTTATTATATATTTATGTATCTTATAATATTTATAAGCAGCTAGCGTTGTATACTAAGTTACATTTTTTTTTTTAATTTACTTATACGATAAAGATTTTATATGATTTTTGATTTAAAATTAAATATCATCATGTTTATGTTTTAAAGGAAAACTTTATAGAGCTTCTACACATTATTTAATAAACTGTAAGCTTTCATTTTCTGTTATTTAATACTTCCGTAGGTTAATAAACTCTTTTAACTTTTGTATTTATGAAATGTTATAAATTCACACGGAGAACACAATCGGTACGTCTCGCCTCTCGAAAGTGAGTAGGGATTGGCGTACCGAAACCAGTTAGTCCTTTCGACGTAAAATGATAAAGAAAAAAAGAAACCGTTTCAATCAAAATCTTCGAGTTAACACTGAAATTACCTTTAAACACATATTCAAATCACTGTTCATGCAATTCACAAAGTTTCCGATAACAGTTTTCATCACTGAATCTTCCTGTGACACGGGGACACATGATGCTATACCCACTACACTTAACAGTATAAAGAACTTCATCTTGTTGTAAGGTTTTTTGTTTTTTTTTTTTTTTTTAATTTTTGATGCACGTTCTCAAGCGGGGCCAATTGGACTGTGGTCATCGGCACATTGGAAAGAGTTTTTTATCTAAATTTCCCCCACTACTCTGTTTGGCCACATTAACATTTTAAAGTAATTGATGCCATATCGGAGACGGAGAAGACATTATGCCATAGTGAGTGACATAGTTATTCTTTCATTAATATTTATTTTTTTTTTCTTCTTTCAGATAGCGCACGCTTTTTCTTTCTTTTTATGTAAAGGTTTATGCGAAAGGTGCGAATGAGCTTAGACGTCTTATAGTGATGATCAATATTATTTAAACTTATTCATACATTATTGTTATTAACAAAAAAAAACAGTACAAAATTTATAAATAATTTATTAATAAATTAAATTGAGGTACTCCCATGAAACATTCATTTTTAATTCACACACACACATACAAATAAATAGATATACACTATGTTTTGGTTTAATGTCCTAATTGTCCAGAGTATGCTAGCGATTGTGCGTCGTTCACTTTCCTACTCCAGCCACCAGGAGGCTCGTAGGAGTATCCAGGATTGTCGTCATGATGCTGAGGAGAAGCGGCATATGTGATCACTCCTGATGATTGATTGCTTTTGCTCAGCAACTTTCTTATAAGATTGAAGGCTTGTATAGCGAATGCAATCTTTCCTAAGAAGACCGCTTTGACTGCGACGAAGGCAATTATTCCAAGGAAGAGAGGGACTAGAGCGGCGAGTTTGACCTTCAGGAGAAGAAGCAGAGGGAGAAGCTGCTTGATCTTCTTCTTCTTTTTGCCGCGTCCTAGAAAATAAAAAGTAATTTATTTTTAAGTTTAGATTCCGTACGTTTTATTTCCGACGTATTATAGTACATTGACACAAAGGGACGGGGCAATAAAATTGTAAGATCATATTTATCATCAATCCCACATGTTTCCTTTACTGAACCATTTTCTTCATTAGCCGGTAGACGACCACTGCTGGACATAGGCTCTCCCAAAGATTCCTGTATCGATTTAAGCCATTTTCCAACATGTTGGCCCAATACGGGTTGGGTTGGTGGGAGATACTGGACCTGGTATAGTAATACATTTCCAACATGACCTACATGATGTATTTTAAGATAAACTAAGTATAATTTAACATTGTTATAATTTAATCCTCAAAACTAAATTTACCTTCAGCATCGAGATCCCGTCCTGCTTCAGAGCCGTCAGACAGGCTTAATTGCAACACATGGTTGTCCAAGAAATCGCCAACATTGTTGGCAATTCTCTCCTCCAGTTGAGTCTCCCTCGCCTTCGGATCTTCGGCCAATTGTTCGTAGCTGCGCGACGATCGAGCTGACCCAGTGCTTATTAGACTTACACCTTCGAAAATATCCAAGCTCTTAGCAACAGCTAGTCTTTCCGTTAGCTTATACGCTTTCTCCTGTAACAATATAGACGAACTTTTACATCATTTTATATAGTTAAGTTATAAAATTAAATAACTTTGTTGCTTATATTTTGTCAAAGTTATAACGACGTAACTTATAATTTCAGACTCTTTAAGTTTTGAGCAAATTTATAGATACAAGGATTGTGGATTGATGGATGTAGTTAAAACAACTCTTTCGTTACTAAATACACAGTTAGCATCCTTTGTTTAGGTTTTATAAGCACTTCACTTCACTTTGAACTTAACACGTAAAGTCACTTTTCACCTTCAAACACAATGTCGTGTCGCCGTCAATGCACTCGGAGACGGCGCCCACGAAGTTCTCCGCGACGCCATGTTCAACGGGACTGCTGTTCACTGTTGCTATAGTGGCAATTGTTAATATGAACCTCCACATTTTAACTATTGAAGTTAATGCTCGTACTTCAAGTGCCGGCGCTGGGCTAGTTATGATATCTACCCAAAAAATCTTATGGATTTTATCCTTCGAGCCCCCACTACGTTTCCGTCGGAGATGACGCAAAGTATGTGTGCACTGTTTGACGGCGTGTGCTAAATGATGGGCCGTGTGTCGCGTAAGCTCTGCATACGTAAGGATAAGTAGAAAAATAAATATTGGATGTTAGAAAGCGTAGTTTGCTCACAACTCCCCCAACGCGACGTTTGTGAACTCGGTGCAAATGAGATGAAAGAAAAAGTGTGGTTGTTTGCACTTCATGTGCCTAGACGTAAGTCAAGTGAAAACGATTACATGAATTTCATCTCCACGTTACGCAAAGTGGCTACTTTGCGTTGACAAAGCAGAAATTAAAAATAAAAGAACCAGTAAATACAAACAGACAAAATGATTTGATCCCTCTCGCATAAGCATTGTCTAATTTTATATACGGATATCTTTAATTCACCACATTGGAGGTCATAATAGTCAATAATATGAAACCGGAAAGGATAGTGTGGTGTGGCCCAGAAACTGGCATTCCGTAGTACATTACGGTCATACCACGTATCTATAGTTTTCCTTTTCACTTGAAGTTAGAGAAATATAAAACTTTTGCTTAATGTCTAAAGAAAAAAATCAACTTTTATACAAAGTATATTGCTTCATGTTATATATAAGATTGAAATATTTTTCCAAAATCATTCAGAATGTATTATTTCTTTATTCAGTGAGATTCCTATCGATATGGAGATCTTTGGGGGAGGCCTATGTCCAGCAGTGGACGTCTATCGGCTGATGATGATGAGGATTCAAAAAAGAAGTTTGAAGCAATTGGAAGGAAAGATGTTACTACAATTTTCAGTCGTTCTTCCAGAGGATCTTTTCACAGCATTACTGCTTATGGACATAATATGTTACGTTTCAATACTCTACTAATTTTATTAGCTGCAAAGCTTTATCGGGGTTCATGTGATGCTCTAATGCAATGTATAGGTATTTGGAAATAACTTATAGAGGTATAAATTTGATATGAAATACTTATAGATATAATAACCTAACCAACCGAATCAATACGACATGGGAACTTAAAGAAAAGAGCCTGCCATTTCCTTATAGGTCGACAATGCAGCTGTGACCTCTCTGGTGTTGCGACTATCCACAGGTGTTAATGGTCATTTTCCACCTGGTGACCTGTTCGCTAGTTACTCAGCCTTCTTATAAAACTTAAAAGCTATCGATTTTTCTCCATCTCTTAGGGTTGACTTGCGAATAATGTTTAAGTCATTAGGTCCGCTCTCTGTGCATGAATGCGACTAGTATAAGTAAATATGGAAAAATGATAGTCAAAAATAATAAAAAAAATAAAAATCTTGTTGCCTGTTGAATAAAATTGGCCATCACTAGAGAAGCATCCATGTTATATTTATTCATAAATCAATTTTATGAATATTCACATAGAAACTTGATGGTTATGTAAAATTTGAGATCTAATTGCAATAGAAAGAAGTATTAGTTAACTCGGACCCGTAATGGATTATACAGATTATTTTGACTGTATTCACACGTGACCATGTTCATGTGTGTGCGTTTCTCTTGCTGTGAATGTGTGTGTCACTATTGATTTATGCGTTTTAAGTGAAAGTGGTGTGGCCGGCTCGAGACAAGCTAGCGTCTTTTCCTATACCTACCTTCAAAGGTACTTCGTAAAAATGGGGACTTTATATGTTCGTATTTGAATAACGGTGGTGGCCTCTGACGCTGGAGACCATCTAGGCACCATTGCAACTGTTATCTCTAAAATACCAGTAGTATTCAAATATTTTTGAGGTTACAAGATTAAATATCTCATAACGACAAAAACAATATGATACAGTACACACTTTCTTCAACTTGGTTAACTGATTGGAATTTACTTTTTTCCTACAAACTTGTTCTCAAAGTATTATATTAAGTATAAGAAATGAATTATAATGAAGATACTTTAATACCTGAACTCAATTAAGTAATTAAACTGAACAGGAAACTAGTTCATATTTAATATACTATTCTGTTACAGTCATATTTTAAAAACAAATATTTGCTAAACTGTTTAGTAGTGTAGTTTGTATAAGGTAAGTGTATAATAAATATCTATTTATTTCTAAATTTCTATACTATTAAGACCTAAAATAATAATTTTATAATGGTTTAAATTGTTATTAAAAATCGTTAATATTATAAGATAACAGTGTTAGTAAAATCCTTAACACTTTCTATAGAAAAGCTTTTTAATTTGTGCGTATAATGACCATATCAAGGCGTATTAAGTTTATATTGTATTTAAAACTTTCGATTGAATTCCAAGCAAGAACTTAAATGTAATTTTTTTTCTTCAATTAAGCAAAGAGACAATCGGAATCTTCACCTGATGTTAAGTGATACGCCTGCCCATAACAACACAGCGCTAGTTAAGCTAGTATACACAACACCACATTGCGCTCGACGCCTTGAGTCATTCGATGTTAATTTTCCTTACCCCAGTAATTACACTAGCTACAACTCCCTTCAATTCGGAGCTCCATTGGTATCTACTTAGACTGTCTCCGCCAAAAGAGACCTAACGCCTGTAAATAACAATCCAAAGTCACAAAGGTAATGAAGTACGTAACGCTCGCCATAGAACGAACTTGCTTTTTAATTTTGACGCGTTATATCATGAAGCACCATATCAATGTTAATTAAGATTACATTTAAACAATTAAAAGTTATGTTTTATTGTGAAATATATAGTCAATGTATATGTTCATTTATTTCTGCGCATATTAATGTATTGAAATATTAAACTTTTGACTGTAATATA
Source organism: Troides aeacus (assembly GCA_033220335.2). NCBI lineage: Eukaryota > Metazoa > Arthropoda > Insecta > Lepidoptera > Papilionidae > Troides > Troides aeacus. The sequence goes on along the minus strand of CM067294.1, from coordinate 5,830,257 downwards.
CAAAAAAAAAACGGATTGTTTTATGAATAGAAAGAATATTGAGCGGTTGATTACATCATGGCGCGAAACTGAGCATCGTATTTCGGATTCATTCATTCGTAACATATATATGATAAAATTATACACTCAACTTTCACTCCGAACCTATAGAAATTCGGAATTTACATGGTTAAAGTAACACGACATACTAATATATGTTGACATAGTTTTATACATCCAATATATATATCAATAATAAATATGTTTTAATTATTTAACTATGGAACCTCCCTCTATACGTCTGGATGATATTAGGGTTCATTTCTGTGAGCTTCATCATACTTTTAGTGATGGCGGGTTCTGTTGTCAGAGACCATCTAGACCACGACAGCTTATACACTGATAAACAGCAGTGTTAAAAAATTACTATGTTCCGTTTTGAAGGATGTTGTAGCTTGAAATTATTGGGGTAACGAGACTTAACATGTTAAGGGTTAATGCGTATGAAGTATTGCTGTGTACACCACTGTAACTAGCGCCATGTTATGAGCAGTCGTATCACTCATCATCAGGTGAACATCCAGCTCTTCTCGACGATTGGTAATTAAAAAAAAAAACAGGCACTTGGATATTTTAGTGAATTGTGATCGTGTTTTTCTCCTATTCATATAAATCTGCATATCCCAGCAGTGGGAGAAATTAGCTGTTTATGTTCCAGCTCAACTCACGGGATCCAAGCGAACCTCACCTGCTGATAATCAACTAACGAGGCTCTGGCTCCAACCAACACGCATGGAGCCAACGTGGTGGGAAATGACCCCAATTCTTCTATATGAATACCCACTCGATCAATCTGGGAATCATTCGTTAAGGCCAATGTTCAGCATTAGACCTGTATCGGCTGATGATGATGATGATGTTCCATCATACTTTATTATTATGGCGATGACGAATTTGTTTTTCTCAGTATATCGCTAAATATCTTTTGCCGACTGCGGCGACCCATCCGTCTGATGCGTGAAGTTTTGATGATCCATCAAGCTCGTAATTCTTCGCCATTTTAACTGAACTACCATGACGAGCCGTACAAAAGCCTTTTTAGATCTTAAATCATCGTTTATCTTAATCGCGATGAACAACACTCCATACAAAGAGATGTCTCGAAGAGATATTTAATACATAAAGAAACTCTTTTATATCGTTCTCTATGAAAAGGATTCTTTTGTTTTTTTTTTTAATTTAAAAAGATATATAACCATAAACCTTTATGCTAATCAAGTTGATTTAGAACTTTCTAGAAATACGATTTCAGAAAAATTTTATAGATTTATTAAGCAGTGCTTTCTTTTATTTAATGCTTTCATCTTACTATGGAGAGTAATATTTCAAGTATTTTTTGAAATATATATCAAATTTATTACTCTATTTAAATCTTTATTGCGACACCTAAAATTAGGTTATGGGGGGGGAGGGGTACAAGATTCAGCCCACCTCACCTGCTCTTAGAGCAGCCTGCGAATCAACAAACGAGGCTCTGGCTCCCATCAACCTGCAAAGGCCCAGCGTGGTGGGATTTGGCCCAAATCCCTCCCATATGAAATCCTTCAAACGACGGTACCGGAGACGGATACTCACTGTGATCTGATGAAGATCGCGGGAAGCCGTTAGATGTAGCCAAAGCAGGACCGATCGATGTGAAGGTCTTGAGCTAGGCCTTGATCCAGCAGTGAATGCCTTTCCACTGATGATGATGATAGAAAATGATGATTTCGAACCCCCAAATATTTTTTTTTTTGCTTTTTCACTTTAGTTTAAAAATTGGTTATTTCTTCTTTCTTGCATAAATATATTATATAAGCAGTAATCTCATTGTTTCCTCTACCAGGACTCGGGTTTTCTATCAGACGAAGAGAGTGAAAGTTGGACAATATGACATATTAACGAAAGCTGTTCTTGAAACATGTCGGTTTTCCTTCACCGGAAGTGACTCTCACTGAGAATCTAAACCGCTAACGATTGCTCTAAAACTGAGTTAAAAAAATATAAAAAGCTATATTGTTGTTAAAATAAATTGATTGTATGTGTATGTCTTCTCTGCTCTTACTGGTGGTAGGTCTCTGTTACAGCTTACAAATAGTAATGTGCAAACATCACTGTGTTCCTGTTTGAAGGGCGTTGTAGCTAGTATAATTACAGGGGAACCGAGACTCAACATATATCTTAGGCGACGAACGAAATGTGGTGCAGTATATATCATCCCGACTAGCGTCACGTTGTTAGGGGCGAGCGTATCATTTACCATCAGGTGAAGGTCCCGGTCATCTCTTTGCCTAATTGAATTAAAAAAGAAACCTACATAGATTTTAATGTTAAAGGCTTGCTAATAAGAATATAAAATGAGTGGATATAAATAATTATAGGCTATTATTTATTTAGGTTAAAATAGTCCAGTCTACGTTAAAACCATACTGCTATATGGCTGTGAGAGATGGACCGTCACCAAGATAACCTCGCACCAGCTCCAGGTCTTTGTCAACCGTTGTTTTCGTCGAATTCTCGGTATTCACTGGCCCGAGAGAATCTTCAATGATAATGTCTTGGAGATCTGCGGCGAATCTCCAATCGATTTACAAATTAATCGCATATGGAAGTGAGTTGATCATCTTCTAAGATCTAAACCATATTCCCAATCAGGCACTAGATTGCAATCTGCAAGGGAAACGCAAGCGCGCTCGGACTAGACAGATCTGGCGCCGCACAGCAGCAGACGAGGCGAAGAAGATCGGGAAGACGTGGAATGAAAGTAAGGGTGAAGCCCATGATCGAACTTTTGAGCGCGACGTATGAGAAAAAGGAACAGAATGAAGAAAAAAAGAGGAATAAGAACGGAAAGAAAGAAGGAAGACAAAAAACAGATAAAAAATGTAAAGATAAGGAATTAAAGCCTAGGCCCAAAAGTGCGCGGGGAAACGATTAAAAAAAAGATGGTGGGTCACTGTTGACGCTCTTTGCCCCATAGGATGTTAATATAAATAAAAAAATAATAATATATAGATTTTAATGTCTTAGGCTTGCTAACAACAATATAAACAAATGGTTATATACAAGTATAGGCTATTATTAGTGTGTCTATTCTTGGTCTATGTCATTATGTTCCACCTGAGGCCGCTGACCATGAATTATTATAAAACTATTAAGTAATTGAGCTCAAGTGTACATCAATTGTGTTACATCCGCAACTTGGCTGATGCAACGTTCAAGTTACGCTCAGTCCGCCGCACCCGGTGAAAGTATCCGCAACAGTTTTTATAAAGCCTGTCGCGGCGAAGCCTTTGATAACACCGCTTTACTGATAAATGAGTGTTGTTTGACAGGCCCTGGTGGCAGTTTGTGAGGCCCTCGTACACGTGTATTCGATACCCATGGAGCTTGAGCATCCGGTGAAGGAAATACATTGTTAAGAACTTGGAATAGCGTGTAAATAATACGTCCATCTTTCATGGACGTATGTCTTCCGACTCGTACATGGTGGATTAAATTTCCGATGCCCAGTAGTGGGAAAATTAAATGCTGTAGAAGTTACTTAAGTGGGGTACTGGTCTCTTGTGAATAATAACGCACTCAGCAGTATCAGCACTATATTGATAAACTAACTCTGACTAAGTACAATAGTATTACGAAGATCCATAGAGATCCAGTTGATGGATACAGTTGTATACTTCGTGATAGGCTACTGTCTTGATTCTTTGTATTACGACGATCCAAAGAGATCTATTTAATTGATACAATTATATACTTATTAAGACTTATTGAGCTAAGCCAATTTACAGGAGTATGTACGATTCTTATAAGAATTTGCGCTACGACAAACGATAGCGTGATCTATTGTTAATGTTGCCGCCATCTGGTGGGTTATTTGAAAACTTTTTGTTACAATGGGCTTTATATTTTTAATTAATATTTTTTTTACTTTACTGATATTTTACTTTTAATTGTATTAAACATTTGTCCAATGGCAAGTCCCTGTTTAGTAGAATACATTACAAGATCCAAATGTACAGCAGTACACATCCATGATTTGAGATGATGATGATGATGAAACTGTTGTCACAGTATATATCTATACACAGAGTTATATATTTTTTTGTAATTGTTCACCACTGAGTTAAATTATGTCATTATAAACATATAACGTCTCCATTAGTTTTTCTTATAAGTAGGCTTTTATGGTATAATTATTTTTTCTGTTTGTTTTTATGTTAATTAGATAATTAGTTATTTTGAATAAAAACCATTGACCATTTCAAATAAAGGATAACGTTATACTATAATGATAGAAAAACATATTTCATAAAAACACTAGTTCATGAGGTCTCTGTTGCTGGAGATCGTATACGTAGGTACCATCTCAATGCCCATTTCGACCGCTATACTACAAGGCAAACATTACGGTGTTTGGTTGAAGGGGGTTAGTGGGGTGGGGGTAGTTAGTGAAATTACTTAATATCCTATGTATCAAGTTGATGTGCACGTGGTGTAGTGTATATCGTCCTAACTAGCGCCACATGGAAAGCCGTTTCACTTATCATGAGATCAACGCCTAGCTCGTCTCACTCGATCGTGGAACTAAAAAGTATTTAATAGTCAAACTCTTTTCTGTTAGTTAATATTTAACTAAACGAATATTAAACAGATTATAAATTATAAAATTATGATCATTACAAGAATTTTAATATTATTCACATCAAAATAGTTATTTATCGTCATATTAATAGCGTACCTTTTACACACCTTAATGTGACTTACCTTGAAAAATGTGACCACTAGATTTTCACTTAGGCCCTACTTAAGTATAGTAACTTAACACGATATCTCTAAAACCTTAAAGCCTAGAGATTTGAAATTTAGTAGGAATATTACTTTTACTAGGTATAGGTCAGCAGTCAAAGTATTTTACGAAATTTCTTACCCACAATGAGTCGCTGAGTTTTTAATATGTGAACTGAAAGAGCAAAAACTAAACAAAAAAAATATTGAACGTTGTATGAAAAAACATAAATTTTTTTTACTTTAAAAAACCAATTAGTTACTTAACTAACAATTGGAATAAAATACTTAGTATTTAATTATATTTATTTATTTATCTTAAGGTGTATTTGATGCTTGTACTCTTTCAATATACCTTTGGTTGGTGTAGACATGTGATTAATACAGATAGAACATAAAAAAAAATATTAAAAAAATAATACAAACAATTAAATCTGTATGTATTCATGTATCTAAGCTTATATATATATATATTTTTTTTTGGAACAGAAAATTTCAAGTACTAGCTTAGAAATGTAGGATGAGTATATTGCCCAATAGGGCGGTCGGGCGCGCCTATGGCGTGGCATAGGAAGCGTTTCTCGTAAAACCATTCTGTTGAGAAGAAAGTGGCTGGTGATGAGTCAGTAGCTGGGTGGAGGTCGAGAATGCGTGTGACCTTGAACAACGGTACTTCGGACGTTAAAATGGGCCCCGTGCACACGGCGTGGTTTTCCGAAGATTTTCTACAGCATTGAAAAGTATTTTTACTTGTTAAGAGTAATTTAGAATCAACGTGGTATTATATCTGATGATTCCTGATACAAATGTGGTAGTGAAAAAATATTTGAAATATACTAGGTATTAATACCATGAAATTTGAAGACGAAGGAATAATGAGAATACTTCAATTCATTACCTAAACTAGATTGTTCTTAGGTTTAAATGGGAGTGAGACCATTATCCAGTAAGAAATTAAAAAGAGAGTAACAGAAAAGAAAGAGAATAATCTGCCTTCGAATAATTATAATGGGAGTTTAATTATCTACAAAGCTCATAGACCCCAGGTCCGCAAACCCTCAGTGCAATAAAGCCGTAAAAACCGAAAGGATTAATAAGCATCATCATCGATATCTTACTTCCCGTTTCATGTAAGGTCAGTACAACAAGTCGTGTTCTTCCATTTCCTTTCATCAATCGTCAACTCACCATTTTGTAAGCAACTAACAACATCATGATTCGAGCATATGATTACGTTAAGTGGCAATGGGGCCGTTGATGGCGAAGCAAGTCCAGAATACTCCGGTTCCCATATATTGACAGTGGAAACAGCGATGGTGTTAACAGATCAGATCAGTTTTTTATCCAATTAATCGGCGAGACGAGCGGAACTTTTATCTGATGGTATGGTGTTAGGATAATATATACGGCACCACATTACGCTCATCGCCTGAGCTGATTATCAATCATCAAGATGTTGAGTATCGGTGGCCCAGTAACCGAACTAGATTCAGCGCCATTCAAACCGGAACATTGTAATGTTTTGCGGCGAAAATAAGCGCTGTGGCGCTACCTACCCTAACAGTATGAGACAACAGAGTTATACTCCCACTGGTAGGTATTTGGACTGGTTCTTACGAACACCTCAAAAGGTGTCCCCGATATCAAACTAGGGACTTCCGTGTTATAAAGTAAACATTAACTTCACCATAGGGAGTAATTGAATATATAGTAAATGGAACTTATATATATATTACATATATATGGCGTTGGTATCGCCCACAGAGAACTCGCCCAGACAGGTAGTACATAGACTAGACTGAATGAAACATTGAGATTATTTAATATATAATATATATATATATATGACCGACCGATCGATGTGGGGATCTTTTGGACAGGCCTATGTTCAGCAGTGGACGTCTATCAGCTGATGATATATATCACGTCTCGTTCCCAATGGGGTAGGCAAATTCCACCTGTATCCTCTTGCTACGATCCTGGCACACCTTTTCCGCTTCCTCCACTTTTATGAGCTGATGATGATATGTATATAATCTAGTTGAGGTAAATTATAAGTGATGCAGTGTGTAAAGTTTAACAATGTAATCGGGTTGTGTGTACGGCGACTACGGCTATGGGTGCGGCCTCACTGACTTTCGCGACGGACCACACCCCTGGGTTGCCACTCACAGTCACGGACCACAGATACATTAACCTACTAAATTACCGTCAAACCAAATATACTGGAAGTACTTCTCCTACATTCAACATGGCTGCTGCGTCTTACTTTACAAAACTACGAAACTAGTATGACGTTCACCTGATGGTTAGTGATACGCCATTCCATAACGTGGCTTTAGTTAGTATGAAATACACAGAACCAAATTGTATTCGTCGCCTTGATACAAGATATCAAGTTTAATTTTCCCGATAATTTCACCAGTTTCAACGCACTTCTAACCGGAACACGGTAACGTCAGCACACTACTGTTCGCCGGCAGTTATATGGGCTGCAGTACATACCTAGACCGTCTCCAGCAACAGATATATACCATATACCAAGAGCTGCGATGGTATTAAGGCGGTTGGGCAAGGTAGACCTACCACCAGTATAAAATTAATAGACTTCAGGTTTTTTTTTTTCAGTCCTTTTCCTGAAAGTAAATGATACATCCTTTATAGAAAATCCTAGGCGTACATTGCTGGACAGGCCTTCGCCAAAGATTCCCACAACAATCGGGTAGGGATTTATATAGGGGAGATTTGGGCAGTTTCGTACCACGGTGACCTAATGTGGTTTGGTGGGATCCAGAGCATTGTTGAGTAGCATGATGCACCATCAGCTGGTGAGGTTGACCTGCAACCCTCATACCTCATATATAGGAAATTACGATTACGTAATATTTAATGAAATATATAGAAGCACTTTTAATACTAACAACAATTATAAATGTATCACTAAGCGAATTCGAATATAAACACTATAACTATCTATCTACTAGTGTTAGGTATCTAGTGGCATGATCAACAGTAATGTGCGGACATAACTCAGTTCCAGTTTGAAGGGCGTTGTAGCTAGAGAAACTACTGGGTTAAGGAAACCTAATATCTTATATCTGAAATTGATGAAGACAATGTGGCGCTGTATATGTTACCCTAACTAGCGCTCTTATGTCCAGGCGTATCACTTACCATCATGTGAATGTCTAGCTTATCTTGTCACTTGGTAGAATAAAAAAAAAGCTTCGGAATCGAACCAGCGTCTGCAGTTTTACACAGCGATTAGACCGCTGCGCCACTGATTCAATTCAGTCTCTTTTATCTGTTAAGTTTGTATAAGCTTTAAGTTTTTTTAACAAAGCAAAGGTTAGCGTTTACTCTTTTTTTTAAAGTTCTCTGCATCGTCTTTAAATCGTATAGAATCGGGAATAAGCTGTTATTTGTATGTACGTTAGTCGTTTGTATCCGGTTTGCAGTGAGCACTCACAACATTATATTTTCAAACAAACCTGTCGAGTTGACGGCCCACATCTGGTTAACAGGGTTGCCACCATCGTGTTGGAATAAAAATTATTTACTACTGTATCAAAAGGAAGTCTACTACTTTATGTATTTTTATGAGAAAATGGTAGATGATTGAGTTGTTGTTAATTAGATTTAACCAGTTAATTTAACTGAGAGAAAGCTAACAGTTAAATTCAGTGCAGAAATATTATATTTATAGTAGAAAGCGAGTCGATCAGGACGTTCACCTGACGGTACCTACTCCCACCCATAAAGATGTGGCGCTGGTTAGAATGATATACACTACTGTTTCCTACCTCCTAGACGATCTCCAGCAATAGAGACCTTACTAGTAAATAATTGGTAAGTAATGATGAATTTGTTTCTAGGCGGAGTTTTCAAGAAGTATTTCACGAGACTGTTCATCATCATCGACATCATGAACAAAGAACTTCCCACTTACCTTCGCTACTGACCCCACATTACCCAAACATACAAATATACTAGATGTCTCTGTTGCTGGAGACTCTCTAGGTAGGTACCACCGCAGCTTTTAGTTCTGATGATCAACCGACGACCAAGTGAGGGCTGTTAGATGCCTTACATCCATAAAAGTTGTTCTTGGATCATAGCGGTTTCTTCACTAGAATCCACTTTACTAGTAGTAAGTCTCTGTTACCGGAGACTGTCTAGATACCACCGAAGCTCTTTGAATCTGTCTCTAGAAGACTCTCTCTCTCTCTCTCTGCAATTACTGCCGCCAAATAGTTACAGTATTGTGTTTTAATTTGGAGGATGCTGTAGCCAGTGAAATTACTACGGTAACGAGATTTAACATCTCAAGTCTCAAGGCTACGAGCACAACGTGGTCCAGTGTATAATATCTTCAGTAGAGTCACATTGTTACGGGTAGGCTATTACTTTATTTCAGGTTCTGTCTGTCTCGGCGGTTTGAAAAAAAAAGCTTACTATCGATTGGTCACCAGATTATCACTCCTCCACTTAATATATTTGTAATGTAAAAAGCTATTGTGCCTACCCTAGCTGTCGAGACGCTTTATAAGCAGCTAACTTCAAGCACATGCAACACCTTGCATTTATTCATGCACGCGTCCACACACGCATACGTAAATATATAACGGCATTTTTTTTGTACTTAGATAAAAAAAAAAAAAAAAACTTTATCCAGATTGTTTTTCTATTAATACTCTATACAAAAAATGTAGACCAATTTTTTTTTTTTTTAATTAAGTATATGAATTTTGCTTGATCTCTATAAATATATGCGTCGTTACCAGTCGATAGAAGTCAACATTTACTTGCATTATAACTGAACACAAAAAAACTTAAGCTGTTAAATATCAATCTTCTGGGAATCCTATATCCACAGCTGGGCTTAGGTCTGAAAAAATATACTGGCAGTTAGTTGATATTTTTGTGTAGGTAATCTGTATTAAATCTAAGTCTAAAACGTTTAATACAGTACTCAAATTAATTACATGATTTTGGTATAATCTAGTTTTTAAGAAAATTACTTAGAATACGTTCTAGCTTAGTTATTTATATATAAAGAATATTGTTTTTCTTACAAATTGTCAAATATTATATTCCTTGGTTTGCTGGCCTTAATATAGACATGAAATTTGTCAGAAACATTGTCGCTGGGCTACGTCTCGTTACTAACACACCTATGAGTCGCTTTGGGGAAGAAATTTTGTGAAATCCATTCTTAGCTGACCTCTAAACAGAAGAAGCCGAATCTTCACTAAATTTCGAGTGTTCATATCTAATAGTTTCTGATATATCGTGATGAGATATATAGATTGAATTAACGAATAGTTTTTAAGTATTTAAATTTAAATAGAAACTTGTGTTGCTTGACAAATCCACTAAATTTATTAAACAAGTTTTCATATGACAATTTAATATTCAGTAAAAAAAAATTGTTGTACAAATTACGTATTAACATATGAATGTTTGTATTCGCCGATTTCCGGTCACACGGGGATATTGTGTAAGCAGCCGCCAGCCGAATTTCATTTACTTGAAAATGAAAGTTTTTTTTTTTCCCCCGCACATGTAGCAACACATCCGCTTATATCATCTCACGGTGCCGCGTACACCACTATGGACCCACTTTCTTTTAACCTAAGAGTGAAAGTTATGTGAACGTCGCCGGTGACCCGACTGTGAGATTTTGCTGACTGTAACCTATTGTTTATATAATTTTATGTTAACGCGCCAACCTGTTAGATCTCTATACAGACGTTTATGTTTTATGAAACCTCAATACTAATGGACGAACATGAGAAAACTTTCAACAGACAATAACTTATTTATGAACCAACTGACAATTTCTAAATACTCCAGTCTCATGGATTTTTTCCGACAACAGTTCCATCTCTACATTAACCAACTCTTAGTTGATATTTAAATGCAATCTCTTAAAAGCGATAATTCTTAATCAATACAAAAATATTGTTTTTACTATATTAAAATTTATTCATAGTATTCAACTTTCGCTAATCAATAATTTGAAACATGAAATATTCATAACTTATCTACGGTCTTTGAACGTCTCACACGAAGAATACCAAGTTATATGTTCAATTATAATATCAAAAAAAGAGTTCTTACAGTATGTTAAATATGATAAGTACATACACTGTGACGTCATTTAAGAAAGCTCAATTACCATCTAAAGGTGCCAGTGGCCTTATGGAGATCGGACCCTGGCAATTTGCCAAAAAGACATTGAGAATAATGAGAAACACTTTTACCACATTCCAATAAGAGATATTTAGTTGAATTGTATATTGTTGTAATACATTAATACAGATTTTTGTTCAATCGATGAACATAGATGTACAATAATACGAAATTTCTCTCTACTGATCATTCCACCCCTGGTATGTCGTAATAGAGAACAACCCTCAAAATCAGATATGTTCAGCAGCTGGATATTACCATGCTGCAACGTTTGTATGGAAAATGTTAAATAAAAATGACTTATTGAATTCTTGTTGAACTTTATTTATTTTACGTGGATCCATCGTAAAACCGGTTATAAAAAAAAAAACAACTTATCGATGTCACACAAACGCATGATAAATAAAACGATACGGTAATAAATATTTGACTCATTACATTACATACATTCCTCTATTGTAGTTAAAATATAATACAAAATAAAAACTAAATTATAGAAAAAAAAAAAGATCTCTTTGGACTATGAACTTAAAAAAAAAATATTTGGTAATAACACCAGCATTACTTAATATCCTCTATATAAAGAATATCTAGTAAATAGAAATGTATATACTACATGTATACGAAAACATTGATAAACATAAATATATAATTAATGTAGACTAAAAAGGAATCAGTCATGAGCTTATAACGAACAAAAAAAATATATACATAGGTATGTAGTAGAAATACTGTAAAGTAAAACTTACACAAACACACATCACACACACGCACGCACACATACACATAACGTGTCATAAAACGGTGGTTATAGAAATAAATAATATTGTCGTACGTATACAAAACAAATTTCGTCTGAGACTTAGATTACACGAATAAATAAATAAATAATTGCTTTAATGTCCCTACGCTTGCTTTGCGTGGGCAGCGTAAGCTAAGCTCTGGGCATCCTGTGACCTGCCCCAGCCGCCGCCGCTCTCCCAGCCGTGCTCCTCGTGAGCGGGCTCGGACCAGCCGCTGTTCTTCTTCGACTCTAGAAGTTTCTTCAAAGCGCCGAAAGCGGCGGCGATGAAAGCGATCTTGCCAAGCAAGTACGCCTTGAATACGGCGAACGCGATGATACCGAGGAAGAGGGGAACGAGGGCGGCGAGCTTCAGCTTGATGAGGGCGAGGATTGGGAGGAGCTTCTTCAGCTTCTTCTTCTTCTTGCCACGGCCTGCAATAAAATAAAAAATATGAACAAAGCCGTTTCATTTAAACAATACTTGTGATTAGCTGACATGAGAAAACAGATTGAAATGTTAGATTTCTTTTCTCAGTGCAGTGAATCCAAGAATTCATCTTTACTAGAAAACAAAGAGTACAGGTCTATTTTCTTCCTTTTCTAGATTGTAAGAAACAGCTGATTACAAAAAAACTTCATTGATGATCGCAATAGATGCTGATTATATGTAGACCAGAGATCAAACGATCTTCGATTTCTTAACTCTATTCCCTCTGATGAATTCTAAGCTATCTGACTAATTCAGTTAGTGTATCTTTTAAATCATCACAAGGAGCCTTCTTCAAACTGAAGTTATCACAATTTGTGTCGATCGTCTAACGATTTCATGAGTTTCCTACCAGGACATTATTTTCTGAAAGTTTTTACCTGCAGCGTCAACCCTGAGAACTCATAAACATATAAAGCGGATCTTATGCTTTTTGTAGAAATTTTTAGAACTGATTTGAACTTATTCCTGGCTGTGACTATTGCTCCAGAAATAAAGTTCTGATTCTCGCATAAGAAATAGTTACTACAAATGTCGCTAATAGTGAAGTTCTCCAGCATGTCAGCCAAACTAGGATATTATTGCAGATTACTAAAATAAGAAAGGTTGACTATCCCGGGCACATGATCCGGCACGACAGATATCACCTGCTACTAATTTTGATAGGCAAAGTAAAAGAGAAAAGACACATTAAACGCCGAAAAAATTCTGGCTGCGAAACATGAGGGAGTGGACCGATATCACCAGTGTGAACACTAAGACAGGAAGAAATATACAAATCTGACAGCCAAAGTCCTACATAGAGAGGCACGAGAAGAAGAAGAAGATAATATAATTTAAAGAGAACTTTAAATAAACTGCATATCATTCAGAAAGAGATTAAAAAAACGTTTCATCTTGATCTAGATTTCTTAATTGAATCAGATACAATTTTTTTATGTAGCTTTGTATTAGTTTTGAATGGAGTAGTAGTTAAGAGAGATTTATGAATAGTTCTTTATAGTAAAGAAATGTGTTATTGATAACACTATGTAAAAGAGTTTGATAAATATCATTACAGATATTCATGTGAATATACTAAACAAGGTTGTTATATAATCAGTGTTAGTTTAGATTTTCTTTAAACTATTGTTTGTTTGTATTGATCAAAATAAACTACGACTAACACAACGATGATTATGATAATACGTTTTATCTGTTTAAATCGTTTCGGTTCTCTGAACCAATGCGTACGAGAAACTTAATGTATCATTATTCAAAAGATAAGAAAACTAACATTCGCAGCATCGCTTTCATGTGCTCACTTTAATAAAATTATACAAATAATGTTCTACTAGAAACCTTGTGTATATTTAATATTATTTAGACATAGATAATAAAAGCACAAGAATTTTTAGTAACGCTATAGTGAAGACTATGAAATATAAAAAGTAAGAATTAACTAAACATGACAAGAGAAAACTTAGACATATTATCAAGTATCTTGTCTGTCCATGATTATGTATCAAAGGTAGACAGCCCCTGGTTGAGCTATCCCTAGGTCATGTAATATAAATTTTATAAAACTCACTTCACTACTTCAGAAGTTTAATAAACTATGCCGTCCTTCAGCACGAATGTGAGATTTTTATATATTCTAGTAAAAGATATGAAGAATTAAGCATCAATTTTAGTAGTAATATGTCACTGGTGTTCTTCTTGATTTATACAAACGTAAGGTCCAGTTTAGGTATCGGCTGTAGTTAGTAAATTACCTAAGGTTGTTGTGCTTTGTGTTATGTTTGAAGACGATGGCCATAACGTTGTGATGAACATCCTAACTACGGCTACATCTTCTTTGTACCAAAGTATCATTAAATATAAGTAAAATACTTCAAATTCGAAAACGGGTTCGTTCCGAATTTCTATTGTATTGTTTATTAAATTGATTAAAAAAAAGTATCGTACCTTCTTCTTCTACTGAGTTATCTTCGATGAAAGATTTAGGCATTCTCAGTTGCAAAGCGTGACTATCTAAAAAGTCCACCACGTTATCCATTATCCTCTCCTCGACTTGCACTTCCCTCGCTTTCGGGTCTTGGTCGAGAGGTTCGAAGCTTCGAGCGGATCTTGGGCTGCCGGTTCTAGCAAAGGACACACCTTCAACAAGGCTGAGGTCCTTTGACACCGCAAGGTTCTCCGTGAACTTCATCGCCTTCTCCTGTAAAATAATAAATGTTAGAAAAATTATCTTAAGCTTGTTGTTAAATAAAAAAAGGGTAATGTTTGTAAATGAGTCCAATTCATTTTTTCGCACTTTCATACTGATTGTGTTAAGAGACAATGCTTTCCCATTTAACTATGGGAATACATCAAGAACCAAAGCTGCTATGGTTTAATTGTTACCCTGAGAGAAATTGTGGGATAAGACCTAATAAATGTAACTAGAACTTGATGAGCTTGATATTCTCTTTGATTTCCGATTGAAAAAACAATCGCGAAGAGTCAAGCTTTAAGTTATCTCTATATCTAAAAGCTTTGAGATAAAACGTTTAACAGCTATTAAAATCAGTAACTAGGAACTTTAGCTTTAACTTTTATTACTATTTCATTTATCAGATCTTATCTCAATTGTTTTATGTTAAGACAGTTGTGTCTTCTAATGGACTCATCTCCAAGATCATCAGTCACTTATCACTAGTGCACTTCACTTCACTTCACTTTTCACACACCTTGAGGCACAGAGCGGTGTCGGTCTCCACGCAATCCCTCAGCGCCGAGATGAACCTCTCCATCACACCGTCCTCCTTCGACATCGGCATCGCCGCGGCCGCAGCCGCTAGGCACAATACCACGAACGCTTTCATCTTCAACGATGGCGGATGATCAATTGTCAAGGAAGTCAGTTAGACCGTGAGTTTTATTTTGTGCCCCCCTCCCATGCGTACCTCCATATGTCACGCGTAAGCACCGCCCGTGGTGGATGTGTGAGGTTATGGCGACACGCAAAGCACACAATTCTCGCTCTAAGAACATTAAACAAATTAACAAGAACCCGCTAGTTTTTAATGGAATATAAAAAAAGTATGTTATGATTACAATACCTCAGGGTCAGCAAGTTCTTGACGCATTTTCACTTTTCTTTCTTTCGAATTTAGCGTCGGTAATACACAAAGTTTGTTCCTGGACTATGATTAGACTAAATAGGTTGCTTTTTAGGAATAGCATCAGTCCAAGGATGTGACACTGGATGTAATCTTACCACCTAATAGTTTTCCAATAGCTGTGAACTTTCGAAAGGCATTAATAATTTGACCATTAAACACCAAGCGATCGATCCTTGGCCATTTGTATGCGGTCAAAAAATATTAAGCCTATTTGAAGGCGCTGCACTGCATTAGGCGAAAGTTTTTAACTGTTTAGAAACAAATCTGCAGACGTTTTTACTGAATATAAACTGCCGAATTATGTAATTCAAGCATTACATTACTAACATCAAATGATGTACAATTTTTTTTTACTACAAATTTCACTTAAACGCTGTGCTTATGTAAAGTAAGTTATGGAGATATGATAATGAATACACTTATTTTTTATGGTATTGGGTTTGATTTCATTTTCGTTGTTATGCGTTTAATTAAAGAAAAAGGCTGTTAAAATCATTTGTGAGAATGATTGTTCACTTGTGATCAAGTTAATGAGATAACCGATGATAGTCTGTCATATTTTTTTTGTTCCCTTGCGTATTTTGGGTCAGGGCCTTTAGTTTTTCATCCTTTCTTTCTTTCGCACTCTCAATATTTCACTCTTATATTATCTTTCTTCCCTTAATATCTCCTCCTATTTTCTATCACTCTCCATTCCATTTCCTTCTTTCATACCTCTCGCAGAGTGAAGACAGCCGCCTCGTCGGGTTCAGCTGGAACTGCTTCAGCTGAAAGAAATCATGCCATTTTTCATGTTTCAATTTTTTATCCTTCTTCTTTTATCTTGTTTTACAAATTTGTTTTTAATTTTATTTATCATACATATTTACTTTCTTAGTCTGTTTTATTTGTAGTATAAGATACCATGTTATATGCTTATGATATGATGCAGTATACCAGAGTTCTATTATGATGTGAAAACATTTGCAAGGATAGTATGTTTGAGCTCAAAGTTCTAATCTATGGAGAAGTTCAGATTTCCGTACTAGTTTCATTTCTGGGTTATCGATAGGTTACAATTCTATAGATAATATACTTAAACTTTAGGTTGAATATAAAGGCAGTATTCTTATGAATTTTCTTCTAGACCATCATGATAGACTATGAATCTTTCCTTATGACAGAAGATTCCAAGTCCCTGCAGAGGGAACGTTTAGTAATGTTTTTGTTATTACTAGATTTTTGAGGACATGTCATTTGCGAAACACTCCATTGCGAAAGGAAGAGAAAAATTTTGATCCTGCTAATTGTCTAATTTTGTTTAATGAACATCTATTTTTATGTATAGTAAAAATCATAGCAAGTGAAGTAAGTTATACTGTATTCTTATATCCAAATGATGAATAAACAGTTATATCGTTATAATTTTAATTATGGATACTTGTAAAAGAAAGTTTTCACCATAATTATACATTATACATACTGATTAGACTTCTTTAAATATAATGCTATAATTGTTTATTTTCATAGTAATTATTTAAGGGAATGCTTCATGGTTTTATAATGAGAAAGTTTTAGAGAGCTAATTTAAATATTTCGCAATAAGAGAAGAGAGAATTTTACATGTTTGCTTATCAAAATTTGTATCGAAAATTGACCTCATTCTACTTTGTAAATTATAACATATCATCACACAACTGTATATCTATATCCCAATGTATATCTTTATCAATATTGATAAATTCCTCTATTGATAAATCGTATCATACTCGACGTAATGAAGCTTCATCTTGCATACATGATGAATGAACTCTCAACTAGTTAAAATAATAAAAAAATAGAAAGTGGTCAGTCGTCTTGTGGTATTCGCAAACTATTATTAATTTAGAGATCATCACTATGAGAATAATGTTACTGCTGTGTAATTAAAACTTATGCATACATGGTTATGGAAACCTGTTTCAGACTAATAGATAGTTTCTAGATTCGCAGAGTTTGAAAATTATTAAATAGAGTTCATCGATGTTTTGTTATGTTCTTATGAAAACAAGTCTAAATAGTTCTATCATAAATAGTATCCTGTTTTTTTGGGTTTTACATTTCTATTTAGTCTTCTACCTACATTTGATACTAACTTCTGATACTTACTGATTAAAAGTTATTAGTATTTTGTATTATTATTTTTACTGAATCATCTACAACATTGAATAGAGATTTGTTTCTATAATATTAATTCATATCTTTGAATGCTTTGCGTAACATAAACCTTTTAAAAGCTCGCTATTATTAATTATTAAGATGTCAAAAGAACTAAAAGTGTTATTCTCAACTCGGATAGTACATAAAAAACTAAAAGGTTCCATTGACGTTGATGCTCAAACAATGACATCTGAATCGGTGAGAGTGCATTGTCCAGTATCCATATTCAATGCGTCCTCTAAACATTAGCATGTACCATCAAACCTCATCTCTACCACCAGGAACATTAAGTCGATAATCGAATGAAGGGAAGCTCGTGTGCCGTTTTCTAGATGCAAACTTGGCTGGGAGGACAAAACGTCCGCCCGTTCGCGATCACCAATAGAATTTGTAAGTACCTGAGGGAAATTTTCTTCAGATGCTGAATGAGTACCAAATCACCACTAAGACTCGACTAACTTGTAGACGGAAGCTAATAACTCATAGGATTGTAGCCTTTATTTAAAGGATACACACAATGTACAATCGTTTGAAAAGTATGATTTATTTCTAATACTCCTTCCTCTTTGGCTTCGTTCATTTCCTTCTATTACATTTGTTTCCTTAAACTCACAATGTTTTCTGTGATCTAATATAATCTATTATACTCTTTTGGATAATATGGATTATTTACAAATTTTACAACGATACGACGAACAGAACTTTCGTCTGATAGTAAATGATAAGCTGGTTATAAAGGATCCACAGCACCACATTGCAATCTTTTTTAAAGTACTACTTTCAAATATTTTGAATACTTAAGTAGTAAAGGATACGTTACTATAGCAACTTAGTTTTGGGTAGACTCGTTTTCAAGAAGATTCCGTCTTATGAGAGGAAGTCAGATTTATGTAAAGATTTTACCTACGAAAACGCTTTCCATTATTGTAATCAACATTTGAATCCTTCGTCTTCCTCAAAGTTGTTGTTAGATAGCCATAACGATCTCGATTCTTTGTCTCCAAAGAACGAAAAGCACTTGAAGTAGAAGGAAATACAGAATTGTATGCTTCAAAAAGGGCGTGGTAAGGTTTCTTTGGAGATGGCAACGCGCCTGTGATACAGGCATTCATAGTCTTACTATGACATCAGGCGTGCCGTTTGCTTGTCTGCTACCTTAATTATATAAAAAATTAATACTTTTAAATAGTACCTAAGTAGTGTGTTTTATATCAGATGCGCAAGTACAGCCTCAAAAAGAAGTCGACGTTTGATTCAGTGTGAATATTTCTTGAATGAGCGGTGCCGTTGTGTGGCGCAACACTCGATTCCGGTTACGCCCGTCGTAAACGTGAAACCCAAACAAAGAAAGTCGCGTGTCGTAAGGTGCAAAAATGTCGTGTCCTCTTTACCGTCCGATATAGATTTATGTAATTTACATCAAATACTACGTCGCCAAACTATACCGAGCGAGTCAGTACTGATGCATTAAACTGTGTTAATAATAAATTAAGGAAGTAAGAAATCAAAATACATAGTTCCATTCATATCTGAAATGGAAAGATTCAAAAATAATATGTTTTTCATCAAGATCATCAAGATATTAGCTGTTTCACTACCCGCTTACTGGTCGTAACACCCTAGCAACTCTCATTCATATGATCCATAATCAGCAAAACAAAAATTCCTTCTAAATTTCAAGACTTATGGTTCCAGATGATGTGATGGGTCTAAGATAAACGGAATTTTTTTATATGTGTATTATCAAATTATTTTACAAATTTTCCATAATCACTATTGAATATATAAAATGGGTGTAATTTAAATAAATAACTTAAATACAGGAGACTAGCAATAGGACGCGTAGACCTGGAGATCTTAGCGATTTCATTAACAAATCTTCAGCAGTTCATTTGAAATGGTTAATGAAAATTCCATAAAGTGATAAAGCAAGTAAATCTTCTCTAGATTTGCACAGATGAGGAAATAGGCGTATTTGACAAAAATCATTAAAAATAAAACCATTTCCGCAGCTGAAAATCTTACAAACGAATGTAGTACCTTTTGGTTATCATAAGTACATACTGGAATCTAAAAATACGTTTTAAACAATAGCATTGAAAAGGAAGTGATAGGGACAGATGTCAGATTTCTGTTAATCATAAGAGCTCACTTAAAATCCCACAGTTGGATACTCAAGTCCATCATGCATAAAGGAAGAGTCGAGATTTATCCACCAAGCAGTCCTTGATAGCTGTTCTTAGAACATTTCGGCTCTCTCACATTATTTTCTTCGACAGCTTCCGCTTCTACTTTAAGATTAGAGAGGATCGAACTCGTGCCTCGTCGAGTCGTATATCACTTATGACCGCACTTAGAATCTGTATAGTTCTAGCTACATGTTTCACTGTCTGTACAGAATGTAAAATAGGCGGAAGAAGTAAAAAAAAGGCGCGTAACGTGTTACCGACTTAATAATGACATAATTCCTTCAACGTATTCAGCTTACGAATTGAGTCATGTAGATGAAAGTTATGTTATTCACATCAACCGACAAATATTCAGGACACAGCTATGATGTCATGACGCAGCTGGCTGTTTAGGTAAAAGTTAGCAATGAATATGTTCTTTAT
This sequence comes from Troides aeacus, assembly GCA_033220335.2. NCBI lineage: Eukaryota > Metazoa > Arthropoda > Insecta > Lepidoptera > Papilionidae > Troides > Troides aeacus. The sequence goes on along the minus strand of CM067294.1, from coordinate 5,810,049 downwards.
CCACGCCTTCCGGTAGTCATATTAGAGTTTAAAAATTCACGGCTTACTGCTGAATGTAAGTCTACTTAAAGAGGAATAATGCCTGACATACCATGCTTGGATATATTGGGAACTTTATCAAAAAATTGTCTGTTAACATGAGGACTAAATCAAAACAAGTGCTATTCTGCTATATATAATAAAATTATGCAAATCTGTGTTACAGTTGAGAGAAACTGTATTTTGTTAACAGCAATAAGACAAAACTATAAACCGGAAAAGAGGAGTTCAACTGTGTACAATGCAGAAAATACACTAATGATTCTAGAGTTAACATTTAAAGCATTAAAAAATCCTATAAATATTTAGATCACATAACTCTTTTTATTCGATATACCCATCAAACGTTATCATATATCATTGCGAAGGATTCATAAGAAAAATGTAATATTTTTCTAAAACTTTGGAAATTATTTTTAATACTTATTTAACACAGTTTATTAATACTGTAGATTTCTAGAAGAGAGTTCCTTAGCTTATCCCTAAAGAGAACATGTTTTGCAATTCATCTCTGTAATCTCCTACCGATCGCAAAAAAGTAATATTTAGATGTTAGTAAGTAACTTTTAGACCAATTAATAATAAAAAAATGCTTAAGGTGATTAAATTCAATTTCAAATCCATCATTCATGAAAGCCTTGAATACGCAACGATTGCATTAAACATTTTTTTTTTGTTATTTATAAATAGTTTTAAATTAATTTCAGCGACATCTACCGACTAACGTTTAAAAGCAAACGATATACACAAGCTACAAAGATTACGAAACGGCTTTGTTACACCTCATTTTTTTCATTACGATAATAAATATTTCCCTTTTTCACAAAAAAAACGAAGTAACGAAACGTAATTGTAATGTACATGTGCACAAAAATTCACGGGACCCAAAGCCAACCTCACCTGCTCGTGCTGCACCCTATAAATCAACAGACGAGGACCTGGCACACCCACCAACCCACATTGGGCCAGCGTAGTGGGAAATGGCCTAAATCCCCTCAAATTAACTAGAAACGACGGTTGCGAGTAACGCGTGACCAATCGATGTGGAGATCTTTGGGAAAGGTCTATGTCCAGCAATGGTCGTCCATCAGCTGATGATAATGATGATACATTGAAGTATTAATATAGCAAAGATTTCCTGGTTGTCGGTCTCTGTTGCCGAAGACCGACTAGGTAGGTACCACCCCGGCGCCGATTTCTACCGCCAAATAGTAATGTGCAAACATTACTGTGTTCCGGTTTGGTGGGTGTTGTAGCTAGTGAAATTATTGAGGTAACTGAACATGTTATGTCTGAAAGCGACGAACACAATATGGTGCAGTGTATATCATGCTAACTAGCGCCGCGTTGTAATGGGCTGGTGTGTCACCTACTATCAAGCGAACGTCCTGCTCGTTGCTTAGTAGAATAAAAAAAAAAAGATATACTGATTAAAGTTTTTAAACATAAGTAAGTTGAATTATAACCCAAATGGGATTATAAAAGTTTAACACAATTTCTTTTAATTTATATGTTTTGTGTAATTTAAACATTATTATACTTTAAATCTTGTCATGATAGCTTAGTTTACAAAATGACACTAAGTCCACAAGAATGGGTCTATCCTCTGTTTTTGGTGATGGAGAATATCGTAAAGAAATCGACACCGATCAAGAAGAGCTTTCCAGGAAGTGATTTTTCCGCAACTCGCACTTGGCAAGCGTTGTGGGTAAACGACCTTGGTTCTTTCATTATGAGAGAAGGTTCTATTAAAGTAAAATCATAGTGCAAGCTAACAACGCATCTTCAATAAAACTGTGGTAGGTCTCTATTGTCGGAGAATGTCTAGGTGCACCTACTTCTGCCGTCAAACAGTAGTATGTAAACATTACTGTGTTCCAGTTTGACGGGCGCTGTAGCTATTGTAATTACTTGAGTAACGAGATTCAATATCTTATGTCTCAGGCGATGAGCTCAATATAGTTCAGTATATAGTAACCTAACCAACACCACGTATAAAAAAGTAAGTACGCTTGCCCATACCAACGTGGCGCTAGTTAAGATGATATATACACCACATTGCGCTCGTCGGTTGAGATATAACATGCTGTATCGTTAACCCAGTGATTTCATTACCTACAGCACTCTTCAAACTAGAACACAGTAATGTTTGCACACTACTGATTGAGGAGACTATCTAGACGGTCACAGGCAACATAGACCTACCACCAGTAAAAAGTGTCATGTTAGGAAATCTATGTACTAAATACTGTTAATCAGCAGTATCTGTATTGATAGGTATTTAAATATTTATTTCTTTATAACAGTCAAGACTATATTTATATCAGTATAACCGATTTTTTTTTACATATCCGTTCATATCTATTATCTATTACTTGTACTTTTTTTTTACTTCCACTCTATGAAGGAGGCAAAAAGCTTAAAAGAAAAAAAAAATTATCTGACTAATGTAAGTTATTTATAAGTAGAATGAAGAAGGGAATTTCTTTATCTATTTTACTTTACTGTGAAGTGAAAATATCGCATCATCATCAGCTGATAGATGTCCACTGCTGGATATAGACCTTCCTCAAAGATCTCTACATTTGTAAAGGTTCATTTAGGAGGGATATGAGCCATTTCCCACTTCATTAGCCCAATGCGGATTGGTGGGAGCCAAGGCCTCGTTTCTTGATTAGCAGGATGCACCACGAGCAAGTGAGGTTTTCTTGGGTCCTGTAGTTAAGCGGGTTCCCTTGCATAGAAATGATGAATTTGTTTTCGATATAAATTAAAAAGCCAATAAAGTAGGTAACTCTTGAATAATACACAAATATAATTTTTTTGTTCTTTATTTGTACGAATCTCTCTATTTAATTATAGTAAGTGCATGTGTATTATAATAATATCATAAAATATTATTTAATATATAAACAATCAGTGCATTCGATAACAATACATAAGTTACTTTCATAGTAAGTTTTAAAATATTTCACATAAGAAGTTACATATGAATACATAAATAGAATATAACATAAGTATTCATGTATACATAAAAGATAATTCAATGTAAGAAAATACTAAACACTAAATTATTTACAAAATATACATGATGAAGTGAATAATATTAAAGTTACAGAAATAGTAATATTCTAGAAGTAATAAAATATCAATGACAGTATAGAGGACTAGAATAATAAATTTGTTAAAAGTTATTTCGTGCATTAATAGTGCTTATAAAATAATATTTTTTTATAACAAAATACACATATACGGATACCGTATTGGTTATGAAAATACATACTAATATAGTACATACATCAAGATCATACAAATTAAGAACATGCGTTTATGAAAACAGAACAACAAACATTCACTTTCGATTATCGTCACTTACAAAGTGACGTCGATCAATAAATACACAATAAATATAACTTAAGCCTATCAAATAAATATAAACATCTCTATAATGACTGGTCATCTAAATGGGGCCCAGGATCGACCCTTGAGCAATCCCTCCTCTAATCAGATTTAATGTGACCTGAGTATGCGAGATTTTGGGCTTCGTCGATCGATCTTCCCCAACCATGACCACTGCTTGCGAAATGCTCCTCGTGGTGTGGGTGGGCGACGACCTCATAGCTTGTTTCGTGGTGCTTGCTTGCCAATAGCTTCTTCAGAGCAATGATGCCGGCGACTAATAACGAGATCTTAGCTAGGAGGAGAGCCTTGGCTGCGGCGAAAGCGATGATACCCAAGAACAAGGGAATAAGGGCCATGATCTTCAGTTTAGCGATAGCCAAGAGAGGGATGAGCTGCTTGATCTTCTTTTTCTTGCCACGAGCTAAAAATTCAAAAGCTGTTAGTGTAACATCTTAATCGCTTTGGCATATTTTTAATGTAAGTTTTAAACCTATATGCAAATATAACAAAAGGACGAAGGATTTTATTTTTTACAGATAAACACAACGATAGGCGAAGCCTTCTTTAAAATTTGGCATCCATATCTTTATATGATGCACAAAAACTGCAAATTGTATTCTTTAATGAAGTCCATTGCGATTTTTATCCGGCTAGTCTACTTAAAGAATTTAAAATATCAGTAGTTGTAGGTTAAATTTCCATTCATTAATTGAATAGAAATCTTTATATAAGATTCACGGCACGCTCAACGTATAAACATTTCTTCGATGTTTATGTATGTTAAATATTTTAATGTGGGTTAACTTCATCACTTTGCCTACTTATTTTAAATAATTGCTAGCAAATTAGTAACGTGATGAACTGCCGGACGAGATGAAAACTAATTTCATTAAAAAGTAATACATTTGTTGTACAGTTAAAATTTAAATCATTAACTTTATAATTTTTGTTGGCATAACAATTAAAGTTAATGACGACAATCGCAATAATACGGAACGAGTGAAACGACAAAAGGCAATGATTATGCGAAGATCATAATTGAGCAGCAAGAATGGTGAAACAACTTTCTTTACACTGCTTAAGAAGACCGTATCGCCTACTGTAGCACGATTTCACGATGACTTGCCCGCAAAGGAAACTGGTTTAAGCACGAAAGCTTCGTGGTACAGAAGGAGCCGAGGTGTACGGAACCTGTCTAATGGCCATAGTAGGAATGCTAAGTTCCACTTTCCTGACCTAGTGGCCGTAGTGATGTTTACCGTAGTGTCAATGCGTATTAACCACCTGCTTGGCATTCGAATGCGTTCGTATTGCTAAGGAATTGGGTCAGGAGTGTGACTATTGTATGAATGTATGTGCTCATTATTACATTTTTATACAAATTTAAACCAAAAGTCTGAACTTTAAAATGTAAATATAATAGTATAGAGAATATGATTTCTAAATCTCCCAAAAATCTACTTCCTTATCTAGGCAATCAAAATTAAAATAGTCTTAAACTGTATTCGGAAATAGGTAGAGAGTACAAAGTGGTATATTATTTCTGGAAATTTTATAATAATAAATGATATGATCATAAACATATCAACAATAAATTACTTCTTAGAGATCTAAACCATTATTAATAATATGAATTTGATTATATTAAACGATGGCAACCTTCATGCATTTCAAATTAATTATATGGAAATAAATTAGACTAAATTATAATGGACCCATGCATATATTCGACCATATAAATAACCTTATGTTAAATACAGTGGGCGGTGACACGGGAGGGAAAGTTGTCAGATCCTTGATGCGGGTGAAAGTGACTTATACGATTATTTAACTTTAAGTGGAATTAAGTTGAGTCCAATCATCGAAAAGTAAAAGTTGTCCTGATCAAGCGACGCGCGTATTCTCTCTATCATTTTATGTTATGAATATTAAAAATATTTTAATTAGGTTGTTTATATACACGTTAATTTATACTTTCATATTTATATTAATATTTTTTACAGCGTTCATGAAAACTCTGTTAAAATTACTTACTATTTGACTCACCGTAAGAGTACAACAAATCTGTTATGCAAGTTAAAAACACGGTTAACGACATAAACCATTAACGTTATATTGCTTTATTTGTTTAACATTGAAGCCGCGCAAACCGTGAACTATTACATTAAATCTTTTTTCTTATACAGTCGGTCATTGCTGCCGGCCCACTCTTGTCTTAGCTGATTTTTTTCTTTCGTCTCTCGTAATTCGCTCTTTTCTTCCATTTGTTTCGTAATACGGACGTATTTGTTTGCATGAAATCGAAAGTGCTCAATCTTTCAATTTCCGCACATTATTTGAGGAGCATTTAGCAGTTCTTGGAGAGCTCTTATCTCACACTTTAAATTTTACATTTGCGGTATTCATGGTGACTATTTTGTTACCGTTTGCTATAATGCCTATGTACATTTTTAAATGTTTGATTGGTAATTGTACATTTGCATTTATCAGATATTTTTTAAAACTGTCACCAAACGTATTTCAAATGCTAGCTTTTTTGATTAAGATTTCTTATTGAATACATTTCATTAAATTAAACCTTTTAAACATGAAAAGCAAAGATCAATAGATGAACATTTTTGCAAATGATTACCTGAATAATATTATTACACTACGTGGTATTAATAAAACAACTCACCCTCTTCTAAGGACCTCTTCATGCCTTCAACAGCTGACGACGGAAGTTTGAACTGTATGACGTGATTCTCCAAGAAATCAGCCGCAGAGTCCAACAGCCTTGACTCTACTTGAGCCTCCCTTGCTTTGGGCTCATCGGCTAAGGGCTCGTAAGCCCTCGCTGACCTCGGAGATCCGGTACCGAGAAGAGTAACACCATCAGCCAAATCCATCTCCCTCGCCGTTGAAATCGAATCTACGTATTTCAAAGCTTTTTCCTGCAAGCAAAAGATATACTTAGTAATCACAAATATCACAAACACTTCACGTCACTGCACAAGTACAACCTTCAGGCACAAGGACACGTCGTCTTCAACACACTCCTTGACTACTCCGAGGACGCTGCCCATCAATCCTTGTTCTTTCACATCCTGGTCCAGTGCGGGCATCGCCCGCACCGCCGCGACCAAAAATAGGGCAAGTATGTAACACCTCATGTTTTCTACTACCCCTACAGAAAGCTTGGTACAAAGTGTGGCCACGGTGTATAAGGCGGTCTGTTTTAAGCATCTCACCCCCACTACCAAGTGCCGGCGGCCAGACAAGAAAAGTGAACCCAAAGGCGTCCGATTAAACTGGTACCGTCGAAATAATTTCACGTTAACACGAGCATTTGAGTGCGTGTACGCAAGAATTCGGGGTTCAGTCACACGTACGGCGCATGTGGTAGTGTTACCGTCCGCGTGTGTGTGTGTGTGTCGTGTGTGTGTCAAGTACACGGTCACCGATCAATGGTCGGACCACTTGCGTAGGATGACGCCCGCGGTACGGATGCGCTTTACACGTAGAAACAAAACTTTCTTGATACTTGCCTAGTTTCCTGTTCATCTTTATAATTGATTTATTTAAATCGGTACAACCGGAATAGAAACTTTTTGAATTGAAATTTAACCAATTTATAATAATTAGTTGAATAAATAAGTTTATTATATAATTAGGTTATCTTACTTTAGATATCAAAGTGATTAGATATCATATTTTATTTCTATGGATATTTTTTTTTTCGATATCTCTAACGTTATGCGTTTTGAACAGTACTTTGCTCTAAAAATTAGCTGTTACTTTTCAACTTTTTTTATAACAGTTTTATTTAAATATCATCTATGTTAAAAGTCACTTTATATGACAGTCATACTGTTTTATTAAATATGTTTAAATGACTAAGTCGAAACTAAATAAAACAATAAACTGCGTCAAAATTTTGAATTATCTTTACTGACAAATCATCGGAACTGAAGTTATTTGGATTTTAAATTTACAAACATATCAAAACTGATTATAATTCAAGTTAAGCTAATATAGCTAAGCAAGTAAAGAACAAGCCTTTATAATTTTAGAAAAAATTTTTCCTCTTTAAACCACATTTGTCGTGTCTCCTGAGGATCATGATCAACTCTATCTATGACCTAATCCTAATATATATTAACTATTCTATTTTCCACATTCGGAGGAAAGTAGACTATTCTATATTAAAATGCGTATAAAAAGATACTTCAAGGTAACTGTAAATCATTTAGTTCCCATAGAAATGTTGTAGTTCCAATTTAATACAATCGAAAGCAAGGGCCCAATGATGTTGGATGTATCACTTCTCTCACGAAACAATGGCCGGTGTACATCGAAGAAAAATCTCATCACATGTTATACTTTCCATTATTAAACCTTCACACAACAATTTCACATTAATTTTATTGTTTTACTTTATAACTCATTGTACGCGGAGTAATTGCTGTTTACTCCCAAACACCCATTGCCAGGTCAGATTTGATTACATAGATTAAAAATGTAGTCCATACGATCTGATTTGTTTAATAAGTAATGTGTAAATAAATCTATAGATTTCTTTATTTATTTACGTTGTTATATAAAACATATTTTCTTATCTTTCTTAACATCATACGGAGCCAAAGTCAACCTGCATGCGGTGCACCCTGCTAAAGAGATGAAGCTCTGACTGCCCACCGCACTGGGCGAGCATCGTGAAGCTTAGCTGCAATCCTCGAGGAAGAGCTATGCCCAGCAGTGAGCATTATCCGGCTGATAAAAATACGAAGAAATAAAAGTTTATTAACAAAGTAAAATTTTTGTTTCTAAAATCTGGTTCACTCCTAGACATTTTTTGTTGAGACCAAACGATAGGTTAATAGGGAATAAAACTAATTGCTCTTGAAAATGTTTAAAATATTTGTTGTTTATCCAAAATATTAACAATAAAATCCTTTAAGTACCAAGGAGTTTTAATTTGAGTACATTTCTATGTGAAACGTACGTCATAAAGCGCCGTCTAGTCCGTCTTCATGTAGTCCGCAGCTAGAGGTTCTTTAATAGAAATTTTGCTACATTTCCTTTTGCAATATATAGTAACAATAACTGCTTTCCAGTTTAATCAACATTTGGTTGATGATACGTCCTTGCCTAAAAAGCCTTGATTGACATCAGCGTTTTGATCTATCTTCATAGCAATGAGCCACTAGAATTTTTTGAACCATTTCTCCATGCTTCCTATATTCTTTATTTTTATCTATATTAGTCAGTGCTTCCAGTCTTTAGGTATCCAAAAGTTTCTGTATTATCCTTGCTGCCATATTTGATGCCCCGGTTTCGATGCCCTCTTTGCAATGGCCTTTAATAGCAGCACTCTTCATGTAATTACTTGGGCTGGAGTATCATATTGTCTTAAGTTGACCAAATTTTGTGGTGCTTAAACATCATCTCACGTGGAACTCGTATTTAAGAGCTATCACTTAATTTTTTAAGTAAATAAGCGACGATACGTAGAATACTTACTATACTTATATAAAACTAGCCTTTCTTAGACATAAGGATTATATACAAATCCAGAAAAATGTAGGGAAATGTTTCCTACTAAAACCGAGTTCATTTTAATCGTTGGAAAAGGCCGAAGGATACAGGATGCACTAAGTCTGCAGCTAGAGCTGACTCCATATTATCTTGAAAGATCACATCAAAGCCGGCACTTCACTTGGAAGACACGAGACGATAAGTTCATTGGTCTTGGTAGAAAGTGATACTTTCTATTAAGGGCCGAAGGACATTTACCTTTGCAATTGATACCTAAACAAGTACACATAACCAAGTATAATATATATCCAAACGGACAGTGTCCCCAGGAGATATATAGGTCATCTATCTACAATTGTCTCACACAAACATATATTGTAAAGTAATACATGAAGTGTAACAAACAGTACTTGGAAGGATTGGAATATGATATTATCTCTCTTGCTCATTTTACTCTTGTTTTTAAGATTTGGAAGCAGAATCTGATCAATGCTGTTACTCCTGATAATAACTGATGAAGTAGACACGACCAACTCTACCATCATCCAAATACTACAGCGTGTTGGCACTAAATCGTACTAGCAATTGTTTTTCAAAGGAAGCAGTAAGCAGTCGTTTTTGGAAACAATTTCACTATATTTCTTATCATTCCTTATATGAATTATCTTTTTTTTTATTCAACGAAGCGACGACGCAAGCGGAACGTTCACCTTATTGTAAATAACACGTCTGCCCAATACAACGTGGTGCTGGTTATGTTGGTAGACACTGCATCACATTACGCTCGTCGACTTAAGATGTAATTTTAAGTCCCAGTACACCAATAATTTCACTAGCTACATAGCGTACTTAAAACCGGAACAGCAATATTTGCACATTACTGTTTGACAGTAAAAATAGGCGATGTTGTAGTATCTTCCTAGAGAGTCTTAGGCAACTGAGACCTGCCATCAATAAATTACCATGTAAGTTACGAGGTCTTCCATATTCCATATCTTCAATATTATTACTAATAATAGTATTTTTTATTATTAGTATTAAAATAAGAATACTATATAAAAAATCAAACCCAAGAAAAGAGTTTACTACACCTTTCTTATAGATCAATCATGCAGTTGCTACATCATTGGGACAGCAGTTGTCTGCAGATGGAGGTGACCACTTACCATCATTCGAATTATTTCATCATTTTCATACATTCCTTCCAAAAAACTTATAGAAAGATTTACATAAGTATACGAGCTAAGCACGGTAAGCAGGACATAACTGTTATCGCCTGCTTTCCCCTGCACTTGGCAGTGTGCTTTTATCGTTAGAGATTTACCTAGACATCTTCTAACTTAGGGTTTTCATGTCGAGACTAAAGTGACACTAAAATGAAAACTTGTAAAAGTGATTTCACGTGTGTATCTTCCTATTTTATCAGCTGAATAGCATCCACTGCTGGGCATGAGCCTCTCTCAAAAATCCTCATTATAGAGGAATTGGAGCGCCGTAAGATGTTGGTTGGAACTACTTACACCCTACGTCTGTATCTAGAAGAATAAATCAATAGTCCAATGGATACTATAAACAGCCACTGATCTAATAATTGTATACTGATAGTACTACTGATACTAATATGGAAATAGCTCCAAAAAATCTGATATTTTTGAAGGATTTTGAAGTTTAGAAAGAAAGCGATAAGCAAGCTATTCTATTGACAAATTTGATCAGGACAGATGGAAACTAAGAGGATACTAATAAAAGGGTTTCCGGTGACCTTAATAATAAACATTGAGAGGAGATAAGATATTTATACTATATATAGATAGCAATAGATAAACTCTCAAAAAATAAACGTATTATATTATAATAGACAACTATCGCAAAGGAAAACATCCTATATATTAATACAGACTCCAGTTTGTTTATATTTATCTAACTTCTGTGTATCTGATGATAGTAAATACCGTTTCCAGCAATAAAAGTTGATTGAAGTTATTACCAGCCGACAGACGTCCACTTCTGGACATAGGTTTTCCCCAACGACCTTAACATCGAAGGGTTTGCACTACCCGAAATCAACTGCTTCTTGAGACCTTCGCCAGATGGGAGGTCTGTCAACACTGCGTCTTCAGGTTAAGTTATTTATAGACAAAGATTTCTGCTTGAAATTTAAAGTGACAGTTAAGACATAGATTAACTGGAATGGACAAAAGCTTAAGCTTAGGTCACAGGCTTTAAGGATCTGTTCTAATTTATTTAAAAAGGACAAGTGTTCTACGAAGCGGTGAGACGAACTGGACGTTCATCTGATGGTAAATGATACACCTGTACATAACAACGTGGTGATAATTAGGATGGTATACACTGCACCACATTGTGGCCATCGCCTTAAGACATAAGACGTTAAGTCTCGTTGCCCCAGTAGTTTCACTAGCTACAGTTCCTTTCAAACCGGAAGACAGTAATGTTTGCACAGTACTGTTTGTCGGCTGCAATAGGCGCTGCTGTGGTACCTACGGTTTCCGGCAACTAGACCTACCACCTGTCTATCATCAATTTAACTTTAGTTATCAATTAGATAAGAAGTTAAATAATATGATAGTTAGTAATTTATTATGGTTATTTATAAAGTAACTTATCTATTATTAAGTTTCATAACTCAAGTTAAGTAAAATTACTTAAACGAATATTTCCGGAATTGAATCCTTTACAATCGATCTAATGTGTTCTACATACTTGAACACGCTTGTTGTGTTGTCGGGTAATAGTGGTACACTTTAGTGAGCAAGTTGGACTAATGACACCATAAAATTTCTTAAAAACAAGGACAATTTTTAACAATTTTTTTTTAATCTATACTTATATTTATCATCGTCAGCCGATAGATGTCCACTGCTGAACATAGGCCTCCCCTGAAGATCACCAAATCGATCGCTTCCACGTTGCTTACATCCAGTGGCTATGCTTATTATGGTTCGTGATTTTACTGCAACCAGCAGTAATGTGGAAACTTTACTGTATTCCAGTCTGAAGGTACCCACTGTACTGTACGGTATTTACTGGGGTAACGAGACTCGACATTTAATACCTCAGGTGACGGCCGCTATTTGGTGCCATACATACAATTCTAACTAGCGTCACCTTGTTATGGGCAAACCAATCACCATCAGGTGCACATCCCGTTCCTCTCGTCGACTAATTGGATAATTTTTTTCTATCTCCAATAACCTTTAAATGTTATTCTGCCAAAGTTTCTTCTATGTAGTCGATCCAATGGTTTGATAGAAAATAAATATGGCTATATATCTATTATGAATAGAAATGAAAACAATAATTTTCTTTGCATTGTCATTAGTATGAGATTTATTGTTATATCCTTGGCTCTAGGAATAAGGACGGGCAATTCCGGATTTGTTCATTGCTTTATACCATATTTTAATATTCTTCATTATTGAAGATCGCACCCGTACTACTACTCTCGCTAGGTTCTTTACTACTACTTTCTGTTCAGTCTGATCCTCTGCTTTTCTTATAACAGTTGAAAGAGGAAATCCAGTGAGCAACTTTACTTGGCCAGGTCTGTAGCTTGGTGATGTCACCTGTTCCTTTTCCATCTACCATACCCACGACAAATTTTATATACGTTTTCTGGGACAATATGATCATAGCAGCCGATAACTCTCTAGTAACAAAAAATGGATAGACTGGTGCTAACGAACAGCAGATTTAGAATCGAGATATTCGTATTTCCGGCTGTCAACGGTATCCAAAGGATCCTTCTCTAATACTATATCTCGAAAGCCACCTATTTCATTTTAAAAGGTTCATATGAAAGAAAACCTATAATAGTCTCTTGAATATTCATAGATTTCACACAGCCATGAAGATAATGATGGTATATATGGCAGCCATGGTAATACCCTGATTGCTGCGACTCGTTTTCAAACAAAGATCACTTCATTCGTCTGTGTTAAATGTCACAGGTGTTAGGTCTATAGGTATATAAGTATAACTAGATACTATTTCTTCCGCCAACAGTAATGTACAAACATAACTCTGTACCAGTTTGAAGGACGTTGCACCTATTTAAATGACTGTGGTGACATTTAACATCTCATGTAGGCGACTAGTACAATGTAGTGCTGTGTATACATGTATAAGTCGTTGTAAGCGTGTTACTTATCATCAGGTGACCATCTAGCAAGAGTCTATCTAGTTTTCCGAGAAAAAAAAAATTAATAAAAAGAATGTCCATTTATATTAAAACGTGTGGTGAATCCATTCGGTACATAGTTAAAACTTCTTTCCTGTCAGACTACGCTTTCTTTTTTTTTAAAAAAAAAAGACACTGACCACAGAGTGACTTTCGTGATGTAACCTCATTATTTTTTTATGGTTCGCACCAGACATTGTCTTTTTAATCTATGTTTATGTTTATTTTCATCTGTACTGTGTGTCTGTAGGTCACTGCATAAGCACTGTTATTAAGAGGTTCTCAAGATGCATGAACGGCGTATAATTATGGAAATAATCAGACAATTAATGGTTAAACCAAACTAGAACTGTAACTTTAATGTATCTATCTATCCACTTGAATTCTTCATCTGCCAATAGATATCAAACGTTCATGCGCGGCCCACTTCCAACGGTTTCCCGAGACCTTTACCAGATCGTTGCTCTACTTTGTGGAGTATCTTCCAACACTAACAAGGAGTGCTTACTTCGTACATGAAAATAAGCACTACATTCCCTAACTCCTTAAACTTAAGTAGTAATCTCTTAAGTGACTTAAAAGGTATGCTGCATTGAAATTGTTATATTTACATTTCGACACACGGCGCCGTGTAGTCGGCCTCTCATACTATCGAGAACCTTACCACCCTATTAGTCGTTCATCCATTTAGCACGATCATGTGTAAATCTTTTGAAGGAAAGAGTTTCTACGAATATAACATCCTGCTTAATATTTTGAAAGATTTTTTTACGACGACTTACCGGAAGTTCTATGAGTAAGGTTTTCATCACATATTTTAAGTATAACGTCCACTTCTTTATACAAAGAGAGAGAGAAAGAGAAATTATTTGTACTTAAATAAACCTGATATCAAAAAAAAATAATATTATAGATAATATTGGGGTAGATAACTTATATAAATAGCTGTTACAAACGGATATGAAAACAATTTCAATTAATTTCCTGTTTGAGAATTCACTTTACAGGTCAGTATTTTTACAATGTCCGTGATCCAGCTGTTTACTAAGCTAGAAAATTTTATAAGAACACAAGGTTTTTTAATTACCTAGCAAGTTGTAGTAACTTAGCAGCTTTCGATCCAACTTGTCATAAAAGGAGTTGAAACTTGATTGCTTAGATATCCTGTGTAGATGTATAAACATGGCCGTATTTCCTCGCAGTGAAGATTTACAAGCTTTCCGAATTATTACTCTTAAAATGGAGTAGAAGAGAGAGAGAGAGAGTGAGATTTTTTTTATGTATAATAAATAGAAGTAGAGAAGAGGTTAGAAGCTCTATAAATATGGTGGTGGAGAAGAATGCTCAGAATATCATGGACTGAATTTCGTACCAACGAGTCTATACTTCGAGAACTTGGCATCAAGCAGCGATTCTCATCTTTGGTACAGTCTCTCATCCTCAGTTCTTTTGGCCACATATGCCGCCGAGGGGAGGTAGCTATTGAGCGACTTGTGGTCCAGGGAAAGGATGAGACACCTATGAGATGGACTGACCAGATAAAGGCGGTAGTAAAGGTTCAATAACCATATATATCTCACAAATTTCATTTATATATTTCCTTATTGAAAAAGTTATCGGTCAGAGTGATGAGGGGAAAGTAACACATCTTAAGTTCACCGCAAATGTTCAAATAACACCCTTAAATTACACGAATGCCTTGGGGGCGAAGCTGTCAGATTGGAGAAGGGCAATGAGAATTTTACATTACTCCTTACCGCTTGCAAATGTGAATATCACTGTTTTTAAATGTGAAAGCCTTCATAACTATAGACTTAAAAACATATTGGACCTAACCATGATAAATTAATTCATTAAAGTTATTATTAATTAAACATAAAGATGATTTTCTCATTCCCTTGATAGTAAACAATACGTCCTTATAACTATATGGTACTAGTTGGGACGATATACATAACATCAGATTGTGCTCGTCCTTTTTAGGCATAGGATATTAAGTCACGTTACCCCAGTAATTTCACTAGTTACAATACCTTTCTAACTAGAACACGGTAATATTTACACACTGCTGTTTGGCGGCGGAAATACGCGCCGCTAAGATACCTTCCTAGACAGACAAACTCTGGTAGCAATGACAATCCATCCGTAAACTTATTAAAGACAACTTAGTCTAGTAATTGTCTGACAGATAAATGTTTTAAAAGTTAAGTTTTTTTTTTAACTTGTCTCTTTCTTCTTTGCTCTCGATTAATTAGTAACTTCTAAATAAAAAGTATAACTAATCTAACAGCATTAAACAGTTCAGATCTAATATAGATATTTTGTATCTACATATACAGCGCTGTTAGAGTTCAGGCCCTCAGCGGTTATTTTAATATCGTCACACAGGGTTCTATGTCCAGCAGTGGGCATCTATCTGTTAATATGTCGATATAGTAATATGTTAAACGTATATTAAACATTTACTTGCGCTTCCTCTGTTTGCGAAGGCCTTCTAGTTAGATACCGCAAGCCCAATTGCTGCCGCCAAACAGCACTGTATAAACATTACTGTGTTTCGGTTAGAAAGGCATAATAACTAGTGATATTACTAGAATAGTGTTACTTAATATCCCATGTATAGTTGAAGAAAACATAAAAGTGTAAATAAAAAAGTGTAATATCAAAAATGTAAAAAGAAAAAGCGAAAAGAAGCAGTAGGAGAGAAAAGATGCTATAATAAAGGGATGATCTTTGCAGATTCCAAACCACACCCCCCAAACGAGTGCAAGGAGTATTCACTTCACACAGAGAGGAGGAATGAAAGAAGAACGGAATGTAAAATGGTAGAAAAGAAATAGGCTTGAAAGATAAGTTGAGAGCGAAAAAGAAAGAGAAAAGAATGAGAGATGATAGATAAGATAAGGAATAAGTAAAGTTAAGACAAAAGACAATGGTATAGATGTAGGGAAAGATAAGATGTCTAATGAATAGAAACTAGATGGTAACTGAATGTAGAAAGCTAAAGCCCTGACCCCAAATACGCAGAGGGATGATTGTAAAAAAAAAAAATTCCATCCCTAGAAATAACGAGAACTATGTGGTGTAGTGTATATCATCTTAAGCAGCACCAAACTGTTATGTCTAGTTTAGTTTTAGGTATCGTAAGTAATGATGGTCGTCATCATCAGCCAATCGACGTCCACTACTGGACATAGATCTCTTCTAAACATCGATCGGTCACGGGCTACAGTCAGTATTGACTCTACCGCCAGGCACTAGAGGTCGTCGTTTGTAGTCTCATGTGGGAGGGACTGGTCCGTTTCCCACGCTGGCCCAAAGGGTTGGTGGGATAGGAGGGAATGACGTCGTTCAGCAATAGAAAAGTTAGCAGTGTGATATATAAAACAGGTTAAACGACACCACTTAGCATTCGAAGACTGAAATAGCTTCGCGTCTAACTTAGCCGCTACTTTGGCGCGGCGGCTCGCGCTTACATTATGCATGAGCCCCATTGACTGCGCATCCACTTCGGTCGCGTCGCATATTGAATAATCGCTGCAGTGAAAGTTTACTAAGTTATTATACATTTAACATATTCGACGCATTAATTTCGCAGATCATTACATTGTAATTATTTTTAACGTATTCGAAATGTTAACCGGAAGTAATTTTAATATTATTATACATAGCATATCGAAACGGAATATCATTTCAATGTTTGAATTTACAAAATCATTAATACAATACAATGAAAGTTTAACTGGTTTCGCGATTGTCTGGCTGTTTGAACGGAAGTACCCTAGTTCGATTCCCCGTTTATGCAAATTTATTGAACTCGTATGGCTAGCTATTACCCTAATAATGTGTTCTAGCTGCTAAAATATAAGAGATAGTGTTTATAGTGTCCACACTCATTGTCTCTTGACAACATATGACATTAAGGTCAGCTATGAGCCATTTATAGATTAAATAAAAGGTCTATTGACTATTGTTAAATGAATATAAGACCTTGAGGCTTTAGATATAATATGTTTATATACTAATCTATAGACCCTATAATTTAATTTACTTTTTTCATTATATTTATCATTTCGTATATTACGATTACCCCTTCGATATATATATAGAAAATAATAGGTTGTCAAATATCTCCCTTCCGCCTTTTTGTCTTTTGAATTTCGCGGCTATGTACAAAGCTCTACAGAGCTCGTATCTGACAATACTATACATAATTTGAAAGGTCTTGACATAACCTACAAAACGACGCTATGCATAATTAGTTTGGATATTGCGTTCAACAGTTATAGACGTGTAAACATGGAGTTCACTAACGCCGAAATTCGCGCTATTTTAAAGTTTTCCTTCGTTAAAGGCAAATCCGCTAGAGAAACGTTCCGTGAGATTAATGGTGTTTTGGGGGATGGGGGATTATATATACGTTTTTTCTACAAAGTAACTGTTAGAGACAAAAGTTATTATAATATAAATAAAACTAGTAGCGAGCAACAAACAAAGTTTAATTTGATAATTGTGAATATAAATCAAATGAGTGAATCGACTGGTACATTACGTTAATAATATAAATAATTAGTTTATATAACGTTATTTACATTAACTATTATGAGCACCATTCGTAAACAAAACGTTAATAAATAAGCGAAAAGCAATAAGTTTTATATAACAATCAGTGAGATCTGTTAAATGTGTATCAGATAATACATATTTATAAAGTATGCTAATAATACATAATATACAAATTAAAATAAATATAATTATTATGCAGCAGATAACATATATTTGTCTGTATATTAAGCATGTTAAATGCGATACTTTATTTACATATGTACATGTAATTTATTTAATATAATAATACTATATTCGTATACGTTATAACTCATACATACAATATTTTCGTACATATATTGCATCCATACATCGTTAATATCATACAATACATACGTACATATATAAATATATATTTTATATATAATACGATTAAATACAAAACGTATGAAGTCTGTAAAAATAAAATCCTTAAATATATTAAAGCATATCCAAAGACTTTCGATTTATTAATTGTAACATATTCTACATACATAAAATGTATATAAATATATATGTATATATATATATATTAAAAAAAAAGAAGTATATTAATATTCTTGTAATTAGAGTATTGAGGTACCTTTAAAATAACTTATTAAACATAATTAAGTTCTCGTATATTCCCATGTCTGTAGTTGAAATAAATTTTAAATGTAACAAAATGGCCGACCTCCAATTTCACAACTATTTCCTTTCCTTGTACTCAGTTATATTAAATCAACTGAAATGTTAATTATCGCGTTTTTTTTTTATCATTTTCTGATGCACGTGTCCCGTATTCTTAAGTGTACAATAAATAAATAGTGATTAATAATTATTTAAGTTATAGATACGTCAGTTTATCTTGTCTATGGTGGGTCTCTCGCTCACTGGGCGTAAGCGTTGTATGCCAAGTCGTGCGCGTTGTCGAACGATCTGAAAATTTTATATAAATCATAATATTACTTATTATTATCAGTACTACCATCTGAACTCTCAAAAAAAATTTTTTTTTTCTTTTAGTTGGTACAAAATTACATTATCCTTATTTCATAAAAAAAAAAAAAACAGAAAAAACTTTTCGAATATTAAACTACTACATACTAAGCAGGTATGTATAATTCTGATTGAAGTTTCTGGTTATTGAATGAATAAAATCTCATTCACCTGCTCCACCCAGAGCCGGCGTGTCCAGCTGACACCACGACCTCGTGGGCCTCACCACCGCCGTTTGAAGACAGGAGTTTCTTCAATCCGATGATACCGGCAAGCACGAGCGCGAGCTTAGAGACGATCAGAGCCTTGCCGGCGAGCAATGCCAGGGCTCCGAAGGCGATAGGGACCAACATCCCACCGATGAGCAGGGGGATCGCCAAGAGGGGGGCGATCTTCTTTCTCCTACCACGGCCTTCCTCGAAAGTACCTTCCAAATCGGAACCCGTCGGGAATTTAATCTGGAATAAATTTATTATTGATTTTATTCAAAAGATTTTTTTTTACAACTACCCGCGAACCAATAAAGTTCACCTGGATAATACAGTCGTCGTAGCCGAGCTACAGTATAAGTCACATCCGGGCTGGTTGGCAATGAACCATAACTTTATCCTTGCTCGGCGTGAACCCGATGATACAATAACGCGGATGTGTTGATAATTATGATGAACCTCACTAAGCTACCATTGCTTCTAAAAACTTATTTATGACTTAACTAAATTCAAATGTTAAAGAAGTTAAAAATTTTGTTGCTCTAAACGGTAACAATTGAACGTAAGTAGACTATGGTATATTAGCAGTATATTTTATTGAAGTTAAGTTTGCCTTAAGATAGATTACTTAAGTTCTCTTCATCAACTTATACTGGATATTAATCTACATCGCCTCACGTTCTAGATTGAATGTCAGATAATTCCTCAAGCAACCCCATTTCGATATCAAAGACAGGTCTAGAAATAATCTAATTACAAAGTCTATATGGTTTAAGACCATTTTTCTAATAAAAGCAATTAACTGTTGTGTTAATTTATTTAGATATTTCAATTATAAATGAAAATATGAAAACAGGTAAACATGTATACAAATACAAATGCCAATTAGCGAAAGAAACGGTTGGAGTGAAGTAGACTGGAGCGAGAGCAGTTTAATAGAGTGTGATGATGAAGAGAAAAATGTGAAGATGAATTATTAACATGCAATATAAAAGTAACGAGAAAGCCGTCACGGTGCGTGATCGTGCGGTATGTGATACATTATCATATACACATTTTTTTTTATTGCAAACGCGTCTTCGTGATATTGATTTCGTGTGAGTTATAAGCTACCTTCGACGGTGCGTGGCACGGTAGTTTCTGTTCATTTACATATTTTTTCTACTAAGAAAGTTCTATAATTCATGTTTCACGAGACATTAAAAACTGTACGAGTAAATGAATCTTAAACAAATGCAATTTCACCCTCTTCATCATTTCCGTCTGTCATCGAATCATAAATAACGGCTTCTCTAATCGATTTCTTGCCTAATCTAATGTCACTTACATCTAATGATTCTCTTCGATCCTCACCTGGTCAGGGGTCTACCACGTATTATACGGTCTCTAGTCTAAAATATTCTGAAGCCTAAACGAGCAAACCCTTTGCCATAAATCGTTAGAGCCTTTAATTTTTATCTGTACTATACTATAACGTCTACTAATCAGCAACTTTGATAAAGTTGAATTTCAATACATTGTTCTTATCAAGTTGTTATCCAAAAATAACTTAATAACACTTAAAATATAGGTTATAAGATAGACGGAAACGCCAAAACTTTTTCGATGTAATAATTCTTACGTTTGATGCATTTCGGGGTTATTGCGATAGTCAAATTAATTTAGCAATATTACTGATATTCAAATCTTTAATAAGTAGTAAATCATTTGAAAGTATGCATGTGAATCTGGAAGATCTATAAGTAGAGCGAAAGTAACTGAAATGACTGAAGGATTGCTTGTATATTCTATGAGGAATAAGAGTATATTACCAGAAGAACTGACTGTCAATAGGAGTAAGGTCAACAATTCGAAGGCCGCAGGAACGCGACACGAAATGGCCGTAGACATCCATGAGGAAAGCCAATTTTTGGAAGTTTAACAGTAACAGTTTACAGCTAGAGGAATTGGTAAATTAATGTTGAAATTAGTTTCAAACATTCTTATTAATACATAAATATATTTAATGGAATCCAGATGATGAAATAAAAATAATGCTGAAAATAGAGCTGTCATTGATAATATAACTTAAACGTATGCAGACCATTACAAGTTCAAATCAAAATGTATATTGTAGTATACTAACTTAGCCGCGACGGCCTTGTACTTTGTTTTATAGTAAGGTATATTACAATTTTTTTTTTTAATGTTGTGATAGGATAATATATTTTAATTCGAACTTCAAGCAGCCTGAACAGGCTTAAGTTATATTATCCTTGCTGAATACTCTTAATAGCTCTATCATCATCACCACTGTTTATACATTTATTGTCTGAGTTCGATTACATACGTTTATGTATAGGTAAGATATTTTGAAATTTCAATACTGATTGACCATTTCCTCCGTCTGTGACTTGTTACTGTTAAACACCATCATCAACAGAATCAAGCATCCCTCGTGGATCTTTATAGCTATGGGTTTTGAGCTGTTCTCACGCAGCGTGTTCCTACGACCTTCAGATTGTTGATCTTATTCCCATTGATAGTCAGTTTTTGAAGTTTCATACCAATATTGCTATTTAAAGATGGGAGTTTTTTTTTTGTTTTTTGGATATTTCAGCTACTTTATTCTCACTTATAAATAATCTTATAGTCCTGCATAAATACTGGAAAGTATACTAAGGTAGATCTCTATCTCTCCACAGCACAGTATCCAATTCGCTCTAATAAGACTGGAAGACTGAAATAACTTTTGTACAAAACTGTACTCCTAGAGCATGCCATGGTTGAATAAGTAAAAACAGCAAGTAAAGTGTAACGGTTTTTTTATAGAGGAAAGAAGTAGAAAGAATTTAAAAGAAAAAAAGTATCATACTGATGATAATACACTAATGAAACG
This sequence comes from Troides aeacus, assembly GCA_033220335.2. Classification (NCBI taxonomy): domain Eukaryota; kingdom Metazoa; phylum Arthropoda; class Insecta; order Lepidoptera; family Papilionidae; genus Troides; species Troides aeacus. The sequence continues at coordinate 5,788,241 of CM067294.1, read as the reverse complement.
TTCTGTTTTGTCTACTTCGAGGCACCGAAGATAACAGCGAGACGTTCATCCGGTGGTATATTATACGCCTGCCCATAACAACGGGGCGCTGGTCAGGATGTTATACTGCACCGCTGTTAATACTCTTTACTTCAATGGGTAGTAAGCTACAGTGCCCTTCAAACCGGAGCACAATAACGTTAGCACGTTACAGTTTTTCGATTGTCATAGGAGCTGTGGTGGTACCTACCTAACAACGGAGACCTATCACCAGTGTTTATATATTTAATAGAAAACTTGAATTTTAATGTATATTATACATATATATAAACATATTTATGTATAAAAATAAATAGATATATATACACATACATGTATATTTATTTATGTATATATATATAGTTACTTTAGTAGGTTTTAGGTCTCTGTTGTCCGCCGAGCGAAATCGAGAGAAGGCCGACTCCGTCCATAGACGACGACATCGGGGCGATGGCAACGGACGCCCCAACCCGTCAGCCCTGTAGTGCCGGGCCATTAAGAATAGGACTAAGGTATTCTCTGCCTGTCGTACAAGGTGACTAAATGGGTCCTCTCTATCGTGGGCTTTGAGGGTGGGGGCCCTCAGAGCTTAATAAGCGAGTCTTAAGAGGACCGGAAATACATTGTGGTCTTGTGTTTGCCGTAGCAAAGCGTGGGGTTTAAGAGGGCTTTGCCCTTCCGTGAGATGTTTTAGCGAGAGTGCAGAGGGCATCGGTGCGTTCCGTAGGAGATCCCGGAGCCCCTCCTAATGCACCGAGGGAGACCACCGAGGGGGTTTTAGTGGGTAGAAGCCCAACATAACCTTGTCTTCCCCCCAGAAGCAAGGTATCTTTTAAGAAGATTTCCCCCGCGAGAAAAATAAAAAGGTCTCTGTTGCCGGAGACCGTCTAGGTGTCTTACGGATAGTGGTGTGTTAATATCACCGTGTTCCGGTTTGAACGGTTCTCTACCTATTGAAATTACCTGGGTAACGAGACTTAACATCTTATGTATCGAAGCGACGAGTACAATATGGTGATGCGTATATCATTGCAACTAGCGCCACGTTGTTATTGGCGTTCGTATTGCTCACCATCAGGTGAACGCTTCGCTGGCCTCACCACCAAGTTCAATGTCACATTTTTTTTTTACACACCATACATTGTATGGTTATAAGTTAATGTGGGGTGCGCGCTATGAATAATGATCATTGTGACCATGGCTGGTAATCCATTAACCCCGTTATTATTACATAACAGCAGTTACCGTTACGCCATCGCACTTAACATTACTTAACATACGAAGGTTATCACCTAAAAGACGGTGATAAGATTATCGTTAGCTACAACATTGATCATAAGCTACGTTATTTATTAACGTCTAATCTCTAATGATGAAGACTACAAAGTTAACTATGTAGTCTATTCAGAACCTAACTAAGAAGACTACATCGTGATTAGGGACACCTTAAATCAAGTATTCTTGCCCTTACATTGCTGCAATCATCATCATCATCAGCTGATAGACGTCTACTGCTGGATATAGGCCTCCCGCAAAGATCTCCGAAAGTTCATTGAAGGGAATTGGACCTTAGCCCACCACACTGCCCACTGCGGGTTGGTGGGTGATCAGATCCTCGTCTGTTATTCAGCAGGGTGCACCATATGCAGGTGAGATTGATTTAGGATCCGGAAGATATTGGGTAGATCCCTTTACACCCTCTACAATCATGAACTGGTTAAATTCGATTTCTTTCTAACACGTTAATACTGGATATACACAACACCATAATTTTGACTTAAGACGTTAACCCATTAATATTTTTTTTTTTAACTAAAGATCTAAGTGTTCACCTGATGGTAAATGGTACGCTAGACCATAACAATGTAGTGCTAGTTAAGATGATATACACAGCATCGCTTTGAGACGTAAGGTCTAGTTATCCCAGTTACACTAGCTACAACGCTTTTCACGGCGAGACACAGTAATGTTTGCACACTACTGTTTCTCGATAGTAACAGGCAGCGATGATGACTATCTAGAATCTAGGTCCTAGACGGTCTCCGGAAACAGGGACGGACAACAATTTCGTTAGCTACAGCGGCTTTCAAACTATTTGCACATCACTGTCGGTAGTAATAGTATCTGTCTAGACGGATATACCCAACTAGTAATACAGAGTGAGACTACCTTTGTTTTACTTTCTTTAATAACAGTAGATAGACAGTAATTGTATGCTCTACCAAAGAGGATAATATATAGTACATAGATATAGAAATATTTCTATGCCTACGGATGACATAATTTTCTTATCTGAATAACGCAGTAAAAGAACGTCGTCTTGTTCAGATGCGGTCATGGACCAATTGTTGCTACTGTCTTTGATATCCAAGTATGGAAACATCGTTAATAAAACAACGTATTTGTGTCATTCTTGTTGGTAAGAATTGTCTAGTTTCATCATCAGCCACTGCTGAACATAGGTCAGAGCCTCGTCTGTTGTTCAGCAAGTCGTGCAGACGAGGGTGACCTTAGGTACCATAAGATGTAGGGCGGAACTCTTTACCCATGGCTAGTTTAAGTAAATAATGATTTTTTATACTAGAATATAGTCTTGAGTCTGGATTTTACTAGTCTTTTAAACTTTTATGATTCAGTCGACTTTTTTATACTTCAATGGCTAAGCTACACTTGTATACTATACAGTAATTACTTAGCTAAACTGTACATAGGAATTGCTTTTAGTATTGCTACTAACATAACGAGGTAGCGTATATTAACAATTAGTGTAATGAGAGGTTTTGTATTAAAAAAAAATTGTGAATAAAATACTTTGAACTGAATACAGTAATGATTACTAAAACATAAAAAAACCTTTTTTTCTTGTAATAACTATTAACATCATTTGTCATCAGTCATCAATCAAAAGTTACTGAAACAAATAAACTTTGTAGGTGAGCTGGTTCTTACCTGGACGGTATGAGTTTGCATGAATCCGACGATTTTGTCCAAAATAAGGCTGTCCAATGAGTTCTCGTCGAGACTTCTTGGAACCGCCTCCTCAACCTCAACATTCTCGACCGCATTCTTGTCCTTTGAAATGGTCACTCCGTTAAGGAGTGTGATCTCGTCGCTCTTCGACAGTCTGGTGAGTGCCTTCGCCAGTTTCAGTTTCAGACAGTTGCCGATTTCGCTGTGGCTGCAGTCCTTATATGTTTCATACGCAACTTTGATGTCACCTAGGATGGTGTCCTCTGAACTTCTGGCTTCGTCTAATTTGTTCTGATTGGTCGACGCCGTTCTCGCTGTGGCGGCTGCTGCCAACGTGAGGATGAGGAGGTATTGTGGTACCATTTTGGCTTCGTTCGCACCACGTTGGATCTATTGTCACTCTGTTTAGAACTAGAACAGTGTTTGCGTTTATATGCGCTCAGTTTCACGGTACAGTGAGTGTTACTGAGAGGGATGCATCGATTCATTTATGCAGTTGACTTTACAGTCGCATACAAAATGTATATGAACAGATATTCAAAATCTGTTTTACAATACCTCCACTTCTATAACTTTGGTAAGGTATTAACAAAAAAAAAATCAAATATTTTCAATTTCTATACTTGTAAAAAGTGTGTGAATACAGACATGACGGCTGATAGAGGGATATGGGACAAAAGTACATACAGTATCGACCCCACATAGCTGGGAAAAGAGTAGGAGGAAAAAGAAGAGACACTTGTAAATCAAGGCTGGAATATTAGTAGTTTTATATCACTTGTTTTCACGAAACTATTAAATAATATTAAATTAAAAACTTAATATAAAATACCTTAGGTACCCACCAAAAAATTGCTCAGTTTGTAAGCGCAGGTCATTCGCGCTAGAGTAGACGAAGAGACGAGCATTTGATCTACACTGACCTTGAGCTTCCGGTCATAGAAAACATCGAGAGGAAACCGAGGTGTTCCTAGAACAATAGCTTCAGTGTATATGTGATATCCGCCAACCCGCATTAGACCACCGTGGTATATAAATGGCATTTTTTTACTCCTTGTGAGAAAATGTACTGACTCAGCTAGGTTTCCAACATTGGGAACGTTAAGTAAGTCTTATTCTATATAAGAAAAAATCTTACTAGTTGATTTCTGTTGCCGGAGGCTGTGTTCAAATATTACTGTGTCCCATTTTGAAAGGTGCTGTAGCTGATGAAATTAAAGTGGTATTGAGACTCAATATCTTATGTATCTATGCGGCGAGCGTATTATTCTAAATACCACATTTTGTTATGGGTAAGGGTATCACTTGCTTTCAAGTGCACGTATCACTCAATTTGTCGTTTCGTTAAATAATCTATATGTTTAATGATTGTTTTCATTGCCTGTACAAATGTTTCTAATACTTCCTCGTCACATTTAATATAGGACTATCACAATAACAGTAATAGAACAAAGCGAATCAGGAAATGTTACAGTAGACAAATGAGCGATTCGTATATTGCGTTTTTGTATAAAAAAAATTTTAATAATAGCGGATGTATTTTCGATATATTCAATGTTAATTACTTTAACTATCATGGATGAAATAAAACTTCTTTTAAAATACAAAATGGAGCTTAACGACTACAATCTATATATATATAAGATATATCCAGAGATTCATTGACTCATCACGGCATCTCCAAAACTATTAGATAATCAAAATTTGGTAGAGATGCTGCTTCTGCCATTTAGAGGTCAGCTAAGAATGGATTTTATATCTGTCCCAGGGAAAGCAGGCGGGGAATAGCTTGTTCTCCATGTAGTTGATAATCGTAGAGCAAGCTGGAGTTCCTCTTCTAGGTCCTAGTAATCTCGTCATTATATCTTTCTCCTTCCCATCTAACGAATGGAATGAATATAAATCATCTTCTCAACTGATGGACCTTCACTGCTGGACATAGATCTTTTGTAAGATATTCCACAAAACAGTCCTAGACTATATGAATCCAATAGATACTTTCTAGTTTACATGTCAATTATAATTATTGATCAATTTTGCATAGGCGAAATTTTACTTATTATTAGTGTCTTTACAGATTATCTAGATACTACTAGAACGGTTGTTTCTCATGCTAAATGATGGAAATGATTAAGACAACAATCGTGTGTAATAATATGTATCATAATAAAGTATACACAACCTAACACTTCATTGCTATGATCAAACGCAACGCCCGTGAATATTGTAGTTGTTGTTTTAAAGTATAAAACAACTACTTTTATGAAGAAAAAAATGTTAATTCAATTAGAAAATTAATATTTGATGAATACAAACAATGTTTATTGAATAGAAGTGAAGTATAATCAACATCATACTGAATTCTCAAACGAAACAATCACGCTCATAGAGATCGGCCATTTTGAATTTGCAAGTATGATGAAGAAAACGCGGGACGCATCTGTTTTAACGCTCTCATCTATAGGACAGGTGTTATTATTAATAAACGACTGATGGTAAGACTGATAGGCAACACCTTAGCTTCTATTTCTGCCCCCATACAATACTGTCTTCCGGCTTTAAAGGTGCTGAAGCTAATAAAATTATCGGAGTAACGATAGTTAACATCTTTGTTAAAGCGATGACCACAATATAGTGTTGTGTATACCATTCTAACTAAAGCATTGTTATGGGCATTTATATCACTTACAATTAAGTGAACATCTAGGTCTTCTAATCGATGAGTCGAAAAAAAAATTTAATCACCAGGTATTGAGTCTAAGTGGATGTGCACTAAAGATGGACTTCATACGCTCCTTCGCAATTGGATCCGTATAATCTCTGGATACGACCTTAGGATTGGAGGGTGGTTTTTTAACAATACAATAATATTAATAATAATTATTTTTTTAAAAAAAAATAAGTAACTATATTTCAGCTTTAACTATGGTACTGTATCAAAGCATTTAAAATTTTTTTGGAGAGGCTTTTATCCTCTAGAGATATGTTAGTCCTATATATACAAATATAATTATTTTCTAGTCTACATCCCTTCTTCATTCATCATAATTTAAAGAATGCTTAACCGCAGTAAGTTTTTTACCTGGAATATCAATTTTAGAAGTACCGATAATGTTTTTAATTAAATAAATAATTTTTTTTTTTTTTTATTTTTTTTTTTTTATATTGTCACGCCTTTTTCCCAGTAGGGGTAGGCAGAGGTGAATAAACTACCCACATTTCGCCAGATGTGGTCAGATTAGGTCCCATGTAACAGGGGGCGAGCCTGTTGCCACTTTATTGGGACCACCACACACACACACACAAAGATGATATCAGTGTGCGGGTTTCCTCACGATGTTTTCCTTCACCGTTTTTGTATCTCGCTGTTGTAACTAAAGTTCACAAATGTACATAACTTAAATATTAAGTCATTGGTACATGCCGAGGTTTGAACCCGCGACCTTCGGAATGAAAGCCGCACGCTCTAACCATTAGGCCAGCGAGCTACTTAATAAATAATACATAAGATAATTAATCAATTTGTTAAATATCTTAATTAAAAGCAGGACTATGAATATGATTAAATTATCATATTACTCAGTACCAATGCCGCTAGGTATTTTTAAACTAATTTCACTGCTGTGAAATTATTTATCGGTCTAATCTCTTTTAATTGATTTATAGCATTAAAGGTACAGGTACGGGGTAAAGTAGATGGGGTGTAAGGGGTCCTGCACAACAACTTACGGGACCCCAGCTATCCTCGCCTGTTCGTGATGCACCCTGCTAATCGACAAACGAGGCTCTGGCTTCCACCATCCCGCATTGTTCCAGCATGGTGGGAAAGGGCCCAAAGTGCCCCATATTGAGGGAAGCCTATGTCCTGCTGGACACCTATCAGCTGTTGATGACTATAAATATTAAATAGTCTATACGCCATATATTGAAAGACTTGTAATACTATTGATTCTGGATTATAAACCTTTCTTTGTCGAAAACAAACCTTTGAGAGATTTCACAGACTTTATAAATAGAACCTAATATTGATCAACCTACTTATCTGATATCAATGCTGGAACTTAGGACCATCTCTCACAAGAAGAAAGTCAAGTTTTCTTTTATCTATCACGCTGATGAAGAGCGGGTAAGGGGTTATCATATGTCTTTGATGGATACATGATGTTTTTCTGATGCTGTCCTTCAGAAGAAATTTGTGTAGAGATAAAAACGCCTTACGTTACGAGCACCATCCTACTCATATGTGATGTCTTTGTGTGATCTTTGGAGGAGGCATATATCCAGCAGCGGACATCTGTCGGCTGATAATGATGATGATATAAAGGAGATATACAGATATTTATTAACCCATCACAAGATCGCCGAAACTATTACGTAAACATTCAAAATTTGGTAGAGATATTACTTCTGTCTTTTAGAGGTCAGGTAAAAATAGATTTTACAAAATTCCTACCCCAAAGTGAGTTGCGGTCGTATTAATAACATGAAGACGGTCCTAGAACCCTTTTTTCCCGTGAGAAGCAGCCAGTGAGAATATATGTGACAAATTTCAAACCTACCTATACTAAGTCCAGTAAAGCTGGCGGAATTGCCTTATTTGGCATCTGTACTTATTAGTATTGTTAGTTAAATAATAAGCTATTTTGAAATACATACGAACAGATCTGATCGATTTATCTGTATACATATAATTCTGTATGACAAAAGTTTGTTTTCGTATGGTGTATACAAATACGAATAAACGATTGGCGGAGCTCAGTCAAAACTGGACACCGTTTTCTCAACAGTGTATTGTGTAATTAATTTGAAAGTGAGATTATGTAAAAAGCGTGCGAAGAAATTTGCAAATTAAACGTTCATATGATGACCCACTTAAGTGTATATACTTTTCTCTTACACTTACAACAGATTAGATAACAAAGTGTTTTTAGATGAGGTGACTAGAATATTCAATAGTATTAAATCTGTAACTTAACTCATTGTGATATTACCAACTATAAAAAAAAAAATCATTTTACAACTTAAGTATCTTATGCAAAATAATATCTTTCGAATGAAATGTAATAGAGAAAGACGTTTTTTTATTAAATAGTGTTAAACCTATTAACAACCTTAGTCTTAGACCAGAACACTAACGACAGCCATATGTTACTCTCCTCTGCTAATCGTATCAAGAACGAGGAGCTGAAATTCAGGTGACACACAGTGAATAATGATAACCAGATAAATAGAAAGCCTGGTAAAGATGTTAAAGAATCTTTAGATGCTCTTAAATGATTATAATCATTGATCGTTTGAAAGGTCGAAATAATCTGTGTCGAGAAACAATGAGAACATCAAAACAAAAGGTGAATCACTTCACACCGATCCGCAACCGACACAAAACAAGGTGTATTACGTAAAGTAAGCATGCACTTTATTGAATGGTAAACGTAATTTGACGTCACAGTGTAGTATCTGACCGCGACATCCTTTTCTTAAGACTTCATGAAAAAAACAACACGAGTTTCTCTTCACACGGCTCCCGACGTCCGGTTTACATCCGCTTTTCTTTTTAAAAAAAAAAGTTACGCAAAATCTCTTACCGACGCATAAACAGATATGAACCTTAGGCACAATATTTTAAAACTATACTATAAAACTTCAACAGTATATATAAATTTGTTCCGTTATTAAAACGCTAAGCAAATTTAAGCTTTATTGCTTAAGAAAAATCTTTCACTTAATCGTTGTAAATAAAGATGTAACCCGCTCTACAACTTTTCTTTCGTTGATTAACTCAAATGTTGAGATATTTTCATCTCTATTCCGTTACAAATAAAAAAAAACAGTTATAAACGAACAGGTGTACCTTTAAATGGCATTAACGGTATTGAGAAAAAGTAAAGAGGGGGGAGTTACATAAAACACGAGACACAGAAAGCTCACACGCCGCCGGCGATTGCGGCGAAAGCTTTCGACGGTGACTAATGCTCGGGACCCTCTTAAGGTCGTGCGGTGGAAAGGCATTTACAAATTAACAGCTATTTCAGAAATATCTCCTTTATGTTAACCGATTAAGTCATTCGCATACAATGCTTTAATAATCGTACAATGAAAAGTTCAAATATAAGAGTTACGTAATTTATTACGAGTCTGACGTATGGATAACCTTTACTACATTGATAATGATGCTACACATTGCTTTGTTTAATTTAATGCTACACTTACTTCAAGTGTATATAAAATACTATACTTCTACTGAAATACTGTACTTATACTGTACTTCTTTAATTACAACATGCAGTAAAATATTGAAAATAAATACAACTACTATATCCTATTGTAAGTTTTGAGGTTGAAGATTTTCTATAGCCCACAAGAATATTAAAGATTCGATTAAAGTATATTTTGAAAACTAACCTCTTCAGGCTGTACTTGTTTTATTTGAACTATAGTATTTAAATTTCCAGTTAACAGATTATAAAAAAAATAACAGACTAAAATACACATAACATATTACTTTATACTCTCAAATAAAACTGATGCTTTTCAAATTCTATTCTAGACATTCACTAGTGGTTTTAACTAGTTAAACCAAAACAGGTATTACGCTTTAATATAATAACTAGATAATAGAAATCAAGAAACATTTTTAAATCTAGACGGTTACCTATATATATCATCTGTACTTGTTTACCGCAACAGCTATATAAACCGCTAAACATCAATATGAAAATACTACTGTATTACGTTTGTAATATACGCACAGTATAGTACAATATACAGTAAACAGAACAATATGCTTCTGTGTATATCATCGTAACCAGCACCGTATTGTTATATGTGTAAGTAAAAGAAAATAAAGAATTCAAAACAACCCAATCTAATACCACAATGGTGGACTACCAATTCAAAAGCCCAACAAACATGGAAGGGTGATACAACAAACAACATCGAATTATGAATAGCAAGGATCGATAAGTGCGTAAGTTTACTACAAATGCCCCCGTCCGTTGTAAAGACTTGGGAATGTTACATCAGGCAAACAAAACTTTTACTAAGCCGAACCGGACATGTAAGAAAAAAAAATGTGTGCACTTTCACTTCGCGGAATTTCCTCGCACCTAAACGCAGTATCCACCGATAAACGGACATTCAAATTTGATCCTTATTACTATAGTGTAAAATACATTCGTGTGTGCTACCATGAAATATTTTAAAGTCTTCAATTTCGAGTCCATTGGAACAGGTTGCAAGACAAAGCAGAGGTCAGAGGCCCTGAAGCAAGTACTCATAACCTGATACGTTCTATTTTAATTCCGCACTTCAGGTATGTGTTATTAAAACCTAGTAAATATACTTGTATTAATTTATAGTACTCATAAACATTTCTTAATATCCAGCCTTTATTAATAACATTAATTGAACAACAATTTTTTTTGTTACAAATTGTCATATTTCGCTTTCTCTTCATTAATACTTTACGTTACTAACTTAAAATTTTAAGATATATATTTTATTTAATTATTATAAAGTTAAAATCAATGACATAATTTGGTTAAATTACATTAAGACATTGCATAATGATCCGTAACATTTGCGAAATGCAAAGCGTAGATCGCTCTAACAGATTGGCCCGCAAATTATCTACGTCCAATTTTCACCCCATTGTCGGCCCAGACGTGGGAAGTACCCGTGACGGGCCCCGTGAAACAATAGCTGAATTCAACCAAACATAACAAGGAAAGACTATAAAACGGGGCACTTGTAACAATAACGCTATACGTAATGACAAAGTTCACTAAGATAGAACTAGCGAAGAACACCGCAGATACACACCAAAAATTAGAATCTGTTTGAAATGTAGATAGTGCCAAGTTTAGGTTATATCAAATAGCTATGGCTTCAACTAATAAACATTTGTTGTTGATATTTCTTCTGATCGCAGAAGTTATACCGATACAAATTGATTTACAAGAAGGAGAGGAATTGGATGAAAATAAAGTTCAAGCATCGCATCTGAATGAGTGTTTAAGTGTTAAAAGAGGTGCTGAAGTAGGAGTGTGTTTCGGAAAAGAGATATTAGCTAATTTGAATCAATATGATGAATCAGAAGCGTTCAGTTTAGCAACAGGCATCACACTTTTAAGAGATGAGAAAACACCGAGGGATTTGGGAAATTTTCTTGACAAGGATCCAATGGATTTCAGGTATTACAGTTGTGTGGCAGTCTTAAGTAAAATTTTAATCTGATCCCTAATTCCTTTTTACCATATTCTTTAACTTGCCCTTGTTAAATTTTATTTCCAATATCACAGATCTATTATGGAGGACGCGAGTGAATTAATTTCAAAGCGATCCTTACATTGGGATTTGAGCAGAATTTGTCCAGGGTTGGTGATGAGAATTGGCCCCACTTTAGCTAACGGTGTACTTGAATTCGTTATGGATCCACGAGTCAAAGATAGAGCATATCAAACTCAAGGCGAATTAACTACAGGTAATCAAATAAACTTCTTTGAGTGATAACGTTCTATTATACTCGAATATTGAGCTATGATTTATGCTATTTATGAAAACAAATTCAGTTCTGTTATGAATTATTCTATTAAGAGAATTAAAGATTTTCTAATTTAGTTGATAGAATAATACACATTGTATCATAATTTTAAATTAAAATAATATTATTACAACGCCTTCTATGTGCTAATTACTGCACTACATATGAAGGCAGAAGTCAAGGCTTCTCTAACATTGAACTTTGTTTAAAGCGCCATCTATTAAAATAATTAAAAACTAGTAAAGAAGTGTTAAACGTATCAATGATTTATAACATTTAATTAAAGTGTTTCCTGATTTTCAGGTCGTTTACTGGCAAGGAACTTACTGGTCCCGTTTCTATTAGGATTTAAATTTCACATTTCTACACTACTGCCATTGTTGTTAGGTTTAGTTTTATTAGCAAGTAAAAAGGCTTTTTTATTAGCTAAAGTAGCTCTTCTCGCTATAACTGTATTTTCGGGTAGTGCTGGTTACGGAGGATCGTTGTTTAGCGGATTCGGAACACCATCTTTACCTTCTTACAGTTCACATGAAAATATTGGACACTATCACAATCATCATGGTTCTGGAGGTAATATTGATATATTTTCATTTAAATTGAAATAAGATAATTATCTACTCTCTATCTATAGAATTGATATACTTAATATAATCATGTGTATTTCAACAAGTTAATATAATAATTTTAGTTCGAAATACTCTTCCTAATTTTACCACCACAGGTCCACTGACATCCTGCCGATGCACTATAACCAAACAATCCTTTAATCCTTACGGAAACAAATATTACCCTTAAATACAACAAACCTTTAAAGTAAGTACCTTGTACTGAAACTCATCACAACAATTCATCATCATTACCGTTATTTACTATTAGCAATAATAGGTGATGATAATTTCTCATACAAACACACAGCAAATATACCTAACGACTCGACAAATTGACTCTAAATAAAGTTTTCATCCCCAGGTTACTATCGCAGACATCCACATTACGATGAACATTACTACAAAGAGAAATCGGCTGAACAGACTACAGCATCACCAATCACACCCGATGAGCTTAGGGACCGATTAGAAAGGCTTTTTATAGCTAAAAAAGGTATAGAGGATCCAAGGGATGATGTGAAAGTTAGAAACGCTAGAAACTTCGCCTGGACCCCTATCAATTCAGGATAATATTTATTATATTATAACTTAATATTTCATAGCAATAAATATAACAATACCTTTAACAAATCATAAATAATTATTATGTTATTCCATTTTACTATTTTTTATATGATTTCTATCTCGTTTATTCTTATTCTCTCTTTATGTTGTATCTCTATAAATGACAGCTTCTAGTCAAGATGATTCTTCATTTATTTTCATGATTAACTTGTTATTGTATACAAGAAAATATAGAATCAAACAATTCATAATTTTTTTTTCACCCCTATTTTCGTTAACTTATTATTATCAAGTGTTTTATTAAAAGGGACTAATGCAGTCCATTAACATGGTTGTAAAAATTATGAGAGTTTTTTCTAGATGAAATATATTATATATGCGGCGGTGTATTGACAACTTTTAATTGCTTCTGAGGAATTAGTGTAAATTAGAAATGTAATGGCTATATAGTATCGCCCCCTTAAGCTTTTTGAGGGTAACATTTCGTGAAATCCGTTTTTAGCTGATCTATACTCGGCAAAAGGAATAATCGTACCCAATTTCAAGTCTCTAGGCCTTATGGTTCCAGAGATGTCGTGATGAGTCCCTACATAGGTGAAAAACTCTTATATATTAGGTTGGAAAATATCTCCCTTCCGCCTTTTTGTCTTTTGAATTTCGCGGCTATGTACAAAGCGCTACAGAGCTCGTATCTGGCAATACTATACATAATTTTAAAGGTCTTGACATAACCTACAAAACGACGCTATGCATAATTAGTTTGGAAATTGCGTTCAACCGTTATAGACGTGTAAACATACAGTTCACTAACGCCGAAATTCGCGTTATTTTAAAGTTTTCCTTCGTTAAAGGCAAATCCGCTAGAGAAACGTTCCGTGAGATTAATGGTGTTTTGGGGGATGGTACTCTATCACTTCGAACCGCGGAGGAATGGTTTCGACGATTCAGAGCCGGTGAAAACGACACCATGGATAAGCCAGCCGGCGGAAGACCTGTGACGACAAATACCGATCAAATCATGGACTACATCGAGTTAGACCGGCATGTGGCATCTCGTGACATCGCCCAGGAGATGGGAGTTAGTCACCAAACCATTTTAAACCATCCGCAGAAGGCTGGATACAAAAAAAAAAGCTTGATGTTTGGGTACCGCATGATTTGACGCAAAAAAACCTTCTAGACCGAATCAACGCCTGCGATATGCTGCTGAAACGGAACGAACTCGACCCATTCTTGAAGCGGATGGTGACTGGCGACCAAAAATGGATCACATACGACAATATCAGGCGAAAACGGTCGTGGTCGAAGGCCGGTGAATCGTCCCAAACAGTGGCCAAGCCGGGATTGACGGCCAGGAAGGTTTTGCTGTGTGTTTGGTGGGATTGGAAGGGAATCATCCACTATGAGCTGCTCCCATATGGCCAGACGCTTAATTCTACCATCTACTGCGAACAACTGGACCGCTTGAAGCAGGCGATCGACCAGAAGCGTCCAGAATTGGCCAACAGGAAGGGTGTAGTGTTCCACCAGGACAACGCCAGACCACACACTTCGTTGATGACTCGTCAGAAGCTACGGGAGCTCGGATGGGAGGTTTTATCGCATCCACCATATAGCCCGGACATAGCGCCAAGTGATTACCACCTGTTCCTGTCCATGGTGAACGCCCTTGGTGGTGTAAAGTTGAACTGAAAAGAGGCTTGTGAAAAGTGGCTGTCCGAGTTCTTCGCAAATAAGGAGGGGGGCTTCTACGAGGGAGGTATTATGAAGTTGCCGTCTAGATGGAAACAGATTATCGAACAAAACGGCGCATATTTGAACTAAATCCGATCACTGTAACACTTTTTATAAAGCATTGAATAAAGAGCAAAAAAGCGGAAGGGAGATATTTGCCAAATTTATCCATGGAAAAGTTGAATTTCTTTAATTTTTATATTATACACAGCCGAACATTGTGCATCACGCCTACATGAGATGTTAAATCTCGTTACCCCAGTAAATTCACTAGACACAGTGCCTGCTGAATCGAAACATGGTAATGTATGCTTAGTACTGTTCGGCAGCAGAAATAGGAACTGCAGTGGCATTTACATATATAGACTTCCAATAACAGAGACCTGAAACCAGTAAAACTATATCTAGCCTACGATTGTACTGTATTCCGTTAATAAGATAACAAGAGGTCTTTATATATAATAAAAAAATACTATTAAACTCAAAAGAGGTGGGAGTATAGAGGGAGGGTTATGCTGAGTACGATTCTATGCCCCATATGCTTCCGTCAGTATTCGATTGCATTTCACATGTCCGACTTTCCTCGCATCCTGCTGCGTCTGCTCGATTACACGCTCTGGTTGCGGCTGTACGGCTGTTAATTCACTTGTTACGCATCCGGTCATCACTAGGATGCGTTTCCGTTAAAAGAAACGACAGGGGAAAGCGATAAATGTTCATAAGCTTTTTGTCGTTTTGTTTTGTTATAACGCCAAATGGATTTCCTTTATCATGCTACATGCTACTAGTGAAATACTTACGAAAGTATTTCTTATATACTTATGAAAGTACGTCTGTTTATTTAACCATTAATATATCGGAAATAACATTTGTTGTTAATTAATAATAATTAAAAATGCTTGCTTAACGTTTGCTATGTGAGACCTACGGCTTTGATTCGATTCAACTACTACATGAGGAGTTTCGATCGTGAAAAGATTTTTTCGAACTCGATTGACTAACGAATTAAATACTAAAGGAAATTGAGTTCTTAGGTCCATTATGACATCGAGGACTTTAACTTCCTTCCTCACATCATTAGAAGTTCAGATGATTGTAAGAATTTTCGAAAGCACTTCTCTAACCATGAACCTCTATACCTGACTACCAATATTCCATTACAATGTCCGTCTCTTTATATATTATAGCCATAGCCTTTTGAATACATACGTTTTATTCTCTTAACCATCATTCTCATTTAACAAGTTAAGACTTAAGCATATGAATTAAAAAAGAAATTATTCAGGTGCAAGCTAACACGTCTTCAAAACTAGAACCAGAAGTAAGAGCTGTAGCTGGTTAACTACCTATACGGTTTCCGACAACGTGAACCTCTACCACCAATAGCCTCTCTCCTGACTTATTCTTTACCATGATTATTCTAACCTTTTTCTAACATACGAAAAGCTTTCCTACATTTATAGTTGATTTAATTAAGTAGAATTCACACGAAGAAAAAATGTATAAATATCTCTTCCAGGCAATAAAACAATATATTATTATCTCCTACATAGTTATAGATATTAAACAAACTATGATTGTTAATATAGAGTATATCAATGATTGTTAATAAAAATGTCATGATTTAAATAGTTTGAAGACTTCATTAGGTGTCTTCAAAGTGAAGGTTGGCGATGAGATAGAGAAAACCAATTCAACCCTCAGCTATTGTTTTTAGCTGATAGTATTTAAACCCTACGATATCATTTTAAAGAGTTCTGATGAAATTCAACTACAGAACGATACATAGGTAAAAACTTAAAAAAAAAACTGATGATTGAAGTAAACATTTGCTCGTACTGTAGTCTAATATTTCCTTTGTATTGTCGTGCCGATGTTCAACTGTATGTATCGTGTCTCGACTGACTAATTTATATTAGCACACCACTACATCGTTAGCGTTGTTTTCTTGACTTTCATCTTTTTTCCGCCGAATACCATTCACCATCATCGCGTGCCACTTGCAACGCGATCCTGCTCAAGCAGAGGGATTTTAAGCTTCTGTCTCATAACTTGAATACTTATATTTAATAATTTATTTAACACATCTCGTAGCATAAATCAAATCATTGATTACTTAAGCAACTATCAAGATAATTGAACTAAGCTTCACTTCCTAAGAGTTCTTATCTTTGTCTTGCAGCTTCCCATAATACATCCTTTGGCGGTTTCAGTGGTTGATAATAAAGAAGTAATAAACTAGATTTCTCTCGAGGAAATCTACAAAAAGTATGAATAACTCAGATTATTTCTACTAGTACATAATACTATCAAAACTCAATAAGTTATAGCTTAAGGAAGTACCAATAATAGCATTTGGAATTAAGCTTATTTAATTTTCTAGTATTTAACTTACTACCTAAAAGTATTTAGTAGTTATAGATTAAAGTTGGTAATTAAATTATGTTAGACATAGTCTTAATATTTCCTTCTACCCTAGACTTATGAATATTACCTAATAAAAGCTTTCAATGTGTTGCTATTACACAAGTTATGTAACATATATGACTTAGATTTGTAGTACTTAATACATAGAATAGGACAACAGTTACTATATGTTGATGAAGACGATGAACTAAAAAGGATATTTTCTTAGTCCTTGCATAACTTGTATTAGTGTTCTCAAGTTCATAGCTCGGCCGACTTTCTTCTAATTATAACGTTAAAGAGTTTCTGTAAAGTTATTGCATATAAAAGTTTTAACGTAAATCTATTATGAACATGTACGAAAGGTTTTTTTTTTTTTATTGTTATAATATATTATCTATTATACGCGTGCTTGCCTTCTAATGAATATCGTTACTGTTCGTTAAACTCTTGTGTATGGATTTCTTCAGTGCGCTTGAATTGGGATGAGTAACTGTACGGTGTCGCTCTAGCTGGCAATCTGATAATTGCAGGCCCAGAGATATCTCCACGGTAACGTTCCAGTAACCAATATGATCTCATTGATCGTACCATTAATTTTCTTATCATACTTCGATAAATAAACTTGAATTAATCAACATTTACTTACGTTGAAAATGAGTTATGTAGTTGAAAGAAGTAAAACGAAGCTACATTACAATAGATTTTGTTGATCCATGTCTATATCAGTAAATAACTAATAACAATCTAGTACAATTGTGTGGGGTAGGTAAGAGGAGAAGGGAAAACAAGAACTATCCAGCTCAACAGTCAATCTCATCTGCAAGCAGTGCTTTCTGCTGGATAACGGACGAGGCTCTGGCGGTATAACCATACACCCTGCCCGACTACTGGTTGGATGAGGCTTCAGCAGCCTTGAGGTATAAGTAACCTCAAATACCTGGTGCTGAAGGCAACGGGAAACCACTGCACTACATTTCCTAGTACTCCGCCAACCATCACTAGTTGGAGAGGCACATATATAGTTTGTAGTAATTTATATACTGTAGTTAATAGTAGTTTAAGAATTATTAGACTATAATCAAACCTATAGATCTACAAAACAATACATAATATAAAATAACATGTACTTGTATATAACTTGATATACTACTACATATGTGTAGTGATAAATATTAGTTATTATCACTAGTTATAAAAGATTATAGCACTTGCTATTCCCTGTCCGCTTTTCTGGTTTTAGTTGGTTACGCAATTAGATTTGAACCTATCCCCCTAACCCCTTCTTATTAATACTCCACAACCCCCATTGATGAAGGATTTTATAAAATCCTTTCTTAGCTAACCCCTGAATAGCATAATCAATATCATCTAGCAAGGCATCTTTCTCTACAAAATTTTGAGTGTTTACGTCTAATAGCTTCGGAGATCTCATGATGAGTTTATAGATCTCTGGATATCTCCTATATATAATGTTAATATTCTCCGGCAGCTACTAAGCGCTTTCTTTTTAACATGGAGGTCCAAGATTCGATTCCGAGGCCATTCGTTTAGTTGATGGTAGGTTTTACGGAACTGGCTGCCTGCTACCATCATATTGACAATATGTAGTACCAACAGCATCAATTTGTACCGACTATTAACATTCGAGTATTCTGGGAGATCATACTTCACTATTAATATCGCTTTTTTTTTAATTCTGAGATCAAACGAGACAAATGAAACATCTACCTCTAGTATCGTGATATATTATATTATAGATAGGATGATATACAGTGTAAAAGCTTGTATTCGTCGCCTTAAGACACATGATATTAAGCCTCGTATCTCAGTAATTTCATTACTATCAACGTCCTTTACACCAGAACAAAACAATACTGCAGAAATAGAGGCCGCGGTGGTACCTATCTAGACAGTCGTCGGCAACAGAGACCTACCACCAATTAACTTTGAATATACGACTTAGAATTTTTATACAGATTGACATCATGTATAAATCTAGTAACAGTATTACTACAGTACCTTTCAACCTTCGAACGAAGCCTTATCGATAATCGTTTTTTGATAAGAATCGATTCAAACGACCGCATCGTTAAATGTAACGTAAACGCAAATATAAATGAAAGCGATAGAAATCATGCGGAATGCGGTAAAGCGATAATTTTCACATCAATTATCTTTCAAACCCATCCAACATTATACTTGTTTATGTCATAGCTAATCTGTATAACACGCGATAATGTGTGTACGGACAAACTACGCTTGAACAGTATATTAAACAAACTAAATATTTCTATACGTAGCGCTATTTAGCATCGTAGCATCAAAGCGCTAATTAGGACGTACACAGCATCACTTTGCTGCAGTCGCCTTGAGATATAAGACGTCTCGTTGCTGCAGTGATTTCACTAGCCATAACGCCCTTCAAACCGTAATACAGCAATGTTTACACGCTACAGTTCGTTGGCTGCAATAATAACTGCGGTGGTACCTACATAGACCACCTAAACTCCTTATAACATCAAAACCTTGATTGTTCCTTTGGGTTTGTATGTACAACTAAAGACTTCTATATAATAACAAAGAAATATAATATATCAAAAATCTTTTTCATATCAATAGAAAATAGAATTTAACGAATGAAAAGCATACATATGTGTATTAAATTTTAATATTACTGACCTATAAGTGTATTCAAATGAAACAATAACTCAGTTTTAATGTAGTTTTATGAACAACTTGTCATTGGTATTAGGATATTTCTCATCATCAAACATTACAAATAAAATAACACACTACAACTTTATTATTAATAACTATTACGATTCCACTTAAAAGGTACTCGCGTAACCACCATATTAAGCAAGTTCTTTTAATGTGATTATTATTAAATAGTAATAAAATATAACCTTTACAACATCCTCAACAGCACCATCTTAACTCTACAGCATTATACCTTATATTAAATTATACAAAATTGGACAAGAGAACGTAAAAAAACAACAGAAATGCACAGTACCCGTCGACTAGCCTAATTGTAAATCGTACAATATTAATAAATATAATATACAACACAAATATCAACATAAACAGCATCATACTAACATATATATGAATAATATAACTTAGTTAACTTATTTACATTTTACTTAATAGAATCGGTGCGGTTACGTGGGGTATGTTTATGTCTACAGTCGTAATAATCAGCGAATAAATAATATTAATTAATATAAATTGTTAATAGTCGATTAGTTGTAATTACGACGTTTCTGTCCTGGCCGATGCGACACTTCCAAATCTCCAACTCTTGGATGTCAGCTCGGCAGTTCTCTTCCAAACGCCGTAAATGTTGTAAGGAGTCGTAAGCCGTTTGCATCAGTCTTGGCGGTTATTGTTTCTTTGCGTAAGCTTTGTAAGCTCTGTCCTGAGCCGCCGCTTCCTCCTCAACACTCCTTCTGTAGTGACCCCCCGGGCCGGTTGTATCGAATTCGTTCCCGTAATGCGACGAGGAATAGGTGTGACTCTGTGACAGCTGAGGATGCTTCACGATCTCGTAGGTAGTCTTGTCGTGGGATTCTCCACTACCGACCAATTTCCTCAGTCCGATTATCGCCGACAGCAGTAACGCGATCTTTCCGATGAGCAGGGCCTTGCCGGCGATCAGAGCAATCACATGAAATGCCAACGCGACGAAACCTCCTTTAATTGCCAAACCTGCCATGAGAGGTCCCATCATTTTCTTAAGCTTGCTTCTCGCTTGACTGAAAGACCGTCCTATATCATCGCCGATGTTCTGCGGTGATATCATCACTCGATGCGTCAGCATCAGTTTCGACGTGGCTTGTTGGAGACATTTGTCTACTTCATCTGACGTCAGCGCGTTCAAATCACCTTCTGGTAGAGAAGACGGGTAAGCGCGGTTCTGCTCCTGTCTTCTAACTAAAGAGACCCCGTCAATAAGAGGCAAAGACTCCATCCGGGCAGCCCTGTCCACTATCTTTGCAGCTTGGATCTTTATACACTTGAGCATCTCTTGAGAGTGCTCGCAGCTGTCGTAGATCATTCCCAGTAACTTGAGGCCAGCTCCGAATGTTTCTGCCGAAGCTGCTGCCAGGGTTACACATAAGCACAGGGCGACAGTCCCGCGGCGCAGCATTTTCGTTCAATAAGCGCCGTTTCACCGTGGATTTGAACGGACCGGTGTCCAGTCAATGCGATCGCGCCTATTGAAATGTGTAGAAAACACATGCGCACTGGCATTTATCTATTTTCACCGGGAACCGCATTTATCTATAAATCTTTTAGAGCGTGCAATCGTTGCATCGTATCGTCGCGCACTGAGGCGTGCATGTGCATGTCGCTGATCTCGGCGGTGTGCGCTGCGCCCGCCACGCCTGCTGCTGACCAGCGCCGTCCTGCTGCCGGTCCCGTCCTGCTCAACGTCAAGGTCAGTCTGACAATTTAAGACATTTCCCGAAAGTCCCATAATTGTATAAATTTTTTGTAAGATTAAAACAAGTACTATAAAACTTCAGCCGCTATAATTAGAGTAAAAGTTTAATTTTGCTCCTGATCATTTCTGATGCAACTTTGAGATGTATATTATGAGAATATTTCATATATATAATAATTATAATATCCGATTTAAAGATAATCATAAGAAATATATTTTTTTTAATAATATGCTCCGTTGATTATCATCATCGTCATTATTCTAAATCCAATCAATTGTTATTAATATATTTTTTTTTAATTATACTAATTATATTTATTATCAGAGCCAAGACCTGTTGGTGATGTTGTAATCAGTAAAATTACTGTAGTAACGAGTCTTAATACCTAAAATATCCCAAGTTTAAGCGATTCTGTTGACACTGAAAGACCATAGACTGCAGGATAAAGTAGTTTATCTCGTTGATTGTATATCCGGAAGTATTTGAAGATCATATTAGTTATCTCATTCAGAACACTAAATTTCAGCTTGAAGAATATTACTAGGTAGTTCATGATGAAGATTTCAGATCCACATACTGAATCTCATGAAGCTGTAAAAGCCGTCAATAATACAAATAACAGCAACAACAAAGTCTAATATAAAGAGGTCATTGTTATAGGAAGATGTTTCACTTAATAAAAAGTAAACATCCTATTGGTAATCTCGCCTATTGATTGTACATCTTTTCTTCCAAATTATAGATAAGATAGTTACGGCCGTAATATAGAATTAGATATGAAATTTAGACTTGAAATTTGTCAGAAGTATTCCCACCAGGACGCCAAGCTACTGCTTCTCCCAGGCCTCTTCCTGTTATTAACACCCCTGCAACTCCTTTTGGGTAAGGAATTTAGTAAAATCCATTCTTAACTGACCTTTAAATGACAGAAGCAATATCTCTGCTAAATTATTATATATAGTTAGTTACCTTTTTTAATGGGGAAGTACCTTCTAAAATCCGTAGATCCTTTAAGAATTAGGCCTCTCACAGATCTCCATACCGATTGAACCTACGTTGCCCGAATCCGTTGACTTCCCAGTTAATTGCAATTCAATTAAAAGTTTGACCATCTACTGGTGGTAGATCTCTATTGTTATTCAATCCTTCTATACTGCCAAAAAGTACTACGTAAACATTACTGTGTTCCGGTTTGAAAGGATTTGTAGCTAATGAAATTACCGTGTAACGAGATTTAATATCTTATTACGAAAGAGACAGAGCACAGTGTGATGTAATGTTGATCATCCTATTGTCACGTTACGGTTTACCATCAGATCATCATTTTCAATGTCGAATTAAAGATAGTTAACAGGTTGATATTTCGTTCAGTATTTTATGTTATTACCGGTAATTGAACACAGCCTGCGACATGCAACGCGTAATCTGCTCTCAGTTATGATAAGCGGGCAAATACATTGGACGGTAATGCGTTTTCAATAGACTACGCTGATTTCTTATCACACTACCGTAACAATCATAAAAAACATATAAAAACTTCTTTATTTTACATTAACAATGTCTTTAATTTATTTATATTAGATATTTAATGTAATATTAAAGAAATATCTATTAAATAATTAACTTTGGAGTAGAATCCATTTTCGGCTATATCCAATAATTCAATACATATCGGCTGATGAGTATGATAAACTAATTCTAACATATAACCTATAATACCCACAAGACCTAAGAAATAATATGTGAATGATATATATGCAAAAAATCTATCAGCTGTAATAAAAAAAAAACTTATAGACAATATAATGTATTAAAGGGCAGTGATAGCACGGAAGTAATTGTAGTATTTTAATTAATATAGGAAAATACTTCTTGTTGTTACCCTCCAACTATTGAAGGTTGGACACCAGCTCTGCGAATCCAATGGGATTCTTAGAGCTGGTGTCCAACAGAATGCTGTTGCACGCTAGTTGGATAAGCTGTTCTTGATATTAGCCATGATTTCTATATGCTACCGATCTGTCTCTTTCCGGCTACTTTCCCCGTCATTCCTATCTTCAGACTGCGTTTGGCATTTCGCGCTGTATGTCCTAGATATACCGTCTTTCGCTGATGGTTAGGAAAAGCTGCCATCCAGCAGAACATCCTCATTAGTCATCCTCTAGACCCAGTTGATTTTAAGCATGCGGCGATACCACACTTCGGAGGCCTCAATCCACATCCGAAGGTGTTCTTTAACTGTTCACACTTGGTAATGAGTATGGGCTATATGTTGCAGCGATGCTCAAGTATATATAAAAAAGTATAATACTAAATTATTATAAACAGACAGAGGCAGCCGGAAATGGAGGATATTCACTGTACTACTTTATATGGAAAGGAAATAAGAATATTTTCATTCACACGAAACAAACATCTTAAACAAAAATAGATAAAACATAGACAAAGAAGTCATAGGATAAATTATATTTCTTAAAACTCCTACAGGTCAGTACTTGTCTTAATTTCATGTCGTTTGTCATGTGCAAACAATACTGTTCCGGTTTAAAGGGCGTTCTAACTAGAGTAATAACTAAGGTAAAGAGACTCAACATGTTATGTATCAGGCGACGAGCGCAATGTAGTGCTATGTACACCATCCGAACTAGCGCCACGTTGATATGGGTAGGCGTGTCGTTGAACTATATATACTATTAGAGATATCATCATCAGCCTGTCCACTGCTGGGCATAGGCTTCCTCAAAGATCCCCACATCGATCGGTAAGAGCCAGGGCCTCGTTTGTTGATTAGCATAGTGCACCACGAGCAGGTGATTCTGGCTTGGGTCCCGTGAGTTGTTGTGCTGGTACTTCAGTGTTTAATACATATAGATACTATGTTATTTTTATTTATTATTATTATTGACCATGAAGGTTTTATAATATTTCATGAGGTTCCGCATTAAAGAGAGAAAACAATACAATAGCCTTAACGCTACATTTATACAATGGATGTGAACAAGGAGGACTGCAGTTAGAGAGAGCATGACTTCAAAGGTAGGTTAAGGTCACAGTCAACAGTATTACAATCACATTAAAATTGAAGACTTAAAACAAAATAAAAAAAAATCATCTTCCTCTTTACTCCTTAATTTACTGCTCATCCTTCTGAGAGCTCTAATATAATTTTTTTCCTTTTATTAAGTCGAATAAACATCCCTTCGTCTTCAAGAGGTTGAATAACAGGCGACAATGTGCTAGATCTAGGTAGTAAAAAAAATGGTTCATTTAAACAGTTGTTATAAAACAAGGGTATGATTTATTTTAGTATAATACATATCTATAACATTTAGATTCATATCACTGGTATTTTATTACCTAGTTTTAATTATATAATAGTTTATGATTATTACAAATCGATTATAGTCCTAATAAGTTTAAGGCCTATGTACAGCAGTGGACGTCTATCGGCTGATGATGATTATAATCCAATAGGAATAATTAATGAACCGAAACAGAGCTACAGATAAACAAACACAGATTGATGAGGAGTTAAATACATTAAAAAAAAAACAATAAAAGAAGGATAAACAAGAACTTGGATCAAGTCTGAGGACAAGTCTAAATAGGTACCATCGCAGCTGCTATTTCAGCCGACAAATAACAGAGTGCTGACATTACAATATTCCGGTTTAAAGGGAGTTGTAGCTAGTGAAATTACTGTAGTAATGTGACTGTACTACGAAGAGTATAATGTGGTGCAGTGTATATCATCCTAACGTTTTTAAGAGCAGTTATCACTTTCATCATCTATACCTCGACGGTCTTCTGCAACAGAGTCTACCTACAAACTCTCGAATTAGACTATAAGTGTACGTCTCTGTTGGGGTCTAGCTGGGAACCACAGCAACGCCTATTTTTGTCGCTTAACAGTAGTGTGTTCCGGTTTGAAAGGCGTCGTAGCTAGTGTATTTACCTATCATGTTTCAGGCGACGAGAGCAATTTGTCGTCACATTGTTAAGGGCGGACACTTACCATCAAGTAAACGTTCTGCTCTTATCGACGCTTAATTATATATAAAAAAATAATATATCGGATATCATGCATCATTTACAAAGATTTACGCCGTCTGTTTGCATATAAAATTCTGTAAAATCTACAATAATGAGAACATTACTTTTATCGTAATTACATCTAAACACGAGTGAAAGCTTTCACTTACATTCGTACCTTTGTAAGAGAAATTAAATACATTTGTGCAAACGCACCACAAACCATTACGGTCTACGTTTAAATTACCAGTAACGGCTTAGATCTTATTACAAGGTGTTAAAGTTAAATACTTCACAAGATTTCGATGGTTAATTTGTAAGACCGTACATTTATGATACTTAATTGATAAGCCTACATTTCATTTGCATTTGAATGTTACCTTCTAAGTCTGTACAAAACGGTTATTCTTTCCATCGGAGTATCTTCTAATAATAATAATAACCACAGCAAATAGCTTCTACTGTTATTCAGTTAAGGGACCGTCTACTGTGATAGTCTTGGCTTCGATTCGCTTGAGCAGAGAAATCTTCATTAGTTTCTAAATTTAATAAATACTTAAAATTACATCTTATATATATATTCATTGACTCATCACGAGATCTCATCATCTAAATTTGATAGGAATATTACTTCTGCCATTTAGTGTTCAGCTAAGAATGGATATTACAAAATTCCTTCCCCAAAGGCAGTTGCGAGGGTGCAGCCAAACGGGAATTTTTCTGACAAATTTCAGGTCTAAATTTAAAATCTATTTCTGTATTATATCTAGCAAGCAGCTAGGGGAACAATTAGAAAACCGCTAGTCTAAAATTTACAATAAGTAGAAATATCTCCACAGACATAATCCAAAATTTTTTTTCTCGTTCCCTCCGGGCATTTTTGAGCCTTGGCGTATATTGCTATCCTTTATGTTATCCTTTTATATATATCTTTATTATCTTCTTTCTTCCTTTTCCTCTTTCTTTCTATTCTTATATTTCATTCTATCGTTATTCCTCTTTCTCTCTTTCCACTTTCCATTTCCTTTCATACTTCGCGATCAATATAAGGGAGATAGGCCAGCGTGCTTTATTTATTAGTCTAGATTTTTACAATTCCTCTTATTCTATCACAGTATTATGTTACATTTATTTATGAATCAGATTTACATGACATTTTTCTTTTATATCCTTTTACTTACTTAGTTCTATTACATTCTTTTACTTTTCTTCCTCTACTTTTCTTCCTTATGATATGACTTTATTTATTTATTGACTTGTTTTCTTTTGTTGTTACTGCAAAAAGGTCGGACGGCTGTGGTCCTCCTTCATCAGAAAGGCGATAGTACTACCATAGTCCAAAAGATTGCTAATCTCTGGTGACACATCACTCGAAGGACTGACGGCCGATTGGGCAGCAAGGTCCTCAAATAATGACCGCACTGATGGGTAGACTCAGTGTTGACAGGCCCCTCACTAGGTGGTCCGGCGATCTAGTGAAGGTCGCGAAGAGCAGCTGATTGAAGGCAGTGCAGGACCGAGAGAGCAAGCTGATGATGATATTTCAAAGAAAACATTTCACAGTTCAACTACCATCAATATATTATACAAATGATAGATAGAATAATAATGCATCATTCAGAAGATATGAAAGTTTATTTTCATCACATCATCATACTTGATCATTCAACTTGATGATCACAAATTTGAAACGGTAGATATCGAAAAGTCACAGACGAGAGAGTTATAACAACATTAACACATACACAATAACTTAACTAAACACATACATGGTTAAGTAAAGTCTGTTAACGATTAACATTTGTATGTCAAATGAGATACTAGAATATAGTAAGATTTGTAAATCACTTGAGGTATATAAAAGCTACTGGAAAATAAATGGTGGGGAAAAGGAAAAAGTCATGGTTGAGGATTATCAGGGGATGCTTTGGCATATCTATGGCGTCCGAATTGTTCCGCCGAACCAGGGACAGAAAGGACTGTACCACGCTGACCGCCAACCTTCACTAGATGGAGAGGCAATTTAAGAAGATATAAAAGCAACTGGTGGTAGGTCTCTGCTGCCGGAGACCTAGGTAGGTATCACCGCAGCGCCTATTCCAGCCGACAAACAATAGTTTACAGATATTACTGTGTTTCGGTTTGAAGGATGTACTAGCTGTTGTAGTAACTGGAGCAATGAGATCTAACATCTTTTTTCTCCAGGCGACGAGCGTAGTGTAGTGTATATCATCTTAACCAACGCCACGTCGTCATGGGGAGACGTATCACTTACCATCACGTGACCATTCCGCTCGTCTCGTTACCTGAGTAAAAATAGACGAATAAAGTCGAACTACTAAAAAAACCATCACGTTTTTATTTTTATCATAAACAGTAAGAAAAAAAAAAAAAAATGTAATTAATTTTTTTAAAACAGAATGTTGAGTCTAAAGCCCTGTAATTTCAATAGCAACAACCCCTCTCAAACCGGATCACTGTTTGCACACTACTGTTTGTCGGATGCAGTAGGCGCTGCGATGGTTCCTAGTCGGTCCCCGACAATATAAATCTACCACCAGTAGTATTAGAAGTTAAAAGAATGTATATTATACACGAATGAAATCCGTGTAAATTAAAAAGTATTTAAATTATGAGCGGATGTATCACAAAGTCCTTACTTCACAATGGAGAAGGATTGTGATAGTCTGCCGGCGTCCGTTACTCCGTACAGATATTACAATCATTAAGGAAATAGAAAATAGGTTACTTCTAAACTAGTGCTCTTTTCTATCAAAGACCATGATATCCTAGTCAAGTTCAAGTTTATATATATAGAAAAAATATGTATTTTTTATTGTGAAATAATCGTCAATAGTTGATTTTTTTTATTTTACTAAGCGACGAGACTATTGGGACATTCACCTGATGGTAAGTGATACGTCTACTTAAACCAACATGGCGCTTGTTTGGATATACACCGAATGACATTGCATTCGTCGTGTTGATATATAGGATATTAAGTCTCGTTACCGGAGTAATTTCACTACATACAATTCCCTTCAATCCGGAACACAGTAATGCTCGCAGACTGCTGTTTGTTGGCTGCCATAGGCACTGCGGTGTCCTACCTAGACCGTCGCCGGCAACAGAGACCTAATATTTTTATATAAAAGAGAGACATCTACTTTGGTATGATCACGTTCAGGAGTGACTTGAAGACTAAGAACCGTGCTGTCTGAAGACAGGACAAGGAATGCCGACCTCAAATAACTGGGAAAAAAGCATAGACAGAAGAACTGTTGAATATATTATTAGCAGCATTTTTATTTACTTTGATCTATGAAACATATCAATAAAAAAAATTTTGGTATTAGGATCAGGATATCTAGATCGCGATCGAATCCCGGGCGGTTTCATCTCTTGTAGGTGAATGATCTACTGCACTAAGACCTTTAGTACCAGTACAGTACAAACACAATGTCATGTCTATACTATACAGTGTTCCATACAAGTTAATACGGTTATGGAAGGAAAATTCTTGTTTTTTAATATGTATATGTGCGTTGTATTTTGGTTACAAAAAACGATTGATCATATGGATCTACATTTATTTCGTCTACAGACTGATTCTAGACTTTATTTTCACATAGTTTTAAGTGAATACACTAGCTCTTATATACTGACAAAACAGCGATACTATCATGACGACATATTTACTATAAGAAAGTAGTTATTATGGAGGCGGGTTAGAAAAAATCCTATCACCACCATGGTATATATATGGTGGTATTGTGGCTACAGTATACGATTTATCTATACAAGTATATGATTAAAAAAAGTAACAAGTCGACGCGATACGACACACGAATCCAGAGTAATTAGTCCATACGACATAGAAAAAGTTGAAATCAACGGAGCATAGACAGTACTAATTTGTAGGAATTACTTTTGTCTAGGAACTGTCAAGTTGTAGACTTAATTTTTACTTTGCAATTATTCTAACGTTCGCGCAGTACTCGTGCGGGTTTATAAGTTAATTTTCTACGGAAACATAACGCCGATGTACAATTACACACAGATTTATTAGTTGCACACTAATTCCGTGTTGTAAACATGCATTGTTTACAAACAAAGAGTTATCCTATATGGATGCGATATTTATTTTATTATTCAATACCAAACGGAGGATTTCAATGTTGTGATTAGAGTACATACATGAACTGCATACGTAAATGAAGCATAATGAAACAGCTGATAAACGTCCACTGCTGCACATAGGCTTCCGCCGAAGGTCTCCGCAACACCAGATCTAGTGTCTAGTACCGCCGAGCACTAGAGCCGTCATTTGTAGTTCATAAGGGATGATTTGGACTACTTTCTACCACGCTTACCCTATGCGGGTTGGTGGGATCCGGAGCCTCGTTTGTTGATTAGCAGGACCACGAGCAGATGATATAGACTTGAGTCTCGTGAGTTATACAGGACCTCTTTTAACCCTAGGTTTAGGATAGTTCAATTAAATCGAAATATTCTACGGTAGACATAAAAGTGGAGACTATAACTTAGACAAACAAATCCTATGATTACTGGTGGTAGTTCTATTGCAAGAGACCGTCTAGGTAGGTATCACAGCAACTCCTATATCTCCTGCTAAACGGTAGTGTGTGAACATTACTATGTTCAGGTATGAATGGGGCTATAGGTATAGAAATAACTGGCGTATCAATATTTAACATCTGGTGTAAGCGATGAGCACAATGTGGTGCTGTGTATATCAACAGGCGTATCACTTACCATCAGATGAACGTCTCAGTCGTCTCGTCGCTATGTTTAATAAAACGAAAACCCTCTTGAACAGATAAAGCGATAACCCGCTCTCGGCGAACAGCATCAAGGTGTATATAGCAGAAGGTAGACCTAAATACTATTCATAGAAAGCTGTCCAGGTTCTGCTTTAGGCTATCGAATGATGAATGATGGCTTTTCTAATAACTCTCAACATTCTCAAATTTGTCATTTAAATAAAAAACTAATTATAATGGAGTAATGCGAAGTTTATGAATTACGTTATTTGAATGTTATAACATATAGTTTTATCATCCCCTTAGCATATATCGTATAAATAAAGTAAACAGGATAAATAAACTCCTTAATGAAATTATAACCTCTTAATTAATATATACCTCCTCCAATTAATGAATGAGCAATCTGATAACAAACACAACTACAGCGACAGTTCCTCCGTTTCGCTACACACTCACACACACGTACAAAGTAAAGGGGCCTTACACACTTGTAGTAAGCGGTACAGCGGCTCGCCTCACAAACGCATTATACGTACCGAGGTACTTGTACCAGCTCCAGTGTACAGTCACCTTGGAGACAGTACCCCCGATCTAAGAGGCACGATTCTTTATAGTGTCTGCATAGCCTATAAATACGCTTAGCGCTCACACGCGGTCCTACAGTCTTTTTTATAGTCCCAACCCGCGAAGATGTACACGTTGAAGATGACTAACAAAGTGATCACTCTGTTCCTCGTGTTAGGTGTAACGGCGGAAGTCATGGGTGATTTAGGAATGAAATACATAATGAAGATATACGAAGACTGTCAACACGCAGAAGGGGTGGCGCCGTGTTTAAAGAAGAAAGCCATTTTGTTCTTCGACCGTGCTGCTAGAATGGAGTCTATACCCGTATTCGAAGGCATTGATATCGTTAAAGCATCAGAACCGGAAGTGGCGCCATTGAGTGAAAACGATATAGACGCTGAACTCCCAAGAGGAATAGGAAGCAAGGACGAAACGCTGTCAGCTATATTGTGGGACAAAATAGCATCCTTCGCCAACTCTAGGACAGTTCAGTTTTCTTTACCTAAGATGTCGGGCGAAGAGTTGAATAGAGGGATAGAAGAAGGTAAGACATCCTTATTAAGCAACAATCAGCTTTTTTACCCAAAAACAACAGGTTTTTCTGTTTACAGGTGGAAACATAATGAAAAATTAAGTCTGATTCTAAACACTAGAAAAACTTAGATTTAAGCTGATTTTATTCCCCAATTTATTATAAAAATCTCTACTCTATATATCTAAGTATATGTATATTATATATACAGGATATTGTGACAGTTTTTCTTGTAAATGTTTTTTATAGAATGGTCATATTTTATATCTTACCTGTCTTATTACTTAATAATACTAATCAAGTAATATTATACACAGCTCTTAAATCAAACTTAGTTCTTTCTCTAGTTCCAGGGTTATATATTTTTTAGGTATATATCTATAAAAAGGGCAATTTAAACAGGTCTATATTGAATCCTATATTCCGACCCTTAAGGGTGATTTATTTCCAATTTCTACTATGTACCTTAATAAGGTTATGAAGCTTATTATAAACCTCAGTGAAAGCCTAGCGCTACTGACCAACATGAATAATTTTCTTTCCCATTGCAGTTTCATATCTTTCACTTAAACCAGAAAATTATCAAATCTCTTGATTAGGATGTGTACATATTTTTTGTAATTTATCCTTGGAGACAAAATTATTTAATTAATTTGTTTACAAACAACACTTAATAAGAATTTCTCATGATGTTAAGCAACAATGTAACCGAACACGGTTAGGAATAGTACCTTATAATAGTCCTACACTTCGAGGCAGCAGATAAAGCAATACTAAGTTATGATAAATGTAAAATAGATCCCTTTTCTTGTGAGGAAGGACCCCCAGTACCAGTATTGGGAATATTAAGTGGGTTGTTTATTTATTTATCATCACAAAGGATACTTACCTTGTGATTGTACTTAGGGATATTCAACACTGTAAACATTGTGTTTAAATTTAATACAAAATTACAAATACTACTACTTTTAGAAATTGGTTAAGTCTTTAATATACTTCTAGTTTTTTACTTCATATTAGTAGATATTGTTTTGGTAATCATACCAAAGAAATATAGTCTTGTATGGGAATAAATATTCTAACAATTTTTATATACATATTGTAACAGAGTAAGTATATTAATAATAAAACTGATTAATGTAAATACTATAGTAAATGCTGCAGCCACCAGAATATCCTGATAAAGAGAAGGTTCACAACAAAAACGTTCATACTATTACCACAAAACTAATAAAACGCATAAAGAAACGAAACATCAATGCATTATTTAGATTGACCACATCTATAGATCATTAGCAATAAGCTCTTTGAACATATCAATTTATTTAACTATTACTACTGTAGGTGATTGTATTAAAACCACAAGAAGATATTCTTTATGGTTATCCATTATATAAAATCACTATGGACGCTAAGCTATTGTCTCGAGCAATGTTAATAGTGGATGAACTGGTTTATTTCTGATAGCGAATTTTCCCATCGCTCGTTGCATTGTCGCGAAGGCACGATTCTGAAAATCCCATAAAATCAAATGACAATGCCGTTTCTAACGGAAGTCGTTTAGCAGCGAACAAATCGCAGTATAATCTCGCTCCTGCTAAACCATTGGACGTAATTGAAACGGCCATGGGTGCGTGGAAAGCCGAAACTATTTGTATACAAATCTTTATCAAATCATAACCTTTCTGATGATGGAGGTTTAAAGATCATTTGATTATTTACTCTCCCATTAGAATAAATATTCCATAAGCCATTCACGTGCGGTAGAAAGTTTCTATAAGTAACCATTCAAATTAAACATTTACCCTTCACTTAACTGTTATAATATTCAAAGAACCATATACAAAAGTAAACTAATATTAACAATAACTGTTATTAGCAATAACTGTGCTAAATTTACATTGAACTTCGATAACTGAATTAAAATGGATCGACGCGATGTTTTCAGGTCGCGGTAAGATGAAGAAGATGATGGGAATGATGATGATGGGCGGTGCGATGAAGTTGGCAGCGATGATCCCGCTCGCGATCGCGGGACTGTTCATCTTAGCCGGAAAGGCTTTGATAGTGTCTAAGGTAAATATCAGATAACATACACAACATATAACTGCTGGTAAACAATATTCGTAAGGTACAACTGAATTCTCCATCATCAAACAGTTCCTGAAGCTACAAGAGCAATCGTAAGCAGTGTACTGTAAAGGTATACCATCAATACATTCTATTCGAAGGTTTCTTACAAGAATAATATTCTTTGCAAAGGTATAATAAAAGGTTATTAACATTATCATCCAAATTTAAACTCTTCATCATTCATGGGTGGTGATAATGAATTAACAAAGAATTCTATATCGCTCATACTTGATCCTTTGCTAATATTGATAAGGTTTTTGCAAAGTTCGATAAGTTACCAAAGGATTATAAATTTACCGCTATTACCACATTACTGTTCCGGTAGTCTTTTAAAAGACAGACTACTCTTGGAGACCATACTTCATTATCTTCAATATCTCTCATTGAACATCATTACATTTCCGTGTTTTCGATCTTCAACAAAGATCTACTGTATCCTGTCGTATATGTAAACAATTTCTACCATATTCTACTAAATAGTAAATTTTGAACATTTTCCTAGTAATATGCATTAATTAAAAAAAAATTGGCTAAGTCTATTGATTTAGCCCAAAGACTTTCTTTATATTCTAGAAATATTTAGATCATTTTTACCTAATAAATATAATTGTATAGTAATATGAAATCTTATTGGTGGTATTTCTCTATAGACAGAGACAACCTAGATATTATAGATTAGTAAGCCTGGTGAGATTACCTAAGTATCAAATATCGTGTCTAAAATAGACGACGATAATGTGGTGCAGTGTATATCATCCTAATCAAGCTTCATGTTTGTGTCCTTGATTTATGAGATAAAACATTTAAAACAAGATAATAGAAAGCTTTGGTAGGTCTCTATTGCCGAAGACCGTCTAGATGGGAACCACTGGAAAGCCTATTTCTGCTGCCAAACAGTACCGTGCAAACATTACTATGTTCCGGTTTGAAAGGCGCTGTCGCTAGTGCAATTACTGGGGTAAAGACTTTCTATAGATTTATTCGATAAATTAAATTCCTCATACATATGTTCCACTGACACAATAGATGGGTAAAATAGCTTAGCCGAAGAAAACGTTTCATTAAAAAAAAAAATCATGCTTAGAAATAATTATAGAACGACATATTCTCATTAACAAGCAGCTTACGCAGAACTTGGAAACTTAAAATTAGGTGACGTGTCACTTTAAGTCTCTTATCGTGAACTTTTATGTCAAGCTTCGTACCTTACCATACCTTGAGTCGTACGTGAAGTTATTTAACGATGCACTTTATACTTAACTTTATGAAAAGCTCTTTATCTAAGATTATACTTAAGTAAATAACTTTGGTTAAAATAAACAAGAAAGTTAAAGTTAACTAAAGCTCTCATATTTACTTCGTAGTAAGTGTCTGTTCCCAGAGACTGTATAAGTAGGTACTACTGCAGCTCCTATTTCGACCGCTGAACAATAATCTGCGAACATTACTATGTTACGGTTTGAAGAACGTCTCGACATCTTATGTCTCACGTGTGCAATGCGGTGCAGTGTATATCATCCTAACTAGCGCCATATTCTAACGGGCAGACGTATCGTTCACCATTAGACGAACGTCCTGCTCGTTTCATCGCTTAATTAAATAAAAAAAAATATATCTTTAATATGTTCCGGTTTGGAAGGCGTTGCAACTAGTGAAATTACTAGGACGATGAGACTTAACATCGTATGTCTCAAGGTGACGAGCACAATGTGCAACTGAATACAGGAAAGTATATCCTTAGCTAGCGAATGAATCTGTTTAGAGTATTTTTATATTATCTCCAAAGTAATTTCACTTAACTAATAATAACATCCGGAACCTAATAATACTGACATTTAAAAATCATTCACTTAAGTTAACCAGTAATCGAACTTGAGACTACTGTTGTAAGAGAAGCAGTTAACTGCTGCATTCAAAGCAATTAGATGACTATCATATTAGATGAAGACAAGAGCAAGACGTTCACAAGTTATATGTCTCTGTCTATAACAATATAATTATACACAGCACCACATTGTACTCATCGCTTTGAGACATTAGATGTTAAGTCCTTATTACCTCAGTAATTTCACTAATTGCAACGCCCTTCAAATCAGAACACAGTAAAGTTTGCACACTTGTTTGGCAACGAATAGGATGTGCGGTGATACCTAGACGGTCCCGTGCAATAGAGACTTTATTTTTGTTATCGGAGGGGAAATCTTTTAAAGAGATGCTAAGAGGGGATGACGTTGTTATGTGGAGTTTCTACCCTCTAAAACCCCCTCGATATTAATCCTCAATGCGATGATGGAAGCACTAGAATCTCCTACAGAACGGGCCGATACCTGTCAGCACTATGCTTAAAACATCGCAGGGCGATCTGTAGTCTCCACGGCACCCTTGTTTTAGTACTAGTACGAGGTGATCTAGTGCTTGTCGTACCAAAGCACTAGACCACTTCATACTTGTCGTTCATCAGGCTCGCTTATTAGATAATGAGAGCGTTCAAAGCCTAAAAATCCTTTCAGTTACTTTCTACAACAAACAGGGTTATCCTTAGTCCTATTTTATAGCCTGACACTATAGGGTAAAGGGCAAGAGAGACCTATTAACAGTTTTACTAGGTTTAACTATGTATAACTAATCGGTTTGTAGCTGTAGCGTTTAAACTACAGTTAAATGTTATATTACTGTTTAATAACAAATGGAAAGCGTGAAAAATTTAATACACATGCTTATAATATACGTAAATGACGC
The DNA here is from genome assembly GCA_033220335.2 of Troides aeacus. Classification (NCBI taxonomy): domain Eukaryota; kingdom Metazoa; phylum Arthropoda; class Insecta; order Lepidoptera; family Papilionidae; genus Troides; species Troides aeacus. The sequence continues at coordinate 5,752,152 of CM067294.1, read as the reverse complement.
ACCATAGAGCGAGTAATAGCTTTTAAATGTGTCAAGTGCGAGCGGAGAATTGAAGCTAGGCCTTTTGACACACTTGGCGGAATGATAAGTTAATACTACGAGGTGTACAACGGTTAACAACACTGCTAACATGTGGAGTAACGTATACAAAATAAAAAGTTCACTATGTATGCAAACGATACTGTTTCGAAGGGCCCTGTAGCTAATGAAGTTACTCAGGTAACGAAATTTAACATCTTATATCCCAAATACCTAAGATAGTACCTAAAAGAGTAACGATCCTAAGAACTGGTAGAAACTGTCTAGGTAGGTACAACCGCAGCTTCTACTCCCGCTGCCGAATAGTGTAAAAACATTGCTGTTATCCAGTTTGAAGGACCTTGTAGCGAATTGGATTATTGAAGGAATGAGACTTAACATCTTATATCTATGTTGAGCGCAATGTGGTGCTGTATCCATCTTAACTAGCACCGTTTTAATGAAAAGGCACTTACCATCAGGTGAACGTCCCATCGTTTATTAAAAAAAAAAAAAAGTAGCGCTGTATTATGAACAGACGTATAATTTACAGAAAGGTAAACGACCAGCTCCCATTGCTACGTCCAATTAAACATAGAGTTAACTTGTTTCCTAGACCTCTTTTGAATGTACTTTTATAATTCCTATGTTACTATTAAGTTTGAAATGCTTCGACAATTGTTTTCTATATTATAAAAGTTTAATAATTATCTTAAATTTTAAAGGTTTTTACATACTTTTGAGTATAGTATTTATGTCTAAACGTTCAGTATCGTTGTTATAAGTGTCCGACACCTTTTAACTGGACTTATAAGCTTTAGATATAGCTCGGATTAGTGCTACATGTAAACGCTTTTAAACTTATTAACTTATCAAAGATACGATCTACGTTTCTACTACTTATTAAAATACTACATTTTATATATTTTTTTCTTATTGGTAATGCACAAAACTTAATAAACAGTAATAATCGAATGATGAGATGTTGACATCTGTTTTAGTGAAGGCCTCCTCCAACTCCATCTATAGTTGATATTAAAGATAAACAAACATAAGTCATCATTTTCGTTACATACTACATAATATTACTACTTCAATGTATATATAAACCTTTCTAATTCTTGTGTATATATTCAAAATTAATTTAATATCAAAAATATCATTAGTATCATATATAACAAACGATTTTTTAGTACCAGTGTAAAAATGAAGTGATTCTTTGTAAATTTCATTTACGCGTATTGTCTTACTTAAATATTGTATTAGTTATTTTAAATATATTATAGTATTTATTTACTGACTGTACTCTTAAACGAAATCCAATTACAGGTTGAAACAGCATAGCTCCATTTTATTTCTAGACCGCTTAAGTCACGATCTCAACTGGATCCTACATTCCGCTTTAAAAGTGAACACAGTAATTGATAAACACTATGTTTATCGTGATCAATTAAATGTTATTGGTATATTACTATGATTAATTTGAAGCATAACCAACATATAAAATAAAATGGAAAATAATTCTAAGGAGTCTTGTATAACTTAAAAGTATCAAAGTGTATAGACTTCTTAGAATTCGACTGTTTTTTACTTCTATGGGATGAAGTTCGAGGATCTTATAGAAACACAATATATATGTGTGATGATATAAAAAAAACGTAAATTTAGAAATGTATGCGCTGATTTAAGAACCACTATCTTTCCGTTGGTTAAAAACAGCAAAGTATTGTAGTATATTTTATCATGAACATAAAGCAAAAACAGCTAACATTATAGTCCATGATCTCTGATAGATGAGAAGTCAGTATCATTACTCATCGTACAGTTCCCTTACAACGTAAGATATTGGGTCTCTTACCATATTTTTTGTCATACTAAGCACAAATCTCTTTTATTATATGTAATCGTATCTAATTTTTATTATTTAATATCTGACAAATAAAAAAAAAACATTATTTGTTGATTGAACGTTCGTAAACGTGTGTCAAGTTTTCCGCGTTACTTAGGCAGCTTTCTATCATCGAGTACTTTAAAGAAATTATCAAAAGTACACTTGACATCGATTCTGAAGACATCTCGAGTAAAAAAAAAACTCTCGACGAAGATGAAATGTGAGCTAACAACTCAATCCCACGTCTGATTCAAAAGCGACAGGTCACTAATGATCAATCGCACAAAAACTGTGCCCATAGTATTATGGAAGCGCATATATTCTTAGACTAGTTGTTGCAAGCGGATTCCTTCGGTTTGATATCCAATCTAACCAAATAAAATCGTAAGAGAATCCAACCTTGTAGATTTGGATTCTTAGACAGGAACATGTTTCGATTATTTCATAAATAGTTATATAAAAAACATTAATATTGTAAACAATTTTATACTAGCAAACATAAAACAGCTTAAAGTCGAAGGGATTTTTGTCTCAATTCCCAAAATCGTACAATTTATTCAGTTGTTTGATAAAAAAAAGAAATTTGACAACGATTCGAAAGGATTGATTTGTTAAAAGAAATTACCAATTTAGTAAGAAATTGCTCAAAGTTTACAACAAACGTTAAAACTAACACATACGGATGAGAAGTATATGAAAATGTTATATATATAGATGCACTTAATACCGATGACATTGATTTTCCGATGATGGATGACACAGTTTACGTGCGACAAGAAATGTGGGACAATAATGAGAATGTCGCATACGTGTTCACGTGAAATGGCATAAAGGTTTTTGTGGCAGATAGGGATCTCCTTAAGCAGGCCATTGTTACAGTATTTACTTTCTTTGGCTTTACATTAGATATAGATACTGCGGGATTTAAGGAGGACCTAGATCCAAAAGTCGTTTAGATATGTACAATTCTTCTTCTTAAAGTGCCTCTCCGACTAGCGAAGGTTGGCGGTAAGTTCTCCAAATTTAACTTTGTCTCTTACGAGGCGAAATAGTTGGGCGGCACTCGCAGTTCCCGTCCACTCTCGGATGTTGCATAACCATGATTTCTTTCTACGACCAACACTCCTTTTACCGGCAACTTTTCCCATCAAGATGAGTTGGAGGAGATCATATCTGTCATGCCTGAGCACGTGGCCGAGATACGATACTTTTCTCATCTTGATGGTCTGCAAAATGTACAATAATAGCAGATAATTCATCAACCAAATATTATTTTGGCATTCTGTATAAATTACTAGGAAAACCATTACTATAACGGTAGTGAGATCTAACATCTCAAGATAATGAGTAAAGTAGTCTACCTAGCTACTAAATGGAAAATCTGTTCCTTTCGTTGATTATATGAAATCTAGTATTTTTAAATTTTTATCTGTAAATCGTGATTCCACTGGAAGTAATTAGGTTAATAAAGCAACACGATCATTTACTGGTCATCGACATTAAAGTAAACTTTTCGTGGTGGTAAATGCATCTCCACGTCACGCGATGACTGTAAAAAATAATGTGGTACATGACCTGTGGACGCAAATGACTTTGATACTCAAAATTATATCCGAATCAAAGATATCATTATTGCCGTAGAGCATGTATCTAAATTATATATTATTATAATAGAAAAAAGTTATTCAAGAACTTCAAATTTAGATAAAAAAATTATACTAAGACAAGTGTAATATAGTCAGTCAAGTCAAGTCAATCAGCCGGAAGACGTCCACTGCTGGACAAAGGCCTCCCCCAAAGATTTCCACTTAGACCGGTCCTGGGCCACTCGCATCCAATGGTTAATATAGTATAATAACAAAAAATAGATAACTCTCTGAAAGGTTTCCTTAATTCAGAAACTGCAAAAAAGAAACAGTTCCAAGAGAAATGGTCCTTGAAGGCATCAATGCCCTATAAAACTACCCTTCATGGGGAACGACACAAATATTTGAACAATATATAATATATATATAAGAATAGAATTTAACGATATAATTGTCACATATGTAAATACGGCTTGTTTTGGTTAAAACCTCTTCTATGATATAAGTTTATTAGAAGAGACTTCAGTTTATCAGAAGTTTGCACTTTTGGGTTACCTGGTTCTAAAAAAGATCAAGTCCATTTTAAAGATTACCTGTCTAGATTATCTCTAACAATAGATACCTACTAAAAAGAAATCAGTGTTCTCATGAAAATTTACCTCAAAATTTAAGAAGGTATCCATTTCTGATGAAACTTTATCCGATTTGGACGTTTCTTTATTATGCAGAATAATATTAATGGAAACGAATAAATCCAAAGCAAATCAAAATCCTTTTAAGATAGCAAATAGATATCTTGTTATATTAAAGTATTTAGCGTTGGTTTCTTTTATGGTTTATGTTTAAAGATACATACATAGATATTACAATGGAGATTAATGTATATTGTTCGATTTTGCATAGTAATGGCATATGGACAAATAATTTTCCAACTGTAGAACAATTAACATACCTAAATATGCGTGTGTTTAAACACTTGTCTGCATCAACATTGTTCCTTTCTCCGCTGTTCACGATTCCATTTCAACGTCTGCATACGGAATCTAGTATGTTAATGGCCTTTGTGATTTATTTGATGTTCGCTTTTACGATTATAATCTAACATTGCATATGGTCATGCACGTTATTACTGAAGGTCGAAGAGGTCGAAAATCGTTAATGACGAGGATATTAATATTTAGCACAATATATTGTTAGTTACGATATATGACATTACAGATTACGTTATGAAAACAATCATAGATTAACTTAGGAGGAATTTATCACCTAAGTTTTGTAGTTTTATTGATAAATACTAGGTAAATGAAATCATTACAATTTGTTGATATAATCTATGTTTGTATGTTTTAAAAATTTAATCGTTTAATTACTTAAAGTAGTTCAGTCTATGCTTAGATTCATTCTCTAAAGAGAGTATATATATCTTTTAAGCTGAAAGATTACGTTTGATCTATAAACATAGAATACTAAAATATTTGCTGTTATCTTATCTTTAAGGTAAATTGAAATTTTTTCTTACATAAACCTATTTGATTAGTTTATCATTTCAATGTTTTTAATTCAGTTTTTCAATAACATTCAAGTAATAGGTGTCGAGGTCGTAGTACGGGCGACATTATCTGTCAACGCAAAGAGACAGACACTACTGAGAGCATCTAGAATAAATAAATGTTTACATGTTAAATATAGAAATATTTACGTAAATGTAAGCTTATATATACATAAATAATATAATAAGTAGTGGAGTCGACATTACGTGTAGATAATGAATGAAAGTCCTTATAAATTTTCTCTGTCGTACTTTCACAAGTCTAACCTTTACCTCGATTTGCATGACGTAGAAAGTCTAAGTACAAAATAATGCTGATGTTCTCATAATATCATTTAATTGGAATGTCTATGAGATTTGGTAGTTTCAAAATGAATAAAATATATAGTCTTTATCTTAATATCAAAGTTTTATGTACGTGTAATTTTTCATGAAGAAGATTATACTTACATATAATATCCCGTTTGTTGATATACACAACCAATTGGCATTAAAGTCTGAGAACTTTTAGTACCTACCCCACTGTGTGATATATATGTAAGTTTTAGTATATAAAACTATAAGATACGGTAAAATTAAATAAGTATACTCCAACCTCTAAGAACTTCAGGTAGTATAATATATAATCTTCGAAACTGAGCTCTTGAGACTATAGCGTATCAAAGTTTCGACTTCGATGGTGTTGTTATGTATTTATATTTTTTTTTAATAATCTAGATCTATCTACAAATAATTCAAGAACTAAATTTTTATTATAAAAAGAACAAATAATTACAGTATTTACCAGATATATTCTATATTGTAATACAAATGTAATTCCATATTAGTAACTTATCTATGATTCATTGTTTCGAAACCCAATTACGCGTTGAGATTAAGTTATTTCCGTTTGTTTATAGGATAAAAAAAAAACTAAATACTACTTATTATTCCAATAGTGTTGTTGTAAAACCTGTTTTAATTTAGAAAAGGTTTATTTTATCCTTGCCAGCTTGATATCAAAATCACAGCTTACAACCGATTGAGAATATTCAGTAACTCTTGTCTCTTCGATTAACATACAATACGTCCTTGTTCAAGTATGAGAGATTTTCTTGGTAAACACAATTAAATCAAAAAAACCGTACTTTAAAGATCCTTAAAAAATTACCAGGTTAATGTACTCTATCACACCATTATTATCATTATCATTATCAGCCTTTGTTTATTCACTGCTGGATATAGGCCTTCCTCAATGACTTCTACCATATGGGAACCTCAGCTACTCGCATCCACCCCCATCCGCACTGATTAATTGATTTATTTAATATTACTTAAAAAAAAAACATATTATTAAATAATTCCACGTACGTACAAATACTCTTCATCTGTAGAAGTAATTCAAGTAATATTTGTTGTGCATAATTAGTACCAGCAGTGGGAACATTACGCAATGCTCATTCATTTATCTATATACAAGAGATTTCCACTTATGTGGATACTCATCACGGTATCTCTGGAACCATAAGGCCTAGACACTTGAAATTTGGTAAGTATATTCCTTTAGCCGAGTATAGGTCAGCTGAGAACGGATTTTACAAAATTCCATCATCAAAAGGGAGTTACGATCGGTTACAGCGAGTAAAACGGCAAGTTTATTTGACGTCTGTTGTAAAATAGAGTTTACAACTCGAAACATACAAAAACACAAAATGTCTTCGTCGTTTATATGAAATAAATATTACAGCTACGGAACCCGGTGACAATGAATGCAGATATAATATGATCGAGGCTGTTTTTAATGTCGTTCAGAAACAACTCAACGTTAACCTGTCAGTAGTGTCCCCGGCACGACCCGCGCCGGCCGCGAGCGCTCCGCTCCGGCTCACTCGCAAACTTTGCCGCGAAATCATGAAAAACCAGAAGAAAGAACATTTTTATTCAATGTCGCTTAAAGTAAATCTCGTGCGGCTTATTTTTAGTATACTTAAGCCGCACGAGATTTACTTTGAGTGATGCTGGATGACGGCGCCACGTGGATCGATGATGCAATCTTTTAGGTTATCAACAGTTTTGTTCTGAATATTATGATTTTTATTTATTTGTTTAACATATCATCAAATACATATAGATTTTTATATTACCCATCTCCTAATAATCTTTTTTATATAAACAGTATTGTTTAACACTATGAATAAATCAATGTTCTCTCATGATGTTTAGTACTCGTCATTTGTCCAAGCTAACGGACGGCGGCATAAAATGCATTTATATCAAGATTTATTATTATTTTAAAACATAAGTTTTAATATTCACTTACATAACACAACATACAACTAATGTGCTATTTTATGCTACTACCTACATAATAACACAATTCATATTAGCAAATATATTAGAAGATATAACTGTCAATAGACTCCTCTATAATGTTGCTTCTAATAAAGGTATTTAAAAATGTATGGATGGCATACATTACAACAAATTTGTTGTAAAACATTAAAAAAATTTGATAATACATTTCCGGAATATCTATGCCACGGTCATAGATAATTCAAATGTTACCAATGAATCAACGGGTGTAAGGGATCCCGCTAAACAACTCACGGGACCCAATCCAACCTCACCTGCTCGTGGTGCAACCTGCTAATCAACAGACGAGGCTCTAGTTCCCACCAAATCGCATCGGACCCCCTATCTATATGGGGGGATAAGGGTCAGTCTCTCCGATTTATGTGGGAATCTTTGAGGAAGGCCTATATCCAGCAGTGGACGTCTATCGGCTGATGATAATGAACTAATTATATATATCTCTTGTACTTCTTCTATTAAGAAGAAGTTCTATTCATCACTACTCCGCTTTATTTCTTTATATTTTTATAACAATACAAACTTAGAATCTATGTTAAATAACAAAGAGTTTAGAATAAAGAAGTCTAACTGGAATTTAGCTTTAAAGATACTAACAATTGGAATACAGCAATGCTGTTCTGGCTGCTGCTGTATTAGGTTTTTAGGTAGACAGAATTCTAAAAATACTTTCAACGTTCTAATTCGACTAGAATCGTCGAAGAATCAGGGATATTAGTATCTAGGTAATCTGCTGCGAAACGGAGACGATATCTATAAGTAATAATAAAGTTTATACAAGTTAATACTTCGATCGAACTTGAATTCTATTCTTGGCGATACGGAGAGATGGTGTCACCCTTGAAATTAATGAATGTCATCCTATCTTAGATCCAAGGGCGTCAGACCTCTTTGTCTATTTACGGAGAAAAATGTCCATCTTTCTGTTACTTCATACTTCTTTACACGTATTTTATTCTAATGGACATTTACGTCAGACAAAGATTTTATGTATTAGTTATATATAATAAATTAGTATATATGTAGTAAAATATATGTGATATTATGTCTGTGGTGTAGTGATTTCAGATTCGATTCCGGTGCATGTTGTGAAGTTTGTTCAGTTGGGTTATTTCGAAACTAGCTATTACCCACACATCCGTTATAACAGCATCACTGTGTTGATGCTGTTAATATATCAAAGCTGGAGTATTGAAGCGAGCACGCTTCACTGTCCACTGACCACAAAGTCACTTAAAACCGAGTGAAGTTTTAGTAAAGTTTTGACCCACAACAACAAAAGTATTTTCTTCTGCTGATACTACTCTTCATTCTTTTAATAGCGACAGCATTAGTACTCTTTTTAGTTCTAATAATAGCTAGAGAGAAAAAAAATTAACTGTGTAAACTGTAAGTAAAATAACAAAGTTTTTTTTTTATTGGTGCTATCGCTAACTGAACAAATAAGGTTAAGGAAAACGCTATGTTTAGTTTCAAGGTGATGCAGTGCGGTGCAATGTTGACGACAGCAGTACATTACTAACGGTTGAAGTTACATTTCCCTTTGAATAAATTGTATATTTATACATATATATATATATTATTATATATCAAAAACTATTAATAGTATATACTAGTATATAATGTAGTCTTTTGGTGGTAGGTCTCTCGCCAGAAACCCGTCTAGGCAGGTTTTTAGCGAGGTAACGAGCGGGTCGTTCACCTGTTGGTAAGTGATACGCCCGACTCTAACAACGTGGCGCTAGTTAGGATGTTATACACAGCACCACATTGCGCTCGTCATCGAGAGCCATAGACAATTTTAATAGCTATAGCCTCTTGTAAACCGGAACACAGTAATGTTAGCACATTACTGTTTGGCGGTTGAAATAACCTTCGCCGTTTCCGGCAACAGATGCTTACCACCAGTAAAACAAACATGTACTTAAGTATAGTAAGCTTATAGCCTTGACTTCACTATAGTAATATTACTGACTATATCTACAAATATTGAAAGGTTTTGATGGACATTGAATGCGACTTTTGTATATATGAAGACGTTATAAAAAAATCTAGGTCTCAAATCAAGTTTACCTATACTTTGACGTAACGTAATTAATGTGCTAACTTAAAGGATGTAGTAAAAGATTAAGGAAATTTGTTATGTTATTTATCGATTCTTTTCTTCAATAGATAACTAAAAAGAGATATTCAGCCATTTTCTTTTCTTTCCTTTTAATATAATTATTAGTCTTCTGTATGCTTTTATTATTGAAACAAAAATACTAACTGTTATTGATGTATCTATCCCAATTTCCAGATCGCGCTTCTGCTTGCTGGAATCATCGCTATAAAGAAGATAATAGCGCAGAAGAACAGCGGAGGTGGTGGCCACGAGAGCCACGGGTGGTCGTCGAGTGGTGGTGGTGGCAGCGGTGGCTGGGATCGTAGATCTAACGATGACGTATCAGATTTAGCATACCCCGCCTATAAGACTAACTAGGTTCAAATGAAGCAATAATCCTAAAATACTCATTAATTCAAATGCGATTTTTATATAGTTGATTGTTATTTACAGCCATTTATATCGTAAACCTTACATTACTGAACCTATGTCCAGCAGTGGGAAAATAGGATTTAATGGTATTACCAATCGACAGTAACCAAGGCGTGTTTTGTAAGTTATATATCAATCCATAACCAGCCTTTTAACTGAGGAATTAACAGGAAATTTAACCGGAGTTTGTTTTACGAGTTTACTTTGTAATTGTTTTCAATTCTTTTTTAAGTTTCAGAGCTGAAACAATTTGTTTTCATTATAAAGATTTCCTCTCAACTTAAGTTGCCATTACAAAAAATATCTAACAAGTATTGCAAGTCACTCAAAAGTTATGAGGTTATAATAAAAAGTAACTTTCGAGATTGTAACATAAGTTTACATATATAACTTGAAGATAGGCCTAAGTAAAGCAGCTTTTGTCATATATGTCAGGCTGATAACGATGATGAAACCCTTGGATTCGATTTCTAAGTGACTAGCAAACTCACAAAGAGTTTGGATGGTTTAGGGTTTATCTGAACCTACCGTCTACCCTCAACCTTCACGTTATCTACCGACATTGTCTCTGTTTCCGGTAGTCATGTAAAACGCGAATGCCAGGGTCAAACCTTCATACCCGTTATAAAATCAAGGTCATATTTTAGCCTCTGGGTAGGTATCACGTTAGTGTTACATTAGAAACCTGACCATTAGTAAATATTCTAGCTTTTCCTTTGAACTATATACTATCGATTTTATTGATCTCTTAATTTGAATACTAAAGTAGATATTCTGTTACTAATACAAATATATATTTAAACATAATAACATGTAGTACCTAATAATAAATACTCTGTTATTAATATAAATAGTATAAGTATGTAATTTGAACGCGAAATTAACTATCAAATTAACCTTTAACAATTTATCAAAGTTATTGAATCATCATCAGCTGATAGACGTCCACTGCTGGACACCATCCCCAAAGATCTCCACATTGATCGGTCCTGTGCTGCAAACATCCACCTGCTTCCCATGACCTTACAGTCTGTCTCCGGTACCGTCGTTTGTAGGGGTTGATATGGGGAGATTCCGGCCATTTTCCACCACGCTGCTCCAATACTGGTAGGTGGGAGTCAGGGCTTCGTTTGTTGATTATCAGGGTGCACCACGAGCAGGTGGGGTTGGTTTGGGTCCCGTGAGCTAATGTAACGGACCCTTTACACTGCAGTTATTAACAGGTTATTATTTATCGGTTAAGAGTAGATGGATGATTTTCTTTAGGGGTGGCCTATGTTCAGCTGTGGACTTCGGCTGATGATGATGATGATGAATGCTATTCTTAAATTATTTAAAATTAAGATGATCGTTAAAACTTAATTGTTATTAAATTATTTTAAAAGTTAATCAATATTGTTAATAGTTAAGTTATTTATTTTATTAACTAAGTATCATAGTTGTTAGCATTGTTCGTAACTTGATAGACAATTTGTAGTACTTTATAGTAAAAAAGGATTTTTTGTTATTTTTTTCTATATGTACTAAATTAAATATAGTTCTTTATAGATATGTTTGTTTGCTTTTATACTTTTCTTATATAACTACATTTGAAAGTATCTTTTATATATATAACGATAATGTATAGTTTGTTCGTCAATCACGTGAAAACTAGAGAATGGATCGACATGGACCATTACTATAGATCCTTCATAGTTTTATTTCTAATTAACATTTATAAACACTTTCATTTCGTATTACTTATGCGGTTGCTATAGTAACTGACAGTTGCTGTACAAAGTCATTTGCCGTTGCAGTTCTTCTGAAAGAATACTTCAGATAAGTTTCATCCACCGCATCCGTTAATGCTACAGCGGAGATATTCAAAACGTCATTATGATCGGGTTTAAAGAGTGTTGTAGCTAGTGTAATTACTGGGGTAACGAGACTCAAGATCTTTTGTCGGAAGCGCTCGACTCGTGGCTTAATTGTATTAAAAAAAAAAATATTTATCTTTAGAAGGATTCATAGAAATGTAAAAGAAGTCTAATTTTATATAACGAAAGCAAAGCGGTAGAGGAACAGCTATCTTTATAAAAGCAATTACAGATTGGAAAGGACAATTGATTGTTGAGCGTTTTTCTCTCCAACAATTTCTGAGCTTCCACCAGAATATTTTTCTTCTTCTTCCTCCTGGGTATCACTTTTGACAGAGTGGTCGTCGTCATCACCTCAGCTGTTGGTCACAAGCTTAACAATGCGTCGCTTTCCTCTCTAATGGCCACCTACCTAGTTACCATGATCAGCCATTTACTGACGCCTTTTTTGGTCGTTCTTCCTCATAGCCTGGTAACCTCAACCTACATAATTAACTTAATACTTACTTAATAACACAATCTTCTTCAACATTTGTTATTATCTTTAATAGTACTATTAATAAAATGTCGTCTCAAGGCGAAGCGAATGATATAATACTATGCAAATTTCTTACCTGGCGCCACACTGTTGTATGCACGACAAATTGTTTCCGATCAGGTGAACCCGCTCGTCTCTTTTTTTATTATTCGATAAATCGACAGAACGATCACCGGATGGTTAGTGACCTGCTCATAACAACGCAGCGCTAGTTAGGATGGTATACACAACACCACATTCTACTCATTGCCTTAGATGCTGCAATAAGCGCTAGCCAGTCCTACCTTTTTATCGCAGAGGAGGTCTTCTTAAAAGATACCTAGCTTCTAGGGGGAAGGTCTACCCCAGTGCATTAGGAAGGACTCTGAGATCTACAGAACGCACCGGTGGCCCCCTGGACTCTTGCTTAAATATCCCACGGAAGAAAATACAAGACCTCCATGCATTTGTCGTCCTCCTAACGCTCGCTTGGCTCTGAGGGCCCGCATCCTCAAAGCCCCGAACCTGAGGGTTCTATTAGTCGCCTTGGACGACAGACAGAGAATACATTAGTCCTATCCTTTATCGCCTAAGACTACAGGGCTGAAGGCAGTCTTACCTAGACACTTAGACAGTCTCCGACTCCACAGACCTATCACCAATATCTTTCATCTCACTACATTATATTGCATATAATACAGTATAATTAAAATGACTGCTTTTAAAACATTCAAAACGATGGAATATATTTGTGAAGCTAAGCTTCCGATGCTTAAGAATTACTTAAATACCTCGTACTATTTAAGCTGCAGTAATCACTTACTATTAAGTATTTCCCTATGATGGATTTGCCCGTCAACTTAATGCTGACTCATAAAAAAACAACCTGCAATATGATTGTATAAGCTTTTTGCAACCTGATTTGATTTGCCCCGTCTAGTGGATATTAATAATGATATAAATTGCGAAGGTTTGAGAAATATATATGAATTATATATTATGTAATATAGCTGATAAGCTTCATCTTGCGATGAACCGCTACAACAGCATTTGGTCCAGTTAACATCATACAGAATCTATATTTATTGAGAGAGTATCTTCAAATTAAGACTCTTAACTTCACCTTTTCTTTATTCAATGAAACGACGAGACGAGGACATTCCCCTGATGGTAAACGGTACTTCCGGCTATAACATCGTGACGCTAGTTGGGTTGGTTTACACTGCACCATATTGCGTTAGTCGCCTTGAGACATAGAATGTTAAGTGTCGTTACTCCAGAAATTTCACTAACTGCTGTTTCAAACCGGAACACAGTAATGTTGGTGAGGTACTGTGCCCTACCTACCACCAGTGAACATTAAAACGAGGTTAAATATTAGATCTTTATACATATAAAGATTATTATATAATTGAACATTTTAAAACTTTGTATATATGTTGCTAAACACTGCTAATACCACTGCCTGATGCCGGTCGTAATAGGATTGAGCAGACTTTGAAACATATAGGGCTTCGAATGCAACTCTGTATTATAAACAAAGTATTTATACTAGGTATTATTATCTAATGTATTTCGTACCTAAAGATATTTATAAGCATATAAATTTTGACATTTTCTGTATATACAGTTGACTTATACTTCAACTTGAGCATGGTGAAGTCTGCCAGAATACTTAGCTGTTTTCGCATCTACTGATGGTAAGTCTATTGGTGATACTAACCAGGTAAATACCAACTCCTATTTCTATCGACAAATTGTAGTGTGCAAACTTTACCGTGTTCTGAAGGTGGCTGTAGCTGGTGAAATTATTAGTCTAACGAGACTATTAAGTCTCATTATCATCTTAAGACATTAGATTAATATGTAATATATTAAGGTGATGACCACAATATGGTACTGTGTATATCATACTATCTTCCAACTTCTAGCTCGTCTCTTCGCTTTGTCGAATAAAAAATATACCGTTTCACTTGATTAAGCACTGTATTCGTTCTCAATAATATTTATTTGATGAATAAAATCCCAGACTTGATAATACTGCCATCTATGTGTACAAGTTAGAACTACGTAAATAATTTAAAGACTAACTTCATCTTCAATTAACAAAACAAAACCTTTATAGTAAAAGCGTTGTTAATGACTTAGTTACTTATTTTCGAAGAGTGTTAGAAGTCAATTAATTTCTTAACGGCACGGAGTACTAATCATCATCATCAGGTGCCGTCTTCGAACTGAATTTTGGCGATCTGATTGAAGAAACCATTTACGTCCTCAGCTATACTTTTCAACTGATGGTATTTTTTCCCTGTCCACTTCTTTCTTTCATTTCTTCCGCTATTTACTAGGTGGACGTTTTCCAAGAATTTTGTACTCCAAGATCTACCTTAGCAACTCAAAAATAACTAATAATAGTAGTAGTGTCCATAAATTTTGTATATCACTGTTTATTTTGTTGTTACTAATAAGATTGTAGTCACACATACGTATAGAAAACGCTGTGCCAGTATAGCCTTTTTATTTGCTGACGGGTAAAAAGTCTTTAAATGTAGAGTAGGTTCCGGGTGGATGTTAGAGTTGTGTCGAAACTATAGCCACCTAAATCCCTCAGTGGTTTCATTCAGAAAATCTCCAGAACCTCGTACGGAACACACCAATGCTCTACAGCATTTTGCCTTAGTACGTTCCAAGAAATAGTAACGTCCTCCTTAGAAATCTACCTGTGCTAGAG
Source organism: Troides aeacus (assembly GCA_033220335.2). Classification (NCBI taxonomy): domain Eukaryota; kingdom Metazoa; phylum Arthropoda; class Insecta; order Lepidoptera; family Papilionidae; genus Troides; species Troides aeacus. The sequence goes on along the minus strand of CM067294.1, from coordinate 5,737,119 downwards.
GGCAAGGTCGCTTCGCATTTGCTGTCCTCCTCGTAGTCTGTAGAGGGATAAGAGTCTCCACCCTCAAGATCCGTAAACCTGTTGACAATATTAGTCGCCTTCTACGACAGTCCAGACTTACCTTAGGCCTGATTCTTACTAGCTCGAAACTATACGACTGTGCGTTAAATACTGTTTATTTGGCGCTGTAGCTACTTAAAATATAAGTAGCACCACATAGCTAAACTTAACTGATAGTAGGACTTGGTTGTCGGAGACTGTCTGGATACCACCGCAACTTCTACTTCTGCCGCCAAACAATACTGTGTAAACAATGTTTCGGTTTAAAGGGCGTTGCAGCTAGTGATCTTCATCTAGGGTACCCAGACTTAACATCTTACTTTACAGAACGAAGTGCACAATGTGATGCTGTGTATATCATCATTACGAGCATCATGTTGTTATGGACAAGTGCTTCACTTATGATCAAGTGAACGTCAAATATAGAAGCGTATCACTTTGATGATTGTTATGCTTGTCATATATCTTCTGAATATAAAATGATCTAGGTATTTCGACGTGTAATAAGTTGATTACTATCGTCTGAGAAGAGAACTGAGAACATCGTTTGAGTATGATGAGTTGTGAGGTGAATTCAGGTCGTCATGATATAAAGACCTCTCTAGCTGCTCAGCCGTAGGCTTAGTATCCGATGCTGTAACGGACAAATGACTAACAGTCTTAATAATTAAAACTCGGGTTGCCATTTAGAAATAATAATTAAAAAAAAGCTCATGATGGGGTACCTGTTAATTTATTTTATTTATTAATAGCGGATTTCGGATCCGCTCTGAATTCCACAAAGCGGAAAGATTAACGAGCATGGAACATCAATCGGACATAATCAGACATACTCCGTCTTTAATTGTTAAGCAGATAAAGGCATAGAAAACGGAATTAAAAAAAACGTTTAACCGTTATTAAATAAATATTTAATGGATTCGTAAGTAAAAGCTAGTTATATACGACAACATATAGGTTTTAATTGTCTGTTAGCAACACTTCCGCTCAGTCGTACACGCGAGCGCAATGTACGCACGATCGTTCCGCGATGTTCAACATTTTTTCATGGCAACTTTACAACTTTGCGCATGATCAGTCCCGAACTGAAATATTCATTAGTTTGTGTAAAAATATCATTAATTTCATTTATTATATAGATCTTAGCAACATATTTATTTAGTTGTATCTATTACTATTGAGTAAAGAGCGTATTATTCTTTTAAAGGTCAGCACGCAGCAGCGATCCCTCTAATGTTCTGACTGTCCATGGGCGTCAGTGATCTCTCCCGATGACATTGCCCTATTGCAACTCTCAACTCGTTTGCCCACCCTTCCTATAAAAAAAAATGATCAACAGAAAAATTTATTGACTAACAACAGGAGCAGGATAGCTCCTTGATCGCGATCGAACGATCTACTGAGCTAAGACCTTTAGTACCATTGCATCACACACATACTCATTTCTTTACTATACAGTGTGCCAGACAAGTTAATGCAGTTATGTAAGTAAAATTCTTATTTGTTAATGTGTATGTATATATTGTACTTTGGTTATAAAAACGATTTATCACCTCTCTATCATTATACGGATCTTCTTTCATCTACAACGAACTGTCTCTTCACCTTAATTTCACATAGTTTTAATTGAATACTCTTGCCCCCATACACTGACGAAACAGCGATACTGTCATGGCGGCATCTCTATAATATGAAAGAAGTAACTAGCAATACTAATTACCTTTATTAATTATAATAAAAAATCCTACCATCAACCAAACGCCACATATAATCAGGGAACAGAACCAGAGACATGCGTGTTACCATGGAAACATCGTTATTTAAGAAGCAAATAGAGTGAATCATACAAAAACCAAAAAAATATTGCCATTATTAAAGTCGTGTTTTAATTATAACTGATAGTTATATTGAACTAACGAGTAGAGTTTAAAATAACGAGTAACTTGACGTACATCGCTTTTGATTCAGTTAAAAATGTTTGTGTACGGCAACTGAAATGCTATTTTTTATATCGTTAGAAATAGCTTTTAATATTAATAGCTAATTAGGAAGAAAAGTTGTTAGAGAAAATAAAGTATCTATAGTATATTTGATACGATATATACAAATAAACTAGTTGGCAGTCAAGATGGAGATTCTCATAGCCCTCTAAAAATCTCTGAGGAGGACATTGACTGGACGAGATCTCCGGCCATTGAGCTAATAATCGCGGGGGTGGCCGGCACTGCATACAGACCTCTGGACTAGCTATCCCAACAGTGTAAGAAAGGAGTTTAGTGGGTACAAGAAAGAAATGATACTACCACGGCTGTAATTCCGTTAATCGATGTCAATGACCTTGAACATCAGAGAAGTCAAGACATAAATAATTATGAAGATCAAATTTACTATCAAATACATCATTTCATAATAGTTATTAATAATAAAACATGTTATAGCGTATACAATATGCTTATTCTTCATGTACACTGTATGAAGCATATAATGATGGTAAGATATATACATAACGGCGAGGTTAATTTTAATAGTTAAGCAAATATTCGTTTGGAGAGCAGTGCATACGTTGTATACAAACAAAACATTATTACATTGTCTACTGATTAATTCTATATATCTATGCATACATAAAATAACATATAATAGTTTAAAACCTTATAATACATATAATTGAGATCAGGGTCATGAGATACAAGCTTAGCTTCGTTCAAGACCCGCGGTTTCTCAGTGTATATGTAAATCTAAAAATACTGCTAATAAATCATTATTATTATTATTATTATTATATTTATATATTTCTTTATAAAAATGCAACGGTTCCACCAATTAATAGTACTGCGTTGATTATGCACTACTTATATATATATTATATAAATATTATGTCCCATGTTAAGTCACAAACATATGTTAATATATAAATAATTACATTTTTGTAATACATTGATTAGAATGTACTGGACTGTAAGGGGTTCCGCTCAACATCTTACGGCACCCAAGTCAACGTCATCTGCACGAGATGAGGCTCTACCAACCAACCACCCGCACTGGGCCAGTGTAACGGGGTAAAGCCAGGATTCCCTTAATGAACCCTGTGGAGATCTATGAGGGAGGCCTATTTCCAGTAGTGTACTTCTGTCGGCCAATGATGATGACAATGAACATTGATTGCAATATCAATTAGAATATAGATCAATAGCTTCACGTCGATAATATATATAAAGCACGTTCAACATGATAGCACCACTGATTACTGAAACATATGTAATTATGATAATTAATATAATAATTACAGTCGTTATAGACTATATAATAAGTTATATCATAACAACGGGTTTTTATTTAAAGTATATGTGAGACATAGGGTTGTAATAGTAATGAGAGTGGATGGTTATAAGGGTAGAGGAAGACCTAAGAGAGTGTGGATGGATTGTGTGAAAGATGACATGTGTAAGAAGAGTGTGAATTCAGATATGACGACTGATAGAGGGATATGGGAGAGAAGTACATTTTGCGCTGACCCCACATAGCAGAGAAAAGGGCAGGAGGAAGTAGAAGATAGGGTTGTAAGGGGTCCCGCACAACAACTCACGGGACCAAGTCAACAAACGATACTCTAACTCCCACAAATCAGAACTGGGCCAGCGTGATGAGAAATGGTCCAAATCCCACCAATATGAACCTCTACAAACGTGGAGATCTTTGGGGGAGGCCTATGTCCAGCAGTAGACGTCTATCGGCTGTTGATGATGACGATGTGGGACATGATGCGCCGGAATAATTACTCCTTTCTATTTAGGCTTGTGTTCTAAATAACAACTCATTCCGATTTCGCCATTCAGAGGTTATGGGTGTGCGTACATATGTGATACACTCTTACCTCTGCAGATTAGCAGAGTAGAAGAGGCCTCGACTGCTGGATCTATTCATCACACGCCAGTTTCTTTAACCACCATAAAACTTTTGATTAAAAGTTTTTCGGATTCATCAATTTGTTGGCAAATCGATGTAGTTTATAGTAGCTGTTCCCCGATCGCATTGCTTGCCATAACATCTCCCACCCAACTCCCTTTGAAGCACGAATTTTGATAAATCATTTCTTAGTTGACCTATATTCGGTAATATTCCTACCAAATTTAATGTCTCTAGGCCTTATGGTTCCAGAGATGACGTAATGTGTCTCTACATAGGTGGAGATCTCTTTGTATACATACAAGTAATTAAAGACGAATCGCTCCATTACCCGATTAATTTTAACATCAACGACTATATATACAACATTAACATTTTATTAGTTACGTGTAAACGAACATTCATTAAAATATTATATAATGAAAACACAATTATTTGTACGTCTCAATGCATACACTGAAGAACTTAACCTTGGCATCCGATGCCTTACACAGATTGATTAGAAAACATTAATTAGTGACAAGAAAAGATTAGTTTTAATTACGAATTGATGTTGTATAGTCGTATGTTCAAAATGGTCATCATTATTCATCTCTATCACAGCTAGGATAAGCGGAAACAACTTCATTAACGAGAGTTTAAGCAGACGAAGAAATAGTGTTCGTAAAACAGTACCTGCAGGTAAAGTTCAAATTAAAATTAACTTTACATCTAAGCTGCGTTAGATATAAAAAATCTGAAAAGTGAAAAATTTACAGGCAACCCTTAACTTTAAGGCTTGCTTTATTTACTCTTTAAGTAATAACTAATAGAAATCATCGGCTATGAATATTAGAAATATAAAGAGGAAATATTTACATTTGAAAATTTGGACAAATGACCTTGACTCTCTTTATTGTTAGCTGCGGAAAAGCTCTTTATGCTCAAGAGCTTGTTAAGTCACAAGACAATAAATATTTTTTGATTCCTACTATATATTATTTGTGGGTACTAAGAAAATCTTCTCAAATAACACTGTATATAATTTCAATACAATCAAAATGGATTTATTGTTCACAAGGCTCTATTTCAGAAAAATAATAGAAATGAAATTTTCAAGTAAATTTAAGTGATCCCTCTGCGGAGATAATGAAGTCAAATTATCGTTGAAGATATATTAGAGTGTAATTTGATATGTTATATGTCAATGATTGCGCGGGGAATCATTACCGGAAGAAGCAGGGCGTAGTCGTTAAAGAGTCATGCGACGTACGGTTTTTATTTTGGTCTATTCAGCATTTCGTTCATATCGGAATTGCAGCAAAGCCGTGGTAGGTTCCGCGAGACCGTCCGACCGTGAATAGTCGGGAAAAACGCAAGTTTATACTTACACATGTATAAATATAACGACGGCCTACTATAGTGATTCAGTTTTGCGCGATCGCTTGAAACAAAATGGTGGTACGAACGGGGTGAGGGTCGAGACACCTAAAGAAAAGAAGAAAGTGAAGTGTCAGCAATTTCATAACCCAGTGGCGCGGCACTGTCTTCTAGAGCTATAATTAAAGCAATCAATATGAAGAACCCCACGTGGTATCGATTCGTACTTGTGTTGTGCTCGGTTCTGCTGTCGACAGCTGATGACATTTACGACAACAACTTGACGAAACTATGGTCTTTATCCAGTGCATCGAAAAGTGATGGATCTGCAGTAGTAAATGTGACCAGTGCTTCCATTGTGATACAGCCGACTAACTATGGCGACAGGCATGCAATTCCCACGCGAAAAACGAAAGATTTGAAATTATCTCCTGTCAATTATAAGTACGCATTTAAACCTCGCTCGGTACCCGTTCGGGGGGATGAACAGCCTCAAGTCGAAAAGAATGCATATTACACAAAAGGTAATGTGGACGACAGACACAATACAGAAATACCTTTCTCTGGTAATTATCTCCAAATTGCCAAACTGAAAGGTGATTTGAATCCTGTAAACGTATCCCCCTATAATCCTTTAAATGCTGATGCTTTTCGCCCGAGAGCTATACCATTGATATGGCATTCAGAATTTCAGGGGAGGTCATTAGATGAGGACGAAGAACCTATTTTAGAGAAACCTGAAGAATTTTCGAAGGAAACTGCTTCAAGGAGATCATTGTCATGTGAGTATAAAATTCATAGTTTATAAATTATAAGAAAACGTCAATATAGTTAACAGACGACAAGAGCATTCAACGTAACGATTACGATCTCATGTTAATGTATGAAGTAAGAAGATCTATATCCATAACCATTATACTTTATAATTTAAACGATTAACTATTAAAACCATTAATTTTTTAACATTATGATTAACGTGCTTCCTAATAGCTATATCGCAAATTAACTGTCTAATGAATAGATCAATTTTTTATTTTACTTCAAAGTAATCATATCTCTAAGGTACTTTGAATCATCATTATAAGCTTGATCAAAGAATCGAAGAATACTTTGATAAATGAATTTGATGTAAATTTTACCCAAAAAAAAATTGTTTTCATGACATTAGTATAAGGAAATATATTTCATAGATAAATGATATCCTTGTTTCTTCACAAGCTCGTCGCTTTAAGATTCAGTGTTAGATGTCGTCATCCCAATAAGTTCAATTCAAACTCCGATACAGTAATGTTTAAACATTTCTGTTTGACTGCAGAGACTGTTATTGCAGTGGTAATTACCAAGACTGTCTCCAGCAACCATCCACTAGGTTAATTTTTAATACCAATTATACTATAAACTTTCCTCATGCTGTACTTTCACAAAGACAGATAAAACAGTGAAAACGAAATTCCCTATTAATCGGATCCAATTTTGAAAATATGATTGAAATAGAAAATCTTACTCTATCATTACATGCCGTTAGAGCGTCACCCTCCAGCGACCGTCCGCCGTCGCTCTCATCGGGACCTTAAATTTCATCGGTGCACCAACTTATAATCATTTCCGCTTGTGGACAGCGAAATGTAAATATCTATGAGCTATAACCGTATCGCGTGGGCGACGCAATGACATCGTCACGGCATCGGACAACAAACTTCCTGACATTCTCGCCATTTGATTCTCACAGTTTATTAACATCTAATTATAACTGATGACTATTAACAAATCAAATTCATCATCATCATTAATGTTTATCAACCTAAACAATTTTACTAATAGGAATTTATTATCAAAGACCGTCTTAGAACCGTAGCTACTGTTCCTGCCGTCAAACAGTTGTAACTAGTGTTTCTAGAGCGCTGAAGCAAGTGAATATACTAAAAATGTTTTCTAAGAGAATTCATAATTATATGAAGAATTTTAACCATTAACATTATGTCCACCATTTGGAGAGGTCACGAAATCTCCATTATTAATCCAACACAATAAAATAGTTCACAACGCCCTAGTCGACACTATTGCGATAGTCAGTGACCAGCTCTAGCTAGATGACCACGTCCACCTCAGGAGATAATCAGATTACAGAGGTAACTAGATTTAATATAGGTACAACTGCAGCACCTATTTCGTCCTAGGTAGTCTTAATATATAAAATAGAAACCTCTGTAACTAACGAAACCAATTATAATCAGAATGTAGTGCTGGGTAAACATTTTAAGTAGCCCTTCTATGGTACGAGTAGGCATACTCCTCCTTCTCTTATCCTCTTCTTCGTCGGTGTGCTGTATAAAAAAAAGAATGAACTTGACCTTTTACTTAACTAATACATAAACTATATCTAATGTTAATTACAGTACTTACTTTACTAAAAAGATATCTGGAAGATTTCTAATTTATGGTCCGGCATTATTTCAATTTGATGTAACTGATGATAAGTTATATTATATCGTGTTACTAACAATTATGTTATACTTACGATTACATTACACTCATGTGTGTGAATGATTTTTTAATTAGATATAATTAAAAGACTACTTCATACTATAATTGGCCGCGCAATTAATATCACACAATCCTTCGATATATATAACTGCCTTCGTATCGCAGTAGTTAACCGCTTACCTCATGAAAACAAGTTATTACGGGTATTTATATAGTTTATTATTTAATAAAGGTTGTATATAAAAAAAAGTATTTCTAATTTTCTTTCATTTTATCAAGTTGTTAGTTAAAAAAATATCAAATGTTAAGTACGAGATATACTCGAGTCTACTATAAGCCTTGTTTGATCCAAGAGCTTTTTTCTATCTATGAAGACTTTTTTATTGTATTCTTATAAGATATGTTTACTATGTGAAATTCTCTTTGTATGTATTATTTTTATTCTATTTATAACATATATGTACTATGCGATTTTAGCAATAGATTTTATATATTAAACTCATTATAAAGAACATTAAAAAATTTCAGACGTCTTGGGAGCTGACGATGAGGAGGAAGACCCGGATGAAGAAGATGATGACGAAGAAGGGGAATACGAGTTAGAAGCAATTAACGACAAAAAGAATCCTCACGGTGGTCACAATAAATTAAAGTTAAGAAAGAAAGCAAAGAAGGTGACCAAGTACATGATGCCGTTGCTCTTAGCATACAAACTGAAGTACTTCGCGCTGGTCCCGGTGCTGATAGCAGGACTATTATTGTTGATAGGTTCGACAGGATTTGCAGGATTCTTCTTTGCTTTGTTCGCCGCTGTTATGGCGCTGCAAAAGGGTAGTTATTAATGAAATAAATTTAGTTCGACGGGTGCTCGCAGATGCCATTTCAGATTAGTTAGTTAGAATTTCAACAACTGAACTTAGTGTCTATACTTAAAAGTTGAATTTGAATTTAAGATTGTGTCCTTACAGGACATCATATGATGCGTTCAAATTCAATTTTCAAACCCAATGTCCAATTTCCTTTATTATATCTCTCTTTTGAAATCTACCATGAACACTTTCGGTTGTTCTTTCATTTCTTAGCTTTTTCATTAAAGTTATGGATATGAACATCAATTATTTTCAAGTTCAAGTTCAATCGCTGTTGTAAATATTAGTATTGGTAAGAATTTAATTTGTAAGTTATTTATGTACACATATAATAATAAACTAGTGAAATATTAATGTAGTTACCATTAGTATCCGTTCTTTATTTATTACACAACCTAAGAAAACATTCTCACATCGCTGTAGTGTTTTTTACCCTATTATTTCAATAACTTCACTATTTAAAGTAAAAAACACTTTCGTATAGTTAAATATCCATCTACCGATGATGAGCTTATGTTACCAGAAACCGTCTACAACCAACGTGGAGCTAGATATGATGATTTATACTGCAGCACATTACGCTTGTATCCTTAAGATATTAGATGTCAATAACCCCAATGATTTGACTAGCTATAACATCCTTTAAATCCGAACACAGTGATGTTTGCACTACACTATTTGGTGGTGGCAACAGGAGCTACGGTAGGTACTCTGTTTCCGGTGACCGTTTACGTAGTTGCCACCTCAGCTCCTGCTTCTGCTGCTCAACATTACTGTGTTCTAGTATGAAGAACATTTTAGTTATTGAAATTACTGTAGTTACGAGACTCATCATCTTATATCTCAAAGCGACGATTATAATGTTTTGCTGAGTATATCATCCCATTTAATGCCACGTTGTTATGACAGGCGTATTACTTACTATCAGGTAAACGTCTTGTTTGTCTCGTTGTTTTGTAGAATAAAAAAAAATTGTAATAGTAGTCATATTTGGTGATACTCATCGAATGAAATGAAGAGCAACTTCATAAGAAAACTAAGCACATATTTTCCGGACGCATGCAGTACAATCAAAGCAGTGGAGGTGAAAACCTTGTCTTCTCAGAAAACTGGCTGTGGAAAGGCTAGATCAGCATTGAATCCTTGGTATACCCAGCAGTGAGTTTTTCTCAACTGTTCACAAAGCTTCAAAGGACCTCATCTACCTTTTTATATATACAAAACATAACATATTTAAGACGTGAGACCTCATTAACTACTGCTTCCTTTACATAAACATAGACTACATTGAAAGCTTCTTATACTTACCTAAATAAAGATAAAAGTTAAAAGTACCATTTCGTAGGTCGATTACCGTAAGAAAATTTAATGATAAATTACTGGGAAACAATATTAACAATAAATTATTACCATCATTCATTTCTTTACTCGATCGATATTTGCGGTTTGTGAATTATGATGACCACGGAAAAAAGCTAGAACGATGATAAATGATATTTGACCATAGAGATATAACTTCAACAGTGGTATTATAATATTTAGTATAATCATGTTTTTTTGGACTAATTCAAAGGTACCTAATTATGAAATAGTATAAAGCCGTGATAGATCAGTTTGTAAAGCGGTCGTAGATGCTGGAACAGGTGTGGACTCCTTGCTGAGCTAGAGTTTCCGGTGAAGAAAGCCATCGTGATTAAGCCGTCTTCCAGAAACTTCAGCTTAAGTAGAGTTACGTCTATTCTCGCCTTTTTAGAAAAGGTCCTGAGTCTCAGTAGAATAAACATTAATCAAAGTAGTTTATAAATGATTAAATGATCTTTATCATTCTATTAAATACTTTATTATAACGTCAAAGGGTGAAAAAGGGGTATAACTTCCTCCAATCCCAATAGATAAGCTCTTATCTCAAAGTGACAGAAATGAGACGAGTGTGAAACTGAACTTACGTATTCACGCTAATATAAATTTAACGTTAGCTATTACTTCATAAAATGTTCTTCGAACAACCTATTGACCATGAGGGCAATTTGTATATGTCACACTTTTCATAAAGGCTACATTAGCTGCTTTAATTGATAGTTATAGAGAAAAATACGTGTAATACTTTTGCAGCGCAATGCTTGATAGCCCACAAACAACCAGTTAAAGCATTATAAAAGACTATGGAACCGTCGCATGATGTTTTAGTTAACATTCATAAGTGGTAACGAAATGATGTAGGAACTCGATTAAAATAATTAAATAGGTTTTATCTGTACCTACGTTCAAGGAGTTCAATCCTAGGATTATGATTTACCCAAGAGGAATAGTTTTTAATGATTCCTATAATTTAGAAAAAGTGAAAGCAGAACACCTTTTTGGCTTCAATGTACCAAAACACAACAATTTTGTTAATAATACTCTCAGTGATAACGAAATATTGCAGTGGACAATGATAGAAACACTTCTTGAAGGAAGAGTTATGCAAGGTAAGAGCGTATCTATAAATAATTGACTAAATTTCGCCTTTTTTAAAAAAATGCATGCAGGATTAACACAGATTGCTTCGAAACATTTATTTAATGAACAGGAGAAAGTATTAGGAAAGAAGCTAAAGTAACGCCGAGGAAAAGGAGGAAGCCAATAAAAGAAAAAGTCACCGAAAAGAAATTGAAAAGGAAGCACAAACGTAGCAGTAAAATTAAAAAATGGATGTTGAAACTGATGAAGAGAATTAAAAAGAAGGAAAGGCATCAACAGTTCGGAATTAAGAATAAATACATGATTCCTCTTATTTTGGGAATATTGGTGGTTAAGAGTTTATTTATCCTGATCGCGTTGAAGGCCATTACGTTTATTTCTGCGAAAGGTATGTTGATACAATAATTGATCTGTCCGATTGTTATTCTTTGAAGCTTAACCTAAAGTTACTTCTAGAGAATTCTTTGTATTGTTATCATTTAAAACTTTTAAAAATTCAATATTATTTTAGTTCAACCATAAAAGCACTTATGAAATATGTTTGAGTTGAAATATAACTGCCGGTACTTCATTTATATCTTCTTACAGGTCTCATGATGGGCTTCTTTTCTACTGCTCTTGCGTCAATTGTGAGTCTCAAAAGTGTTATAGAGCACTCCCATATCTATCAGAATCGCATGGAGGATCCGAAGACTCAAGTTGAAATCATCCATGTACCTTCGAAGAACCTTGAGCATTATTATGACGACCATTACAAGAGAAGTGATTCTGTAAGGATGTTGACATAGATAGAACAAGAAGTCTATAAAGCTATGGATGTGGTACCAAAAAAATATACTATCGGTATATAATAATTCACCTGTGCTTACGAATTTACGTGTAATCTAAGTTTTTCTTTAAAAGCACAAGCACACTACGTTATAGAAATAAAGATGTATGTTAACTATAGACGTACCTGTTTTTTATTGAATAACTTATTTAAGACATATTATTACAATTAAATAGAATAGTATGATAAAGGACCTTTATTGATTATCAATGATAGAAAACAATAACTAAATAAGTACTTTTCCTAACAAAAATTACTATTTGTAAAAGCGATTGCTTTTAAACGACTATTGGAGATGTTAGCTCAAGGAGTAAAATATATGATATATTCAATGAATGTATCTACGAGGAAAAAAAACATAATCTAATACTACGTATCTTTAGAATCTTAATGACCTCTATAGGGTCTCCTATGGCGGAGACTTTATACACTAACTATATGTGTATTACTAGAAATAACCACTTATCAACAAACACCCACATTTTTATCATCTAACCATCAGTTGAATGTGCTGCTCGACTAGATGTTATCATAAAAAAATCATTCATGACTTATAAGTACGTAGAGCTCAAATAGAAAGTCAGGTACAGCTTGGACCACTGTTGCGACCTTGAGCCATGGGGACTGTTGTTGATCTCCGCTTAGGGCGAGATTACACACTTCCAGAAATTAATCAAAAAAATACAAAATAAAGCAAATAAATGTATCACGTAAGAAATATACACACAAGTTAATAGATATTTACCTTTATGATATACTAGAACGTGGTTTGTGGAACATATTTCAAGAGATCTATATCCAGCAGTGGACGTCCATCGGTTGAAATGATGATAACGGTGAAGAGGTTCAAAATACTTCAATCAATGAAACAATATTTTTATTATTTACTAAGTAACGAGATAAATTGGTTAGGATGATAAACACATCACATTGTACTCATCGCATTATAAGTATTAAGCTAAACTCAAGGTTAAATGTTGGTACCTAAGTAATTTCATTATGAACAAGGCTCTTTAAACCGGAATTAGGTAATATTTATACACTACTGTTTGGCGACAGTTGTAAACAAAGCAACGATACTTATATAGATGGTCGGAAGTAAGAATCTACCACCAGTAAATCCCGTCGATTCGCCGCACTTGGTATAAACTGTAGCTTATTCCTTTACTGGTATTTTAATTATAATAACTGTGACTAAACCACGAAGGTAAATATTTGTTTAATCTTTATTGTAAACCTTTAACCTAGACCACAAATGGTGAGGTTAATGCCTACGTTGCATTCTGTCCAAGTCCAGTCCAATTTTTTATAAGAAGAATTAGATAATGTATATAAAAATACAAAAACTATAAATCTTATATAGATAAGATTAATAAAAAAAACATACAACAATAGAGTTTACAAGCTATATACTGTAGAAGGAAATTCAGTGTTTAACTGTAATGAAATGTTGGTTACAATGAAGATCTAAGAGGTCACCTATCTGCAATTACTTCCATGGACAACAAAAAACTGATCTCTATTATATATGATAATAATTGACAAGAAAGCCGAAGACAGAGCAAAAATAAAAAATACTATAGATGTAGTAGATACTAGTGATGCTAGAATTAGATTATTAATGTAAGAAATAAGATAATAATATAATATACGTATTATAGAAATGAAAAGAGTTAGATATATATTAGATAATGATAAAGCTTTTATCTATCATCATCATCATCAGCCGTTAGACGTCTACTGCTGAATATAGGTCTCCCTCAAATATTCCTTCATCGATTCCGTAGAGATTCATATGAGAAGATTTCGGCCATTTCCCACCACGCTGGCCAAATGAGGATTGGTAGGAGCCGGAGCGTTTCTTGTTGATTACCACGAGCAGGTGAGGTTGGCTTGGAGCTGTTGTGTTCTATCATATAGATACATAGGAAATATCCAGAGACTCATTGACTAGTTATCTCTGAAAGTATTAGACGTAAACACTCAAAATTTGGTAGAGGTGTTGCTTCTGCTATTTAGAGGTCAACTAAGAATGGATTTTATAAAATTCCATACCCAAAATACAATGGAAAAAAAAGTAAATATTGAAATTTTTGAAACTCTGTCTATTCTGAAGGCGCTTTCTTTTTCTAATATCCCAATAACTGTGAACGGACCTCTAAGTTTTAGAGAAAGTCAGAGGATGTCCTTGACACGTTTGTGAGATGAGAAAAGTTGGATCGAAATCTCCCAATATTACTTTTAACGCATCAACGCAACTTTGGGGTCTACGAACTTTAATGGGAAAAAAATTATGTCTTAACAATAATTACAAGTATCTATGAAAGTTTAAATATACTTTTTGATAGAGAATACTCAGGTATTTTCATACGATGAAGAATATTGTAAAGAGGTGTGAAGTTTAAAAAAAAACAGTAGTGAGTTGGCACGCGGTAGTAGTAATACAAATTAGGTAGGTAGTACAAATTTGCATTTTGAATAATTGGCAAGAGAATGAGGCGTGATATATATATGTATGTTTTTATGTATGTAGAATGGGCCGATTACACTATGGAGGCGATAAACAAGCAGCGTGTGCTATTAATTTATTGTGTGTAGATCAAGGTAACATTTTAGTAAAGACAGAAATTATAACTTAAATTCTACAAGTACATTCTTAGTTGTTTATGGTTCGTTACACTTTTTCGTTTCATAACATCAATTTCACCACCGTCCCGAAAGTTTTAACATAATAAATTTTTACGGTATTGATGTAGTACAAACAGTTCTGTAACTTTAGGCTATAATTACAAGAAGATAGAAAGAAAGGTAAAGCGGAAATACAACTAAGATAAGTTTTATCTGTCGTAGAAGGCACTAAAAAGGTCTTCGAAGGATGGGTGACCTTATCGCTCAATAAGTAAGTCTGAGAGGAAATCAAATGCAGTGGTCTAATCTTTGGCATAGAACGACTGATGACGGGGAATACCTCTATCTTCCTTGTAACGTACTTATCCCAAATTCACCAAAACAGTTAAAACCCTTACACTACTTAACTGTCAGGCTTTTTGACCACAGTGAAAGTTTGATAAAATTCATTTATGACACAGAATGCATGAATTACTTGTCGCATGCCAAGTGTCACAATGGCTTCATAAAGCAAATTCCACCGGAACGAAAAGCATCGCCAATTCCTTCAACAATACTTTCCCTTTACAATCATACAAATACAGAAGCGTTCATACATATCAATAGTATCACTACCATCATTAAAACTACATACACAATCTCGTATATCACTCAGATGAAGTGTAAAAGCCAACTGATGATAAGCAATAACAGAAATCTTACTGAAGCAATCTATATTGCCAATTCCAAAAATTTATGGTTATATTCTTAAACAATTCTATATACAACATATATAAAAAGATAGCTAATAATTGTTTAATTGCTAAATCAATTAATAAAATAGATAGTATACGCACACTATCTGCTTCAATTATTTACAATACAAACAAAATTAATCGTAGGGTATATCTAATTATGCATTGATGTCAATGGCGTTTTATTTAGGTTGGCAGATGCCATGTTCCCGTTGATAATTTCCCTTCAAATTAATTAATAAACAATAAAATAAACTATTGCATACAATAATAATATAATATATTTTATATATAATATACATATATATAAAAATATATATATGTATCGCTATATTATATCAAATTAATCTTGGAGATATAATTCTTCAAGGCGTCTGGTGGCAATAGATTCGTATAGCTCAAGACCGGGCTAAGTACAGTTCCTTGAGAGACCTTTGTCCAGCAGTGGACTACCGCGGGCTAATGATGATTACGACGAAATAAAAATAATCCATTTTATGGTACAAAAAAAAAAAAAAACTTTTTTTAATGTATTTAGCTATATATCTAAATGTTACGCCTACCAACGATATTGATATTCTTGATCTATATGAATGACTAAGAACTGTGAGGCCTCCATAATCTTGACACTTTAAAAAGTATTAATACTTTAATAAATATATATGACAAAACACATATATTATTATTGAATATATATATACATATATATTTAAGGAGTGATAGTTTTGAAACTATAGTGTAAGTAAATATTTACTTTATTTATTAACAGTTATTGCCAAGATCAAAAATGTGAAATAAACATGTTGTTATTTTAACATTCTACTAACTGTCTCTATTGCCGGAAACTACCTACTACTACTAGTCCAGATTGAAGGACGTTCTAAGTAGTGAGAATACCGGGTTAACTAAATTTTAAAGCCAAGTGTATCACTTACCATCAGGTTAAAGTACTGCTCGTCTCCGCGCTATGTAGAATAAAATAGTGTTTATCATCTTAACTAATGCCAATTGCATTCAGATGAATAAAGTAAAATAAAGAAAAAAATCTACTTAATAACTAAGTTAATAAACTTCTACTTAAAATGCACCACAAGTAGTGCACTTCATGTGATGTTTCATAATAACGATTTTCTTTCCTTCAAAGTATTATCACTTTCAAGTATCAAGACGACATACGCCGCGTACACGACGGAGCCAAAACCATTGCATCTAAGCACCAAAGAGTTTATGCGTCTTCCTTCCTCGAATATATAAGCGTGGGCATCCCGGTCCGGTTTCACTTGATCCTCGGCCGCGGTACAGGAACGAACCGCCGGAAAACAGTTTAAAAAAAAAATAAGCAAAATGAGAGTGTTGTGCGCCGTCCTCGCTGTCGCCGTGGTGACCTGCAGCGCCGCTCCTGGTCCCAGCCCGGAGGACGACGGCAGGATCGAGCTGTTCTCAGGAGTAGCAATCGAACGGTGAGTTACTTTTCTTACTATTCGACTAACCGACGAAACGATGATATATCATACACTGCACCACATTGTGTCCGGTGCTTTAAGAAGCTAGGGACCTTAATTAAACCCCATTAATTTCACCATCTACAACGCCACTCAAACCGGAACATCGTAATGTTTAGACACTATAGTCCGGCGACGGGAATAGAAGCTGCGGTAGTACCTACCTATATGGTCACCGAAAACAGAGTAACTACCGTAGCTTCTCTTGCCGCCAAATAGTACTGTGCAAACATTACAGTATTCCGGTTTGAAGGGCGTTGCAGCTAATGAACTCACTGAAGTAACGAGACTTCACATCTGAGATCTCGAGGTGATGAACATGGTTTGCTGCAGTGTAAATCATCCTAACTAGCGCCACGTTATTATGGGCAAGTGCATCACTTAATATCAGGTGAACACCCACTTGTCATCGCTTCATATTAAAAATTACTCTTAACGTCTAAATAACATTAAAGGATAAAAATACTAAAATTATATTAAATCACAATAATCATGAAGAGCGCAGCGTAATGCTGTGTGAAGATCCTAAGTAGCGCTACATTGTTATTCATTCCCAATCAGTAATAAAAAACCTTAACTGGAACGAGGACGTTCACCTGATAGTAAGTGATACGCTTGCCTACAACAACACGGCGCTAGTTAGGACGATATACACTGCACTACATGACACTCGTCTATTGAGACGTGAGATGTTGAGTCCCATTACCCCAGTAATTTTTCTAACTACAGCGCCTTTCAAACCGGAACACAGCAATGCTTGCACACTGCTGTCTGGCAACAGGAATATTCGCTGCGGTGGTACCAAGCCTCCAATATTACAATAAACAACTTACGAAAGTGAATTATAAACAAAATCTCTATTGTACACTTAAGGGGAAGTTGTATCCGATTTCTTCGCCGGAATAAGTTAATGTATACACTCCTTAACCAATTTAGGAATAAACGCTAGGTAACTTTCATTTGAGTTCAAATATAAAGTCAAAACCTTATAAGTAAATATGAACAGTCTAAAACGTCATGATGGGAGACCGAATCCGATGTCCTCCATATAAACTATTGCTAGGTCTCTATTCAGTCTCGGGCTAGTAAGAATAGGACAAAGGTAAGCCCTGCCTGTCGTACAAAGCGACTAAAAGGGTCTAGGAGTTTCGCGGCTTGAGGGTGGCGGCTCTTATTGCTCAACAAGCAAACCTGAACTGGATAGCCCAACGATGGTGCCTAGGAGGCTTAGGCTCCTCCTCAAAGACCTAGAAAGGGGCACCGGTGCATTCCATAAGATATCCCGGAGCTTATCCGAATGCACTGATACAGACCACTGAGAGGGTTTTAGTGAATTCTAGAGGGTATCTCATATAACCATGACTTACTCCCCAGAAGGAGGGTATTTCGAAGATTTCCCCCCTCCTCGAAACCAAAAAAAAAACGGTCTCTGTTACCGGAAACCGTCTAGGTGCGACCGCATCTCTTATTCTTTCTGCCAAATAGTAGTGGGCAAACATTACTGTGGTCTAGTTTGAAAGGCACTTCATCATCATTATCAAGGGGTATAGACGTCCACTACTGGACATAGGACTCCCGTAAAGATCTCCACGTCGATCGTTTGTGCGCCCGCATCCAACTGCTTCCAGTAGCCTTCACCAGATCGTCGGACCACCTAGTGAGAGGAACTTATAGCCAATGAAATGACTGGGGTAACGAGATATAACATGTTACGTGCAGGCAAATCAATTATCGTCATGTAAACTTCTACTGTAGCTAGTAATAATAGGAACACCACACCTTATTGATGAAGACTGGTAAACCGAAGTAGTGTAAACATTTTAACCTCACCACTCTGGTATTTTTTTAAAAATAAAAAAAAGAGGAGATAAGCTAAACGTTCATCTGTTGGCAAGCAATACGCTTCCACATAATAATGTTCTAGTTAGGATGATATACACAACACCATGTGCTCGTCGTTTCAAAACATAAAGTATTAAGTCTCGATACAATAATAATTTCAAAAGCTTTATTATTCCATGAAGCGATGAGACGAAGATGTTCACCTGATAGTAAGTGATACCCATAACAAAGTGATACTAGGATGGCATCCACAGCATCGCATTGCGCTCGTCGCTTTGTGACGTAGGATATTAAGTCTCGTAACTCCAGTAATTACACTAGCTACGACGCCCTTCACATCGGAACACAGTAATGTTTCCATGGTAATTTAGCGGCAGTAATAGGACCTGGTGGTACCTACCTAGATGGTCTCCGGCAGCAGACCTACCTTCAAATCGGAACTCTGTTATATTTGTAACTTTCTTATGTATGAGAAGTGAATCATGTATCATATGACAATGGATGTGTCATATATCACACGCTAAATAGTGTTGTATATATTTATTATATATATAATATATATATATATATATATATAATCTCCTAATCAAGAAACGAGGCTCTGGCTCCCGCCAACCTGCATTGAGCCAGTGTAGTGGGAAACGGCCCGAATCCCATATAAATCCCTACCCGTTGGAAAGATTTTTGGAGGATGGCTATGTCCAGCAGTGGACGTCTATCTGCTCATAATGAAGATGATGATGATATAGTAACAAAATATATATTTATTGTGGAATCTAAGTATACAATGTAGTGATACGATTACACTGCAACTCCTTTTTGTTCCAGTGATGCGAAAGGTGAGGAGAAATTGAACGTGAAGTTCGAACCCGGTGAATTGAAAGACGCTGCCAGGACTTTCGAAGAAGGTTAGTGGGTTAACTTATTTTAATAATTCACTACCGCTAAATTAAGAAGGGGTGTAATGGGTTCCGCCCGACATTTTACGGAGCCCTAATCAAATTCACCAGCACCCTGCTGAATAACAGACGAGGCTCTCACCACCCACCGACCCGCACTGGGCCAAAGCAAATCCCCTAAATGAACTCTATGGAGATCTTTGTGGGAAACCTATGTCCAGCATTGGACCTCTATCGGCTGATGATGATTATGTTAAATTTAGTAACACTTTATCGTCATCATCATCATCAGCCAATAGACGTCCACCACTGGACATAGGCCTAACTCAAGGATCTCCACATCGATCACTCCTCCGCTGCTCGCATCCAGCAGCTTCCTGCGAACTTGTTTGCAAGGGTTCATATGGAAGGATTTAGTAAAAATATACAGATATGCTTCTTCTATTCTGTTCTGGTGAACTAAAACAGAAGAAATCAAGTTTATAAGAATAATATATTCTTTTTAAATTGACTCTGATTTTTTTTTAACTTCAACCAATGTAATGGTTTATTCTATCCTTTACTTTTAAGTAATAGAAGTAGTAAGAGATATCCAGATATTCATGGACTCACCACGAGATCTCCGAAACGAATGGACGTAAACATTCAAAATTTGGTAGAGATGTTGCTTCTGCCATTTGGAAGTCAACTGAGAACTGATTTTACAAAATTCCTTCCCCAAGGGTAGTTGCAGGGGTGATACGTAGCAAAGCGAACGGGGAACAGTAACTATTTAATACAAGAAGCGACGGTTTATAACGTCGTACGACACTAGATTTT
Source organism: Troides aeacus (assembly GCA_033220335.2). Classification (NCBI taxonomy): domain Eukaryota; kingdom Metazoa; phylum Arthropoda; class Insecta; order Lepidoptera; family Papilionidae; genus Troides; species Troides aeacus. Next base: position 5,716,728 of record CM067294.1, on the reverse strand, counting down.
TATAAAGATCTGTGATCTTTGATTGGTCTAAATTTTTATTTATTTCACAAAGCGATAAGAGCGATACGTTAACGTTATGATAATAGACACACCTGCCAATAACGTTGCTAGTTAGAATGATATACACAGCACCACATTATGATCGTCGCCTTGAGACATGTTAAGTTTCTCATATTTTTTAGTTCATACAATTTTTTCGTGGAATCAAGTTTTATACTTTTTTTTACCGAATAATTCGCGAAGAATATACTATTATAAAAATACATATAAACACACGTGAGGGTATCTTTAATAGGCGTACAGAGAAAAGAAAGTCGCCGAGTGGGTTTGTTGACTTGTTACGTGCGCCGGCGCAACCTGCGGTCAAGGTTACGGCGGTGGAAGATCTCGCGGCGATACCGCTCGGCCTTTGTTACATGGTCTCAATTGATGGAAGATAGACTCCATTTGATTTTAACCTGTTCATCCTAATCGACGAGACGAGTAGAACGTTCACTTGATGTCAAAATAAGCCAATAACATTATAACCCCAGTCAGGATATTACAACACCGATAGTAGGTCCCTATTGCTAGATTCTATCCAGGTATATTCGAATATCGAATAAAAACCTGTTAGCTAATCTGAATTGTCCAAAAACTATGCTTTATGGATGACCAGATCTGGTGTCCCCGATTTAGCAGACTAACATATACAACAGCAAGAACCCATTTCCAACCACCGTTTAGATACTACTGTAGAGTCTATTCCTGTCGGAAAACTGTAGTGTGCTAGCATTACCGTGTTCCGGTTTGAAAGGGGTTGTTTAATGAAATTGCAACAAGCACAATGTGGCGACTAGCCTCACGTTGCTATTTGCAGTTACTTAATATCACTTGTATTGTAAATATAGTTCACATAGTCATTTCATCAGCTACGTAGCTCTACATATCGAAACTTTTCACATTACTGTTGCATAGTAAAGATTCAATTTAATTTTTTTTTTATATACATGTAATGTATAACCTAATCATGCTATATTGAAGCCGGTGTATTATTATCATCAGCCCATAGACGTTCACGTGGACATAGACTTCTCCCAAAGTTCTTCACGTTGGTAGAGGTTCATAACGGCGGATTTGGGGTATTTCCCACCACGCTGGCCCAATGCGTGTTGGTGGGCTCCACAGCCTCGTTTGTTGATTAACAGGGTGCATCACGAGCAGGTAAGGTTTGCTTGGGGCCCGTGAGTTGTAGTGCAGGACCCCTTACACCTCGGAGACCGTGTATACCAAGACTATACCTATCATATCTGATACTTTTCTCACCAAGTGTCATATCATAAAAAATACTTTGATATGTTATAGCGCGCGGCAAGATCAAGAAGTACACGCCCTTTATAGCCGGTATTGGTGTGAAGGTCATAGCCGTGGTCGGACTGCTCTTCGGTGCCCTTACTTTGCTCGTCACCAAAGCCCTGGTCGTGGCAAAGCTGGCCTTCCTTGCGGCTGCAGCGCTGGGACTTCATAAGATACTGAGCGGCGGTGGGCTGGGCAATATTGGTGGAAAGGTAAACAGTTTTTATACTCTTTTCAGACTAAATACTTCACCAATACAAGATGCCTTTAAAGTTCTCAGCTTATAGGATCAAAGAATACAGGTAAATCTGATCTCTGTCCCTCTCTTCCTCCTTCTTTTCATATTTATCCCTCTTAGTGACCATTATGAATATAATACCTCTTGAAGGTAAAAAAGGAAATATTCTGATTCAGTTCCTTACACAAGACCATTTCTTTTATTTCATTAAATTGTCTTACCTTCTCTTAAGTATAGGTTTGTCTATTTCTTTAAATTTCATATATATATCTATCAAAGGTTAAATTAGCAACGAATAATTTGGAGTTTTTTTTTTTTTAACAACAAAAGCGACCACTAGAAACAACTACATGGAGCTTATCTCACTGAAGTTATATATAATGAATTTACTTAGAATACTTAATAATAAACTTTTTCAGTATTTTGTATATAAACTCGTATTTCAGAAATAAATTATGTATGTAATTAAAACTTTTAGTACTAATTGTTATATATATTATAATCTGAAAGTCAGCATTGATACAATATATGGACCAAAGTTAATCTAGATATATTTTCTCGGACTTAAAATAATAATACTAACGTTATACCTACCTGTCGTAAAACGTCACTAAAAAGGTCTTTAGGTTCCCGGCGTTGAGCACAAGGACTAGAGCAGATTGTAAATATTGAGTAGTTCTAGTATTTTCCACCAGAAGCAGGACACCTTTTAAACCCTATCTCTCCCAACACCAATTAAGCAAGCTTATTACAACTAGGTGGATTTGGGAAAAAGGCAAACCGTCACCCGTGTATTAGTAACCTCCAAATGCTTTAAACGTAGAGAATTGTTTTTGTTTTCTTATAGATACCAGGTATCCCGACTTCGCCGCAGCAATGGTCGTCGCCGACAGCATCAGCGGCATCATACCCTTACGCGAGATCAGCAAGTTTAGCCGGAGACGGCAACGATCTTGCATATAAAGCACAAATCACTTCCTAATTCAGATAAACTATCACAATTATCTTCATCCCTTATATGTAATATTATTCAGTACTTCTCCCACCTGATTGTAAGCGGAAATATAGGTAGTAAAAGCTCACTAGTCTAGAAGATATCTATGATTCTTGACATAGTTCATAGAAACGTAATAAGCGCTGTATACCCTAAATCTATTTTCCTTACTATTGTTCATTAAGCATTTTTAATTATTATTAATAATATTAAGACAATAATACAGTATTTTAGATAAAACTACATTATATTAATTAGCCTAATCTAACCTTACTTTTATTGGTATCTTATTTAAAGATATTTTGAAGAACTAGTTCTTCATCATATTCACAGAAAGACCTAAGCATATATAATCGCATATAAACAAAATTAATCTGTCTTTCCAATGATCTTAATCATAGACATAAGATACTATGAAGTATTAAAATTATATAGTACTTTAATATAATAAATTTTAATAGGTAATAGCTTTAAATAACAGCTGAATGTTATGGTGCATTTATCTATATAATTAAAAATTGTTTATTCTTCCTTTACTTTCGTTTTTAATTATAGATATCTTTAATCAGCTGATAGAATACACTAACAATTCATTACCAATGTATTTCAAGTTGTTTCAATATAATTATTCAATAGACAATAGAGCAATGGGCTTAAAATGTTGTTATAATATACTAATATACGTTTTTGTATTATAACAACCGTAAAGAGAAAGTAATCATGTTATCAGATAAAATACTTGGAAAATGTCATATTAAAGTATTATTGTCATTTAATATCGGCCAGTAAATGTAGTAAGTTTAAGTTTAAGTTTATATATATAATGTTAAAACACTGTACAAATGACTAACAGTTTGGAAAGCACAGGGTAAGGAAGTACAAGAAAAATGTAAGATAACATTGATATGTGTTCATTGTGTTTTTTAATATTTAATATATTATAAATTTTAGTATAAGATTTTTTTTTTATTTTTGTTTCTATGACCTATTTAAATTTTATACATATTTTACTTTAAGTTCATGGGATATAGGTTCTAACGATTTTATATATTACGGGTAATTTACTACTATAGAGTTAAATGTGACATTAAGTATTATTTTATATTTAATTAAAAAGACTGTCTATCTAGTTTAACGAATAATTAATAAAATAAATAATTAACAGCTAAAACGTTTTTCAATTATATAGGAACGAAAAAATTTTACTGTCATCACAATTACATCCTTTTGAAGTTTGAAAAACTTTATCCAAATGGGCATATTTCGTAAAACTTGATTAAAGCTGTCATGTATTCAATTCTTCAAAGTACATAGAAACCTAGTGCGCATACTTGGAAGTAAATACTAAATTATAAAACTTAGTACTGTGAAAACCGTCTCATCCCTGTTTCTATTGTTTTACTATTACTAAAAGAAAAATGCCCACAAGGTTATTCTCAACAGGTGTCTTAAAGAAAGGAGATGATAGAAAGCAGCTATGTTGTAATGGTTAACAATTTTAAGTAATCTATTATAAAAACAAACACCAGATATATACGTGAAATTGCTAGTCTTCGAATTATGTACTCTATACTACAAGTAGCGACATCTATTATTATGATAGTAAATAAAAAAATGTAATAAAATAATTGAACTAAAAATTAATGCACAAATGGATATTGATGATGATCATCATTATCATCTGGTTAACGTTTTGAAAGTATATAAATAATATAATATAAATTATTCAGCTTCAACCACAAGAATTCAAAGGTATTTCAAAAACATTATATATTTAGCTTTGTATCTTTTTTTTTATATATAGTATTTTTGATTGAAATTTCTCTATCAGTATACATTATTAAATATAACTTTAAACTCAAAAATAATGACATGTGTAATTAATAAGTTAATTAAAATAATTTAAACAAAACTTGTTTTAAATCTTAAATGAGCAACTAACGCCATCTTGTGATTAATAATCGAAGACAAAAATCAAAGTATCTTATGAAAACGTCACAGGTTCTAAAAATAAAATATCACATTATATATACATTAACCATTTAATTTATAATTAACCATGTTATTTACTGGTTAAATATAACAATGATGTTAATTGAAAAGACGTTTTAGCGAGTAATTAGTAATTTATAGATGACAAAACGAAACCAATTATATAATACATGTATTTGTAAGTGTTATTAAAATGTATGTATTTAATATCGATATTTCACAAAAAAAAATTAGACAACTTAATAGATCATTAGTCCCAGCAGTGGGAAAATTAATGAATCTGTTTATAGTAATACATTTTTAACTAAAGACAAGGTTTTTAATTGGATGCTACAAAATAATTAAAAATTAACAGGTTACAATAATAGACAAGTTTATAGGTTGAAACAGGTAATATTTTCTAGACACTACTCATATAGCTTCTATTTTATGAGAAAAGTATTGTAAATGGTGTTATATTATATATTTATATATTCGATTTCTATACTCCACAATATATACAACACATGGTGTGCTCTGGGTCTGGAACTAAGCACGGTTTGTATTTCAAGACCTTATATATTAAAGTAAGTGTATTTTCAATGAATATTGTAAAGTTTTTATCTGGAGAAACTCTTGCTTATAACTTAAACAGTATCAAGGTTTTAAAGATGAAATCATTAATTTCCCTAGAACCTGAAAATCATGACATCTACCGCTCTCTATCACAGTTTAGAAACTAAACATATTTAACAGGCAGACCCACTTTTATACTGGTTTTGTATTGCATTGAGCCGGTAAAAAAGAACGAATGCCATCTTCACTCACACATACAAACGTCGTTGTGTCTACATTCGTGTACGTACACGCCTTTCACTCACGCAAACACATAATCAACGTAGGAACAGAGAAAACATAGAGACGATATTATTATTAACCATTTAATTTCTTATTTTATTAAACAAAACTTAATATATATAGTATATAGAGAGAAATATAGTTTATATATGCCGATATTATTGAAATTAAAACCTTTTGAAGGTTGTCTAAATAATTTACTTCATTCATTTTTAAAATGTTTATCTAAGTACAACTGTTAATAAAATTTTAAGGCTAAATTTTTCTACTTAAATACTTAAGTAATTTACTGTAAGAAACTAACTCTACAAGATCTGAAGAGTTACGACTTAATCTGTCCTTGTAATTTCTCTAACTTAAACTTCATCTTGTGAAAGATTCAAATCAATAGAAATATCCTTTAAAAATCCTTTCTCAATTGTTAGTACATTACTTACTGTTCGTGTTTAGTGTGCTCTATTGCACTTTCCATGAAATAATACTATGTATACCGCTCTTTAGATTTCTCTAGTCGCATTCTAAAGCCGGGAAACTTTCTTAACCACTACATCGACGTCGCTTCAGTGTGAGTGCCACTTTCACTTCGGACATTTTTGTCGTTTTACTTTTTTCACCCATTATGATGTATTTAAATGAAATATTCTCTTATATCATTAAAACTTTCTCTTCGCATTTAACATTGACAGGAAAAAAATATAAGATACTAAACTAACGTATGTTAATTTCACTTCATGCTGATTTCTGCTTCACGTATAAGAAGCAATGCTTGATGAAAGGGTTCGAGATTATACTGATCTGTAAGGAGTCTAGCTCAACAGCCCACGGGACCCAAGCCAACCTCACTTCGTCGTGGTGTACCGTGCTAATCAACAACCAAGGCTCCCAACGCCCGCAATCCACATTGCGCCAGCGTGGTAGGAAATGACGTAAATCACCCTATATGAACCAGAAGGACAAACGAAGATTGCGGAAAACCGCTAGATGCAGTCAGCGCATGACCGATCGATGTAGAGATCTTAGAAGGAGGCCTATAACCAGCTGTTGACGTCTATCGGCAGATGATAATGATGAGAGTAATGGTAGGTCTTTGTCGCCAGATAATTCTAGGTAAGTACCGAACCTGAATAGTAGTATGCAAACACTACAGTGTTACTGTTCCAAGGGTGTTGTAGCTAATGAAATTACTTGGGTAATGAGGCTTAACATCATACATGTCAAGGCGGCGAGCACGATGTGATACGATGAACCTACCCAAACCTATATTGTTATTGGCAGGTGTAACACTCCAACATTGAGGACGACGTCGTATTGAAAATCTACTTCTGCATATTATAACGAAACTGGTTCACCCTTATCATTGAAATCTCTTATAATTTCTCCTAGGCAACCATTTAGAAAAATATTAGCTGAGTTTTTGTTTACATCTAATAATCTATTATTAAGAGAAAAGGTATTCTACTTAGGTATTGCTTGAAAAGATTTCAATTATATATTATCTTATTTAAATAATTTTATATGAATCAAAAAATTTACATTCGTTTTTGATATTTTTGCTACTGTGGGGTTATACAATCATTCAGCAATCTTTCTATACCCATAATTAAAAAAAAACACAACTACTAAGAGAAAAGGTAACTGGAAGTTAGTCTCTGGCGTATTTGAATGTTGTACGTCCGCAATCTGTTTTGGATAAGTTAAAAAAATATTTTAATTATATTAAAACAATTTTTTGAGGTGCAAGAGTTCCCGCATTGGAACTCACGGGGTCCACACCAACCTCACCTGCCCATGGTGCACCCTAATAATCAACAAACGAGGCTCTGGCTCCCACAAAACCGCATTGGTGGGAGCCAGAGTATATGAATACTTACCCGATCGCTGCAGGAATCTTGGAAGGCCTATGTCCAGCTGTGGACTTCTATAAGCTGATGATGAAAATAATTCTAGTATTACATTCTCCTACCAGCCCCGAAGATCTTCAACGAATCACGAACCAAATTCTAATCACCGTTACTATTATTGATAGCTACAATCTCAATAAGGTAGATAAATTCTTATGCAACACATTTTTCTCTCTCAATAGTTATTATGTTCCACTAGAAATAAATTAGAGAGTTTTACTGGAATCGTCTAGAAATCTTTTGCCTCAATTCTTATGAAAAAATAGCGAAGGTTTATGGAATCGAAATATTGAGTAATGCTAGAATTCTCTATAATCTTTGGTTTGTAGTCGCTAGAGACTAAATATTGCAAATGTAATATTCCGTTACATATAAGTAAATTATAATCAGATATTAATTAACTAGAAATAACATTTAAGCACTATATAGTAATGAATGATAATGAAATATGTAAGAATTATAGTAGATGAAAGGAAATTAGTTCCCATTTCATAGAAAGCACTAGAAACAATAGATAGGACTGCAGCAGTCAATAATTTTGTAGTACTTTGGTGGTTTTTCGCATACTAAATGCTGTTTAAGAATTTATTATACATTCTCTAATATCATGATAATGTTGCTACCATTTTGAAAGAACCTAGACTTATATAAAATAGATATTAATCCAGTTTAAATGAACAAAGATGTTTGATTTCATCACGAGCAGTTCTAGCAACAGTACGCCTCGATTGAGACGGAGGAAAAAATCTTTCACCGCGTTTGGAATTTGGGGCCTTCTATCCACGTCCGCTTACGCACCTTTCTCCCCGCTTTCACATCGAGAGATCAAGCAAACATGGTGCCCTCGATGGCACTCACTAACCCTGAACAGAACGACCTATCTTCCATATAAAATTTATGGGAAAATAGCTGCTGTCTTAATAAAAACAGAGATGAATGTAGCGTAGCGATCAAGTTTTTTACGTCTAAATAAATACAGACTTCGGCAGGTGAACGAACAGTTTCCATTTTTTTGTTTTGTCTTTTATTTATATTATTTCAAGTGTGGTTGAATTTAGACAGTACAGATATACAGACAAAGAATTTATACATCATTAAGGTGTTAGTTTTACGTATTCTAATTAAACCTTTTGAGATATATAGCCGCTCTACAAGCAAAAACTTCTGCCAAATTGAATCACTTTCTTACTGAATTCTATTTTTATAAAAATGCTGCTTTTCTACATACTCTAGAATCAGAGAGGATCAACTCGTCTTTATCTATAATGAAAAGGAGGTTTTAGATAATAATATAGCATCTCCTATGTACTTAATCTAATATTGATGTACAGGTTACAATGATAATAATTTTGAAGAGGCAAATAATTGGATAATTTTCTCAACATTTTTATATATATTAACTATATCATATAACAATTAAGGAATCATTAAGGAATGGACCGGGTTTAAATATCATTAGCTAAAAAGAATAACTGAGGATCGAATTGGTTTTCTCAATTTGATCGCCAAACTCCAGTCTGAAGAAAGCAACTAATGATGATGATAAAAGTGAAGTAACCAAGTTTCAATATGAATGTGCATTTTCTTTTTGTTCAACTTCTAAACCATCATCAAACGTTATTAAGCAAGTATATAAAATAGATATAGATCTTTAATTCTACTTTCCACGCCATGACATTGAAAATTGTTGCTTTCAAATTAGAAAGCGGCATGCCGCAGATTATCTCCGTGATGTTTTACTTAAAATCGGACGTTTTCGGTTATGATCGCAAGAAACTATCCATTTCAACTTTTGCAACATGTAAACGAGAAGAAATGAGATTATTTCGATTCACATTATCAGTTATTATTACTAATATAATAATAGGAATATAAGGGAAAGGATAGACATATCTAGAGCGTCCGAATTTTTCCGCCGAACTAGAGACAGAAAGAACTGTACTATGCTGATCGCCAACCTTCACTAGTTGGAGAGGCACTTTAAGAAGACGAAAATTACTAATATTCCTGACCACAAGAACTATAAACACTATTACTTTTAAACAATTCTAAACTAGAAGCTTTGTTTCATTAATCATGTTGTTACATAAATATCTACTTATGTATCATAGCTAGATATCAGAGAAAATCTAGATATTAAGTTGGCTTTTGCGTTATCAGTAATTATTACTTAAACCAAGAAAGTCTTTCTAATTCCATTTACTGTACTTCAAGTACTGCCTGAATTTATGGCATAGGAACCTCATAAATAAGGTTTACCTCAATTATAGTTCCTGGCTTTAACAATTTTATTTATATAGTGTTTCGGTCCAGAAATTATATGGCATATTTAAGAAAGCAGCTAGATCCAGATCAGTGAGCTTTTCTATCAAAGTCTACATCGACTTTTACCCTTAGGTGATATCGTAGTCATGAGCTAGTCTAAGTCTCCATCTAAACAGCTAGAACCGCTGTTCCTATTTTTGCCTAACAGTAGTTTAATTATTACTTGGTCATATTTTTTGAACATATTGCAATACCTATGATCCTAAATAACGCCACGTTGTTATGGGCGTATCACGTACCATCAGGTGAATGTTTCACTTACTTCATCATCATCTGTTGATGCATAAAAATATCTACAATAGCCGTTGTTAGATAATATCTGATGAATTGTGCTTTTATTCAAATCCGTTGTATTCCGTTTGGCTGAAACTGAATTACTTAACTCCAAAACGATTGTATGACAGGTGCCGGTTATGTTGCTTAGCCGTGGGCTACGAGCCGGATGTGTTTTTTCGCCAGTGAAAAGTGAAAGTTTACGAGGACTTGAAAGTTGTGAAAGTGAGCTCGTCGCTCGGCAAACTATCGGCGTGCGACTGTACGACACCGGTTGATTTAGTAATTGGCTGGCCTCACACTTTTGCGGGCCTCCATCGGCGAACTAAAATTTGTACTGTTTTAATTATAAGCACTACGTAAGAGAACAGTTTTTTTTTTATTTAACCATCAATAGGCTAACACTTGACCCTAATTTCACATGGTAAACGAAAACGAGGACGGAGTAACGCTCTCGCCAAGAACCGGAACCCATAGATTCTGCATTTACCTCTTATTTCTTCTCATGATATGCTTCATTAATTGATGGAACAGATCAATTCTTTTATTTGTCCATACATTTGTAATCTATAATACGCCCAGAACACTCTCTTTATCATCGAACAGATTATACAGATTTACAATATAAATATGATAGCTAGACAGGAAGTTTCGAAATTCTTCGAAACAAACTATAGCAAGGCAAATACATAACTACTTAGGCATTACAAAATTGTTGTATATATATTATTTAAGCAAGAAATTTGTGTAAGAATAAGCTGGTTCTGTTGAACTAAGAAAGCAATTCAACTCCAAGGTTTAGTTAAGATAAGCTACAATATGAATTATCTAGAATATTAATAATTATGACGTAAACGTATATAATTATTTAAAAACAAAGGAATCAGGTATACTTTTATTACATAATAAAGACGTTAATTTAATAGCAGAAAGAGAAGTAGTAGATAATAATAAAACTGTCGATAGGTACTACATTAAGAGTTGTAAAGATTTCATTATTATCCTCGCTAATACTAAAGTACTAAATAAATCTGCATTAAAATACTTCAGATGATTTTACTGTTTAACGTTTTACTTAATTTTTCCATCCCTTATCAATATATAACTAGTTTAATCAAAATTAAAAGCTCGAAAGTTTTGATATGTACTAAATGATTGCGAAACTAATGTCGATTAAAAAGATTTTCTTCTATTCTATATAACATAAAATTTATTGATACGTCAAATTATATACTTATACGATTATTTGGAACTTTATATTCAGACTATATTACAGAAATTCAACCGGCTTGAGTACGAGAAAGAGAAACTTTCATTCAGTGCAATGACATCATTCATGACAGCATCCTTAGTAAGGTTATATCACTACTCTCGAGATGGCCGCCGTGAAAGTCGGGCATCGAACTTTAGCCCGTGCTGCGGCACACATAGTCGACTGATGTTGTTGAATATTTTACCAACACGAACGTAGTTGAATATTTATCCATTTCACAATGGCTAGAGACGACTAAAATTTTATTTTAACGCTTTACAGTCTCACCACTGTTTACTTTGAAAGATGTGGAAAAAGCAAAGCTTTATTTCCTTTATAATATTCCCCTCTCCTTTCGTCGTATTCTTCGTGATGACTTACCTTCAACAGCTCAGAGAGTATCAGGACCGTTCCGATAGAGTCATTACTTGTTATAACATCATCATCATCAGCCGATAGACGTCCACTGCTGGACATAGGCCTCCACCAACGGCCATGTCGATCGGTCCTGGGTTTGTCACGAGATCGTCGATCCACCTTGTGGGAGGTATATTATAGTGATGTTAGTAAAATAGACTTACTAACACACTAAGTGTAGCGAATTCAAAAATAGACTAACATGATGTTCAGGATTATTGTAGCCATCTCTGATAACTTTTCCTATCACACTCTACATCACATTGAGATATAAATGTTCCAGATCTAAATGCTTGCAGAATCATCATTAATGATATTGTTGATACTATAGACGATATACATTATTAGGAAGAATCAATATTCTTATAAAAACAAGTCATCATCATCTGTAGGAGTAATTTTTTTAATAAAGTGATGAAAAGAGTAAAATGTTCAAGTGATGGTAGATCATACGCCCATAACAACGTGGTGCTAGTTATGATGATATACACAGCAATACATTATGGTCGTCACACCCCAACGATTTCACTAGTTACAGCGCCCTTTAAACCGGTAAAAATAGAAACTGCTGTGGTACTTATCTAGACGGTCTCCGGCAACAGACCTACCACCAGTGAAGAGCATACTGCGATAGCTGATTTACTATCAAGAAATATGTATGTTACTACTATTACTACATCAGCCGATAAACATCCACTGCTAGGTATAGACCTCCCCCAAAGACCGCCACATTTTTAGGGCTTCATATGGGGGATTTGGGCCATTTCCCACTACACTGGCTCAATGCGGATTGGTGGGAGCCAGAGCCTCGTTTTTTGAATAGCAGAATGCATCATCAGCAGGTGAAGTTGAGTAAGTCCCGTGAGTTATTGTTAGGGACCTTTTACACCGCTATATGCATGTTAGTCTGTAATTTTATAGTAGTCCTGTTTACAATGATTTGAGGTAGTTAAAGTAGATATAGCGTAGCGGGCTAGCGGGTCCGACATTCCATTCCACATCCCAAATACATAAATACATATGCTTAGCTCAACGGGATGGAAAATCAGGCCGGTACATGGCCACGGGCATGTGTGAGTCTGTTTAATGTAAACGTTGACGGATATCAATGTGTGTGTGAATGCCAATGTCACGCACACAGACGCAATATGAAAGTGTAGACGCCCGATGACTTCCGATTAGACAACGCTTCGTTATTTTACATTTCCGTTTGTTTATTTATTCCATGTATTGTTGTTTACTTCTGGACGTTATTAAGACCATTCATTTGGTTAGACTTGTTAGACTTTATAAGGAATTAGTAATATTATTGAACTGTGCAGTAAGTGAAGCATTCTTCACGATCTCAGGTATAAGAGAAACTTAAAAGTTACAATAGACATATATGTATGTATAAGTCATGAAGAAATAACCGTATAACAATCATTGAGCAACTACTAGAAGGTTTCTTTCTTTATGAAGTATACCTTAACTAATTAAATATCAAATACCTTAGCACCAAAACATCTTCTTCCTCCTGCCCTTTTCCCAGCTATGTGGGGTCGGCACAGTATGTACTTCTCTTCCACATCCCTCTATCAGCCGTCATATCTGAATTCACACTCTTCTTACACATGTCATCTTTCACACAATCCATACACATTTTCTTCGGTCTTCCTCTACCCTTATAACCATCCACGTTCATTCTCATTACTTTCACCAAAACACCAATCAAACTTTGTAAATAGTCATGAACGTATTAATATGTCCACAGCTTTTAGTTGATTTCGTTTAAAAGGATATATTCGAGATCATTATACTTCACGCTCCACAAATTGGTTTCAAGTATGTTGCTTGTCTTCAAAACCTTTGAAAACGATATTTCAATCCATAGAAAAAGTAACAAAATAAGAAAATGATACGTCGAGTACAACATATAACTTAAGTCAAATTTCGTAAGTTACGTAAGTAGGAGACACAGGTGTGTAACTTTCACAACTTTCATTTTTGTCGTACTTACTGTTGTGCGATCGGTTATCGCCTTTACTTATATTTAAATAAGAGCTAAATTGCCTTAAACGTAAAGAATGTCAAGATATGACGAATCACTCGTATATTCTTTCACTAAGTTACTTAATACTTGAGTACAAGCTTTGCTACATAAGAACTGAACTTTATTTCTATATTTTTTTTTTTCTTTAAAATCGATTGTCTTCACTTAAATCTTTATGTTAGTAATGAAAAATATTTTTGGTTCAAAAGAAAGTACTTGTAAAATTATATGTTGAACATTGGTTTCCTCAATTATATTGAAAGTAATTACCATATTCGCAACGCTTGGCATGTGGGTTGGCAAGTCTAAAAAATCTTTACTTTCATTTTTATTAAAGCAACCTTAAATTGTTTTACTTTATATCACTTTAAGAAAGATCATTAAAGCAATCGTCTTTACAGAAATAAGTTAGTTTTTTTATTTTAAATTAAGTAAAATGAAGTAATTTTTTAATAAGTGAAAAGCCAACGTAATATTTCATCTTTGTAGAGAAAAATATATGTAAATTAGTCTCAATATTATTCCGTTCTAGGCGGGTACACAACATTATTGAAAAAAAAAACCTAAGAAACCTAAAGCCTGTAACTAAAAATAAAGGTCAGAAAATGGAGCTTTTGACAGCTTGCGGCTTTTTAAATAAATGTCTTGGTGAATTACAAAATAATGAGAGGTATAAACATTATTCCGAAACAAGGTAACAGGTTAAAGACAAATTTTTAAAATGTAAAGGTTTTTTAAAATGTCTCTGATTTCGTGAATGATGCCTTTCATATATAAAAACAAGTTAAATATATATATACATATATATTTAAATGTTTTAATCATTATTTAACTGTTATAAAAGTGTTCTTTTATGTAACTTTAATTTAATGAATAAGTACATGCAAGCAAATCAAATTGTGTACGTTTAGTACTGGTACTTAAAATTTCAATAGACTGGTGACTATTTTAATGAACCTCTACTTTAAATTATTGCTATTGATTCTTTGTTATCCTTTTTGCCAGCCATTGACTGCCTTAACGCATATTAAACAATAAAACAAGAGTACATTAACATTCTACTCGTTGTAAAAAGAACAAAACAACTAGCGCAACCTATTCCATTCACTTGCCAACTGAATATATTAACTTTACCGCCATCTATCGGCCGTATTTATCGTCAATGAAAAATTATTATCCGTTGCGTAAATGAAATCTTCACGAGACGCTAGAGAGTGCTAGTTTTTTTTTTTATTTTTTGTAAACAGTACTGTGATTTATTATAGTACGTCTAACTATTATTTCTCTTTCACTTTAAATAGTAAACTAGTTCAAATTAATATTTCAAAAGCATATGCTTTGACAGAACTTGCAATAGACGTCCGTGGGTCGAACTTCATTATGTGTTGATGATTTTTTGTTTATGTTACGAATGATAAAGATTTTATGAAACGAACACAATAAGAAAAATGAGATGGTCGTATACTTCACTCACAGCTTTTATCAGCGATAAAGCGATTTTTCAATATACGCTCAATTAGGAGTGTTGTCATTTATCTGACGAGGATACCACGCATATCACCCTGGAGCACTGTGCAGCATAGGATGCTCAGATCTAAAACCTCGTCATTGTTGTAAGTGATGACGTTTCACTTGGCTTTATCGAGGCTTACTTCAGTAGTAAGATGTCTTAGGTCACGTGAACGATCTTTTGCGAGGAGCTAAAGTCGCAAGAAATTAGGGAGGGAAAGAAAAAAATCCTCTCTCGATTACTGCAAGGGCTTAAACAATTGTGTCCTCATGTCTATAATTTGGGTATTAATAAGTATCATGCTTTAAGGTATTATACATATCGTTATTGTTTCAAATCATTAATAACATGTTTATAAAGCTGCATAAAAAAAGTAGCAAATAGAGTCAACAATCGTATAAATAACCTTGGTGTTAGGAATAATTGTAAGTATTGGATTTTGGAGCTTCAAGTATTGTCGAAGTAAACTCTGACCTCTCATTTTAGCTATAAGTTAGTAATGACTCACCAGTGTGAACGTCTCTTAATTTTTTTTAGAGACCTCATAGTTCCCACTATTTCCATGATCGATATTGGATCTTGGAACATATCGGTTTCCTAATAACATTTTCCCAAGCTTTGGGAGGATCGAACCCACGACTCCTTGATTCGTATAAGGTACGATCGCACTCACAAACTCAGGAATGTTATCTGATAGGAAAAGAAAAATCGTTTTTGAGACCAATCGCCGTCGTTGGTCGCTTTGATATGATTCGTGAAAAACATGTCATTTACTCTATAATGATCTGATGGTTTCTCGACAAACTACCACTTTCCTCAGCGGAGCATTCACTTTCTGTTTGACAGCGTAAGTAATCTATTGATGAATCTCTTGTTTTTATCTGTACTAGACTACGATACGTACAATATAGCAATCTTAATATAAACATAATTATTTAGAGAATAATACAAAGCTTAGAAGAAGTGCTTTAAAAGAAAGCAATACTACTAGGATAATGTGAAGTCATCAAATTTTACTGCTATGGATCTTAATAAGTATGCAGTAATTCATAAATTTTCTTATAGACGATGTATTATACCGTTACAGTAACAGATTACTTAATAGTAAAGTTAACGAATACAGTAAAAATATAACTTTATTATTCGTTGTGTTAAGGATAAGTTTAAATACAAAAATCGTACATCCAATTTTAATCAGGACTTCTGTGATAATAATTATCATTACAGCTGATAGACATCCATCTCAACGTTGACTTTCATCTGATCCTTAGTTATAGAGAGCCGTTATTACAATGGTGAATTTAAATATATAACAATAGAGAAACCACAGCACTAAATTTTAATATAATCGACCAAACTCCAGCTTCCCATTGATAGTGAAATTGTATATAGAGCGAATCGCTTCAGATTTGTATGCACGAGCGCCTCTAAACTATTATAAAGCTGCGGCGATGTTGCCTTTACGTATTATGAGGAAAAAGAAAACTTTTACATTTTTTTTTACTTATCTAATATATTTTAATACAACCTTAAAAGCTTTCATAATTTAGTAACACAGACTAATGTTGGACAGGAGACTTCTCTGATAAAGCTAAAAACATGACTAACCACACTGGCGAAGTGCTACTCGACGGATTTCACATCACAATTCGTTCACCGGAAATTAAAGCTTGATAATTTGTCCATATTATATTAATACTTAATTAGGGGGTGTAAAATTTCCTACACTACAACTCACGGGACTCAAACCAACCTCACCAGCTCGTGGTGCACCCAGTTAAACAACAATGGAGGCTCTGGCTCCCGACAATTCGCATTGAGTCAGCTTGGTATGTAATGGCTATATATAAACCCCTACAAATATCTTTGGGGGACGCTTACGTCCAGTAGTGAATGTCTATCGGCTGATGAAGATATTAATACAAGAAAATTTTAATTAGTCTGCGACAACAGAATGGCACTTTCATGTTATCTATGACAACTAAGCTCTCTTATCTATTTACATCAAACCTTGCTTTTGCTGTATCTCTGCCTTTTTGCATAATAAAGGAAAGAGCAGTATAATCATGTAAGTACGCATGTCCATAACAATTAGGTTCCAGTTAAGATGTTCACACAGTACATGAGATATAAGACAATGTTCCATTTCCCTCGTAAATTCAATTTCATCCTCATTCAAATTGGATCAAGGTTCACACATTACTGTACGACAGAAGGGAATGCTATTATGGTAGTTTGATACACGGTATCCAATTTGATAAAAGAAGATTTCTATTTCTAAACTACTATTTTTAAACCTGGGTACAAATCTGATTGTGGATTCATATCTGTCAGAAAGATGTATTATCTAAATATATGATATTTCCACATATGTACATACTCATCACAATATCTCTGAAACCATAAGGCGTAGAGGCTTGAAACTTGTTATGAATTCCTTTTATCAAGTACAGGTCTGCTAAGAATCAAGTTTACATAATGTTACTTTTATAAGGCGTTGTGGGGGTATTAATAAAGGGAAGGGACCTAAAATGGAGCGGGTTACCAGATGCAGAATATTTCTGACAAATTTCAAGTCCATTCAAATCTAATTCTATATTACGACCAGCAAATCTGGCGGAACACAGCTAGTAATCTATATGAATACCTGTAAGATCTGTAGATACAATATGCTTTAATAACATCATGCGAAATCTACACAAAAAGAAACGAAAAAAAAAAAACATTCAACGTTAAGTTAGATTATATCAAAGAGTGAAACTTTCATGCAGTTCATTTACTTCGAATCGAATCAGACATTTTCTCGATGTTCTGAAACGATCTCGATGAAGATAATAAAATTCTGATTCAATACTTTCAAATTTACCTACAATATATACTAGATAATAATACTTCAATTGTTATTTGTAAAATCAAAATATACTTCGAAGAATATTATATTATTCTTTCCAATTTTGTAAGTACACCAAATTAATATATCTAAAAGAGTATTTGTCTTCTTTGTACCAGGTTTCGGAACAGCTGAACCGATTTGAATGTGTCGTACGCTAGTATATACTTGTAAATACATATCTATTGCTTTTAATTAAATAAAAAAAAATATGTTTCTACAGTAACAGGTGCAAATGTATAATAATCTTATTGAGAAGTATTGTTCCTAACATTGTGAAGAAGGACATCGTTGAAAATATCACTCTACTGATTAGTCTGAAAAAAAATGCACTTTCTGTTTGTAACGGATTTTACTGGTTTAATATTTTTTTTTATTAGACAAAGGAGAGTTTATGGGATGAATTTTGTCATATAAATCGACAAGGACCAGCAGGACAGGTCATATTTTTACAGTTACCGAAACATATTAATGTTTTCACACTAGTGTGTAGCGGCGGGATTAGGAGCTGAGGTGGTAACTAGACTGTCTCCGGGCTACTACTACTGAACTAGACCTACCACCAGCAATAACTCCTATTATTTAAAAGCCTTTTTTGTAATAAAAACTGTATACAATTGGCGTCTGTTGATTTATAAATGCATTCAAGCAATGCAATAGTATTCACTGTCATTGTAATTTCAGTCTTATTCCAAAGGAATGAAGTTTATTTTCGAAAGTATCATAAAGCTACTCTCTATGTTTATTTTATATTCAGTTAACATTGTGCTCCATGAAAGTAAATAAACCTGTACCGGTTAATGTAAATATAGCATAACATATATTTGTGTTAAGATCATAGTTAAAATGTTTCAATGAAAGTTATCATTGAGAAGTTTATTAGTGACAAAGTTAAAAAAAGATATCGCATTTTTTTTAATACATATGAAATTAGTCGACAACTATTCCCTCCACTCCACTGACTGCCTACGATAATAAACCAAAAACTTGACAAGGTAACCACAAGCGAAAATACTCTTTATGTGATAACGAGAGGGGACAGTTTAGCATACACGGCACGACTTTTTGCAATCAGCCTTCTATGAAAATATAATGGAGCCGGAGTACACAGTACTAATCATCCAACTATGTGAGACATATAAAAGCCGACCGATCCACTCGCCTTATCAAATTGTAACCGTCTTCGTTGCCACACAGACGCGAGTGACCATCACAAAAAAAAATGTATACCACGATCAGTTTCTGTTTAGTTCTAGCGTGTACTTACGCGCTGCCCAGCCCCGATGTGAGGGAGAGGCTGCAGAACACGGTTGAGCCGAACATTGAATCATCGGCGAGGATGCTGGGGAAAGATTGCTCTGGCGGCATCTTCAGTCCGACGTGCTTGAAAATCGAAGCTATATCAGCTCTAGAGAAGCTAAGCACGAAGGAGGAAGTTCAATTGTTACCGGGAGTTAGTGTTGTGAAGGAAGAGGTGAAAGAGAACGCAAGTAAAGCTGAGGAGTTCGCAGCGGAGTTGGCGAGGACGTTGCCGTCTAAACCTGACGAGCGACTGGATAAGTACCTTCTGTACAGACTAGGGAATTACCTGGATACGCACTCGGTGAAGCTGCGACTTCTGGATGATGGCACGACGGAGGAAGCCAGGGCTTTGATGGGCGAAGCGAGAGGTAAAGGCGGTCTTGGGGGTGGCAAGAAAGGTGGTATGGGAGGACTCCTCGCGGCTGCGTTAATGATGAAAGGTTAGTCCAAAAAAAATTATATTTTTTCTTCATACATTTTTATCGTCGTTTCGTTCTCCAAGGAAATAAGATAATACTTTTGATAGTTTCAAAAAAAGGAAAAAAAATAACTTTAAATACTAGGAAAGACTATATAGGCTTGCTAGTTATTACAGAATTCGTATAACAAGTAATACTGGTATAGATGATACTGAAAATATTCTAGAACTTTTCAAAAAAAATTCTATAACTTACAAGCAAAAGCATCTAATATTTTTCACAGTTAATAAACTGAATTTCCGGTTAAGATATTTAAAAAAAAAACATATAATGCAACTTGGATGATGTTTATCCCAAAATCTATTTAAATAACCACCAAAGGAGATCAAAGAAAGAACTTTTTTTTTTCAAGAAGAAGTTGAGTAATGTGTTTTATAATTATAATATTAATTTACTATGAAATATTTACATTACTCTGTATTTAAAGTACACTATACAAATATACATTCAACACGATCCTACAATATTATAGGCTTAGAAACATTATCAATTTAAAACACCTTGAGGTCTTGTGAGATTCTTGAGAACATTACATCCTCTTGTATCTTAAAAAAGATTTATTATGTATTTAAAAAGTATTTAAAAACGGTAATAATGTGTATACCTCCATGTTAGTATACGCACACAATGCATCTCATTAATAAAATCACTACTAAACCAAGTGATAGATCGAAAATCATTTTGATTTTTTGGTGTAGGGGTTAAGCTCTTGTCTTATAACACAGAGGTCTATAATTCGATTAAGAAGTCGCATGTTGGAGTACGGTTAGTGCTAGGGTCTGCTCAGTTAGCTATTAACGTCCTATTATAAATTTTCCATTATAAAAAAGAGAGTACGAACGACCTGAGAAGAAATAAGAGAGGCTAGGAAGATAAACAAAATGAAAGAAAAGATGATACAGATGACTAAAGAAAGAGTGGATATTTATGAAAGTAGAGAATATTATCAAGATGAGTAACTACTATGATGGCTGATGATAACATGAAGGAAGAAAAATTTGTTTTAATGCTATTAAGTTGGATATTGGTGGCAAAAAGAAGAAACAATGTATATTTCTGACAATATGTTGTATAGTTTATGTATTACTCTTTTCTATTGTCTGTTTTAGAGGACATCGAAAATATTTATTTATAAGCTTCATAATAATTATGTTCACCAAAATGTCTGTCCTGATCGGCTAATACGAGATAAGTCCTTACTAGAAACCCGTGTAGGTTCGTCTTAGCTGCAGTGATCAAGCTATGGTAACTTAACCATCAGCCAAAGCAGGAACCAGTTCGGGATGTGTATCTCGTTACTAACTATACTGTCAATATTCCATCATGACAGCATTACTCTGTGCCAGTAGTCATACATATGAAGTGGATACTGGACACATACATCATCATCATCCGGTCTTATTGTCAATTAACATTATATGAAATTTTAATCAAATAACGTTAGGAACTAAAAAATTTACAAATATTTAGAAATAGAATTAAATATATGAATTAGAGCTTAATTTTATAAAGAGCTTTTTTCCTCCAAGCCCAAGGAAAAAGGTAATAAGAAAATGTAAAAGTATCACGATGATACTATTACTAATAACAATCTATTAACATTACATCTATTACAATATATCAGCTTTATAATTGTATAGATTTAAATGGCTCTAGAAACGTGACTTTTTTTATATCATCATCATCATCCGATAGACGTACACTGCTGGATATAGGCCTCCCCCAAAGATCACATACAGTCACAGCCTCCGCTACTGGTAGGCACTAGGGGCTGTCGTATGGGGGGATTTGGGCCAATTCCCACTACGCTAGCCAATGGCGGGAGCCAGATCCTCGTTTGTTGTTTAGCAGAGTGCACCACGAGCAAGTTAGGTTGGCTTGGGTCCTGTGAGTTATTGTGCGGGACCCCTTAAACCTCCGATTTCGTTGTATAAATATATTGAGTAAAGACATGGATTTATAAAAATCTTTATAGCGTTAACCTTTAACGATTTAGGAATCAGAGCATTAAAATTATAGAGGAATATGGATAGAATTTTTAAACCGCAATTCTACCAATGGGGGTCCGTTGGACTGTGGTCAGGTTACCGTAAAGCGTCGCACTGCTATTAGCGTTTATAGGCGACATTTAATGATCAAGCTGCGATAATGATACATACAACACTACAAGCGTTTTATAATTCGAGAAAAGCGAACAGTAACATCAATTTCTACATCTGTATTACAAACGATATTATTCTCCTAGGCGAGACGAGTGAGACGTCTACCTGCGTTTCGATTTGAAAGACGTTGTAGATAATCTAATTACTGGGGTAATTACATTTAACATCTTATGTCCAAAGCGACAAACACAATGTGATGCATTGTATATCGTTCTACTAGCGACTTATGGGAAAACGTTACTCTTACCATCAGACGAAATTCTCACACTCCTCATCCTCTTATCGAATAAGAAAAGCATGATGAAGTAGTGTATATACTGTTATTAATAATTCCGATATTAATAAATCACAATATAGTATTGTTATTTCAAGTTAATCTATACTAAACTCACCAAACGAAAATTCTAAATGAGTAGTGTTTTGAAAGTGTAATTCAGAATTTCGTTTTAACCTATCAGTTAAAACTGCATAGATAGAAATATCGATTATTCGGTTTGAAAGGCATAGTAATTTATTAAATTAATCTAAAAGCTTTCGAAAATTAAAACCGCATCTAGATCGGATCAGTGTTCTCCATTATCGCGTGATGCGCCTGCATAGAGATTATTAACAGTTTTAAAATTATACCCGTTTCCTCATTCGACTTTGTCCACAGCTAACCTTGTATTTATAAACCTCAGGAGTTTTAGGAGTTTCTTGTTATTAACACTCCTAAATTTTGGAGATGATGTACTTTAGATAACTGTTACAAATGTCGGTACTGCTTTGAATATAGCAAGGAGTAAAGATGGTACATAGGTTATAATTAAATTTCGCTTTTCGAAGACTGATGTATCAACTAGAGCATAGACAGACTTTTTAAATGAGGAAGAGAGGAAAAGGGACCTTCTAGAACATACCCTGTCTTCTGGAGATTAAAAGCCTGTTGATAATTGTCTTTAGCGTTACAAGAAGTCGAGGAATCTACATTAAGGACACAAACCGTGAAACAAGGGGATGCAGTCTTTCGCTCTTCCAACTCGATTTCTAATATGCGATATCTGACTAAAACAACTATCTTTTTTATCTTTCAATGTTCCATTAAAAAGATTTTTTTTTTACTTCAATTTGATGTTATTGAAGTTGGCTTCCAAACAACAACAATATCTAGCAATAGCAATAATGATCCTAGTAGATCTTTATAAAAATTTAAATATAACTGGTGGTAGATCTCTATTGCCGGCGACAGTCTAGGTAGATACCACCGCAGCTCCTGTTACTGCCAGCAAACATGACTGTGTTCCAGATTGAAGGGATTTGTAGCTAGTGAAATTACTGGAGTAAAGAGACTTGACATCTTATGTGTCATGGCGATGAGCACAAGGTGGAGTAGTGGATACCATCCTAACTAGCGCCATGACGTTATAGGAGGGGGTATCATTTACCGTCAGGTGAAGATCCCGCTCGTCCTCCGCTTCATTGTATATAAAAAATGAACGAGTACATAATTTAGACTTGTGCTATCATTATCAGCCGAAAGACATCCACTGCTGGTCATAGCATCCAATTCTGCTCTCCCAAAGATCTCTACATTAGAGTTCATTGAGAGGAATTGGGTCGTGAACTACTACGCTGGCCCAGTGCGGGTTGGTGGGTGGTAAGAGCTTCGTCAGTTATTCAGCAGGTGCATCGCGTGCAGGTGAGGTTGACGGGTCCCGCAAGGTTGGGCGCAACCCCATACACCCCTTTTACTATAGTATTTGTAATTAGAAATAACGTTTTCCAGGCATACAATCTTAAGTGTCTAAAAATAGTTTTCACTGTAGTGTAAATAGTCATGTACAAGGCAGAATTGAAACCTGAACCAGTGCTACTAAATCCAGACGATCCTTAATCACGACCGCACCGCCGGAAGTATACAACTGAGAAGATATATACTCGTTAAATTATACCAATTTAATGATATAAATACTGTATATGAGTAGCAGATTATGGAGATAAATTCCTTAGTAATCGATGTTCTTGATGTCGCCATGTTATGTAATAATTAATTACATCTCATTACCTTAGTAATTTAAAATGGTTACAGCGCTATATGAAACGGGATATAATTACTTATTTTCACTTATTGATATACAGATGTAGAAAGAGGAGCCAATATTGCATCCATCAGTGACAGTAATAACTTATAAGTTGTAATCCATGAGACCATAGATGATGAAACTTAACAACTTGGTTATGGTGGTTGATGAATAATATTAGAGTGGTAGTTAGTTATGCAGTTTCGAAAATATCTTACCATCAACCAAACTTTATATGTGGTTAATCGAAGCGTTTAGTCAGGAAGATAGTCATCTGATCCAGGATGAAACATTTATAAGAAAATGATTACAGCTTCCGTTATAATCATATTAAGTTTATTGATTCTCGCGTTTTATAGGGACGTCTGTGTAAGCAGTTGGATTTTATTATAATGAATTAATGAAAGTTATTTATTTATAGTTTTATAAATAAAAAAAAACGGTCTCGTCTAATAATTTAAAATAAACTGATAGTACATACATACATACATATATATCACGCCTCGTTCCCAGCGGGGTAGGCAGAGACCACCTCTCTCCACCTGCTACGATCCTGGCACACCATAGTAGTAGTATTTATCAGTATTGTGCATGTTTGATAAAATAAAAAGGGATACTATTCATATGAAGTTGAGCTAAAATTTCCGGGCAACATCTTCTGAAACAATAGTCGTTAAAAGTATACAATAACACTATTAATAGAATTAGGTATCTGTTACTAAAAACCGTCTAGAATCTATATGTAAAGTGCAAACATTACTGGGGTGTGAATGGTCCCGTACAACAGCTCACGAGGGCCAAGCCAACCTCGCCTGCACGTGGTGCATCCTGGCAATCAACAAGCGAAGCTCTGGCTCCCAGCAACTCGCATCGGGCGACCCTGGTCGGGAATGGCCCAGATCCCTCCATTTAAACCCTTATAAAAGAAGATAGCGGAAGCCGCTGCATGCAAGCAGCGCAGGACCGATCGATGACGTCTATCAGCTGATGATTTGATTGATTCAAAACATTACCGAGTTCCGATATAGAATGGCGTTATAGCCAATGAAATAACTGGAGTAACGAGACTACCATGTCCCAAGGCGACGAGCGTAATATGGTGCAGTGTATATCATAATAAATAACGCCGTATTATAGGCTGTTGTATCTTACCATCAGGTGGAAGTCCTAAACATATAACATCGTTGCTCGTTTTAGGAGTTTATAGGTCTTAAAATAAATATTTTCTTCGGAACAACTAAATTAAATTTATATACTGATGTATATTATGTATTATATTATATATTATCTGTGTGGCACCGAAACTTCTGAATTAACGGCGAAACCAATTTTGATACTTTTACACAGCTTTAGACTGAATGGGAAGACATTGCTATTGAAATAAGGTCCTACATTTTTGTTTTAGGTTTATAATAATATTTATAAAGATAATAAAATTTTACATTAATATCATCAGAGAATTGTCTATAACTAACTAACACTAAATCCTCCTTTGTGGATTTAGTGTATTTACGATATTATCGAATATCCTTAATGAATTAACTATCAAGGAAGAACTATATCCGTGATTCTTATAGTTGTATTTGTTTCTATATATCATATTTAATATTATAAATAACTGTACTATATATACCGGTCGTTTCTTTATTATTTATATATGTATATAATATATAAGAGATATCCAGAGTCATAGACTCATCAGATGTCCGACGCTATTAGACATAAACACTTAAAATCTGGTAGAGATATCGCTTCTGATATTTAAAGGTCAGCTGTGAATGGAATTTACAAAGTTCCTTCCCCCTAAGGGAGTTAAGGGGGTGTTAATAGCGAGAAGGGTCCTGAGGAGTTGTAAGTGGTATGGAGGGAATATTTCTGTGAAATTTCAAGTCTGAATTTGAAATCTAATTCTATATTTAAGCCATTAAAGAAGAAGTAGAACAGCTAGTATATATGCGAATAAATAAATATCTGTTCTTTCTCAGGAACCCTACTATCCATCGGCCTCGGAGGACTCGCGCTGCTAGCCGGAAAGGCCCTCATGACAGCCCTGATGTCTCTGCTGCTATCAGCAATTGTCGGGCTGAAGTCACTGTCAGGAGGGCAGAAGTCAACTACGTATGAAATCGTATCCAAACCTGTGTACAGCCACTCGCACTCGCATTCCACAGCTCACGAGGACGTCGGAGGCTACGGACACTCGGGATACGGAAGGAGTCTGAAATCTAGAAGACGCTAGGAGTCATTCGGAGATAATAACTCCGAATTTAATAGAACAGAAGACGAATGGAGACGGTTCAATTTTAAAGATGTGATTTTATATGAACGTTATATAGTTCATACAATACTATTATAACAAGAAAAACAGTTATTGCATTTTTTAAACTAGTATAAGTAATAATAACTTATTAAAACTATTTATTCATTAGCGTAAGTGTTGCCACCGTTTCTATTTGTTTTATACATGTTTATCATATATTGTATATTTATAGTATTATTGTGTATATAACTATAGTATGCAATATAGAATTAAACCTATACAATTTTTTATCTATATACATACAGTTGAATCGTATGTAAGTATTATATTATATAAATATCTCCTATCCTCCCACTGTTGGGACTAACAGCTTTCCCCCACAAGGAGAAAGACAAAGTATATTATATGCTCAATTTTTATATACAAATACCTATTTAATTATTTATTAATTTATATATATATGTAGTTATTGTTATAACTGTAATATTTTTATATAAACAAACATTGCTTTTGATTATGGTGTATAATATATAAACATACAAAACATATGTTTAAATAATTTTAATATGAAATGTATATGTGATATCTCTTTGTTGTTAATTCTGTATAAGATTATTTATTGTATTTGCACCAAAAATAAAAAAAAAAAAGAAAAATTTAATTATTTCATTGTAACACAGTTTGAAGTTCAAACGTATCCTGTCAAATGCCTTTTAACACGGAAAATGATATTTCGTGTTTTTTTTTTTTCCACATAGAAGAATATCATTAAGTTTTCATATCACAAATCTTTACTTTTATTAATTACTCTTTTAAAAGCTTTCATTAACATTAAACGATGATGTCTGATTTTATCTATACAAAGACAGTATAATATAAGAAAATGTTGAGGACGAATTTAAATGCGTCCTGTCATAAATTAAACAAAAAAAAAATAGTAAAAAATAGATATAATCGTTAATTATTATTATAAGTATTTACTTATAACAATTATTTACTAATACTGCATTTATATATAAAGACTAGTTGTTAGTCTCTCGCTTTTGCTGGCTGTAGTATAGAATTAGACTTGAATATCTGACATATTCCTTGAGAGCAACGGTAAACAAATAAATTCCCATAGCGACCGATTCCATAGCAACAAGTTACTATAGCAACCACATGAATGAAAACGAAATGAAAATGGTTATAAAAGTTATTTAGAAAGATAATGATGAAGGATCTATGAAGGTTAAAATATAAATAGCCTATAACCATCATCGTCGAATGCTCATGTTACCGTGTCGATACGTTCACTAGTTTTCACGTGATGTGCGAACAAATAATACCCATTATCCACTATATATATACAGATATATAAACTCCCCCTTCTGGTAGGTCTCCGTTGCCGGAAACTGTTTAGGAAGGTACCACCACAGCGCCTATTGCAGCCGACTAACAGTAGTGCGCAAACTACTGTGTACCCGATTGAAAGCGCTCTAGCTAGTGTAATTACTGGGGTAACGAGATGCAACGACTTATTGTGCAGACGACGAGCTCAATGTGATGCAGTGTATATTATCCTAATCAGCACTACGTTTTTATTGGAGTGCTTAGCACTTACTATCAGGTGAACGTTCCGCTCGTCCCGTCGCTCAATTAAAAGCAAAATCCAGCCCTTAAACTCATAGAAACAGTTCAACAGCTCAGTTCAGTATTAAACGTAACTCGTCCTAAATATCACTTTTTATTAAAAAAAAAATAGAATCATAGACTAAATAGACTAAAGCACACTTTCTTTGTCTGAGCAAACTCAGTTTGCCGTTAGGTTTACTTGTTTTCTTTTTACTTTAACCGAACAGTGAAAGTTAATCTATTTGGATCATTTTCACGGTTAACATAACACATTCATAATAATTATTATTTATTGTAGGTTCTATTGAAATTATTGATCATATAGTAGATTTACTAGATCTATTTCCACCTTCAAACGTCATCAGTCGATAAAGATCCACAGCTGGACAAAGGCGTCCAAAGATCTCTACATTTGTATGTTTTATATGGAGAGACAAGGACCGTTTTCCACCACGCTGGTCCAATGCGAGTTGGAAGGAGCCAGGGCCTCGTTTGTTGATTAGCAGCACCTCGAGTAGGTGAGGTTGGCTTGGGTCCCGTAGATTTTGCAGTTCAGTTTGTAGGACGCTGTAGCTAGCAAAGTTAGGTAACGGAACTCAATGTCTCTAGTTGACTTGCACAATGTAGTGCTGTGTATAACATCCTAACTACGTTGTTATAGCTAAGCGTATCACTTACCATCAGCTGAACATCCCGTTCGTCTCGTTGCTTAATTAAACATAAAAAATAATCTCGACAATCAAAACCATGAACAATAGTAACTATATCTCTTTTTAGTTAATAAAGCGACTAGACAAGCGGAACGATCACCAGATGGCAAGTAAAACGCCTGCCCTTAACAACGTGGCGATAGTTAGGAAGGTATACACAGCAGCACTACCTTTAGTAATTATATCAGCTACAACGCCTTTCGAATCGGAACACAGTAATGTTTGCACACTACTGCTTGAAGATAGAAATAGGCGCTGCGGTAGTACCTCCCTACACAGTCTTCGGCAACAGAAACCTACCAGCGGTAAAACTATATATACTCTATGTAATGGCTGTTAATCACTTTCCCTATAATACTATGATGACCTCGGTTCGAATCTGAGGCCACATGTGATGAATAATTCATCTTCTGCTTATCTATATCTCTGATAAAGAAAGGTTATTGTATTACCGCAAAAAATATATAAACTTCAGTACGCCATCTTATTAACATACTAAGATGGCGTCGAACAAAAGACCTGCTACTTATACTCTTGAATAGTTTTTAGATCATGTAGGCTTATTAAATAAATAATATATGTGGTAAAGATGAGTGTAAGGGGTCTCACATAATAATTCACAGGAACCCAGTCAACATCATCTACTCGTGGTGCAGACTCCTAACCAATAAACGAGGCTTTGGTTCTCACCAACTCGAATTGGGCCAGTGTGGAGGGAAATGGCCCAAATTACCAATAAAAAGCCCCACAAATGAAGGTCGGGGGAAGCCGCAAAATCGATGTGATCTTTGGGGAAGACCTTTGTCCAGCAGTGTACGTCTGTCGACTGATGATGAAGTGGTAAAGGATCGTTTTAAAAGAAGGAGGAACGTTGAGGTTCGACTCTTGCCTTCATCAGTGTAAACATTTTTTTTTTAAATTTCCATTATCTCTTTTACGGAGAAAACTCTTTCATTCCTCTCTTAGATAATAAGTAAATATTTTTTTTACTATAGCTCTTGTGTCTAGTATGTTATACACTATGTATTCATCTCGAGACGAAATGGTAAGCCTCTGTTATCCAAAGAATTCACTAGCTACAACACTTCAAACAGGAATATAGTAACGTTTGTACGTTACAACATAGATCTCTTTTTTTTTGTTATAGGGTGTGAAATCTTTTAAAAAGTTATGTATGATTTTACCCCACTTAAACCCCTTCGGTCGTCGGACCAATTGAACCTGTAGATGTTATTACGCAAACATTCGAGAAGTAAAAGACGGCAATAATAACCGTAATAATCGCCGTTACCGTTTATTTAAACAGTTCAAAAGCAAATTTACTTAGTTAACATTTAAATAACCGATTCGATAACATTAATTATATATTTGAAACACTTTCATGAAACCCGAATTGTTCAAGTGAAATTCGTCTTTTTCATTATGGACACTTCAATGTTTCATTTTCTCCGAGGCGCCGCCGACGCTCAACAATACTCCGATACAGTTTTTCTCTTTTTTACAATCAATCCGCCATTGCTCGATTTTTACTACTTACTTCAGGTATAAAATAAATTCAGTCAATTGAGATTGTATCAGTTCATTTCCGGCGCCGATCGAAATGCGTCAAAACTTTTAACCGTCAATAAAGTGAAGTGTTTAACGGTGACGAAATGTTCAACGGTGCGTTCAAAGCTCTCGCCTTCGTGCTAGTGTGCAGTGTATATCATTCAAGGGGATCTATAGACGGATCGACGTCCACCGAGATCCAAACCGACAAGGTCAACTACACGGAGAGGTCTGGGAGGTCGCTGAATAAAGAATGCAACAGCAGTCTGAGTGCTAAATGTTTGAAAATCCACGTCCTCTCATTCTTGGAAGATTTGAGCTCACGCGATGAACTGACGCTCTTACCCGGATTGAGCATAATCAAAGAGAATCACACGTCAAGCACCAGCCCGGAGGAGATGGCTGCGGAGCTCTCTAGACAGTTCCCCGGGAAGCCGGAGGAGAAACTTAACAGGTTCCTTATATACCGCCTCCAGGATTACTTAGACGGGCACTCATTGCGATATAAGTTGCTGGATCCGCAGACGTCTAAGGAAGCATTAGAGATGGCGAATGGAGATGGAGAGTCTGTTGGCAGGAAGGGCGGTGGTGGCGGAGGATTTGGCGGCGGCAAGGGTGGTGGTGGCGGTGCTTTGCTCGCTGCTGCGTTAATGATGAAGGGTAAGTAGATTATGCAATTACTATTGTACTACTCAGTTACGCGTTTATGTTGTTTTAATACTTGGATTTCCGTTGATCATTAAAATCTGTTAGACAAGTCCAGGAGAGAGAATTTCCATATCAAAACGTTTTAGATGAATCATTGTATTTCTGTTGATTTAATAATCATTGATAAAACTATGATAAGGTTTAGCTTTTTTAAGAAAAAAACGATTCAAACAAAGGAACTATTTTGAATAACTAAGATATAAGTAATTTCAGTTCTTCAAATTTCTAATATGTTACTATACTAAACCTGGATAAAGGACCGATCGAAATGAATCATGGAAGGAAGAATATATCCAACTCTAATGGCTGATGATGATGATGATGATTCAATAATAGTATGATGGTAAATAAATATATTTAATAACGTAATATGGAATATACAATCATCATAGAGAAATGTACTGATTAGCGAGACGCCTGATGGTCCAAACTAGGCAATGATTTACAGATAAAAAATTGGTATACCAATTGCTTTTTTTGCAAAGTTATATCATCATCACCATATCATTTTAGTTTATTGTTGTTTTTAATTCATTGTACTAAATTCGCAATATAATCGTGTTAAATACTTAGGACTAATATACTCGTAAGACTAATAGCCCCAATGAATCAAAGAAGAATAAGAAATACTTATATTTAAAGTAGTATTAGTAAGATTTAATTAGTAAGTTATAGTTAATACTTTACTACTAATGCATAGTATAGTATTTCGAAGGTTTATCAATGAATGATATAAATAAAATGTTATAATTTCTTGTAAGGTGCGCTGGCCGCGGCAGCTTTAGGCGCCTTAGCGTTATTGGCTGGGAAGGCTCTGATGACCGCTCTGATGTCGCTCCTGCTGTCGGCGCTGGTCGGTCTCAAAGGTCACGGCGGTCACAAGTCGACCACGTACGAAATCATCACTAAACCCGAGGTCTCCCACCACCACTCCCACAGCCACGAGGAGCACCACGAGCACGATCACGGCCATCACGGCGGGTACCGCAGGGCGTACGACGCGGACTACAACAGCTACATGCCTTACGACACTGCAAGCTAAATACCAAATTATCTAACTCTTAAAGTAATAATTAAGTTATTTATTCTAGTTATACTT
Organism: Troides aeacus; assembly: GCA_033220335.2. NCBI lineage: Eukaryota > Metazoa > Arthropoda > Insecta > Lepidoptera > Papilionidae > Troides > Troides aeacus. Next base: position 5,684,790 of record CM067294.1, on the reverse strand, counting down.
AAATTATTTATTTTATTATCTATATACACTTCGTATTGTTTAATTACATAGTAACAAACTAAGTTAATTTTTAATATAAGCAAATAAATGTTTCATCTGTAAATATTAGTTCTACAGTAAATCTAGATTTAATATTAAAATATAGGTTATATTTTAATTACATCAATTTTACATAACAATATTAATATGTATTATTAAAACTATTACTTTGTAACTTTAAAGTTATATATGCAACTATACTCTATATATTTTTTAAATAATATCAGACAAGAGGTTCATTTTCTTGTGGCGCAAGTAAGGATGATATACGCTGCACCATATTGTGCTCGTCGCCTTAAGGTATAAGATATTAAGCTTCATTACCGCAGTAAATTCAATAGCTACAATGTCCTTCAAACCGCAATACAGTAATGTTTACACACTACTGCTTGGCGGTAGAAATATGAGCTGCAGTAGTACCGAAACGGTCTCCGGCAACAGAGTCTACCACCAGTAGAACGTTACCGCCCACCGCTTCTATTATATATATATCTAATATTAATACTATTTATTGAAATACTATATATTATCTATATTTTTCAAGTATTGCAGTATTTATAGCTGTGATTTTCTTTTAATTTTATGTATTAGTTATCTAAATACAATCAACTTTCTTTACTTCTACTTATTCGTGTTTTGTAATATTCATAAAGAGATAAATAAATATTTAAGGGTTTTATTTGTGGGTCTTATTGATAAACTTCTTATAGTGTTACTAATAAATAACTATGGGCTGAAACTTTATCTCAATTTCACGTAGTTTTAAGTGACTACTGGGCGGTGCATGATGTTGAGATACTTTGGCTCTCATATGTTGACAGACGGAACACAGCCATTCTGTTATGGCGGCAGATCTAGTATATGTCTGTGGATTCTAGACGGAACGATTCGTTTTACTGAAGCCATGGTTACGGTTTCCGGGTATAATCCATCGCCAAGTATTAAAGGGCTTCAAGTAGCGCACGCGATCTATCCGCCTGTTACTGATAAATGGGGTGGAGAGTTCTACAATAGTTTCACCCCGATACGCCTAATCAAAGCATTCCTCTGGTTAAAGGGTTGAGAGGTATACTGCGGTGTTTTAGCCCGTTAGAGTCCAGTGAAACCCCTTCTGCTGTAGAGGCAACAATATACAATGTAGAATTTCCCCATGAGAAAAAAAAGGCGGATTCGTTTAAATCTAAACACTAGCTCAACTTAATTATATAGCATTTTATATCAAGGCCTTTATTTTAATTTACTTACTATAAGCTAACACGTGACATCAAGTTAATTGCGGAGGCACTAAGTAAACGTAGCCGTAGATGGTTAAGCGTTGAGTTTAGAACCTATATGATAAATAGTACTAACAACCATCACTAGCACTAACTACTACCACTAGTACCACCAATACCAATAGTATACTTACTAGTGGTAGGTCTCTGTTTCCGGAGACCGTCTAGATAGACACCACCGCAGCTTATTTCTGTCGACAAACAGTAGTGTGTAAACAATACTGTGCTTCGGTTTGAAAGACGTTGTAGCTAGTTAATTAACGAGGGTTGTGTGACTTAACATCTTGTTTCAAGGTGATGAGTACGATGTGGTGCAGTGTATATAATTCTAACTAGCGGCACGTTATGTCAGGTGGAGTAACTTTTATTAGAGCTTCACCCCGTCATATTTCCTGCAACTATGCAAAAGCGAGAAGTATCCAGTATCATAGAATTTTTTTACTTAGACAATCCATAAACTCTTCATTTAATTATGATTATATTACTTAAATACATTTTTGTCTATCTTACAACGATGACGGTGGTAGCAACGTGTGGGTTAAGTTAGACGAAGACGAAAGCAGCACAATATCGTAGTGCTCCTATAACTTTGTCGCTGGCGGGCGAAACAAAAGCAATCAGTGATTTTCTCGTCACACAACAGATCAACTCTCTTTGATAATAGCTAATGTCCACCGTCAGCGCTGACTTTCCAAAAGATTATCCAGCCGGCTGCTTACCGTTCCGTGATAATGAACTAGAACTTTCCACGTGACGTTCATCATTCACTACAAAGTTAGTTTCGTCACTAGTAATATAATAATCATATCAATAGATTCATTCGAAGAGTCTTCTAAACTCAACAACTAGCTTTAACATGATTATAAGTAAGGTAATAGTAAACAGATTTTTATTTTAGTACCTAATGTTATTTGAGAGGTATATACATCTGTACATATTAAATTCCCAAACTAGCTCTTCCTCGTTCACTTTCCTGGCCGTAACTCCCTGTAACTTCTTTCGGGGAAGAAATTTTGTAAAATAAGTTCTAATTTACAGAAGCAATATCCTTATAAAACATATAAACTAATGTTTATATTAGAATGATCTAAAGTTTATATTTATTTATTTCATTTCTTATGTCTCTTAATTTTTATATCTTTCTTCTCTTGTACTTTGTCATCGTCATTTATATTAGGTCAACTTCATTACTCATCTTACTCTCCTTGTAAGTACATCAAATTTTTTAAATAATATAACCACTAGTATAACACAAGAATAAAAAGAACAAAATCCTGTTAAAGAGCCGGCTTCTAACTGTAGATGACAATGATGATGAGAATACTTTTAACGATCTGAATACAATAAGAATGTATTACAAGGTAGTGCGCCATCCACACTAGAACGAGCGTAGTAAACAAATTGTTGGCTCTATCCTTCTTAGAAAACTTTTTCCATTTGAAATATATTTAATGCAATATGACCATTTAAATCATATTATTATAACCGTTATACACTGTAAAAACATTTATAAACATATAAAAAAACATCAAAAATTCAAATATTAATATAAAGTAAACGCCTGGAAAAATATTTATAGCAAATTTTTCTCTCTATGACCGATTGCTAGTTATTCTTTACAGGTGTTTACACTCAAGAAAAGTTTTTTTGTTCATTAATATGTTTATTGATTTTAATACTAATGAAATCATCTAATATTATGTGTGATGTTAAATTGATAAGCAATTTTAAAGTTTTTATCATTAACACTGTCGATAACTTTCAGTAAAAGTTAATAAAACTATTTCCTGTCAATATTATTGACATTCCAACTCGCACTTGGCCATCATGACGGGTAAATCATCTCGATTCTCTCTATTTTAGACAAGGCGCCGAGTATAAGCAGTGAAGAATAATAAAAATATGTGGATTATAGCTTTACAGTAAGACTCCTCTTAACGCGAGGGATACGTTCTTATAACTGGCATCTTTAACGAGGTAACACGTAAATAGGTTATTAAGTAATAGACATGTAAAACTAACAAAATAAATTTTTTTTTTGGTTTTATATACTTTGTAACATTTGCTGTTAAGTACATTTTAATACTTTGAAGAAAGATTTATTTATTGCTAATAACAATATTTATTATTAAAATAATGTTTATTTTCATGCACGTTAATGACAGTTAATGAATTAACGGTGCCGCTAGAAAGTTACCTTTGTAATGTAACTGCAAATTGGGTGTATATGGTAGGAATCTTTATTTTGGAAAGACTAACAAAAGAGTTTTAAAAACTATACATGTTGTACACCGTCGCTATATAGCGTACTGCTTTTGATAAAATCATCACAATTTCATATGCACATGTACAACAAGTATAAATACAGTTTGCGAATAAAAAAATCCTAATATAACCGAGTTATACTAACACAGGATTAAGTAGGGTCTTTATTTTATATCACTTATCATATATTATAATTTTATATAATAAGGATTTAAAACAGCATAATATAACAATATATTAAAGCGCCATCTACCGAGGCATGTTTATACTTTCATTACACTAGATTAATATCAAAAATTGTCATGTACTAAACATACATTCACTCACTAGATAGAGCTAACGATTTTTCAATTTTTGATTAGTTACTTTTAATCTAATTACAATCTCTCTTTCCAAAATGTTTTTGAATGTATATCCTTAACTATTCACTACAATACTAAACTACTATAGCACATAGACAGTCAAGAATTATGGTGAAAAAGTTCAAAAAACTTTTAATGATATAATGGATAATAATAAATTGTATTGATTTAGATTTGCTTTATAAATATATAAGTAAAAAACTAATTTTATTGTCATTTGGATGAATAAAGTCCTCTCATTCTCTAACGTTAACACTATCCGATATGGTCTAGTGGCTAGGATACCTGGCTCTCACCCAGGAGGCTCGGGTTCGATTCCCGGTATCGGAATACTTTTTGCAGTTTTATTTGTTTATAATTAAAAACATTTTTTTAAACTTGACTGTTAATTATATTCTTACTTCAAATAAGCTAATAAAAGTTCAGAATCTATACTCTCTTGATACAATCTCTTCTCTTCATGATATAAAATTATAACTAAGACTGATACCTTCAATCACAATGACAATAACATAACCTATAAACGGATATTATCTTAAAGATATTTAGAAATGTCTTTTCTTAAATATCCTTTTAAAGGAATAATATTTTTTCCTAACATAAATCTCTTACATTTCCTTTTCAGGGAGGTCTTGATGTAATGATCTTTATATATATGATTAATAACTTATTTGATTTCTTGATTATTTACTTTAAAGGTAGCAATGGGTAGTTTGATTGAAATCAATGAAAATAAAGCTGAGAACACACCACTGCAAGTAGTCTCTTACTGTAAAACAGTTTACATGTAATGCAACATTTTTTATAAGACTCTTCATTGGAATATCTTGTTTTTTTTTTAAAGGATAATAATGAATTTGTGCCAAGGTCTGAAAATAATCGGCAAACGGATACTTAGTGTAGAAATGCTAGACGAACTTGATTCGCGGTTGAAATGACCGCGTGCCACTGGGAGGCTGTCGCTTTCATAGTCCGGTCCGGCGGCACCACCATCAATTAAACATCGTTTAACTACCTGTTAAATTATTTAAAGTTGTGTAATTTTTTTTTTCATCGACAACAGAGTAAAGCTTCTAAATCATTGGGTAATAAACGACAAATGAGGAAGAAGAATGAGAGTAAAAACTACGCTTGATATACTCTTGCTGTGTTAGGTAGTAATCCTGATGAAGATCTATCTTGGGACTTTCGTGTACAAGGCAAATGAAAAGACATGCGATGTAATCATTTTTTTTTAAGATTTCCTTTTATTTGAAACTAGAAGACATTAACAATGTGATCTCCACTCAATTACCTTCAGATAGAATTGGTCTAAATAAATCCGATCACGAATGTATAAAAGTTATTATGATATATTTATATATGCTGGAAAGGCTATTACTTTATACAAGCAGCACACTACAGGTAAGTTTTTTAAGACATACACAAGAGATACTTCAGCTTCGATGTTATTTAATTCTGCTAATGCGCAGCCAAAAATTGACACAGAAAAAAAGCTGAAGAAAAATTAACAATACGTCAAAGGCAAATGGAAAGAATATGAGAATAAGAAGAGTAATGAAGATTAACAGCAATATTATAAGACAATTTACTAAACTTCCCGATGTTGTTAAATAAATGCGTGTCCTGAAATGGAAATAGGCAGGTCACGTGTGTAGAATAACACTAAATGTGGAAAGGACAATGGAGGAAAAATGTAGCAAAGAAATGGATAATAATAATGAAGATAAAAGAAGGTAAGATAAACAAGCAAAGATAGAGAATCATATTCACAGGAAGATGTGGATCGGATTTCATGAGGACGGTGATAAAGAGACCAATGCAGAGAGTTAGGTAAGACCTAAGCCACGGGGGCGACTTCTGTAATAAAAATGTAATAGAAGAAGTTTAACAATTTTGTTAATTAGTAGAAATAAAGATTTATCTATAATGGTTGTTAGTCGTTTGACCAACTTATCCCCAGTATTAGGCATCTCATCGCTAATTGACCTCACATACTCCGATTCAGACCCATAAACTTTCCCCTTCAACGGGTTCCCGCCTTGTCGTGGCGGAGGGGCTTAGTAACCGTGGGGCCCAACACGGTGAACCTAAGCGGAACCCACCCGGTCGGGCCGCGGGGGAAGAGGAGTGCCGGTATTACGATGCGCCGTTCTCCCTATTCGCCGCGGCCGCTAAAGGGTAGCGGCGGGCCCAACATCTGTCCGCCGCGGGGAGCCCGGAGAGGATATCTTCTGGGGTTCCCGTGGCCTCTGGGCGACGGGTTCGAGGGAATCCGTCGTCTGCACACAGGAGGCCGAGGTGGGGCTGCGCAAGCGGCCAGCGCCGTTGAAGGTCGCGGACGAAGGCACCAAACCGTACCCGTGACCTTTGCCACCAGGCGACGAGTCGGGCACATCGTGGGGGTTTTAGTCGGTGCGAGTCCGACATAACCCGTCCTTGCTCCCGCGAGGACGAGTATGCGTAAAAAAAAGCCCCATAAACTTTAAATACTAATAATTATGTTGGAATAGGGACGCTACTTGGTTGTACTAATCGCATCTATGGAGCCAAGTGTATATTTATCATTATAATGTAGCAGTCTTTTGCTGGATTTATGCCAATAATAAGGGACGCCTCTTAAATCGATCCTTGGCCAGTTGCTAGTTGACTGATCGTCGCTCCTTCTGATCAGGACACATATTTACCAGAGTACAAGTTACTTAACTGAGTATTTAACTTAGTTAATCTACAGCAGTTTAAAATCATAGTAATCATTGCCGTGCGCATACGGTCAAAGACCTAGATCTTCACCCTGGCTCTTGAACATGGTTCGGCAGATGTTAATGGTGTTAAACGATACTTTTTATCGACATCGATGATTTTAATCGAGCATATTTTTCAAACTAAAGTTTGGCGGGAAGTTTTCAGAGACTGTTTCGGTCTTCAGCTCTTCTTTTCTACTGAAGTTATGCTTAAGCTAGATACGCTTTTTTAATTGCAATTAGTTTGCACTTGTCCTCATTTACACATGGTCTTAAGTGTCAATGTAATGAACATCAGCCGATAGACGTGTTGCTGGAAATAGACCTTCCTCAAAGATTTCCACATCGATTGGTCCTGTGCTGCCCGCATTCAGCGACTTCTCACGGCCTCCTTTTGGGGGATTTGGGTCATTTCCCACCACGTTAGCTCATTGTGGGTTGGAGGGAGCCGGAGCCTCGTTTGTTGGTTAGCAGGGTGCACCACGAGCAGGTGAGTTTTGCCCGGATCCCGTGTGTTGTTGTGCAGGAACCCTTACAACCCATTTATTTATTGTAGTCATTCATGAAACAGAGGGCACTGTTTTCGCTTAGGTGAGATTATTTATCATGTAACTTGGGAGAAAGAGAAAATATTAAATATATAAGGAGATGCAATAACAACGAGGATTTAGATCTGTCATTAAAGTTTATTATTAACTAATAGGTAAATATATAAATTCCTCCATATGAATCCGTAACCGATCGTGTTGAACTCTTTGGGGGAGACTTATGTAGAGTAGCAGACGTCTATCGGCTGACGATGAAACATATAAATAAAATATTAATATATGAAAAGTAATATCCAAAAAAAGTATTTATCGATAAGAATATGGTGGTACCTTACAATCGCAACGTGCGAAAGAGAGCCAACATAATCGTCGCTCCCTCTCACTACTTACTTAACTCATCTAACTTAGTAACTTAACCGATAGCTCGGGCGGAGCATGTGTCGAGACTGCTCTCTTGACCTCTTACTGTATCCTACATGCGCGCGTAAACAAAAAAAATAACTTTTCATATTTTCAATATATTTTCTGTGTACAAGTGTTTTTTTTTTCGAGCCGGAGAAAGTTGTCTGGTACAAGGTAATTATAGTATTAAGACTAATCTTGATTTAATATCGTAATAATGTGTGGTAAACCTGTAAGCTCGCGCTTGTTACTTTATCTAGGTTAAGTGTATTTATCATTATTTTCCTCAATTTCTCCTGATCATTGATGAATTATTTGTACTGATATAAGCGTTTTTTTTAATTACCGTTAAGTGATTTTTGTATCTCATTTCAATAATTACTATTCTTGCTATAATAGTTTATGTCAACGATATAAAATAGTCAGGTTTAAACTCTGTTATAAACTTCTTATTCAAATCCAATGCGACTAGGATTTTTTACATTTTACGTTTTTAAGATATCCTTAAGGATTTTTTAGTTTTAATGAGAAAGTCATTGAAGGAAAGATATACGAAAGGTACAGACTCTTAAGGTATAGACTTTCTCCGAGACATTTGGTTATAATTTAAGGTGCGGGTGATAAAGTTTAAGAGAGCTTAAAATGGCGCGATACAAAAAGCGTTAAAAATAAGGTCAGAGACGAACTTTCGGTTTTTGAAGTGAAAACGCTACCCACAGAATATAAACAGCAGTTAAAATTCACCGAAACACTGACAGGCTGGGCATTATTACACGTTCGGAATTAATAAAATATTAGAGCGTCGGGAAAGAGAAACTACCGGCTGACAACATAGCAGAATATTGATGCTGTAGCGATCAATGCTGTTCTTGTTAACGATCTGGAGCGATTGTAAGATGTGGAATGTGATCTTCCTGTTCTTACACATTTACATTTCATGTACAACTGTTCTTTAAGTTCTGAAAGTAATGAAGATGCTATTTACTAACAGGTTTTACCTTTAAGGTAAATTACGACATAAATACCTCGCATACCTCTTATAGAAACACATCCTGGTCTCTTAGATCTCTCATCTGTACACACTGATATAATCAAAGAGGAAACAAAAGAGGAAAATGTCTCTCTTTAAATTCCTTCAGTACTGTTCACTCTACCATAGGATCTACAGAATATTGTGAACTTTTACTCCATATAGGTGTTATCGATAGTGATATTTTACTAGAGGTAGGTCGTCATTGCAAGAGACCGTCTAGGTGGATACCATCGCAACGCCTATTTCTCCGGTCAAACAGTACTGTGTTCCGGCTTGAAGGGAGTTATAGTTAATGTAATTTGTGGTATAACGAGACTTAATACCTTATGTCTCAGACGACGAACGCTGCGCTGCTGTATATCACCCTTACTTGCTGGTTTTATAGGCGGACGTATCAATTGATTAGTATGGTGAATAAATGGCATTGATTCCCTCCTTATCAGATTAGATCCCCAGTCCCAACAGCGGGGGACATTAAGGGCGCTGCTTATAAGCTAAAAACGTACTCCTTTACATTTTCCCTCTCATGACAAACTTTTAACGGAACGTCACAAACCAAGTACTAGAAAGGTAACCTTACTTTGTTTACTGCCGTGGTCTATATTGTTGACATGAATTCTGTTTAAAAATTGATAAAAATCCTTAGATTTAAAAATAAAGTAAGTATACACAAGCAGTCATCTTGTTCGACGGTGGTTATCTGATGAAAGTAGCGGGAAACTACTGGATGATAAACGATCGATCAGTGTGAAGATCTTTGTAGGAGGACTATGTCCAGCTGTGGGCAGACGCATTGACAGACGTCAGCTGTTGATGATGATTATGACATAATAAATCTCGACACGAATACAGCCATTATAGCCTAAATAAAAATTTGTTTAGTTCTTCTAAAAATACCAACGAAATACTGTCCAATATTTCTTTTAACCCACAACATGTAATCGTTTTCCTTGCTCTATATATTTAGGCTTAGTTTATATTATGTTTTTTTTTTTACAGTTACCATAAATAATGAGTAACGGTAGGGGAAATTAAGCTGAGCGTAAGAATCAGCGCGTGCATTGGAGATCATTTAAATTTTTTTATACACTGTAACATATATGTATGTTGTATCTGTCAAACGTACCGAAACTGTATAATTACTTGATCTATATAGTAGATATTACTGTTTATAAAGGATATCATAAGTTTTTAGCATAAAGTCGTACACTATATTAATCCTTGAATAGAATTGAAGGAATTATTTTTCCAAAATAAAAGCGATCGTTATTATTCTATACTTCATCTATCTGTCAGTGGGAGAATTATTCAAGCTGGTCCAACTGATTCAAACGTGGCCGTAAGAAACATACTGATTTCTAAACTTTGTTTTTGGTGAACAAAATCCTGTAAATTGGATGAAATCATGAAACATTGGTATTATAAACAAGCCTCTATGTCCAGTAGTAGATTTCTACTGACTGATGATGATGATGAAGATGAAACAAACTATTAAATTTAACCTTTTTTTCACAGACATTGTTATAGGGATGTTAATAATTAGGCGATATTCTTATCTTTTGCCGGCATCAGGTTAGAATATACTCATTGATGCATTTATATTGGCGTGTCCTAAAAGGCAAGTAAGATAGAACATTTGGATTATTGGGGAAAATTTCTCATTGAATTTGACCAGCACGCTTCAAAGGTCGCGAGTACGATAATCTGAACAAAATATCCTGAGGATCACGAGAATCAGCAGAGGATAAGCTAAAATATAGCACGGACAATTTACCCGCTTATACAGTCAAACATGTACAATTATCTAAATTAGCTGTAGTAGAGGTGAAAAGCTACATCCACAACAAAAGAAACCGGATTTAGCACGAATAATCTGTACTAATGAATAAAAAAAAAATAAGTTATTCGATATCATATATCAGTAATAACAAGCACGTTCATTACGAGTAATTTATGGTTGGAGTCATCTTAGTTATTCAAACCTAGGCATTATGCTTGGATAGTGAATATTTTCCTCTTACCGTATGAAAGTTTAATGGAAGAATTTGACTAGTAACAATTTGTTGCTTTTGTATGTTTAAGGATTAATTAGAAAAATGTAAAGAATCGAAAAGAAAGAAAGATTTAAGACGAAATCACATGAGCATCTTGAGCCAATAAGAATGAAAAAAATCAACTTTAAGGAAGAGAAAACAGGAGAGTTTGAACTTTAGATCTTATAAAGGTAACGATAGATATATTCAAAACCATTTATTCACCACACAAGCCAAGTGATGATGTGTATGTTGTGAGGAACATGTACCCTTTCGATTTTCTACATCATCAGAATCTCAAGTTCGATTGGGGATGAATTCCTCTTTGAGTAATACAGCGTATAGTTCCACCACATCTACAAACTGATATTAAAAAAAAGTCTTTATATCTTAATATATGTTATGATGACCATTTAAAATCTATATCACATATCCGATTAATTTTGTATGAATCGGAAAAATTTTTGTAAGTGCTCTTTAAGTTTATTCAGGTCAATGTTTATTTCAGTCTCATTATGATTTAATAATTGCTTGTCTAACACGGTTTGCTCTACTTTATAAGTGACATGACCATAACCAGTAATACAGCAATGTTTTAATGTTCATACTTTTATTTTCGTCGTTCAATGAACTGGATCAAATTTCCGTACACTTTCACTGTTCAAATTGGTAATGGTTTACGAGCGTCTCTTCCGCTTAATCTATCATACAAATAATATTTTTATAGCAAAACATTCAACAGGTGATACATATAGACATAAAGACACAAATTCCCAACAAAATTCTTCTTCTTAAAGTGCTTCTTCAACTATTGAAGATTGGTGATCAGCGTGGTACAATCCTTTATCTCTAAAGGTTTGGAAGAACAATTTGGACGCCCCAGATCATAACAAAAATTAACAGGCGCAAATTCAGTCATTTTTATTTCTCACCCCTAGGTTAGCACCACTTTTCTTCTATACTTAGAACTAAGAAACTACGTTTCCTCAAAATGAGAATAGTTCAGTTCATACCACTTAGGTACTTATTACAAATTTTTGCGATGTATATAAAGCTCCATATATATAAAAACTTCGTTTTTTTATAGGTTAATAAATTGGTAAGATTCATCGTTAATCACACAGATTTACTGTTGGTAGGTCTCTGTTGCCGGAGATCGTCTAGGTAGGTACCATTGCAGCGCCTATTCCTGCCGCCAAACATTACTGAGTTCTAGTTAGAAGGGCGCTGCAGCTAGTGTAATTACTGTGGTAACGAGACAACATCTTATGTCTTAAGCAACGAGCGCAATATGGTGCAGTGCATACCACTTTAACTAATTCTTAATTAGTCTAACATGTTGTTATAGGCAAGCGCAACACTTACCATCAGGTGAACGTCTCTACCGTCTCGTCGCCTAATTAAATAAAAAAGTCACCATATTTCAAGCTCTAGACGGCCATTGCGAAACTGACTTTCCTTATCGAAACCTATTTTTAGAGAGACCTCTGCGATGCCACTTGTATCCATCGATTCCTAACAATTGTCAGCAGGTTGTCGGTCCTTGGCAAGCAGTCTACTAATAACAGTATATATAATAGTAATATCTAGAATTATATTATACACCCACGAACGAATTAAATTCACACTCGGCCCATCGCCTATCCGTCGAATATTGAAATGTGAACAAAGCTGTCGGCGAGCGAGTACGTAAGAATCGTTACTCTTGAAAAATGCTTCAATAGCGAACGCGCGATGCTCACCCGACCACTGCACCACTGCACCACTGCGACATCGTGACTAAGAAATCCGCACGATCGGTGATTCTAATGACACCACCTTCCCCCCGCACTGTTTATAACTTATTGAGATATTCGTTTTTTAAAATATAAATCTGCCGCCAGACACCCTGTAAAAAGCACCATAGATGGTGCTCAAATGCTGTCTGTAGATTGTAGATATTAAGAGAATAGTGTGGAATAAGTTTTTATTGTTCACTTTGTAGAAGGTAATGCTTCTATCGTTAGGTTTGTCTATATATGTATGTATATTGTATACTATATACATACATATATAATACAATATATTACAATATACTACCTAATGTATTGTATACAATACATTAGGTAGTAATATCTACAATTATAAAAATATGAGACCTTGTTTTACTTCCCCTAATTGTTCTTTCCGACGTACACCTATCATAAATCAAGATTTTAAATAAAGTTTTTTAAATTATTAATACTATATATAATTTCTATTACACAAAAAAAAAATCATTGGTTAATATTTTTCAATTCCTTTAAATAATATTTTTTATATACTGTCAACCTATTTATATGGTATATTGATTTAAATTATCTATGGTTAGACTATCGATAACCTTGCTTTAATCGTATTTTGTTTGAAAAGAACGACGTAGATATCTTTTGATAAAGCCAATATCCATCAGCGAATATCCAGCTGGTGTTCATGATGATGAAAACAGAACCAATCTCATGTCTGTGATTGATATCTGTCATTCTTTATTCACTTTCACCTCTTTTCGTATGGTACGTAAATAAAAATCAATAAACTTTCCAATATCGGTCTTACTAAATAATGTTTTATAAAATGAAATAAAATATTAAAGTATTCACAACCAAAGTCTCTAAAATGTGAAACCAGATATCTAGACTTATTTTACTGTAATCTATTGCATTGGTTATTCGTAAATTCTTTTTTCAATTTCATCTATTAGCGTATTTTCTTTCATTATTCTCTCCTTATTTTTTCTCTCATCTCTGTTAAGTCATCGTCAGCAAGGTTTAAAATTTATAGTCACTACAAAATTAAGGTCATTTTAAGTTAAGACCTGCCATCTGCCATTTTTCATAACCTACATTTTAAAGAAAATACATTGTTTTCGTTTTACCCGTTTAATATTGATCACAAGAACTAGTCTTGAAATAAATTGAATTATTGGAATGAGCGACTACAAAGTGTACCAGAAAGCAACGTTTCAAATGTAAAAGTATTGGATCCCATTGAAATTCAGAATCGTACCGAAGGTAACACCAATTAAGTGCGAACGACATTTTTGGTTGATGGAACACTAGACGCATCACGCAGACATCCGTAGTGAAAGTTGTGTACACTACTCTTTCTCAGTTGCAAGCGATATCGCTTTCGGAGCTCGTCTAAAAGGTTGTAGGCCAACGCCTCGCCCTTGGGTAACCGGTCCTAATTAGGTCTTATAATAATCTCCATACCCTAAAAAATTATAATTTAAAGCAAGAACCTACTTAAGCATAAACCGTACCACTATAAAGTTTTTTAAATTATTCAATACTTATGCTAATAAATTTGAAATAAGTATTGTGTACTTATAAGATGCGTCAGTGACATACAAGTATGGGAGTTGGAATAAGAAATATTATATTTGTCGAATACTTTCTCGTGAGGTTAAAAGGAAAGTCAACAGAAATTTCTTTGCTCAGCATGTTGGGTGGCGGTCGTTATTATCTAGAATATATAAATAGCAAATATGACATTTCACAACAAACTATACAATGGAGTTTATTTAACATAAAGATAAATGAGAGCCAGAGCTGTATTTTACCCTAAATAATTACGATGTCCATAATCATCTTTTTGTGATGTAGGTTACCTAATTATTATACATTTTTCACATGTTTTGTATGTATTCTATACGTACGTAAAAAAGTTATTCTTTCTTTCTTAAGATATATAGTATATACCATTTACCAACTTTACAAAAGCATGAACTGATTATGTTTTTATGTAGTTATTATCTTTTAAAATATATTTGTTTATGGCATTAGGTTCGGGGAATAGTTTTGTATTAAAACATAGGCACAATCATAAAATTAAAATTTAGTGGTCTTTTATTATAATACTACTTAATTGAAAAGAGGGTTGAGAAATAAGTGAAGGTTTTCAAATGTTGTATAAAAAGAAACACATGAATATTCGCAGGTAAGAAAAAAAAAAGGAATTAAGTCGTTTGAAAACTCGACCACAGAAAGGCACCATGGCTTACACCTGCCCTCATTATTTTAATACGGTAAATGGTGAAAAGTTCAGATATAATCTCCAATTATTCTTTATATAATACTTTTGTATTTCAACTGATTTTCATTCTTGTTGGATGAGGTTTTATTTGAACGTCATTGACAAGTATCGTAGATTTGTGTCCGAAGTATGTATTATTAACTACGACTTCCGCATTCAGTAGCGTGAATGTATACCTATCAACAGCAGTATAATGGTCTATGTACGGTTATAACATTTACAGCTCGTTATTCGCGTGCATCATGCGCGATGACTGCAATTTCACTGGAATGTGATGATCGTTTGAAATCAAAAGTCCATCGGATCGCTCCGTAGCTGATATAGATCTTACAGAAACGTTGTCTTAATAAAGTCAACGACATTGTCACAGTCCTTGAACCGACTATGTCCTTCGACTTTAAACATTAGACTACCCGACCAATTCTTGTTTGCTAATATTTTAAGGGTATTATAATAACAAAAACAGTTATTGACATCAATACTTTACATTTAATTTTCTCAATTTTTTTCTAATACTCGGTTTCCAATAAGTTAGGTAAATTAAGAATGTTGCTCCAGTGACAGAGAATTTAAGGAGCAAGAGGTTAGCGTGGTACGGGCATGTTATGCGGAGGGATGAAGGATATATAACAAAGAAAGTAATAAAAGTGGATGGTTATAAGGGTAGAGGAAGACCGAAGAAAGCGTGTATGGATTGCATGAAAGATGACATGTGGAAGAAGAGTGTGATGAGGAAGGTGTAAAGAGTGTGATGAAGAAGGTAAGTTAGAGTCGGACCTTATTTACATTTTCTTGTTTACCTACTTTTACTCTTTCTTCCAATATCCTTCTTTCATTTCAGTTCTCTCTTTTATTTTTGCATACGCTATGTTATTTATCGTCATAATTTCTTTTGTTTATATTACTGTTTCTTTTTGAAATATGTATAATGTTTTTCTTATCATCTTGTCAATATAAAAATGATGATTATATGTAATAACCTAAAAGTTAAGAGATCCTCTCTCCTGCAATTAACAACAGCTTACATTACAATTTATCTTTTAGTAACTCAATGTTCAAATTAATCGCAGCTTAAATATCTTGATTAACTAACATTATTTTTTTTAATTATTGCTCGTTTATCACACTTAAAAGCTCGACGGGTCTTAAAACTTTCAATGGATCTCTAGCGCCTATAACGGAATATAATTGTATTTGAGAAACGCGTTCAATAGTTAATCAAAAAAGTGGATGTTTTTGTTTTCGAATTTGAGATAAAAAGTTTCCATAATTGAGATTCCGAAACAAATTGGAGACTAACATATGGAAATACATAATTTTTTAATAACGAATCAAAGATATAAATTAATAATGAATCAATAAGTATCTTTCGATGATTCTTATGGTTTCTAATTGACTGTTTGGCTGATACTGATTCTATTTAATATTTACTCAAAAACATATGACTTAAATTCAAATTTCTAGATAGTATTTAAGTAAACATAACATAGAAATTGTCAAAGTTCTTATAATAATAAATTAAGCAATTTATTTAAAGGCTTTATATGAGATTCGGTGAAAGTCATTAAATATAGAAAGTTACACGTAGTTTCATTAAATCGTATCTAAATTTGTTATTCATTAGAAATATCTTTATAAAATTTAATACACGAACACTCGCCTTCCTTTGGAAATTTGTAAGTTAATGTAATAAGCCATTTTATTCTTAAAATATATATATATATACAAACAATTTTCTTTTACCTCAATTGCATGTTAGTTAATTTTATTCAAGTAAATACACGATTCCGTTAACTACGACAGTGAGTATCTCACTTTCTTAAGAAAAATGTAAAACACAAGCATTCATTTGCGTTAACATGCCTTTACGATTGACCCTGTCCCATTATTTCTGTTTGTGGCGCCTTTTAATGTTACCGTGTGGCACGGGCTTTATATTTTTTTTTAAAAAATTCATTATTTATCACACATATTTTCTTCTTTGAAGATGAACATATATCATCTCTTTTTTAAAGCGGCTGAGTCCGATTTTCAAGATTCTCGTTTATTTGTTTGATTTTTCGACTTAGTATATTGTGCTCGTCGCCTTGAGACACAAGATATTAAACCTCCTTACCCTAGTTATTTCGCTAGGTACAACGCCATTCAAATCGGAACACAGTAATATTTGGACACTGTTTCACGGTAGACATGGCCGATGTGATGGATGCTTTGGACGGTGACCAGCAAAATGAAGTTACCAAATGATCTTAAAGATTTGATTATAATTGCTGTTATGCACTACTTTCGCAGATTTTTTATAAACTATTAAACATCTAGTAGTATTATTTATTGAAGCGATTACTTATTTCAAAGTACATTAATCATTTTTTTTATTTTTTTTCTCTTAAGGAATTTTTGAACCCAAACGAATGTCTATACGTTGCAGACTATCTTTTTGTTATTAATGTTTAACATTGAAAGCTGTCAATACGCCTAATTAATAAATAGATCATTGATTCTTCATACTACCTTTTTTCTAGTCTTTAACACATGAGGAGAGACAAATTACTATTACTATGTTATATATTCTATTAGTATATCGGCGACATATTTTTTGCTTAAGAAATTATAACACTTTTACGTCTATTCATTTAGTTCAGTTGTGGTGAACAGACGTCGTTCTCTTTTGCTCTTTCATATGTAATCTTGATGTAGTGTAAACATCCTAACTATGCAGGTGTTCCATCGAGTTGTTCGTATCTTTGTCATAAAAACAATTACGCGTGATGCATTCTAAGTGATTCCGTGACGAAGTTGGGCGCGCGAAGTGGTCCGAAAGCGTGACCAATTATCGGTCTCGGTATCTCCTCCGGTCCATCAGAAACTTATTGATGTGTATAAAGAGATGATTTTAATCTTATCTTAAAAAAAGATACAACGTGTATTATGTAAATCTTATGTAATTTATCTAGCGCCTGATTATTTAAATTTTATTATATAAACGAACACTTCGCAATAGGCGGACTTGATGTTTTTTTTTATTTTATTAACTTAGGACCATCAGAGACAACTATATGAACCTAAGTAATCTAAACATTCACACTGCACCTCTAATAACAGATGGAGACAATACGACATATACATACTAAGTGCTAAAAATTTAAATAATTAAACTACACCAAATACTAACAGTGGAAATTAACATGTTTCTAAAATTTTAAACAGTAACAATGTAACATATATTATAGTAAAAAAAAATATTTTTAAACTAAAATATACAAGTAAGGTATTTAGGGAATGTTTGAGAACTGTTTATCCTAGTCCGCCATTTTTGTTGGCGCATATAAATATACACACTAGCAAATTGGCGGAAAAAGGCATAAACTATATAAAATGAGAGCTATGTTTGGCATTTCTCTAAGGAATAAAATCCGGAACGAAGAAATTTGACGGAGAACTAAAGTTGTCGACGTATTTCTCAAAATCTGCGAGCTGAAGTGGCAGTGGGCCGGCCATGTCTGTCGTGTCAGTGACGGCCGATGGGGGAGGAATGTGTTGGAGTGGTGGTCGCGTGCAGGTCGCAGAAGTGTAGGACGCCCTCCCTCTAGATGGACCGACGAAATAATCAGAGCGGTCAGAAATGATAGTGGATGCGAGAAGCTGACGATCACATTTGGTGGAAGACTTTGGGGAAGGCCTATATCTAGCAGTGGATAAACAAAGGCTGATAATGATTATGATGATGATATATAAATATACAGTTTGTCGTTTTTATTGAAGAAAAAATCTCAAAAATAAATCCTACTTCTGGTGGGAAGACAAGGTTATTTTGTATTCGTATCCACTAAACCCCTTCCTTGGTCATCGACAATGCGTTTCGGTGGCCCCCGAGATCTCCCACGCCTTTGGACTTCCAGGTGAGAGCTGTAGCACTCATCAGCATCCTCGCTATGTTAAGACTTGTACTAAACCAACATACTTAGCAGGCTCTCCACCCTAGCCAGAGAACTCAAAAACTCTTTTAGTAACCTTCTATAACAGACTGGGTTGACTTAGTTCTATTCTTAATAGCTCTAGACTGTAGAGTAGATACAGTACATGCCTAAAGGCATTCCCTAACAATCAACCCCCGTAGAGAGTTTAGAACCTAAACAGTGAGTGCTAACACATTTATATTTGCTTTAATATATAAAGATATTCATTCTTATACACTTACATATTATAATAGTTATTAAAGCTTTAATATATTTGTTGCAAAATTCATTAACCTCTATAGTTAACACAGCGAATAATTACTTTCTTCTCAAAGCAGCATCAGTTCATATTCTACGTAAATATTGGAGTTTGGATGAAGCTAAGTTTTCTTTATTAAATATAGAAAAGAGACAAGTCTTGCTGGACTTTTACCTAATGGTAAGTTCAAGTTCAAGTACAAAAACATCATATTGTGCTCATCACTTTGAGATATATGTCAAGTCTTTTTTACCCTTAGTCACTTCAATCAGTACAACCTCCTCCAAACTGGAATGTTTGCTCACTACTGTATAGCAGTAAAATTATGAGATGCGATAGTACTACTTTATGGTAGTAGATCCACGCCTACAGTTCACTGTAGCACATAATTGGGCAGGATCGACCGGTGCGACACTACCCTCTCACAGAAAATCAGCGTGAAATGGCTGAGAGAGCCGGATGCCCATTCCTTTTCATTTCCTTCCAATCCAATCCAATCAGCTGGAAGACGTCCACTGCTGGACAAAGGCCTCCCCCAAAGATTTCCACTTAGACCGGTCCGGTCATTTCCTTCAGACCACCCGAATTTTTGACGTTTGTTAGATGGACCGGTGCGACGTTGCAGTGTTCTAGGAGCTGTGATGTTGCATTTGGTTAGAAACTAACTAGTGTCTGGTGGTCCGTCCCCTTTTATTCCTACTCCTGTTCCTCCGAAACCTATCCTATATTTTACCCCTCCCTTCTTTTAAATGTTATGAGATGGCAACGGCCTAGTATTGTTGTTGTTATTTGCGTCTGTGGGCAGCGGCGAATTCACTTAACACTAGGTGACCCGCTAGCTCGTTTGTTTCCTTTATAATATATAAATAAAAAAAAAGACGGTAGCCAGCAGCAGACACCTTCCACCAACTTTCGCTAAAGACATTAATTTTTTTTTAAAGGACAAAATTTATGTGTTTAAAACAGTTACCGATTCCAGCAAAAAAAAACTCATTTGAATTTCTCGCCTTCTGTGCTTAATAGATAACACACATTTTATACTTGTTGGTAGTGAACAAAAAAAAAGCTCATTTGAATAATACAACTACGCAGCGTATAGTTTTGCATTTTTTTTTTCTGTTTCCACTTCTTGTTCTCATTCACGAAGCGAACTCCATTTTATTTCGTAACCTTGACATTACTAATATACAATCAGTGAACAAATTGCTTATGACAAAAGAGAAAATTTGAAGAATTTTTTTTCGTTAAAAGAATCTATATATAATAATAAATGTATACAGTAATGAAGATGAGTTTTCTATGTTCGCCTTTCATGACGTAACTAGTAAAATTATCCATATGGAAACACGACCATTTGACGCGGAATGGTTTTAAGATGGTTATCCGCTATTTCATCATCATCAGTCGATACACCTCCATTGCTGGATATAAGCCTCACAAAGATCTTCACGTTTATGGACTTTTATATGGAGGAATATGGGCCATTTCCCACTCCGCTGGCGCAATGCGGATTGGTGGAAGCCAGAGCCTCGTTTGTTGACTAGCAGGGTGCATCAAAAGCAGGTGATTTTAACTTAGACCCCATAAGTTTTTGTGCGGGACCCCTTACACCTCTTTAAATGCTATTTTTTTTTTGAATTTCATCGATGTATCATCATTTTATTTCCAATCAACTTTCTTAAACGTTTTCATTTTGTATTATGCGGTTACTATGGTAACGGTTGAAAAAGAAAGTCATCTGCGGTTGCGGTTACTCTCAAGGAATATTTCAGACATATTTTAAGCCTACTTTGATATTAGGGACAGCAAAGCGAGCGGAGAATAGCTGTTATATATACATTTATTTTTGATTAAGGGTAGTTGTTTTGACGTGATTGGAGGATGATCATTGTTTCCTGAAAATGATGAGCGCTTGACTCTTACAGCTTATCTGATACTGGACTATTGTGAATCAAATAGTATTATAATATCACGATTTCAACCTATTAACCTCCACAGTTGAACTTTTGACTTCAGCAACTAATTTCCACTTTTATAAGTCTGCCATCTTCACCTGGTATTCATACTGTATGTTATAAGAGATTAGTTCTTTCTATGTTCATTGCCTGATAATTAATAAATACTTAATATCCATTAGTTTCATTAATAAATATTTAAAAAAAGAAACAAGGAGGTCGTCCATGGGTGTAACCACCCATAATGACTTAAGGGTTGATTACCAACTGGATGGAGGCTACAGACATTTAATATTTATATAGCTACAGTAATTACGATCTTTCTATTTCTAGCCTTATTTATTGTAAAGTACTTTTAATAAATATTTTTATTCTTATTTTCATATACATGTAAATCTAAGTAGCAAAGAGAAAAAAAAAAAACAGAAAAGTATTCGCTTTATTGAAAGTTGCAACACATGTTTGTCTCTCGAATAAGTGACGCCACATTTGTATGGTGAATCGAGTTTTTTTGTTATTCAACGATTTAGTTTTAACTATGCATAAAATATTCGCACATATATATATGTATTGTAAAAACGACTATTTGATAATGTATTATATTTCTTAGGAATATAACATTATATTACATTTATGAAAAATGAAAGTTTTCATACACGTAAAAATCTATGTCGTTATACAGAGTAAATTTAAATATTTCGTTTTCAGGCACTGACTTTTTTATTTTTTCATAGTTTAAATAATATTATAGTGCATTTGTTGTTTCCAAATTTCGTATATTTTAAAATTTTAATTTCTCTCATTGCAGGTGCATATTGCAGTTTGGCTCCAAAGTAAAGAAGAGCACGACAAGAATATTTCAACTCATGCTCTATATGGCTGTAGTAACACAGAACTTTGTATTTTCCACAAAATGGAATTATTTATTACTACATAAACATTAAATAATCAATAGATAATAATTCTAATCAGTGATGATCTGACAATGGCGATCTATCACTATGTATATCAGATCACGAAACATCTACTTTGCAAGGAGAGACGAAAGTATCCAAAGATGTTTCATGTATTAAAGACTAGTATAGCATTTATTCTTATTTTAAATATAAGTCATATAGAATGCAGTGAAAATGCAACCGATGATGAAATTAGAAGAGTCGAAAATGATATACCCAAGCGAATGAAGATCATAGAGGCTATATCCGGTAGATCCTTTGTAAACAATGTATACCAAAATGGTACTTTTAGAACAGGTAACAGTTTATGGGACAATATACTTAATGAATGTACTTTTAAACCATCGGTTAGTTGCCTGCAGAAGAACGTTCATTCGTATTTAGATGAGAGTTTAAACTTTAATGGTGATGTGAATGTTGCAAGTGGTATGTGCTTCAAGAAAAATAATGTGGACATTAACAAATATAGTAAAGAAGCAAACATAATTTATATTACCGGAAGTAAAAAGAAAGACGATGGCAACGAACGATCGTTAGATGAAGAAAATGAAATCAACGACGAAGAAGAATCAGGTTAGTTTTAACTTAATATCATAACTACTAACAACAATTAGATTATTAAGTCTTTTAATATGTTAGATATTAACTAATTTAGTATAGTTTAACATTTATATTTAAAAAGATATAAATTTTCAAGATCTATCATAGCTTTTTTGTACGTTTCACCGGAAACAAATTAGTTTTTATTATTTTTCACTTCCATATAAACACTAATATGGATTTTTTTCTGTTAACCTTTCCTTTATAGAAATATGCTATAAATCCTGAATTTTTTTTCAGTCTCAACTTAGTTATAGTACACTGTTATATGTACTGGTGGTAGGTCTCTGTTGCTGGAGCATGTCTAGGTAGGTACCACCGCCGATTTCTGCCGTCAAACATTACTGTGCAAAGGTTACTGTGTTCTCGTTTGAAGGACGCTGTAGGTAGTGAAGTTACTGGTAGAACCATACAAGCATACTGTGATGCAGTGTATAACATCCTAACTACAGCCACATTGTTAGAGGCAGGCGTATAACTTACAATTGGTTGAACGTCTCACTCATCTCGTCGCTTCATCGAAACTGAAGTTTGGGAGTTTATTTAATCTGCTGTCTATTAACACAGTTAAAAAGTCAATTTCACCGTATGTAGCGCTTGGTCTACAAAATTTAAATTTCTAATCATCATCTACCAGCATCCTTCAACAATGCTCAATTCATAACTTCAGCACTAGAAAGCATTAGTGCATGCGTCGTGAAAACGGCGCGTGCGCGGACAACAATGAACCATTCCTTAACATTCGTGTCACATACAAGCACATGTGTGCTGTAGAAATTCTAGGACTGCACATTTAAACCGACTTCTAAATCAAGCGTTTCCTTCTTAACTTAGAAACGTGTTGTTAATATGAATATTTACCAAATACTACGCTTAATTACCACCTCTGTAGCTATGTAAAGATCTTGTGTGTTGTGATGTAAATAGAGATCTATCTTAGAAGTTATACAACTGTACCATTTATCGTATACCTGCAAAAAGGATCCATATATATTCCCAATATTGATTTTAAAAAGCAAAGTAACCGGAAATCCTGCTCTTGGAAAGCGGAACAATTGGTTTAACTATATAAAGGTGCGGTGCGGGCCTAAATACCATCAGTTAAATAGAGAGGCTAAAGGCCGGAATAGGTTTTTTTTTTCAATTTCAACATCAAACTACAAACTCCTTTAAAGATTGCGGTTAATAGAAGTAATAATAGGCAAAGATTCTATTGCCTATTATTTATGTCCACAAACAGTACTGTGCAAACATAACTAACTTCCGGTTTGAAGGAGACTGTAGCTAGTGATATTACTAGTGCAACGAGATTTGACATCATATGTGTCAAGGGTAGCTCGCTGGCCTAATGGTTAGAGCGTGCGGCTTTCATTCTGAAGGTCGCGGGTTCAAACCTCGGCATGTACCAATGACTTAATATTTAAGTTATGTACATTTGTGAACTTTAGTTACAACAGCGAAATACAAAACGGTGAAGGGAAACATCGTGAGGAAACCCGCACACTGATATCATCTTTGTGTGTGTGTGTGGGGTGGTCCCAATAAAGTGGCAACAGGCTCGCCCCCTGTTATACTGGACCTAATCTGACCACATCTGGCGAAATGTGGGTGTTTATTCACCTCTGCCTACCCCTACTGGGAAAAAGGCGTGACTATATAAAAAAAAAAAATGTGTCAAGGCAATGAGCGCAATGTGGTGCTGTATGTACCATTCTAACTAACGCCACATGAGCGGGCGTACGGAAGTGACCATTGGGTGAACATCCATCTTGTTTCGTCGCTTCAAAAAAAACCTTTGAAATCTTTTTTTTTATGACATGTATTATAATAATAGGATAAATATAAGAAATTTTATTATCATTTTTTGAAAGTTCATTGATGAAATTGATGATTTATATCGATTTTACTTACGGCTTAATGCATTAACGCTCCGTAATGGCGGTAATTTAGGTTATGTACATATCAAGTTGATAGCACCATGTTTATCTCATAACACACTTTGAATATTATTATTTTTAGTATTAAAATAAAATCTTTCTTCTAATCTGTGTTAGAAGAAAGGTTTTTTTTATTAAACTAGTGTGTATGTAACACATTTGTTGTAACAAAGTCTTCAAGTAAACGCAAAGAGAAATGTTTTTGATGTCTACACATTGACGATTACCCTTTCATGGTTACTTTAAACGCCTTTTTAATATATAAGTTATAGCGTAATGAAGTTTATGTGTAAACCAAAACGTGTATCAGTCCAAAAAAGATCAATTTACCTAATAAAAAAATTTAACCTATCAGATTGAGGGACAACAGTTTGCTATTGTTTCTGCTATATATATTTTACTGTGGAGTAAATATATTCGCTTCCTTATCCTCATTGGGTAAACGTAGACTAACTGTTCAACCATTACTGAATATTAGCATTCAGTAAAATAAAACATTTCATGTCTATAGCTAATATATTTTAGCATTCATTCGTATGCTGTGCCGATTTCTTATTAATACTTTCCAATGTTCTTTTTCCTGCTGCTGCTACACCGACAAATGATAATTAACTGTTATAATTATAATGAAATGCTCCTTAGTAAGCCAATTTTCGTGCAATTTAAATAAAATTGTCCTAAATTTTTCATTGTTGCTTGTACCAGTTGGTCGGTTCAGCGCATCATACAGAATAATTAGGATAATCAAAGAAATCACTAGACCGTACTCGTCGCTGTCAACCCGAATTTCTCATTTTCAAATGTCTCATCATTACTTTAAAAGAGATTGCTCTAATTCGAAATGAGCTATAGTTGTTAATTTTAATTGCTATACTTCATTCTAATGACATCAATAAAACTGTATTAAAATAAAACAATTTTTTTTTTACTTCGCAGATATATACCATTTACACAATAATCAGCAATTCAAATATAGTCTTTTTTTTTTTATATAGTCACGCCTTTTTCCCAGTAGGGGTAGGCAGAGGTGAATAAACACCCACATTTCGCCAGATGTGGTCAGATTAGGTCCCGTGTAACAGGGGGCGAGCCTGTTGCCACTTTATTGGGACCACCCCACACACACACACAAAAATGATATCAGTGTGCGGGTTTCCTCACGATGTTTTCCTTCACCGTTTTGTATCTCGCTGTTGTAACTAAAGTTCACAAATGTACATAACTTAAATATTAAGTCATCGGTACATGCCGAGGTTTGAACCCGCGACCTTCGGAATGAAAGCCGCACGCTCTAACCATTAGGCCAGCGAGCTACTTCAAATATAGTATTAGGTTTAATAAAACTGTTAATCAATTCAAGATTGCTGAAATCATTACATATATTAATACTAACAGTTCCCAGTCTGCTTATAGTTGAAACTTGTCAGAAACCTTCCCGCCTGGCTCATCGGACCTCTTCCAATAAATAAAACCCTAGCTCTCTCTTTGGAGAAAGAACTTTGTAAAATCCATACTTAGCTGACCTCTAAATGGCAGAAGCAATGCCTATACCAAATTTGGAATATTTATATCTAATACCTTGGGAGATCTCGTGATGAATGTATCTCTAGATACCTCCAATATATATCTAAACAATGGGCGGTAGATACATTTTGATATTTTATTTTGAAAAGATACTCTTCTACCGAGAGCAAGTCTGGATTTACGGTGTTCCGTACACTAAAACTGCTTTGCTGGTCCTGTTCGTAAAGCCCCAGAACCGGAAGAACCATTTAATCGCCTTCTGCATTAAGGTCGCTTACTTTAGTCTTATTCTTATTAGCCTAAGACTACAGAAAGAAATATGGAAGTATCTATACAATATCTTTACTTTCTTATTTATATATGTATATATATAATTTATGACTTGATAACTTAAATAATATATTATTACATTAAATAAGCGGTATATGAAATATATTATATATTAAATTTAACTGATAATTTTGATTTTTTTCAATACCACGCAAATTTTAACATGCGACAGTTTGTTTAACTGTCTGAAGGAGTTACTGCCGTTTTCTGCTCATCTTTACTACTATGATTACTTGTACCATTGGTACATGGTACATAATACGGTTCTTTATCAATATCACTATCGAGTAGATTACAAAATTTATTGTCATCGGAGTCATTATAATTTAAAAGTTATTCATTTAGTTTCTCGATCTACGGAGGAGTAGAACTCCGGTTTACTTGGACGGATGCCTTCAGTTTTCAGAGGGTTTGCTTGAACTTGAACATATAAAAGTTCATCGAATACTTCGGTTTTAAGTCTACCTTCAGTCTTGTTTCGTTGCAATCCAATTTTGTAGTACATTGCAAGAATTCAATAATTCCCATAGACATCATCACACTAATTAACAATAACATGTAAAGAAAACATTTTCTTTATATTATTATCTATGCAACTACTCTAAAGTTACAGTTAAGTAAACAGGAATGAAAAACCGAAATTACTACGGAACGGTTTATTTACAGTTATTACTTACTACACACATATTAGCTTTGATCTACATAATAAAATGTAACCTAGAAAAATCTTTAATTTACAATTAACAGTAAGCAATTAAGTTAGTACTTAATTGCTTACTGCTTCATATAGATATCATCGTCATCATCCGAAAGACGTCCACTAGACATAGGCCTCCCCCAAAAGGGGGATTTGGGCCATTTACCACCACGCTGGCCCGCGTGCACCATTAGCACATGAGGTTGGCTTGGGGTCTCTGAGTTGTTGTGCGGAACCCGTTACACCCCTTCTTATATATTATATATACTAGTGTAGTAACGAGTAAGGGAGTACAAATATGTATTATTAGCGATATTTAAAATTTTTATTACATATTCATCAGACTACAAGAGTCCAATGCTAAACATGGTCTCCTAGAAAGATCTTTCTCTTTCTCTGTCTCTCTCTCTCTCTTTATATATAGTGGCAAAATATGTTCACAATTTCTTATAATGAGGCCCTAGAACGAAAAGCCTATTTGCCGAGAATATTCTAGTTCTCATATACAGCAGGAACAACAGCAGTAATAGCAGCAGTATGACATTTTTTTTTACTTTACTTTTTGTTCACCCAATGGTAAGTGATACGGCTACCCATCACAATGTGGTTTCATCAGCTGTTCCTATACCTGCATACCCTTGTATAGATGGTGGTATCGTTAGCATATAACTGTAAAATGGAAGGTATAGTTATACTACTGGTGATTTTTTTTTCTACTAAGCGACGAGACGTTCACTTGATGGTAAGTGAGTCGCTCACCCATAACAACGTGGCGCCACATCGTTCTCGTCGCCTTGAGAGATTAACTGTTAGATCTCGTTACCCTAGTAATTACACTAGCTGGAGCGCCCGTCAAACCGGAACACAGTAGTACTGTTTGGCACAGAAATAGGCGCTGCTGTGGTACTTACCTAGACAGTCTCCGGCAACAGAGACTTACCACCAGTATATATCATTGTTTCACGTGTTTGTCGTTTATAACATAAAGATTCAATAAAAAAAAAAAACTAATCAAATCTCGAAAACATTTCACTTCAGTGAAAGTAAAATAGACTAATTTCGTGTTAATACACTACCGCTGGATATTATATCTTGTTGCGATGAGTTTAAGATCATTATGAAATCGCTTTACGAGGTGCCGATGGTTCGGAGCTCGTTGAATTTTATTTCTACATAAACCTTGTGCAACTCGCGTAACTCTTATTTTGTAGGCCATAAAGGCTATAATTCATTGCATAATGTGATAAAATTGTTCTGCGTCGTCACTTGTAATAAAAACTTGACTGCGACGTAGTAGTGTCTTAAAATTAACTTAACTCTTTATCTTAACAATGAAATAGAACAATTTTCTACGATATCAAATTGTAATAGGGGGACCGGAAAGTAATGTCGTTTCTGCACATGCCAATACTTGATTGTCATTTGTCAGCTCATTGTTTTGTTCAGAGGCGTACCAAAGACATTGTGAGGTTATAGTGATTTCTTTACTTATAGACAATTGAATTACAATTTTTTTTTGTAATTTTGGGTAAAATGGCCAGCCAAATACCAGAAGAGGTACACATCCGGCATTGCATGCTCTTTGAGTTTCGCAAGGGAAATAACGCAACAGTTGCTACCAAAAACATTTGCGATGTTTATCCAAATGCACTGGACATTCGTAAATGCCAAAGGTGGTTTTCCAAGTTCAAATCGGGTAATTTTGATCTTTCCGACTCGTATCGATCAGGAAGACCATCAGCGTTAGACAACGACGTGTTAAGGGCGGAAGTGGAAGCAAATCCGTGTCAGACGATCGAGGAATTGTCAAACAGTCTCAACAAACCTTGGTCGACCATCCAAGAACATTTGAAGCAGATTGGAAAAGTAAGCAGAGCAGGTGTTTGGGTCCCGCATAATCTGTCCGAACAGAATAAGGCTAACCGATCAATCACATGCAACTTATTGCTTCAACGACACAACACAGAAGCGTTTTTTGATCGCTTGATCACAGGAGATGAGAAATGGGTCCTGTATGATAACCCAAAACGCAAAAGGCAGTGGCTCTCTCCAAATGAAATCCCTCGGAGTACTGCTAAGCCAGGTTTACACCCCAAAAAAGCGCTTTTGTGTGTTTGGTGGAGTATTCGCGGCATTGTTCATTTTGAATTACTGAAGCCTGGAGAAACTGTTACTGCAGACCTCTACAGCGAACAATTGCAGCGAGTCAATCAATCTTTAATTGAAAAGTGGCCAGCGATTGTCAACCGAAAAGGCGTCATTCTCCAACATGACAATGCAAGACCGCACTGCGCAAGGCGAACTCTAGAAAAAATTAATGAATTGGGGTGGGAAGTGCTGCCTCATCCACCATATTCGCCCGATGTTGCACCATCGGATTTCCACTTATTCCGAGCGCTGCAACACTTTTTAAGTGGCAAAACATTTGCAAATTTGGATGATATCCACAATGCCATCTCTAGATATTTTGCCGAAAAACCAATTAATTTTTATCGATCAGGGATTGAAAATTTACTCACTAGATGGCAAAAGGTTATTGACAATGATGGGGAATACATCATTGATTAAAAATAAAGACTCGTTAAAAATGTATGCGTTTGTATTTAGCGTAAGAAAACGACATTACTTTCCGGTCCCCCTAATACATAGATTTACTGTTTCTGTAGGTATGCCGATAAATGAAAATTTAGCTCTGATTAGGATATTTACACTTCATCATATTGTACTTGTTATTATTACTGGTGGTAGATATCTGTTGCCGGCGACCGTCTAGGAATCACCGCAAATCCTATTTCTGCCGATAAATATATTTTTTTATTAGTTCTCCCTGCGTAGGTTGGGTCAGGGCCGTTATTTGTCTATGTTACATTTACCATCAGTTGCTTAATTTACTTATTTCTAATTCCTCATTCTCATCTTCCTTTCTCTCATCTTATATACTTAGTTCTTCTCTTTCATACTTCTCATCTCTATCTTTCTCCATCCCATTTCCTTCTTTTATACCTCTCGCAATAAATGAAGACCGAAGTCGCTGCTTGTAACAATCATTCCTTTTTGCTCTTCTGCTTCTTCTCCTCCTCTATTTACATTATTTTTTTTCCATTTATTTTTATTTTTCACATATTACAGTTAATTATTTTTACTGTATCTTTTACTTTTCCTATTTTTATCACATTCCGATTTTTTATTATTTTTTATTCTCTATCACAGTTTTTGTTTTTATCTATTATCTAATTTATTATTTTTTTCCAATATTTTAAGAATGCTTAGCGACTTCCGTCCTCACTCATTAGAGAGACAATGACTTCCATGTCTACCTTTTTTCCTAATTCTATTTCTAACTCTGACCTCTCTCTCCCAAATATGGGACAGGAAGTCAGGATGTGCGCCACGGTCTGGTCCACCGCCGGGTCCCAGAGGCACGCGGGACTCTCCTTGAGCTTGAACCTGTGAAGGTACTCGGAGAATCCCCCGTGCCATATATATGAAACATATATATATAACAATGGATAAATATATTATATGTAATAACATATACATACGTGTACATCATCGACATAGGCTACCCCCAAAGATCTCCACATCCGATTGATCCTGCGCTGCCCACATCGAGCTGCTTCCCTCAACCTTCATCAGATCGTTGGACCAATTAGTGGGGTACCTGCTAACACTGCGTCTTCCGGTACGCGGTCGCCATTCGATGACCTTGGTGCCCCATCGGCTGTGAGTCCTTCAAATGATGTGTCCGGCCCATTGCCACTTAAGACAAACAATTTTTTGGACTATGTCGGTGACCTTAGTTTTCCTGCGGATCTCCTCATTTCTAATTCATTCAAGGAAATCACGATCAAAGCCCTTTCAATTGCTGCACGCGTAAATGAAGACTTAGAATGACAAGGCCTGGTCACGAGTACTCTACCCAATAAAACCCTCACGGTGGTCTCTCTCAGTGCATTAGGAGGGGTTCCGGAATTTCCTACGGAACGCACCGGTGCCCATTAGCTAAAACATCCCACGGAAGGGCAAAGCCCTCCTTAACACCTACGCTGTGCTATGGCAACTACAAACAAGACCAGCATGCATTTGCTGCCATCCTAAGGCTCGCTTATTGAGCTCTGAGGGCCCCTCAAACCCACGAACCCGGAACCCTTTTAATCGCTTTTTAAGACAACCCTTTTAGTCGCTTTTTATATATCACGCCTCGTTCCCAGTGGGGTAGGCAGAGACCACCTCTCTCCACTTCCTTAAGACAAGCAGGAAATAAACTAATCCTATTCTTAATAGCCTGAGACTACAAAGCTATCTATATTACATTAACAAATGATTATCAGTTGTCATATTGTTCTATGAAAATGATTTAGGTGTGATTAGATACTTTTTCTGATTCACGATTGAACAATACATCAATAATATGTGGTTTACATGGGTACAAGCACTTACGTACGACGAAAATTTATCGTTTCATTAACAACGCGCATAACTTTCTCATTCGCAACAGACTTCCAACTTCCGCATACAATGCGAAAAAAAAACCGGTTCACAGTACAAAATATCGATACTATTATGGTAAACTGCGATTGCTGCGTCAATATAATACAATGAGTACATGGCTTCATTGAACTTTCACGTGCCGCAGGTACATCTCAATTTGTGAAGAAAACTAGTGCTTACAGGTATCCCAAGATTTATATCATCATTTTCATGTACTTAACACCTTTATAATACATACATACATACATACATATATATCACGCCTCGTTCCCAGCGGGGTAGGCAGAGACCACCTCTCTCCACCTGCTACGATCCTGGCACACCTCTCTCGCTTCCTCCACTTTCATAAGCGTCTTCATGCACGCTCGTCGGTTGCGTGTGCTTTATAATACACGAAAAAATATGTTTTTTACCCCTTCGTCTTCGTTTAAATATCTAGAAGTCTTACTGTCTTACCTTGTTACTCTATTACAATATTAAAGTCGAAGTAAAAATATTTGTAGTAGAATATTTAGTATATTTAATAATGAAAATATAAAATCCTTTTAATCAAGCACTAAAGATAAATAATTTTGTTAGACCTAGATCCTAACCTTACTCCTATAATAAACCGACAAAAGCGAGACTTAGGTTCCGGCTCATGACAGCTCCTAGCAGTTGATAGTCTCCTACTAATTAATTGCTGGGTCTTCTGTAGATGCAAGACTACAAATGAATCCTTGGAAATAATATTCTAGCAGATTTTAATGAATGAGGTGAATTACACACAGATTTTAAAGAAATAATTAAGATTTATTTTACTTACAAAGATATTCGTATTTTATGCTATATTAATTATTATAACGAAAAGTATTCCGCTATTTAATATATTATATGTGTTTATATAGGTGATATCCAGAGATTAATTGATTAATCATGAGATCTATACAGCTATTAGATGTTAACACTCAAATTTTAGTAGAGATGTTTCTTCTGCTATTCAGAGGTCAGCTAATAATAGATTTTACAAAATACCTACCCCGAAGGGAGTTGCGGCGGTATTACGCAAAGCGGGTGGGAAAAAAGCCTTTTCTCAATAAACATCATAAATATTTTTTATTATAGCTAAAGAAAAAAAGCAGTAAGTTCTTTAGTAATTTACTAGTGTTACATGCTTGTTTGAATTTGGTAGTGTTATAAATAAAATGGCGGTGGTTACATGAAAATGTATGGCGGTGGACGGAGAATGAATGAGTGTTGATTGGGGGAGTTCTTTTTTTACATAGTGTCAGCGGGCTTTAAAATATAACGCAATGTAATATTTCTGTATTAGTTTTTTTTTTTTTTGCTATAGTGAAATAGTAAAATTGTTCATTAAAGAGTTAACTTATAGTGGAGCATGCAAGACCACCTGCAGAGCTTACCCTTGTTAGGATCAGCCAGTCGGACGGAAGAGTGACGTAAATGGCAGCAGTTTATGTTATTCCCTACGGAATCGAAGTTCACAAAGAATTTTTAAATTCAAGCCAGTTGTTAGTGAACCTGATTGCACCGGAAGGATACAATATTTACCTACTTATAAATTTACTAAAGAGTAAGATCGTGATAATATTGAGGTTTTAAAAAAAAATCACTAAGCCTAAATACCACTATGGCTAGAATCAAATTTTTTTCGCGTAATCAAGATGTAAAAGAGAGCATTAATGATTACGTCAAAGCTTTAAGATTATTAAGTTAATTTTGTGATTTCCAGCATCTAGAGAAGATGAAGTCATAAAAGATCACAACGTATATGGGTACGCGATGGTCCCCTCCCTGACACGTTTGATAAGGCAATTAAAATGTGTTAAGGGAGCGAAATTTCCAACGAACAAAATCGTCATGTTGAAGAGATAAACTCATATGAAAATAAAAATATTAATACAAACAAATAAAAATAGAAGTGGTAATAATAAAAATGTAAAGTAATTGAAAGAAAAATAAAATCGAAAAAGTGAAGCAAATTAGAAGAAGGAGACGCAGAAGAAGAGTGTGCTACAGGGGATGATTTGTTTCAGGATCCCTCTTCTTCCTAGAAAAATGAGACAGTCTTCACAATCTAGAGAGAAGGAACTGGAATACAGAAGGAAGAGATGAGAAGTTTTAAAGAACGAAATGAGTATGATAGAAAGTAGAATGAAAGATGAGAGTGAGAAAATTAGATATATGAGAAACTGGTTGTAAATGTATGTGAGTAAAAAAGGCCCTGATCCAAAACACGCATGGGGAGAACATGAGAACATGGACACGAACTCACATGAGAATAGCTGTGCAAGGTCGGCGCACCAGGTCCTCGACGCCTTGTATAGTGCGCAAAGTGGCTGCGGGCGATTGCAACACATGCAACCTGATCGATATTAGTGTAATAAAATAGGCCGTTTTCGAAAAAGTGTCCAATTAGACTTGATAGGAAAGTGTTTGAACTAAGTGATGCTGGTGATGACGACAATGAGCTTTACGTTTCGACGCTCGAAAAATCATCGCACAAAGACATTAACAGTAAGTGGTACGAATGATTATATTTAGCTCGAGATGGTACAAGAGTAAACTTTAAATTAGACATCGGACTGATCTAAATGTAATATCTATAAAACGATTTCTAGATATAGGTTATAATGTATGTTATATACAAGTAGTACCATAAGGGCACATTCGTTCCGTGGCAATCAGTTGTCTATCGCAGGTACATGTTTTATATCGTATTGTTACTTAAACAGGTTGTATTTGCTTACTTTGTTATAACTCACGATTGTCAGGATATATTAGGTAAGAACGCATGTGAGCAATTGAGCTTAATAAAACGTTTTCTTTTCTTTGCGGTAAACATTGATAACTACAATGATCTTTAGGGATTAGGTTAATTACCAGTAAAATATTAAACAGTGTTAGAGTCAAACGCGACGCCTTCTGTTAGCTCCGTACGAAAAATTCCAATTGGGATCAGGGAAGATTCATTAAAAGTTTGAATTTTATGGTAGATATGAGAGTCATAAGAAAAGTAACACATCCGATATCATGGATCAATGCTATTGTTGTTGCTACAAAAAAGGATAGAGTGTTTACCCATTCCCCTGGACTAGAACGCCGTTGAACCGAGTGAACCGTCTGGCACGTCGCCCTCTGCCTAC
Source organism: Troides aeacus (assembly GCA_033220335.2). NCBI lineage: Eukaryota > Metazoa > Arthropoda > Insecta > Lepidoptera > Papilionidae > Troides > Troides aeacus. Next base: position 5,650,186 of record CM067294.1, on the reverse strand, counting down.
GGTGATGTACATTGCTACAAAATTACAGAGAAGTAGTTTCTTTAGTAACCTGGACGTTAGATCTGAATTTCGAATGAATGAAAGGGCAGAATTATGTACCTTTTAGATAGTACTAATTTTTGAGACTACCTTATGGTATTCATTCAGCTTCGTAGGTTTTTCATGCAAACGTCTGTCAATTACTAGAGAACTTAGATGATGTGGACTCATTCATAAACAATTTAAATGTGTGAGGGTTTACGAGAGAGGAACATGTTTGTAAATTAAAAGCTTTGCTGTAAAGGGCAAGACAAATTGGAATGAGCTTTAATAGAGACAAATGCGAATTTTGCGTTGGGACATTTATCTTGGTCATTCATTTAGTGCACGTGGTATGCACATTGATTACAGCAAATTACGATCCGTAAGAGAGATGCCAGTGCCAACTGACATTTATTCTCAATTTTTCAGAAATGAAACAATATTCCAAGATGAAAACGTTTATTAATTTACTAACAAAAGTCTAAATATATTAAAATAAGCTCTTCTCAAGTTCAAGTTTACTAGTCAAGTAGTATATCGCCCGTATGATCAAACGCAGTATCACCTCGAAGTTCGAAAAAAGAGATAAATCATCCGCTCGCCCAACGTCTATCTATATATCGTTTGTCAACTACCCTAGAAATTTCTAGAGAACACCGCTATAAAATTTCATTGAACTGCTTTTTCAGGTGCAATAGCGATTAATTATTACCGATACCACATTGTTTATTCTAATCTCGCTACGGATTACCTGACACGGGACACATCTCCATCATCAGCTGATAGACGTCCACTGTTGGCGATAGGCCTCTCCGAAAAACCTCCACATACAGTCAGCATGACTTACGGTACCGCTGGGCATTAGAAGCTGTCGCAAATAAGGGTTCATTTTGGGGGATTTGGACCATTGCCCATTACTCAAGCCCAATGCGTGTTAGCTTTGAGCCTCGCTTGTTGATTAGCAGGGTGCACCGTGAGCAGGTGAGGTTGGATTGGGACCTGTGAGTTGTTGTGTGAGGCCCCTTACACCTCACGCGATAGGCCAACCAATATTTTTGTAAAATATTCTCGTATTAAACTCGATCGCAATAATTTTTGTAACACAAGTTTCACAAAATATACTAGTCTATACCTCGGGAACTAGGCATCAATCAGCGTTAATTATCTTTGGTATAGTCTCGTATCCTCACCTTCTTTGGTCAAGTACACTACCAAGGGGACAAAGCTATTGAGCGACTTGTGGTCCAGAAAAAGGTTGAGGGTACCGGGCTACGAGAAAGATCGTCTAAGTGGTGGACTCATCAGGTAAAAGCGGCAGTGAAAGGTTCATCATCGTTATCACTACAAGAATGACCGACGATGACAGATCAGAGAAGAGTGGCGGCGTGTTGTGAAGCTTGCCACTAATACTTGAAAGTTTGACGAAGAATATTCTGGCAAGAGTGACACTGACGAAGAAGTTTAACAAAATACTTTGAAATATTATAAATTTTTATTTTCCTACTGATTAGTTGAAGTTTTCAAATAAAAAAAATATTTTTAACCCTTCCACCACCGCAGTGGTAGAACAGGTCGCTTGGTTAAATGAAAAGTTGTTTGCAGTAAGAAAACTACTATCAGTATGTGGACCGTGAGATCATATCTATGGTAAAATTGAAAGCAACGATGCAAGAGATACTAAAGCTAATTATTATTTTACATTAACTGGGAAACCTAATGTCTATTATTATTTACACGATTTTTTTCTCCGCGAAGCAATGAAACATGCTATACGTTCACATGATGCTATAAATATATGATACGCGTGCTCAATACAATGCGACATAGGTCAGGACAACATAGTAGAATGGTTACCTCTCGGTTTACTGGAGCTGTTCTTCCGGTTTGAAAGGCGCTTAAGCTAATGGAATTATTAGTGCTTCCATTAGCTTAAGCGCCGTTCAAATCGGAACACAGTAATGTTTTTACACCACTGTCTTACCTCAGGAATAGATCTGCGGTAGAAACCTTGATTCTCCAATCGAGACCTACTACCAGTGGAGCTCCTCATTTATATTTTTACATATAAGTAATACTTTCACTTACTGTATTTTTAGAACTGTCCCATATGGGTCACATACAAACGACTGTCGCATTTTAAACAAGGCATATTATACATATACATATATGGTATACCTCAGTTTGAACAGGGCACCTAATAATGATGATGATATGATACACGGTGCTAAGAATTTTAATTGAAGAATCACGTCGATAATATATATAATATATTTACATATTATCTTAATATGTAATATAAACGATGTATTCTTGAGCTAAACGATATCTTCACCCAGAAGATTTAAAAAATATTGTAATCTATATATAGATATATTTTCTTTTCTCCACTAATTTTTATACAAAAACCCTATATACTTCTCTATAAACAATTATTAGGCTACCGTTTCTTAAAACATGAAATTTCTTATTTTAATCCTGTTAAAAATAATCTTTCCAAAAACATCTTTCTTTCGTACTTCTATCATTTTACTTCCTAGTACTGTAACACTTTTATTCATATTTACTTACGTTCGATACTTACCAGTATTGAGAATAAACTTAAGTTGAATGATGAATGGATAGAGTGAAAATAGGATAGAGTTTCATCGAATCTACTTGAGCAGCTACACAAAAGCGATACTATGAAAATATAAAAACCGGAATATTCTTGATACATCTTTTCTGAATTTCATAATATTTTGATATATTTTTTCTTATTTACAGAAACACCGTTAGAAGAAGTAACAGACGCACTGTATAACAAGGGTGTAAAATTTTTGATGGAGCACGATCTCAAGTTGACGCTACCGGAGCTGTTCTTCCACGGGAGCACGTTGAAAGTATCACCGAGGGCTTTAACTAATACTGGCGCCTTGGTGCACATAGATCTGGAACCGAAAGAAGGCGACGTCGGACAGGGGAGGCTATTTTTTCACAAGATAAGTACGTACAAAGTTCATTCAACAACATTTAGATATAATAGTATTTTTTAATGTAATGATAAATAACATAAACAATTCCCAAATTGACACTTCATCTTCATCAGCAGTAGATAGTCGTCCTCTGCTGGACGTAGATAAAGATTCCGATGAAGCATTGACTGGTGCGAAGATTGAATCATTGAGAAAGGTGTATTTCCAATTGACGCTTAGATCCTTTTTTTTTATTCGACGATACGAACAAGCCATTTCCCTGATGGTAAGACCTGGCTTTAACAACAGGATTCTGGTTTAGGCACACAACCACAGCTGCAGTACATTGTGCTCGTGGTATTAATATAAAGGCTGCAGCTACCCATTGAAATCAGAATAGCAATGTTTGCACATTACTATTTCATGTCAGAAATAGGAAGTCCGGTGGTAATCCACATGGTCTTCAGCAACAGAGACCTATCACCGATGAAGTTCTTCATTTATTATTTTTATACCATCATTAACATTTGTTTATAGAGAAATATATCAAAAAGAAACTCGTGATGGCAGCTCTAGCAATAATACTTGTGGTTAAGTTGATAGCATTGAAGTTGATATTCGTTCTGCCATTGATCTTGGGCGTGACCACTGCGAAGAAGATGTTCCTCAAATTCCTACTGTTCCTGTTTCCGGCTTTGAGTCACATATTCAAACTCTGCTCGTGGTATCACCAGAATTATCACACGACTAAATATCACCACCATCATCACTTAATAACACACCATCATCATAAGGTAAATGATTTTTACTGTTTATAGGTTTTTATAGAAACACTTTTTTAATTTAACCAAATTCTTAATAGTTTTTCAATAGAAATTCAACTCAAGTGTTTTCTTCTTGATTGTTATTGAACAGAATTTAAATCAAAAATCTGATATTGGTTTAGCTCTTCATCATTTATGATGATTATCATTCAAGTGATTACCTTCGGAGAGAAACAATGTCATTGAACTTTATTAATTACTTTATATACATAAGTAGAAATAATTTCTAATTTATTAACAGTTTTCAAGTTGAAGATTATGAATAAATTTGCAATTTCTATGTTCCCGTTTGACAAATTTCCATTTATGAATAAAGTTGTTCAAACATCGGGTCGGTTTTTTTTCTCATGCATATCCGCTTTCACAGTTCGATAGAAACTTTCTTAACCGTGACAACATATTACTTTATGTAACCTTTAACGTTTCGTCATCTAATAAAATTGATAATAACACCAATTAAAAGTTGTCTCGATTTACAGGCGCCGTACGCACCAGCTTACAGCCATCCATCACATGCTGGATCTGTCGTTGTGAAACCTCATGTTGAGCATCAACAGAATCTTGATTACAACACTCAGGATTGGGAGCTCTCCGGACCCGGACTTGGCAGCGAGTGAGACCATTACCTAATCACATCTTTAACATAATTTGTTGCAAATAGTTTTTAAGGAAATTCAACTTAACTGCTTCCATTGCACGAACGAATGTTTCTGGTACTATTAATGCCATATTTTGTAGAGTGGCTAATGGTATAAAATTTTATATTATGGCTAGATTATTCTAGGCGAGCGTAGTCTACGAATCAATGCCTAATGATCACTTAAATCCATTTGAAATTTAGGTCATGCCCATTGTAGAGTAAAGATCCACTGAGACCTTCATTCTAATTACCATCGATACAAACTAAGCCTTGGTAGGGCATATGAAGAAAAACTTATCTTCGGATACATCGTATGGCAAAACAATTATTATACGTCTTATATAGATAATGAATAGTTATAAATTACTGTTTACTGAATGTAGATATTTTTTTTTCATAGATATATTGGATCCGATATACATCGCAATGCCATAGCTAACTTCAAGCCACAAGCAAACGATATCAACGATATAAATGCTTGGGGGCTTGGGCTTCCGCCAGGTAAGATAACAACTTTGTTTACTGTTCAAAAATTATTTAATATATATTTTTTTACTACTACTTCTATTGTACTTATATGCTGATTTTATGTTTTAATTCTGCGAAAAAAATAATGTGTTTTTTTATTTCTACCTTCGCACATTTTTAACTCCAATATTATTTTCTCACAAATTTCCAACTTCAAGAAAAATATTGTTATAAACTAACTTATAGCTATTGCTTACTAAGTTCTGTATATATAGTATTTAAGTTAAGTAAATATTTATAATATTGCAAGTGTAATTCTTTTTTCTCCTCAAAAAAACTTCTTTCTGTTAAAATGTTAGAGAACTATTCACAGTCAGTTAATTCTAATTTACCAGTTCTAAGTTTTCAAATTGTATCGATCATATACCTTCCTTTTTAAGGTATTTGGATTTAGGTTTTAGGTTTTTGACTTTTTTTAGATATCTACCTACATCATAGTAGTTAGTTTTGTACAGATCTATAATAAATAATCAATTTACAGGTCAAGCGCTGAATGTTGGTGAATACGCGAGTAGTAACAACGCCGTACCAAATGTGGTTGCACCCAACACTGGACAAAAAGTTCTTGCCGGCAGTGCTGGAAGGTATTTTTGCTATATATTTTCATAATAAAACAACGGATATGATATATTTGTAAATCTAAAACAATCAATTCGTCAAGAATGTTTACTAAGTTCACACAATTAGTTAAGACAGTTAAACACAACTAAAGTTATTAAAGCGTCTTCGCCCTAAGTTATGTTTAACTGTCTCTATATTTCAGTGGCTAATCGCTAGCCTTCTAATAAATGTTTCCTTAGTTTGGTTTTGGTTTAAAATGTTAAAGGATTTGATTGGTTGCAGGCTTTTTTTAAGCCCACCTGGCTAACCATTATTCTCTTAAATGACATCTGTCTTCATAACAATATTGTTGGTCTAAATATAAACATATCAGAGCCGGAGTATTTTGGGCGAGCACTCCTTATTATCCAGAGCCTTTTTGTCACTAAACACGACTTAAAATTGAAGAGAATGAATATCTCTTTATAGACAAAAAAATATAGTTTTGCTGCTGTGGTAGAAGTGTATCGTTCAATTTTGTATAAACTCGGACCTTAATCAACTTCATATCATATTTTTTACTACAAAGCAATGAGCAGTTCTTATATGAAAATTAACAAGAAATTCCATTTAAATTTTTTTTTGTTCAACCAAAGTTTTGAATATATTGAAATTTGTTCAATTATGAAACAGAAAATTTTATTATTTTCAGACCGGTTGGACCTCCTAATCCTTACTACAGAAATAAGAAAGCAACAGCGAGAGATCCAGAAAAGGAGGCACTTGTATGTTCAATCCAAATTATCATATGATTTTTTTGTTTATTTTAAACATACATATGATTACAACTGCAAAAGAAAAAAATGTATTAAAACATGTTATCGAATTTTCCTTCTTCTTAAGTTTTCTTGTATTGTAGGTAAACTCTTCTCGAGTCGAAAGTGAATAATGCATTCGTAGATACAATGATTTAAGTTATGAATTTAGATTAAAGAGAGATAATTCTCTCTTTACAGATACGAGCAGCATCCCTTGCGGCCCGTGCTCCAGCGTCTCCAGTCAGAGATGAAATACTTAGAGTGTCACAGGCGAAACTGACGGAAACCAATCGGGTTAAAGCCGAGACTGAACTAGTGCGACAACAGCAGGAAATACTAGCTGCTCAAGATCCGGTAAATCTTTCTCTATATTACAATTCCAATTCAGACTTTTATAGCTCATATTAAGGATTCTATCATTATCTTATATATACAAAATTGTTTTTTAGAGAAAAGTATAAAGAACTAACTTCTTATATAATAATAACTAGCTGTATCACGTTCTGATCTGATCTTAGCTATCCTATACTCGGAGAAAGCACTATTTTTCCAAATTTCAAGTCTCTGTCTTATGATTTTAGAGATATCATGATGAATCTCTACATAGGTGTAATACTCTTAAAAATTTGTACATAAAAAGATTACCCAAAATTATCATGTGATTTAGTACTCATAAGTTTAGATAATAGCAAATGATTCGGACGAGCTATAATTGTGTACCTCAAGCTACAATTTACAATACCTGGAATGATTATTATAATAGTAACAAATAAAACTGTACTTAAATTGGAAGAATAAGTTAGTGATATAATCCTTTTTCAGGATACGATAGCTGCGGAGAAATTCTACGGCGGTTTATTGGAGAAGGTGGATACGGTTCTGATGCCAATGGGTGCGAATGACGTCGGATGCAGGGAACGAGCGATATGCGCGATGTACAACGATCCCTTCAAGCACTCACCGTACAGCAATCTAGTCTCAAATGAACTGAGCAAGTTAGTATCATCATCATAAAGATGTTATTCGATAGTTTTAGTTTTCCGACTTAACTGGACTTAAATCCCTGATTCTTAAAATGACGCCTGTAAGGAAACACCTTATACGTAAATGGTTATTGATCGTTCTAGTTTAATTTCCCTTTTCTACAAATACCTGCTAAAGTACTAAGGATTGTTTATAGCAATCTCCTGGATGGACTATTTAGCGTACTGTTAGAAAGGCCGCAGTTGTTTTCCAATATAATTTCCGTGTGGTCTCCAAAAGCAGACGACTGTAGATTTTAGTAGTTGAAAATCAGAGTAATACCTACTCCATACATATTTTATTATTAATAGGTATGTTGCGAATGCCTAGGTATTAATTGTATTAATAGATATGTTGCTAGCGCTTGTTTTTTTTTTTTAATGAAATTTCTTCTGCGTGTGATGGTTGAAAGGCCCTCCTTTATGTACAGTACATTTACTATCAGTATTTATTTATCATTTTTAACTCATACTCATTCTTTCCATCTTATCTTTTATACTCTGTTCTACTTTCACACTTCCTTTATGCTCTCAGCGCCTACGTTTGCCGCTAAACAGAAATATGAAAAAAAATTAGAGTGCTTTACCTACTGGAGTAACAAGACAGCATGTTATTATGTCTCTTAAGGCGATAAATACAGGATGGTTTTATAGTCAAGAATGTGCCTATAATAACGTGGCGCCAGTTAGGATGATGTATACAGCATCGTATAGTGCTCGTCGCTTTGGACATAAAGTGTTACGTTCAGTTACCGCAGTAAGTTCTCTAGCTACAATGATTTTTAAACCGGAACACAGTTATGTTTGCACATTACTTTTTGTCGGCAGAAATAGGAGTTGCGGTAACTTACATTTTTTTTTTTTTTTTTTATATCGGTGGTGGAAATGCTGTTACCGCATACCCAACGTCCTTTTCAAGGGGGGGGACGCCGGGTTATGTGGGACTCGGGACCACTGAGATGTTGTGCGTGACCCCCATACCCACTAAAACCACCACCGCTTGTCCCGCCATACGCATCCTGGAGACGCCCGGGTTTCAGTCAAGCAACTCTCCGGGCGCCTCCGCGTATGAAACTCCTCCTGGTGGGTGCCCGTGGGGAGCAAAGGCACCCACCTGCCGTCCCGTACCGGCCCCTCGCGGGACCGGCACGTTGGGGCCCCCCGACCCCACAGACGACCGCGCGCGCCCACGACGGAGCGCATGCCCGGCCGCCGCCCTCCCGTGAAGGAATTGGGCAGCGGCCTCCTCTCTCCAGACTCCCCCCCCACTTCGACGAGGGAGGGGGGACAAAAACCAAGACTCCCCCGGGGGACGCACCCCCAAGGGAAACACGACAAAAGGCCCAAAGGGCCACGCCCAACGGCCTGAAGGCCCCCTCACACCGTGCCCCGCTAGGGGCCCGTCGCTCACGGCGGGAGGAAGCGGACGGCGTAGTTCTGCCGCCGCGCTCTCCCGCCGGCCCGCCGCCGCCTGGAAGGTGCGGCAGCGGCGTCGGCCTCCCTCGTGCGCTCGGCGGGCCTCCTTCTGACGCATCACTGCGCGGCAGAAGGAGGCCACCGCCTTCCAAGACCTCTCGCTGCTCAACATACGATCGATTACAGTCGGCAGCGAGAGGTCACTGCCGACTTGCACGACGAGGGAGTGGCGTTGCGGCCCCCATGCCGGGCACTCCGCCAGAGTGTGGTGCGCCGTGTCAATCGGCGCACCACACTCGACGCATTCTTGCGTCATCTCTCTACGAGCCACCTGGTGCAGGTACTTGCCGAAACATCCATGGCCTGTCAGCACCTGCACCAGGTGGAACGTCAAGGCCCCGTACCGCCGGTTCATCCACCGGGACAGGTGGGGCCTGATGGCCTCCACCGTGTCCCGGCCGGCGGCAGGTTTACCTAACTCCGTCTCCCACCGCCGGATCAGGGCGTCATGGGCAACGCGCCTGATCCGGCGGACCGTGGCCGGGTCCGGCCGACGCTCTCCGGCATCCCGCAGGAAGAGGTACACTTCCGCGAGCGACTGCGCCTGTAGATGCCAAGGCGCATCGCCCGCGAGAAGCGTACCCGCCGTCCAGTGCGGTAACTTACCTAGACTGTCTCCGGTAGCAGAGACCAACCATCCGTAACTTTTAAATTTACGATAAATTTTTGGCTAGATAGATAGTTTAATTGCCCACGTAGTACAGATCATATATATACAGCCAAATACTATATTATAAAACACAGATAAATAAAAAATATGTTGACATAGTAATAATATATTTTAGTATATCATTACTGCCGTGTGTACTGCAACCGTACAAAGTATCCGTAGCCCAGTGTAACTGTTGCCACGTAGTTACACATTTTTTTAGCTACTATCTCATTAAGATACGACTATTACTTCGTATAGTGTTTTAGGTTTAATAGATAGTTCACATACACATTAGAAATTACTTAAAAAATGATCAGTTTAAACTTTACGCTCTAAAAGTTTCACTCGGTGATCTATTCAGAACACGTGAAGCTATTTTAAAAATTTGAAAAACCAAATTATTTATACCGTTACACCTGCGTCGTTTCCGGATGAAAGTATATCCCTAGTTTTATTATAATAACATTCCGTTATGGTACTTGACCCTAAATTGCGCCTATCTTTGATGATCTCTATGAAATGAGACAATGACATTCCTCGCTTCACAAATCTTATTGTTTTGGTGAATTAATAGAAAATTGTAGATTCTCTCGAATGAAATGTATTTCACAATTTAGAGATGAAAGTTGTATATTTATCTCCTAGAGCTTTATTGAAACACAAACAGGAATGAGAGTAGGAGGAAACGAGTTCTAGACAGAGTGGAAAGAGCAAGAATACCGATATTACATAAAATAGGAATAGATTAAAGAGTTGATGAAGGACTAAGTAAGACAGACGTTTGACGGATTAGTGACACAGATAAAACTACAGAATCCCTAGCAAATTATCGGAAAGAAAAGTTAGAATCTCTGCGTTGCAACATTCTGTACTCGTAGTCTAGAATATAACAGTAGTTACTCCTCTAGTTTATATTATCATCATCATTTCTTTAGTTAATCATTATTAAAGATATTTATTTTATGTACTTTTACATCACTGTATGGAAGTATTATGGATGTAAAAAATGTCTCTAATGTAGAGTTAAGAATTAACAATTGTCTAAATGAAAACACAGTAGCTTATGAATTCAGCAGAGGTGTGTAAGATATTGGTACGATTTCAACATTTCCTGCTTTCAGCAGCAGCCTTTATGTCCTGTACATGCCTATGACATTAGATTTGCATGTATACTGAGGGTGGACTACTATTATAATTTTTTTGTTTGTTGTATTCTATATATAGTTCATTGTACCTTTGGATTATTAGGCTAATAAACTCGTCCTTTTTTCCAATGGCAATTCGCTTACTTAATATACGTCCAACAAATTCTCTTTTAAAATAGTGAATCGAATCGTGGTCGATAATGCATATAATCTCATGTTCAAACCTTTGCGCTTCTATTTAAATTTTTGTGCCTTTAATATTTATATTTGTGAACCAATAATTTCAGGGAATCCAGTGAGCTGGTGCCTCCTGCGGACAGTAAAAATGCGCTGAGGTATTACAGATACGTACAAGCAGCTAGAGACGGGCAAGAACAGAAAGACTGCGTCGCTCTGTATCCATACTGCAATATAAATTATAAAAAATAAACTAAAAAAAAAACATAACGTTGATACGTTAGAATTATTGTAAAGAAGCTAATTTTAATTTCATATAACTGACGGAAATCAAGTAAAGGTTTATGATAAAGAAAGATAACTTGTAAAAGTTACTTTAAACAAGAATCTTGCTCTTGTTCCCTTTGTATGCATTTTTAGATTTTAATAATGTAAATAGATAATTATAAATAATTTAAATTATTATTTAGTTATACAATTAAACTTATTGATTAACTTCATTAATGAAACATTTAATAGTTATTTAAGTCCATCGAAAATATAAGTAAGGTCATGAATAAAATTCAATATTATCAAGAATTTTAAGGAATTTCTATTAACAGCTACAACCAAACAGCAGTAGCGGATAAAAAGAAATGAAGTATTAGGTTTGAAAAAAAAATTGGCTTTGTGGTCACCTTGTATAATTTTAGTTATCAAGTTTATATCTCTGCATAATGTTTTAATTGAACCCGTGATTGTGAGGCAATGGTATTTATCTTGAAGACGGGTTCGAGTCCCATTAGGTTAGATGTTCTCATGAAGAAAAAATTGGGAAGAAACCTCTCGAGCAAGCATAGTAGATAAATAATCTTAAGAGAGAAGGCTCCGAGTCTTAACTGTGGAATCAATGAAAGGTTCTTTTTGTACCCTTTTAATGACATTAGTTTTAATTTTAATTGTTCTGATATAGTTCTTTAATAACGATGAAGCTGTCCTAACGCCATCTCTTGGTGCTTTTACTTATCAATAGTCGTACATGCTGCTGAAGAAAGATAAATGGCGTTTGGACAGTTTAGTAATAATATGACACATTGTTTTATTATTAATAATAACTATTAATCTAATCAAGATGTAACCTGAATTTGAATTACATAGGAATAATAGTTTTTTTAATAATTTATTTACTTATTTCTTAGAGTTAAGAAAGTTGAACGTTTCTATAAATAATGAATAACAGTGTTTTGTATATTTTTTGTATGCTTTGTTTTACTTCAAACGAAAAAAAATACTTTTAGAAATGTTAATATAACTTCGTAGGTTATTAGTAATTTAGTACAGTCACTAGGTCCATAGAATCTATAAGAAATCAAAGACCTTGCTGCTCAATAATTAGTAACATTAAAATATTAGACGAGTAGAAACACTAACTTTTGTAACTAGAAAAGATTTATAATTTTAACTAGCATTTAATAATTTATTATAGTATTAAGTTATTTAATAAACAATTACTTTTATAGAATAACTGATCTATTCATTTTACTTTAATTAAGAACATTTCAATGATTTTTTTACTCTTACCGCAACGCACTGCAATCGCAGCCTGAGAAACGAATCAGGAACTATGTATGAAAAAAGGTATTAAAAGTGTTTGCCGATATCTTCCATAGATATCTTCTTTCTCTCTATTATAGCAATATTTTAGTCTATATCAAAAGTCTGCAGTAATTTCAATTGTTTGTACTCACATTCATATTGATACTTACTTAAAAGTATAAAGCATTTCATCAGAAAACCATAGCCATGAGATGATCACATCTCTTCTATAAACGAACACCATATTTATAAATTTGATAGGATTTATTTTGGCAAAAACAACGCACAGAGACATCTGATCTGATGAAGCGACGCTGGATGATAAAGGGTGTCTGGCGGCAGATTTATATTTTAAAAAACGAATATCTCAATAAGTTATAAACAGTGCGGGGGGAAGGTGGTGTCATTAGAATCACCGATCGTGCGGATTTCTTAGTCACGATATCGCAGTGGTCGGGTGAGCATCGCGCGTTCGCTATTGAAGCATTTTTCAAGAGTAACGATTCTTACGTACTCGCTCGCCGACAGTTTTGTTCACATTTCAATATTCGACGGATATGCGATGGGCCGAGTGTGAATTTAATTCGTTCGTGGGTGGAGAGGTTCCGCGCAACTGCTTCGGCTATGAACACACCACGGCCAGGACCTAGTCGATCGTCAAGGACCCCCGAAAACATTGAACTGGTTGAACGCAGTTTACGTGAAAATGCACGACTTTCGATACGGAAAATGGCAGCTTCACTGGGACTTCCAAGAGCAATTGTGTATGAAATTTTGAAAAAAGATATGAAGCTTCATCCTTTTAAAATTCAAATAATTCAAGAATTGAAAAAAAATGACTTTGCGTCACGCAAATTTTTTCGTGAAACCATGTTGGAGCGTTTTCGCACTGTGAATTCCATTTTTTGGAGCGACGAAGCTCATTTTCATTTAAACGGACACGTAAACAAGAACAACACACAAAATTGCCGTTACTGGGCTCTAAGAACTCGCAATCCTCGACTGAAGCACCAAAAACCATTACATTGCCCAAGGGTAACTGTTTGGTGCGCTTTATCCACGAATGGGATAATCGGACCATTTTTTTTTTAAAATGCACGGGGCCAAGCGACGAATGTCAATGGTGAGAATTATTGGCTCATGATTTCGAATTTCTTTTTACCGAACCTGCGAGCTCATTCATCATTCTCATCACACACGTAGTTTCAACAGGATGCGGTACAGGTGCGACCGCACACACGGCCAGAGCTTCGATGGATTTGTTGCGAGAAAATCTCCCTCAAAAACTGATTAGTCGCTTTGGGGACATCCCGTGGCCACCGAGGTCACCCGACCTAACTCCAATGGATTTTTTTTTGTGGGGCTACCTCAAAGAGAGAGTTTACGCCAACAATCCGCGAACTGTTGTGGACTTAAAAGAAAATATTCGGCGAGAAATCAGCGCAATTGAACCAAGTTTACTGCAGCGTGTGGCACGGAATACGAGGCTCCGTTTCGAACAGTGTGTGCAACAGGATGGAAGACATTTGGATGACATTATCTTTAAAAAATGAAATCCGCATTTGTACTCTATCTTTTAATGCTTTTAGTAAAATTATATGTCAAACATATTATTTTTTATTTAAATTTGAAAACATAAATCTGCTACCATACACCCTGTAGAACTAGATCGATATTGTCTAGTTATCGTTAGGTACATTTATAGTCTAAGTATTAGTCTAGCTAAAGATTACGATTTACGAGTGAAACAGTAAGCTAAAGAGGCACTTGGTGGACCATATAAAGAAACTATCGAATGTTCGTTAAGTTAGAATATCGTCCAGTGGTGTCCAGGACAGACGATTGCTTATGATAAAGATTGAAGGGATTCCTTTAATGAGTATCTTGATTGCTGTGAAAGTCGATCGAGTGTTATTCTATTCTTTCTATTGCTATAAATACCTTTCTGAAACTTCTAAATCTTTGATCAAATCATTGTTGACGTTATTCAATCTAAACACGCTGATACTGTGCCGTAACTTGCACGTTCGGTACACAATGAACTAAATGAGAGTTCACGTCATTGTAATCTACACTTTACTGGTAAGTTTGATTTGTTTGTTTCATTTTACTCCGCTTAAATTGCAATTAAAATACTCAAAGTAGTAAAACACATTCTTCATGCTTATATTCCTTAATACTACGTCACGTACGACGATTTGAGGTCAGTGGTACCATTTTTGACTATCTTATATCCTGCAAAAGTTCTCTTTTATTTAAATTTGATTCGCACAACTATAAGTGAATATATATTGTATACCAACGCTCGCCATAAAAATAATACATACATAGAAAGTATTATCATCAGTATTGCTAAAATAGGTTTCGTTAACGATCTCAACGCAATTCATAATAAGGTGTATCAGGATTACAAAATTTCGAAACTGCTTTATCCTTTGCTAATTTTTTTATTCTTAAGATACACAATTAAGGAGAACTTAATGCTGTTATAGAATTCTCTGAATGTCTAAACTGGAAGAGAAGAGGTATTATAGGTTTTTTACTTTGGAATTATACATTCACCCATATGTAAATTGAATTACATGTTGTTGATTTATAAAAGTAACAATCACTTATTTTGAAGTCACTTTGAGGAATTTCTTTTTTAACTAAGCGAATTTATAATCAGTGTTCTGTTTGTAAGTAATGCGTGTCCCTATAACAATGAGATGCATAGTAGGAATTCATTGTAGTTTCACAACGCCTGCTGGGTTCCTAAGAAGTCTCGTTACAACGATTTCTTTACCAACAATATTCTTCAAAACGAAAGAGAATAATGTTTGGCCATTGCTTCCTAGCGGTAGACACAGACGACAAGAAAGACGTACTCACTAGTAGATCACTATTTAGTAACCAGTGGTATCGTAGTTTCTCTTCTATTTTGGCACTGATAGACAATGGAACGAATGACTTAATTTCCCCGACGGCCAAGCGGAACTTTGCACCCTCATTTCACCGTGATACGTGATCAAATACGCAATGAGGCGAAATCCTTACGCATTTCATTAGCTTTATAAGTAGAGCCGGTATTAGTACGAGTTTTTGTTTGAAACAAATTTATAGGCGAAAGATGTAATAAACGAACTGCTTAATGAGTCCATGAAAAATTCCTGAAAGCAAAATACAATTAAAACTAGGATATTTCATTTAATATAAATATTGTAGAATTTATGTTAATTACTGAACTAATAATAATGCTCAAGAAAGGTTTCTAAAGAAGTAACACAAAGCTTTAAGAAAATAATTAATTCCTTTTTCCCACCTCGTTGGCCTGGTGCAAGTTTTAGGAGGTCCAAAATATTATAAAAAATATTTATAGGACAAAGCATGATTTTTTCGTTTAAGACACTGATGTGCCACTTCTCCTAATTTTGAGTTAGTTATTAAGATTATGATATTTATATTAAGTCTGTAAAAGATATTTATTTTTTAAGGTAACAACAACATTTCCACGTGTCTCCAGTTACCGCAGAACAAAACGAGGACATGCAGATAATACACTGAAGGCGCTATTAAACATATACAAAATGAATCCTTTAAGGAGTTCCAAAGTGTACGAGGCGTTTTCTAATCAATTGCTTTCAACCAGACCGGACGCAAAGCGCACCGTCTTGAATATTGATTCAAATGAAAGTACAAGGTTGAAAGAAAAGAAAACCGGTGCAAAGTTGAGGCAGATAGAATCAATTATACACCGTACGCAAAAACGCACCACCCGCGAATTTAGAGGTTTCGTCGTCGACAGCAGCACACCAGAAAGCTTCATGAAGAGTTCAATTATAAACGACTTCTTGAGAATCGAACTTTACGACACAGGTGACAAGATTGCTCAAGGTAATATCAAGATATTAGTAAATAATGTCGACGGGAAGATATTTTCGGATACTTCATTAAATAACATTAACACTATCAATCTACAAAACAAAACGAGCGGTAGAAATTTGCATCTAAATTTTCTGGATGATATATCTGAAAGTGCCATTCCAGACATGCCGGACTACACTTCCAATGAAGACGTTATAGTAATGAGATAAGGAAGGATCAATAAAAGCCAACCGCGAGTAGAATTTGAAACTTAAAACATAAGAGACTTTATTTACAATAAAATAAATAATTTAAATAAATAAATTAATCAGAGGTCCGTATTATTTTTAAAGCTTATTGTAAGTTTTTGGTTTATATTTGGGCGGAGTATGCGATTTCTTGGGCGTCTTCGTATGAACGGGCTTGGTAAGGACCGTGCGCATCCCAGCCTGGGGCATGGTGGTCGACGTGATGCTCGACGTGGTGCTGAGGGTAGTGGATGACTTCATAGTTCACAACCTTGGGCTTCGTGAATTTAAAGATGACCATGGCACCTGTAAATAAATCAAATTGATGATCATTCAGATATTATTTACAGCATTTTAAAAACTGAGTTGGAAAAAAATATCTGATATCATAAATGTATTGCTAGGGAGCAATACATTTGCGTTTGTTAGAACGTACCAGAAAGAACTAGAGAGATGAGACCAAGAGTAAGAGCTTTCCATGTCTTAAGAGCGATCATAGCGAGAGCTAGAGGTACCAGAACAGCAGTCTTGAATTTCAATCCGAGGAGGAAAGGCAGGAGCACCTTCTTGATGAATCCATGTTCTGAAAATATAATTTTACGTTAGCATGTAATATTATTTCCCATAAGGACAGACTTTTATAAATTTACGGACTGCTCTTGATCCTCAAAGGCTTGGGGAGCTTGATCTTCTTCTTCCTGCCTTCGAAAGTCTCCACCTCCTCTTCACCGTCCAAAGGCATGGTCAGTTCTGATGGTAAGTCCGTAAGGAGCGACCTTGGCACATATTCGGAAGCAGAACTACTGACAATCTCATCGGGAACTTTCACTCTAATAGAATGAGTTTGGAGAAAGCGGTCTACTTTGTCGAACATGGCGTAAGCTGGTTCCTTAGCCATCCTGGGGTCCACACTGGCATCATCCTCGAGGGTGCCCATCTTAACGATGGAGAGGTTCTCCGTGATCTTGATTTCGTCATCGTTGCCCACTCGGGAAATCCACTCTAAAGCTCTCGGCTTCACACACTCAATTGAATATTGACTCAAACATTCCTTGTAAATATTCGTCACCAGCTTCGAGGCTGGATACTGTGCACTTGCTAGAGCTGCGAGCGATAAAACCACTAGTAATTTCATTTTTCACTGTTTATTCACAATATTTTTTTTTAATTAAATGACGGCAGATGCGTCCGACTGCCGTCCGTCAAGCGGTCACAATGTATGCCAGGGAGGTGCAGGGCTTGGTTTATATACAAGCATTAATACGTGATGTGGTGGCAGAATGTGCCGTGGTGGCTATCTTCGGCGATATACATGCGGGGGTAAGCTCGTGGTACATTTTAATTGTGTTTGTGAGAGGTGACACTGTATCAGAAAACTGTCACTTTGTTGCCTAAGTGACGTAGGATGCCTTTAATTAACTATGAGTATCATGGGGGCGAAGGTGGATACGTACTTAACGAAAAGCCAACCACCAGGGGTAAGAAATTATTTTCATTATTTGTCTATTTATTATGATAGGAATATTTATAGATATTTATGACAAAGGAATCAATGACTACCATTATTATTGTGTATAAACGTAGAGTTTAATTAGTTAGTGATTATTACTAACATTTACAAAATATTTCATTGAGAATACCTATGTATAAATACGAATAGGACGTTATCCATTTATGTTAATATAGTAGGGTCTGTATAAGCCCCCTACTTAGCATCACAAGAATTATACTTGTTAACTTAAGACTATGGATTACAACTCGTTATCCTGGTAGTTTCACTAAAGGGCCGAGACTTACTACTAGTAATATTAAGGTAGGTTTTAGTTTAGGTAATGAAACGGACTAGTATAACAGATTACATTTTTGTTATATTTTACCGAAAGTTCAAGTGAAATGGGAGTTAATATCTTATTTCATATGATTTACATTTGAGCAGCTTCATATTAGACTATATTAACATTGTGCCACCAAGTGACTTATTTGATATCAAGTTACTCCGTTACTTTAGTTTTGAAAATTAGCTATAATACATAAAATTAAATTATGACAAAAATACCGAAAGACTAACATTTCATAATGACCCGTGAGCAAAAGTTTCCTGGACTAGAACTAGGTCTAGAACGTACAGAAAAATCTGCTTATATATTACATTAACTCGGATAACTACTAGGTCTACGGCTTCGTAGCAACACGTAACTAAAGTTGAGCTTTATGAATTTACAGCAATGAAGGCTTAAATGTCTTTATAGCGAAAAATTTGTTTGTCACAAATATACCTAGTTAATAAAATTAAAATATTTACCATAAACTAATTATGAAACCATAATAATGTAATCAATTATGTTGCAATGCATCTTCAAACATAATGTGATAAGTATCCAAAATTTATGCAAATCTAGAATTTTCTGTTAAAGAGTAAAAAAACGTCAAAGTAAAAATAAAAAAAAATTACATTGAAATATTAGACTAAATCATAAGCAGCTAGGTTCTAAAGCGAATAGTCCAATTAGGGTTCAATTGGCCGAAGACCATTTTCTCAGGAAAGATCATCGAAAGATGTCCTACATGATCATAGATAGATCGCGGAAACTCCTACAAAATGCTGATGATCTAAGACTATAGTAATGCAAATATCTTGAATATCGCTATAGGAGTAAGTAAACAACAATATTAACTTAAATAAACATAAATATTTTTATTCTATCTCCATATGTAGTTCAGTTGTACGAGTAAAGTTGTTTTAATTCATTATATACGAGCAGTTTTATCGAAGTTTTATTGCGGGTGCTTCGTGAACAGAATTGCAATATTTATCGATTCTCATAGTAAAGCTTAATTTATACATAATCAATTATAATATATGTGACGATATGTTACAGTTTTAGTCATTAACTTTTTTATATATAAAACGGATATCATATTTGTATTATGGTAAATTGTACTGTTATCCTAAAGAATTACATCGTTAGGATCTTTGTGTAGTACATTATGTTCATTCTCATTTAGGTAACTGGCGGAATCGGTTCTAAATCGACGATATCTATCTAGATAATCTCCGATGGAAAAAATATTTAGTAATATCAATTAAAAATGTTTTTGATACTCTCGTAATAAAAGAAAAATTATATTGTAAAACGAGCGAATGAGTCTAGAACCATAGATAATCGCAGTAAAGATCTAGACCACCCTTAATTTGTCTATCTTACAATCGTAAATTTTTCTTTTTAAAAGTTTTTATAAAAATAAATTCTCTCTTTATAAATCGCTTCACTCTTGTCAGAGTAGTCGTGGTCACCATGTTCCCGTTGGTTGGACAGAACATAGTGCCCGCTTCACGACGTCTCGCCATCTCCGTCTGCTGTCCGTTAATAGGGCACATTCGTGTACCGAAGCGCCCACCGCAGCCTTTACTTGATCTGTCAATCTCATGGGAAATCGTCCCCGTGGTCTTGTGCCCTCGACTTTGCCCTGAACGTTCTATGGAGTCGTTACCCCGCCGACTAATATGCCCGAAGAATTTCAGGATCCGACTGCGCACTAGACTACATAGAGGCTCTTTAATGCCAAGCTCATCGAAATCGAAAAAATAAATTATAATGTCTATAAACATGTTACAATTTTATTTAATTAGGCGACGATATTAGCTTGGCACTCACCTGATGGTAAGTACCATTTGGCCATAGGAACGTGAGTTAGTTAGGATGATAGATATACACTGTACGGTTTTGCGTTCGTCGCCTGATTCTCGTTACCCAAGTAATTACACTAGCTACAGCGCCTTTTGAACCCGAACACAGCAATGTTTGCAGACTACTGTTTGACGGTAGAAATAGGTACTGCGATAATACCGATCTAGACAGTCTCCGGCAATAAAAAACTACCACCAGTATTTTTAGCTGTTTTACTTCAGAGACTAGTCAAAATTGGTTTGAGCTACGAGACGTTCATTGGCGTTCAGTTTTGAACTAGCAATCATCACCATAATCGATATCATTTACAAAGTCTGTTAAGTGACAGTTATATAAAAGAAAGTGACACTTTTAAACCAGTGGCATTGCGTTCGCATTCCTTACGTAATAGAGTCCACATTTCATATGGATTCCTCATTCCGGTCACACGTTTAAGTGAAAGATGTCGCTACAAAACGGATGCTCGAATCCGTGATATGATTTCCAACATCCATCGAGCCTACGCCCAGGTTCGGGACTATATGGAATGGTAATAGAGTTGGTGGATGTAATTGATTGCTGAAGCGATATAAGTACTCTTCGGAAGCGAAGTTTACTCGTTGATTTATGACAGCCACACTAAGCTTATCTGCGATTTAATATTATTAGATTTTCGAGGCCTTCAATAGGTAACCTTTTCTTCACTTGGGAAAATATTTAAACAGCATCTTTAGATAAACAAGAGGTAATATTTTTATTTAAAAGAGTAACGCATACTAAAAGAAAGTAACTACTGACTTTTCATCGATTTTGATGTTAAATAAACATTATATCGCTACATGTAATAACGGGTTAAAACTTCTCCAAATCTATATACATATATTGGAAATAGGTTTTCTTTGTTCGCCAACCATGTGAAAATTAGTGACCATATTGATATGGGAACATAACGATTCAACGCAGAATGTTGTATAAATGGTTATAGGATATTTACTTTTGGAATTTCACAGATCCTTCATAATTTTATTTCTAATTAACTTTTATAAACATTTTCGTTTCGTATTGTTCTGGCGGTAGCTGTAGTAATGGATGCTACAGAAAGTCATTTGCGGTTGCGTTTGCTCTAAAGGAATATTTTAGACAAATTCCAAGTCTAATCTTATGTTAAACAGAGTTATTATTAAACAAAATTGTAAAAATATGTAAACTTCTGAATACAATTATTGTATATATGTCTAGAATTGAGCACTAAACATTCAAAACCAGAAAATAAAATTAAAGAATATTTACATACAGGTATTGACACAAAAACGTGACAGACTACTCCAATAATCTGTTTAGCAGAATGTAAGAGTCGGGCAGTGGGTCGTTTATGTGCAATCACTACAGAATAATATAGTAAAATGTGCAAAGCTTTAGCACTTCACCAACGAGATGTCGCTTTGTTTAAAAGATGTTAAATAACAATATAAAATATTTATGATCTGTAAAAGTACTAGAATTAAAATGATGAAAAACCTATAAACATCAACTCACGCATTTTTGAGAGCGTTGCAATGTACCTGTAAACTACTTATGTAAAAATGTCAATAATAAAGTTAACTAAAGACTATTAGAGGCAATTTCATATAATAAAAAAAAAACTTAAACGTAAGATATTTTCGTAAAATGGTGTTTACAATGATGAATGAAACAGAAATATTTCTTTGGTAAATTTGTATGTAATTACAAATATAGTCCATGACGGCGATTAAACCGAGTTTGATAATGCCATTTAATCTTACCTTTTCATTTGATTATTTTATGTCATTCAAAAGTGTTAAGCGTTGAGTCAAGTAATATTTTTTACATTTTATGGTTGTTAAGAAATATATAAGAGCCTATAATATTATGTGTGATAGCTTTAAACGACACGAATACATAACTTTATGAAAAACGTTGGTACTTGTATTCTTTTTTTGTATCATAAAATATAAAAAAAGAAATATTTGAAATTAGAAGAGGATTATTTAACTTAAGTACTAGTATATAAATATTAGAATTAAATACAAAACTAAGGAATCCGAATTATCTATTAATTAGTTTGACGGCCCGAAGTTGGCTTATTCAGGACGATTTCGCTTCATTCGTCCTTTGAATATTAAACTTGACGATAGCATGACACGCGGAAATAAATCAATTAAATGCGCCATGTTTAGAGCGATGTTTTCTTCGAGCTTTAAACGCGCATTGTAGGTCAATCAATATCGATTAACAGGGTACTTTGTAATCGTATTACTTTAATTGTTATGTACAAATTGAAATTAATGTACCTATGTTATAAAAAATTTTAACATTTTAGATACCTCACCAATCAGTCGAAGCGTCAAAAATCTCGTTTTCTTAGATAAATACTACTTCAACGACTTCCGTGGATACTATGGTAATGCTTATATCCGAAGATAAGTAGGACTATTAAAAGTATTGTGTTTGAGCAGCGCAGTAACTTTTGTGTTAATGTAATTATAAATACATATATATTATTAAAAATAGTTAACAAATTTAGGTGCAAATGAACCACCACAAATTTTATTATTGTATTAATAGTCTAAAGAAACTATTACCAATTTGTTCCCTTTTGGTATTGTGCTGTATTTTTAGATCCACGTAATAATTAATTTTTTTTTTCTTACAGATATTCATTTATCAAACAAATGTTTATCAACTTTATTATCTATGTTGGCTGATCACACACCAAAGACAAGGTATCTTGACGTATGTCATATTTGCAATTAAAAGTACGTCAGTTTTGAGTTGGAAATCGTGAGAAAACAATTTCTATTGTGCTGTTTCAAGTTTTGTCAATTTATTTACCCATTATTCATGACAGTTAATTTGTAACGCCTACAACGTTCTGCGGTGTTTGGGTAACACTAAATGTTTTCACGTTTTTGAAATGACAATGGCGAATAACAGAATACCGTCGGGCCCGAACACGCCTGGTAGCCAGCAAACACCTACACAACCGGGAATAAAGATATTTATTCAAAGGGATTACTCGGAAGGCACAGCTGTTAAGTTTCAGACTAGATTCCCACCCGAACTTGAGGACAGAGTAAGTGAATATGAATACCTTTATATTTTACTAACAGAATTGAAATTTTGTTGAAGTCTGATTTGTAGTGTCTCCATTTCTAATTAGGTTTCGGCTTATTTTTACACAGAAATATATGGAATAAGAATAAATATAAATATATTACTTGTTTCATTTGTATTTTGGTTTCCTTAGTCAAAAATTATTTTAGGTATCCGGATTTATGTAAAAACTTGGTGAATTCTACTGTTTAATTATTTAAAAAAGTCTTAGTAATAATGATAGCATCATAAAAAAATTATAAATTCTGTATTAAGACTAGAATTTTTTTACTTGCAAAAAATTAAGCATATTTATGTTTACTAATAAATAACATAGTGCCCACTATATTCAATTAGTCATTTAATCAATTTTGAATGCTTTAATAATTGTAAGTACAGTCTTTAACATAATATAATCATAGAGCAAGGATAGTATTTGATATTTAGTAATAGTCAAATTAATACATTAGTTTTAACGATTTATTTATCTGTACTGTGTTAATGTTCCAATATGGCGATAACACAATGAAAGGAAAAATATCTTTATTTAGAATATATTCCATTTCATACTTGACAATTTTAGAAAGGTATCTTGCAAGATAGCATTTCAACTATCAAAATTTTATAAAATCTGCCCAGTAACAAATAAGTGAATTCTATTTGATAAAACAAATAATTAACTGCTGTACTATGGTCATAGTTTGTTATCTTTTCTAAATTAAATGTGTTATGATTTCAGATAGACAGACAAACTTTTGAGTACACAATGGAGAGACTGAATGAGCACTTCGAAATGGCTGAAACGGCAGATTGTAGTACATACTGTGAGGGCTGCCTTGCTTGTCTAACAGCCTATTTTATTTATATTTGTACCGAGACACATTATGAAAAGGTAAAATATACAATTTTTTTTTGGCTACTAATTTGTAGGTATAATAAAAGTATAAGAAATATTGTGTAATACTGAAAGCATAATTTTTTTTAATCTCTTAAAGAAAAATATACTTGGGATAGAATTGATAAATTTGATTAACTTAATATTTTGTCATACTATGAGCTGGTCACTATTGATGTATATTGCTCAGGTAGATAATATCACGATGTTGCATATTTTTGGTGAAATGATGATAAGTAACAGACATACATATATATCACGCCTCGTTCCCAGTGGGGTAGGCAGAGACCACTTCTCTCCACTTGCTATGATAAGTAATATAAGTAACAACACTGACTTTACATGTTTTATCTTAAGGTAAGCAGTATAATCTGATGCATAGCGTATTATTCAAAATAGAGCTGCAATGTTTTAGTTGGATTTATTATTTATAATCAAATTTTATATTCTTTGTCTTGATGCTTTATGAAAATAAAAATACAAACTAATTATTCTTCATTTACTACTTTATTACAGCATCTCAGAAAAATTTCAAAATTCATTGCAACACAGAATGAAAGAATTTATAATCCTCGAGGCATACACATAACCGATCCGATATTGAGAGGATTGCGTGTAATCGAAATAACGATAATCGATTTGCCAAACTGCCAGAGTCCGACTGGCAATTCAACAACCACACAGATGAGACACACTTGACCACCACACGAAAACAGGGAGTTCTTCATGTAACATTCGAGGTATTGGTTTTAAACCATTTACTACCTAAACTTTATTAACGATGTGAATTCCTGAAACATCACACAATTTGGGCACAATGTGTTATGGAAAATTTACACTGCGAGACGTTTATTGAAGTGTATTACTGTAAGTTTTTATAACGATTGTATGTGTTAAGTTTATAATTTTATTGATATAAACATCTAGTTCTTGCCCAGTGACTGTATCTTAGTGTATTATTAATTACCGGTAACAAAGCATTCCGCATCAGTGTTTGGATGTAGCAATGTATGAATGTTCTGCGATAGGTTTTCATTGTTTTATCCACACACCCATTACCATCTTCCAACCCTGTTACCATCTGGTGTGTTGCACAACATGTTGCTTTGGGAATTGTTATGTGCAACGGCCAATAGAAGGAACCACTCATTAAGATATGCTAGTCGGTATCTTATATTCGACAGCATCTCAGTTGTACTCTGCCGACTGTCCTGTACCCCCTAATGCTGAAATATGATAATTATTAAGTTTATGGCTCGGACAACAGATTTACTCTTTTTTTATTTATATTAAAAACATCTGAAACATTAATTTGTTTACTTTCAACACTTTATATTTCATATTTCAAGAACATGAGTTTTACTGTTACGAGTATATTAAACTTTTTCTTTAGATAACTTTCCTATATAAAATCTTAATGTTATCATGTTTTTAATTAATAGATCAAATTTAGTTTTTTTTATATGAATAAGATATTTTAGCAGGAATTTTCTTGTTGTTTAAAGTTTGGGTTAGTAAATATATTTAACGAAACGCAATATATTTCACATGATGATCCATTATATATTAATTTAAATACAGAATATATATATAAAAGAATTAAAATAATAAGTTTTTTCTACTTATTGTCTATGAACACATGGCATTGGTTATTAAATTTTAATATTATTTTGATATTGGTTATAAGCATGTATGTTCCTCCTTAAGAACTCCCTCTGCCAAAACACTCTTCCATATATATATATATATATATATATATATTTACAATTGTAATGTTATTTCTATAGATTACATTATCTTTGTCCAGAACTTTCCATCATGGAATAGTTCTAAGAGAAATTGGATGATATTTAAAAAAAATTACTAAATATTTTTAATTATTTTTTTTTTTAAAAAGTCATGACATAATATTATATCCTATTTAAAAAAATGTTGTCTTTGATTTACATGCTCAAAATTAAAAAAAAGGCAACATTTTGTTTTTAATCTTTCACATTAACAATTGCTTTTAATTACCAGGCTATTATAATGACTAAACGTACATGTTTATTTAGCTTTTTTTTTTTTTTTCGTTACCTATTTTTAACTATTTTTAAAACTTTAATTGGCATAAATGATAAACGTTGACTCTTTGGGCGTGGCACCGGATGTATATCGGGTTACATATAGTAAACTTTCAAAAAGGCTCAATGTCAACGAAAAGGTTATTGCATTGTGTGTTATTAGAACGCTAGTTAATAAGGGTTCGCATTTAATTTAGTTTGTATTATCCACGAGGTTAATATACCATCAACGGTGTATATATACTAAGTACGTAAAAATATGTCCGATTGTATATTTTTAAGATTTTTAATTTAAATTGAGATCATTACTAAATTTCGTTATGTTAGATATATATAATCCTTTTAACCGGTATCTATAGCTGACTATGGTTGACTGATTCAATATTTTATTTTGGATATTAATTATAAAGACTAGCACATAACTACGATTTCTTCTGATGGTAAGTGGCTATGTAGTCATTTGATGGTAACGCGCCTTAGTCTAGAATATATGGAGGTGTTATAAAAGCCTCAATTTATCGACTGGTTACCATACTGTGTATATGTATATAATAGTTCATATTTAAATCCCGATTGTCGCTAGTTATGACGTAAGAAATTTTTTAAACCTTTATAGCGGCGATGAATTCGTTGTAAATGTTGCAGAAATTCGTTCTACATGAGTTGAAGTGTCGTTGGTACAATGTTATGCTTCAAGTGATGATATATCTTGTGAGGAAACCGACGGTTCCTAAGAACTTGCGATATCCGCCAAAAAGCACTTGAGCAGCATAACGGATTGGCATTGACTCGTTGGTTGTGTGATATTTTTTACACATCATCACCAGCTGATAGACGTCCACTGCTGGACATAAGACTCCCCAAAATCCCCATATCGATCGGTCACGTATTGCTCGCACCCGGTGGGTTCCCGCGATTCTCACCAGATCGTCGGTCCACCTTGGGGACCTGCAACACTACGCCTACCGGTATTTACACATATAAAACATATTTTCATTATTCATATATACAGTCTCCGACAGCACAGATCTACCATCAGATACGTCATCTATTTGTTAATAATCTATGATCTATGAGATTCAACGACATCCATCTATAATAAGTATATTTTATTGGCGGTACACATTTTCACACACACTGAGTACTCACAATATAGTATGGACAATTTTGAAACTGTCATATATATGTATATTGTATTATATATAAAAACGTAACGTATCTTTTTTTTTTAATAATTGAGAAATGTTTGATACATACAGATAATGTATCGTTGTTATAGTATGTTTATATATATACATTGCGAGTCGGATGAGAAGCGCGAATACACACTGCGAATTGATATATAATAGTATTGAAAATGATTAATTCGAAGTAAATCGTTGTGTACTAACCCTTAGCATTTAAGTCCAGATGAATATATTGTAAATTTTATTATAATTCATATTATTATTATTATTAAATAATTAAAGAAAAAAAATTATCATTTAATCCTTTAATCATTTTTCTTTATCGACAATGATCCAACAAGGCTGCAGCTTCACATTGTGTTAGAGGACAATGAGAACTTGGATTGTGAAGTATGTTCATCCACAATACTAAGGCTCTCATGTTGACAGCTGAATCACTGCAATGCCGCTATGATGGCAGGATAGAGGGTGGTAGCTAATAATACATGTTCCAAAAATCTTTAACTATTAATTCACTTAAACCTGTTACAAGGTAAGAGATACCAAATAATAAGTTATATGTTTTTAAATAATAGTCGATGATATAACCAGATAAGCCAGAGCTATCATCTACTGATAAATGGTATATCTGTCCATAACAACGTGACGTTAATTAGGATGATATACACAGCACCATACTCCTTGTAAGTAGTCCCGCACCCAAAGGGACCCAAGCTAACCTCACCTGCTCGTGGTACACCCTGATAAACAACAAAACAGGCTTTGGATCCGCCAACCCGTATTGGGCCAGCGTGGTGGGTAATTGCTCAAATCCCCCCATATCAACCAATACATACGATAGACCCTAGTGGCCAGCGGTACTGGAGGCCATGCTTACTGTATGTGGAGATCTTTGGGGAGGCCTATGTCCAGCAGTGGACGTATATCGGCAGATGATCATACTCCTTGTCGCTTGGAGAAATAAAACGTTTAGTCTCGTTACCCCAGTAATTATACTAGTTACAGCGTGTTTCAATCATCAAAATATCGGTGTTTGAATAAAAAAGGAGCAATATATTTTAATTACAATTTGTCATCGTCATCAGCTGACAGATATCCACCACTGGACATACGCCTCCTACAAAGATCTCCACATCGATCGGTCCTGCGCTGTCTGCATCTAGTACTTTTATGCATGGCCCCTGGTGCCGGTTCAGTGCAGGTGGTGAGGTTGGCTTCAGTCCCGTGAGATGTTTTGGATGGAGGGCCGTAACCTCATTTTGTGAAACTTACGCTACAAAATGAGGTTCCCAAGCGGTATCGAGAAAGGACAGATCCTGCTCGGAAACGAAGACATCGTGACCATAACGCGCGTCATCACGTCGCACCAGTGAATGGTGTACCTCTGCTTTAATGAGGGCCTTCGGGATCGTTGACGGTCAGAATCTCTCATCGCCGACGTGGTCTCCGTACATTGAAGTAATACTGACGAAGGTCATCACAGCATAGCGTTAGTGAGGTTGCGGCTGTTTATTGGACGGAGATCCTGTGACCTATCCAAAAGCCGAAGATGACCACTGAGGGGGTTTTAGTGGGTAAAAATCTTCACAAATATGACTTCATCCCAGATGTCAGAGTATCTTTTCAAATAATTTTCTACGAAAAAATAAAGGGTTCCGTGAGTTGTACGAGAACGCTTACACCCATAACATTTGTACCGTTTCGGTTATAAAACAATGAAAAATAATTATTAATTCTATGTTAGTCCCAGGGATTTCATAACAGCAAATTTACGTCCCCACTGTTGGGGCACGAGCCGACACTGAATATCAGGGCGATGGGGCCATAGTCACCACACGGGCCCAATGCGGATTGTTGACTTCACACACACCTTAGAGTAAGTTCTAATTCATGTGCACGTTTTCTTACGATGTTTTCTTTCAGAAGGAAAACGTCATGGTTGAGGAACATCAGGGAATGGACTGGTATATCTGGGGCGTCCGAATTATTCTGCCGAACCGCAGACAGAAAGGACTGTACCACGCTGATCGCCAACCTTCACTATTTGATAAGCACTTTCTTCTTCACTTTAAAAAGAATAATTAGAAGAAGAATTAACTTAGTTTTTTTTTATACCATCGCTCCTTTTTCCCAGTGTGGGTATGCAGAGGTGAATAAACACCCACTTTTCGCCAGATGTGGTCAGATGAGGTCTCATATAACAGTGGGCGAGCCTGTTGCCACTATTGGGGCCTCCACACGCACACACAAAGATGATTTCATTGTGCTGGTTTCCTCACGATGGTTTCCTTCACCGTTTGTATTTCGTTGTTATAACTAAAGTTCACAAATGTACATAAATATTAAAGTCATCGGTACATGCCGAGATACGAACCCGCGACCTTCGGAATGAAGGCTGTTCTAACCATTAGGCCAGCGAGCTACGTCCCAGTTAATGAAGGCATTTTTTAAGCCGCTAGTTAAGCTTTTGTGATGTGATCCTAAACATTACAAGCTTTTGTTAAGTTAATACATAATTTTCGCTTTCCATATTAATGTTTACAAAATTGTTAACGTCTTTGTAAATAATTTTAAAAATATGAGCGAATATTAAGCAATTCTGTTAGTTTCTTACAGGGTAACAACAACACACAGGACCCAATCCAACTTCACCAGCTCGTGGTGCACCCTGCTAAGCAACAAACGTGGCTCTGGCGCCGACCACTTCCCATTAGGTTAGTATGGTGGGAAAGGGCTCAAACCCCTCCATATGAAGCCCTACAAAAGTGGATATATTTGGTAGAGGCCTGTCTAGTTGTGGACGTCTATCGGCTAATGATGATGATGGGTTCTTTGAAAATACAATTCACACATTGAATCTTCTCAGTACTCAAATAAATAATCATTATATCTAATATCATCATCGTATATATTTCCATGATAATAATTTTTTGCTTTATGCACAGTCTAAACTAATGTCTCGATGGCCTAATAGTTAGAGCGTGCGGCTATCATTGCGAAGGTCGTGGGTTCGTATCTCGGCATGTACCGATGACTTAATATTTATGTTATGTACATTTGTGAACTTTAGTTACAGCAGCGAGATACAAACGGTGAAGGAAAACATTGTGAGGAAACCCGCACACTGAAATCATCTTTGTGTGTGTGTGTGTGGTGGTCCCAATAAAGTGGCAACAGGCTCGCCCCCTGTTACATGGGACCTAATCTGACCACATCTGGTGTAAAGTGAGTGTTTATTCATCTCTGGATACCGCTACTGGGAAAAAGGCGTGATAATATAAAAAAAAAACTAAATTAATTCTTCTTCTAATTATTCTTTTTAAAGTGATGAAGAAGAAAGTGCTTCCCAACTAGTGAAGGTCGGCGATCAGCGTGGTGCAGTCCTTTCTGTCTGCGGTTCGGCTGAACAATTCGGACGCTCCAGATATCCCAGTCCATTCCCTGATGTTCCTCAACCATGACGTTTACCTTCCCTCACCATTCGTTTTAATATATACACAGTAATGTATGGATTTTGCGGATCTATCTAAGCGGTGTACCCTCACCCTTTGGGTGGTGTACGAATTTGATCCCGACCCATAACTCCTGGCGGGTACTCATAAACGTAACATTTTATGACGTCTAATTACATGGGGCTATTACTCCATCGCGGGCCGTGGGGGTGCTGCTCGATTACGGCACAAGCCATGAGGAGTTAGTGTGCATATTTAATAAATAACCTAACCTTGGTCTTACTATACTGGTGAAGATCATAAGGAAGCTGTTCGCTACCCTTTTATTTAAGTTATTCGTTTTTAGTCGCCTTTTACGACAGTCACGAAATTTTAACTAATCTCTTACACTATGACGTCACTGCGGTAGCCTCAATAATGAAGATATGTAGAACTTAAAGACCTGCAGGATATTTACACCACAACGCTATATGCTAATGGATCTGACACCTGATAAAACCGTTGTGGTGACTTCATGTTTAATTTGAACCTTAATTGCTGGAGATCAGCTAGGTAGGTATCACCGTATTGCAAACATTACTGTGTTCCGGTTTGAAGGGCGGTCTTCTTGAACTACATCCGTCTTCTACTTTTCCTAAAATTTTCTTCCATAGACAGTCTTTTGGAGATTGTATAATGGTCTTGGAAAAGGTAAAGTATGTTTGCTGGTAAGCTGTAGCCTACCTACTGTCTGGGTAGGTATCCTCGGAACTTCTACTTCTGAGTCCAAACATTACTGTGTTCAGGTTTGACTGGCGCTGTAGCTAGTGTAATTACTGCGGTAATGAGACTAAACATCTTATGCTCAGGCGACGAGCGCAATGTAGTGCAGTGCATAGCATCTTAACTAGCGCTACGTTGTAATGGGACGGCGTATCACTTACCATCAGGTGAACATCTCGCTCGTCTTGTCACTTACATAAAAAAAAAAGAAACAGTTTTAACTACATATTGCTGTTTGAAAGCTATGAATGGGAGATCATATATATTTACATTCATACTTCAATATCACTTTTTTCTTCCATAGCAAAGATATGGCCAAAGCATCTAGACCTTTATTCTTCAAAGTTAATCGTCTTATTTAAAAGATATAGTAGATTTCTTCATAATAAAAAAAAATATGCGAGGGCAGTTTCCACCATTAAAAAAAAATAACCGCTACAGTTTACCGCTTGTCACTTAAGGGCGAATAACACAGATATAACACAAAATAAACGAGTGCTTCCTCCCCCGTCCGGTCTAGACGTAAATAGGAAATTAAAGAGGAGTTCTCATAATGTTTTTAAGGTCTATTTTCATTAGGCGCTGGATGTTCATTAAGGGAATATTGTAAGTGACGCAATAAAAGGCCTTACGCAAGGTGAATAGATATGGTGAAGAAGGAAAGCACTGGATACGGAACTGATCGAAGGCTTCGATGACATCAACTTGGATAACTTGGATTTAAGTCTTCGAGTAGTAATGTAGTAAGCTGATTGGCTCACTGGTGGACGGTCTTTTTTTTTTTTTTTTTTTTAATTCAAAATCTATGTTATAAAAGACAATTATATGAAACACTGGTGTATACTGGTGGTATGTCTCCTTTGCCGGTGCTCTAGGTAGGTAACACCGTAGCTCCTATTCCTGCCGCAAAACAGGAGTGTGAAAACTTTACTGGCTTCCGATTTTAAGAGCATAGTAGGTAATGAACGTACTGGAGTTCCGATATACCACTTATGTATCATGGCGAGTAGAACAATGTGGTGCAGTTCATACCATCTTAACTAACGCTAGGATGTAATGGGCGGACGTATCAATTACCATCAGGTGAAGGTCCTGCTCATCCCGTCGCATCTTTTAATATTTTTATGGTATGTCCTTTATAACAACTGATCTTATTTTCTAATTCCTCTAGAGTTAATTGTAAAGAGAAGATTTGTATTAAAAATATTTCTTTCGAAATCCGTCTCGAACAAAATTGAGTAATAGCAAAGAAATCTATAATGTTTCATATTTTATAAAAAAAATGTATCTAATGTAATATTTACATACTTGAGACGATAGTTCGATTAAAAAAAAACCGTATCCTTGAGTTTTATGTAGGTATTCATTAAATATACTCAATAATCAAACTAGTCTTAATGATCGACGTGCACAATACAAAGTAAAGAAATGTCAAGGATATAATACTTTGACTTTACATATATATATTATCACGAAACAGGAAAGATGATTACTTGGTGGTAGTAATACCTAAAATATATGAAGACACAATGTGCTCCACATTGCCCTCACATACTTTAATAACATAGTTAGTATATTTAACTTTATTACTAGCTGTTCCCCGCCCGCTTTGCTGCTCGTAATACAAAATTAGACCGCAAATGACTTTCTGCAACAACCGTTGCTATAGCAACCGCATAAACAATACGAAATGAAATGATGAAGGATCTATGACAATAAGAAAATAAATAACCATCTACAAATCATCCCGCGACGAATAGACATTCACTAGTTTTCACGTGTATCTAACAAAGAGCTGAGAGAGGATTGTTTACCTAATATTACTTACCGATATCAGATTCTAATACCACATCATCATTCAGCCGATAGACGTCCACTGCTGGATGTAGACTACCCCCAAAGTTCCCTTCATCAATAGGTCCTGTACTGCCCGCATCGGCGGGCAATAGGAGCCTTCGTTTATTGGATTTCATATGGGGGAGACTTGGGCTATTTCCCACCATGCTACCCCAATGCTGGTTGGTTGGAGCCAGAGCCTCCTTTCTTGATTAGCAGGGAGCACAACGAGCAGGTGAGGATGGCTTGGCTCTTTTACTACCAGTTACGGGTTAAACTATACGTTGTAATATTTAATGTGTTTTATTACTATTTAATAATAATAAAGTCTCTCTACCTACCAAAAAATATATAAAAAGTAGTAAAAAGCAGCCATTTTAAATACATATACAATAATAAGGAAATTTTTACAAGTCCAGCTAACCAACAACCAGCCTCTTCTGGAATCCATAACTTCAGTATTAAGCTCGCACAAATACTCCTCTGACATCACCAGCTCTGCTACTGCACGTGCATATCTGTTGACATAAAACCTAGCTGCTGCGGTTGTGTTCTGAAAGGAGCTCCCGTGACCTCCGACCGAGGGGGTTTTAGAGGGTAAAAATCTCCAGGTAATACTTACTTCCCCCAGAAAACAGAGTATCTTTTCGGAAATCGTTAAAAACCAAGCCACATTAAATATAATAATAAAAAGCTGTGTCGTCATCATCAGCCTATAGACGTCCACTGCTGGACGTAGGCCTCTCCCAAATATCTCCCCTTCTTTTGAAGGGATTTGGGTTGTTTCCCTCCCACGCTGACCCAATGCGGGTTGGAAGGAACCAGAGCCTCGTTTGTTGATTAGCAGAGTGCATCACGAGTAGGTAAGATTTGCTTGGGTCCGGTAACTTGTTGTGCAAGACCCCTTACACCCTTCTAAAAGCTGTGTATTGGTATGGATTAGAGCGAGATAGATATATCAAAGATATAAACCGAAACCAAATTATATTTATACAAACACTTCTCTTGCCACTTTATAATTTGTACGAAAGATAACAGAGGCTGTAGACTGCTGAATAATTCATCGGTAAGCACCAAAATTCTGAATCAACTGTGTCGCTGGATTAATTAGCAACGCTGACTTAATCCTTCCCTCCCCACTCCCTCCCATCACTAACTGAAATTCGCGTCTACAATTCTAGCGTAGGATTTTAACTGGTAATGCTAATCTATGATTTAGGTTATATTAATAAACACGAGATGGAAAATTTTGGAAGCTGTTTTGCTGGTGGAATAAACATGAGCTTAGGATCGAGATAGAAATATATTTATTTTTATATATAAGGTATACTTTTCTTGGATATATATTGTACCTAACCGCTTACCTTATAACAAGTTGTTCTAAGTAAAGAATAAGTACAATGGATTAGTTTCCTGTATCCGTCCCCCATTCCTCACTTTTAAAAGGAACCTCATGTTGATGAGGTCAGAGAGCAGGTCTCATGCCAGCGTTCCGTAGGAGTTCCCGAAGCCCCTTCTAATGTACTGAGGGAGACCACCGAAGGGCTTTCAGGGGATAGAAGCCCTACCCAACCTTGTCTTCTCCCCAAAACAAGGATACTCTTAAAAGTTACCCTGCGATAAAAAAAACAAAAGGGCTCATACTAGAGATTGTCTAGATAGGTACCAACGTAGCACCTATATCTGTCGCCAAAGAAGTAGTGTAAAAACAGTACTGCATTCCGGTTTGAAGGGCGCTGTAGATAATATAATTACTGGGGCAATAAGACAACATCCTAAGTATCAAGCGACGAGTTCAAAGTGGTGAAGTGTATAGCATATCACTTACTATCAGGTGAACTTGGCTCTCTTCTAGTAACTTAATTGAATAATAAAAAAAATATCTCCGTCGGATTATAAAACAGAAACATTTTTGGACAAGTTTGCGCATCCGTCAGCGCCGAGTGAACCCTGGAGCACCGGAAAGGTACTCCTCTTTTCCTCCTTTGGCATGGTGCGCTGGAACACGACGCTGTTGCCAAGTTTCGGCCCCTTTTTATCATGAGATAAAATAATCCTCTGGACCGGATAAAATCTTGGGTATATACGTTGATCATCATTGAACCTACCATCACCTATTTAGATGGTCTCCAGCAACAGAGACCTACAACCTCAACAGAGACCAGTAAAAAAGTGTGTTAGTCGGTACAAGTTCGACATATCTGATCTGTTTCCCTTGTGATCTTCATGAAGAAAAAAAGCTAAACATTGATATACAGTTTCCGGTGATGACTTAAATCAATTGACTCCAAGTTAGCCCATTCCCACTATCAGAAGTGTAGTTATTTGTTAGCGAAATGTTCCCTGGGGGGTGGGTAACGAGCCGTCCGGAAACATCCCTAACTCCGAGCGTTCCGGATACAGGCTCCGACAAAACCACCCGCTGAGATACTTTTTTTAATTAATCTTATTAGTAGTAATATACTTATTATAATGGTAAGTGTTGTCTTAAAAGAAATCATCATCATCACCCGAACGACGTCCACAGCTTAAAAAAAATTAGCTTTTTTTTATTCGTACAAAGCGACGAGCGAAAATCACGTAACGGTATATAAAACGTCTGTCAATAGACAGTCTAACCATATTATGCAAACAGTACTAAGTTCCGGTTTTAAAGGCGCTGTAGCTGATGTAATTGCTGAGGTATTAACATTATATGTCTTACGGCGACAATTACAAATGTGTATGATCCTCACTAGCACCGCATTACACCGCATTAAGGGTAGGTATCACTTACCATTAATCGATCATCCCTCTAGTCTCGTCGCTTTATATAATAAGGATAAAAAAAAATCACTTATTGCTTTTTAAGTTAGTCGGTTAATAATTTAAATTGGCAAACTCAGTGTAAATACTGGTGGTAGGTCTCAGTAGCCCGAGACCGTCTAGGTATGTACCACCGCAGCGCTTATTTATATAGTGGAAACATTACCGTGTTCCGGATCGAAAGGTGCTATAGCAAGTGTAATTACTGGGGTAATGAAACTCAACATCTTATGTCTCAGATGACAAGCGCAATGTGATGTATATACCATTCCAACTAGCGCCACTGTTATGAGCAGGGACAACACTTACCATCAGGTGAACGTCACCCTCGTCCCATCGCTTAATAAATAAAAAAAAACATCGATTTATTGTTATTTTTATAGAAATGTCATTGAGGGGTCGAAGCTTTTCATTGGATGTAACATTCCAAGTTCTATTTGTATCTGTTCATAAGCTGTATAATATATATATGTCGGAAACCCTTATAGGTAACATTGCAATCTATTTTCATATTACTGTATCCCAGTTAGAAGTGATCAATAGATAGTAAAGTTACTGGGTTAACATGGATTTACAAGCTTTATATGGTGTAGTGAATATAATCCAAATTGTCTGTGGTCAGGTGTCTTTGATCAGTGAAGGTTGATGGGTGGAATGATTGGCCTATAGACTAGGGCTATTGAAATTAGGACTAAGGTAAGCCTGTCGTAGAAGACTAAGAAGTAAGAGTTTTCCGGTTCGTGGGCTTTTAAGGTGGGGCCCTCATTGTCCACTAAGTGAGCCGGGGATGAACGACAAGTACGATGTCTCCTAGTGCTTATGCGAGGGTGCCGGGAAGGGCTACAGCCCTTCCTACGATGTGGTTCACGAGTAGTGCGGGGCAGCACCGGTGCGTTCACCGAGGGGTTTTGGAGGGTAAAAATCCCCATAACCGTGTCTCCCCCTCTATAACAAAAAGAGTAGGTAGAAGGGTATTACTCAAGTTGCTTCCTTGGATATAATTTTAGATTTTACTATGATTTATTCAGTCCTAATCTTTTACTTTGTAACAGTTAGATCCAATTCAGCGACAAGTACAACGTAGTCCGGAGACCATCTAGGTAAGAATCACTGTACCTCTTATATCCGGCGTGAAACAGTTGTGTGCAAACTTTACTGTGTTGCGGTTTGAAGGACTCTGTAGCTAGTGAAATTAACGGGGTAACTAGTCTTAACATCTGATGTCTAAAAACGATAATCTAAATTTGCTGTTGTGTTTATCATCTTGTCTAGTGTCTCGTTGTTCTGGTCAGACATTTATATGAAAAAGCTCTTCCTCGTCCGGTTTGCTGGCTAATATAGAATTAGATTTGAAATCTAGACTTGAAATTTTTTAGTTATATTCCTATCCTGCGGCATCTCGCTGCCTACTTATTAACGCTCCATTCCTCCATTCCCCAAAGATGGTGCAACTATTTTTGGGGAATGGAGACATCTAACAATGAATAGAGGGATGATGGAGGAATGATTGGAGGTAGGGATGGAGGAGAATGAAGAGGGAGCTAAGAATGAATTTTTTTAAATCCATTCTTAGCTGATATAAAATATCAGAAGCATCATGTCTACTAAATTTTGAGTGTTTATGTCTAATAATTTCTTATGATCAATGGTACGATATCTCCTATATCTATATATACAAATATATATATATATATATATATATATACATATATATATATATATATATATATATAAGTTTGGCAAATATCTCCCTTCCGCTTTTTTGCTCTTTATTCAATGCTTTATAAAAAGTGTTACAGTGATCGGATTTAATTCAAATATGCGCCGTTTTGTTCGATAATCTGTTTTCATCTAGACGGCAACTTCATAATACCTCCCTCGTAGAAGCCCCCCTCCTTATTTGCGAAGAACTCGGACAGCCACTTTTCACAAGCCTCTTTTGAGTTCAACTTTACACCACCAAGGGCGTTCACCATGGACAGGAACAGGTGGTAATCACTTGGCGCTATGTCCGGGCTATATGGTGGATGCGATAAAACCTCCCATCCGAGCTCCCGTAGCTTCTGACGAGTCATCAACGAAGTGTGTGGTCTGGCGTTGTCCTGGTGGAACACTACACCCTTCCTGTTGGCCAATTCTGGACGCTTCTGGTCGATCGCCTGCTTCAAGCGGTCCAGTTGTTCGCAGTAGATGGTAGAATTAAGCGTCTGGCCATATGGGAGCAGCTCATAGTGGATGATTCCCTTCCAATCCCACCAAACACACAGCAAAACCTACCTGGCCGTCAATCCCGGCTTGGCCACTGTTTGGGACGATTCACCGGCCTTCGACCACGACCGTTTTCGCTTGATATTGTCGTATGTGATCCATTTCGTCGCCAGTCACCATCCGCTTCAAGAATGGGTCGAGTTCGTTCCGTT
Organism: Troides aeacus; assembly: GCA_033220335.2. Lineage (NCBI taxonomy): Eukaryota > Metazoa > Arthropoda > Insecta > Lepidoptera > Papilionidae > Troides > Troides aeacus. Next base: position 5,611,524 of record CM067294.1, on the reverse strand, counting down.
TCAGCAGCATATCGCAGGCGTTGATTCGGTCCAGAAGGTTTTTTTGCGTCAAATCATGCGGCACCCAAACATCAAGCTTTTTTTTGTATCCAGCCTTCTGCAGATGGTTTAAAATGGTTTGGTGACTAACTCCCATCTCCTGGGCGATGTCACGAGATGCCACATACCGGTCTAACTCGATGTAGTCCATGATTTGATCGGTATTTGTCGTCACAGGTCTTCCGCCGGCTGGCTTATCCATGGTGTCGTTTTCACCGGCTCTGAATCGTCGAAACCATTCCTCCGCGGTTCGAAGTGATAGAGTACCATCCCCCAAAACACCATTAATCTCACGGAACGTTTCTCTAGCGGATTTGCCTTTAACGAAGGAAAACTTTAAAATAGCCCGAATTTCGGCGTTAGTGAACTATATGTTTACACGTCTATAACTGTTGAACGCAATATCCAAACTAATTATGCATAGCGTCGTTTTGTAGGTTATGTCAAGACCTTTCAAATTATGTATAGTATTGCCAGATACGAGCTCTGTAGCGCTTTGTACATAGCTGCGAAATTCAAAAGGGAAAAAAGGCGGAAGGGAGATATTTGCCAAACTAATATATGAACATAAAAAAAATGACTTTTGTTTGTTCATCAATCACTTGAAAATTAGTGAACGTATCGATACTGGAACATGACCGTTCGAAGCGGAATGATTTGTAGATGGTTATAGGCTGTTTTTTTTTTACTTTCATAGTTTCCTCATAATTTTCTTTCTTTACATTTATAAAAACTTTCATTTCGTATTACTTATGCGGTTGCTATAGTAACGGTTTCTATAGAAAGTCATTTGCGGTTGCGGTTGCTCTCAAGGAATATTTCAGACAAATTTCAAGTCTGTTGAGTTTTGTTACCCCAGTTAATGCAGTAGCTACAGCGGCCTTGATACCGGAACACAGTAATGTTTTTACACTACTGTTTGACAGCGGAAATAGGCATTGCAGTGGTATATAGACGGTCTCCGACAACAGAGAGCTACCATCAGTAATGATTAGATTTATACGTATCGATTAGTTTATATAGATTAATTTATACAGATTAGTATCAGGTGAAGTTCCTTTGTTTACCTTATTTAGTAGTTAAAAAAAAAAGCATGAACCGATTTGAACCAGTTGATGTTATATTACCACGAGGCAAGTTTCTGTTGTTGTGTTCACGCCATTGTGTGTTACACTGCAGCTGGAAGTTTGCCCTCTGTACGAACTTTACTTTGGTCTACCAACTTTTGCTAGTTAAATAACTTTAACGGAACAATGTTACCAAAGAACACAGTCGAGTTTCTTACTCTATTTACACAACAACTCACCAACTCACAAAAGGGAACCAAGCCAACCGCACCAGATCGTGGTGCAATCTGCTAATCAATGAACGAGACTATGGCTCCCACTAAACATGTTTTTTTTTTGGTTCCGGGGGGGAAATCTTCGAAAAGATACTCTGCCTTCTGGAGGGAAGTCAGATATATGTGGAGATTTTTACCCATTAAAACCCCTTCGGTGGCCACCTTCGGCGATTGGCGAAGTCACGGGATCTCCGTTCGGAACACAACCGCGGCCTCGCTAACGCCACTTAAACCGGAACACAGTAATGATTAGAAAATACTGTTTGCCGGTTGTTACCTACCTCTGCCGTGGTACCAACCTAGATCGTCTCCGGCACCAGAGACCTACCACCAGTATTACAGCACATTCAAGTCCTCGAGTAGAATATATATGATTATCTTATGAATCAGTTAATATTATAAACTAGTAATGTTTTATTTACGTCATACAAACATATATCAATATAAAACAGATTATATTCATAAAAAGGGGGTTTAAGGGTTCCGCCCTACATCTCTCGAAGTCCAAATCAACCCCACCTGCACGCGTTGCACCCTGCTGAATAATAGACGAGGCTCTGACCACCCTCAACTCGCACTGGGCCAGCGCGGTGGATTAAGGCCCAATTCCTCTCAATGAACTCCAAGGATATAGAGATCTGTGTCGACTGGTAATGATGAACTACTACTATTACTACCAGCAGCGCTTATTTCAACCGTCAAACTACTGAATGGAAGCATTTCTGTGTTCCGGTCTAGAAAGCGTTGTAACTACTGAAATAACACGAAAACATCTCGTCTCAAAGCGTCGAGTAAATTTAGTATTTAAGTATTTTGGAACTTTACTTACCTTCCACTCTTCACGCGATAATTTAATTAAAACCTCTCACTCTTGCAACTTTTACCTGAACACCATCTTTGTAGTTTAAGTTTGTTAAACTTAACGTTCTACCGCCAGAACTTTATTGGAGGGTTTACGGTTAAACTATTCACACAACCCCTTCAACCCTTTCAAAATTGGACTGTTGATAGACATCGAGGATCCGGCGCGTTTAGTGTTTGTTGAGAGGGTAATCACGAGTGAGGTCAGGTAGCTCCTCCATTGTTTAGTATCGTTTCCAATATATTACTTAAATCAAGTTCTGTATCAATAGCTACATCAAAGTAAGTGTAGTCACAAGTGCCTTTGAGCCGCAGTGGTTGACTTAATCTAGTAACATACCTGGTTCGATTCTGAGGCTGATCCAAAGTTTTGTTTTCAATTATTTAATGCTGGTAGCTCTTAGTAATTGGAGATAGTTTAGGTATCACAGCTTCTGTCTTTTTCTAGGGTAGTTCTTTCATGTTTGTCGATCGTGGTCAGTGCTAGGGTGGTTGTTTGGAGCGGACGATCGGCCTCTATCGGTTCCTATCTAGTGCATCTTTTACAACCGTGTCACATCACAGCTTCCATCTAATCCCAAATAGTAGTGTGCAAATATTACTGTGTGCTAGTTTGATAGTCGTAGCTAGTGAAATTACTGGGATAATGAGACTTATGTCCTAAAGCAACGTTCGCGATGTGGGCGTCATCCTAACAAGCGCCATGGTGTTATATTTATCGAATAAAAAAAAAAAAAAAATTAATACCTTTAACACTTTTTCATCATCATCATCAGCCGATAGACATCCACTGCTGGGAAACAAGGCTCCTCCAAAGATCCCCGCGTTTGTATATATTATATATATTATCACGCCTTTTTCCCAGTAGGGGTAGACAGAGGCGAATAAACACCCACTTTGTAGGGTTTGTAGGGGTTCATATTGGGAGGATTCAAGTCGTTTCATCCCACGCTGGCCTAATGCGGATTGATGGGAGCCAGAGCCTTGTTTATTGATTAGCAGGGTCATCACAAGCAGGTGAGCTTGGCTTGGATCCCGTGAGTCGTTGCGAGGGACCCATTGCACCCCTTTTCTTTTCATGATATGTTGACTTTCTAATGTCAGTATATAATTTGGTGGTGATATAACTATTCAATAATTCTCATCATCTTCAAATGTATCAAGTATTACTTCGATTTCTATCGTTCTACTTGATACGTAACATGCTATAGAGCATTCGATACGAAAATTGTGGCCCAGTTATGAAATACCTTTCTGGGTAAGAGCCAACATTTTCAAATGTTACTAGATATCTTGTGCTTTATTTTACTTTACACAACTTAACTAAAATCTCTCCATTAATATATCTTTATATCATTTCTTTGAAATTCAATACAGATTTGAAATCAAATCACAAATGACAGGTCTCAATAGCAGACCTAGATAGGTACTCATAACGAATTGGCACTAGTTATATATAGCACCCCATTGTGTCTCACTCGTAGCTTTGACACATAAGAGCCAAGTCTCGTTACGCCAGTAATTTCAGTAGGTATAAAGCTCTTAAGCCCTGTAGTCTCGGGCTAGTAAGAATAGGATTAAGGTTAGTCATGCCTGTGGTAGAAGGCGACTAAAAGAGTCTTGGATTTTCGCGGGCCTTGAGAGTGAGGGCCCTTATCGTCCAACAATTGAAACTGTCCCAACAGTGTATACCTCAGCGATGGCGACTAGGAGGGTTAGGCTCCTCCTAGGCACACAGTGTAGAGGGCCACCGGTGCCTTCTATAACAGTTCCCTGTGGCCTCTTCGACTTCACTGATGCAGTCCGCCGAGGGGGTGTTAGTCAGTAAGAATATCACATAAACCTGACTTCGCCCCAGAAGCAGGGTATCTTTCGAAGATATACCCCAAAACCAAAAAAAAAAAAACTACAACGCCCTTCGACCGGAACACAGTAATGTACGCACAATACTGGCGACAGGAATAGAAACTGCGGTGGTACCTAGACGTAATTTTATGTTTTAAAGCGACGAGAAAATTGTTGAACAGTGAAAACATCCTAACCAGTACCTCAATGGCACACAATTCATACCGTAAATTTAACATCCTGTCCGTCTGTATTTATTACGTCATAAAATATATAAACTTAAACTGAATAGCGGTACTTTTTGTATTGTAGATAGTATAGGAAAATATTACTATATTTTGCATGCGACGCAGTAAAATTTTGCGGTAAGAAGTTTACAAGTAATAAAGTGTATCGTAAATGTGACTTTATCATCTATATAAAACTGGGTTACGATAAATCATACTAGTGACAAAAATTTCTATAACTCCTGCTTTATCTAGTTATTTAAAAGTATTGTTGTTTTTCATATCAATGCATTGGATTATAAAGGTGTTGGTAAAGCATCTGCTTACTTGGTACAGTGGTTAAGAACTTTTTCAGTTCGTGGCGGTTAGGATTGGGGTTCTTATCGCCTCCTAAACGACCCTTATTAGGACGTTTTGGTGGTCCTTGGTCAAAGAAGTACTCGCGAGGCTGGTAGGTCTGCATTAAACAGACCCGAGACGGGCTACCCCATTATGACGTTAGCGAGGCTGCGGTTATTCCGAACGGAGATCCCGTGACCTGTCCAAACATCAAAGTTGATTACCGAGGGGATTTTAGTGGGTAAAAATCTCCACGTCTCGAGTATCTTTTCGTAGATATCCCCCCGAAGACAGAATATAAAACAGTTATTAAAAGCTTGCATTGATTAACACGAACTCTAGTTAGTCCCCGAGACCATATTATAAAGGTTTCTTGGTGACAAGATTCTCTTTTAACTTGCCTGATTAACCAATACCCTTATATCGTAAATCTTTTACAGAGGGTAGGTCTCTGCCGCAGAAGAGCATCTAGGTGGGAACCACCGCAGCTTCATTGCAGCCCCCAAACACGTTCAATTTCAAATATTATGGTGGTAAACAGTTTCATGAAATATAATTTTTTTTTCTGAACTAATAAGTAACATGTTAGGATTTTAAAGTTATTTCTTAAATATTACATTTTTTTCCTAATCTGACCACAACCGGCGAAACGTGGGTGGTTTATTAACCTCTGCCTACCCCTACGGAAAAAGGCGTGACAATATAAAAAAAAAAAAAAAGAATTTCTATCCAAAAGATGAGAGCGTTTATTGCGACATAGATTATGATGGTTGTAGAAACGTTAGTTAGATTTAAAGAGTAGCTGAAGAAAGAGATACTGAAAACCTGCATTCTAACATGTAATCCAGTAGTGACTTCACCGTTTGTGATAACGTTGTTACATGATCATACTTATCACTTGTTTGTGTAAATCTCTAACATGATGTGATAATGCATTATCGAGTACAGCATTGACACATTAACCGTAAGTTGGTTATTTGGATGCGGCTGTTTATCTAATTTACAGATGATAACAGCGAGATCATGAAAACTCGAGTTTACCTATAATCTTATTTCAAGGGAAAGTAACATTATCATTTTTGATATTTAAACAATAAATGACTAATTATGCGACTGGTCCATAAGATCAGAGTCGCCGGGAGATCGATGGGAAAGGCTATGGTTAGTATTTCTCTGGCCGATAAGATTTGTAGTGAAGTAATCTGCCAGAGAACTAAGATTACCAACAACCTTCCGAGTGTGCATATTGAAGTGGCAATGGGCTGATAACGTCTATCGCAGAAATTATTACCGTTGAAGTAGACGAGTCTTAGAGTGGAGACCACCTTCAGGTAAAAATAGCTCAGGACGCCCATTGAAGAGATGGCGCGTCTATCTTTGAGCGGCTGACAGCTTGGATGCGTGTAGCCGAAGATCGAGCTAAGTGGCGTTACTTAAGAGAAGCATATGTTCAACAGTATACTGCAAGCCGATGATGATGATGATGAAATGATAAATATATAGCTACATAAAACCTTATTAATGTTACAAAGTGTCAAACGGTTTGGAAGCATTCATCATTCGAATAAACAAACATGTTTTAGAATCCAACGATGATATGGGATACATTATAAAGCAAACCAACCCCTAAGATTATTAAATATTCTTAAAATCTTTAGCAATGGGCAGAATATATCGCTCGAAGAAATGACAGCTGATGGGGCACTAAGGTACTGGAATGATGATCGCGTACCGGACGACGCAGTGTTTGCAGGCCCTCACTACGTGGTCCGACGATCTGGTGAAGGTCGCGGGAAACAGCTGGATGCGGACATTGATGTGAAGACCTTTGGTGGAGGCTTATGTCCAGCAGTGGACGTCTGTTGCCTGATGATAGATACTTGAAATCTTTATATCTTTATATCTCAATAGTAAGCTATATAAAACATAACAAAGAACAAAGCGGTTTTATAGCAATCAGTAACAAGTGTATTTCATTCTAAATCTTTACCTCCCCTACCTTTCCTTGCTTTATTAAGAATTAATATATATATAAATAAAAGAATATACAACCCCTCTTTAATATTAAAATGTCTTAATAATAAATCTAAATATATGTCTATTTATATATCTATATTATATTCAGTTCAGTCAGTTAATAAGATTAAGAGTATTAACATCACAGTTAAGCCAACGAAATCGCCATAGCTAAAATAGACCTACAATCATCATCATCGATTATTAATTAAAAAAAAAAACTATAGGTTTAATTAATTAAATGAGATAATACTTCTCCAAAATTCCTAGTGTTTCTCCCACGAGGGCACTACCCGCCTGTCTCCTGTCAGTAAAATGCTATTGGAAATCTGTCTGATATTTTACTACTAATGAGTACACACGGTAATAGTAATTCATATTTGGTTGGAACGAGGATAATGATGACTTATAGCATTACCAAGCTTACTTATTACTAGTAGTTATTGGTCATTGGGCGAGTAATTCGCGGTAACGTCGCATTAACCACAGGAACCTAATATATAAAATGTATCTCCACTAGAGATGTAAATATTAAACAATAAAAAAAAATAGTTATTGGAGTAATACTATGCTAGTTACTGATAAGTATCTGTTGGTGGAGACCGTCTAGGTAGGTCCTACGCAGCATTTACTACTGCCGACAAACAGCGGCAAATATTACTGTGTTCCGGTTTGAAGGGCATTGTAGCTAGTGGAAACTACCGTATTAATGAGACAGCATATGTAGTGTTGTGTATATCAATCTAACCAGCGCCATTTTGTTATGGGCACTATTAATTATTTTCACATCACTAGTAGAACATCTCGTTCGTATTGTCGGTTCATAGATTAAAAAAAAAGAAAGAGGCCATAGACACCCCCGTGTACGCCTCAACGCTTTAGCAGCGAATAGAACTGATATAGGGTTGATGTGAATTTTTTTAGAAGAAAATTTGAGGATGCTGATGGGGATGAGGATGTGTTATGAAGAAGAGAAAGAGATATAAATTTATAATATAAGTACTTACTCTTAAAATTTAAAAAATATTTTGTGGAAACGGATGAATGAAAAAATTAGGATGTTCCGCATTATGAGGAAGAGGACTCTGTGTGACGTAATCAGGCAATTTGAAGTCGTGATCCTCGGCACTGAAGAGTTTTTTTATAGTACTGTCTATTACATTAGGTTCAGGTTTTTTCATAGCACCGTCTATTGTATTAGGTTCAGGTTTTTTCATAGCACCGTCTATTGTGTTAGGTTCAGGTTTTTTCACAGTTCCGTCTGTTACATTAGGTTCAGGTTTTTTCATAGCACCGTGTATTGTATTAGATTCAGGTTTTTTCACAGTTCCGTCTATTATATTAGGTTCAGGTTCTTTCATAGCACCGTCTATTGTATTAGGTTCAGGTTTTTTCACAGTTCCGTCTGTTACATTAGGTTCAGGTTTTTTCATAGCACCGTCTATTGTATTAGATTCAGGTTTTTTCACAGTTTCGTCTATTATATTAGGTTCAGGTTCTTTCATAGCACCGTCTATTGTATTAGATTCAGATTTTTTCACAGTTCCGTCTATTATATTAGGTTCAGGTTCTTTCATAGCATCGTCTATTGTATTAGGTTCAGGTTTTTTCACAGTTCCGTCCATTATATTAGGTCCAGGTTTTTCATAGCACCGTCTATTGTATTAGGTTCAGGTTTTTCATAGCACCGTCTATTGTATTAGATTCAGGTTTTTTCACATTTCCGTCTATTACATTAGGTTCAGATTTTTTCATAGTACCGTATATTTTATTAAGTTCAAGCTTTTCATAGAACTGTCTATTATATTAGGTTAAGGTTTTTTCACAGGTCCGTATATTTTATTAAGTTCAGGTATTTTATAGTACCGTCTATTATACATAGGAAAATAACTCAGTGAATATTATATTTTACCAGCACTGGCGTGCTGTCATAAAAAATATGTATATAGCTCTTAACAGCTATCCTTCCTGATGGTAAGCGGTGTAGTCTTTGATGGTAAGTCTAGTCTAGACGTATCCTATTCACTCTTAAATACTTCCATATTACTGAGGGAAATACTGATGCCAGAAGACTATTCCTAACCGAGAAAGAAAGTCGAACCGAAACGCTTCATCCTAATACGATAACCTTAGAAAAAGAAGACACTATGTGAAATTCAGTTCTAGCATTTTCCAAAGTAGATAAATAAAAAAAAAAAAATTTATAACTATATATATTGTAAACCGTAGCTTAAAATTCTATTGATGTTTTTGTCTATTAAATTCTATCTCTATATTTCTATGTCTAATATTTCTATGTCTATTAAAATTGTAACGTTCACTTCATGATACGAATGAAGAGGTATAGCTCCTCGTCTTCGATACGAACAGCTAAGGAGTGGAAAAACTTGTCGGCGTAGGTGTACCCGTACATAAATGAAGAATTTTCAAGTATAGATTAAATTGACTGTTGGTATCAGACCGCATCCCCATTTAACACCCGCCGAGGTCCTGGTCATGTATTTTTTTTTTAATTAGGAAAATCTATAACAATGTAGCGCTAGTCCACTGGCAATAGGTGTACTGTTGACGGAGACTGTCTATTTCCAACGCCGAAAGGTGATGTGAAAACATTACTGTTTCCGGTTTGGAAGGCATGTAGCTAGTGAAATTACTGAGGTAACGAGACTTGACATCTCATACGTCATGGCGACGAGCGCAATATTGTGCTGTGTATACCATCCTAACTAGAGCTAAGTTATTTTGGGCAGGCATATTAATTACCATCAGGTGAAGGTTAGGTTGCTGATCGCTGCACTACATTCTGCTTCCGGCTATAGGATACAAGATGTGCAGTATCATTACTAGCTGAAGATCGAATTGTGTCCTCAATATGATAGCCAAACTTCAGTTTGAAGAGGGCACCTAATGATAATGATGATTTCACTAATTACAGTACTCTATAAATAGGTATTCAGATATTTGCACACTATCGTTTGTCACCGGAAGTAGCTACGTTGGTGTCATCTAGGGCTTACAATACCGAACTAAAAACTGAATACCGGTATTTGATATTTGAAATATCGGGATATCGGTATTATTAATAAAAAAATTACTAGTTATATGTTTACTTACCTCAGTTGTTATATTGACTTCTTAACAAATAATATATGAAAACCAATAAATATTGTTCCGAAACGAGTACATATTATTTATTTTATTATATAGAGAGTAGAAGTAGATAGATACAAGAAAACGTATAAGTAAAAAAAAGTACATATTAAGTTATATGTTACATTATACATATAATAGGCTCGTATGGCATTATATAATAAAAGAAGCAAAAAATATAATAAAATTGGAAAGTATTTTTGAGATGATATGAATAACTTGCGTTTTGTTTATTAAAGTATGCTTTTAAAAAAAAAACAATCAATTGGTTCACCATCAAGCGAGGACCGAATTTACGTACAAATATAACCAGCCGCCGAAAAAGCTCACTATTGTCATTAAGAATCATGTGTTTTAATATATTGTGATGTTTATGTGTGAAATACCGGTATTTCTACATAAATACCGGTTTTTAATAACGCACAAAAATCGTCCCGGATTCCGGTACTGTAAGCCCTAGTGTGATCCTAGGTGAAATGGTGTTGCCGCTGGTTTATCTAGACTTGACTAGCTGCCTGTTTAGTCTTTGGCGAGCGCTAGCAGCCCGCGTGCCTGGGCGGGCGTCCCGCAGGGGGCGCGAGGGGAGGCAGCCCGCGATTGGCCCGGCCAGAGGAGCAGCGGCTCACCTCAACAAGCAAGCAAGCCTTCGCTCCTCGTTCAGTCTGCCTCCGACCGCCGTTGGAGCGTCACGTGCCGCTCCCAAGGCCGCCGTGCCCGCGTGTGAACAACGCGAGATCTTAAATTAAATCGCGTGTGAAAGCGGTTAATACTTCAGTGTTTTGCTTTTGTCACCTGTGACGTCACCGGTGCACCTTGCCCAATAGGTTCCGATACCGCGGCGCGTCGATATCGCGTCTACGTAACGCGATATGTTTGAGGGGTTATACGTAGAAATTTTTCAGCAAACGTAAGTACCCAATAAACCTATTGTTGATGTTCGCTGTATTGTTGTAACGAATGATCGTTTTTAAAGCGGCGACGTATCATTTCAGAGCTCCCACGCTTACTCATAAGGTTAGCTTTCATTAGATAACATGTCACAATTATGTTATCGTCTGACAATTGTATAAATCATTGATAGTGCTAATTCGATCAAACAACTATAGGAACTATGATATGCATATTGCTCACAGTAAGTCAAGTGTATTTATCATAAAGCAAACCTGGATATTCTTCATAAGTCGGTGTCTACGAAAACAAATGTGTTATGGGAACATCGTGTACTGCATACATCATATCCATACATATTTATCACATTTATTATGGGAAAATACAAATAATCGAAATAATATAAGAATAATGTAGTATATACATATATATCAATATCTTATTAGATCTATTGCTTAAACAACCAATGAAAGTAATAAATAAAATCGATACTAGTATTGGCTAGTGTGGTAAATAAATAGCTTTGACTCTCTCATCGTGAGAGGGTTCGAGTCCCAGCAGTGGGAGCAAAAAGAAGTCAGTTTATATCTTAACATACAATATTATGTTCTTGTGCATACGTCTTGCCTGGTTGAAATATCCACACTGCGCTTGGTGTGTCCTTAAAAGAGAAAATAATTCAGTTTTCCTTATAACACATCAGCTTACTGTACTCTCCAACCAGGAGAGGAAATCTGGGGCGGAAATAATAAATATGGATTTATTTCCTTCTCCAGGGTACCATTGGAACTTAATTTTAATGAAAATGCATATCATCATCATCATCATCATCGTTATCAGCTGATAGACGTCTACTGCTGGACCTAGGTCTTCCCCAAAGATCTCCACATCGATCGATAGTGCGCTGCCCGCATCCAGCTGCTTCCCGCCGCCTTCACCAGATCGTGAAAATTAACATTTGGTATCAATGTTCATTGACCCCATGATCAAGAATTAATCATGGTCATTATATTTGATAGCTCGGACAGATTTCGGGTCTTACGATGCCTTAATCCTTAATTGGCTACGAAGGTGGACATTATTAAGTGATGGACTTTATCTTTTATCTTAATCCGGAGATAACTTCGTATGAAACGGCTCGATAGAGAAATGTCCACCTTTGAACAAAATATCGCACTGAATAATTTTGACTAACCAACATAATTTCAATAAAAAATCGTACTATATATATATATATATACTATGTATATATTTTATTATGACTCTCTATTTAATATTTAAGATATTAACATACAAATAATTATATGTTCGAGTATATATACATATCCACATACTCTTTGTATGTATAATAGGTTAGTGATAGGTCTCTATTGCCGCAGATTTTCTAAGTACCACCGTAGCAACTATTGCAACCAACAAACAGTAGTTTGCGAACATTACTGTGATCCGGTTTGAAGGATCCATAGGTTTTTCTAATAGTAGTGTCTCTGTTGCCGGAGATCGTCTAGGTAGGTACCACCGCAGCGCCTATTGTAGCCGACAAAGTACTGTGCATACATCACTGTGTTCCGGTTTGAAGAGCGTTGTAGTTAGTGTAATTATTGGGGTAAAGAGACTCGACATCTTATGCATCAAGCGACGAGACCTATGTGGTGCAGTGTATATCATACTGACTAGCTCCACGTTATTATGGACAGGCGTATCACTTACCATCAAATGAACATCTCCCTAGTCTCGTTACTTAATTGAAATTAAAATACACAAATAACTTCATTCTTAAATCTTCAATATATATATATTATATATATGTATATATACGTATTATATATTTTGTATGTACGCCAATCACTTGAAAACTAGTGAACGTATCGACACAGGAACAAGACCATTCGACTTAGAATGATTTGTAGATGGTTATATTCTATAGATCCTTCATCGTTATATATCTAATTAACTTTCACAAACACCATTCATTTCGTGTTAATTATACGGTTGCTATAGTATATCATTTGCGACTGCGGTTGCTCTCGAGAAATATATCAGACAAATTCCAAGTCAAACATAAAGCGAGGACACGAGAAGTGTTTTCCTGATAGAGGTTAAAAGGTTATTCTTAGAAAACTGGCTCTATTTTGTACCTTTGAAGGCTTAGCAGTCTAGGAATTTCACGAGCTAGAATGCTGTACAATCTGTAATAGTGAAGCGACGATACGAGGGAGACATTAACCTGGCCCGACCAATACGCATTGGGCCAGCGTGGTGAGAAATAACCCCAAATCCTCTCAAATGAACCTCTAAAACGATGGTACCTGGTATATGGTAAGGGCAGTGTAGGACCGATCAGTATAGGACGTTTGGTGGAGGCCTAGGTCCAGCAGTGGACGTCTATCGGCTGATGATGATGAAGTGATACACCAGCCCATTACAACCTGACGCTAGTAGTGACACACAGCATCTCGTGCCATCACTGCAGCAATTTCACTAGCTACAACGCCCTTCAAACTGGGACTCATTAGTATCACACACTACTATTCATCAGCAGATATAGGAGCTGTTAGTACTTATCTAAACGATCTACAGCAGTGGAGACCTATCACCAGTAAATACATTATTTTTTGTACACTTCTATAGATATTACTTTATTATGCTAATAGTTCAATTCTAAAAATACTCTTCAATAACCTCTCTAATAATAATTGTAAGATTCGTTATAGAATAGATAAAGTTGTTTTATTTATAGTCTAGACAGTCTAGAGGAGAGAACTTGATCCGAAATCATTAATAACAAATTATTAATAATATAATATTAATAATTCAGAACATATATATATATATTTATTCAATGAATCGATTAGACAAATAGAGACACTTGATTGTAAGTGAAACGCTATCCCATAACAACATGGCGCATAGTTATATATAACAGTACTATTTGCGCCCGTCGCCTTTACACATAAGATGTTAGGTATTGTTACCCCAGTAATTCTACCTACCTAGACGGTTTCCGGAAAGGTAGAGCTACCGTCAGTATATTTCGCAGCCAGCGATATAACAAAGGAAATAATGTAGAAATAACCAACTGTGCAGGTATAAAAGCAGTTTGCTTGGAGTACAGAATCTTGACCTACCTTCCATTCAAATCTACAACAATTAAGTACAATACGAACGCTATAAATACTGAAAATCTTATTTTAACTAGACAAACTTTTCGAAGGTAAGGCTACCTAAATCTTTAGATCCTCCTTCATGATAAATACTAAAAGGAGAAATAGATACCAACTATATTTACTAGTGGTAGGTCTCCGTTGCCGTATTTCAGCGGCTATTTCTGTTCCCAAACAGTACAGTTTGTATGTTACTGTGTTTGGGTTTGAAGGACGTTGTAGCTAGTGTAATCACGGGGGTAACGAGACTCAACATCTAATGTCTTAGGAGACGAGCGCAATATAGTGCAGTGTATAACATAGCTAATTAGCGCCATGTTATGGGTGGACGTATCATTTACCATCAGATGGACGACTCGAGGGGATGTAAGCGGTCTTGCTCAATAACCCACGGGACCCAAACCGACCTCACTTGCTCCTGGTGCACCCTGCTCATCAACAAACGAGGCTCCGGCTCCCATCAATCCGCATTGGGTCAGATTGGAAATGGCTCAAATCACCCCACATGACCCGTACAGTGGAGATCTTTGGGGTAGGCCTATCTCCAACAGTAAACGTCTATCGGCTGATGATGATGAACCCCCCGCTCTTCCTGTCGCTTAATTAAAAAAAACAGTTCACGTGATAGTAAGCAAGTAATATGACTTTCCTACAGCAGAGTTCGTAGTAACAATAAATAATGTCTAGGTACGAGTATTCTAATAATTTCTATAGGTAGAGTTCTTTACATTGAAGCTGTAATGATTGCACACTATAACTTGTCCATTGAAATTGCGTCCGTCTACAAACGAACATACAGATAAAGAACATACATATATACGTAAATATATTTATTAACTACTACTAACTACGTTAACTACTATTATTATATTACTAACTACGTAAACTAAACGTTTGTATGGGAGACCTTTGTCGTCGCAAACGAGTGGATTGGACATACATTAAGAAGAGATCCTAACCATATTCCCAAGCAGGCGCTTGATTGGAATCTGCAAAGGAAAGGGTAGCGCGGTCGGACCAGACAGACGTGGCGCCGTACAGCAGCAGACAAGGCGAAGAAGATCAGGAAGACGTGGAATGAGATTAAGAGTAGAGCCCAAGACCGACCGCGATGGAGAATCGGATATAGGATGTTAATGAATGTTGAAACGTTTGAAAAGTTACAATATATAACAATAGAAATCTTTTTGTACATATATCATGTTTTTTTTATAGTTCATTGATATAATTAATGCCTAATAGGTATCCATTACCCCAACTCAGATCTTCCCTTTAACTCAAAAGGAAGAGAAGGGGCTGAAATTCAGCGCAGATCGGAGATGCTGTTCCGGTCGGCATTAGCTAGAGCCGTCTCCTTTTGCCTTAGCAGATCGTAAATTAAAACATATATTTAATAGTAAATAAAGGCAATAATGTGTTTTTTATTTATTTATTATAATTATGATTAAATAATTAATTTTATCGCAGTATATGGTAATGTATATAGACGAAAGCAACATCTACGAAGTCGCACCCTTAAAAAAGTAATGTAATTTTCTCGATGTTACAATATTGTTTATTTATCTATGTATTTATCCACTTCCTTCACCCTGTCATTTCCCTACTCTATAATCATCCAGGGTTTCAAGTTCTAATACTATCTAATTTTCTTAAGAATTAAAAGATTAGCTCTGAGTTGCTTATCGTGTTGTTCTGTGTAGAGTGAAACCGGTAGTAACTTAACATTAAAAACTTTCTCGTATTATTTTCTTATAAAACTCCTTCAATTCTTGATATTAACGACACCCCTCTTTTTGGTTAGGCTTTAAAATTGACGGTTGCGCCGTTCGTTTCCTCGGGCCCGTATCATGGCAATCTTGACGTCGGAATAAGATAAAGACGTCATGCCGTCCGGATTACCTTTTAGTAAGATAAACGTATTGCGTCATTTTTAATATGTACCAATATTTACGATGTCCTTATTCAAGTAGTTTAATCGAGAAATATTTATAATCGTTTATAGACCGCTTATTTTCTCCACTGTTAGGATACGAAGCTTTATAGCTGACCATAAAAAGTTACCATACGTTTTTTAAATTATAATATTTGTTAGTAGCAACCAAACAAGGTAGCGCTTATACCTGCTGCTATAATACAGACTCCGACAGGTTAAGTTTATAAACAACTATTTATATATATACTCAAAAGTTAAATGAGGTTTAAAAATATATGAAAAAAAGCAAC
Organism: Troides aeacus; assembly: GCA_033220335.2. Taxonomy (NCBI): domain Eukaryota; kingdom Metazoa; phylum Arthropoda; class Insecta; order Lepidoptera; family Papilionidae; genus Troides; species Troides aeacus. Next base: position 5,595,430 of record CM067294.1, on the reverse strand, counting down.
TAAAAATATAATCTACACTACCCCGTGTGATTCTGGCTAATATATGTACAAGATAACATATAAAAGTACACCTAATTATGTGGTATCTTTCATAATAAATTTCAACTTATTATCAGTGAAACCATGCCCGCATTAAAAACTCTTTGGTGAGAATGACTAACAAACGCGGAAGGAGGAGGGGAGTACCGAAGTAGGGTATGTAATATTAACTGTACTCTTCGAAACTGATTTTAACCAGCTCTGAGTCCAGGTCCATCGGCACACTATCCAATGAGTTTGGATAGTGTGATTTATAGCATTAAACATCATCAAAGTCTGATTTATATGTAATATATAAAGTAGATACAGAGCCGATTAGTGTAAGGATTTTTATGGAAGATCTATCTTCAACTATGAACAAAGAACGTCCAGGTCTATAGGCTGATGATGATGGCGATGCCATGAAGTAGACGGAATCGACAGTTTATTTTAATATATACAAACATAATGAGATCAACCGGAGAGATCTGTTATCTTCATGTTATTAGTATTATCATGAGAAGACTATAAGTCGGGACAAATGGATAATGGGGTAAAATCCTTACCGAGTTCGAGCTTACGGTAAAGGAAAAGATTGTCACTATCATCAATACAAGGATACCTTGCCTTTTGTGTGTTTTTTCAGTTATTTCCATCCATAACAGCCAATTTACGTCCCCACTGGTGGGGCACAGATCTATCCTCAATACGAAGGCGATCAATCTAAATATCTAAGGTATTGCCGTCGTATTGCTAGTAACAGTAGTGATTTGATTTTGGAAGAATATGAGTCTGGTCTCGTAATGATGAAAACACTGTACTCCGAATCAAAGTATTTTTTTTTTTTTATTCTAGTACAATCACTTTTAATTGTCACTCGTTTATCATTAACTTCAGTTCGCAAACGTCGTCCTTTGGGAGGAACTGACACCAAACTCGAGGGATTTGTTTTATTTCGGTGATCGTACTTGCAACGATAAAGTAATACCTAACTATTTAAAGAGAGTAATGACAAGGTTTTTTTTTAAAACACTATTCTCACAGTTAAATTTAAGTCTAGTAAGTTAATACTCTTATACACTTTGTTGCCGGAGTAGAACTACCAATACTGTACCACAGACTACAGCATCTCCACCAAGCATGAATAGTATCTCTTAGTTTTATATACTTTTTTCCTTTTTATTCTTCGCCGTCGCTTCATCAATTATGTTTTAATTAATGGTTTATATCATTACTTCAATAAGGTGATATGGATTTATCAATTTGTATGGTATTTGTCTAATTAATTACGTAGCAGTTTGTGCGGACGATATAACCACATCCAGGAAATAATTCATTTAATACCTAAAATTTGTATGGTTTTCCTAAAATTTTAATAATGAATACAACGCTAAAATAAACGACAACTACCTTCTATAAGTATTCTATAAAATTGTTATGTTTGACGGTCGATCTCTGTTACTAGAGATCGTCTACGAAGGTTCTACTTTAGGACCTATTGCTGTCGTCAAAATGTAGTAAGCAAATATTACTTTTGCTTACTACATTTTGTATGATGTTGTAGCTAGTAAAATTACTAAGGTAATGACATAAGCACAGTGTGGTACAGTGGATATTACCCTAATTACAACCACTTTGTTATTAACAGGCTTATCACACGAACTTCATTTAATAAAGAATCAGTTTATAACAATGTGGAAATTTTATAAAGCAATAATAAACTTTTGATACTATACAAACATAAATATGAAAATGTGAGCAAATTTTATTAGCCTTGAATTTGTATAATTTGTAATGGTTTTCCCTTTATAATCAGCTTCGTTTCTCTCTAATTAACGTTCATCCTAATCAAAGGATTAACCGCAAAGTAATAATATAACCACGAATTAGGTTAGAAACACACTCATAACTCCGATTGCTTCGCCTTAAGAAATCGAAGGCTTATCTCATGAATATCTATATATAACAAGGTATTCACTTCATAGAATGCGTCATCTTCAAATTAAAGATCTGTATTATGTATACGAAGTGGAATAAAGGAGGAATCGGAAAAAGAGACACTAAAAAAGTATAGAAAGAAAAAGGGATAGAAAAACACTCAGAGAAAATAAAAAAAATATGAAAATCTTGAATCAAAGCAAGTCAAATATTTCCGTGTTGATTTTACTGATGGTACATATCACTACAATGCCTATTTTAGCCGCCGATAACCTAATTACTATATTCCAGTCTTAAGGACACTGAGGCTGAAATTACAAGGATAACAGACTTAACTTATAATGAGGGTAAAATAATGGTGCAGTGTTAAACATCCTCACTAACGTCACATTGTTGTATACTAATCATTATTATCATTAGAAGCGATTTTTGAACTGTAGTTTAACGATCACATTGTGAAATCTAATCTTAGGTCCAGCTTTCAACTGATGCTATGGTCATTACTAGTGGTAGGTCTCTGTTGCCGTGAGTACCATCCCATCTCCTATTTCTGCCGTCAAACAGTGATATGCAATGTTCCGGTTTGAAGAGTATTGTAGCTAGTATAATTACTGGAGTAAGGAAACTCATCGTCTTATGTCTCAGATGACGAGCGCAATGTGGTGCAGTGTACATCATGTTGATATCGACAGGCGTATTGCTTACCATCAGAAAGACGTTCCTTTCGTCTCGTCGATTAATAGAGTAAAAAGAAAAAAAATCTTCATATTGTCATATTGCAGGAACCATCGATGTACAGATCTTTAGTGGAAGCCTATGTCCAATGTCTTAATACCTAATGAAAGCTTAATGCTCATCACTACCTCAATAGACAGATGTTCACTGGTGGATATAGATCATGGTTTAATGCTTGTATTATTACAGGGTAAATTAGCTACATATAAAATTTCACATTATCATCGTGTGTAAAAAATGATAATCCCTCGGGGGTTGTAACAATACATCATAATTACGAATGGAGATTAAAAAGAGTTCTGAATTATGATTCAGATCTAAATTTACGTTCAAAGCTTGCTACCGTACAGGGGCTCGCCCGACACAGTGGCTAAGCTAGATTGAACCGTGTGTAAATTGTTACCTAGGGACTAGTACTGGAATTAACTGGATTCTATTAAAGCACATCATAGGCATTACGTGTAAGTCCAGCTTTGTCTTAATAAAGTTATTTGAAACCAACAAAGACGGAAAAGACAGGTGTTATTTAGTTTCACATATGTTTTTGTTTGAGAATCATTAACAAAGGATATCAGGAATTTGCAGGATTTAACTGTTCCAGTGGGATAACATTTAAAACTGATTGTCCTGTAACACGGAAGACTTATGTTAGGTTTCTTGATTTCTATTATCGCCTGAATACAATAATTAAAATGTGGACATAGTACCTTTATCATTAAATTTGAGAAAGCGACCAGATGCTAGCTCATAACAACGCTACAGAAATAGGACCTGCACTAATGTCTATCTAGACGGTTTGTGACAACAAAGACCTACCACCAGTTGAAACGCTAAGCAAGACCTAGCCATAATAATTCGATGGAATAGATCTAAATTCTCTCATTTTCAATAGAAAAAACTTGACTAACATCCAAACTCCTTTCGACGACGCACCGGAATTTGAACTGAAAGCTTCCTGTTATAAAGTATACGCTACGGCAGTTAAATAATAATACGACTGCCTAAGTAGCTCAGTGCTTATACGGATAAACAAATACCTAGATTAGAAACTGGAAACACTACAAATCTTGCAGTTGAGTCATAGTATTAGATCTCACATAATCCACGTGCAAACTGAACTTTAGACTAAACCAGTGTCGCGGGACTATGAATTCAATAATTTCATAACCTAGCGTTTAAATATGATCAGACGGTAAATGGAGATCATCAATGATCATGGAAGTCTTCATATACTATTTAAGACGCCAATTTCAATAGGCTGGGAGTGTTTTTTTTTTATTATACGAGATTATATACTTATGTTAAACAGAGTAATCGCCACGGTAGGTTTCCATGAATTATAAGCTGTCTCATTACCCTCGTACAGTTTACTTGGAACTGAAATAATGCTTGCACGATTTGTTGAGTGAAATAGGCGCTTCTGTTCCTACCTTCCATTCGGACAATAGAGAACCTCTAATATAACTTTAGCGCCTATCGGAACAAAGCCGTGCCGCATAAAGATCCAGGGACCCATAAACAAAAGTAATCAAACTTCCGCCGCCGGTGAGCGCGTGCACCGTGCGTATAATAATAAGGTCCAAACATTTGTTCATATACTCATTTCAGAAAGTTTGACCCCTAAGGCCACACCTGCGGATAAATGGCAACTTTACCGATGTTATTTTATATCACTATGCGGGTGATCTATAATCTATTACAGTTATTAATATATATCTTTCTATTCAATTCTTAGTCAAGATATTTTTCCTCATGAATATTTGCATCAAACTTTCAGTTGAAAACACTCTGTTTCCGGAAATCGTACACATATTTCTCCGCAGCTCCTACTGCCACTCTCAAGGACCAGTGTATAAACACTATTAAGTTCCGGTTTAAAAGTCTTTGTTTCTAGTAATTTACTGCGGCAACGAGATTTAGGAATTTGTCTCAATACGACAGTGGCGATATGGCGCTTCGTGAATATTTATATCATTAGAAAAACTAAAGGAAACTAGGAGTTTTACTAACTTTGCAAAAACCTATTTTTATATTTATTTCTTATAATGTTTCTAAGCTACTTTAAACAGTAAAGTATGTTTTTTAGATTATAACTTCACATATATGTAGATAGATCTTTAACAGCGCTTTTCAAGAATCTGTATTCATTACGCTATACATTAGTTAGCTTAGTTATCGTAAAATCTAGATCGCAATGAAGTCGGGCAAACGAATAAACTATCAAATAGTTTAGTGGCATTAAATGTCCAAATAATTCATGAAAATATTACCACAGCATGAGTACGTTACGCAGTTGTTTGCAAATATGACAATCATCTGGTTTAACGTGCGGTTATGATGTTAGTTTATAATCGTTGCCAGAAACAGTATTAATAGGTGGAACTGTAAAGCTTATTCTACTGACAAACAGTATGCAAACATTACTACTTTATGGGATACTCGGGAATAATAAGATGACGCGACGATAAAATGAGAAACATCTTTATTAGCAGCCTCTGCTGTTATGGAACAGGTCCCGCACAACTCACTGGATCCATCGACAAACGACGCTCTGCCTCCCAACAATCTACATTTGGCCACCCTGGTGGGAAATGGTCCAAATCTCTCCTTATGGTCCCTAGTGGCGAGATACGGACATTACAGGACCGATAGGTGTGAGAATCTTTGAGGAAGGCCAATGTTGAGCAGTAGAGGTCTTTCGGCTGATTGCTTTTCAATATCTCAGTGGTATAGCTTTATTAGTATCAGTAGCTCGCTGTCCTAATGGTTAGAGTATGCGGCCTTCATTCCGCAGGTCGCGGGTTCGAATCTCGGCATGTACCGATGGCTTTAATATTTAAGTTTTGTACATTTGTGAACTTTAGTTACAACAGTGATATACAAACGGTGAAGGACCACATCATCGTCACCAATCCGCACTGTGGCCCATCGCTCTCATATTGTGGGTAGGCCTGTGCCTCAACAGTGGTGACGTAACTTGGCTGTTATGCCCCGCTTTATTATATTTTTTCAGTGCCTTCAGCTTTTCTTGCGAAGTTCAACAATAACTATTCCCTCCAAAATCTAACTTACTGCAAGCTCATTACCGGAAATGCTACAGCCAACGTTTCGATTGAGTATAGTGAGGTTAGTTATGTCTGTCTTACAACGAAGCAGTTTAACAACAGACAAAGATACGTGAATATCATCTTATTAAAGAACTTTAAGTTACTCCCACCATTAAGTTTTTCGTCAATACATTTTTAGGTTATACTAATAGTTAATATGACCGTTAACTTTCATACAGTTGCTATGATATTACCATCAGAAATTCAATCTAATTCCATCTCAGCTGACATCTAGAGTAGCGGCACACTATCTTGAGGATATTGAAGATTACCCATATCCTCATTACATCCAATCATTATTACCATGATGCATGAGCATGTTTTTTAAGGAAGATCTAGCGTAGACCTTGGCCTCTAATGGATTATCTTCTTTATATACTAATTGATGAATTACAATACTTTCACAACTTTTCTTTAAACGTTTCTGTAATAGTATAAAAAACTTAACCAATATCCTAATTCTACTCTATTCTATGGAATCCACGATCTCCATGTTAAAAAGAGGATAACATAAAAATTTTACATTCAAGGTTCTCGTAGTAATAGCTGTACAGTTCATAGTTAGGTTTTGCTCTCTTTGACCTATATTTCTAAAAAACATCGGATTCCCCAACAGTTTTTTTGAGGTCACTGACCATAGAACTTTAAGGTCACAGACGATTCAAAAGCTGCAGCAATTAAATCTATTCAAGTATTTTTTTCTAATTATGACTGACCTTTATATTAATAAAACTTTGTAAGTACTGGTGGTCTCCTTCACTGAAGACTGTCTAGGTAGGTACGACGTCAACTCCTGTTTTCGCCGCCAAACCTTACTGTGTTCCGGTAAGAAGGGCACTGGAACTAGTGAAATATGTATTAGGGTAATGAGACTTCACATCTTATGTCTCAAGGCGACGAACAGAAGGATACTGTGTTAATTATCCTGACTACCGCCACGTGGTTATCCGTATCACACCATCACGTGAACGACTCACTTATCATGTCGCTTCGTCGATAAACAAAAAAAATCCAGTAATGTAAAGTAAACCTTTATTCATACAACGGAAACGTGTGATTGACGAAAACCTCCAAATTTTTCCCTATGAGAAAGATCTTCATTATGAAAGTAATTTATATAGATTATAGAGAAAAAATATTAAAGTATTTATCACTGATTCTTAAATATAACATATAAAATATATCAGCAAAGTCATAGACAATAAAACATAAGATAGAAAATAATATATGTGAGCTGATGATAGCCGTCATACGAAGGTAGGATCTTGCGGACAAAGGTTTTCTTTATTAGTACCCGAGGTCGATCCCAGGGGACAAAATTTTCGGAAAATATCCTCCTAGTAGGTAGCGGAAGAAATGGTTTATCGATATAAAAGTATAAAGGATAACAGTAGCCGAATACCGGAAAAGGCTCTTTCAATTCCACCGGCAACCTTAAATCTAAAGAAGCCATCCTATAATGACGATGAAAATAATTATTTCAATGTCATCAAATTTATATATAGATGGAAATCTCGTGATTTATGATCAAAGTAAATAAATACTGTGCTATACTGGAGGCGTCGATTGAAATCGAGCGGAAAAGTCGATCAAGATAATATTTATCTTTTTAAGTACGTTCAGCTCATGGTTGCCAATCCGCTGTTATTAAGAATAACAAGTAGTTTTAATATAGATACTTTAGTAGGATAACTATATCTCATAACTACATAATACAGTCATATCGTTATTTATTATTTTGTGTTATTAAATTATTGTTATCATTATTCTGATGGACATCTACTGGTTAAAGGTCTCTTGTTTTGGTTTTGGCTTTGGCTTTGTTTGGGCTTTCCTACAGGGATCACATTTAAAGACTATATTTTGGAGCTCTAGCTCGATACACAAAATTATTAAAAACAATATTTCTAACATACTAGAAGATTCCAGATAATATTCATATAGAATAATACCGGATTTTGGGGTCGGTTAATTTTTAAGTCTCTAGGAAAGATAACTCAGTTTTCTACGTTTCTCAGCGTCACCCAAATTTCTGCGCAGTTATTTTCATATAACAAGACGATATACTTGTAAATAGATTAGGAAATTAGATAAATTATAACTATTACAACGGGATTGATAGATTTTCTTATTATTTTCCTTTCCTGTGGTAACCCTGGATTGCGACGTTAACATGAATTGACAGTATCACTAAATGTTAATAGCGCTTCCATTGAATGTCACTCGGAGAGGTTGCCATGGGATCATCGTACGTCTTTGTTGGCTTAATCCTCCTCCATTTTGTATCATTTAAGGAAATTTGTGATAACAAACATCTATAATTACGTGACGAAAAAGAAAACGAGAACTGATTTAAGTAAAATATGTGAAATATTCACGTTCGGTTGCTGTACTATTAATTTTCTAGCGATGACGATTCAAACCTTGTGAAGTATAAGCAAATACATTAAAGCGATTTCTGCTCTATTGTTACAAAGTTTCAGTAATCTTATTCGTGTAAGGGTTAGCCTGATTTATTTTTAATATTTAACTAGTACAGAAAAAGCTTCAAATCCTTCCCTAATACTCAAGGTATTGCGGTTAATATTTTAGTTCCGCTGTCGGATAGAAAACTGAGATTGGCAACAAATTCAGTATCGTTCAGTTGAAAATAATACGTCATAGCGTTTTAGTTGTAAACAATAAATAAAATTGAATATTCCCGACTTGTTTTATATTTATTACTTCGCTGAATAGTAACTGGAGGCTAGACGGTGTTACTACATGAATAATTAATGGAAAATCGCTTGGCTAAACTACGAGACGTAAATATCGATCCGCCGCTATCCGACTCTTCGTTCGTCACATGACAAACTTGTTATCATTCTTGTCGATATCATCATTATCAGTCGATAGACGCCTGAACGTAAGTCTCAAAGATCTTCACAGCGATCAATCCTGCTCTTCTTTTCCGATCGTCACCTTAACCAGATGCAAATATTTCATATTAATATCAAGTGTTTTTTATCTGCAGCAGCTGAGGAATACTTTCGGCTCTCATACGAGGGCAGCTGGAACACAGCAATGCTATTATATCAGTATGTTACCCTAAAGGACCAGTCTCTTGTCGCCTTGTAACGCCTGTATCCAAGGTTATAGTTTAGGCATATTTTTCTTCAATTAATACTAATTTTTCGTTAAAATTTCTCCCTTTGATGAACTGAATAATAAAGATAATATAAAATAATTTAAATACAGTACTAAGTGTATCGCGCTGACTGTTTGAAGGCTCTCTCTAGGGTACAATATTCGAGATGGGACGATCGTCGCAGCATCAGTGTACCCACCCTGTGTACTCGAACTTCTTAACTTATTTAGCTTACTTTATCTAATTATATCCCATAACATATATATTATAAAAATCTAGTTACACGGCGTCTTGAAAAAAATCATCTACCACTATACATAACGTAAATATATATATACGTAATGATATAGTACAAAAACAATACATAACTACGCATACGTAAGTACCACCGCAGCACATTGGGCAAGCATTACTGTGTTCCGGACTGTAGGGCGCTGTAGCTAATTTAGTTACTAACGAGACTGCACATCTTATGTCTCAATGCAACGAGCAGAATTTGCTACTGTTTATATCATCATATCGTTCACCACATTGTTATAGACAAGCGTATCACTCACCATCACGTGAACATCCCGGTTCATCTTGTAGCTCCGTTAAATTAAAAAAAAATTGATTACATCTAACATATATTTTTTTGTCAAATCTAAACTTTGATTTATCTTTATAAATATTGTATGAGACTAACTTTAAGGTATACTGTTTATAGAAGTATCTAAATTGTACTAACGTATTAAAAATATTCTCATTGATTATAATTAGTTAGACTTTATCCTTACTATATATATTAAAGCAAATTTTTATATACGAGTATAAATAGACAAATGATCTAACGGGAAGGTCTCCAGTAGGGTGAAGTCGGTCAGTGTCTATGGGCGCCTGTGCAAAGAGCCTGGTCCCTTTGCGGTTGCTGTTGATGCACTTGGTAGTCGATTTCGTCTCTGACAGCTCATCTTATACTGGTCTCAGGTCCACGGCCTGTTTGAAAAAAGTATACTACTTACAGAGCAGTTATCGGACAGTGGATTTTCGTATTTTGTGTCTGGAATTTCTGGTATCTGACGAATGTACTCTGTCGTAGAAGATGTGTTAGAATCCGTTCTACAATCACCGTCACCTGTATCGGAGTCTTCTTTTTTATATTTGTGTGATTACTACAATAAACGATTTATCTATATATCTATTTAGGATGCTGTTGGGGTTGCCGCGGCGCTGCAGCCCGTCGGCAAAGTTCGGGGTAGCGCAAAGGGATGGATTCTAAATTTTCATGCGTAAAAAAGTTGCTTCTATAACTCAGCGTCTGCGAGATACCACCAACAGCATCCTAATGATGACAGCTGCTAGTCCGGATTGTCCAATTAAGAAACATTTGATTCGTGTTGTTTTAGCACAAACATAAAGAAAAATGAATATGTATGTATGTGTAATGTACGTACATGTTTGGTGTTTTAACTAACATAGTATTTAAACACTGTATTGTTACTAACTCTAACTAATCTTAAGTAAATTTTCTGGTCTGTAATAAAGGTTATTAATATTAATGAATAGTTACAGCTGAAACATGTACTGAAAAATTTCACATGTTAAGACCTAATTTAATATTTAACCATAAAGAAACTCCAAAGCGCTGATATAATGATATATATAACAAAGAGGTATATTTTCTTTTATTCAAGGAAACCACGAGGAACGGAAAGTTCACCTGATGGTCAGTGACACTCCTGACCATAACAGCATGCTAGATAGGATGATATACACAGCACCACTTTCTTTTCGTCGCGTTGAGACAATATCTTGAGTCTCGTTACCTCAGTAAAATCAATAGCTATAACGCCCTTCAAACCGGAAGACAGTAATATTTGCACAGTGTTATTTAGCGGCAGAAACAGATATCTACCTAGACAGTCTTCGGCAACAGATACCATTAACAAAGGAAATATATTTTGTGATTACTACATCCTATAGTTGTATTGTAAAGAAAAAGAGGTTATATATGTAGTAGAAATAGTCGATTATTAATAAGAAAGTAATCCTCTTCTCTGTTCCCAGTGTATTATTGTTACCGGTAATTACTTTTACAATATACTTTACTCATGAATAACATAAACTATATTGTCTATGTAACTTGCTTTACGAGATGTATATGTCTTCATATTGCAGAATGTATGAAATCATATTCAACATATGAGCGTATATGTTGAATATAATTTCGTACATTCAGCAATACAAAAGGATCAAATATCTGTATATTGAAATATACCCTTTCAATGGGGGTGAATATTAAATCTTATTTGATTTCTGTATGAATAGTAACGTCGAATATCTCACAGGTGAAACAGGTTCGACGAAATGAAGGGTTAAAATTGATATGATGAATGATATGTCGCGTGTTATATAATAACAATCAGTATTATTAACAAAATGACATTTCCCTGTGCTTTATTAATATTTGAACAATCACTGAATCATCAATCGTTAATTTATTAAATCAATTCGTGTGAGGGGTGGAGTTTTAGAATTTATCAACGAAGCTATGAAACGAGTGTTTCACCTGATGAAGCCTAACCATAACAATGTGGCGCTAGCTATGATGATATATATAAGATATTAAGTATCGTTACCTTAGTAATTTCAGTAGCTACAGTGTCTTTCAAACCCGAATACAGTAATGTTTGCAAAGTACTGTTCAACAGCAGAAATTAGAAGTGCTGTTTAATTCTCTGGCAAATGTCTGTCACAACTCCCGCAGAGGAAGAGTATTCGACGAAGGATTTCCTCCAGCAAAGGACTTACAATTTACAACAGAACCAGACCCGTGTGAATAATAAGTCGTAATGGTTAAGTTAGTATTTTTATATAATAAAATGAAAATCCTTAAATGAATTTAGAGCTCTGAATTCAATATTTCACATTCTCCATCAAAGAGTCTTTAGAAAACGTCACAAAAGACCATTGGAAAAGCTTCTGCAGATTTCTCAGAGTCGCGACTTTTTCCTCATTTTGCGTTGCATTAACTCATATTCGATTTCAAAAGATATTTCTAGCAATCTTTTGAAAATGAAATCTTACAGCCATCGTTTCTAATTTCATCTTCCTTTCCTCATTCAATTTTACATGTTATATTTTCTTATGCTAATGGAATATTGAGTCATATTTTCAATAACTCCTCTCCTCTGCTCTGAGAGAATTCAAAATATCACCGAAATACAGTCAAGATCTGATCCAATCTTTTCCGTTTTTAAGGCTGTTGTAGCTGATGAAATTACTGAGGTAATAAATTCATCTAATGTTTCAAGACTAACAGCACATTGTGATGTAGTGTATATCTGATTAGTGATACATTGTTATAAGCAAAGTATCACTCATCAACAGATGAGTACCTTTAATTAGCATATTAATAATCATTCCCAGCTGATAGACGTATACTGTTGAAGATAAACCTCCACTCAATTTCTCCACACCTATCAGTTTGATATTGTCGTAATCAAGCGGTTTTCAGAGACCTGGTACTATATTCCGGATATCCGGCTGCCATTTTAGAACCTTACTGACTAATCAACTGATGGTCTTCGAGCAATGTACCTTGCAAATTACCGTTGAAGTCTAGCAATACTTTAGGCTATTTTGGTATAAATACTAATATTAAATATTCTCTAAAACCTTTAATTATATTTTATATGTCTGTCTGTTTGTTTTCAATTACATAAAACTTGGTACGAAAGCGAATACCGTTAAACGAATCCGAAGCGCTTTATTCCACGTGGAGGGGTGATGATTTATTTAAACATCGTAAAACTGACTCATAAAGTTTTCAATTTAAAGGTGATCACGAAGATGAAATAAAGAGCTTTATTATCATTGTAGATCGTAAAGCTGATAACTTCCGATTTCATGTTTTTATTTATCTTAAAATTTTCATCTCTCGATGCAAAATTTGATTAAAGACTGACAGAGTCCTTCAGCATTATGACTTTCCTAGAAGACATCAATCATCTCTTCCGACTCTTTTATATACAAAAATTTTATCATTACTGTATATATACTTTGCACATTTTTAAACTTTTCAATTTCTATTTTATTAAACCTTTGTTACCCTTACCTATTTTAACCTCAGTTAAGAATGTGGTTGAAAATTAATCTAATATTACTTACATTGTCTTGCTTAATATTGTACCTGAACTGGCATAACTTAAGTTGTGGTACAATTTTGAAGACCCTCCTACTTTTTGTAGATAGCACCCTTAAATATAAATCCACAGATATTAAAAAAGAAAATTCTTTACTGTAAAATTTGAACTTACTGTTTTTCTTATTAACTATATCATGAGTATCGTTTTTAATACTATATAGTCAGTTATACCTCAATCTGCCACAAAGCAATCAGTCTCAATTAGAAATAGATATACATCAGGTTATGTGTACCTTTGTAATTCGATCGATAGAGATTCGATCTGGTAGTAGTATGTAACATATGATTGTATGTGACATCTCAACAATGTTGTGATTTATACAAATTATTAACATCACTAGCGGCTAATACCTTCTGAATAATCAATGGTATACAATGGACAATGGAATAAGGGCGCTGAAAACACCGAACCGTTTTGTCTGCTCAGTAATTCGTAGCCAGCACTACTGTTCTATAAATGACTCCTTTATAACATTGTTCTCCTTTTGTAACCATAATATCTTTGATACCTCCGTTTGAAATGATTTTGCGCTTCCAACAAAAGAAAACATCCAGAGGAAAGTGACACCTAAAAACAACTTTCGTAGATATAACATTCGTCAACCTTGGTCAGCTTAATAGATAAATATATACTTTTGTTACTGTATCAACATCATCATCATCAATCGTCACACGTCCATTGCTGGACATAGGACTGCCCCAAGATTCAACATATTAGTAAGGGAATATGGGAGATATGGGGGATTTATTACCCACCACGCTGGCCCAATGTGGGTTGATGGGCGCCAGAGTCTCGTTTGTTGAAGGCGAAGTTGGCTTAGATCCCGTGAGTTGTTGTACGGGACCCCTTACACCTTTTACCCTATGCCCTTACACCGTATTATTACCCACGTATGTTTATATATCTACGTTTGCTGCTTTAGACTAGTAACAATATTTATTTGTTCAATAAACCTATATCCAATTCCCACCATACCACTACGAAGCATTAATTCTTCTACTTGTAATATTTAAAACTATTTAAAGTTTGAAATTAAGAATCATTATAATTAACAACCGATAGACGTCTTTTTCTGAACATAGTCCTCCCCCTAAGATCTCCAAACGATCTGTTGCCTGCAGCCGACTGCTTCCTGCGACCCTTGTTTGCATGGGTTTCATATAGGGGGATTTGGCCCAATGCGAGTTGGTGGGAGCTTGAGCCTCGTTTGTTGATTAGCAGGGCGCTTTACGGACAGATGAGGTTGGCGTAGATCTTCTGAGTTATTGTCCGTGATCCCTTACACTTCAAAATTTAGGCAACAAAAATTGTTACTTAATGAACAAAATTATAGTTCCTTACTACTTGTACAGTGACCAGAGAAATAATATATATAACAAGTAGTATGTGCTTTAATATATTTGAAATTATGTACGTATAAAGCTTTTATATGAAAGCGCTTTGTGCGTTTCATTTAGATCCCTTGGGCAAGCTTTACCTAACGCAGCTGCAATAATGAGATCAGAAGCGATCTCCTTGGGCAAATATCTTCCTCCACATTATTTTGGTACGTCTGAAATAATATTATTTGCTTTATAATCATCAAACGTTTATTTCAGGCTATCTCTGAAAAGTCATTTCCTTTAGCTTACTGTTGTGAGGTATTTTTATTATCGATATATGTTAAAATTAAATACACTAGTGTGTTTCATAGCAACCATCGGATAATGATATCGTTGGAGAAACGAACTCATACATCCGAAGGGACTTATGTTGAACAAATTTTTTTTTTTGTGTTTACACCGCTATCTTCCTGTTAGTGTTTTATATAAAAACCACAACATAGATTCTTAAAATTTAGTGCTAAATAGGGTCAGCAACGTACAAGTCATGTCTCTATCGGTACTAATGTTTGTAGCCTATGACCTTCCAACAACAAACGGACTACATATGACATGATTAATATATGAAGAAAAAAATTACAATACTCAATAGTCATTATTTTAATCTACTGTTGTCCATTTTCTAGTCAATTCCAACCGTGACCGGTTCAGCTACATGTATATAATGATTCCTTGCGATCTTCATCATGTCATTCGTCCTGGCAAACGGTCTTTCCACTACCCTTGTCGATACCTGGTTCCCATTCAAGTCTCAACCAATTATCCATCTGATGTTGAGTTTATTAACCTGTTTTCTTTTACGGAAACCTTTACTTAGGAATCGTTCATGACAGTACTAATACAACTATGAATGTTGTTGTTTTATTATTTTTCATTCATAAATGATTCATTACTGTCACAATTCTTATTACTGTATCTATTAGTGACGCACCGGATGAGGAAAAATTTGTTTATAAGCCTCTCGTGAGGTATGTAATGAGATAATCTGCTAGTCGTAGTCGTGTTGTTTAAAGTGCTAGTATAGTCGGACATGTATCAGCGACCCATTACAAGAAGAAACGATCATACACCTGATTGTGGGATACCCAATATTCGGTAAGAATAGAATAGAATTTGATATAGAGTTACACTTAAAATAGCTATAGGTAAATGAAGTATCTAATTTAGAAGAATAGAAATAAATAAGAAGATAATTAGAAGTATGTTTATAGCATTTTTCGAAACGTTGCATAAGTGTAAATAGTAATAAGTAAATATAAAGAATCTGATGAGGAACCAATCGATGAGGATATCTTTGGGAATCTCTATATCCAGCATTGAAGGTCTATCGGCTGATGATGATATAAATATAAAGAAAAGCGGTTCTTTGTTAACTTAGACACCACAATCCAATTTTTTTATCTAATCGTTTTTATTAATTTTTGTTTTACTACCCTCATCACTAGTTACATTAATAAAATCACTTGGAAACTGAAACAATACTGGCAGTAGGTCTCTTGCCGGAAACCGTCTAAGTGTGTGCAAGTATTTTGTTCCGGTTCGAAAGGTGTTATAACTAGTGAAATTTTATAGGTAAAGAGACAACATTATATGTATCAAGACGAGTAGCACAATGTGGTGCAGTGTATATCATCTAAACTAGTATCATGTTGTTATTAGCAGACATATATTTTACAATCAGGTGGATGTCTCTTTTGTTATCGTATCCTAACTAATTAGATATAAGAAAGGTTTTCAGTAAGAATAACCAATAGTTACTTCTCCTATAACTGTTGAAGATATTTAAGCTTCATCATCATCAGCCGATAGACGCCCACTGCTGGACATAGGCCTACTAAAAGATCTCCACATCGGTCGGTCTCGCGTTCAGTGGGTTCCCACTATTCTCACTAAATCTTCAGTCCACCTAGTGGGAGGCCTCCCAACGCTACGCCTACTGGTATGCGGGTACTACTCGAGGACCTTACTGCCCCATCGGCCGTCGGCCCTCGAGCAATGCACTCTCACCTCTGCACTTAAGCCTAGCAATCTTTTGGGCTATGTCGGTGACCTTAGTTCTTCTGCGGATCTCCACATTTCTGATTCGATCGCGCAGTAAATCTCCGAGCATAGCTCTCTTCATTGCCCTTTGGGTGACTTTGGCTCTTTTTATAAGGTCGATAGTAAATATTTAAGCTTAGCTTAAGATCAAAATATATATTAAATTATAAAGATACCAAGAATAAGTAACTGGGACACATCTCGAGCGGCATCAAGTTTCTGAATTAGCAAATGCGGCACTTCCTCTCAATTCCCCTGATGTCGAGCTCGCGGAGTACTTCGCAATTCATTTCCTGAGACAGTTAATGCATTAAGAAGTTCGTGTCTTATACAGTACGAGAAGATTCGTTTATATTAAAATTCCTAGATTAATTCGTTAGGTAGTAATTTTACTGAATTATTAAGTTACGTTTGTATAGTAAGATAGGTCTTTCGCAGAAATAGGTGGTGCTGGTTCAATCTTTACTAAACTTAACCTTCGAGTAAATCGCACTCCTACTCACACTTACCCAGCAGAGGTAAAAATTTGAGGCAGTAATTTAAATTTTAATTAGCTCTAGACATTATTCTTCATCATCATCATCACCTGACGTATACCCAGTGCTCGAAGCAAGCCTACCCTAAAATCTTCCACTCTAATCAGTCACGCGCTAATCGTCGATCCGACCTAAAAGCCTAAGCTAGAGTAAAGACCTGTCATCTGTTTTGACCCATTAAATTTGTTAACCAGGTAATAGATCATGACTATAGAAAATACAGTTATGCCACAATCACCTGAGATGATCGTCCTCCTGTCCTTTTCCCAGCTATGTGAGGTCGGCACAGTATGTCTCTTCAAAGTTCTTCTGTAATCACCTGATGGTGATAATAGCAAATACTACCATGAAATAATTCAAGTGCCTTGTATTTCGCGAAAACAGAAAACTATTGTCCTTCTCATAGTTTTAGATAATTATATGTCAAATCTTTAACCGCCAAAAAGAAACGGAAATAAATTTCTTGTAAAGCGACGAAAAGGGTAATATCTTCACGTGATAGTAAGTGATACCCTTGCCTATAACAATGTGTTGCTAGTTGGTATAACATACATTCCACCTCCTGGTGCTCGTCGCTTTGAGACATGAGATGTTGTCTCATCACCGCATTAATTTCAATAGCCACAGCATCCTTTAAACTGGACCGGATGTTAACTTAATTTAATTCGTAATTATCAATATGGATCCCCTTCTACTTGTTAGTTAAATAAATATATGTATTTTGCGATCCTCAGTGACCGATTATAATGTAGGTTACAGGGTTGTGAGTCTATTTATGTTGAGGGACTGTTAGTGACTCTTAGTGACATAGTAATATTTTATTCACTATGTTATATTTAAAGAGATACTAAATAGAAAATTGTTATATATTGTTTATACTACTAAAGGTGTAATATTTGAGTAACAAAGTCTTCTTCTTTCTCCTGATCTTTTCCCAGCTATGTGGGGTCGGCACAGTATGTACTTCTCTTCCATATCCGTCTATCAGCCGTCATATCTGAATTCACACTCTTCTTACACATGTCATCTTTCATACAATCCATCCAGACTTTCTTCGGTCTTCCTCTACCCTTATAACCATCCACGTTAATTTGAGTAACAGAGTAATACAGTTAAATTAAGAATTGTATACCTTTTGTACCTATGCTGGTGAGTTTCGTAGAAGAATATTCATGATTATACACATAATCCTTACTACCTCCTGAAGCGTATCTTTTGGAAGCACCCTCGTAGATATAAAATAAGGCTGGGGTTACCACAAAGACGCAGCAACCCTACTTAATCATATTAATAATTCTTTTTTACGCTGAAATTATTATGCGGGAATACATTGGCTCATACTATATATAATTTATGGCCTCTTGGCCGGAGTTATGAGGTCACTAAACATAAATTCCCGCGTTAAAACTAGCCTGCGGTGGTGACCCCTGACCTAGTGGTAAGCCCTAATTAAATTCTTGCAGTTTATTGTACCACGCTACTGCAGCAGTGTGTGCATCACTACAATGACGTCACACATTCCAGGAAGTTATTTCAGTGCGGCCGATGACCTTTGTTTGTTCCGTTTTGTTATTGTTTTCACTGCAACGTAATGATTTCGATGACAGACTTAAGAACTACGGGATATTATCTTAATTAAACAGACAAATCTTTTTATCTGCCTCTACAGTGATAAAACTACTCTACTTATAATAATAAAGGTTCTTATATTAATATAATTGACTTTATATAGTGCTTGAATGTTTCTTTGGAATCCTCCATGAGAGTATTATTTTTCGGCAGACATATAAATCAGAGCCGGAGTCCCCGGCCTCTTTGTCCAATTACACCGAGTTAGTTTAAGGTCAATGTTAAATAAGTAAATAAAATCGTGTATACATAACCTTATTATATAAATAGTTAGTTTATTAATAATAGAATTATTTCAAACTAGATGTTTCCTGCACTCTTTGCTGGCGGTGATATAGAAATGGATTTCAAATTTGTCTGAAATATTCCTTGAAAGCAACCGCAACCGCAAATGACTTTCTATAGCTACCGTTACTATAGCAACCGCATAAATGATACGAAATGAAGATTATAACCCAAGAAGAAATAAAATGATAAAGGATCTATGAAATAGTCTATAACCATTTAGAATACATATCGCGTCGAATAGTGCTCCCATGTCGATATGTTCTCTACTCTTCTGTGATTGGGTAACAAATAAAACCTATTTTCGTTATATACTGTATGTATAGACAGATATATTACATATATCAATATGCCTCCTCCAGCCAGCACTTGATCAGCGTGGATAAAATGCGAATGTTTCTTTGTGGGAGAGAGTCTTGCGTTTCAATATACCATTATCAAGAGTATATGAGCTATTGAGAAAATTACTATCTACTAGTTACCCAATAACGATTTTTTTTTTATTCACAGAAATATTAATACATTCAATTATGAGGTTTGTCTTTTAAATACAATGTCGTCATGGGACCTAGGATATTTAATCTATACACAACCTACTTAATATCTGTACTATTGGGACACTGCTTTTATCTTATTTTCTATTCTATAGCGACCTTCAAAACGGAACAGTTACACGTAAGGATTATGGTTAATTTATTGGTTGTAGGTCTCTGTTGCCGGAGACTGTCTAAGGAACTACCACCACAGCTCCTATTACCCCTAGAGTACTTTGCAAATAATAGGTTGTCAAATATCTCCCTTCCGCCTTTTTGTCTTTTGAATTTCGCGGCTATGTACAAAGCGCTACAGAACTCGTATCTGGCAATACTATACATAATTTGAAAGGTCTTGACATAACCTATAAAACGACGCTATGCATAATTAGTTTGGATATTGCGTTCAACAGTTATAGACGTGTAAACATGGAGTTCACTAACGCCGAAATTCGCGCTATTTTAAAGTTTTCCTTCGTTAAAGGCAAATCCGCTAGAGAAACGTTCCGTGAGATTAATGGTGTTTTGGGGGATGGTACTCTATCACTTCGAACCGCGGAGGAATGGTTTCGACGATTCAGAGCCGGTGAAAACGACACCATGGATAAGCCAGCCGGCGGAAGACCTGTGACGACAAGTACCGATCAAATCATGGACTACATCGAGTTAGACCGGCATGTGGCATCTCGTGACATCGCCCAGGAGATGGGAGTTAGTCACCAAACCATTTTAAACCATCCGCAGAAGGCTGGATACAAAAAAAAGCTTGATGTTTGGGTGCCGCATGATTTGACGCAAAAAAACTTTCTGGACCGAATCAACGCCTGCGATATGCTGCTGAAACGGAACGAACTCGACCCATTCTTGAAGCGGATGGTGACTGGCGACCAAAAATGGATCACATACGACAATATCAAGCGAAAACGGTCGTGGTCGAAGGCCGGTGAATCGTCCCAAACAGTGGCCAAGCCGGGATTGACGGCCAGGAAGGTTTTGCTGTGTGTTTGGTGGGATTGGAAGGGAATCATCCACTATGAGCTGCTCCCATATGGCCAGACGCTTGAAGCAGGCGATCGACCAGAAGCGTCCAGAATTGGCCAACAGGAAGGGTGTAGTGTTCCACCAGGACAACGCCAGACCACACACTTCGTTGATGACTCGTCAGAAGCTACGGGAGCTCGGATGGGACGTTTTATCTCATCCACCATATAGCCCGGACATAGCGCTAAGTGATTACCACCTGTTCCTGTCCATGGTGAACGCCCTTGGTGGTGCAAAGTTGAACTCAAAAGAGGCTTGTGAAAAGTGGCTGTCCGAGTTCTTCGCAAATAAGGAGGGGGGCTTCTACGAGGGAGGTATTATGAAGTTGCCGTCTAGATGGAAACAGATTATCGAACAAAACGGCGCATATTTGAACTAAATCCGATCACTGTAACACTTTTATGTAAAGCATTGAATAAAGAGCAAAAAAGCGGAAGAGAGATATTTGACAACCTTATATTACTCTGTTCCGGATTGAAAAGAGTTATAGCAAGTGAAATTTTTGGAGTAATGAGAGAGTTAATGAGACTTAACATCTTATATCTCAAGACGACGAGCGCAATATGATGCTGTGTATATCATCCTAACTAGAGCCACGTTGCTATATACGCGGGCGCATTACTTGCCATCAGTTGAATATCCTGCTCATATCGATGAATAAGAAATTTACGTTGATATAGGCGGTACCAACACTATCTCTTTAAGTCGGATGCTCTAAGCTGAGGGTCGTGACTCCTTACCGATAACCTGTTCTTAATGACGTACCTACACAGACTAAAAAAAAATGTACTTCTACTACACTTGAGAAATCTATTAATCTATATGATTTCATAATTTATTTAAGACCTAGACATTTTTGATGGTTGTGAAATAGCTGCTTGATATGTGAACTAAAATAAATGTCATGAGGGCTAATAACATCAAAGGAACATTAGTGAGGATCTACCCTTGTTTGACACGAATTGAATTTGTCGTTGTGTAAACATTGTAACAAGCACCACATTGTAACGGTTCTCCAGGACACGCCACCACATAATCCAACTTGTTTCATCCGTTTGTTGTGAATTAATATATAGAAACATTAAAGTATCTCAACTAGAAGCAAATGCTTTCAATGGAGTTAGTTTATTCTGCTGAATGAATTCATTCCATGCGTCTATTTCAAACGAAAGCGTATTGTTCACCAGCTCTACGAGAGTCTCCGATGAATAATAATACCTTCAAAGCGCACAAGTCCGCCGCTCGACATTTCCGAAGAACAAAGAAATAACGTGGAATGGCTTAATATAAAGGAATAGTTTAAGACAAAGACGAAGCTATATTGAACTAGTCTATAAAAATAGTAAAACTAAATATATAATACTTGCTGTTTCCCGCTTGCTTTGCTGACCGTAACGCCACTGCAACTTCGTTTGAGGAAGGAATTTTGTAAAAATCTGTTCTTAGCTAACCTATACTCGTCAAAGGAGTATACCTAGTTAATTTCAAGTTTCTAGGTCTTATGATTACGGAGATATCACCACGAGTCTCTACATACGTGGAAATCTACATATATATGTAGATAGTAGTACTACCATTTATTATCATTATCATCATTAGATGACGGACGTCCACTGCTGGACATAGGCCTCCACCAAAGATCCCCTAATCGATAGATCCTGCGCTGCCTGTATCGCCAGATTGCGAGTTGATGGGAGGGTTGATTAGCAGGGTACACCAAGAGCAGGTGAGGTTGGATTGGGTCCCGTTGCGACAGTGAGTTGTTATGCGGGACCCCTTACACCCCTACTGCCATTACTTGTAAGTATATTACCAACCCTCAGCAATGTGGCGATAGTTAGATAGTATCAGTATCAGTAGCAGTGATACTTAGATAGTATCCAGTATAAGAAAGCCACCACCAGTGAGTTTCAATAGCCTTTTTTAATTGACAATGCGATGGGAAGAGCCAGTAGTTTACGATGGTAAGAGACACCCTGAACGTCTAAGGGCCTACAATTAATGAGCTAAGACAGTTCGTTATATTTTTTTTATTCAACAAAGTCTCAAAACGAGCGATGCCTTCATCTGATTGTCAATGATAAATTTGACGTGGTAATAGTAAAGAAGATATACAGCATCTTCTTGTGCTCGTCGCCTTGAGTCATAAAGTGTTGTCTTGTTACCCTGTAATTTTATTAGGTACATAGCCTTTCGAACCCGAACGAAGTAATATTTGCTCCTAACCTAACCTAAGTAGTTGCCGGCAAAGGAGACCTACCCCCATTTTCTTCTGCTCAAAAAAATGTGTGAATGAACTTAACTTCTCGTGTGCAGTGACTTGTGTAAAGATCCTCGCATTTGATGATAGACGAACTTCCAGTTCAACGTGTTTTTTTTTTTAATATTCCTCTGCATATGTTGGATCGGGGCCTTTGCATTTCTTTTCATTTTAATCAGTAGTTTCTTACTGTATTTTCTACTCGTACTCATCTTTCATTCTTTCTACCCTTTCATGCTCAGCTCTTCTTTCAAGCTTCTTATCTCTATCGTTCTACATCCCAGTTCCTTCTACCATTCCTCCAGTTAAACTTGTTGCTTTGGTCAATAAAAATGCCTTTGGATTGAAGTAAATAGTGTGCAGCGTTTACTATATTTGAGTATAGATCTGGAGGGTGGTGAAGCAGCTTTTTCGATTTCGAGTCGGAATGATGTTTTAACTTGAAGTCAATTTGAATCGCGTGATAAGGACTCGTGTTGGATTGGATTAACTTAGTCGCTAGATAATTGAGTTGTAGAGGAGGCAACTAACTAGTTGCCGGGGGCGAGGGTTTGCGAGTTAGCTAAGGCAAATTTGTATGCATTAACTCGTGATTTCGCCGGTGGAGTTATTCAATTTACTTCTATAACTTGTTTTATAAACGCTTACTTATATTTCAATGCGAAAAGGTCGCATCTGTGTGCGAGATATGCAAGTGTGTCTGTGTGTTTGTTTGTTGAGTGCTACGTGAAATATTTATGTCGCCGTCTATACTTTTCAGCCCCCATTCGAGGCCGAGTAAACACAGCCCAACATTTCCCACCAATTACACGTTATTGTCTAGTTTATTTCTGGAGCGGGCCCGGCTCTGACGCAATACTTGTTATTGCTCCTCTCTGTGACATCCATCTTGGCAGCTTTTGGTTCTATATAGCTACACAGTAAAGTTTAAGATATGTAATTATTACTTTGATATGTTGATAAGTCTGAGGGATTGGAAAACGACAATATATACATAAGATTTTTGTCAATATCATGATTAATTAAACACATATATAATATATAATTAAATAGGTATAGGATAGGATATTATGTATAAATAAATAAATAAGTCTCTATTGCTGGAGACTACTTAGGTAGACAGCTTTCATTGCAGCTATCAAACAATAGTTTGCAAACATTAATGTGTTCCGGTTTGAAAGGCGTTGGAGCTAGTGAAATTGCTGGGGTACTGTCGGCACAATACGGTGGAGTGCCTATAAATAGAAATTGGTCCAATTTTCCCATACGAATCCTCACCTGATTGATATGGGAATCTTTGGGGAAGGCCTATGATGATGATATATATCATCCTAACTAGCGTCACCTTGTTCTGGACAGGCGTATCACATCTTATCGCTTAATACAATAAAAAAATTATGGTATTTTAACTTCTAGACAGTCTCTGAGACCTAGCTCCACGAGATTTCAATGGCATAATAGCTAGTATTGTAGTAGTACTTCGATAAGGAGACTGATATCTAGAATCAACACAACTAACGTTTGTGATGCTGTGTATCACTCTCGATGATGATAAAACTGTAATGATTTTAAAGATGA
Source organism: Troides aeacus (assembly GCA_033220335.2). NCBI lineage: Eukaryota > Metazoa > Arthropoda > Insecta > Lepidoptera > Papilionidae > Troides > Troides aeacus. Next base: position 5,571,034 of record CM067294.1, on the reverse strand, counting down.
AATTAAAAAAGTCATTATAGTAATTGATGCTTGGAGCGGTTCCATGATTTCGCTTTGCAGCAAACATTTGCTCAGCTCTCAACCATGATGATAGCGGGAGCTCGCTCAATTTATATATTCGCCGAGTTACCCTCCCTACTTTCCGTAGTGCAATTTTAGTAGAGCATATTTTTTAAGATATATGTATCTGCGTAAATTGATCATTACTAAACTAATAACCACGAGCAGAACTTTTGACTTTCCCACAGCTGGGACCGGACCTTCTCTCCTAAACATAGAGCCATGATCATTTACCTCGCAAAGTGCGGATTGACAGAGGTTGCATTTCCTCAACAGCTTTTGCTCTTCCTTCTACCGCAAGTTATTCTTCGTTAGGGATCTAACCCACTCCCTTTCAAGTAGAACAATGCGTTTTTTTTACTATTCAATTAAACGAACATACGAGCGGACCGTTCACTTGATCATAAGTGATACATCATCATCATCAGCCGCTATACGTCCATTGCTGGACATAAGCATCCCTCAAAAACCCGCACATCGATTAATCCTGTGCTGCCCTCGAAACCGCCAGGCACTAGGGGTGATTTGTAGAGGTTCATATTAGGGGAATTTGGGCCTTTTCTCACCACGCTGGTTTAATATGGGTTGGTGAAGAGCCTGGTTTGTTGATTAGCAGGGTGCACCACGAGCTGGTGAGGTTGGTATGGGTCCCTTGTGGGTCATCGAAAGTGAAACGCCCGCCCGTAACAACGTGATACTAGTTACACTACACCATATTTCGCTCGTCGCTTGAGAGAATTACCCCAATAATTATATTAGCTATAACGCCTTTAAAACCGGAACACATTAACGTTTTCACACTATTATATGGCAGTGGTTAATAGACAAACTAAGTTATCACTGAGTGTATGAGCGTTGAAAAAAATGATAAAATCTTGAGAACTTCTTACCTTCAATCCCCAGAAAGTCTACAAGATATATTTCTCTAGTATTTTCCTGAATACCACCAGAGAATTTGAAGATCGATCCATTACTGTTTGTCAAGCCGGTAACTTTACTGTTACGAAGTATACACAAGGGGGTACAGTAATGTGAAACTATTCGCCTTAAGAGAAACGGAAGAGCGACAGCTAACCTGATTAATCCCAATGGCACCCTTCATCTTAACTCATGAGATACATTATATTTCTTCATTACATATATATATTTATCTACACATATATATTATTATACATTGTAGAATGATGCTAGTTAGGATGCACGACATTGTGCTCGTCGGTGTGATATAAGATCTTGAGTTACGTTACCCCAGTAATTACACTAGTTCGGCTGGAGAAATTAGAGCTGCGGTGGTACTTACCTGGTCTCCGGCAACAGAGGCCTGGTACCAGTGGATGGTGAGATAGAAGTTATATACCCTTGAAGATGTACCGGTACGTGTCTCACTTCCAGTGTGCTGTTTAAATATTCAAGTGTGACATCGATCGTGTATTGTCCACTCACTGTACTTACCGCCCTTAACTGTGGACAACAGTCGAATATTACTATTACAATATATATTATGTAGGTTTTTTTATTTAAAGAAGTGGTGGGAATGAGAGAGTGACGATCACTTGATGGTAAGTAATACGCCAGCTCATAGCAACATACTACAAAGTACCAATAATACAAACACTTCACTGGTCGTAGGTATCTGTTGTTGTAAACAGTCCAGGTATGTACCGCCGCAGCTCCTATTTCTCATGCCCAACATTAATGTATTCCGGTTTGAAGGGCGCTATAGCTAAACGTAATTATTAAGCTAACGAGACTCAATATCATATGTCTCAAGGCATCGAACACAATAAGGTACAATTCCCTCATCATTATCAACCTATAGACCTCCACTGCTGAACATGAGCCTGCTTCAAAAATCTTGTTAGAGTTAATTAAGGGGAATTGAATCATAGCCCACCACGTTGGCCAAATACGGGTTAGTGGAAGTGATGCAGTATCATCATCATCATCATTATTATCAGCCGATAGAAATCTACTGTTGGACATGGGCCGCTCCCAAAGATCCTCCTTGTTAGAGTTAATTGAATGGGTTTGGGCCTTAGGCCACCACGCTTGCTCAGTGTGGGTTGGTGGATGTGGTGCAGTATATATCCTCCCAATTTTCGGCAGGTTTATTATGGGTAGGCGTATCATTTATCATCAGGTGAATATCACTATTGGCATATCAATCCCTTGGATTACAAAAGAATTAAACTCAATAGTGTCCGACCATGGGCTGAGTTGATGATATGATTATCGCATTTCCTTCACATGGGTATTAAAAAGAATTTTTCTCCCAAACAATTTAATTCGGAACAAAGCTTATTAGCTCAGCTCGTCAAGCTTCGCGTCCGTGTGTAGTGTAAGACGGAGCAATAAAGCAATTGTGGGGCAGCAGATCGTTACGCAATCCCGCGAGGATGGGTTAATAATACGGCGACAAAGGATTTCATGAAATAATTTGGGATAATGATAATTTGATTTATTATACACAAAAGTAATAGTAATGAATATAAAGGATAAATATTCTTACTTAAATCCTTCTCCTTTTTAGTTGGCATCATTCTTGACAGAGTGGTCGTGGTAATCACTTTAGGTGTTGGTCGAACACATCGCCATTCCTATCTGATGGCTGCTTTCCTAGAGCATTCATATAGAGACAATGACGCTGAGCCTTACTTGAAATAAATAAAAATAAAAATTGAGTTATTGTCAATGGTAAACGCCTTCGTTCAGCTTTAGACATCGCTTAATGATGAAGATAATATCACAAATAATTCCTGCTGTGCTTAACTTCCAACATCATTATCATCGTCAGCCGATAAACGTCCACAGCTGGACATAGGCATCATCCAAAGTTTCTATTAAGGACTGATATGGGGGATTTGGGACATTTTCCACCACACTGGCCCAATGCAAGTTAGTAGGAACTGGACTTTCAACAAATCAACTTGGTCTATCGATGTTATATTTAATCATTAATCATTACCTTATCCTAGCATATTTTTACATTGTAAGATACATACATATAAATATTGTTTAGACGCTACTTAACTCCAGCTTCTTTTAAAGGATACGTTAGAAATAAAAACTAGTTAAAGAAAGGTTTAAATATATGTGGGCGTGCGTTATCAGATAAGCTACATTCTACTCCTACTTAAGATGTTTACACAGGACCAAACCCCGTTACAGCATTAATTTGACTCACAGCGTCTTTTTCTACTCTGTAGTTTCTGCCTGTCGTAAAAGGACTAACAGACGACTAAAAGCATTATCAGATTTATGGGCTTCATTGCCCACCGAGAACAGGGGTGGACTGCATAGATGGGGTGTTCTAGTCTATGTAAAATAGCGAGTTTAAGCGTAGCATAGACAGGTACCGGTGCGATCCGTAGAAAATCCAGGAAACTCTCGCAACGCACTGAGGATGACCAACGAAGAGATTTAAGTTGATACAAATCCTATAAACTCCTGTCTTCTCCCCAGAGTCAAGGTATCTTTAAAAGATTTCTTTCAACAACTCAAAAAAAGCTCTGGCGTCTTTCAAACAAGAATACTGTGTACCAACAGAGTTCTACATCAAAAAACCTTAAATCGAATATTCTTTTCTACGATTCATTTCATCCGAAGGGAGTCTTTATTATATTCCATCGAAATGTATTGTTTTCGTGATGGTAAGTTATACTTTCTGCCAATGCCATCGTGACGCTAGTAAGGATGATATACAGCACCACATCACACACCACAGTGTACTTGTCTTCAAATATCAGATGTTAACCGGAACACAGTAAGCTGCAGGAATATGAGCTGCTGTACCTACCTAGACCGTCTCCAGGAATAGATACCATCAATAAAATATGATGATGTTTAATACACGGTTCTTCTCCTTGTCGTGCCTCCTCATGTCTGAAGGTTAGCTGTTGAATGAAAAATATTCATATTCCCTAAGCGATATGGTTATACTAGCTAATAGCGAAAGTGAATAAGGAACGTGGCCAGGCCTTTGTAATACTCCCAGAGAAGTACACTCTTGAATAATAAAACGACTGTTTATTTAGTCAAATCAGCTTACGACGGCATCCTTTTATATCATATCTAGACAAAGCTTCACGACCTAGGTTATGTAAATACAAAGGCCAAATCGATTTTCTACCTGAATTGTTTCGCTCCGTACAGACGCGACCTTCGTTCGGATAGAAATATATCTATATACGTATATGAGATTTCCACCTATATAGACACATCATGATATTTCTGGAACCATAAGACCTGGACATTTGAAGTTTGGTAGGAATGTTCCTTATGCCAAGTATAAGTCAGATAAGAATTTTACAAAATTCTTTCCCCATAGATGTGGGGTGTCACGACCAGCTAAGCAAGCGGGGAACAGCTAGTCTATACAACATTAATGTAAATTACTTCTTATCTTAGATCCCTATCAAAATATAATTAACAATAGAAGCGATGAGAGGAGCGAGACGTTCATTAGACGAGATGTCTCTTCATGACAAAATGGCGCTAGTCAGGTTGATATACCCAGCACCACGTTGTGCTTGTTGCTTTGATACAAGGTGTTATATCTCATTACCAAAGTATCACTACATAAAACGCCATTGAAACCAGAACACAGTAGTGTTTGCGCAATACTGTATAGCGGCAGAAGTAGTACCTGTGCTAGGGTACCTGACGATGTTATTACACTTTTATATATATTTTTTTTATAACAATGACGATGAATCTTTGATGCTAGATGTCCGTTGCCGGAGACCGTCTAGGTAGGTACCAATGCAGTTTCTATTTGTACAGTTATCTGCCTTTAAATCGAGATGTGCTCTGATGAACTGCTTGACATGATGCCCACGGATACATTCCATCATTGCACCGCTCGCCATAGGCGGAGAATCCATCCTCTCACCCTTAAACCGCAGTGGTCACGTACTGTCCAATTCCAGAGACGTTTTCTCCTGAGAGAACTCAAATTGTGGAAAGAGTTACCAGTCAAGGTTTTACCTTGGAGCTAAAATATGAAGTCAGAGACTGCAAGCCTGTTTGCCATTTAATAGTACAAAAAAACCCTTCCCCTTACAGTCGCTGTGAAACCACCACATATTTGCTAATCACAATCGACTCACTTAGTGGCCAAAGAAGGCCTTTCAAATCCCGCCAAACCGAAGAGGTTTTTAGTAACCTTCTACAACAGACAGGGCTTACCTTAGTCCTATTCTCAATAGCCCTAGACTAAAGGGCAGAGATAGGTTATGCCTTAGTTACCATTTATATTAAACGCGATAAAATGAAACCCCTTACGTTATTGGATTATACGTTGAGTAATGATAGCGTATTTGCATAAGCGAATTATTGCCTTCGACTGGAATGGCTTCTATCTTTTTTTACGGTGAAAATATAAAGGCGGCCATTTTGACCGGCATAGTATTATATCTGAATGAAACTTTTGTTTTTTGATTAGATATCTAAGGTGATAACCGCTACGGTCAGACCCTCAGTCCATTCGGCAGCTGAATTCTGGCAACACATGTCCAGTATTGAACATATTTTGCTTTGACAGTGAGGATAATAGTTTATCATCTATTTTTCCTTGTCTTAAAAAATCTCTAATTTACTTATTACACAGATGTAAATGAGAGAAAATTTACTGTAATGATTAACATCTTTAATTTCCGCAACATCCTGATTGAAGATACAGCAAATGTCAAAAGTTTAAGGAAAGGTCTAAGGAATTTAACAGATTGATTAACTGAACATTATAATTAGACAAGAGTATCTATAGTTAGGATCAATGAAAATATCTATATATACACTGGAAATATATGAATATATTATGATATTATTAAAGACAATAGACAAAGTGTTTGATGTGAGGAAGACATATTCAAACAACCTTTGTATTCATAAGTAGTGTAACTTTCAATATTTTCTTTTCGAAGTATCGTCTCACATATGACCTTTACTATTGTTTCAATGACACCTACGCTTATAGATCGTCTGCTACAAACGTTTTCTAAATAAAACACGTCTGCTTATCTATTCAAAGAAACTACGCCAATGAGAATAAAAGCAGCCACTAGCGATATTTGCCTAAGCCGCGAAAGAATGTCGGTCCGATCCTGTCTGTCTAAATAATGTCGTCCGTGGAAATACGTCGGACATTCCGGAGGCAACGTGAATCAATATAAGTATTTGCTGTGTTTCTCTTCGGACAGACCTGCCTTTGATGTTTTTTCGTGCGACAGTCGCTTACTATAGGTTCGACCTTGGAGACAAAAGAATAACTTGGAAGGTTATTTTTATAAGTATATGTATGAATTACAGTTGATCGCTGGACAATTTCTTAGATCACGTAAAAAAGTAGTGAACTAGCGATGTTATATTCCTGATCAAGAGGCGCGTGGGGAAACTAACACAGTAACTAGACCTTATATTGTATGTCGAGTGTATCTATTTTAACTAGCGCCTCATTGTTAACGGGAAGAAATATCAGCACATGCTATATATAGAATATCATCTTAGACTTTTCACTAAGACATCTTCCTTTGTCAATACAAAGAATAACATCCGCCTACAGCTAAACATTTATCGTAATAGTCAGTATATTTTCTAAGAAAAATATGACATAGGATAAAAGGACGGGCTTCCCTCTCTTGACTTACTTCGTTATATCAAATACAATAGCTTAATGGTAGGAAAAGATCTCGGCTTATCCGTTTACACATAAGCGACACGTCAATAACTTTTTTTGTTAGAACTTAACAAACAACAATAGAGACCAGATGAAATTTTTATATATACGAGAATGAAAGGATTTGACCTCCGTACGGATGGAAAAGTTTCACAAGGAAATACGTTGCTTGTAACAATTCAAAGCCAAGTCTCTAAAGAGTCAAATAACTTTTTTCTCATTATAGAATGCAGAAATTACTATTTTATATAGTGCTTAATAATATATCACACTGATGAGAGATATAGCACTCATGTTTACGGATTCAGATCTCATTTTTTGGTTGTTAAATGAACTGAACTATTTGTAGACTTAACTAAAAAAAATTCATCCTTTTGTAAATAATGCCCTTTATTAACAATATTTCTCTATTTATAACTCTGAAAAATTGTAGTTTCTAAAAAAATTATTTGTCAGTAGATTATCAAATTAACTTTTTAAATTATTAATGTATTAAAATAGTTATTAATTTGTCCGCAGGTAAAAAAAAGAATAATTCACAATAGTATAAGAAATGTCGGTCAACAATCGCGCGCCAGTAAAAGCTAACTACACTGCTACAAGTTAAATCTACAATGACATCCGAAGAGCCGATCGATGTGGTCACCAAATCAGAAAAGAAGACAGGAACGAGTTTCCCGAACGACGTCGCCGGCAGCAACAAGCCGGGCAAACACGAGGAAGAACATAAGAAACGATCACACGAGCTCATGCGACTTGTTTATGAGCTACCTGAAGAGATAAGGAAACCAGAAATAAACGTCAACATGCTTAAAGAGAATCCACCGATTACAATAGTTGAGATAACCGAACAGAATGGCTGCGAAGCGGATGTAGGAAGTGCAGGGCGATGTGATGGTGATTATATTAAAGCACCTAATCCAAGTGATCTAGGGCCATACGAGTTAATAGCTACTAACGAAGTACTGCAGTCCGCTGATGAATACAAAGAGATCATCGATAGATCATCACCAGACGATTGTACCGACGAAGACTTAGGTGAACTGAAAAAGATATTAGAGAGCAAACCTAAAGTTTTAGAGAGATATTTACGCGAGTGCGCGAGCACCGATGAAATTAATAGGATTCACAATATAACGTCAGGAGGGCCGCTGTCTCCGAGGCCACATCACGAGGCGAGAAGTACGTCGGTGACGTCAGACCTGTTTCAACTATGGCTGTCGTCATCGCCGGTAAAGGTAAGTGTTGATGATCGTAACATCAATGCAATATTAGATTTAAATTTAAGGTTATAGCTCATTATGGGCCCATAAAATATTTTTTAAGTTACGTCCTTTAAATTTGTAACAATAGTTACTATTAATATTGTTTTGTTCGACGAAGCGAAGAGACGAGCTGGACGTTCATCTGGATGTAAACAATAAGCCAGCCTACAACAATGTTGTTCTTATTGGAATGTTGTAGGTTTGTTGTGGTTATACACTTCATTGTGCTCGTATTTGTATTAAAAATAGCCTTTACTAAAGTTATAAAATTCCCATATCTGACATTTTCTACATGTAATGTCTGCCTCCCTCATAGTATCTAAATTGAGACGGTTACTATTGATATGAGCAACAGCTTTAACTACCTCCAAAAAAGAGGTAACCTATAACTAATACAGTAAGTTAAGTTATTTTATATGTAAAATGAATAGCTCCATCAATATAAGAGTCGAGGAAATTTATCTACGATTCTAGCCAAGTGCTAGTAGGTGGAGTCATATGTAAGGTACATTTAATCAAGTCCTGGATTACAGTGACATTAAATAAGCAAACATGCACAAGTCTCGTGGGTTTATTCAATACAAAAGTTATGATAAGTTATCATCAACACATTCACATTTGAGTGTACGATCTGATAAGTCGAAAAGCACTCGACGGCTGTTCGTAGTACAACTTGCGTCAGAAATATACGTGAGGCATTATTTATCGAAAAAACGGATTTCTGAATCAGATCATCGTATCATCTCAAAAGATTACACTCGCTGGTCATATGACATCGATATTTCAGACCATCGTAGTAACAAGGAGAGACAAAAGAAGTTATGACATATGAAATGATGAAACTCTAATTAGTTCATCATCAGTTTCAAATTTGAAATTCTGCCTATTCTCTAATGATATTGATCACCGTTCAACTTATACTGTTGTGTCAATGTTTAGTCTACGAACTAATACATTGTTAAACGCTCTAGATGTCCTTAACAGACCGACAAATGATCCCCAATATCCCTTTCTAGAGAAGATAGAGATTTACGCAACCAATTGTCTATTTGTGAAAACTTTATTTGAAACAAAGCGGAGCCTATGTAACAATTCTTTTCACAGGCTTTACTTGTTAAAAGCGCTTTCCATGTTAAGATAATTCCGTGCCTTTATTTCCGTTTCTCTTAAATTTACTAATAGTCCGGAAAAACTCGTTGAAGAGATTAATTTTAAATTTTTGATGAAACTTTCATCTTTGAAGGTATATGGACAGAAAATATTTATTTGCATATAATTTCTGGTGAAATAGTATTGTAAAGTATCAATTAATTACAAAACTTGTTATAAATGACTCGAATATTTATATCACAGCTGTCTCAATGTTTCATAAAGGAGACTAAGGAAGGAATCATTCCAGAGAAAGAGCGGCAACTGAGGGCACAGTGAGTAGCACATTGCTCAGAGAAATCTATGTACTGTGGAAATTAATAAGCTAATCATAATGGTGCAAGCTATAAATGTCAGCACAACGTTATGATGGTCTAATTAGAAAATATGTACATGGTCATAAACAATACCGTTCAATTCAATTTGGTTGAATTATCTTATCAGGGAGTGTGCGGATGTTTTACGTTATCTATAAGTAGATGGCATGATGCTATTAAATTCACAAGTGGGTACTGATAAATCGTTATGCTATACACTAACTAAACTATTTTCTTTGTTGTAAAACAACAAAAATATCGACGTCGCTCCAGTTGTTGATAAATCGTTGGAAAACGACTAAATGCTACTATGGTCATATTGAAAATTGTCTAGAGTAAAACTAAAGTTGACAACCACGAAGCGTAAAGGAAGAAGGACCTTGCAACTTAATTGATAATGGCCCAAAAGGAGCGAAAAGAAACATACTCCGGTAAAAGTATCACAGCTAATTGTACTACTTGCAGTCTTGGCCAGGGAATGCTGATCCCAAATAATATTAAACAGCCTTTACAACGAGTGAAGATGAGAAACATTGCATAGATAGGATATTGAAAATAGGTATCGAAAGATACGATTGAAAGAAACGAGACTAAATTGTAGACAAAAAAACAGGACGCAAGGACAAAAAGAGATTTTCATAATTCACTGTAAAGAAAGGTAAGATGTCAAAAATGTGGTAATGAAAGTAAACAAGTGTTAACAGATTACAAAATAGTAAAATGGGAATTAAAAGATTGTAATTCAATAATAAAGCAATAGAAAATAAATAAGTAATACAATACAAAAGAAGAAAATAAACTGAAAACTCTTCTATCATAAAAGCGATAGATGAGAGTTGTGTTAGAATAAAAACTATTAGAAAGAGAGAAGAATGAAACAGGAAAGACTATGAAAGAAGAAATAAAAAATTAGAAGAGAATAGTAACATTCTGACTCTTATCCAAAAAAAATTAGACTCCAAATAACTAGAGCAGATTAATATTTCCACACTACCATTAGGTGGTACGATGGTTGCTACTAAGGTAGTTTTCAACAACAGAGACCTTTTTTTTTTCTCTTGCGGGGGAAATCTTCTTAAAAGATACCTTGTTTCTGGGGGGAAGACAAGGTTATGTGGGGCTTCTAACCACTAAAACCCCCTCGGTGGTCTCCTTCAGTGCATTAGGAGGGGCTCCGGGATCTCCTACGGAACGCACCGGTGCCCCTCTACACTCTGGCTAAAACATTTCACGGAAGGGCCAAGCCCTCCTTAACATCCACGCTGTGTTACGGCAAATACAACACCACAATGTATTTACCGTCCTCCTAAGACTCGCTTATTAAGCTTTGAGGGCCCCCACCCTCAAAGCCCACGAAACCAAGGACCCTTTTAGTCGCCTTGTACGACAGGCAGGGAATACCTTCGTCCTATTCTTAATGGCCCGGGACTACAGGGCTGAACAACAGAGACCTACCAACATTAAGTAAGATTATGAATTCTGTATCAAGTCAGTGTTTGCCTATTCCTATAAAGATAAATCACGGAGCCATTATAACTTCTAATAATAGGAATCTATTATTGTCAACATAGTCTTCGGCGCGGACATGACCTCGATTAATATTAACCGGACTAAGTTAATATTGATGCAATTACTCCTCTATCGATAGATAGTGATACCATTGACTAATTTGGCAATGTACTATGGCCGTTCGTCTATTAATTAAGTTACAAATGGTCGAAGATTATTCTAGCTAATAGTTAATTTATTTACTGGTTGATATTTGATTATAACACTAGTAAAAGCCCGGCTGTAGAAGAGCAGGCAGCAGGCAGAAGTAGCTCGCTGGCCTAATGGTTAGAGCGTGCGCCTTCATTCCGAAGATCGCAGGTTCGAATCTCGGCATGTACCAATCAATAATATTTAAGTTAAGTACAAACGGTGAAGGAAAACATCGTGATGACACCTGCATATGAATTAGAATTTATTCTAAGGTGTGTGTGAAGTCATCAATCCGCATTGGGTCCGCGTGGTGACTCCATCACCCTCATGTTAAGGGTAGGCCTGTGCACCAACAATAGGGAAGTAAATTGGCTGTTATTTAAAAGCCTGTCAGTCAATAAAATCGACTGCTGTTCTAGTATTATTTGTCATGCAAATTTAAGTAAATCAATGAATATTTTGTTTATAAACAATCTTATAATTATTATTATTTGTTGTAGAAATAATTGAAAATGTATGTGTGTATAAACAGCTGTTTTCCATTGAAATCTTCTAATTATTATCAATGTTTAATTATTATGGAAATTGAATTTAACAATGATAATTGCACGCACGGTGTCAGTGTGTATGGGCTGTATGACATCCGCGCCAACTTCACTCCGTTGGCTGTATTCACACCGTTACGCGACAAACTAATAAGCTATCGGCGACAAACTGTCACTTAACCTGCATATAAATAGGAGATTATTAATCTCTGTTAATGTCTCCGTAGCATATTTATATTCCTGGATTCGATTCTTTTGTAAAGTTACCTTTTAAGATTTCCTTTAGTGGAGGACATTTGAATGGCTAACTTATAAACGTGCAAAATTCAATTTGCTCATCTAGTACTTTATCTTAAAAGGACTAATACAATAATGAGGCCTTGGAGAGTGAAATGTTCCCTGTGTATACTCCATAAAATTAAATACTCAGGTTATCATAATTGAGAATTGGAAAACAACGTTGTGTAGGGGTCAGATTCCAAAATGAGGAAGCACCCCCTAAATGTAAATTTGTAGCTAACGAGACAATAGAACTATTACTAAACAAGCATTTAGTTACTTTAGTATGTAACCTGTTTGAGACTGAATTCCCCAATGAAATAAGACTTAGGAATTTACACTATATTAGTGAACTACGGACGAAATTCTACGTAGGGGAAATCCCAACGCAGTCGTCAGGACAGGGTATGATTATCATACGTCTAAATCGTAACTATTGTCTTATTTCTGCTCTTAAGGTTCCCTTTAGTCTTTACATTGGTGACACAAAGACGGGTTACGGATATTTCCAATCCCTGTGCATTTCTCCTTTATACTAAACATGCATATTTAATATTAGAAGAAATATATAAATAGGTGCAGCGTCCTACAAACGGGAACACATTAATATTTCCGCACTGCCACTTGTCAACATATATAGGCTTAATCAGTAGGTTTCTGTCAAGAGATACCTTCTTCTTCGTCAGTATCACTCTTGACAGAATTCAAGTTTAATATCTTATAGTACATTTTAGTCATATATTTTTTCTTAATGACCCCATTTTGGGTCTACATTCATTATCTATAATCTCTGGGAACTGCAGTTCTAAACGGAGAGATGTTAACGAATAGCATTTTTGCGGCTCCGCCATGACCTGAACCGAAGTTTTTTGCATCAGATCAGGGCTGTCTAAAGTTAAGATATTTCACCATCGGACCATCAGATCACCATCGTTATGTTATAAACATCCCAAGTTTATGTATAAAGAGTTTCAGCTCCTTCTTAATGAGAATAGCAAAAGTTGGAAACAACTTGCAAACGTCAGAGTTTTCGTTTAAAAATGTAGATGTCATGAAGACAGTGAATAAATAAACTGTTACAAGTTTAATGCATTTATCACAGCAGACTATTTCACTACTTAACACCAGAGTGGGATCGTGCTCAAGCACTAACCTATTTGGTTTAAGATAAACGAATGCAACATCGGCTCTCTTACATTATTATTAGCACTGTCTAATATATGACCAGTTTCTCTTCCACCTTTCTCTTCTCTTTATCCAATAATTATTCATTAATTTATTAAAAAAATATATACACAGGTTAAATATACTAAATGGTGGATTTAATACCAAAAAGCAAATTCAGTATTCCTAAGAATTGTGCAGAGAAAGAAGCAAAGAATGCATTCTGTGTATCATCATCAGCCGATAAACGTCCACGGCTGGACATAGGCCTCCACCAAAGATCTTCACATCGATCGGTCCCGCGTTGCTCACATCCAGTGGGTTGCTATGACTTTCACCAGATCGATCACCAGTCGGTTCATACATACATACATATATATCACGCCTCGTTCCCAGTGGGGTAGGCAGAGACCACCTCTCTCTACCTGCTAGGATCCTGGCACACCTCTCTCGCTTCCTCCACTTTCATAAGCGTCTTCATGCATGCTCGCCGGTTGCTTGTGCTTTTGATCCGGCCTTTTTTTAGGACATCTCCGATTTGATCGGAATATGTCCGCCTAGGTCGACCTGCACCAGTCGGTTCAACTTGTTGGAAACCTTGTCGGTTACTGCCCCATCAGTCGTCGGTCCTTCGAGCAATATGCCCTGCCTACTTAAGTTCAGTCTTTTGTATGTATATTTTATTATTTTATGTATATCAAAGCTTCGAGATCTTTGAATTCGATGAAGCTGTAAATTTCAATAAGATTAACAACAGTAATAACATCCGGAAAAGGAAATATAAAGTACACTCGTGAGTATTTTTAGCAGCCCTGTTATGGACTTTTAGAAAGCGTATGTTAAACGGTAATTTCCGCACTACCTGTTTACATTCAGCGTCAGTGCCAAAACTACAGTAGCTGTATATCCACGTAAAACCTAATAAAAGGTTTTTTATTATATTTACTAAATCTAGGTATTATGAATTATGGTTTAAACTTACTTAGTTACAGAGTTGTAATATTTTTATTCGTCAAAACGATATGAGTTTTATCATTTATCTTATTCCTTCCAAAGTAGCGCTAATTAGGATGATCATCATTCATCTTCATCATTATCAGCCAATAGACGTCCACTACTAGACATGGTCTCTCCCAAAAATTGACGCACTATTTGAGCTATCTTTACCTATAGCCAGCTCTCATTGAGGCAGCGTGGTGGGAGCCACAGCCTCGTTTGTTGATTAGCAGTATGCACCACGAGCAGGTGAGCTTGACTTCGATCTAGTGAGTTGTTGTGCGGGAACCCTTACACCGTTAATTAGGATGATACTGCTTCACATTACGCTTGTCTCCGTTGACTTAACAATTAATGAGTGTTATAAGATACATTTTAATGTAGTGCTTAATCTACATTTGTTAATTACTTTATTAAGTTTCATATTATAATTCTCAGAATCTCCTCCCGCTGCCGTACTCCATCCATGTTTCACACTGATTAACTAGCCAAGGGTTTTAAGCTGAACAGATTTCCCCCGCGATCCTGTGAATTGATGTTAAGCTATTTTTAACTCCGTGACTTAACTGTACTTGGTTACTGATGCTTAACATTAGAATGAAAAGTGTTTTAAGCATGTTTATATTTATTTTCCCATGTCTCGTTTTCGTTCAGGTCTCTAAATATCGTGAGGGACTGTGGGACTTGTCAAAGAAGAATTTTTTATTATCCTCATATTCAGCATTTGACGACAATCCCACATGATGTTAAATGGTGATATAGTAACATCAATTTCACTCTTCTCTTGAAGACCATCACGTCGAATTTATATACCTTTACTGTGCTTTGAAGAAAGAAGAACTGAAACTTTATGTTTGCAAACTAGGGATGGTTTTCGTGCGTCCGGTCGACATGATGACAAGGTGGATAGTGCGGGACTAGTATGGAGATCTTTAGGGAAGGTCCAAGAGTGAGCATTTATCAGCTGATAGTGATGAATCTGCTTTTGTTGTGAAAAGCGCACAGCATTATTTTATTAATAATATAAGACAAAGTAAAGCTTAGGATTACCTGTAGAATGTATCTACTTATAAAAGTTTCCATAAGATATTTCTTAACTATAGAGATTTATCTAGCAGTACGCAAACTGAAACATTATTATACATATGTTTGGATGGAGGTAAGGTTTTTCGGAATTTACCTAGCTTTGTACTATCAATATATATAACCAATTTGCCGCCATAGAGAATTTCTATTATTGTTGATAATATTTATGAGAGCTCTAATATCCTGGAGGTCTATGGTCTAATCATTATTAGCCCATAAACTAAAACTGGACATGGACCTCACTCAAAGATCCTCACATCGGTCCTTCGCCGCACACATCACCGGGTACGAGAGGCCATCGTTTATAGAGGTTAAGATGAGGGTATTTGAACTATTTTCCACCGCACTGGCTCAATAGCAGTTGGTGGGAACGAGAGCCTCGTTTGTTGCTTAGCAGACTGGACCACGGGTAGATGAGGTTATCTTCGGTCCCGTTAGTAATTACGGACCCCTGACACCGCATCCTGATGTCATTATCACTGAACATCACGAGAAGTCAATATCAAATTTTATTACACGGGTAAAAGATGTCTGCGTATTAAAGTATTCACGTTTCGTTTGAAGTTAAGCATCAAGTAATTACACTTACACACATGACCTTTACACAGTATTGCAAGTTTAATTTAAACCTAATCAAGACAAGCGCCCCTCAGCGCGGTGGGAATAAGATAAACGCTAAGTTAAGCCAAGTTAAACGCTCGGGAATGTTTATTTGAGGCGTTTACAACTTAGCGGTTATTTAGAAGTGGACGACGGTAGTTAAAAGTGATTAGGATAAGTTTAACCTTTAAGGACTAAAAAGAACTACTGCTACTACTCTTTTATATCTACAAAGAGCTACCACGTCATCTTAATTTCACTTGGTGTTAAGTGATAAAGAAGCCGTTAATGGTGAAAAATCTTTGTCCAAATCTTCAGGCTGAACACACTGATGGCGATATAGCTGATGATTTACATGAGATTGATATTTCAGCAGTTAGATTAAAAAAACTCCTAACACTAATCAAATAATACATGTGATCGATGAGAGCTGAACCTAGGACTCTTCATATTACTAACAATAAATCAAATATAAAGATTTTAGTTACTGGTGGTAGGTCTTTACTTCCGGAGACTGTCTAGGTGACTACCGCCGCGGCGCACATATCTACTGCCACACAATATGCAAACGTTACTCCGTTCCAGTTTGAAGAGCGTTATAGCTAATGCACCCTAGGGTATACCACCTATATATGTGTATATCCTGTGTATACCGTCACGTTTATAGACAAGCGTATCACTTACCATCAGGTGAACGTTTCGCTCATCTCATCGCTTCGTTGAATGAAAAAAAAAATAGAAATAGTTCATACAATCATAATAAAAAGAGATGATTCATTTCAATTATCTTAATCGAACCTTGAACCTATTTGTGTAGCTAATATACTTACAATATAATAAAAGCTTGAGATTACTTTCTAAAAAAAAAACGTTTGAAGGTAACCTTTAAACAAACTTTCATCACAAAGGTGAAAAAGAAAATATTACAGTTCGCGTTCCGCGAACCTTTCAGGCTGTAGAAAAGGTAAAGCAAAATAACCGTTCCCTTGTATCAAAGTGAAATGGTTTTTTTTAACTAACAAGTTAAAAATGGATCGAATAACGTCTGCGGCTTACTTTCAGATGTACGGCTTCCGCGGTGCTTAACTTAAGTTATTGACTTAACTTATTTAAACTGTATCAGTGCAAATGTTCTCTTTGTCATTTAATAACGTAACAGTTTTTACTGATGGTAGGTCTCCGCTAAGTGTGGGCCTTGTCCGCAAGCTTAAGATTGCTGAGAGGGCGATGGAGCGAGCTATTCTCGGAGTTTCCCTGCGAGATCGAATCAGAAATGAGGAGATCCGCAGGAGAACCAAGGTCACCGACATAGTTCGAAGGGTCGCCGTCGCAAAGTGGCAATGGGCAGGGCACATAGCTCGCAGAACCGACGGCCGTTGGGGCAGAAAGGTTCTCGAGTGGCGGCCACGTACCGGAAGACGTAGCGTGGGCAGACCCCCCACAAGGTGGACCGACGACCTGGTCAAGGTCGCTGGCAACCATTGGATGCGGGTGGCTCAGGACCGGTCTGAGTAGAAATCTTTGGGGGAGGCCTTTGTCCAGCAGTGGACGTCTTCCGGCTGATTGGATGGATTGGATTGGATTGGTCTCTGCCGCCGGAGACCTAGGTAGACCTAGCTCCCATTGCAGCAGACAAACAGTAGTATGCAAACATTACTGTGGTCTGGTTTTAAAGGCGCTGTAGCTGGTATTATTATTACGAAGATAACGACACCCATAACTTAAATATCTCAAAGCGACGAACACTGGCTGCTGGCACAAGCTTTGGTGTTGTGTATACCATTTTAACAAGTTCTACGTTGGTATAAACAAGCGTATAACTTACCATCAGGTGGCCGTCCTCCTCGTGTCAATGCTTCGTAATATAAAAAAAAGCATTTAATTTTAATTCTATACTTATACAAACAATGTTCTAACTATCGAAGAGAAGTTAAAGCTTCGATTTAAAAATTACTTCATAGGGGTGAAAGAGTAAATTTTCTTAATGGGGTAATAAAACGTCTTTCATTGAACGATAGGGGAAGATATTTACCAAATGGTAATGATGGCATGGCTTTAGTTCAGATGTTATACACAGCACTATATTGCGCTCGTCGCCCTGAGATATGAGTTTCGTTATCCCAGTAAGTTCACTATCTACAGCGTTATTCAAACCGGAACATAGTAATATTTTCACACTACTTCTTGACGGTAGAAATAGGCGATGCGGTACCTACCTATATCTCCGGCAACAGATACCTACCACCAATGCATTACAATGAGCCCATGGATGGGGACTTCGCTTTCATATGTTAGCAGGAATACAGCAAAAGATACAATAGCTACAGCTTTATGATGTTAATGTGGTCGCTTACCATATGGTGGTAGTGGATGTAGAGGTCATAATGGTATAAAGTGGCAGCTGAAGACATTTATCATTTGATGATAATGATGATGAAGTTATCAGGGCAGTTCAGAAAAGCCTATTACCCTATCGCTCAGCCACTGCGCCAACAATAGGATTACCTTCAATTACGCAATCAGCTATATCAAGAATAGATCGCTGGCCTAATGGTTAGAGCGTGCGGCTTTCATTTCGAAGGTCGCGGGTTCCAATCTCGGCATGTACTGATGACTTAATATTTAAGTTATGCACATTTGTGAACTTTAGTTACAACAGCGAGATACAAACGGTGAAGGAAAACATCGCGAGGAAACCCGCACACTGACATCATCTCTGTGTGTGTGTGGTGGCCCCAATAAAGTGGCAACAGGCTCGCCCCCTGTTACATGGGACCTAATCTGACAATATCTGGCGAAAAGTGGTGTTCATTCTGCCTACCCCTACTGGGAAAAAGGCGTGATAATATATACTATATCTTACTACTCAGTCTACTATCAGAATGTTAGAGGGTTCAGATCTACAACTTGTGATGAAATGGCGGCATTCAACTGAGCACATCACACATTTCAATCCCATCACGTGTTTCATCATCATCATGTTTTATTTACATCCAACCACAGTCCAAACTCACGTTATTAATTAGTAATTAATTTAACAAAGTACACAGTAACTATTACGGGATCTACCTTATTACCACCAGCGGTGCTTAAATCTGTAACCTATTAACATCTATTTAGATTAACAATATCAGAAGCTAATTTGTGGGAGGATAGTCTTGGAGGCTGCGTAAGGACGAGGGTGTGTAGGGCGCCCTCTCTCGGGAGGACCGACATCATAATAGCAGTCAAGTAGGTGGGTGCGAAAAGATGAGGATCGTATCTTTTGGGAGAAGAGAACTCCTACATCTAAGAGTGCATTGAGAAATAATGATGATGATGAAATGTGACAACTTCTTTCGACTTACTTCATGTAAATGTAAAGTGTTTTTTTTTTTTTTTTTTCAAATAAATAAATCAATCAAACTTCCGCTTCCGCTCCCGCTGTCGCCCACTAATGTGCAATGCTCGGTCTGTTTAAGTAATTGGTTTCCGTTGGTGAGCACAATTTTATTTATGGTGTAACAGTAGAGCGCTTTGAACTGACTTAACATCACGACTTTTCGCCGTTATAAATATACCGAACTTATTAAGGTACTCTTGTAGCTGACAAAGCTCCAACTTATTTACGAGCAGGTTCGTTAAAAAAAATATATTTTATACCGACGCGACGGAGATGTTCACCTGATGGTAACTTATACTCCTACATCCTAGTTAGTAGTTATCGCCGTGAGACAAATTAGGTCTCATTACTCCAATAATTTCATTAAGTACAGCGCCTTTCAAACCGGAACTTAATAGTGTTTCTATACTACTGTTTGTCGGCAGTTATAGGAGCTGAGGTGATACCTAGACGGTATCCGGCAGCGGAGATCTAACACTGGAAATATATATTCATAAATATATTACTCTCGTTATATATATATTTCAAATATAAAATAGAGATATATTAAATAATAATAAGAACCGTCTCCAATCGGAAAGCTAGCTGTTGTTAGTAAATAGTAGTTTTTTTTTTAATACCATTAAAGGCAAAAGCATCGACCGTATTTAAACGCTACAACATCTGTGCGACGGCGACATACAAATAAAAAAAAAGGTTTATTCCAGTTGCATACGAAAACACTTTTAGTCTTTTATACATATAGTACCCACTCGTTGAGTTTTATTTTTGTATAATACTTTTTTTTATTCCTTAAATACGAGTGAGCCTTTTGCCTTTTATTAAAAAAAAAAAAAACATTTATTTATCCATTCACTAACACAAATTGTGTGGTAGACTGCCGAGACATACCACCGCTGCTACTATTTCTGCGGAAAAACAATGATGTGTGATTATACTATCTTCCGGTTTGAAAGGCGCTGTAGCTAATGAAATTACTAACGTAATGATACTCAACGTCTTATGATGAGCACAATGCGATGCTGTGTATATCATATTGATTATCACCATGCTAGTGATGAATGGGACGTTCACATGGTAGTAAGTAATACGCCTGCCTATCAACGTGGCACTAGTTAAGATGCACACAGCATCACATTGTGTGCGAGACATAAGATGTTAAGTCCTGTTACCGCAGTAATTTCAATAGCTATAACGCCTTTCTAATCAGAACACAGTAGACAAGGAATAGAGCTGCTGGTACCTAAAGGCAACCAACCAGCATAGTCCTTCCAGCTTCACAATTATATTCTACAGTCCCGTCTACGGAGGATGAGGTCTAGATCTCTTGAAGTCTTCTAGTGATATGCTCGATGCTTGCTTTAGTTTCATTAATCATTGGATCCCAAGGCTGGTGGTATTATCATTACTATAGGAATTAAGATATTCTATAACTGAAATAGCTTGATGATTACAGTCACTGTAAAGCACTTTGTTACATTAACATAAAAATATGAAGATTTTGTAACAGGAAGTGTATGTATGTTAAAAAATAGACATAGTATCCACTGATTATATACTATTTATATATAAAAGTTTTTCACCTATGTAGAGAGAGATACATCAAGATATATCTGAAACCATAAAGCTTGAAGACTTGAAATATGGTATGAACATTCCTTTTGCCGAGTATAGGGCAGCAAAGAAGGGAATGTATGAAATTCCTTCCCCAAAGGGATTTGCGGAGGAAAGCTCTTGTCGTCCTGCAGGAGGAGAAGGGCTAGTACCATAAATTAGGATAAACAATACTATGGTGCTACAATAAATATATAAAAATCTGTATGAGTCTGAATGAATGTCGACAGATTTACTGATTACTATATTTTAACATAGGTTCAATAGAGAAAATAATTGAATATGAAGAAGAATAACTTAAATTAACCGCAAAGGAGTTTTTTAATAAGATACATGCGGTTTTTTTATCGCTATGCGAAATACATGGTAGGGCAGAGCATAGACAAACCCGATAGTAATTGCATTTCCTCGGAGCGTGTATGCACTCAGCTTAAATACTGCAAGCGTATTGAATTATCCGGCGACATCAAGCACTCTTGTTGTCTAATATGTTTATAACTTAACTATCTAACATTTCCGGTCACCGTTATAGACAAAATAGATTGGAGTGGTTTAATATCATATGTTTTTGTTAGAAATCCAAGAAGATTGTTAAACTTAAATGATAATAATGAGACCACATTACAACTCCCAAATCCCCCCATTCTCTTTTCACAACTGGACAAGCAGACATACTTCAAGTCACCATCCCTATGTTACAAACATCCCCAACTTGCGGACGAAGAGGTTCAGCTCCTCGTTCTTCATTGGAACAACAAAGGAGTAGAACAACTTGCCTGCTTCCGTGGATGTCTTCAAGAAGAGAGTCAATAAGCTATTACTAGGTTACTGCAGCTTACTACCACAGACCACTTCACCACTCAACATCAAATGGGGTCGTGATTAAACGCTAACCTTGTCGATTTAAATAAAAAAACCTAAGCCTTGTAAGTCTTCTAGTGGGTCGCATCATAAGCATAAGCCTATAAACGCCCACCGCTGGGCAAAGACCTAAAATATCGTCCCGCTTACCAATGCTGCGTTTTATACAAACTGTAGCAGGGAATTTAGAAAAACAGATAGATGACATTCACGTAATATCATTTGTGAATTTTTTTTTATTTTATGTGCTGGTATAAACTATGCAAAGTTTATATCACACCCGATCCAGTGTGAGGCAATAAAAATGTAAAAATGCGACTCTGTTTTCCATAAGTAGTTTTAAAACTTCCTACATTACCTGTCACTACGTGTATAACGAATAGTTTATCTTTAACTTTATAGCTACTAGGACTCAAAATAGATAAAAGATAGCACAGGATAAAATAAATATATATAAAAGAAAGTCAGTATACTTTTAAAAAACAATATTCTCATATAGCGGCTAGACGAGAGAGACACTTGATGGTAAGTGATACACCTGCTTATAACAACGTTGCGCTAGTTAGGATGGTATACACTTTACCACATTGCACCCATCGCCTGAGACATAATGTTGGGTATCGTTACCTCAGTAATTACACCAACTACAGCGCCCCTCAAACCTGAATAAGGTAATGTAACACTACTGTTTGGACTCAGAAATAGGAGCTGATACCTACCCAGACAGTAGGTAGACCACAGATTACTAGCAAAGATACTTTACCTTTTTCGAGACCATTATACAATCTCCAAAAGACTGTCTATGGAAGAAAATTTTAGGAAAAGTAGAAGACGCATGTAGTTCAAGAAGAGCATTTATATCATGGTCTGAAACCATAAAAAAAACTCAGTATATGACCACATCCAATGGTACGATGGTACAATTCGAGACATGTCTCTCTCTTTAGGGTAGTTCCCTGATGTCTGAGGGTTGTGGTCAGTGCTAAGGTTACAGTCTGGAGCGGACGATCTGCAGGACATAATATAGATTTGATTTCCTATCGTTAAGTAAGATTTGATAACTTATTTGTTCAAGTAACAAAAGGAGTCCGTTGTTGTGTACGCATCCTTACTAACATTGTTACATTCACCCCTATTGTCGAATGTTAATTATATATCCTCAACAGTTCTTTTCGTTTGTTGTCGAAAAACAAGTAAACAGGAAAAATGGACAATCATAATCAATAATAGGAAAGGGAAAATTTCAATTTATTTCCGGCATAGGGGTTGGTGTGTCCGTGTTATATAACTTCCGCTGCCTCAGCTACTTCGAAGTTATATACTTCCACACTGAATACTCTCTTTACAGCACATACATACATTACTTGATGATGTGTATATTATAGGGGGACCGGAAAGTAATGTCGTTTCTGCGCATGCCAATACTTGATTGTCATTTGTCAGCTCATTGTTTTGTTCAGAGGCGTACCAAAGACATTGTGAGGTTATAGTGATTTCTTTACTTATAGACAATTGAATTACAATTTTTTTTTGTAATTTTGGGTAAAATGGCCAGCCAAATACCAGAAGAGGTACACATCCGGCATTGCATGCTCTTTGAGTTTCGCAAGGGAAATAACGCAACAGTTGCTACCAAAAACATTTGCGATGTTTATCCAAATGCACTGGACATTCGTA
This sequence comes from Troides aeacus, assembly GCA_033220335.2. Taxonomy (NCBI): domain Eukaryota; kingdom Metazoa; phylum Arthropoda; class Insecta; order Lepidoptera; family Papilionidae; genus Troides; species Troides aeacus. The sequence goes on along the minus strand of CM067294.1, from coordinate 5,547,665 downwards.
AATGCCAAAGGTGGTTTTCCAAGTTCAAATCGGGTAATTTTGATCTTTCCGACTCGTATCGATCAGGAAGACCATCAGCGTTAGACAACGACGTGTTAAGGGCGGAAGTGGAAGCAAATCCGTGTCAGACGATCGAGGAATTGTCAAACAGTCTCAACAAACCTTGGTCGACCATCCAAGAACATTTGAAGCAGATTGGAAAAGTAAGCAGAGCAGGTGTTTGGGTCCCGCATAATCTGTCCGAACAGAATAAGGCTAACCGATCAATCACATGCAACTTATTGCTTCAACGACACAACACAGAAGCGTTTTTTGATCGCTTGATCACAGGAGATGAGAAATGGGTCCTGTATGATAACCCAAAACGCAAAAGGCAGTGGCTCTCTCCAAATGAAATCCCTCGGAGTACTGCTAAGCCAGGTTTACACCCCAAAAAAGCGCTTTTGTGTGTTTGGTGGAGTATTCGCGGCATTGTTCATTTTGAATTACTGAAACCTGGAGAAACTGTTACTGCAGACCTCTACAGCGAACAATTGCAGCGAGTCAATCAATCTTTAATTGAAAAGTGGCCAGCGATTGTCAACCGAAAAGGCGTCATTCTCCAACATGACAATGCAAGACCGCACTGCGCAAGGCGAACTCTAGAAAAAATTAATGAATTGGGGTGGGAGGTGCTGCCTCATCCACCATATTCGCCCGATGTTGCACCATCGGATTTCCACTTATTCCGAGCGCTGCAACACTTTTTAAGTGGCAAAACATTTGCAAATTTGGATGATATCCAAAATGCCATCTCTAGATATTTTGCCGAAAAACCAATTAATTTTTATCGATCAGGGATTGAAAATTTACTCACTAGATGGCAAAAGGTTATTGACAATGATGGGGAATACATCATTGATTAAAAATAAAGACTCGTTAAAAATGTATGTGTTTGTATTTAGCGTAAGAAAACGACATTACTTTCCGGTCCCCTATGATATATTTCATCATCGGCTGATAGACATCCACTGCTGGAGGTCCCATGCTACTCACATCCAGCCGGTTCCCGTGACCTTCAGAATCAGCATGGCCTCTAGTACCGGCGGGTATTAAGGGCCGTCATTTATAGAGATTCATAATGGGGGGATTTGGGTCATTTGCCACTACGCCTGCCCAATGCGAGTTGGTGGAAATCAGAGCTTCATTTGTTGATTAGCAGGCTGCACCACGAGCTGGTGAGGCTGGCTTGGGTCCTGTGAGTTGTGTGGGACCCCTTGAACCCATATATGACAGTTTTGTGGTGGTAGGTGTCTGTTGCCGGAGACCGTCTAGTCGGATACCACCGCAGCTCCTATATATACCGCTAAATGTAGTGTTGGATTCTGGTTTGAAGGGCGCGGTAGGTAGGCAAATTACCCCGGTAATCTTAACATATATTAAAGCGAGTAGGAAAGGTGTTGTATTGGTATACACGTGTGTATCATCAGGTAAACGTTGTCCTGTCTCGTTGCTTCGCTGATTAAAAAAAAAACTATCTTTTGAACTGTTGATTGTATTTTTTTCATGGTCTTCTCACCATCAAATGGTGAAGAGTTAAAACTTTTATACCATTCATCCAATCGCTTCGAAGTTTAGTAACCACATAAATTTGAACACGGATGCCGTATAAAAGCTATCTGCCTTTTTATTGTAGCTTTCAAATGGTCATCATGTCCTATCTGGCATCTTGACCTGGTAAATATATTAGCTATGATCCTCAGAAGTTAATAGACGTCCACTAGGCTTTACTTAGACTTATCATGACCTTTAAATTCTCAAACCACCTTAAAAAAAACATGTAACTACTGAGCAAATATCTTAATCTGTTGATCAAACATTAGCCGCTAAACGTCCACTGCTGGACATAGGTCTTTCCAAAGATCTTCACCTGCCTGTGCCTGCATCTAGCGTCTTACCACGATCTTCGCCAGATAGTCGGACAGTTAACATGGCTTCTAATACCGCCGGGCGTCAGAGGATGTCGTTTGTAAGGGCTTATATTTGGGCCATTTTACACCACGTTAACCCAGTGGAGGTTGGTTGGAGCCAGAGTTTTGTTTATTGATTTGCAGTGTGCTGCACGAGCAGGCAAAGCTTGATTTCCATAAGTTGTTGTGCAGAACAACTTACATACATATCACTCCTCGTTCCCAGTGGGGTAGGCAGAGACCACCTCTCTCCACTTGCTACGATCCTGGCACACCTCTCTAGCTTCCCCCACTTTCAATATACACCCGTAAATATTTTAACCATTCAATAATACACCAGCAGAAATATCTCCTCTCTTCAGTCAGAAAGGACAGACGAATCAATATTCAATGACAAACATTTCACTTTTTTTTTTATACGTAATATATTCAGCGAGCCTACAATCCATTCGTTCGGTGACGTGCGTAACATAATTTCAATCACACAAAATCTCAATCAGATTAGGGGGCCTGATTGAATACCCTCACCCCCTCTCGATTCCAGTATCGGAGTCATGACTTGAATAAGTTACAGCTCCTCTATATTTTTTTTTATTCACCTGATGGTAAATGATTCGCTCGTCCATAACAACGCGATACTAGTTAGAATGATATACACAGCACCGCATTGTACTCATCGCCTTGGGACATAAGATTTTGAGTCTCGTTACCCCAGTAATATCACAGTAATATTTGGCGACAGATATAGGTGCTAGCTTGATACCTATCTAGACGTTCTCCGGCAACAGAGCCACTAGTAAATTCCTTATGCCAGTAAGTTAAATACTGTAGTTATGTACTAATCTGAAAATTTTAATCAAGTACAACTTAACTGATACTGACGCTACTTACAACATTGGTTTTACTTATTATACATGATTTGATAGGGTTTGGAGTAAAATATAACTTGAAATAAAACAGTGGTAGTAATGATGGGACGAGTACTCTCATCACTGAGCCACCGCGGTTCTCTTTAAAAAGAAAACAACAACAAATCCTTACAAATCACTTCGCTACTAAAGCTTTTTTTTTCCAATATCTCGCACCAGGGGTGATTTTATTATTGCTTGTTTATCTTAATGTACGCTTGACCACCAGCTGAGTGGATTAAGCTTAGTGACGCACTGTAAGCTTAGTGACTATATACTCACACATCGACCCAATCGATACTTCGAGTGTTAAACTTCGAATCCCTACAAGATTCACATTTTTATTTTTAATAAACACACGAATAGATCATTAATGTGGTGGTGAAGACTGCCTTTAAAAATAAATTTCGTTACCCCAGTAACTACCCTCTTTAAATAAGAATACACTAACATTTCCACGTTGCTGTTTGAAATGAGTAACAGCCCTTTCTATAGACAATTAAACTATTTCCGGCAACAGGGACAGTAGGTAAGGGAAGTAATAATTGTAGACTAGTAACTAGTAAAGAATAAGCTTATTTTTAATCGTTGAACAGTCAGTATATATAATAACAACAATTATTTGTTTATGGTAAAGATAAAACTGGAAATACTAAAGTAATAAACATAGTCTAATAGTCAAACGTTTCTTCTGTAAGTTAGTTGTTACCCTCAAATTATGTTTGATGATTTTTTTTTTTTATTTAACTTGTTATATAAGATAGCTATAATAAAATAAACAAAACAATTTTTAGGTTATTGGCAACACGATATTATATTGTACTATTTCTTTGGAAGGGCAACACTGTGCTCTATCTCTCTCGTTATTGAACCGGTAGTGGGTCTCTCTTGCTAGTAACCCTCTACGTACCACCGTAGTACCTATTTCTGCCGCCAAACAGTACTGTGCACACATTACTGTGTTCCGGTTTGAAGGGCGCTGTAGCTGGTGTAATTACTGAGGTACGAACTTGACATCTTATGTCACAAGCGACGAGCGCAATGTGGTACAGTGCATACATCATAACTACCCACACGTTTCTATGGGCGGGCGTAACACTTGCCATCAAGTGATCTTCCCGCCCGTCTCGTCGCTGGGTAAGATAAAAAAGCGATGCTGTTCTTGTAGCAGATTGACCATGAAGTAGTAAAAGTTACCCAGGCGGGTTAAATAATATGCCATAATCCAAACTCTATCAGATATGCTCTTGTATTCAAATCTCGGACTTCCGAGATTCTGCCGAGAAACAATAGTATGCAAACATAACTGTATTATGGATTGAAGGGCGCTGTAGCTAATATAATTACGAAGGTAACGAGAATATCCATATATCTCAAAGCGATGAACACAATGTGGTATCAGTGTATATCAACCTAACTAGCGCCTTGTTATGGGCAGGCATATCTCAATGATTTCATTAGCTACAGCGCCCTTCAAAGCGGAACACAGTAATGTTTGCACACTACTGTTTGTCGGCCAGCTACCACCAGTATAATATTTTATAATCTGTTACTAAAAACGAATATTCATCAACTGTAGGTGAGTAAATAAGATATCACCTCGCTAAAGGTAGGTTTATATTTGTCAAAATCAACGTTGTACGTGATTTGTATTGTAACTCCAATTTTTTTTTGTATCACGAAAACGAACCTCGAAACTTCTAAGATTTATTATCTAGAGACCTCCTCATAAAGTCGGAGGCTCAATAATTAAAAACGTACCTCAGAGGGAACGTAAACATTTCACCAAAATTAATTTTATCATATTAATAACCTTGACGGAAATATTTTTTTTTCATGTATTCAAGAGTAGAGAAAGAATATTGTGATGAATTATTAATACGTTGTGCCAGTCTGTGAAGTTAAAGTTCCTCTGTAGCGCAGTGGCTTGAAGTCTCCAGTTCGATATTGACATTGTCCATTAGTACGAGCTTTATTTGAAAAGAACAAGGATCTAAAAATTATTGTATTTTATACTTAAGCGATCTCTCGTATTGAAAATAGTGCCATCAATATTGAAAAAGTTTTATATACAAATAACAACAGCTTTAAATTCTAACACTAGCTTATGTAAACAAAGAGCTTTAACGCGTTCGAAGCAGCAATAAAATGGTGAAAATTACCATCAAGTTTCACGAATCGATGCCCCAAAGCTTTAGCTTACCAGCGCTTTAATAATGTTTTGACAAATCACGATGACGCAAGTGTTTGTACAGTTGGAAGGGTTCCCCTGCCTTAATGCCGTTTTGGAGGACGAGCTGGCATCCCCGTTAGTGAACGTTAAATTCTAATTAGAGTCCGTTGCTATAGTCATTTGTGACTTTTCCCTTGGCACAATAACTTGATACTTCAAATTCAGTATTAAGTATTTAACTTAGAAGTCTCTCTTAATGTGAATGAATCTGAGGAAAAGAGTTATCTGATTGATGTTTATAAAATATATAAACTTAACTTACATTAAGAGGCATGAGGCCATAGATGATGAAGATAACTGGCTCTCTCATTCGGTAATGAATACAGCAATACTGTTTGACGGAAGATCTTCAATATGAGAGAGGTAGCTAGGCTGACGGGTTCTAAATACTCAACTACAAAACAAAGTCCACAAAAGCGACATCGAACTGTGGACCTCTATGCTACAATACTACAAGTATAAAGTCACTACGCCACGAAGGTATTATAAAGGTCTAAACTTCACAGACGAATCCATACTATGCCAATACCGAACAATTCACAGTGTTATATATTATATACATATCTACATACGTGGATCTCTTTGGGGGAGGCCTAAATCCAGCTGTGGGTTAGTCGTCTATCAGCTGATGATGATGATGATGATATCTACATACAATCGTTTTTTTTATTTTATTTATTTAACATAAAGGCTGTCGTCGCTGTTGTGTGACTGATAGATCAGAACGACAATGAAAGTAATCACTGAAATCTTTAATATAAGTTAACCTTATCTTGAATGAAGGAATATATTTCGAGGAAACCGATATGTTTAAAGATCACCTCCCTCCCCACCGTTTGCTCAGCATGGTGGTAAAATGGTCATAATTTATCCTTATTACAAAGGACTCCAAATTCCAGCAGTGGGACTTTAGTTGTTAATGTTCATTAATAAATTTTACCTTTTTGTAATTCTCATATTAATAAAATTTAACTATGAGAACTGTCCTTAAAACCTATTTTTGTCAAAAAGAAGATAAAGCTTTTTCTCCTCTATTATAATGTGCCCTTATACTGTTTTTTTTCACTTATGTATATGTAAAATCAAATTAATACTTTTCCTTTCTTTACGCAGAGATCGCGCTCGCCCAGCAGTTCCGCGCAGAGGCAGCTCGACGAGGCGGACCTGTTCATGGACCTGATCAAGGACGTCGCCAACGAGCTCGACATTGACGTACTATGTCACAAGGTAATAGGAACATCAGATAATATTAATAAAATACATTTTAAAAATAAAGTTATGAACCTCTTCAAGACTATTTCTCGAGACATAACTCTACATCCTATATTAGCTGCTTCTTATCCATAGATAAGTTTTGGATTCTGCATATGGAATAGTTATATAATGTGTATATCTTTATTTAATATGATATATCTTAGACCTTACCCCTTAAACTTATTCTTTATTCCACTCCCTTTTAATGTGGATTTTTTTATGTCCTTTTAAGTATCCTTCTCTCTCTTTCTTATACGATATTCTAGTTTAAACCCATGTTTAGTCTGAACAGTAAACTTGATAGTATTAACTGTCTTACAGTTATTATTATTATTTCATATTTATTCTAATTTTTTTATTCGGACTTCTAACAATCCGTATTAGGTCTTTGCAGTAGGAAATTGCTTAAATCCTTTCAATACGAACACCTACGAATGACAGCCCCTGGTGCCCAACGAAACTGGAGATTATGCTGACTGTGATGAAGATCAGTAAGGCGCCGAAACCAGGACAGTGGAGGACTGATCCATGTAGACATCTTTAGGGAAGGTCTGTCTCCAGCAGTGGACGTCTATCGGCAACCTGAAAACTGAATTTGTGTCGATCTATTCCTATTCGATCATAGCATCTTATCCTTAACCTTAATAGACATGAGAACTAAAAGTTTTGAACATAATACAGTTGTATTATAAAAAAAAAAAATTAATGATGCTGATAGAATATTATCATTATATATACTGATGATCCTATTTAGATCATAATAAAGTTTTTTATTCATTCAAACATCTTGGTGAACGTAGAGTCAAATTGATTGATGAGATTGAAGAAAAGTTTTTTTGATAGTGATATTATTCTGCCGCCGAAAAGTACTGTTCAAAGATTACTATATTCCAGATTGAAGGGCGCTGTAGCTAGTGTAACTACTGGGGTAACAAGACACAATATCTTATCTCTCAGGCGACGAGCGTAATTTGGTGCAGTACTTACCATCAGGTGAACGCCCCGCTCGTCTGTTTATGAACAAAACAAATCTCTTTCGCTGTGCCCCATTTGGAAGCCAGAGTATTATCATCAATGGCCTCATCCCACTTAACGCCATATGAAGTCGACTACCCTGTAGTCTATTAAAAAAAATTAGTATAAAACGAGCGGAAAAAGTACAATGGAATTTATTAAAGGCATCCCTGCTGACAATTTCACAAAAACGTACAGGGGTTAAAAACAAACTTATGTCGGGACCATATTTACATGAAAGTGTACAGCCTGGGGGTGATAACGCTTGAAATATATTCATGGCCGGCCGTTTAAAAATGCATGGAGCAACGCAGAATTGTTATTATGATAAATAATTACTAATACATACCGCAGTAAGCTAAAATTAATTACGAGTCACCACTAGTAACAAATAGATATGAGAGTATGATGAAACTGATAATCTTTAAAGCTTTAAACAGATTTTTTTAATTACAGTTAATAATGTTGAATATGCCCAGCAGTGGACATCTGTCGGCTGATAATGATGATGATGATGTTGAACGTCCTCTTTTAAATTAAAGAGAAACAAGTACTATGATGACAAGGTTATAATACTGTACTGATTTGCAGAGTACCTCGGTGGCTTTAAGTCCACCCTCGCTACCCTTATCTTATGAAGTTACGAAAATAATAAATAATTTTGTTGTAGCTTTTTAGTGTCTTTGTTATGTTTAAGGTAACTTCACATTTGCGGGAGCAAGGACGGGTTATGATGGACTTTTACCGACTAAAACTATAATACTTAGTTCTAACGTAAATGCTACAGCGGGGATGCTTTCGCTAACATATACACTTTCTCATGCTTTCGCGACCAAACCAGCTCTGACTGCATTTTTAGACCTTTCTTCGGCTCTAAACCTCACTTGAGCCTTGGACTTCCACAGATCTCGCATGTTAAAGACAGCCAAAAGAGAAATCTGCATTAGCTTCTAATGACGGTTCTAGTCTTTGCAGAGGACGGAAGCAAAGGAAATAGCGACTACACTTAATGTTAAGACTTATACCAATCTAATTTTTTTTCTGGTAAGCCTGTGGTTGAAATTTTCTGATATTGAAACTAAGACAGTGCATAATTTGAAATAAAAGGAGTATATAGACAACAGTGACCATGGACAAACCGTAGTGATTTGTAAAGTTGATTTGACAGCTAATTGAGGGTACAGCGGGGGTTGAATCAGATCGCTCAGTCGCCCGAAAAGGTGTTTGGCGGATACTCCAGTAAACACGAAATCTCCATATTCTCCTTTAATCGCAATCGGTATGACCTTAACGTCACCTATTGACTGATTCGTACATGAAAAGTTCATTTACTCTTAAAAGGCGATACGTCTTCTGTCGCTTTTATAACAAGATGACATTTTATTACGTGGTGTGAGATCTCTGTGACCGGAAACCGTCTAGGAAAGACCCACCGCAGCTCCCATTTCTGTCGCCAAACAGTAGTGTGCAAACACTGTGTTCCGGTAATTACTAGCTTCACAAGACTCAACATCTTACGTCTCAAGGCGACGAGCACAACGTGGTGCTATGTATACTATTAGGTGTTAGACCCGCTCTTTTCATAGCTTCGTGGAAAAAAAAAACATTTAGCATAATTAGTCTATAGCTAATAATACTCTATTGATATGAAATATCTCAAATGATATATTAAAGTAAATATTGGTTAAGATATAACTTCTATTCCAGATAGAAGTCGTAAATTCGCCTTCAAAGTTTATTTGATCCTTTTTAATAGCGTGCAAAGGTAGATCTTTAGAAATTTTCAATATCGCTTTTCCATTAAAAAAATTCGTATTATACTCCGTAACACGCGATCTCCACCAGCTCGCTATATTCCGTATCGACGAAGCCATTTTTCATTCGATATTACACAAGCGAGAAAGTTAACCGTGCTCCGGCGTCATGGATGTGATAAATTCAAAAAGTTATCTCTTTGTGTTGCCGTAAAGTTACTTCTTTAGATCTCGTGATAATATTTAAATACATTCGCTAAACAGATATACATATACAGGATATAACCAGAGATTTATTTACTCATTACATAAGCATCCCTCTCTCTCTCTCTCATTCTCATCTTCGAAACAATTAGACGTAGACTCAAAATTTGGTAGAGATATTGCTACTGTTATTTAGATGGAAGCTTAGAATGGATTTTACAAAATTTCTTCCCCAACGAGAGTTACGAGGGTGTTAATAACAAGGAGGGGCCTGGAAGGGTGGTAGGATGCAGGCGGGCAAGAATATTTTTGAGTAATTTCAACTCTAAGTTTAATTTTTACTTCTATATTAGTCAGGAAAGCGGACGAGGAATAGCTTGTATACACTAATTCAAATCTATATATACAGTATACTCGTACCCATATATCGATCACTCAAGGCAAGACGGACGAGACTCTCACGTAATAGTAAGTGATACGCCTATTCATGACATTGTGTTAGTTAGGATGATAAACACGACACCATATTGTACACATCGCCTTGACATATAAGATGTTGTCTCGTGACAATAGTAATTACCATAGTAGTACCACAGTAGTTTCCACAGTACTCTTTGTCGCCTGAAATAAGCACTGCGGTGGTACCTAACTAGACAATCTCCTACAACATAGACCTATCAACATTGTATTGAGTGACTTTCAGTACTGAAATTGTACACGAACCTTTTACTGATATTTATATTTCACAAAAGTTTTCAACTCGTGCGTATTGACATACGGAACCGAAACGTGACCCTTTACTACGGGCCTTATAATAAGGTTCAAAGTCACCCAAAAGAATGGATCGAATCGGATATGTGGAGATCCGAGGAAGGGCTAAAGTCACCGATATAACATAAAGCTTGCTAGACTAAGTAGCAGTGAACAGGGCACATTGCTCGAAAGATCCACGACTGATGGGGCAGTAAGGTCCTCAAGTGTCGCCCGCGTACCGGTAGACGTAGTGTTGGGAGACCTCCCACAAGGTGGACCGACGACCTGGTGAGAATCGCGGGAGCCCACTGGATGCGAACAACTTCCAGCAGTGGAAGCCTATTTCCAGCTGTGAACGTCTATCAGCTGATGATGATGATAATTATCAATTTTAATTGGCCGAATGAATACACTTTGAATAGTCGATATCGTTCACAATATAAGCATTAAGACAAACAGCGTTATTTCATTATGGAAATGGAGCGAGCTCGAAATTGCGAAATTAAACTTTCCGCCCAACATTGTTTATGTTTGATTTTTATTTCTCCCCCGCTCGGCCCGCTAGGGGTAGAAGTTTCCAGAACACAATTCTTTATTAAGCCGCAATTATTTCATTTTTCGTTTCCATCTTAAACTTGCACAAACTTCGCTTTCGTCATGCTCTATAAACAAATATTGTTATGAAACGTATATTTAAATAGCACGTATAACCCATTTTATGTTCCCACTGGTGGGATTAGTGACTTCTATATCACAAGAACTTCAAGTTATCGGGTAGAAATAATTAAGGATGTCTAACTGCATTACTAACAGCTAGAAGATAACTCGCACGTTTGATTCTTAGACAATAGACACATATATAGGTATATTTAAAGTTAAAGCTTGTAGGCATTATAGCTAATGAAATTACTAAGGTAACGACAGTTAACTTCTTATGTATTTATATATTAATATGATATATATAATATTTTTCTTTCTCTAATCAATCTATGATAAAGCTTCATTGCTCTTTAGGAGGCGGTAATACACACGTTGGAAACCTATGTTAATAATGTGATTTTTAACTTTTTTCTATATTAAAAGAATAATTTTAACTTTGTACCATAATAATAAAGGACTAAATTAAATAAATTGTGAAAGAAAGAGACAGAAGCAACGAAATAACACAGTTGTTTCGTTACTTGCTAATGTAAATGCCAGGCATGTAGGTCTAAAGATTTTCAAAGCAATTAACTCCTTGATAAATAAACTTCTCTTTGCTTGCCTAAACAGCACATATTTTTATTAAATAAACAAAATATACGTTACTCGTACGATTTACTCGAAATTGTACTTGTAATATACTAAAAAACCATTCCAAGTTATTATTATTATCTACATTTTAAAGCACATCAAAACGCTAACAGACGTTCGAAGCTCTGATAACGGAGTCGTTTTACGACTGGTTATTCTAGCTTTATGAGTTACACCGGGGTTTGCTTACTGCCACTCAGCTGCTTAATGGTAATTAGTATTTGTCTAATTGCATTGTCGCTTTTTTATTACTCATCGGAATATAGAGGTTATATACGAGATTACGAGTGATCTATGCAAATCAAATTGCTGTAGGCCGCATAAGAAAAGCTTTTCTTTATTTGTTATCGAGAGGGAAATCTAAAACGATAGCCTGGGAGGAAGTCAAGATTATGGGGGAATTTTACCCACTAAAACCCTCTCGGTGGTGATCTTCAGTGCGTTGAGGGGAGGTTCTAGGATTTCCTAGCACTATGTCTAAAGCAAGTCCTTGGGAACATCCTCGACACTTGCTTTGGTACAACAAAAATCAGACCACCTCATACTCGTCGTTCATGCCGGGCTCGCTTAGTAGGTAACGAGGGTCCCACCTTCAAAGCTCACGAACCGGAAACTATTTAGTCGCCTTCTAGAGACTTTAGTAGCCAGGCAGAGCTTACCTCAGTCCTATTCTTACTAGCTCAAGACTACAGAGCAAGACACAGACGTAAGCTAACCTATAAATGGACATAGTGAGAAATGATGAAGGCAATCTTCAAAAAATTTAATTACTAGTAATTTTACAGATAGTTACCACTACGTTTATCAATGTTTTTTTTTAATAAAATACAATGGGGTTGTAAACTACAATCTTAAATGATTTACCTTCCCCAATGCATTACACAAATATAAATATATGTATACAAAGAAAAGTCATTCTTAATGTATAATATGTATATAAGTTTGGGATATTTGTATCAATAACTAATTGATTTTTTGTAAAGTATTATATTATAATGAAACTCTGTTTTTATTATAAACATTGACAATTGTTATTAATTATAATAATTCATTGTCTTAATGAACAACTCTGAACCATGTCAAATGATGACGAAAATACGAACCTGATGGTAAGTATATATAATGAATTCATCGAGCTATTTGTACAAAGTATCGATCTCTGTTTTACATTATACTTCCTTAGATCCATATTGAAGTATTGCTGAAGTCAATTCCACATTGCCACTTCGATAATTCCGTACGGATGGAAAGCGAGCGGGAGCCAATTTTCATACAATACCCTCGCCGGGAGTGAAAATGCTAATCGGGCTCAACCCTCTCCATGACGATGTAAATACCTAAATAAACCTTATTGTGTGAGCAGCAAGGATTGATATCCTTCGTATTGTAGATTTTAATATCAGTCGATATTAATCGGTGCGTTATTACGCGGTCGTGTCGCAGAGGGTTTCTGAATAAAATTGTCCTTTTTTTAACTTCTAAGACAGTCTGAGGCACAGTTGTAACAACGCCACAGATAAAAAATACTATAACGTAGAGTATTATTAATCTTCTACAATAACATCATTGCTATTTCGGCTGTCAACACTTTGACATTACATTAGTTTTCATAATTGCTATTCGTTTATAAATGTTTACTTGTATGTTGTTAATTTTGTATCATTTTCATCATCAACAACAGTCCATAGACGTCCACTGCTGGACATAGACCTCTAAAGATCTCTTCATCGAACAGTCCTGCGTCGTCTTCTCGCGGCCTTCTTTTGTAGAGTTTCATATGGGGGGGGACTTAGACCATTTCCCATAACCCTGGCCCAATGCGGATTAGTGGAAGCCGTAGCCATATTCTTTACTCGCTAACTAGTATGTTTGACGAGCTCGCTAATAAGCTGAATGATAAATAAATTCCAACAAATTAACTGAAAGAAAAAATACATAGTTTCAAGAACAAATGCTAGAAGTAATACGTTTCTATTATCTAACTGTTGAGTCTCTTGTGAATGTGAGAGTATTAAAAAGGCTGTTTATTATATTAATCATCAAAACATTCGTTTTTAAATATTCTAAGTTTTAAAACAACAAAAAAACTTTAAAATAAGACCTCTTTTGAAGTCATATGTAGTCGGAAATAAAAAAGCAAGCAATAATATATGACTTGAAATAACAACTTTTCTTTGTCTTCTGTTAAAAAGAACTCCACGAACAATATCTTAGCATACCTCTGCATCGTACATGAAAAATAGCCTTTCTTTTTTTCTTGTTTTAATCTTTATATGTTCTCGTTTAAGCACGGTAAGGCCACGTGGACCAGATAGCATCATATATATGCGGCCGCAACCTGTTGTGAAGAGCATTCGTTTAAGTGAACGAAGCTAAGTCGAACCGCTGAAAAAATATTAGATAGATTGAATCGTACTACAATAGTTCGACCCTTTACTGACAGCTGCCGTCGAATAGCTCCATTCGTAACATATTAATTAACTTCCGGTTACCAGAACCGCGATCGATAGTTTCAGTTAGCTCTACATGCTGAAAAGATTGATAGCGCCGAACTTTTTTGGATTGCAGTGATCAGTGAAAGTGTGAAAATGTTGTGTAATATTTTGTTTATGTAAGTAATAAAACTATCACACATTTAAATATTTATATGAACTACTAAATAGTAGTTAAAATAATTTAAAAAAAATACTACTAGCACTGATACTAACGGAAACAAACTACGTTCTACTGCATAATTATCGTTCATGCTTAATATTATGTGATTTTTTTAATCTATACCAGAGTAACACTTAGCCCTATTTTATATGGTGATAAGTGATAATAACGATATGCATTGTAAAGAGTACTTACCCTGAATGGTATAGTTAGAACACAACAATGCTAGAAAAACCAGTGGATGACTTACAAAGTGGTAGCTCATAAAATACATTATGTATCTCCGAAATCGAACTAAGTACTCACGTGTTAAGCACATGACCGCTATGCTCCAGAAGCATTTAAGATTTTAACTATCGCTGGTAGTTCCCAAAATACATAATTTGACCAGTATTTGCCTTAGTTACTCAGTTACATACAGCACAAACGTTTTATATATGTTCTACTTCTCTCTTAATAATTGTCTCCATGAAGCAGTAACTAATCGCATGCCTAGTAACATTGTTAGTGTTTTCTGTACCCGCCTGACTAGTTACCACTATTATATTGTAAATCTGCCGCCATAACACGCTGTGTTCCGGTTATTAAAATAAGGAAACCTAAAAATACAAGTCAAGTACGTTTCACCATATTCGCCCTTATGATTATTTAAAACCATGTCAATTAGAATCCAGATTGAAATCAAGAAATTCTTAAACATTAAAAATTAATTTTAGCGCCATCTATATTTCCTTCACAATACTATATTCTATATTAATCTTTAGTTCAGGTTGCTGTTGTTTTTACATGTATCGATGGTTACCTCACCATTTTATATAATCTATTATGTATCAAAAAATGTATTACTTAATCGCCAATAATACTTATTATTTTCTGTTATCATCAGATCCTAGTTAACGTGTGCTTGCTGACGTCGGCCGATCGGGGCAGTCTGTTTCTCGCCAAAGGAATACCACCCAATCGTTATCTTCAGGCGAAACTCTTCGACGTCACCAGAGACACAGGTATAGTGGTCGATCTTTTAATTAAAGTCACCCGCTTGTCTATTATATACATCGAAGTGATATAGATCTTTTAATAATAGTTGTAGAATGTCTGTAATGCATTATATTAGGTTTATCAACAGCAACACATATTTCAGCATCACCATTTTACTTTTCTAATTTATCATTTTACTATTGAACGAGCTGAATATTTATGGGCTTCGTTTCATTCCCTGGGATGTTAATGATAATAGGGAGAACTAGCTTTTAGTGAGTTCAAATCCCAAATCTGCAAAATCAGTGTATCTCGTGGAGATTCTACCTACTCTGTTAAAAAAAGGCTTCGATCCGTACCTATGTTATCTGCCACGCACAATTTTCATATTACATAGGCCGGACTTCAAAGGTTTGATAACACACAATCGATCCATCAATATGATATAAAAATTTTATGTGCCCATTGAAATCGAGTCGAATTTACGAGTTGACACACAATGGACCTAGGAGCTTCGAACACAATGCGTCGTTAAGGAATTAAAACCGCTGGTATGCGGACAAACCGTGTTTTGAATACACAAGTTGTAACTTCAACTGTGAAGTATTTTTTTTTTCATCAGACAATTTACGTCCTCACTGTTGGGGCACAGGCCTACCCTCTATACGAGAGCGATGGGTCATAGTCACCAGGCAGGCCTAATGCGTATTGCTGACTTCACACACACCTTAGAATAAATCCTAATTCATGTGCAGGTTTCCTTGCGATGTTTTCTTTCACCGTTTGTATCTCGCTGTTGTAACTAAAGTTCACAAATGTACATAACTTAAATATTAAAGTCATCGATACAAGGTTCAAACCCGTTACCTTTGGAACGAAAGCTACACGTTCTAACCATTAGGCCAGCGAGCTACATACCTTGTGAAGTATTAGAGCGAGTAAACAAAAACACCTTAGTAATTCATGCAATTGTCTTGTATAGGAAGTAATTTCTTTGTACCGCCTTTCATATACAGTAAGTAATGTTTGTTTTTCCTTACTTATTTTATAGATATATATAAAGGTCGTAATTTACTTACGTAAGCTGTTAGGGTATGCAAATAAATAAATAACTTCCTAGAGATAGAGTGATTTTAAAATTATAACACGAGAATCACAGAAAGCGCCCACAAGAGAAGCCATAAATGACAGAACAGCGACCACAGACTATATATGTATTTCTTTTATAATTAATATGGGCAACTTAAAAATCTGTATCTAGCAATTAATTTATTCTTCTTATTTGGATGGCATCTCTCATCGAAGGTTGACGACCATCCATTATGAATTTACATATAACAAACACACTTAAGATCGTCATAAGTTAGACTTCTTCTTGTACATCTTTTTTCCTATATCTTTTCCTAAATTATTAACTACATCAACTTGTTTCCACTTTCGTTTACAATACTAATTCAATTAGTATTATTCTCTGAAAGATAACCACAACAAATCTCTTTTATCTCAAGTTTCGGAAGCTGCAATAACTATTACTCAAACTCGGTTAAATAAACATTTAGAAAAATTTAATTTTTTCGAAAAAAAATTTCTTTTAGGTATAGAAAATATTCCAGACGATTCTTGATCTGATCTCCACTATAATATATTACTCTATGCCGACAAACGCTTAAAAAGAAATAATACGCAAATAGAGGTGACACATAAAGAAGATAAAAGGGCAATATGAAGCCTAACAAGCGTAGACAGCAGTTTACTTTTATGGCGTATATTTTTTTATTATATAACAAATTGACGCTTTAGTACGGAAAGTTTCTACATATTTTATTGTAATGAAGTAATGTCGAGATACATGAATTTTATGTATATATGTTCATATGTATTTTTAATGTTTTTCACACTTAAATGTAAGTTTAACTTCATCCCCAGAGTTGACTAGCCAAAAATACCTCTGTGGCGTTAAGTCCGCCTTTTGGAGCTTAAAGAAAGAAGGAAGGATAGAATAGATAAATGAAATACAACATATTCTAGCAGTTTACATATTTTTTTTGGATTTTAGAATTGTACGAGGCACTGCGAACGGCGAGGTCGCAAGAGATCAGGATACCTTTCGGTGTGGGTGTGGCGGGATTAGCAGCGCAGACCAAACATCCGATTAACATTAAAAATGCCTATTCCGATCCGAGGTAAGCAATTGTATAACGCTTTATAAAAAAAAACATCTAATAGCTTAGATACCAATATATTTCACTTTTATCACTTATATTAGAAACCCTTTTTGGATGTTATTGATCACCATAACGTGGCATAAACGTATACAGCTAATTCTTCTCTTACTTCCATTCTAATAACATCGCCGTGATGGCAGAATTATTGCAAGACTTACTAGAGATACTGATTATCTTGAAAGAATGCTCTCGGCAGATCAAAAACCGAATCAAACCGAATCCATCGCCATTGGTGATTTTTTGTTGTTCATTATGACTTCTACTTCGAAAACGATTGAATAGAAAGTCGAACGAAGCGCGAACTACGTGAAGATATTGCATCTAAGCATGATGCAAGTCGCAGAATTTCTAAATAAATGGCGTTCATAAAGAAAATCCGATATCCAGAAGCACTGCCTCATTCTGATAATTTTGTAAGTGTTGCTAAGTAGGTGTTTGGTACATGTAAAGGGATGCAAAGGTTCCCGCACAATAATTTACGGGATTCAAGTCAAATTCATCTGCTTGTGGTGCATCCTGCTAATCAACATACGAGACTTTGGCTCCCACCAACCCAGATTGGGCCAGCGTGGTGGGATATTGCCTAATTCCCTCCACATGAATCTCTACTCAATCGATATAGGAATAATTGGGGGAGGCCTATATCCAGCGGTCCGGCCTTGGTCTTGCTTTTTCGCAAGACGGACACCAATTTTACAAATCACTTGTATCAGCCAATTTTCGTGAAAGAATAAGCCTGTAGCAACATATATTGTAGAAAATGTATGTACAATTTATAAAACTATGATTGTAGTTCATATACGAATAAAAAGTACGGCAAATTAGATGTTAAAATGGTTATATTCTCATCTCTTTCAGGTTTAACAGCGAGATCGACGCCAGAACGGGCTATAAAACGGAGCTGATACTATGCATGCCAATTTGCAACTACGAAGGGGATGTCGTCGGTGTTGCACAGATTATAAATAAAACAGACGGTATGAGTTTATTTATTTTTAAATAAAGTATCTAAGTGAAAGTTTGAAACAATACCAACATATTTCATTTAGTTATGTTTATAAAGAAGAAACAATTCAATATTAATCAATGAGAGCAATGTTAATGAGCTGTATCTAATATTCAGACCTATTTAACAGCTTATGGTGTTGCACTAGAAACAAGTGTCATTTTAAAAATAGAATAAGCAAATATTAAATACAGATTAAAATACATCTATATCTTTGTTATAAATATTAGTTCACGTCAAATTTAAGCGGTGGTAGGTTTTGTTATCGAAGAGTACAGGATCTAACGATTTCGACAAAAAGTACTGTTCGTTAAGTTCGAAAAATACTTTTTTTTTTTTTTTTTTTTTTTTTTGATATCGGTGGTGGAAATGCTGTTAACGCATACCCAGCGTCCTTTTCGAGGGGGGGGACGCCGGGTTATGTGGGGCTCGGGGCCACTGAGATGTTGTGCGTGACCCCCATACCCACTAAAACCACCACCGCTTGTCCCGCCACACGCATACTGGAGACGCCCGGGTTTCAGCCAAGCAACTCTCCGGGCGCCTCCGCGTATAAAACTCCTCTTGGTGGGTACCCGCGGGGAGCAAAGGCACCCACCTGCCGTCCCGTACCGGCCCCTCGCGGGACCGGCACGTTGGGGCCCCCCGACCCCACAGACGACCGCGCGCGCCCACGACGGAGCGCATGCTCGGCCGCCGCCCTCCCGTGAAGGAATTGGGCGGCGGCCTCCTCCCTCCAGACTCCCCCCCTCGTCGAAGTGGGAGGGGGGGGACAAAAACCAAGACTCCCCCGGGGGACGCACCCCCAGGGGAAACACGACAAAAGGCCCAAAGGGCCACGCCCAACGGCCCGAACGCCCCATCACACCGTGCCCGGCTAGGGGCCCATCGCTCACGGCGGGAGGAAGCGGACGGCGTGGTTCTGCCGCCGCGCTCTCCCGCCGGCCCGCCGCCGCCTGCAAGGTGCGGCAGCGGCGTCGGCCTCCCTCGTGCGCTCGGCGGCCTCCTTCTGACGCATCACTGCGCCGCAGAAGGAGGCTACCGCCCTCCAAGACCTCTCGCTGCTCAACATACGATCGATTACAGTCGGCAGCGAGAGGTCACTGCCGACTTGCGCGACGAGGGCGTGGCGTTGCGGCCCCCATGCCGGGCACTCCGCCAGAGTGTGGTGCGCCGTGTCAATCGGCGCACCACACTCGACGCATTCCTGCGTCATCTCTCTACGAGCCACCTGGTGCAGGTACTTGCCGAAACATCCATGGCCTGTCAGCACCTGCACCAGGTGGAACGTCAAGGCCCCGTACCGCCGGCTCATCCACCGGGACAGGTGGGGCCTGATGGCCTCCACCGTGTCCCGGCGAGTTCGAAAAATACTGGTCTAATGAGATTTAACGCCTATTTGTTTATTTATGTAGGACTATCAACCGAGTTCAGAATACAAAACTCTACATGTACTTTGGTATTCTCTATATATCTCAAATAATACACAACATCAATAACATACAAATTTAGGAGTTAAAAAGTGAAAATAAAATTATTAAATAACCCAAAAGGGGAGTAATGAGAACAAATAATCTAAAGTTTTAAAGAGTAATACAACAAGTTAAATTACATAATTAGTTAACATACTTAAATAACCTGATCTTATATCTCGACTACGTGTGCAATTTGGTGTTGTGTATCCGTTCTAACTGGAAGAAGGTGAACGTACTACCCGTTATTATCATTTCTCTTTTGGGAGTGAATTCTTTGTTATGTATGACCCAATAATTCCAGTTTAACGTATCTAAAAATGTCTCAGTATACTTTAAAAGTATCAAATTTATTGATAAGTGAATCACAATCATAAGTGTCTACAAATTTATAATAGTATATATCACAGACAGTAATAATGGTCCAAAAATTTATGACCTCACTAACCAATTAATTTATAATTACAATCCCACCAGTCAACATGATGATCAAAATGAAACTATTAATTGTAACCAAATTATGAAAGATATATTTATTAATGTAAGATTCGCTGTCGCGCCCCTAACACTGGCTCAATAATGCATACATTACAACAGTCGTACATCCGCTCTCGCCGACGGCTCTCGCGTTACTGACGCACTAGCATTGTTGGTCCGCGCTCGTGACAATGTACCCACATAGACTATTTTATAGTCTACCCACAAACACTACAATTAATATACCACAATGAAATAACTATGAAAACAATATAATGAAAAGATGGTAAATATATAATTTTTAACACTATACATTACTAGTGTGATAGATGAGTCAGTAGGTTCTATATTTTCCTGCGGAATTACAACTTTAGTGGCCGCTGGTTATATTTATTCAGATAAATAACTTTATTTTTTTATATTGTCACGCCTTTTTCCCATTAGGGGTAGGCAGAGGTGAATAAACACCCACATTTCGCCAGATGTGGTCAGATTAGGTCCCATGTAACAGGGGGCGAGCCTGTTGCCACTTTATTGGGACCACCACACACACACACACACACAAAGATGATATCAGTGTGCGGGTTTCCTCGCGATGTTTTCCTTCACCGTTTTGTATCTCGCTGTTGTAACTAAAGTTCACACTAAGGTAACTTTATTTATAGCATATTTTTTATGTTTTTAAACATAAAATAACAAAATAACGGAAATATAAGTAATAAGTAACATTAGTCTCAATATTATATGAATACAGATAACTTAGTTATAGGTCTGTTTTTTTTTTTACGTGGTGGAAATGACTATGCATACTCGTTCTCGCGGGGGCAATGACGGGTTATGTCGGATTTGCACCGACTAAAACCCCCACGATGTTCCCGACTCGTCGCCTGGTGGCAAGGGTCATGGGTACAGCTTGGTGCCTTCGTTCACGACCCTCACCGGCGCTGGCCGCTTTCGCAGCCCCTCCTCGGTAGGAAGGGATAAACCCCCCGCGTCGGAACATGCTGCGCGCCCCCACCTCGGCCTCCATTGTGTGGACGACGGATTCTCCCGAACCCTTCGCCCAGAAGCCACGAGAGCCCCGGGAGATATCCTCTCCGGGCTCCCCGCGGCGGATATATGTTGGACCCGCCGCCACCCGTTAGCAGCCACGGAGGATAAGGAGAACGGCGCATCGTAATACCAACACTCCTCTTCCCCTGCGGCCCCACCGCCGCCGCATCGCCGGTGCGACACCGGTTGGTCGCGGAGGATACGTCTTCCGCAACCCCACCTCGGCTGCAGAGACGGTATAAAACCGCACTTGCAGCCGGCCGCAGGAGGCAGCATAAAACCGCCCCCGGGCCTCCGGCCGCTCCGGTAAGCTCCAGTTATTCCAACTCGAGCCCGGAGCGGCCGCTTCGGCCGGCCCTTCGCCGCGAGCCGACCGGGTTGGGTTCCGCTTAGCTTCACCGTGTTGGGCCCCACGGTTACTAAGCCCCTCCGCCACGACAAGGCGGGAACCTGTTAGAGGGAAGTTGTAGGTCTCTACTGACAGACTACTTAAGTTGCCTCCATCTCCTATTTCTGTCGCCTAACAGTAATGTACAAATATTACTGTATTCTTATTTAAAGAGCGTTTAAATTAATTATTTTTACTTAATAATTCATTACTCAAGGCGATCAGCTCATTGTGGTGCTGTGTATACCATACTAAGGTGATGTTGTTTTGGCATAAATTGAAATATATAAAAAAGAATTAAAAAAAAGAGTATATCCCTTTCATTTGTTATCATCATTCTCAGAATCTTCTGAACTATAATATGCTTTTTCGCACTAATTGAAACAATACATTTGAATTTATTATGGAATAAATAAAATTTAACATTCTACGAGAAATCAAGTAATATAACAGTTATTTGATTGGTTAAAAGCAAATATAACTTGAGTTATATCTTATTTTTCAGGGTCGAAAGAGTTTTCTGCACGAGATGTCGAAGTGTTCCGTCGTTATCTAACATTCTGCGGGATAGGTATACAGAACGCGCAGCTCTTCGAGTCGTCGGTGCTGGAGTACAAAAGGAACCAGATACTCCTAGCTTTGGCAAGAAGTATATTCGAGGAGCAAAGCAACTTGGAGTGTCTGGTTACCAAGATCATGACGGAGGCGCGGGAGTTACTCAAATGCGAGAGATGCGCCGTCTTCCTGTTGGATACTGATCATTGTGAATCTGTAAGTTCTTTATCCTGTCCATCTTTAAATTTTCCATTGCTAGTAGATTTATGAAAGTAAACAGCTTGTTTTTAACTGTGTTTTTTGAAAATTTCAGAGTCATCTAGAACGCATAGTTCAACGACCGGGTGGTCAGAGAAGCTGCACTCTGGCCCTACCACCGCCTGCACCAACCAGATTCCACACTCTCTTCGAACTTGGTGCCAAACATTCTAAGACTACCCTCACACCGCGCCACGATAATCGTTCGACATTAGCTTCTATTGCTTTGGCGGTAAGGCCCTTCTACAATAATGTTTCTCCAAAGATTGGCAGTGTTGGTACTGTTCTAAACAGTTTCCGGCAAAACTAACCTACCATGTCATTCCAGTACAACACAAAATTTCCTTACTAAATAAGATTATTGATTTCAATTACTATTAATTAGTCCTTCTTCTGTAAAGAACTGACAAGAAATTCAGTAGTGTTATATACTCTTCTTATGACTCTACTTACAATGTCTTTATTTATAACATATAATAATGAGAGAATCGTTTTATCTTTCTTTTTCTTGACTTAATTTAGCTTTAGGTTCATAAATTATTTAAAAATCTAATACTTTAACAATGGCAGAAATAAGACCATGGGTAAGAAGTGGTACTCATTTTCGAGTTGTAATATTTCGTACATACTTTAAAGAAACTCCTCAAAGCTCTTATCAACGATATAAATTTCAGGTTGCCCGATCAAATAAATCTCTCAACATATCAGACGTCGACGACTGGAGGAAAGAGAACGGAATGGTGGTGGTCGACAAGGAAGCTGACGACGCTGTGAATGTTAGGACAATGTTGTGCATGCCTATAGTTAACGCTAATAAAGACGTGATTGGTGTGGCCCAGTTGATTAATAAGGTATCTAACATTATTATTAAAATAACTCGTTGTCCTGCAATTCATCCTTCAGTCATCATTCCATTTTGAACGTGTACGATATCTTCATAACCATATAATTCAATATTCGTATGGTATTTATTTGTTAACAAAAGTCTTTGCTTTCTTCATATTATAGTCATTACTTTGTTTATAGATTTTTTATACTTTTTCTGGGCCTGTTATTACATTCTCCTTATACCCAATAATTGGATTGTATGTCAAGAAACTATCAGTTTGTTTCTGATCCCTTTTTAAAAACAAATGTATTAAACATATCATTACTTTGATAAAATCTGTACAGGTTTGTGTGGCATTAATTTTTATTATAATGACATTGTGTAAAACAGTTGTTTTAACGTTTTTTTTAAGGAAAACGGCTCGCAGTTCACCGACGGCGATATATCGATTTTCGAAGCCTTCGCCATATTCTGCGGTCTCGGCATACACAACACGCAAATGTACGAGAACGCGTGCAAACTAATGGCTAAACAAAAGGTAAAATATTCAATTGCCGCTAATAAACAACACATATATAAAACAAAGTTTTTATTTACTTATTCCCTTAAATATCTTTGATCTTGTTTATGAATTAAATCTAAAATATTGTATTGTAGGTAGCTTTAGAATGTCTGTCTTACCACGCAACAGCGTCCGCTGAGGACACGAATAAGCTGAGCCAAGACATTATACCCTCCGCCGACAGCTACAACCTTTACAGCTTCAAATTTCATGGTAAGGGGTTTTATAACAAAAACAAGAACACTGCAAATATTACTAATCAAACTTATTTCTTAAGCTTCGTATGAAGAAAGTTAAATTTATTATCGCTGTCAAAAACACAACTGAGCTATTTACAGATGATTCGTCGTTTTTAGTAATAATATAGTGACAATCGTCTATGTTAAAGGAAACAATTCCATGTACATATATCATTATCTTAGTCAGCTGTTAGACGTCCACTGTTGGACATGGGCCGTTCCAAAATACCTTTACACAGATCATACTGCGCTACCTGTCTTCTCTCGACCTCCTGTCGATATAATCAACATATCTTTAATTATAATAGTGTTAATGTCCATTACATTCCTTCAAGGTGTTTAGTACTGCTATATCTATGTTACTAAGTTTCTAATAAATGTCTTCAATACTTAACTATTGGTTATATTCCAGATTTCGATTTATCTGACGAAGACACATGCAGAGCAACTTTACGTATGTTCCTACAATGCAACCTAGTTGAAAAGTTTCACATACCTTATGATGTAAGTTATAAGTTTAGATCAGTTATAGTAACAAAAAATATTACATAAACATCAATAACAATATGAAGGGGTTGATTTTAATCAAATATTGTTATAAAGGAAGCCTGTTACAACATTTTACATGAACAAAACTTGTTACTATAAGGCCAACCATTTTAAATTACAATTGTGATGTAGATCTTTTACTTAGGGTATAAATCATGTAATAAACTTGATAGTTTTAATGCATAATTCAAATAATTAAGTTTTTTAACAGTAAACATCATTAAATACAAATCCGAAATACAGGGAATATTCCTAGTTCGGGAATCACGGATCATGATAGCTCTGTAACTTTGATAGGGAAAATAAATTATATACTGTTACATATACTATTTCAACAGCTTTCATATTACAGATAATATAAAATTAAATTTAAAAACAAAGATATTAATTATCTGTATAAGAAATTTACTGGTGTTAGGTCTCTGTTCCCGAAGATCGTCTAGGTAGGTACCACCGCAGCGCCTATTTCTGCCGCCAAAAAAGCAACGGCGCTCTAACTATTATAATTACTGAGGTAACGAAACCTAACAAGTTTTCTCTCAAGACGACGAGCACAATTTGTAGACTATCCTAACGCCAGGTTGTTGTATCACTTAGCATTAGGTGATTATCCCGCTCTTCTTAGAATAAAAGAAAATTAAACTTATAGATGTTAATATCAAACGATCAATACTTCAGCGCATGCGCCGTAAACAACTGCATACATACTTCAAAGCTCCAACCATAAAGCTTATTGATTAATACATATATATAGCTTATTATAATAGCTTTCCTCTTTAAAGTACAGCTTTACTTTGAAAGATAAAGCATATAATAATGCGTGGTTTTCATTCAAGCAGTTTTAAGTATGCAATCAGCACATAACTATAAAGATATTTAAATGCTTAATTAGAATTTTAGGATATTAATTAAAAAATTACGTAGTAGGAATATTAATTATTGTTTAACTAAGAACAGTTTTAAGAAAATACTTTTTTTTTTATTCAGGTCCTCTGCCGATGGATACTAAGTGTAAAGAAGAACTATCGACCGGTGAAGTACCACAACTGGCGGCACGCTCTCAACGTAGCGCAGACAATGTTCGCGATGCTGAAGACCGGCAAGATGGAGCGATTCATGTCAGACCTCGAGATATTGGGACTGCTCGTCGCCTGCCTGTGCCATGACCTCGACCACAGGGGGACCAACAACGCGTTCCAAACGAAAACCGAGAGTCCCCTAGCGATATTGTACTCGACATCAACTATGGAGCACCACCACTTCGATCAGTGCGTGATGATACTGAACAGTGAGAGCAATAACATATTTCAGGTTAATTTTCATTTAATACAAACTTAACTTTTATCTATTAGTATAAGTATTTGTTTATATGTATAATACTAGCTATTCCCCACCTGATATGTTGACTGTAAGACTCTTCCCCCCAACTTTATTTGGGGAAGGAGTTTTGTAAAATCCAGTCTTACCTGACCTCTAAATAACAGAAATCAGAATGAGTTTTAAAATGGTGATTAATATTAATGATGGTAATTGATTGGATAATAAAAGATCTGACACACCACCAGCAGAAGAACCAATTGAAAAAAAAAGTGTTTACGTTTAATAGTTTCGAAGATCTCATGATGAGTGAATGAATCTTTAGATATCTCCTATATATATACAGGTATTAAATTCTATGTATATGCAAAGTAGGTTTTAATGTTTTTCAATCCACAATGGACATATACTTTAGAATATTTAAGTGTGTTGATCTAGAATTGTTCAGCTCTCATATATTAACAGTCGAAACACAGCAATGCCGACCATCGAACTCTGCAATATTAATCTCCGGAATCGAACCAGGGACCACATGATACTAAGCAACTATCTGCGTAACGGAAGATCTTTATACATATAAAAAAATTGCAGTACATTTACAAATTATTCATCTAAAATTTTTGATTACCTATTGGTAATATATAGCATTTTTTTTGTAACTACTTTGAAGTATTACAATCCTCTTTCTCTATTCTCTTCTCTAAGCTTTGTATTGTTAATAAGTAAATTAAATTTTCAGGCTTTATCACCTTGTGACTATAAAGATGTGATGAGGGTGGTGGAAACAGCAATACTGTCCACTGATTTGGCCATGTACTTCAAAAAGAAATCGAAATTTCTCGAACTGGTTGACAACGGGGAGTTTGATTGGCAGAGTCCGGAAAAGAAGGAATGTAAGTTAAAATAAGTATAAGTATTACTATGTAAGACTTAATGTTAAGCAAGTTTCTGTTATAAATGTACATATACAATTAAAAAACTTAATCATGTATACTCTTCTACTTTTAGTGCTCTGTGGCATGATGATGACGGCATGCGACGTGTCAGCGATAGCCAAGCCGTGGGAGGTGCAACACAAGGTGGCTAAACTAGTGGCAGATGAGTTCTTCGACCAGGGTGACTTGGAGAAATTGCAGCTCAATCAGCAACCGATCGCTATGATGGATAGGTATATTTTAAATATAACATATTTACTTACCCTTCCTTCTGACGAGGAAATATATACCATTAATCAGTGATATTGAAATTGAATAGCTCCCAAAAGTACTTATGAAGATCAGCTGTTTGCTACTGGATTTTAATGTAGCGTTGTACTAATATCGGTTCTGTAGCCTTAAGGAAGATTTTCTGAAATTCATCTTCATGCATATCTATCCCCAATGTACTATATTGGTGGTAGGTCTGTTGCCGGAGACCGTCTATGTGGGTTCCACCGCAGTGCCCATTTCTGCCGCCCAACAGTAATATGCAAACCTTAGTGTTCCGATTTGAAAGGCGTTGTAGCTAGTATAGTTTCTGAATATAAAAATAGCTATGGCAATATACATATATATCACGCCTCGTTCCCAGTGGGGTAGGCAGAGACCACCTCTCTCCACCTGCTACGGTCCTGGCACACCTCTCTCGCTTCCTCCACTTTCATAATATTTTATCTATTATAAAATAATCTAATTAATTAGTATGTTTCGTCTTATCATCACGTGAACGTCCTCTTACTACATGTATATCAGTAATAAAGAACTTGGCGGCTTCCTCTGGTGAGAGTGTATGAGAGAAGTGGCCATATATCGGTGTCATGAGCGTCAGTAGTCACTGTACACCAGGTGAACTGTTCCCTCGTTTGCTCTCTTCTTATAAAAAAAAAATCAACTCTGCCAGGTGTAGTATGGCGGATATCATATAACAATGATAATTGTTATTGTTGTTATAGTGATCGAGATTGAGTTTGGCGATCAGATTGAGACAACCAATTCGATCCCGGTTCAGTCCTCTATGTCATTTCTTGCTCTGCCTACCAGGTGCAATTTTCCAGGAATATTTCCCTCCAGGATCAACCTTAAGTAAACTTGAATCTATATAAGTAAATATATATGAAAGCTATACCATTTTGCAGAGAGAAAAAGGACGAGTTGCCACAGATGCAAGTCGGTTTCATCGACATGATTTGTTTGCCGCTGTATAAAGTTCTGTCGGACACGTTTCCATGGATCCAGCCGTTGTACACTGGAACCATGGAGAACAGGCAGCGGTGGCAAGATCTTGCGGAGAAGGTGGAAATGGGACTTACGTGGATCGATCACGATACAATAGACAAGCCGATCGAAGAGTTTACAGGTAAATTTTGTTTAACTTTTGCAAGCTATGTGAACAAACTCTTCAAAGGGCCCTAGTCCCACATAATCTCTCTCATATGCTTTCGTACAGTTGAAAAGTGCCAATGCATTTACGAATGATATCATATTTACAATATTAGGGTTGTTGTTACCAGGTATAGATGAAGGAATACCACCAATCAAACTATAAGATTTAACTCCATCGAACCAGGGACCTATGTGTTGTAAAGCAAGCAGTTAGTGACTTTGCCATATATTTTTAATAATGATAACTAATATTTCACTTTAGGAGTTTATCAAAGAAGTCGCTATAACAGCTGTTAAAACACCACTAAAGGACGATTACTATAAAGCTTTATATGTAAGCATAAAACTACAAAACAAAGTTACTAAATATAATATTATGTAGTCAGTTCAGCTAGTAACACAATTGACATAAACATATTTCATATAACTGTAATAAAACCCCTTTTTTTAATTCAATCATATATATAATATTAACCCTTAAAGCAACAATATTGTTACGACTATACTTGATCATGTTGGTGTGATAGATACGAACAATACTTACTAATTACTATCACCGCACTAATTTTGATTAGTTGAAATGTTAGTTACTATGCAAAACTATAAATTTTTTCATACTAAAATTTTGTAATATTGTACTAATAATAACTTCTATACTAAACATTGGTAAGAAATGATTCTGGAAATAGAATGGTCTGTTGTAATATAATATATAACTATATATACCATTAGTGTGTGATTTTTGTTACATTTAATATCTCTGAAATATATTCGTCATCATCATCATCAATATCAGCTGACAGACGTCCACTTAAATATATTAATAACATATATTTTACTAACCTAAGCTAATTAGTACGGTGTAACTTATACTCCTGTGTAAGCTAGCATACATAAAACAAAGAAAATAACATATTCATATATAGTAGAAACTTTATTCGTCATCTACGCTTAGAATATATAGAAGTAGGCTAATGGATACTATTTTATGTATATAAAAAAATATATTCTTTGTAATCTTATACTTTCAGCTTCAAACGAAGCTATAAAAGATGTCGAATTAACGGTCACAACGCTTAATTGCGCTAAACCGGCACCGGAAACGAGCAGCATGGCACTTGTGAGGAAGACTTACTCTCTGAGGCGACCGAAAACTGGCAACTTCACGTCGCGGCCGCCTAGAAATAAGTTTACTAGGTGAGGTCATAGTTTATAATAGTAACTTTTATTCTACTAAGCGACGAGACTAGAAGGTCGTTGACCCGACGGTAGATGATACACCTACCCATAACAAGGTGGCGCTAGTTAGAATAGTACTGCACCACATTACACTAATCACCTTGAGACTTAAAATGTTTTCTAATTACCCCAGTATTTATAACAGCTACAAACCTCTTTAAACCGGAACACAGAAAATATTTGTATACTACTGATTGACGGCAGGAATAGGAGCTTCGGTGGCGCAGCATAAGGGTTGTGGCTATTCAGGAGAATGATAATAAAATAGCCACCGCGCTGCGGATGCTGTTAAATATATGAATAAATGTACTGAGATAATATAATGAACCATCTTATTGGTGCAAAAGGTTGCTATGTAAATATACTATTATATAAATAATACGTTATATGTATTGTTATTATATTATTAATTATATAGAGAGCATCAAATGGAAGTGATTGGCATAACATCATTAAGAACAGGTTGTCGACAAGGAGTCGCGACCCTCAGCATTGAGGAACCGACTCAAAGAGAGAGTATATTATTAATAATAAGACTATGTATATGTGTATGTGTATTTGTGTTTATATAACTGTATTATATATTTTATTTTACTTACACCCACTGGTGGTAGGTTTCTGTTGCTGGAGACCATCTAGGAAAGTACCACCAGCGCATATTTTTGTCGCTAAACAGTAGCTAGTGCAATTATGGGGGTAACGGCCCTTATCTCCCAAGGCGATGAGCACAATGTGTTGTAGTGTATACCATTCTAATTAGAGCCAGGTTGTTGTGGACAGGGGCATAACTTTCAATCGGGTTAAATCCCGCTAGTCTCGTCATCATTCAGACCGCTTTCTGTAACCTTCGCTCAATGGTACATAAGGAAGTAAACAATTTAATCTAAAACAAAGGATATAAAGAATAGCAGTAAAAACAGAATGAAACGTAAGTCTCTTGCAGATCCCTCTACGCGCCAAACTCCCAGGCCGAAGAGAGAGAGAAAACCCTGACGACGGTGCTGGCAGACAAGAACAGCCGGTGCACGGTGGTGGCGGAGCCCGAGCGGACCTCGCAGGCCAGCAGGACTTCGAAACATAAGGGCAGGCTTTGTCACATGTTGTGACGGTTGAGCTTTCACTGGTAAGAGAACAATCTCTCCTTACATAACAATTATTTTTCTTAATACGTAACCTTAATCTTGCGTTTGGTAGCTTAGACTTAGATTTAAGTATTAGACTGCTGATGGTAAAGCATCCAGAATCAATGAGTACCAAAACTTTGATCATATTCATTGCCATGTCTTCGCATGTGCGAATTGAGATGTCAGGCATCCGCGAAAACTGTTGATGTTCATGATCCTGTCGATTTTCTTACAATGTTTTCTTTCACCGGAAGCTCAAGCGCAAAAATCGAATGCTTACCTCTTCGACACTTAATCTAGTATTTACAACCATCTTCAACACTGAGCTAAGACGGTTTCGACTTAGAACAATATTCATTTCAGTCTACTTCTGAACATAGATCTTGATTCATTGATATTCATCTACTCGCTATGACTAAAGAGTTAGTCACAGAAATAGTTACTATATTTTACAATAATTGTTTCTTCTTAGTCTCCTTTTGCGACACGAGCGAATATTTTTTTTGTATTCATTTTACAGGACTAGCCAAAGCAACGCAGAGAAAAAGGACAAAGTGAAGCCGTCCAAGTCGATCGACTGAGGACAGTCGCTCGTCTGCTTTGATTTAGTTCAGTGAAATAGTTGTCACTCTACTCTTCTACTATTTAGAGACTTATAAACTGTAAACTACGTAGTGAACGTTTACTTCGGAACTCACTTCATCCGTCTGAACATAATTATGACCTTTAATTAACCATAATAATTAAAAATACTTTCATTTGCTGAAACTCTTTCGCAGAGGATTGTGTTCAACGGTTGATATCAGGAGGAAATCATAATAACGATTCCTTCAATTTACACCGTAGGACTTTATATGTTTCATTTATCAAGTCGTCTATCTTTCTTCTTCATCCTGTGGCAGCCCACTGTTGGACATAATCCTCTAAATAACAAAACGGCCTTGCGTCCGGTTAACTCTTATTTTGTAAAAGTCCCATACTATATGTATTTTTTTAGTTTTAAATAGGATACAAACACATCAGTGTATAGGTTTTTGGTTATGTATCAAAATAATTAGCTTTTTATATAATGATTTCATGACGCCCGGTTATTGATTATATATTGAAACCATAATATTGTTCAGCCGGATGTTATATGCTATTAATAATCGTAGTCACTTGGTCTCGTCGTTTACACGTCAGCGCGTTTCCTGTGTAAGAGTTTTAGGTAAATGTTATTATCTTACTAATGTATTTTACATAGACTGTGATTCTAGTGTTACTTCACGAGATTCTATTTTAAAACTACCCTTTCAATCCAGACTAAAGGCTAACGTAACTTTTACAAATCTTTTATATACTAGTTTCTTAACATGCGATCAAATTCTAAGACTAAACAATCTCAAATCATAACCTTAAAAGAAATTAGTACCGGAAGTTTCGTGTTTATTACAAGATAATTCTCTGAGTTCTTAAGTATTGATGTTGTGTATGTAATGTGAACATACTACATCCACACTCAAAGGACATTTATATGTAATTATATGTATCTATAATGACGTATAAAGAGACGAGAATGCATCGGAACATTAAAGATCATAAACAAAACTATAATCTAAAATATATAACTCTTAGTTCCCAATAAAGTTCAATAACTTATCAATAAATAAATTAAGTACTTCCGTTACCGCTTCCGGAGAAATATAAGTTCCGGTTTTCTTGTTTTTTTACTTTTAAAATAGAATCTTCGTCACTTGGCCTGTGAAATAAGGTGTGCGGTATTGTACCCTAAGAATGAGATTAAGCGATCGCGTTAAGTATTTTAATTAAACTAAACTTTAGTTAATTATTGAAAAAAAAAAGAGTTTTAATAGAATATTTATTTTCAACATTTAAACCATTTTATTTACTGTCAATGACATATAGTAATATATAAAAGTATTATGATGCTAGTCGATTTTTTTTAATACATCACTCTATGAATGGTATGAGATGTTATTTTCGAACTATATATATATACATAGTTGTAATACTATTTGATATTTCTGTTAAAATAATAACATTTAAGTATTATATTCTTCATAAAAATATAGTTTTTTTAGGGGCTGTCATATTACATTTTCACACTTTGTAGATTTATGTATAATATAATACGGGTTTTAATAATACATATATATCAACAAGTAGTAATGAAATTCCTTTCTGAACTATGACAAGGTTATTTTGGTAATTATTATTAAATAACTATAGTAAAACATATTATCATATATATATTTTCTCGTCATTTTTAGTATATCTTAGACATACACATCAATATGTTAAAAATATGACATTTTAAGTATTTATATCAGCGGTGAAGTATCAAAATGTTATAACTAATACCATATGGTGAATTTCCTTCAATGATATAAATATTAATTAACTATTATTTCTGTTACTGTCGACGAATATTTGCTGTGTTCCGGTTTAAAGGGTGCTATAGGTAGTGAAATTACCAAAGTAACGAAATTAATCATCTTATCTCAAGGCGACGAGCATAATGTGGTGCTGTGTATAACATCCTAACTAGCGACAAGATGGGACATTACATAGCATCAGGTAAATGTCTCTCTCATCTCGTTGCTAGTAAAATAAAAAAAAAAACGAAAACTAAACTCATACTATCACTAACATACAGCAGCTCGCTACATATATAATGAATATATATAGTACGGTATAAAGATACTGCATTGAAAACCATTGGGAAGCAATGAAATATAACGTCTGTTGTCTGTTGAAAAGTTACAATAACAAACAGCTCAATTCATATTCCCACTGTTGGGAATCCTCTCTTAAAGAGTCAAGGCCATTAATGCACCGTTCTGAGTAAGTGTGGATTTGTAGACGACGATAAGCTGATGCTCTCGGAACGTGTAGGTTTCCTTTCGATATTTTTCCTCACCGGAAACGCAGTGGAGACACGGCGACATCATAAATTTCAGGTGAAGGCGAAAGCCGCTGGATCAATAAGTATGGAGATCTTTGGAGGAGGTCCATGTCCAGCAGCTGACGTGGTGATGATGATGATGAAGTGTTTGTTGATATAATTGAATGATACTTCACTGTTGATATAATACGATTTTTCAAGTATTTATTGTTTCATCTAATATGCTTTTTCAAACATGAAAGAGGAAAGGAAGTCTAGTTTTAAGTTTCAATAACCAAGTTATTTAATGTATACATTCATTTGCTACTTCAGTTATATTTAAAACGCAGACATATATATTATTATTTTCACTAGTATTTATGTATTGAATTGAAAATTGAAATGTTATATAGCTTAGACAACTGGAAGCGGATAATGTATTGCAATAATAACCCCCGCCCCTTTCAAGTTATTCAATTATAGATTGAAGATGTTGTGACTTAGATTATACTCTGTAACTGTACTTTATTAAACGACCGTATTTCCTAACAATTGAATTGTTTTACTGTTAATATAAACTATATTTCATTGAACTATAAACTTTTAAGTATATTATTACATTTAGTAGTTTTTTAGGATGTTATTGTTGAAGTTTTAGAGTTCTATTTGTGCGTATATATTGCAATCTATACTTCCTGTGAGCATTCACTGCTGGTTCATCATAAACGACATTGTTTTAAATCTTATAGTGTTAATAGAGATTTAACCTAATCAAAGCTATTTAAATCCAAATTTTCAGACCTAAAATTATACTAGTTTCTCGTTTTTACATGTTGTTTGATTTACAGTGAGTAAAATTTCTGTAGTTTCTCTCTCTGTCGGTTCAGTTAACAGATAAAAGAATTGTTACAGAAACCACACATTATAGTATCTATATTACAGTTATTACTGTTTGATTTATTCTTCACCAGCAGTGGGTGTACTTATTTGTTTTATTTAAAACCTAATGATACTTGATAAATGCGTTTCAGTCAATACAAAAACTGTTCATTTATTTTTACCCCAGCTAAGTCCGCTATGATGACGGTTATAAAATTATCTAATGCCCTCAATATAGTATTTCTTTTATACGAAGAGACGATACGTGCGAGACTTTAACATGATGGTAAGTGATACGCCAGCCTATAACAACGTGACACTAGTTAGTAGGACAACATACACTGCATCAGATTGTGCTCGTCGCTTTAAGACTTTATGTATTAAGTCTCGTCATCACAGTAATTACACTAGGTACAACACTCTTCAAACCGATACACAGTAATGTTTGCACATTACTGTTCAGCGGCAGAAGTAAGAGCTGGAGCAGTAACTGCTTACACAGTCTCAGGCACTAGAAATCTACCAGCAGTAAAAATTATATGCACCAGCATGACTACCAAAGAGATTGTAAATAACTTCCTGTCATATTTGTGGATCGGTATACATTCATCCAAAGCTACATTTTACTAGTAGCTTTCTTAGTCACTGTAGAAATCTAATCTGTTGCCAAAGAGTCTTGTGAGCTACCGAAATATCCTGGATAAGATACCTAACATTTTATATCTCAAAGTAATATTGTGATCATTGTGGTGTCGTGTTTATCAACTTAATCAGTGTCACCATTTTATGTACATCCGCGTATTTCCTTGTAAATAGCATTGGCGTATCACATAAAAAAAAGGTTATTCTTGTATAAAAGTATTGTCATAAAAATCACAAACAAAGTATATTGGTTTAAAGTTAAACAGTAAAGTTGCAACATGTTCGCCTTGAATTCGGTCTCCTGCACCTATAGCAAGGTAAAGGTTTACTTTTAAGTGTGATATATATATTATTAGGTTAAAGGAAATAAAGTAACAAAGAGAAGTATTCACATTTCAAATATTTAGCAACAATTTTTCATATATTTCATTTAAATACTTCCCATCTAAGGGAGAAGTGCTGAAGATTTTTAGGTATGTTTAATATGCTTTCATGTCTAGCTTGAAACTAACTTGAGGAGCACAATGGAAAACCCAGTTAATGGAATTATGAGACAACAATACATAGATTTATAAACCATTATTAAAGAATTAAGTGACTTAGGACTTTAAAATCATTATCTTCTTTCTATTGAAATGTAATGTCCGGATACAGGTTTCAAAAGGCATTCTAATTTTAGATCCATTTTAGTATGGTCAGCAGTGATGCGGTATTTTCGAAGAATGTGTGCAACAGTTGTTTTCATAGATATCATAGCATAAGTTTTACCTGAAATTAAGATAAACACGTAACGAATACCATAGATTTATATTTAGTATTTGATGACTCAAACCAATGCAGTTCCTATTTCTGGCTCCAAACATTGGTGTGCAAACATTACTGTGATCCACACAACGGTACTCTATTTAGTGAAATTACTGGAGAAAACCTAATGTACTGCAATGTTAATTATCCTAAAATTATATTAGTCACGATACTTTGTAGACTACAGTACTTGTGATTGAGAATATTATAGTCGAAAGACAGCTATTGTTGCAGAAGTCTTCGGTTAATATAATAGGTGGACCGGAAAGTAATGTCGTTTCTGCGCATGCCAATACTTGATTGTCATTTGTCAGCTCATTGTTTTGTTCAGAGGCGTACCAAAGACATTGTGAGGTTATAGTGATTTCTTTACTTATAGACAATTGAATTACAATTTTTTTTTGTAATTTTGGGTAAAATGGCCAGCCAAATACCAGAAGAGGTACACATCCGGCATTGCATGCTCTTTGAGTTTCGCAAGGGAAATAACGCAACAGTTGCTACCAAAAACATTTGCGATGTTTATCCAAATGCACTGGACATTCGTAAATGCCAAAGGTGGTTTTCCAAGTTCAAATCGGGTAATTTTGATCTTTCCGACTCGTATCGATCAGGAAGACCATCAGCGTTAGACAACGACGTGTTAAGGGCGGAAGTGGAAGCAAATCCGTGTCAGACGATCGAGGAATTGTCAAACAGTCTCAACAAACCTTGGTCGACCATCCAAGAACATTTGAAGCAGATTGGAAAAGTAAGCAGAGCAGGTGTTTGGGTCCCGCATAATCTGTCCGAACAGAATAAGGCTAACCGATCAATCACATGCAACTTATTGCTTCAACGACACAACACAGAAGCGTTTTTTGATCGCTTGATCACAGGAGATGAGAAATGGGTCCTGTATGATAACCCAAAACGCAAAAGGCAGTGGCTCTCTCCAAATGAAATCCCTCGGAGTACTGCTAAGCCAGGTTTACACCCCAAAAAAGCGCTTTTGTGTGTTTGGTGGAGTATTCGCGGCATTGTTCATTTTGAATTACTGAAACCTGGAGAAACTGTTACTGCAGACCTCTACAGCGAACAATTGCAGCGAGTCAATCAATCTTTAATTGAAAAGTGGCCAGCGATTGTCAACCGAAAAGGCGTCATTCTCCAACATGACAATGCAAGACCGCACTGCGCAAGGCGAACTCTAGAAAAAATTAATGAATTGGGGTGGGAGGTGCTGCCTCATCCACCATATTCGCCCGATGTTGCACCATCGGATTTCCACTTATTCCGAGCGCTGCAACACTTTTTAAGTGGCAAAACATTTGCAAATTTGGATGATATCCAAAATGCCATCTCTAGATATTTTGCCGAAAAACCAATTAATTTTTATCGATCAGGGATTGAAAATTTACTCACTAGATGGCAAAAGGTTATTGACAATGATGGGGAATACATCATTGATTAAAAATAAAGACTCGTTAAAAATGTATGTGTTTGTATTTAGCGTAAGAAAACGACATTACTTTCCGGTCCCCCTAATACTTCAAACCTAATTCTGTAATATTTTAGACTAAATAAAATTTCTGAATATACAATTCCTATACAAAGTTCGCCTACATTGATGCATAAAAAAAAATTACCGATACAAAATCTTCGTCCGAGACTGAAAGCGATAAAGGCATTAGGATTATCAGGCAAGGTGTTGGGGTCTAGCCATCTCTCCGGTTTGAACTCTTCAGCATCATCTCCCCACATCGGGTGACGATGAACACCATGAAGTAATAGTACACAACAATTACCAGCAGCAAGTGTGAAATTTTCTAAAAAAATAAATACGTTTTTAGACCTAATAAAAAAAATCTATCACTAATCTCTTGTAGATACAAAAACAGCTTTATCTATTAATTTATGTTAGAAATCGTTAATAAGCAGTTACTTACTAAGTTGCACATCTTCGTGTACATATCGAGCGACTATCGGTGCTATGGTGTATACTCGCAACGTCTCCTTCAACACCGCATCCAAATAAAATAACATCCCAAGATCTTCTTTCTCTACATCTCTATCGGAATCACCAAATACTTCATACAACCTGACAACATTGTTAATTTCTCAAATAAAAATCTTAACAACAACGCTACTAATAATACTTAACATTGTAAAAACAAAACTAGATATTTAAAACACTTTATAATAGATATATAAATACAAAAACTTTTACTATGGAATCTATTATCTTTATACTTTATCTATAATCTTAGTAATATTACAATTAAATATTTTTTTTACTTTGTGAAACCAACAACTGATTATTAGATAGCAACACGTCAATATCATCCCTCTTTATCTTCTCACTCAAGGGGCTTGAGAGAGATTTCTCTTTGAAAAAATCATGTCCGATTCCTAATATTGAATTGGGGATATCCTCAACAGCCACGATCTCGGAATATATTGGTTTACTCACAATGTTTTCCTTCACCGGCAACTTAGTGGTGTACAATTCTACGCATCTTCGAGAAAGATTAGTCTATACCAACTCAAATCATTATTTAATTACAAAGATGATGCTGTTATACAAATTGATGGTTTAAAACTCACAATAAAGTCGAGAGCCATTTAAAAATGACCTCCAGTAAATAGTGAATGATAGTAAAAATAAAGCAGACAGAGGTTTACCTATATACACAGAAGTTTAAGTGTACTTTCTAGATATTATTATTTACCCACTCTTCATAAAGTCGCCCCTGTACTTCAGGGTAAGATCCTATAAGGATCAAAGTGAATTGCAGAGCAGCCGCTATTGTATCGTGTCCAGCTAAAATTAGCGTATTAACGTGATCTCTGATGGTTTCATCGGACATAAAATCATTGCCACCTGTTTTCTTTAGTTCAAAAAATACGTCCAGAAATGGTTTGAAATGTTTAGCTGCAAAAAATAATATATCGACAATGAAGAGGAAGGAACACATCAGGAATTTCTTCGACTTCTTTTTAATCACATTGCTTGATTAGATTTTAAATCTCATGTTTATATTTTCTAGTTAATTGTATAAGTATTAGCACAATGCAATATTCAGCATAGTCCCTTTATTTGATTCCAAGCCCCCACAAGCGTGGTTTCTTTTGACAGTTCCCATAATTATTAAAAAAATAAACAAACCTTCGTCACAATCGTCATTGATCTTATTGTTTTGTTGATCTTCTTTTCTTTGCTGTATAATCTGTAAAGTCAACTTATTCATATCAAAACGTATTAGTTAGAAGTATTAACATTAACATTGTACAATTTGCTTTAACGTTACAGCATTCTATAAGTTTATAAACAGTAGATGTCTACATTGATTTCAAGTATTAATCAATCTTGGATTGTAATCTAGTCCAAATTTTCGAACCTACTTTTTCCCAAATATAAAATACAATTTATGTTAATGAATATAAACTGACTACCTCCAGCCACAGACGCAATATTCAGGTAAGTTTTGGATCTAGAACAGCTTAAAACTAAAGTAACCAAAGCTTAGGTAACCAATTACCCTCTCTGTTATGCTGTTCATTACATCACGATTGTAGTCACGCTTTTTCTTAAGACTACTCCGCCGCCAGAAAAAACTAAAATGCAACCAGAATCTTTGGATCTGTTCAGTTAAACTGTTAAAAATGAGATCGAAAGCATTGACATAGATGAATAGTGTTTCTTTGTCTGTACTGAAGTCCACACCGAGAGATGTTACTGAAATTTAGAAAAAGTTGCTAAATAAATCAAAGAAGTTAGCTGTATTATAGTTGTAAAAATTCGGTTAGACTGAAAGTTCATGGAAATAAATCATCCTATGGTTGTAATAATTCCACTTTAGACATAGTATGTTCTGGCATTGCTAGCTCTACTTGGATATCGCCAAGCGCGTGTCTTTAGAGACTCTATGTGATGATGACTATGTTTAAAATGGGAATTTTGATAATCAGGATGTTTATGCATTAAGATATCTTGTTTCAGATGATGATATGTAGTTTCTGTTCCAAATTATATCCTTACAACAAATTGTTTCCATTCCATTATGACGTATTATCACCCCGTGATCAAATGGACCTGTCTGAACTTTCGATTCGAGCTGCTTAAGTAAAATCTTTGATTGTTTATTGAAAACACCCATGAAACTTAGCAAGTATTTTACGTTAAACTTCGAGTTCAATAAACTCCGATGCTCCTTCCAAGTATTAACTGAAACAAAACAACTAAATCAAATAATATACATTATTCTTTAAGAGTAGAGTTTTGTTTGACTATAAATATAAAGGTACTTTAGAATAAACATTTTCTTTATCAAATATTTACACTAGTTCGGAAAGTACATTAATTTTTAACTGTTTTTTCGATGCAATTTTATATGCACTACTTCCATTACATGTCTTAATCTGAATATAAGTGTATAGTTCCAACAATCTGTTATACAATTTAATGGTGGTAGGTCTCTGTTGCCATAGACCGTCTAGGTTGACGCCACCGCAGCCACTATTTCTGCCACCAAACAGTAGTAGGCAAACATTACTATATTCCGAATTGAAAAAAGTTGTAGCTTATGAAATTACTGGGGTAACAATACCTGCCATCTGATCTCAAGACGATGAGCGCAATTTGGTGCAGTACATACTAACTTAACTAGCGCCACGTTGTTATGAGCAGGTGTATCATTACCCACAAGATAACGTCCTACTTGTCTCGTCGTTTAGTAGAATAAAAGTAAAATTTGAATACACATAGTTTTATAATTTTAATATTGAACAAAATACTATGTTTTACTTACTAGAGGCCGTCACAAGCCCATCGCCGAAACATGCCTTAGCACTCCTGTAAATAAGGTCCTTTTCATAACACGAGTTCGCAACCGTCAGACAGTCTTCCGGATCCGTTATTACTGTAATAGTAAATTTTATTTATTGTTCGTAAAAATTCATGAATTAGTTAAATTTTCATGGTTTCGTTGGTTATTTTCACCCGCATTCAATAATTCCCTGCGATCTAAAAAAATACTTACAATAAAACTTACGCCCGCATATGACAAATGTGGTGACATTGCCAGCAGCTATACATTGGTTTGATAGTTTTTTTACTGAACACCAAAAATCTGTGATATAACAAAAAACACAATACAACGCAACGCAATACAATCTACATAAGATTCAGTACAATGCAAATAAATTTAAGAGTTAACAGTAATTTAAAAAGAAATAATGCATCAGAAAATAAGAGTTTGGTGTAACATGTTGGCCCAAAACATTTTCGTTTAATACTATATTAAAAATTACAAAACCTATAAAGCCTTCAACAGCTGCAACTTTTTAATAGCGTGATATAATTAACAAACTTTTTTAAACCTTTTTACTCGTACTTTATTAATAATACATTAATTTACGTGGTGATACATAAACATCTTAACAGCAACCACGTAAGACAAGTGTATCACCATCAAGAGAATGTCTTACCGTCTTTTGACTACAAGCCGTTTGCAGGTCATATTTTTTTATACTAAAAATTTTAAACAATATGAGACACAAATTACACATGAATAGTACCTTTGCAACAACTGACGGGATCCAAGCCAACCTCACCTAATCTTGGTGCTCTCTGTTAATCAACAATCGAAGCTTTGGCTCCCACCAACCTGCATTGGGGCAGTGGTGGGAAATGAACCACATACCGCCTAGATGAATCTCAGACCGATCGTTGTAGGAATCTTTAAGAGGCCTACATCCAACAGAGTACCTCTATCGTCTGATGATGATTAAAATAGAAAATTAAATTATGTATTATATTTACATTTGCTATCTCCAATTAGCGAAAAGGCGTGCCCAATGATGGGCAAGAATCCAGTGTGCAAAGGTGGCTCTTCACTAATCGAAGGCTTCTGTTTCAACCACCAATATAATATCAAAATTGTTGTAATCAACACTACGAATAACATTTCGGTGCACCTTAAAAGAAAAGTACTGAAGTTTAAGACTATAACTTTTACTCCACATAAAATAAATTTATTGACATTAATACCGTGTATAAATTAAAAAAAAAAATTAAAACTTAAACACAATCAAAATGACTTGTACTCGACACTAGTAATATCTATTTAAGTTTCTTGTACGTTCTCTCTGAAGGTTACATATCAACTGTGTCATTATTGAAAGTATAACTTCTTATAAATTCAAGCAAATAAACAAAATTGTAAAGAATTGTCTTCACTAGGGTATGAAACACCTCTACAGATATAATATAATGATTTTGAAATTCCTTGTGGGGAAAGGCCTGGAGTCCTAGCTGAGGGAAAATAAACTGTGTATATATTAACTTGCTGTTCTCCACTCACATTGGTTACATCTCCGCAGCTCCATTTGGGACCTCAATATTCCAGAAGCAATATTTTTACTTCCTTCTTAGTGTTCACGTCTAATAAGTGTGGAAAGTCTAATAGTTTCGGAGATCTCGTGAAGAGTCAAAGAACCTCTGAATATCTCCTATATTATATAAATAAATTTTCTCTTCTTTGTTGATAATTTTGATAAGAGCTACTTTAAATGACCGCTCAATGGACCAAGGACACACATTTTACAGTTTTGATTACAATTTTCGTTAAATAAAAAAAAAACTAATCTAAAATCTGTTTTTTTAAACTAAACAATGTAATTAATTAAAAAAAAAGTCCTTTTATATGCAAAAACTATCTTTTTATTTACAAATTGTATAAGTAGAACTAACTACTGCAGTTTGAACAATACAAACATCGACGTATAATTTCAATTGTTGCTAGGTAATGTATTCTACATCCTCTTCTCTATTGATATATGGTGACCGGACACGGGTTTCAGCATCACATCGATCTTCAGCTCCATCTTCGTGTGGTCACCATTCACCCGATATTTTCGAAGTACATGAGCTAAGGTTGTCTTCATCGACATAAAAGCATATGCCTTTCCTGTGTGAACGTGGAATAAATTTAATAAAAATTGTCATTGTTATATAATCAGATAAGTATTCATCGAATTCAAAATAAAAGATCGGCAATGGTTCCGCAACAGAAATAGGTGATGCGGTAGTACCTTGATATTCTTTAATAAAACATCCTACTATCAGTTAAGTTCTAATTAGAGAATTAATTTACCAATACAGATTCTTCTACCCATGTTGAAAGCTGCAAAAGCGTTAGGGCATTCAGGCAAAGTGGCAGGATCAAGCCAACGCTCTGGTTTGAATTCCTCTGCGTCACTCCCCCACATGGGATGCCGATGTACGCCATACACGAACATAAAACATGTCCGACCCCCAGTTAAAGTGTAATTCTCTGAAAATAAATTACGGAGGATAAATTACCCTGATTTTTCCCTTAATGGCAGTTTATTATTATTATTATATATACTCTACATAAAAATTCGAATAAGTATACACATTCCATTCTAGGACCTAAATAAATAATTAATAAACATTAATCACGATTAAGAATGTATTTTCCAGTGTTTGTTACTCTGAGTACCTAAATTTTAATACAACTTACTTAGCTTCACATTTCTATCAAGCCTCCTCGCGGTTACAGGAACTATTGGATATATTCGCATAGATTCTTTCAAAACCGCTTCCAAGTATATCATCTGTGATAAATCTTGCTTAGTTACATCCCTGTCTTCATCACCGAAAATGTCATAAAGCCTTAAATACAAAACAACCTTTAAATATGTTTTAATATCAATTACCAAAAAAACTCTTTAAACTATAAATATTGTTTATTGAATATGTAAAATATTTTCGTCCCCCTCTAATTTGAGCCATTTATCTATTGAATTGTAAAGACTATGTTCAAGAATTCCAACAATACTTTATAGACATTCTGTTTAAATTTCTGGAGTTTATTTATGTTATATAATATATGTTAAAGCCTCAGACATAACAAAAACGTTCCTTCATAAAAAATTATGAGATATTTTTGAGAGAGCTAATTTCTGTACAATTTCTGAAATATGGTGAGAAACCTATTTCTTATCAAGAAAAACAACTAAATCATAATAGAAAACTTACTCTTCAAATATTTGCTGTTGCACCCTCGGGTAGGATCCGACTAAGACCAAAGTGTACATGAGGACGTTAGCGGAAGTATCGTGTCCGCCTACAATCATTGTGTCTACTTGTTCTCTAATTTCCAAATCATTAAAAGCACCTTTCTCTATTGATAACTCAAGAAGAAGATCTAAAAATGCTTTAAATTTTGTACCTGAAATATTATCAAGTTTAACAAAATACTAATCCGTCAATTTAACTACAAGTACGACGAAGTAAATACAGGGTGTCTGGTGGCAGATTTATGTTTTCAAATTTAAATAAAAAATAATATGTTTGACATATAATTTTCCTAAAAGTATTAAAAGATAAAGTACAAATGCGGATTTTATTTTTTAAAGATAATCTTATCCAAATGTTTTTCATCCTGTTGCACACACTGTTCGAAACGGAGCCTCGTATTCCGTGCCACACGCTGCAGTAAACTTGGTTCAATTGCGCTGATTTCTCGCCGAATATTTTCTTTTAAGTCCACAACAGTTCGCGGATTGTTGGCGTAAACTTTCTCTTTGAGGTAGCCCACAAAAAAAAATCCATTGGAGTTAGGTCGGGTGACCTCGGTGGCCACGGGATGTCCCCAAAGCGACTAATCAGTTTTTGAGGGAGATTTTCTCGCAACAAATCCATCGAAGCTCTGGCCGTGTGTACCGTACCGCATCCTGTTGAAACCACGTGTGTGATGAGAATGATGAATGAGCTCGCAGGTTCGGCAAAAAGAAATTCGAAATCATGAGCCGATAATTCTCACCATTGACATTCGTCGCTTGGCCCCGTGCATTTTCAAAAAAAAATGGTCCGATTATCCCATTCG
The DNA here is from genome assembly GCA_033220335.2 of Troides aeacus. NCBI lineage: Eukaryota > Metazoa > Arthropoda > Insecta > Lepidoptera > Papilionidae > Troides > Troides aeacus. The sequence goes on along the minus strand of CM067294.1, from coordinate 5,502,914 downwards.
TGGATAAAGCGCACCAAACAGTTACCCTTGGGCAATGTAATGGTTTTTGGTGCTTCAGTCGAGGATTGCGAGTTCTTAGAGCCCAGTAACGGCAATTTTGCTTGTTTACGTGTCCGTTTAAATGATAATGAGCCTCGTTGCTCCAAAAAATGGAATTCACAGTGCGAAAACGCTCCAACATGGTTTCACAAAAAAATTTGCGTGACGCAAAGTCATTTTTTTTCAATTCTTGAATTATTTGAATTTTAAAAGGATGAAACTTCATATCTTTTTTCAAAATTTCATGCACAATTGCTCTTGGAAGTCCCAGTGAAGCTGCCCTTTTCCGTATCGAAAGTCGTACATTTTCACGTAAACTGCGTTCAACCAGTTCAATGTTTTCGGGGGTCCTTGACAATCGACTAGGTCCGGGCCGTGGTGTGTTCATAGCCGAAGCAGTTGCGCGGAACCTCTCCACCCACGAACGAATTAAATTCACACTCGGCCCATCGCCTATCCGTCGAATATTGAAATGTGAACAAAACTGTTGGCGAGCTAGTACGCAAGAATCGTTACTCTTGAAAAATGCTTCAATAGCGAACGCGCGATTCTCACCCGACCACTGCACCACTGCACCATTGCGACATCGTGACCAAGAAATCCGCACGATCGGTGATTCTAATGACACCACCTTCCCTCCGCACTGTTTATAACTTATTGAGATATTCGTTTTTTAAAATATAAATCTGCCGCCAGACACCCTTTACTAATACTAACACTGAAGAAATTATACTAAACAAATTAAATTATATTTAGATGAAGCAAGATTAATACATACCCGCTGATGCTTCCAATCCATTCATCTTGTTATTCAAATACGCAGCTTTTCGTGTCTGTAGTACCTAAAAAGTTTTATATTCTAATAACACTAGTTTTTGTCAAACTTACATAACAAATTTAATAACTTTCCATGAAGATCAATACACATGAATTTTTAAAAAATATTTTGTATCACAGAGTAGGAGTTTTAGAAGACTATGAATTCTTTGCAGAAGTGAATAAAATTAATAACTGATTACCGTAGCAGACATGTTGTGTAATATTTTAAGGCATTCGTCTTGTTTCTTCTTGAGTCTAGACCAGCTGTAGATGAAGTGGTTGTGAAGCCAAAACTTCTGAAATCTTTCAACGAGTACGTTGAACATTTGCTCTGCCGCGTGTTCGTATTGGCTGTTGAGTACGCTGTTTTCGCAGAAATCAACGCCCAGAGCGGTCACTACAATGAAATTGAAAGCAAATTAAATGGTTAGCAAAAAATTCAAAATTTTATTCATTTTAGATGAAGATTTCACATATTTATCCTAAAATTATAGATGATCCTAGACCTACAACTGGATATTTGATTATTGGAGCAGCTATAAAATTTTTTTAACCTGCCATTTCCAAAGGTCGATTGGCTCGAATATGGAAAAAGAATAAAAGAACGAAGAACTCTTTGATTAAATTATCATCATCCTGATCCATACTACCGAAAAAGAACAACAATTTTAAGGCAGCAACATTGTCTTTCAGAATTATCAATACACGATGCTCTCAAACCAAATGCAAAGCGCGTAGAATTCGTTGGATATTTTTGATTGAATTTCCCATTTATATACGTAAAGGATTCCTATATTCAGCAGTGGATATAACGTCGGACCATGGATCATTAATAGTATCTTAAATGCCTTTAGTAAACAAAATACCTACAACATATAGTTTCCAATGCATTACGGCGCGTGTAAGCCCAATGATCGAATGGACCTCTTCCCGCTTCCATTTCCAAGTCCTTAACGAGTCGTCTCGACTGACTGTTAAAGACACCTTGGAAGCCGTCAAGCACGAGCTGACTGAATGCCGGATTCAACAGTTTCCGATGACTCTTCCATATTGACACTGCGCGGATGATTTTTTTTTATTATTAATAAGTAGTACCTTACACAAAAATATAATCACTTTTTACTTTACTACTATTTACTGTATCTCATCACTGTTAGTAAAGAATTTAACAAGTGAATTTTCCGGATGTTCCATGCCAATACTTCGTTAAGGAACATTATTGAAATTAGTGGACATAGTTAATTTAAAAAAAAAATTTTTTTTTTTTTTATTTACATCAAAATATTAAGTAGACAAAGATTCAACTGGGAAATAATATAATAATATAATAATATATGTAATAATAACGCGTTGTTAATACTTTTTCGTTTTTCAAAGAAAAAAAAAGCAATATCAAGTTCTTTTACAAAAAGGAAAGATGTATCCTCATTTCTTTGTCAAAATAATGTGAGCAAAAAGAAAAAATGAATTCTTACGTGTTCCAGTCACCAGACCTTCGCCAAGCCAAGGTTTTGCGAACTCATAGAACGCATCCTTTTGTAAACAGGCATTCGCTACCGTCAGACAGTCTTCGGGATCTGTTAACACTGTTGATGGAATAATGCTATTAAAGAAAAAGTGAACTAGACAATAACGGAAATAAGATAGTTCAATATGTATCCTAAACAGCGAGCGTTTAACAATAAAGTTTATTTAAGTTATAATTGAGGAAAGAAAGAAGATTCTTTCTCGGGAAGAAATATTGAGATCTTGTGAAACATGAAAATATGGGCATACAATATGATAAAATGAAAAATATACATTACGATAAAAATGGAATAATAAGATAAATAAATATATATTATTATATTTTATGTACCATAAATAGTCCTTGGTCCAATAGAAGCCGATATGACACCGCCGACTTTCAAACTAGCGTAAGACAAGTCCTTAACCGAATTCCATAGAACTGGAATAAAAAATATAAAAATAACAACGGAGACGGTGTAAATAGAAAGTTAAAAATATAACTATGCACAAACCTTTCGACATTTAATTGCAAGCAAAGTATCATAAATAACTCTCCCTAAAATGAAAAATTGCAATCCAGATTCATGTACAAAAATTAGTACAAGGTAAATGCTAAATGCTTTCAAGTGGCATATTATAATGAAGAACAACTTCAAAAACATCTAGTTTTCAATATTTTCTCTTTAAAAAGTTGTTTAAAGTATATATAAATATGGAAATTAGACAAAGATTATATCGAAAATTTGTTTTTGGGACTATTTCTTTATTTTCAATGCTTCTAGCGTATATATATCAATCAACAGAGTCGTGTATATATATGAACTAATAATAGATTTAAGATACCTATGTAATTTATTCATATCTATATATACTAGTGGTATGGCTCTGTTATCGGCTACCGTCTAGATAGGTACCACCGCAACGCCTTTTTTTACCGCCAAACAGTAATGTGCAAACGTTACTATGTTTCGATTTAATGGGTGCTATAACTAGTGTAATTACTGAGGTAATGAGCAATGCACTTTAACTAGCGGTATGTTCTTTTAGCCAGGCGTACTCACTTACCATCAGGTGAATATCCCGCTCGTATCGTTGCTTCGTTAAATAAAAAATCTTCAGTACTCGTTTGATGACTTTTTGATATTTCTTGATTTATTTAATAATGTCGCTTTTATAAAATGTAAACAATGATAACTTACATATACTGTCACCTATTAATAGATGAGCGTGTCCAATTAAAGGCACTGCTCCAGGATGAGCGGGAGGTTCCAGCTTGGACTTTGACGCGCGGAGCCACCAGGCCCAGTACAGCGCAAACACTATGGCAAACAACGCGAGCACCAACATCACACCGGAAATAGTCAGTTTTTTATCGCAACTATTTTTATATTTAGGAACGTTTATATCTATTAATTAATATAAATATATTCACAAAGTTTTTGCAAAGAATACAGATTGAAAAACAATTTTTAGTTTTTATGTTAATTTTGAACCATCGTTGATTCTGGCATCAAGCTGTTGTAATATCTCTATGTTGTATCTATTAACTTCCTGATGATGGAACTGAATATGGAAACACTACAAAAAATCTATACAATTTTATTTGGAAACTTGATTAATGTTCTTTTTGTTTTATATTATATAGCAGTAACTTTTAGTGCACTTAATCAAGTAAACTTGAGTCAACAAATCCCCGTCCCTGATATCGGTTTGCTATATTGACTCGGTTTGCGACACATTGGTTCACGGCACCGACAATACCGAATTAATTTATTTGCGTTTCAACAAATATCCGTTGATTCACCTATTTACGTTGTTTGTAATTTTCCTAACTCTAGCGTAATTCGTGTTGAAGGTTGCTGCGAATGAAGCGCAAAAATCGTTGAAACTTCGATTAGTATCAGTCATTTGATGCCGAAGCAGTCAACTATGTAACTAATGCATTTATGTAGGCGAATTTTTAGAGCATTACCCTTGAGAAAGTTGGACATTATTATTGAGTTATTTATTCACATGATATTATTCCTTCCAAATTAGTAACATGAAATACTTTTTTTTAAACTTGAAGCAGTGATAAAACGTAAATCTTAAAACCAATATGAAATGGAATTTCTAAAAGGTACATTCTTGAAAGGTGTCTAATTATACTTCTATTGGCGGCAAGTCTGTGTAGTGAGATCGTCTAGGTAGGTATCACCGTCTTCCCTGTAGTATTGGGCCATTAAGAATAGGATTAAAGTAAGCCCTACGTGTCTTTGAAGGTGACTAAAAGGATTTTTGGAATTGAGCAAGCCAGGGTGGACAACGAGACGGTCGTCGCTAAGCTACGACATGGTTTCTTCCATGTCGTAGCATAGGGGGAATGCGGACGAGGGTTACGGCCTTCCATGGGTCGTGATAACGCGTAGTACAGAGAAACACAGGTTCATTCCACAGCAGATCCTGGGATCCCATCGCACCATACTGGTGATGACTAACGAAGGGGTTTTTTTTGGGTACCAATCCCGCATAACATTGATTCTCCCAGAAGCAGAGTATTTTTAAAGCATTTCCCCTGATAATAAAAAAGATAGGTACCACCGCAGATTCTATTTCAGCCTCCAAACAGTAGTGTGCAAACATTACTATATTCCAGTTTGAAAGGTATATAATTACCGGGGTAACGGGACTTAACATGTAACTGTATATTGTCGTAACTAGCGCTACATTACTATAGGTAGGGTAGAGAGTGAGAGAAAGAGTGGTAGTAATTAAAAATATCTACCACTTTGTGATATATTTTATTGCATGAAATATTTTTAACAATTAGTCTTGTGAGAAAAAAAATTGTCTGTCCAGGGAAACTAAGGCATAACCTCTCCTCATATTGATCGTGTAGCCGATATTATGAAAGTAGTGTGAAAATCTGACGAAAGCATTGAGCAGTGGAAATGTACCGCTTACACAAGCGCACGCCTTATTATTGTGTAAACTCAGTGAACACGCACGAGGAAGATATAACGCGGTCATAACAATAATTCTAATTCTTACTATTTCAACTTTGTATTACAAATATTATGTTTCTTTCTTTTTAACCAACAAGAAAATAATGTAGCATTATAGGACACAATTACAATGTACATCTTTTAACAGAGTATACCATTTTCAAGATTGTTTTCATTGTGAAGTTGATTTCTACTGCTAAACAAAATCAAACTCAACTGCTTATAATACAGACAAAATTCTATACATTGATTAATTTTAAAACTTGAAACTTAATGTTCGGTGTTTTAGGATTTAGTATAACAGTCAGATGTCAGCGCCGTTTCATCAATTGTCATGGTGTTGAAGAAAAAAAAGTTAGATATAGAATGTGGTTATACTTTCTGCGTTGATGTACGAGTACTCTCGTTTTCATGAGTAAAATACCAGATTAATTTTATGTCTACATCATAATCAGTTTAAACAATATCGAGTATATGTATAATGCCGATACGCATAAAAACAGTGGTCAATAGAATGTTTTCAACTCTCAAACATTATTATCTATGTTTTATTGTGTATAACTATTTTATAAAGTTGCTAAAAGCTTTATAATGATTTTAGTAATGACATGAATAGATCAGACAAGAGTGGCGAGGTGTTGTGAAGCTTACCACCAACACTAGAAGTGATGACAACGACCACTCTGTCCAGAGTGATACTGACGAAGAAGAAGAATAACATGAAAGTAATAAAAAAATCGTAAAGTTTTTATGTCGATAACAAATTTTATAACAGCATACGGATAATTTACAATACATAGTCCAACTCCATGTTAAAGTTATTTCCTTGGAGGTTCATCTTCATGTTCATTGTTCTGAAATAAAAAAATGGCACTACATACAATATCATCATCATATTAAGAGTATTTTCTATATTTACATTTCTCTTTAAAATAAACAACCCTCATAATGTTTCCAGTGATGGAACTCTGTTCCTTCTCTCATATGAAGAGACTGTTATGATATACAAGACGCCCAACGATGGCGAACGGAACAGGAATACAGTATTTTGGATAGAACAGGCAAACTTTATAAAATTGAAAGAAGAATTACCCGCAATTAAATGTATTGCAAGCCCAGTGCAGCCGCGTGAGCTAAAATAGCCTCGGCCGCCTGCTTAGTCTCGAGATGAGTCCGAGCATCCTGCAGCCAAGTCTCAGCGGCGACGAGCGAAGCGCCCTCCAGCGAAGATACGTAGTTTATAGCCGTTGCAAGGTTCCCCTTCTCTATCCAAAACCTATCACAAATCGATTGTGAACCTTTTTAGTACCGTTTCATACAAAAATCATCAAAAGGTAACAGTCGAGTTTAGCACTGTTTCTTATAAAAATCATCTAAAGGTTTTAATCGGTAATAATCGAAGTTGGGATCAAAAGGTAACAATCGAGTTTAGTACCGTTTCATATAAAAATCATCTAAAGGTTTTAATCGGTAATAATCGAAGTTGGGATCAAAAGGTAACAATCGAGTTTAGTACCGTTTCATATAAAAAACATCAAATGATTTTAATCGGTAATAATCGAAATTGGGATCAAAAGGTAACAATCGAGTGTAGGACTGTTGCATATAAAAATCATGAAAATGTTTTAATCGGTAATAATCGAAATTGGGATCAAAGGTAACAATCGAGTGTAGGACTGTTGCATATAAAAATCATGAAAATGTTTTAATCGGTAATAATCGAAATTGGGGTCAAAGGTAACAATCGAGTGTATGACTGTTGCATATAAAAATTATGAAAATGTTTTAATCGGTAATAATCGAAATTTGGATCAAAAGGTAACAATCGAGTGTAGGACTGTTGCATTTAAAAATCATGAAAATGTTTTAATTGGTAATAATCGAAATTGGAATCAAAGGTAACAATCGAGTGTAGGACTGTTGCATATAAAAATCATGAAAATGTTTTAATCGGTAATAATCGAAATTGGGGTCAAAGGTAACAATCGAGTGTATGACTTTTGCATATAAAAATCATGAAAATGTTTTAATCGGTAATAATCGAAATTTGGATCAAAAGGTAACAATCGAGTGTAGGACTGTTGCATATAAAAATCATGAAAATGTTTTAATCGGTAATAATCGAAATTGGGATCAAAGGTAACAATCGAGTGTAGGACTGTTGCATTTAAAAATCATGAAAATGTTTTAATCGGTAATAATCGAAATTGGGGTCAAAGGTAACAATCGAGTGTATGACTGTTGCATATAAAAATCATGAAACTGTTTTAATCGGTAATAATCGAAATTGGCATCAAAAGGTAACAATCGAGTGTAGGACTGTTGCATTTAAAAATCATGAAAATGTTTTAATCGGTAATAATCGAAATTGGGGTCAAAGGTAACAATCGAGTGTATGACTGTTGCATATAAAAATCATGAAAATGTTTTAATCGGTAATAATCGAAATTTGGATCAAAAGGTAACAATCGAGTGTAGGACTGTTGCATTTAAAAATCATGAAAATGTTTTAATCGGTAATAATCGAAATTGGGATCAAAGGTAACTATCGAGTGTAGGACTGTTGCATTTAAAAATCATGAAAATGTTTTAATCGGTAATAATCGAAATTGGGATCAAAGGTAACTATCGAGTGTAGGACTGTTGCATTTAAAAATCATGAAAATGTTTTAATTGGTAATAATCGAAATTGGGATCAAAGGTAACAATCAAGTGTAGGACTGTTGCATATAAAAATCATGAAAATGTTTTAATCGGTAATAATCGAAATTGGGATCAAAGGTAACAATCGAGTGTATGACTGTTGCATATAAAAAACATCAAATGATTTTAATCGGTAATAATCGAAATTGGGATCAAAAGGTAACAATCGAGTGTAGGACTGTTGCATATAAAAATCATGAAAATGTTTTAATCGGTAATAATCGAAATTGGGGTCAAAGGTAACAATCGAGTGTATGACTGTTGCATATAAAAATTATGAAAATGTTTTAATCGGTAATAATCGAAATTTGGATCAAAAGGTAACAATCGAGTGTAGGACTGTTGCATTTAAAAATCATGAAAATGTTTTAATCGGTAATAATCGAAATTGGGGTCAAAGGTAACAATCGAGTGTATGACTTTTGCATATAAAAATCATGAAAATGTTTTAATCGGTAATAATCGAAATTTGGATCAAAAGGTAACAATCGAGTGTAGGACTGTTGCATATAAAAATCATGAAAATGTTTTAATCGGTAATAATCGAAATTGGGGTCAAAGGTAACAATCGAGTGTATGACTGTTGCATATAAAAATCATGAAACTGTTTTAATCGGTAATAATCGAAATTGGCATCAAAAGGTAACAATCGAGTGTAGGACTGTTGCATATAAAAATCATGAAAATGTTTTAATCGGTAATAATCGAAATTGGGGTCAAAGGTAACAATCGAGTGTATGACTGTTGCATATAAAAATCATGAAAATGTTTTAATCGGTAATAATCGAAATTTGGATCAAAAGGTAACAATCGAGTGTAGGACTGTTGCATATAAAAATCATGAAAATGTTTTAATCGGTAATAATCGAAATTTGGATCAAAAGGTAACAATCGAGTGTAGGTAGGACTGTTGCATTTAAAAATCATGAAAATGTTTTAATTGGTAATAATCGAAATTGGGATCAAAGGTAACAATCGAGTGTAGGACTGTTGCATTTAAAAATCATGAAAATGTTTTAATCGGTAATAATCGAAATTGGGGTCAACGGTAACAATCGAGTGTATGACTGTTGCATATAAAAATCATGAAAATGTTTTAATCGGTAATAATCGAAATTGGGATCAAAGGTAACAATCGAGTGTAGGACTGTTGCATTTAAAAATCATGAAAATGTTTTAATCGGTAATAATCGAAATTGGGGTCAAAGGTAACAATCGAGTGTATGACTGTTGCATATAAAAATCATGAAAATGTTTTAATCGGTAATAATCGAAATTTAGATCAAAAGGTAACAATCGAGTGTAGGTAGGACTGTTGCATTTAAAAATCATGAAAATGTTTTAATCGGTAATAATCGAAATTGGGATCAAAGGTAACTATCGAGTGTAGGACTGTTGCATATAAAAATCATGAAAATGTTTTAATCGGTAATAATCGAAATTGGGATCAAAAGGTAATAATCGGGTGTAGAACTGTTGCATATAAAAATCATGAAAATGTTTTAATGGGTAATAATCGAAATTTGGATCAAAAGGTAACAATCAAGTTATACCGAGCCCTTTGAAGCGTTTCAAATGTATCCAACTCTTTAGACGGCTCCTTAGGCGGATTGTCCACCTCGATTTGGGGAATACCTGAAACCTATGAAAGAAGCTATAATTAAAAAACATCATCATTTCAACTTGCTATTTGTCAACTTTGCATAATGTAATGGTTTTTTTTTTTTTTTTTAATTGTTTCACCTGTTTAGATTGGGTCAGAGCGTTTATTTTTCTTTTACAATAATTTATCATCTTTTTCTTTTAATTTCGTCTCTTATTTCTATTACCTTTACTATTTACATTTCCATTTCTTTATACTTTCTTATCTTATCTAGTTATGCTCTTTCATACTTTCCTCTCCCATACCATACTTATCTTGCACTCTACATACTCTTTTCTTCTTTCATTCCTTCTCCTCTCCTTCTGAGCGAAGACCTCTGTCACCTCCGAGACATTTCTGGATGAAATAGGGGGCGGAGCCAGAAATCCATTCGAGTTGCTTTGCTTCTTCTTCTTTACCATTGTTTTTCACTTTTTTCATGCAGGCTCACTTTGCCATATTTTTTATATTTCCATTTTTAAATTTTTCTAATTTTTATTTTTAATTTTTTACTATTTTACTTTTGATTTTAATTTCTATTTCTAATTTCTATTGTTCTTATCACTTCTCCTATAACTTTTTGCAGTAATTCTGAAATACTCTGCGACTTTCGTCCTCACTCATCAGAGAGGCGAAGACTCCACCATCTATCCTCTGTCCTAATTGCATTTCGGAATCTGCTCGCTCTTTCCCGTATAAGGGACAGGAAGCGAGGATGTGCACCACGGTCTGGTCCACAGTCGGGTCACAGAGGCACGCGGGATTCTCCTTGAGCTTAAACCTGTAAAGGTACTCGGAGAATCACCCGTGCCCAGTGAACATCTGAACCAAGACCGTGTCGAGCTCGAGCTGACGAAGCACGCGGTATGCCAACGTAACGTTTGGGAAGAAAATCCTCGTTGTTGAAGCCGTATAATCTAATGGTTCCGACTAGAGTTACTTCTAATCGAATGGTTGTAAATATATTGAAAATCGGAGATATACAAAATTTTCTTTAAAGAATAAGGTTTAAAACTATTTTATTTAATATTTATGGGCAATTCAATCTTACCATCTCACAAGCGTGTTTCTAGTAGAATAAGGTAGTTAGTGGAATTTATCATATTGTCTAGATCTTGTATCTAATAATATTGTATGTACCTCTTACTAGAAGCCTCGATGTTAAAGGCAAATATGTGTTCATCAATAAATGAATTTAATGTCTTAAAAGAACGAAAACGTACCTTAAAATATAGGAACATCGATTGTAACCAAGATATGAAATATATTGGCAAAGGTGAACCCTCCCGCTCCACTAACGATACTTTCAGGGCCGTCTTCTCCATCTAAAAGAAAAAAATAACAATATAAAGAATTCATGAATAAAGTAGCTGTTCTCCGAAAACTTTGCGGACCGTAATATATAATTAGATTTGAAATTTGTGTGAAATATTCCTCGAGAGCAAACGCAACTGCAAATGACCTTTCTTCATTCCACGCGGAGTAATTTGTAAATGATTATAGGCTATTTATTCTTTGAACTTCATGGAGCCATCATAATTATATCTTTGATTAAATTTCGTATTATTTATGAGGTTACTATAGTAACGGTTGTTATAGAGAGTCATTTACAGTTTTGATTGTTCTTAAGGAATATTTCGGACAAATTTCAAATCTAATTTTATATTATGCCCATTAAAGCGGCCGGGGAACAGCTAGTACAAATAACACTTGTATATGTTATCCTTACATTATATATATTAATCACATCGTATGCGCTACATTTATTGTGATTTATTAATAATATTTATTATATGTAACAACCTATTATTTAATTACACCATACTGCACCCACACTTGTTCTCTGCTCATTCCTATAGTACGTAGACTGGGAGAGAATAGCCTTTAGCAATAAGATGGCTTTTTCATAAATTTTTTGTGAGTGCAGTTAAAGATTTTTAATAAATTAATGATTTGAATTAATGATTACCTTGTAATAATTCGTTTTTAGAACACTCTCGGGTACGACGCCATCATCCCAAACCCTTTTGGGTAATGTCTTCATGACGGTCGTTACTAATTTATCCTCGTCTCCTGAAAAGTTGCATTAAATTATTCTTTTCAAAACTAAGTAAATGGAAAAAAAAATAGATATACCTGATATTTAATCCCGTTACCCCAGTAATTTTACTAGCTACAGCCTTACCCTTCAAATCGGAATATAATAATGATTGCACACTACAGTACCTACCTAGACGGTCTCCAGCAACAGAGACCTACCACCAATAAATAGTATACTTAATCATTATTTCGCTAAGGAGATATACATTTAATCGGGTTTCATATCGGCTCGGTGAATTTGTATATGAAACTGAAAGTGCATCGTGACGTCATTGTTCAGCTCTACGAACATATACCCTTGAGACGTGGATAACGGTTAAAACCTAAGTTTACGATCACACATTCCGTAACCATTGTCAATTTTTATTTGTTGATCATATGATACAAATTAATGCATGTTGTATGCCGACGCACAGATCCACGCCCACGCCCACGCCTATGTCAAAATAACTATTCTCTTATCATTTACTTCTGTTATATATTGCTAGAAAGGCTTAATACTAGTTTATCTTAAACTTGATCCAATAAACATTAGTTAGCGAGGAACGAACCCGATGCCTTTTGTATTGCTTTTAACTCCTTATTGACACAGACATACGGTTGCCCTTTTTTAGTAGCTGCCAAGAGCGATGACGCTGCAGCCCACAGCTCCTGCGACCGCTTGGTTTCCTTTTCTGCCTTCAAATGAGCTTTTTAAATGAAAAAAAAAACTATTATGTTATATTTCTTGCCCTTTAAAACTAAACATACTCCTATTATTTTTTTTATAGAAAGAACTCTTGAAGCGATGGTAGAATCCCTAACTAAATTGTCTACCAAAGCTGCAATTCTTGGAATATGATGAGTACAGATCGAACCCGCGCCTCTTTGAAACGTATAACTCGTACCAATGGCTTTAGAACTCAGCTATTACGGAATGATGTGTATGTCGCTTCTAGATAATAACAAGCAAACCAGCGAGTTTATCCTCCAAAATCTTCAGCTTAGAGGCCATCTCGCTGCGTTGTTGCGCGAATATCTGTTTCTCGTGTGCCACCTTCTCCGCGACCATTCGGTTCAGTTTAACCGTTGCCTGTTCATATAGATAATAAATAAATCCTTAAAATCGACCATTTACAACCTTCTTTTACTCTTTTTAAAATATACAATTTAAAATAATGAAAAATCAGCTACTATTTCAACTTTTGGTTTCATCCCAACTAAAAATCTATGTCAATAACTTTAACTGTCTCCCCTGGAAATACATGAATCAATTCCGGGGTCACATGAATGAGCAGTATGGGTAGTGACAATGATGTGATACAGACCATAGATTTCGTACCAAATTAGACGTGGTCATTTATTAGGGGATCTTTACGGAATTTTAATGTAGGACAGTGACAAATGGAAAAAACAATGCCAGGAGTTTCTTTGTCTGATCAAATGAATCAGAAATAGAAATGAAGAGATTGTCAAGAAAACCAAGATCACGCAATGATATATCCTAAAGTGGCAAAAGTCAGAGCACATTGCCAAAAGACTGACGAGCTATCAGGCCTCAGTATGGTGGTCAACAATCCGGTAAAGGTCGTAGAATGCTGTTGAGTGCAACCAGCAAAAAATCGACCGATCTGGAGATTTTTGAGGGTAAATACTCAGCAAAGAGCCCCTTCCGGATGATTTTAATCATGATGATAAATAACAGAAATATTTTCATCAAAACAAAGTCTGCATAGTTAAACCAGTAATTTTTATTAGAGAAATTTATTTACCTCTTTCTCTCTCTGTATCAATTTTTTATCTAGATTCTCTTGATGCCTTTGTAACTGAGTCTTCAATGCGTCTTTCAACATATCATCATTCCGCTTCTTCAGATCATCTTCCTGATATTGTAAGATATAAATTAACAAAAGAAACTGACCACTGAAAATCATATGTTCAAATACTGCGTTGATATAACGGCATGTGCTGACCAGCAGTGTGAATATACTGAATAAAGCTTTTTTTGTTATGGGCAGATATCACAAACCATGAGGTAATATTTTAAGGCGATAACATACTACATATGAGCAAGGAATCTAATATACTAATTAATAGAAGACATTTAATAAAACTATTAATATAAATAAAGTATAAAGCAAAGCCTAAAATATTTACCCGTGTCTTGAATTCCTTTTCCATTTGAGATCGTCTTTCCTTTAAATTAGATTCTAGATAATATTTCCTCTCTTGCTGTTCTTTTTCACCGCAAGGAAGTACATCTGTATATTCAAATATTAATGACTTCTTGTCCCGACCGAATTTACCAATTGTCCAATTTCATCGGGAATATGTTAAGGTTTGCAAACTACTATTTGGCGGCAGAAATAGAAGCTGCGGTGGTACCTATCTAAACGGTCTCCGGTAATAGAGATCTCCCACCAGTAAATCATACTAATACATCATCATCATCTTAAGATGCCCTCTTCAAACTGAGGTTTGGCGATCAGATTGATAAAACCAATTTTATCCTCAGCTATTTTTTTTAAATGATATTTAAACCCGGTTCACTCCTTAATGTCGTCATATTATTGCTTCCACTGTCTATCAGATGCACGTTTTGCCACGAATTTTACCCTTCAGGAACAAGCTTCGGAACTCATAAAGTGATACTCTTTGAAGGTGTCCGAAAAACGCAACCTTTCTTTGTATGACGGTTGTCATGGATTGTAGTAGTAGATATTACTCCTTAATACACACACGAATTACATTTTAATTTGATTACACATTTTCTACACTAATGTGCTTTACTAAAAAAAACTAAAGCCGCTTATAAAAAAAATGCAATAAATTATATCTTTGAGATCGCTCTGGAAAATAACTATGACATATTTTTTTACAATGAATCATAAATACAATCATGACTCTTTTAAGGTTAAACTGACATTTATACTTTTTCTTTCATCTATGTGACATATTTTATCGCCCTATGTGTATAATAAAAAGAATATGAAAATAAGACTGACTCAACCTTACTAAATAAACTAAAACGATGGAAACAAACAACAAAACAAATCTTGACCAGATATTTACCATCCACTGCTCGACCAACCCTTTCTTTCATTCCCGCCACTGCTACGTCTAGCTGTTCTTCTAGTTGACGTTTCTAATTAATAAAATTAAATCTTCAAGAAACGACTTTAGCTTCGTCTATTAAAATATTATTATTTTAAGCGACAAATATTAGTATCGAAAACAGTATAAATATTTTAATGTTCACTTATGAGAAAAATCTTAAGATTTCCTACCGCCGATCGACCATCAATGTATATGTTAATAGGACTAACGAAGGAATGATTCTAGGGAAAGGGGAGTAAGGATTTCTTTCTGATCACCTACCTACCCTACAACCTATAACACTGACCTACAACACAGACAGATTGAGCGATAGACATCAGGCGACAGGCATCAAAAGGCTAAAATTAAACAAATTAATTTGCCCGGTCTTTTATTTTTCAAATCTGTAACGAATCCTGTCTATTTATCTTGCTTCAAGAGCCTACGGTTCTGATGATCATTGGCTCAGTGTAGTTGTGTTTTAGCTTAATTTGATTCTTGTAGGAGTAGCCTTAAGTTCCGACAGTGAGAACTTTAAATAAATAAACATCACTTCAATGATTTACATATGAATTATTATTTGTCAAAAATAGAAAAGCATAAAGAGGCAGCTCAACAAATGGTGAGAGCTGATTTCAAACCTCTCCTAATTGCCACAGGTGTTATGCGGAAGTAGCATTAGGAGGACTGATTATGATCATATTGTATAATCTTTTTAAAGTCATAAATACATTCAACGCACTCAGTGATCTTTGATTTATAAATACAGTAAACAAGTTCATCAAGTTTATACTCACATATCGATAAGTATGATACAGTAATAAATCCGGATCCCCTGTCAATTTCAACTTGTTCTGCGCGTAGTGCACACCCGGCAGCATCACCTCGTTTTCTTCCGTGTACTTGTCAATTTTTGATTCAACCTGAAAAGTTTACGTTGGTTGCCGACAGGATTTTTTTTTATACATCTTGTTAGCTTCCACCGTCGTATTGTAAACTTTTCGCCATAACATCACTGCTGTGAACTTATAAGATCCTGAATATTTTAGGCAACATTATCATCTCATCTTAGTAATCAATTTACTCGTAATTGTCACTTAATATGTTAATAAGGTCAAATGTTACCCCATTGTAATTAAAAAAAAATTAAGGTAGTTATAATAAATTCATTGGAATGATCTGTTTTATATATTTTATTTCTTATATATTTCCTTTATAATTTGACATTAATGATGGTATGTGTAGTAAATTGTGGTGATTTTATATATCAGCTCGGAACAAAGTTACAATGTTTACATAAGATTTCTTCAAACGGATATCTAGGAGCACAGTGGTACTTTGTGGACAATCAAATATTTTTATAGTAGGAGCGGACAAACGAACGAACAGTTCACCTGATGGTGTGTGATCACTAACGTCCATGGACAGTCGCAACACCAGAGGAGTCACGGCTGCGTTGTGACCTTTAAATCAATTAATTATAACTGATTATTTAGTTTGTCTACTGGTGACTACCACCAGATACAACATCCTTCTCTCTTCGACATGCAAAGAAATAATGTTTTCTAACGATTCAGTAGATCTCTTATTATACGAACCATCTGCCATTGCTTATCCCGAACGGCAGCCTTATCATTCTCCCATTTAAACTGTATGCAGGCTGCTTTCATCTTCTCGCTGCAAACGTTCAGCATATCCTTGGTTTTCTCGATAGCTTCGGGTGGCGCTTGGATACCGCAGTCCATGTAGCGAGTTAATTCATCTGGAAAAATAAATATTTTTTAAAATATCTTTACAAGAACAAAATATTCGAAAGAAAGTGCTATCATTGCACTTAAGAGATTAACCTGCTCTTTAAATATTTTGACGACTATTTAAGATGATTACAGTGTTATGTAATCATGTGTATAGTATGGCATATGGTGTTTCATAACACTGTCTCGATGAACTGTATACTCTTTGATTCAATAGACAGTATGCTAACTAGGAAACATAATTAAATACTAAGATTTAAAAGATCTACAACAAGTAACCATAAGATGCTGAATTGTTCACAAATCAAAGCAAGCCTTTTTGCTGGTATTAGTACATTATTCATATCAAACGCGAACGACAATATCTCTGATCTTGATTTGAAATAATATTAAAAGTGAAATTAATAATGAAATGACTACTACTACTATTTGAAAGCGAAAGTTCACGATGAAGCATTTATAAAAGACCGTAACGATTGTTATGGATTCGTTTACGCTCCAAATATCGCAAAATAAATGTTGAGAGTGAAGCAATCAACTGTATTCTTTCAATACACAATAACTACTCATGGATCATGCTATTCACTACGGTAATGAAACTTAGCATTTTATATAAAGCCAATGAGTATAATGTCGTGTAGTGTATATCATCATAGTTTCATGAATGCTCCGATCGTTGAGTCACTGTCGATATAAACTTCTAATTACTTTATCTTAGCGATGGTCTGCAAATATAACTGCGGTCCGCTTTTCTAGCTAGTGTAATAATTGAAGAATATATTAAATTTATATACATATATATATATAATATAAATAGGTTTCCTTTGTTCGCCAATCATGTAAAAAGTAGTGAACGCATGGAAACACGATTCAACGCGGAATGATTTGTAATTAGTTCTAGGCTATTCATTTATTGAATTTCATAAATCTAGCATCATTTTATTTCTAATTAATTCTAATAACCATTTCCGTTTCTTATTATTTGTGCGGTTGCTATAGTAACGATCCTTATAGAAAGTCATTTGCTGTTGTCTAATTTCCGGCGAGCAAAGACGGCGTGGAACACATCTAGTATTATAAATCTACTAAGGATCTTAAAAAATCATTGCTATAATAAACATAATAATACAAGTAAATAAATAAAAACATACCTTCAGTAGTTCAAATATTACTATTTAACCTTTTAAAGATTTTAGTTTCTATACTTACAAAATAATAAAAAAAAAACATTACCCATTCCTTCTTGGGCCTCCGTAGCATTTTTAACAGACACTTTAACCAATTCCTCCCTCTCATCCATTGCTTTATGGAGCTCCTTCAGTTTTTTGAATGAGAAATCTGTCATAGTATCTTCAACGAGCTAAAACAAATATATCTAAACAGCTTACTTCTTAGGATCAAAACTAAGTGAAAATATTGAGAGGTGCTTAGCTAAATTACCTGTAACAATCAATCAAGTTGTTATAGACAAGCTTATCATAAGGTAAACGTCCAGCTCTTCCCTTCACAGAGTTGAATAAACTATTACTACTGAAATATTGCATTGTATCATAGTATTTCCTTTTATACCTGATTATAATAAGAGCAGGCTACTTTGGCTGTTTCATAATTATTGATGGTAGTCTCGTACAAATCTTTCAGGCATGCCTCCACTTCGCAGATGTTTTTCGTCATCACCGGCGGAGGTAGACGTTTACATATCATCTCTTCCTCTTCTAAAAAAAAAATTATTATCTTTACAATCATCATCAACCGATAGTTCTTGTAGAGTAACTCTGTTGGCGGAGACCATTTAGATAGGTTCCACCGCAGCTCCTATTTCTACCGCAAAACAGTACTGTGCGAAAATTACTACTTTCCCGGTTTGAACTATAGCTAGTGAAATTACTAAAGTTACTATCTCTATATACTGGAGTCTCAAGACGACGATCACAATGTGGTGCTATATATCATCCTGACGCCACTTTGTTGTGACGTATTTTCTATCATCCAATGAATGTCTTGAACATCTCGTCACTCCGTAAACACGAATACAAACATCTTAATTCGGAGAAATAGAAATATTAAAAAAGCGAATTAAAAATGAAGTAGTGAATATATTAAATAATCTAACATATAATCTCACTTTCTTATGATGTTAAGTGACAAAGAAAGACAAAGATGAAGAAGCGCCCTCTTCAAGAATTCTTATATATTGTCAATTGAAACACATCGATACTGTTATGGCGAGAGATTTATAAACGAGTCTTCGCAAATGGTGGTCGAATTCCAACTAAACTCCACAAGTTGCCTTGGAATCTATCCATAGACCTTCATAATACAAAGCGAGCAGTATACCTATCGCTCTATCAATGATATATTCTGATAATCATACCGTCAATGAGAGAATCTAAAGTTTATACAGAACTTATTTATGTACATGCCTTTCAGATGTTAGCAATCACAACGATCTTAAGAAATCTTTGTATTCTCATGTAGAGACGTAAAAAAATTCATGTTACCTTTGATCTCCTCCTTTGGCTTTTCTATAATATCTGTAAAATATGTTGTTTTATTATTTTAGATAACAGATTTCTCGTATCTATTATACCTGGAGTTTACCCTGGTGACTATTTTGTATCAGAACATTCACCAGAACTGCCTAGTTTGTAAGTTGCGAAAAATAGTTTGTGAGAATATTTTTTAAAGATCACAAATAATCAAGATTATTATTCCTTTAAGGACAATGTAAAGTATCCTTCAGTCGTCCATATTTGATAAGAAACAGTTGGTAAATAATTACGTTTTATTACGTACATGTAATATGAAAATTATTTTAGAAAATATTCAAAGACGTTAATAGTAGACTTTGTTTTATAAAATGTCTATGATTCGATGGGAAAAAATACCCTGTAATGAGTTAATCGGATCGTAATTATTACAAAGTTTATCGAGAAAGTTATGTTTCCACTTGGGACTTACTAAGACTTAATGCTGAGGATTACTGGTGCCTTAAGTACAAGATCCTATGGTCATTTAGCTGATATAAATAAAAGTATTTCACTAATAGTAAGTATTGTTATAACATCGAGTGTCTCTTGCTCTTATTGCTTGCAAGTAGAAGATAACCATAAAGTAAGATACTTTTTAATTACTTCAATGAAACTTACTCGGGATCGGCTTTCCTGTAACAGGATCGATTTTGCACGGCTTCTCGTCCATGTGCATATATTTCTTCAAGTTATCGATACAGTGCTGTATAAAATCGTGATAAGTCATATTCTCCTGATACAAAATGGCGATGAAATCGTCGAACCAAGGTGCGTAGATCGTCAGCCAATCGCGTATTTCTGGTGATCGTCTGTAAACATCGGTTACGATAAAAACTTTTCAGTAAATCTCTTGCGGGAGACTGTCTATGTAAGTACCACCGTAGCTCTCATTTCCGCAGAGAAATAGAGATGTGAAAATATTACAGTGTCCCTGTTTAAAGGGCGCTGTAGCTAGTGAAATTATTGAGGTAAAATGAAATAGCTTATGCCCATGGCGGCTAGCACAATGTGGTACAGTCTACATATATCATCGTAACTAGCGTCATGCTCATCTTGTGGCTTCCTTAAATACATTTTTATCAAAACTTAAGGAATATATTATTTAATAACGTATACTATCACTCGACTACGTATAAGATAGTGATCTAACAATAACCTTTATAAAGGTTTAATAAAAAAAAATACATTGAAGTTCATACAATCAACAGCTTTTGAAAAATTATTTTCGTTTGAAAACTAAACAGGGGTCCAACAACAGATTAATTTTAATCTTAGATGGCGTCTTTGTACAGTCAAATATTAAGTTTTTGATAAGTTTAATATAACAAAATAATAATAATCATTAAGGTGGTTTTGCAGTCAAATGAATAGAGACATAAAATATACGAATAATGGAACTAATTACAATAAGAAACGTACTGAGCATAGACGGCACATGCACCGACCAACGTCGCGAGGAACATGGCGCCCCAGAAGAGGCTGTCGTCCGCCGGCTTGGGCTTCGGCGGCGGCGGCGGCAATGGACATGGCTCCCTCTCCGGATACTTCCTAAACTTAAAATTTGGAGAAGCTTGGGATATTCTTACAAGCCGATATTCTATCTGTTTGGGATACTGTGGGAAAACATAATAAAATTAGAACACTCGTATTTTTAATTTATTATAGAAAGCTTTTATAGACGGGGAGAATTTCCAGAGGACTTTTACCCAGAGCAAAGACGTGTCTGTTCTGGGTCAAGGCCCACGCGAACGTTCCTGGTATTGAGCGTGCGGAGGAATTAGCCAAGCTGGCTGCTCTTAATAGCCGAAAGAAGCCAGATTACGATCAGTGCCCGGTATCGTATGTTCAACGTTCGCTTCGGGATGCCTCAGTTGAGAGATGGAGCGCCCGATATAGCGAGGGTAGCACCGCGTCCGTCACTAAGTTATTTTTCCCGAACGCAGCAGAGGCATATCAGTTAATAAGGAAAGTCCGGCCAACGGGAAAGTTAACCCAGATATTCACTGGTCACGGTGGATTCTCCCAATACTTGAACCATTTCAAGTGTCGGGAGACCCCGTGGTGCAAATGCAATGACGCCGTGGAAGAAACGGTTCTTCATTTGCTGACGGAGTGTCCTATACATAGATGCCTGAGGTATGATTTTGAGCAGGAGACAAGCTTAATAATAGATAAAACCATTCTACCGGAAATAGTAAAAAATAAACTAGTTAGAAGTAAGTTTATAAATTATTGCTTAAATATATGTAAGATACTAAATAATAGAAATAAGGATAAGCAAATGTCACTTTATGCATATGTACACAATAATATTCTGTGTATTTTTGTGAATACTATATAATTAGATAGCATAAGTATATATATTGTATAAAAAAAAATCGGTATAATGTTAGAAAAAATGTATATAGCCTATAGTAGTGTAGATGTTGTAAATAAATGTTGTGTGAAAATGTTGTAAATAATAGGATAAGGTAAAGCCCTGAATAATAATATCAGAGAAAATTGGAAAAAAATAAAACTTTTAGTTTGGCAAATATCTCCCTTCCGCCTTTTTGTGTTTTGAATTTCGCGGCTATGTACAAAGCGCTACAGAGCTCGTATCTGGCAATACTATACATAATTTGAAAGGTCTTGACATAACCTACAAAACGACGCTATGCATAATTAGTTTGGATATTGCGTTCAACAGTTATAGACGTGTAAATATGCGAGTTCACTAGAGCCGAAATTCGCGCTATTTTAAAGTTTTCCTTCGTTAAAGGCAAATCCGCTAGAGAAACGTTCCGTGAGATTAATGGTGTTTTGGGGGATGGTACTCTATCACTTCGAAGAGCGGAGGAATGGTTTCGACGATTCAGAGCCGGTGAAAACGACACCATGGATAAGCCAGCCGGCGGAAGACCTGTGACGACAAATACCGATCAAATCATGGACTACATCGAGTTAGACCGGCATGTGGCATCTCGTGACATCGCCCAGGAGATGGGAGTTAGTCACCAAACCATTTTAAACCATCTGCAGAAGGCTGGATACAAAAAAAAGCTTGATGTTTGGGTGCAGCATGATTTGACGCAAAAAAACCTTCTGGACCGAATCAACGCCTGCGATATGCTGCTGAAACGGAACGAACTCGACCCATTCTTGAAGCGGATGGTGACTGGCGACGAAAAATGGATCACATACGACAATATCAAGCGAAAACGGTCGTGGTCGAAGGCCGGTGAATCGTCCCAAACAGTGGCCAAGCCGGGATTGACGGCCAGGAAGGTTTTGCTGAGTGTTTGGTGGGATTGGAAGGGAATCATCCACTATGAGCTGCTCCCATATGGCCAGACGCTTAATTCTACCATCTACTGCAAACAACTGGACCGCTTGAAGCAGGCGATCGACCAGAAGCGTCCAGAATTCGCCAACAGGAAGGGTGTAGTGTTCCACCAGGACAACGCCAGACCACACACTTCGTTGATGACTCGTCAGAAGCTACGGGAGCTCGGATGGTAGGTTTTATCGCATCCACCATATAGCCCGGACATAGCGCCAAGTGATTACCACCTGTTCCTGTCCATGGTGAACGCCCTTGGTGGTGTAAAGTTGAACTCAAAAGAGGCTTGTGAAAAGTGGCTGTCCGAGTTCTTCGCAAATAAGGAGAGGGGCTTCTACAAGGGAGGTATTATGAAGTTGCCGTCTAGATGGAAACAGATTATCGAACAAAACGGCGCATATTTGAACTAAATCCGATCACTGTAACACTTTTTATAAAGCATTGAATAAAGAGCAAAAAAACGGAAGGGAGATATTTGCCAAACTAATATTTACATGTTCTCACCTTATGTACTATATAACGCTGATAATTTTATTTGAAACACACGTTTTGATTTTTTTTTTCAATTTATATCCTATCTACATAATTATCACTACCTGCGGTAAGATGCTTGCTGTTAAGTACAGGAACACCTCAAAGACCTCAACACAATTTCCTGAAGGATACCTCAAAGACCTCAACACAATTTCCTGAAGGATATCTCCAAGACCTCCCCACACATTTCCCGAAGGATCCTCAAAGATCTCCACACAATATCCTGATAGATACCTCAAAGACCTCAACACAATTTCCTGAAGGATACCTCAAAGACCTCCCCACACATTTCCCGAAGGATCCTCAAAGATCTCCACACAATATCCTGATTGATACCTCAAAGACCTCAACACAATTTCCTGAAGGATATCTCAAAGACCTCCCCACACATTTCCCGAAGGATACCTCAAAGATCTCCACAAGGATTTGAATTTTTTTTATTGACAAATAATTCTTACTTAACTCGAAGTTAGACCAGATTTCAAGTTATAATAAACTTACCAGAACAGTTCCACTTTTTAGGAATTGGCTCGCTATCCTTAACATTTCGCTTCATTCCCTTGTTATGTATCAATTACAAGATTTTATTTCTTATTCTTCTCAAACCCGTTTAAATTGTTTACATATTTGTGACGTTTGTTTATGACAGTTAATAAAAAATAATAAGCGTCATATTAAAAAGCAGATTTGCTGTTTAATAAAAATAATGTATTAATTTTAATTATATGTCGTTTTTACTATTTATGATTCATGGTATTAATTGTGGCTGGACTGCGTTGGTATGGGAAGAGAAATCGTTAACAGATCGTTTGGATATGCAGTGGATGATTTGTAGTCTTGGCCGCCCTAGGACCCAGGTCATGTAATAAGTACTAGCCACCTATCTCAGCATCCATCATATTGAATATACATAATGAATTTACTTTTTCCCAACTTTTATCGAAATCGATTCAGAAATTTAGTTTACTGTAATATCTGCTAATTTGTAATATTTTCCGAGATTTTAGGGATAATTGCACATATAAATAAAACATTTAAAATGGTTTTATTTATTTAATTACAGGTTTGTTCTCATACAAGATAAGATTTAATAAGTGTTTTACAACGTGTCGAAAACAAAACTCGTCGGCACTTAAACGCAGCAAAATCCAACTTCCTTAAAAAATCAGCTTCTATGTTAAGTAAAGCAAGATCGTTTAACCTTTGCTCCGTCATTGTTGTGAGTAAATAATTTTTTACTCGTCGCAAACAAGAAAACGATTTATTCTCCAGAACAGTTACTGGTGGGAGTGCACACACATATACGAAGAGAAATATCCACGTTTGGGTAAATAGTTTGAAGACCTTCAGTTCGTAACCATTACAACAAACCGATAGCACTGTCCTGATCCTTTATTTTTATACTACAGTGAGCACGAAAATGGAGACATTCTACTGAAAAATTGTCTTCTAAGTCAATAGAGTAAACCATTTGCAATGCTTTGGCCTTTTCTTCGACTTCTGACTCGCTTAATTTCGGCAGGTTAGTAATAAAATTTAATTAATTCTAAAGTAATTTATTAGCATCTCGTCGTTTTTGAAGTTCTTCTGATAATGTAATAATTATTACCAAAAAAACAGTGATTCTGAAATTATTGCGACCATTCATTTGTTGCATCTCTTCACCTATATTAGTCTCGCCAGAAAGTAGCTTACACTTTCGATTGCATCGAAATCTCTTTCATAGTATTGTACAAAGGTCAGAATTTTGGCTTTGTTTTCGAAATCATCGACATTATCCCGAGTTTCGCCAATAAAATGTATTAATATCTCATAGAATTCTATGACAATGGTTATGTTAATTTCCACACTCTGGAGTTTTCTACTTGTGGCGTAAATACGATCTAGTAAAACATACCCAAAAAACAGTAATGACAGCCGTTTCTAAACGTTCCAGTTTCAAACGAATACCTCTTGCTTCGCATATAATTGATCTCATATATATATGTTATCAGCACTATGAACAGCAATTTCCTTGCAATCAGGAGTGTTTCCGAAAATGTGAAAGATTGCAAAAGTAATACTCGTATACAAAACAAATAGTGATAATCATATAAACAACTATCGACCAATATCAATATTATCAAGTTTTGCTAGTTTTCGAATCCATAGTCTGTCCATACATACAACATCATTTTTATCAACTCTTAAATAACAGTCAACATGGGTTTGTTAAGCATAGATCTACTGCAACGAACTTGGTCGACATCACCGAGACCCTAATTGAAGCACTTGATGCTGGTAAACAGGTTGATGTCGTTTACACAGATTTCAGTAAAGCTTTTGACCGTGTAGCGCATCACATCCTACTGCAAAAACTGTCAGCGTATGGATTGTCGGATATGTTTTTGCAATGGATCAAATCCTATCTTGATGATCGCTCTTTCTTTGTCGCTGTGAATGGCTTTCAATCTCACCTACGAAACGTCACTTCAGGAGTGCCTCAAGGGTCTCACTTGGGACCAATTTTATTTAATATTTTTGTCAATGATATCCCCAACAACATTAAATTTTCAAAAATCTATATGTATGCTGACGACCTTAAAATGAGCAAGACCATTGAAACAAATGATGATTCCCTAAAAATGCAAAAGGATCTTAACTCCCTGGTTGAATGGTCTGATAACAATGGCATGGTCCTCAATTGTAATAAATGTCTCGTTGTAAGATATGCTAGGAAAAGTAACATAATCACTTACAAATACAGCATAAAAGAAAATATCCTCCAAGAATTCGAAGTAATTAGAGATCTAGGGATTATCTTTGATAATAGGTTGACTTTTGTGCCTCATCTCGAAAATATTACGAAACGAGCCTCAAAAATGCTCGGGTTCATAACTCGTAATTCAAAAGGTTTTCGTTGTGATGCTAAAATTATTCTATACTACAGCATAGTGCGCAATATTTTGGAGTACTGCTCAGTTGTATGGAGGCCACACTAATTAACTAACACCCATACATTAAGAATGGAACGGATACAAAAAAAATTCGTTAGACATCTAAAATACTCTTGTCAAATTCCTAAACGAGAAATCCCATCATACAAAAACCAACTATCACATTTTAAAATGATCTCTCTAGCTGATCGCAGCATATTAAATGACTTATTGTTTGTATCCAAAATCTTTAATAATAAGCTAGATTGTTCTCCATTGTTAGAAAAATTTCAATTACGCGTCCCTGTTAGATATCCTAGGTACAAAATAACTCCGTTCCAGCCACCCTTTCGTAGAACAGTTTTCGGATCAAACTCTTCTATTTCCAGACTAAGCAAGTTGCTCAACGAGTATAGCGATCACCTGGACATCCACAATGATTCACCCAACAAGCTCCGCCAAATAATTAAAAAGTAATTTTTAAAGAGTTCCTAGTTTGGAATGGCATTCTCCTATTGTCGTTATATAATATACAATAACTGCCAGTATTAGATTGTATTAATGTAAGATGTATTTACCTGTAATTGCCTTGTTACATTTGATTTAATATAATTGCATGTATTTTTGTTAAAGAATTAGTGTATACAAGCGTTGGTAAATCAAATAAATAAATAAAAAACAAGAGCTGTAATTTATACGCTTTAAGTATAATGTATATATATATATTTAGTTTTAAATGTCAATACCTAATATTGTGTAAGTCTATTTGTTTAACCTACGAACATACGAGCGAGTGCTTTTAAGGATCGCGTATATAACAATATTCTTCCTATAAATCACTTAAGTATATGTACGAAATAACTTAAAGTACATTTTATATCAACGAAATAATTACTCATTATCTATATTTTACTTATAAAAAGTACAAAAGTGATTTAGGAAGATTATTGCATATATATTATGTGCAGTGCGGCCCACTATAATGTGCGCGAGCCTTTAGATTCTAACGTTTAGAATATTTACATACTTTGAGTTATTTCTTGTTATCATCAGTGAATTTTTTGCCTCGATTGGCCGCTCCTAATATATGGTGACCCTAAGGCAGCATAGGCGAGTCTTTTGGGCCTTAGGGCAAATCAACCACTGTGGATATGTCTCTTATTATTAATTCCTCAAATCTCACTATTGCTCCGTTGAACGGTATATAAAAAGCATTTTTAATTTTCCCACTTTTGAGTCTCAGCCATCTGTCATGAGAAGCATCGTTCAATTTTAATTTTGTACTATCTGATCAGAAATTTCTAATAACTAAATTAACTCATTGTATTATATTAGCAAATATCAAGAGGTATGCTCAACGGTGATGATGAATTTGAAAAAACTGCTTTAGCAAAATTTTGAAAACTTGTTACCACCCGTTTAGTATAAAATGACTATAGGCTAAAATGATAATGATGAACACCTGATTTGACAGTCACAGTAAAACAGAAATACCATTGGTTGAGAAGTAAAGAGGAAAAAATTTATTATAAAATAAAAAACATTCTGGAATCTCTTTTTTAATTACATTTGAAATATTTACAGAAATTACTACAATCTACTAGTTTAACAGAATTTAAAATTTTAACATTCTAAGTACATGTTAGGTCGTGTGTGACATGTCTCACTTAAATGCATGTTATATTTTCGTTATACTACAAAAAAATAAATTACTGGTCGCACTTGACTAAAAAAATAACAGTGAATTATTCCAACATTACCAAAAAAGAACCTATCGTTCCAAATTTGAATAAAAAAAAGTATTTTCTTCAATTTTGCACTGGTACGTTATTAAAAATAAGAAAACTTCATTCCAAATTTGGATAAATTTAAATTTTCTTAAATCATTAAAACCAAAGATATTTTGCTTAAAAAAAAACTTTTTGTTCCGAATATTAATATAAAATAATTTCCTCATCGTTCGGAAAAGACAGGTGAAAGAAAAAGAAATTGTCTACTTTATTATATTTTTTTTTATTCAGCGACGATATAAACAGGACGTTCACCTGATGGGGAGTGATAACGCCCGCCCATAACAACGTGATGCTAGTTAGTATGATATATACTGCACCACATTGCGCTCGTCACCTGAGACAAGATGTCGAGTCTCGTTACCCCAGTAATTTTTCTAACTACAGCGCCCTTCTAACCTGAACACGGTAATGTTTGCACGCTGCTATTTGTCGGTTGCAATAGGCGCTGCGGTGGTACCTACCTAGACGGTCTCCGGCAACTGAGACCTACCACCAGTAAACAGGTTCTAATGTTAACTTCTTTATCGCTTCGCTTCTCAATAGTAGTTATGGTACTCATAACGGTATATTTCAGAGAAGAGTCATCCTTACTTTATAATAAGTTAAAAATTTCCGCGAAGTACTCTTCTTTATTGTTTCCTTACCTCTCTTACCAAAGCGTAAAGGTTTAGCCAATACACTTAAATACTGATTAATGGAAATTATACATTTTAATATACTATAGCAATAGTTTTCAAATTTATAATATTAATTTGAAGGACAAAATAATCAAATGGTCAATAAATATCAAAAGCAAATCATACCAAGGAGATCAAGCACAATCATACGTTTGGGAAAGTAATAAATAGTTTCATGAAGTAGCGATGAATTTTATAAAAAAAGATGTTTTGAGAACATGTGTAAGTAATTACTCGAATACAGACCTTGAAATACGACTACATATTTTTTTTTTCACATTTTGTATAGGTTACACCACCAGTACGAGTAGGACGGCTATATAATTTACAAGAGAATAACAAAGGTAGATTGATAGAGGTATCAGGGCGACAAATGTGTTTATAAGCGTGCCCAGTGGGGACTAGAGAAACGAAGCGATTATTAATCGGTCTAACAGTAAAGTAGGCCGGAAACAGCGGCGTGCGCCATCACCGCCTCGGCAGCCTGCTTCACCTCCAGGTGGCGCCGCGCTGCGATCGCCCAGTCGCCGGCGGCGGCGCGCGGCGCTCCCTGCAGCAGGTTCACGTACCTCAGCGCAGACTGCAGGTCGCCGTGGTCGATGTGATACCTAACAAGTAAATCACATTTAGGCCCCACAATCTTCTCTTATTCGATAACCGACCAGGCGAGCAGGTCGTTCACCTAATGGCCACACTATGCACCCACCCATAACAATATGGCGCTAGATAAAAAGGTGAAAACACATAAAGGCATACAAAGACTGTGCTCAGTAATTGTGATCTACCCCTCCCGTGGTTTGTGGTGAAGCATGAGATTTGGAAGACGTAATATTGTATTCAATGTTCGACCATTTTCTAGATTTACCAATTACCAAACTTTTGCAAAAAAAAATTATATATGGAGAGATTTTATTGGAATTATATAAATAATGGTATTACTAAATCATATCAAAGGAAAAAGAAAGACCCTTATTCGTCTATGTCCATGACAATGAGAATAAAGATTTGTTTTTGTTTGTTTTTTTACTTACGTGTAGGTTTTTACATACAAAAAGTAGTGTACACTTAATTATTACCTAGCTCTTTGAATTATATCAAATGTATCCAACTTGGAGAAGTCCGTAGGCTTGTTCTTTAATTCGTCTTCAGGGATTTCAGCAAACTGAAAAAAAATCGCCTTAAAGTGATATGTATAGAAAAACTAACCGCTTCCATGGTACAATGGTTTGATTCTAAGGTCTCATGTTTTCATGAACCTGCTTTGCTAACTACCAGCCTCATATCTACTGCCATAAGAGCGTTGCTGGAGTCCCGAGTTTAAGAACGTGAGAGTTTCTTCACAATCCGAGTGAAATTGAATGAAAGTGTAAGCCTATTGTATTAAAAATATGCAAAACCTTTTGGAAGAGAAGTTTGGATTGAAGCCAGGACAGGAAGTACACAGGCAGCGAGGCGCCGTCGCGACCTATCAAAGCAACTTTAACCGCAGTCTTCTCCATCTGTAATTAATGCAAAGTCAATATGTAATGCTGTACACATGTATAGATTATTATTCTGGTTTAAAAGGCGTTGTACTCAACGAAAATTAATATCTTGTCCCAAAGCTGTTGCAAGGTAAGAAATAGGGCTATTGTTATGGGCGTATCACTTATGATAAGGAGAACGTCATTCTCGTTCGAGACTTCATCAATTAAAATAAAACGATCTAGATCGTCATTAATAAAGACACTACTTATTAACATTACCTTATCGAACTTATCTAGAAGACATTTCTCAGTAGCGACACCTTTCTGACGCGCTTCCGGCGAGATGCCGTTCAAAACTGTTTCAACTAGTCGATCGTGTTTACCTGAAAAATACCATAATAAAAAAACCACACATAAAAAAAATATATGAATAAAGTGATAATTGGAAAATGCTTAACGCATCTAAAGGCAACGAACATCATCGTAACTAGCACCACATTGTTTTCGGATGGCATGTAGCTTACCAACCTTTAATCATTTTTTTACTTCAAGGAAAAAAAACAATTTAATTCATTAAAAGTTAAGTGAACATTAATATGGCATCTTTCTGCAAATCATCATCTACTAACCTAATCATTCACGCCCTGTCATTCACACTAATGTTAACATTTCTTATTGTATTCCGGTTTTAAGGGCGCTGTAGCTAGTGAAATTACTGGGGTAATGAGAGTTAATATCCTGTCTTAAGGTGATGAGCGCTATGTGGTACTACTGTATATACCATCCTAACTAACGCCACGTTGTTATGAGCAGGCGTAGCGATTACCACCAGGTGAACAGTCAAGCTCGTCTCGTCGCTTCGTTGAAAAAAAAATCACTATAACGTTCCGCTGAGCTCACGAATTAGACAAAGCGACAAACCAGCTCTTTCCAGTGCCTTGACTTCGTTTTCGATTTTGGCTTCGGTGGTGCCCTTCCTCGTAGCGGCAAGAAGCGCTTCGGCAGCGGCCCACAGCGATTGAGACCGGCGGGCCTCCTCTTCGGCCTTCGCCCTTTCTGTGAACAAAACACGTATATTAGCATATTTTTTTAATAAAAGCTAAAGACAAATATGTCTACTATGAGTCTGAACATAATAAGGATAGATCTGTATTACCAGAAACCGTAAACGTACATTATTCTATGGAGCTGAAACTGAATCGCTTGCCCATAATAATGTGGCAATGTGGTGTAATAAGGATGTTATACATAACGCCTCTTTTTGTTCGACCCTTTAAGACTTAAGGTGTTAAGTAGCGTGACCTCAATAATTTCACTAGCTACAACGTCGTTCAAATCAGAACCTAGTAATCTTTGAACATTCCTTGTTAGGACTTCAGTATTAAATAATTTAATCTCTTTGTCGCCTTCTTACTTTAGCTTTGCTTAAAATATTACTGGGTTCTGATTTAAAGTTGTAACTAGTGAAAATACTCCGTTAAACAGTACTATACTTAACATGTGAACATGGTGAACATCCTGCCCTTCTCATTGCTTATTAAAAATAAATAAAAAAAGCCTTATTTTTAGTAACTTGACAACAGACAGTAAATGTAAAATTATTATTTATATTCATAATAATAGATTGTTCGGAAAGTAATTTCGTTTTTTCCCGTCAGAGGACTTAATTACGTTTTTTCGAAACCAACTTCACACTTAAGCCGCATAACCATTATATATCTTGAGAGCTGATATTGCAAGGCTTGTGTGTGAAAAAGTTCTATTAATTCTACGCAGTATTTTGGGTTGGTGCCCTTTTAAATATGGAGAGCAATAAGCAGCATTTTCGTCATATTTTACTTTTTTACTTCAGAAAAGGTAAAAATGCTGTCCAAGCGAGAAAAAAATTGACGGATGTGTATGGAGAAGGCGTGTTAACAGTACGCCAGTGCCAGAACTGGTTTGCAAAATTTCGATCCGGCAATTTTGATGTCGAAGATGCACCACGGTCTGGAAGGCCGGTCGAAGCTGACAAAGATGCGATAAAGGCATTAGTTGATGCAAATCGGCGAATAACCACACGAGAGATCGGTGAGAGATTAAATTTGTCGAATTCGACTGTTTATGGCCATTTGAAAGGCATGGGCTTAACCTCGAAGCTCGATGTGAACTTACGGAGCGAAATTTGTGTCGCCGCGTTGACGCGTGTGATTCGCTCCTCAAACGTCAAGAAAATGATCCATTTTTGAAGCGGATTATTACTGGGGACGAAAAATGGGTTGTATACAACAATGTTAAACGCAAGAGGTCATGGAGCAGAAAAGATGAACCGGCTCAAAGCGTGTCAAAAGCCAACATTCACCAAAAAAAGGTGATGCTCTCCGTTTGGTGGGATGTCAAAGGAATCGTTTTTTTTGAGCTTTTGCCGGACAATACAACGATTAATTCAGAAGTCTATTGTTATCAGCTGGACAAATTGAATGATTCACTTAAAGAGAAGAGGCCCGAATTAATCAACAGGAAGGGTGTAGTGTTCCACCAGGATAATGCGAGACCTCACACAAGTTTGGTCAGTCGCCAAAAACTTTTACAGCTTGAATGGGACGTACTGCAACATCCACCATATTTTCCAGATCTGGCGCCTTCCGACTACTATTTGTTCCGGTCCCTGCAAAATTTTTTGGATGGCAAAACCTTTACCTCAAATGAAGATGTCAAAAATCACCTGAACCAGTTTTTTGCCAGCGAGGACCAAAACTTTTATGAGAGGGGAATTATGTTACTGCCAGAAAGATGGCAAAAGGTGTTGGACCAGAATGGCCAATATATAATTTAATAAAATATTTATTCATTATACGAAAACTGTCTTTCATGTTCCCCAAAAAAAACGAAATGACTTTCCGAACAACCCAATAGAATGCAGAAGGTAGGTTAGATTACGGTTAAGTTTTAGAACATTTATGTTTGATTTTTTTTTTGTCAAATCACTTTATGGTAAGTGATACACTTGCCTATAACAACGTGGTACTAGTGAGGATGGTACACACAGCACTACATTGCTCTCGGTGCCTTGAGACATAAGATATTAAGTCTCGTTAACCCAGTAATTTCACTAGCTACAGCGGCTTTCGGACTGGAAAATAGTAATGTTTAAACAAAACTGTTTGGCGGCAGAAATAAACGCCTTCGGTAGTACCTACCTAGACAATCTCCGGCAGCAGAGATCTGAATGAATGTAATAGAGATTTTTGATTTTTTTAATTCAGGAAAAATTTGTTTTTAAATTCATTATTACTTCAATGGACGAATAGAGGACGTCTATGGAATAATGACGATGATAACTACAAATTGTCAATCCGTCAGTCTCAAGCAGGCGATACTCACTCTTGAGGGTTTGCTCTATGGCCATCAGTTTACCGGCCATCGCTGCCATGTCCTTCTTGAATACAACGCGCTCCTTCTCTACTTGCTCTGACACCGCTTTATTGAGTTTGCCTAAAACCTGTATATGAAAATAAATCATTAATTTTATCATCATTATTTTTTTTTTTAGTTCAATGCAAAAAGAGATATGTTACAAATTTATCGTCTGTAAGTGAACGCTATGAAATAGCGAGTATCCGCTCGCGGAGATCCCTGGTTCGGCTCCGGTGTCAAAAACTGTGAAGATTAATTGGTATCAGGGTTTTTAAAAACCCACCTAGCTACCATCCTTATATGAGATCCAGAGTAATCTGGGCGAGCAACCCCGGCCTTATTATTACAGATTTTAAATGAATACAAGTGTTATTGGCCATAAGCATTTAATCATTCATCTCTTGTTTAAAGTTAATCAAAAAGTACTTTATAATGAAAATAAAACTATTTTTTTTTCTTCAAAGCAATAAGACTAGCGATATGTTTACCTGCCGATAAGTGATGCACCTATTTATTACAATGAGGCGCTAGTTACACTAATAATCACTACACCAAATTGTGCTTGTCGATTTGAAACACATAAGGCTAAGTATCGTTACCCCACTCATTTTACTAGCTACAACATCGGTCAAACCAGATAACAAAAATGTTTTCAAACCAAAGTTTGGTACTAAATAGATAACTCCATAGACTTAAAACATATATAAAATACAGGAGTTATAAGGCCAAACATTAATTTAAAGGAAACGTCACTTGGTGCTAAGAATAACTACTAACCTCTTTATCTTTGGCTTTAAGCTTCTCCTGCAACACTTCTTGCTGAATCTCAAATTGTTTCTTCAGTTGTTCTTTCATCTTTCTATTCGCCTCCGTTTGTATAGCTAAACTCTTTGAATACAAAGTTTTTATTAACACTAAATGAAACACCATTACCATCTGAATTGATGGGATTTGCATTAGCTGGACGTAATTCTATTGTAATGGGTCTATATGAAACATTTTAATATTAAAATGGATCGTATATATACAGAATTTGATAGTATACCAGAAGTACGCACTAGTTTCCACTACTGTGCCTCAGGACCTTCCCTCAAAAGGAAATCGAGTGAAAGCCATGTATCCACCATACAGATAAAGGTTTATTTATTTATTTATTTTGACACACCAACATAATTTTTTTTAATTTTTTTTTTCATTTATTGATAATAAATTTAGTAAAGTTTATAACAGTGTACTGTATATCTAAATCATATTAATTTTCTCCACTAATCGGTTAATACTATCAAATTTACTTTTACTACTATAAACTATGCAACCAATGGTTGTTGCATAGTATACAGTAATAAAAAAATAAATAAAAAACACGATGGAGAGTAGGGGCTAAACATTTGCTTAGTAACAAGTAGACTTATGAATCACTCTAGATAGTGACCTCTCTGACATTGTAAATTTTACACCATTACAGCAATGCTGAAGTATTTTCAATGGCCTCCCTCATTATCAAATGAATACCATGTGAAATTGAGAACAAGTGTTAGTGTGTATATATAAAAAATAAACTTCATCAATAATACCTTCTTTTGAAACTCCAACTCTTTTTGTAACATCTCTCTTTTTATTGTCTCTTCAACTTTAGCTTCTATGATCGCCTTCTCGTCGTGGCCTAAGTTAGAAACAAAGAATGAAATTTTTTTAAAAAGTACAAACAAATCCATATCCAAATAAATAACCCTGGATAGAGCAGGAGCGGCATTTCTGCCTGTGAATTTTTTTAATTAATTTGTTAGGACTAGAATTTTGCTGCTTTAAAATTAGGTAAACACCAATTCAATGAGCGAAATATAAATTACTTGTTTCAAGGATTTTTTTGCGGTATATAACTTGTAGGAAACGGTCTAGGTACGTTTCACCGCAACGCCTATACATTGCTTTATTTTGGTTTGTAGTTGGCGTTATAATTATTCAAATTACTGAAGTAACAAGACTTAAGAATTTAAATCTTAAAGCGATGAGCACTATGTGGTGCTATGTAAATCAATTAGCGTCACATTCTTATGACAAGCGGTTACATCAACTGTACGTCCGCCCTAGTTCCATCACTGCTTAGTATAATAAAAATGTACAAGATATTAACTACCTAACTCTTTTTACGTAAGAGTGAAGTTTTACTTCAATGTTTTTTCTTCTAATTTAAAGTCAAACTTACATTCAATCGCTCGGTTTATTTTCAATTCTCTTACAGTTTCAAGTTCAGCGATCGCGTTTTGCAAATATTGAACCTAAAAAGGAAGGCAAGGAATCAATGTACCGTATAACTGAATTTTTGCTACATTGTTTAAAAAAAAAAAAAAAAATTATTAAAATATTCACAGTCAACAGTAACATTCGATTTTTTAACATTAGGTAAATAAAAAAATTACGTTCTAAACGTATGTCGTTTTTTTTATTTGTTATAAAGATTATAGAAATAAAAAAATATACCTTTTTCAAAGCATACACCAGCAGTAGGTCGGTATCTCCTTGCAACTCTAACTTACGTGAACTTAGATCAATGCCAGGGAATAACATTTGCAATTCTTCTCTGAACTCCGTTCTGGCAGTCTCTACCTGCAAACAGATATACTAATATTGAAGAAGTACATAGTTACTTTTATTGAAGACCATTTAAGTAGCATTCATCACAGCTTCCGTTTACACTGCCCAGATGCTGCAACTAGTAAAATTTTTGAACAGAACTTAAAAATTTTATTTATTTACAATTGGCCAAACACCTGAATTCTATTTCACACAATGGCAGTGTTAAGTATAACTAGTCAGCCAGATCCAAAAACCTTACTACAATCCAAATTCTGGATGGAATTGACTAGTGGACATAACTGGTACCATTTATCCCACCTTATTCCAATACCTATCGCTGAGAACTGCTTTTTCTTTCTCTTCCTTATAAGCGCTCTCAGCCTCTTGGAGATCGGCTCGGAATTTCTTAATGTAGCGCTGGGTGGCCGCTATACTTTCCGGTGGCGCTTTGACTCCCGCCTTGATCATGCGATCCAACGTTTCTAGAATTGTAATTATTATTTTAGATAAGACAAAAAATAATTGAAATACTTATGTACAACAATCAAAGCCCTCGACCAACAAAAATAATCCATTTGTTGGAACTAGAACCTTCTCCCTTAAAAAGAAAATTAAAAACATTTATCCACAATGCTAGCAAATTCCAGGTGGGCAGTATTTAGACATCCATGGCAGCTGCAAAGGTCTTGAAACATTTTAGATACTAACGCTCACTGAAGATTAAATGTGGACTTTCTTGAGAACATAGTGCTTACGATCTGAGTCATAAACGACATTTGCATAAAATTAACAATAAAATAAAAATATTCATAGAAATTTTTAAAAGTTAATCTCATTACCCCTACAATTTGACTATTGCACTCTTAAGACCAGAGCCCATAAAATTTTGCACCTATACATATTTGCACACTACTGTTTAGTGATGGAAAACAAACCAGGTATATATATATATATATATATATATATATATATATACACATAGATTTATAGTTATAGTGGGACTGATCAATATAGAGATTTTTGGGGGAGGCCTATATTTATAGGCCTAGAAGTGGATGTCTATGGGCTGATGATGATGATATTTATAGTTACCAATGGCACATTTAGCTTTAGCGGCGGCCTCTTGCGCCTTCTTTATAACAGTATCCCTTTCATTCTGAGCGCCCCGAACGGCCGTAAAGTGTTTCTTATCCAAATCATCAATAGGGAACTCCACTACCTACAAAAACCATAACCATATCATTTCAAACTTCTTGTGTGAATCGGACATATTTAATACCATATAAGATATCTATACACTTACATTAAAAATCGCCTTA
This sequence comes from Troides aeacus, assembly GCA_033220335.2. Taxonomy (NCBI): domain Eukaryota; kingdom Metazoa; phylum Arthropoda; class Insecta; order Lepidoptera; family Papilionidae; genus Troides; species Troides aeacus. The sequence continues at coordinate 5,465,759 of CM067294.1, read as the reverse complement.
TTGTAATCTACGCAATGCTTAGTCGCCTGTTTATAGTTGTCTATGGCGACTTTCGTGTTCTCATGCATATCATGCTCCAACTCCACCATATCTTTTGTTATCACAATGGGATCTGGTTGATGAGGTGGGCATTGCTCTGTTTGTACGAGTGTCACTGGAAATTGTTAAAATACTGTATTAGTAATCTAGCGCCATAGTACACTAGATTTAAATAAACGTCTTATTTTGGAAATATAAACATTAATAACTACCTGCTTAAGACCTCATATAATAAGTATTACAATAATTAATCTAAAACTGTTCCTAGATAACTTAATATAGGTCCCATCCTATCTAATTCCTATCTGTCATACATATTATTCTTTTAGGTAACTAAGACAACTCTGTAGATAATTAATGAATAAAAGAATAATTTTTTATACGATTAAACGATGTGTGTGATACGCTTGCCCATAACTACGTGCCGCTAGTCAGGATAATGTATATTCCACCACATAACGCTCGTCGCCTAAAAAATAATATGTTGAATCCCATTCCCTAGTAATATCACTAGCTACAGCGCCCTTCAAACCGGAGGATAGTAACGTATAGTATATATACGTATAGTAATAGTAACCATGCTGTTTGCCGGCAAAAATAGGCGCAACGGTGTTACCTATCTAGACCGTCTCTGACGACAGATACCTACCACCATGCTATTCATATTTTGATTTAATCCGTGAGATGTACATGGAGACAAACTTCTTGACACAATTTATTTTTTAAATTAGTTATGATGTGATGTAGGTTGAAACTAGATATATGTTAAGACAAAAAACATTACAAATGATGAAATGTAGAGTTTTTTTCCCCATATGTGACAAAGAAAAATTAATTTCACATTTACAAATATTCTACACAAATATTACTTTATGAGACACATCTATTTGTATCGTAAACAATAAAATTATTTACCAGTAGTTTCAAGTTCCGGTTTCAAAGGTGGTTTCTCTTGAACATAAAGAGGTTCAAATTTTGTAGGGGGCACTGTTAAAGAATGGGATGAGTTGTTAGTTCAATATTAATATTCATTCACAATATGAACCAAATGGCAGTTATATTAAAGTATCCTCATTATTTCAACTAATGGATATTCCTTGCTAGACATAGACATCTTATTATATATAAACAAATAAACTACAATTTAAAGTGCATGTATGCTCTATAAGTAAATACTAAAAAAAAAATTGAAAAAAATGTGAAAAATTAAAAATTTCTTTATGAAAAACAATTTGGTCCATAATGTCTTCATTAATAAAGAATTAATAAAAAAACAATCATGGAAATGAAATAATCTGTTTCTATCATTTCACAACTGTATTAAAAGAGAAGAAAATTCAAACAACTTATGAAACACATTGCTCAATTTAAAATTATTAAGAATATCTTACATTCATAATCTTTGGATGCAAAGTGTTCAACAGCATCTTTCTCTAAATCTTGTTCAGACCTTTGTTTGAAGTCAAGAGGTGAGACTCCTTCCTGTGAATGATAAAATTGTATATATATTAGTACTATATTATTTAATGTTGAGCATTAAAGACACAACTTTGGTATAACAGTTTATAAAGTTTCCAATTTTAGTTAATCTACAAGTAAAAGAAAACTTTATGTGGAAACCTTTGTGTTCCAAGAACAACAGCTTTCAAACATTTGATCATTTGTGGTTATTATGTTATTAGGCCTTTGTCCAGCAGTGGACGTCTTCTGGCTGATTGGATTGGTTAATTATGGGTTATTTATAAATGATTAATAATGGTTGTATCACTTACTGTGTGCTGAGTAAACATTTTGTTAAACAAAAAAATTTTAATGCAATTAATAAAAAAGTTTTCTTCACCTTTCCAAACATAAAATTACTGATAGCAGTAGATGCTTTGCTGATTTGATTAGTTGTAGCCTTCCAATATGTTGTATTCTCTTGGTATACAAGTGCTATCAAATCATTTGCCCATGGTACATTAGATTCTAACCAATTACGAGCATCGGGACTTCTCCTGTAATACATTAAATACTTAATGTTATATGAAAGTTCTTATTTGAATTATTAATTTATCTGTGTATCCTCAATTGTAACATTTTCGCATATAAGTAATGAACAATATTTTGCTATATCTAAGGACTTTGAAATAGAATTATTAACACGTCAATTTTGTTTTACTTGAAATTTAAAGAAATGAAAATGGAAATTATAATATAATACTCAAAACATAAGTCTTCTTTTTTATTGATTGTGGTTGTCAATATAAATGTAATTGACAAAAACAATAAATTAAATTTGCCTTAGTTGCTACATGTCTTGATACATGGTTAAAATATCTTTTATTTTAGATTTTTTATTAAATTTTAAATATAGTTGGCAAAATACAAAGTCATTATAACTTTATACTTTGAATTTTATGTTAGTAACAAAGATTGCTAAAAAATAAAATATACTTTGCATAAACAACTGCAGCTCCTGTAAGTACTGTCACACCAACAGCACTCCAAAAGAGCCTATGTGATTTTGGTGCTGGTTTGGGAGGAGGCGGGCAGGCATCTTTGTCATAATGAGCATAAGTTCGTCGCGGTGTCCGCATCACTATCAGTGCTGCACATGATGCATCACCAATTTGTTTTCTCACCTGTAATATAATGGACCACAATTAAAAATTTGTTAACACTCAATCTTGACACATATTTATACCTATTATTTAAAGATACAATTTTCCAAAATGAATGGCCTAATTACTAAAAAAAACTTATACTATTTGTACATGAAGCTTGTATTACAAATTAAATTTTCTATAAATTGTCAGCAGGTACAATTACTATACATAAACTTTTATACAGGCAAAAAAAAGTTATTGTGACTATTGACATTAAATAAATATTAATAAAGGTAGTGATATCTGCTGAGTTCAGCTAATGTATATTTACAACAAACTGCTTTGAAACATTTTTAAGTTGGAAAATATTAAAATGTACAATAGACTAATTGGTCATAAATATAATAATGAATATATAAACAGTACAAATATTTTGTTAAAAATGTCAGAATACTTGTAATAAAATTAATATTTTTTTCCAACTTTTGTAACACAAAAGAAAAGATGTTTCAATGTTCTATAGTCTATCAGAAAAGATACTAAAATTCTAAATTTGCCAAGAATGTCCTTGTAAAATTATAGGTTACGAACTTCGAAAATGACATTACGCTAATGTTATGTAAGGGACAACAATAACAAAATTCATGTTTTTATATGTTCAACTACATATACAAACATTCTGAATTAATTTTATCCGTCTAACATTTCCACAACATTTATCATTTAAATGATACTTTGTACGAAATTAATCAAAACATTAATAGTGATTATTTTTATAAGCTAACATAAAAGTTATAGTATGGACATTAAGGTAACTTAATAGCAAAATTTAAGTAATTAAAAAAACAACGTACCAGAATTAAATTTGGATTTGCTAAATGTGTTGTAAATTTGTACATTTTCGGCACCAAATGTCGTCCACTTTGGCTGTCAATATCTGTCAATGAAAATTTGTGTCAAAAACGTATTACAGTCCATAAATAATTGTACATACATAGGAGTAATTTTTAAAACCGCTTATAAAAAAATATAAATGACAAGCTGCCATTCAACTCTTAACATTTTCTGTACACAAACCGTTTTTTAAAAACCAAGAGAAAAGACGAACGACGAGAGTTAACTTTATTATAAAAAAAAATATTTATTTCTATATATAATATACGTATTTTGTATTAATGCCTATTTTGTCGTAAGAAAAAACAATTTAAAAAAAAGTATAAAATTATATATTAATAAAATCTAACTATGAGCGTCACCTATGTGTTTCAGATAATCTATACAGGTTTTTAATACAATATTTATGGTCTATGTAGGCAACATTGACATTGACATTTTTTACATGTCCTACAGAATATGAAGTGCTACATAATTTATAAGCGGTGGTAAATATAGTTACCAATAATGTTGCGTTTTGCATTTTCTGGTAATTGGTGTTTTGTAATAATATGAGTCCATTTATTTCTTGTTTTAGTCGTGCTTCTTATAACCTCTTTATAATTATTTTTCAGTTCTACGGGCAGTACCTCTTTGCATAACAAAATATCCAAAAGCTGCTACAAGTATTGGTCCGAATACGAGAAGTTTCACAGCTCTTAATCTAAAGAACAACATTATAACTGGTCCGAAAATAAATGAAAACTATTTAAACAAGAAATATATTTTAGATATATGCAATAACATAAATCCCACACCTGTCAGAAGCGTTACTAAATTCAGTCTTAAACGGGGAAAGAGGAAAACTGTAAAAGCAGCAGTAAGAAGATTCTTCAGACTTCACTGGGGAGGATGGATAAGACCCAAAGTTGGTAGAAATAAAAAGTTATGGAAAAAGTCAGAAGCGCAAAAGAGGAGACTAAGACAACATGTGTTTTGTAATTCAACACAAAGTACCATGCTTGATAAAATGGTAACTAAATTCTGGAAAAAACCTAAACATTATGTTGATGATCCATATGCCCCATATCATACAAGAGAAGAATTTTTTATAACAAGAAAAAAACCATTGTTAAAAAACTAAAATAAATAGTAATATTATTGATTAACAAACTTAACAGCAAAATGTCTGCTTCATCATTGTTCAAATATGTAGAACTTTTAAGATCTATCTACTAAGTAGTCTAAATCAGGTAAATAAGAAATAAAAAAGCTAAAACTACAAAACTTTTTTCTTTGTACTATAATTTATTAATCTCTTTAAATTTGCTAAAGTAGGTTTTTGCAAACATTCTTGTATTCTTTTATAATCTTATTTTTTTCACCTAATTGTTGTATTTTTACTTATAAAATAACCCCTTGTTACACGGGACCTAATCTGACCACATCTGGCGAAATGTGGGTGTTTATTCACCTCTGCCTACCCCTACTGAGAAAAAGGCGTGACAATATAAAAAAAAATTTAATAAAAGAACTAAAAAAACATACTTTATTGTCAAAATTTAATGGAAAAAATATTTGGTAGTAGGTCATGGTATCATTTATTTCCTTTTTTATTCTTTATTTATATGGAGTTTTGATATGAAAGGAGCAAAAAAACTTGAACAATTAAAATACAAATTTTAAGTTTTTAAACTAACAAACCCAATATGCTGTTATGTACAAGATCTCTAATAAGCATTATACATGTGAAATACAAAAATTCACTAAAGAATTTAAACGGTGTCCATCCTGCATAAAGCAACTAATAATTGTTCAGAGTATTGCTCTAGACATCTCTCTAAAATGTAATATGCTGTGGTATTTTTCTGTTTAAGCTATTATAGTTAAAAAAAAATATATAAATATCAAGAGTGCTTTGTTAGTGGAGCACTTTTACTGAAGAATATGTAAAATGTATCTATACAGTGCCTATTTCTGCTGCCTAATAATGATATAAAAGAAAAAACTATATGCTCAAAATTTAAAGTTTCTTTCGATAGAGTTGACGATTAAATATCAATGCTGACATTCACTTTGCTTCAACTGAAGTTTTCTTAACCTGGTAATTTCAATACAACTACAGTAATAAAAAGAACATTATTTTTATCTATTTTGATGTTAAGATGCCACCTCATGTTACGTTATTCTTGTCACGTAATAATATAAATACACACAGACGTTACTTTTTATTAAATTTTGGAACGCAACGATATTAAAACCATATATAGATAACTTATATACGACATCTGTCAAATTAATTTAAACGCAACAATTGCGTAATTACTTTAAATAAGTAGAAAGCAAGCTACATAATTAAATCAAATAGTTTTAGGTCATTTATTTAGTCATAATAACACTTTGTATATAACAGAATAAATATAAATAAATTTATGATGATATTTGAATTGAGCATTGCGTAATATCTCTTACTAAATATATTATAAACTCTCGTAAACACAATACCAATATGACGGGTATCACATGTATCGTTAAAAGTGCGATAACGTCAATAAAAACTGTGTCTCCGGTTCGGAATTATCTCAATAACCAAGTCTTATTTGGTGCAGTTAGAAACTTTTCTGTTGGAACTCAAAACAATATGAAAATCGTACAATTTACAACCAAAGACTGTCCCTGCGATTATCGCGTTGGATATTTAGTAGATGATGATAATGTAGTTGACGTTAATAAAGCTGATCCCTCATTGCCTTCAACACTTTTGGATATATTAAAAAATGATGTTTTTGACAAAGTGAAGAAGTAAGTACTTATAGTTTATTATAGACAGATCTCCCAATATATTGCATTAATTCAATTAAATTGTTGATGTATTTCTATTATTCACATGCAAGTTATGAATTTTAGATACCTCTTTATTATGGTAGAAGATTAAACATTATAATATACTAATTTCTTGGTGAGATATCAGTTAACAATGATGTTATTACTTTATTTGTCAAGTATTCATTACAATTATTGTGTGTATTTACACATATGATTGATAATAAATTTTTCACTGTATCTCATTACATTATCCAAAATAAAACTTTTGTTCTTTTCAATATTTAATTTTTTAATGAACTATTACCTCATTTTAAATTTTATATTTAAAATATCTTTTTAGGTTAGTAAAGGTACTTATGTACCTCAAGACTGATGTTATCACCAGTCTACATTGATAAAAAAATATATAATTTGATAACTGTTCTTTAATCGGATGTATTTCTGTCCGGTACAGACTTACAGAGGTTTTTTAAATAATAGCAGTCTCTAATACAATAAGGGAAAAATTTGCTATCGATAGAACAAAATAAACTGTTAATACTAACCTCACTTTCATTACATATTGTTATAATACATTGTTAGCTCTATTTCTTAAATAGAATTTATATAATAATATTGAGTCAATGTTTAAGACAACAGCAGAAATTATAATTTTGGTTGTTCTTTCTGTTATAATGCTCCTTTTTTTGGTTTGTTATTCAAGTAATAAAACACATTTACCTTTGTTTTCTTAATGATAAGATTGCGAAATAATAGTATATAATAGTTAAAATTATAGTATGTGCTGATATCTTATCAATCTTTTATCTTGCTATTGAATAAGGTAGTATTAGTACTTATAAAAAAAAATATTTTTACCCTTAATACTTTTCCAGAGTGCAATGTTCAAATCCACCTTCATTACCTTTGTGTTCAGTAAATCTCCAAGCTCCAATCCATGGCATGGATAAAATATTGTGCATAGGTCTTAACTACAAGGATCACTGCTCAGAACAGCACTTGAAGGAACCTGAAGTACCAATGATCTTTAGCAAGTTCTCAACCACTATTATTGGCCCCAGTGAATCTCTTAAGATTCGTGACTCAACTAAGGTATGACTTTAACCTCAAAAGCTGCAGAAGGACACAGTAAAAGCTCCTTATTCACGCTACCTTCATTCTCATTTTCACGATCGCTGACAAAAATGTGACTCAATTATATTCGCAGGTAAAGATTTCAATATTTGCAGATCTAGTAAATACATACATAATAATAATAGGATTCCAATAGGTACCCAACCCATTACATATATATCATACTTCATTCCCAGTGGGGTAGGCAGAGATCACCTCTCTCTACTTGCTACGATCCTGGCACACCTCTCGCGCTTCCTCCACTTTCATGAGAGTCTTCATGCATGCTCGTCGGTTATGAGTACTCTTTCCGGCCTTTCTTTATGACATCCAACCCAATATCCTTTATAACGCCATCAAATGGACTAATAAAAAGGGTATTCCGTATTCATGGTGTCTGTATTCGCAGTATATTTGTGTACCATATATCCTGCAAAATAATATAATGTTTTGTCTTGAAAGTGGTTGTAGCTAGTGAAATTACTTATCTCTCAAGGAGATGAGCACATCGTGGCGCCAGTTAGCGGGCCACATTGATATGGGTGAGCGTACCCTCAGGTGAATGTTTCTGGCCTCTAGACGCTTTGTTAAATAAGTGAAAATAACTACATGAGAATTATAAAGTCTGTTTAAAAAAATAAATTATCGATAGGCTATGTGATAACTTTTTTAAATGCAATGTATCGCAAAATTTTAATTTTTTTTCTTTGATATAATTATTTAGGGATACATACAATAACTCAGTATAATCTTAGAAGAGAAATGATTTTTTTTTAATTATTTTTTGAGAACTTTCAATTCATTCACGTTTGATCTTTGGTCCCGAAGGTTTAGGTTCTTATTTGTTTCTTCGTGTTATTGCGTCTCTTATAAAGTTTCCAATAGATGGCGTTAGTTATTTGTCAAAATTATTACTTGATATTTATTGAGCTCAAATTTTTATTTACTTAGTAACTTCCTTAAAAATATTTATATTGACTTAAACATATAACACCAATGATTTTAAACTGCGACTCTTCGATTGTTGCGGTTAAGCATTAGTGATAGTTACCAATTTCCATTACATGAACTGCTTGGTCATTTACCTTTCATTTATGCAAAAAATTAAGATAAAATGGAAATTTATTCATTGCTTCTAGTAAATTCTTTGTGGTTTATGTAAACATTCACGACTGTTGTAAATGTTAAAGGAAGGGAAACATAATAACAAAAAATTTAAAAGACGTTTTTGGGCATAATAATTTTTATAAAACATGTACATAAAATGGTGAAGTTATACATTTTGAAGGAACTTATAAGTTCCCTGAGTAACTGCTTTCAGAGAAATAAGACAGCAACTCACACTTGTCTGGCGTGGTGGCTACATGGTCTTGTTTATCTCCTTTTAAGAGAAAGCCATGTTTTAACAGAGAGATCATTATGAGAGTTGATTGTATGTATATAAAAGTAAATAATAGCGACACATATATTAGTCTATTAAAAAAATTGTGCCATGAATCACATAGTCGATGTGACCCTACGGCCATGTGAATTGGGGTCAATTATTGGAGCAAATTACGTTTGAAACTCATAATGCGCGTAGGTAGACCCCAGACGAAATACGCAGCGTAAATCGTTAAGGTCTAGCAGATTAAAAAAATACAACTGATATGAATTACATGTAAATTAAATCAAATCTTTATTATAACATTAAAACGAGCCCAGCAGAATCGTAAAAATCTTAAGATTGTAAATTATATCGAAATAAAAAAAAAAGATAACTTTCAAACAAATAAAACCTTCTTTGATGCTAGGTAGCAAAATCAAGAGACAAGAGAAAAAAAATAGATTACAATATATTATACTGTACCGTTGAGAAGATGTATTACCAGCCTTAAAAAATAGCAGCCTCCTTTAAGCGAAGACGGTGAAAAAATAGTTTTATTGGATGAAAACTCTCTTTTGGGTTAAGCTCGCCTTTGTCGAAACATTAATTAAAAATATATATATATTTATAGACCAAAAAAGTTTAGCTTTTGTTTTAACTAGTTTATTACCAGTCTCTTTATTTTAGCACAATTATTGATGTATATATAATAATTAATGATCATAAATATAATAATACACAGAGAGTGACCAATATAAAGAAAAAAATCTGATCAAAAGGAATACAGTGTTGACAATAGTAAATAATAAAAATAGGAAGAACAGTACAACGTTAATGTTTTATTATATTTCCACGAATACTACATGTTTTAAAAAAAACGGATAATTTCACGTTTATTTAATTACTTTATTCATATCATAGCAGCCATGGTTTCGAGAGAGGGACAGGTGACAGCCCTGACGTCATAGCCATCACTAAGTACCTATAACTTATTATTTATTGTCGGAACTACGCAGTGGTAAAATAAAAATAAACACGATGATATCCTTTAATATTTTTATTAAAAATAGCAGTAATCAAAAGAAACGCAAAAAAAAGATAAATGATCTTATATAGAATGTATAGTTTACGATGATTTCACAGAAAGTAGACTGGGAAGTAGAAATGGCGGTGGTCATCGGGAAAAAGGTTAGCAACATCAAAGCGGCCGACGCTTACGACTACATTTTCGGCTACACCGTCGCCCAGGACATCAGCGCCAGGGACTGGCAGAAAGCGAAGAACGGTGGCCAGTTTCTGCTCGGCAAGGTAAACCACGACTATTTATATTTTTTGTAATATTCTCAGATTCCATTAGAGGTTATCCTTCGCTACACCAGTTCATATCAAACAGAACGACAATTTACTATTTTTTTTATTAGACGAAGCGAGGAGGCGAGTTAGACATTCAGGTGACGGTGATCGATACTCGCGTTGCTATGAGACTTAAGATCTAACCTAGATACAACGTCCTTGAAACAGTAATATTTGCACACTAATATTTGGAAGGAAAATAGGAGCTGTGATATCTAGACGTTTTCCGGCAACAGGGTCCTGCCACCAGTACACTAGCTACTGACATTATACATACATACATATCACTCCTCGTTCCCAATAGGGTAGGCAGAGACCACCTCTCTCCACTTGCCACGATCCTGGCACAACTCTCTTGCTTCCTCCACTTTCATGCGCGTCTTCATGTATGCTCATTGGTTGCGCGTACTCTTGACCTTTCTTTAGGACATCTTACTGACATTATTACGTATTATATCATAAACTTGTTCTAATTAAGTAACAATAAGTTAAAGGATTGTTTTGCGATAAGACAAGACGTCGAGTCACAGTAGTGGATACATTAAGAGGACTGAAAAGTTTAAAATAAAATTATTCTGTGTACTGATATTAAATAATCAGCTCTACAATTTTCCGACTGCTAGAACTAGAGGCATTAGCTCATAAGGAGAGTGTCTAAGCAGTTTATATATCACGCTGGCCAAGTGGGGATCTGTGATTTCTACGGAAGCTTACAGATACTGGGAATCGAACCCGAGCAACTGCGAGACGTATAGGTTTTACGAAAACCTTACAAACTGATTGTATAGTGATCATTACTTCAGTTATGTTTCATCATCAACTCAATGGATGGATATCCACGGTTAGACATAGGTCTCTTAATAATAAGTTATATTAACATTTTTAAGTATTGCCTTTTCCACTATCGACACATCTTCACCTCGTAAATACCCCATTAGTTCAATACGAAAGTGTTTAACCTGTGCGTCCTCTCTACCATTACTTACGGCACAGAGACATGGCACCATGACCATGGGGCTGGTACACCAATTCAAAGTAGCACAGCGGGTGATGAAGAGAGCTATGCATGGCATTTCCCTAAAGCATAAAATCCGGAACTAGGAATTCGACGGAGAACTAAAGTTGTCGATGTAGCTCTCAAAATCTGCAAGCTGAAGTAGCAGTGGACCGGCCATGTCTGTCGTATCAGTGAGGATCAATGAGGGAAGAAACCCTTGGAGGTCGCAGAAGTGTAGGACGCTCTCCCTCCATGGATCGAGGACATCATCAGGGTGGTCGGAAGTGAATAGATGGGAGAAGCTGAGGATCGCATTTTATGGAAGACATTGAGGAAGGCCTATATCCAGCAGTGGATAAACAAAGGCAGATGATGTTTATTTTTTTAACGAGTTGTTTCAAATTGCATTTTTTTATAGAATACATTTTTTTTATTGCATTATCATTGCAATCTTCAGATCCTCGAGATAACATTGCAACGTACAAATAAATAATGATATTTATCTTGACTTGCTTGACAGATGACAGATTTTACATTTTCAGATCAAATGATACCATGACTTATAGCTGATATTTTTTATGCAGCATAGCAACGAGACGAGGATAACGTAATGTACCTGCCAATATCGCATTGCTAGTTAGGATGATAAACACTACGCCGCACAGTCTCTCTGATTCTCTAATATTATATAACGCTTGAAAATCACAAACTCCTAAACTTTTAATATTATGCCACTTTCTATCATCTTATGCTATCACTTATCATTAGGTGAACGTCTAGCTCGTATCGAATTATTTTTTTTAACATCTAATTTACGTCGCCACTTTTGGGGCACAGGCCTACCCTCAATATGAGATCGATGGGGCTATAGTCACCATGCGAGTCTACGACCCTAGGAATGAAAGCCACAAGCTCTAAGGTTGGCTATCATAATTTAATCGAATTAAAAAAAATATCTGTGTATTATAATACAAATGTATGTATCAATGTGATAACAGTCGATGGACACCTTTTGCCCGATCGGACCTTGCATCACCACGCACGACGAGATCGGTGACCCGGAGAACCTCATCATCCAGTGTTCCGTCAACGGGCAAGTGAAGCAGTGCAGTAGAACCTGTCAGCTGATACACAAGATCCCCGACGTCATGGAGAGACTATCATCGTAAGACTATAACTACAATAATTATTCTAATAGCTTGGAACTATTGGAGTTTACTGGTTGTAGGTCTCTCTTGCGGGAGACCGTCTACATACAACCGCAGCGCAAACAGTAGTGTGCAAATATTAATGTCTTCCGGTTTGAATGGCGTAGTGTGTGAAAAGTGGAATTGCTGTAGAAAAAAGACAACATTTTGTTGACAGCCGGAACACAACAATGCTATCAGGTCTGTAGACTTGCAGTATAAGAGTGGTTGGTACCTTTCAAGGTGGGTTCGATATTACTCTACCACCAACAAAACTCAGCAATATGTGGCCCTGGAATCGAATCGAGAACCAAGTTTACAAGTCAGTTTGACGAACTGTTTTTTTTTATTTAACATATTTTTCAGAGTTATGACGCTTTTGCCCGGCGACATTATACTTACGGGAACCCCTGGCGGAGTAGGAATGTACAGAAACCCCCCCGAATTCCTGCAGCCGGGTGACGTACTAACCAGCGAAGTCGAAAAAATCGGCGTCCTCGTAACTAATGTTGAAAAATTTCAATAGACTGTATAAGAAAATGATAAACTTGAAATATTTTTATTAAATGCATTTTTGGGATAATATATACACTATATGTAATAAATATATCTAAATGAAAGACTTATTGTTGAGTATTACCTATTCCTATCGGACAGGTGACGAGACATGATGACGTTTTAGCTGACGGTAAGATATACACCTTTCCACAACAATGTCGCCGGAAATAGGATGACATGCCCTGCACTGCATTGCGCTTATCTCAGTACTCCAGTAATTCACTACTATGCCTTTCAAGCTTATTATGTGGCGGTGTCATAGTGACTGTCTAGATAATCTCGAACAACGCAGGTACTACCAATAATAAATACGGCGCCTAAATTATAAGCACTGCAAAAAAGAGATTTCAAGTTAGCTGAATATTTAATTATATTAAAGTAAAATCATGTCTTCAAATAGTAGTTATTATTGGGAATAATTTAAAACACTGGTAACACTCAGGAAAGTCCCTTTTTATGTTTAATTAAGCGACGAGAAGAGCGGAGCGTTATAAGTCGGCTCATAACGTGGCGCTAGTTAGGATGTTATAAATTGCACCACATTATGGTTGTCGCCTAGAGATATAGATGTCCGAGTCCCGTTACTCCAGTATTTTTACTAGCTATATCGCCTTACAAACCGGAACACAGTAATGTTTGCACACTACTATTTGGAGGCAGAAATAGTAGCTGCGGTGGTACCTACCTAAACGGCCCCTAACAACAGAGGCCTACCACCAGTAAACCAATCTATTAGATTACGTATACGCTAATTGAAACAGTTTTGAAACACTTGATCTAAAATTGGTAACTTACATCTGAATTCGTAAAATTACAGCTGACATTTTTATAACAAGATTTTAATTATGTATTAACAGTACTGTAGGCATACGACGTTTTCAGTAACTGTGGGAGAGAAAAATATTTATTATTTTAAAAAAGAATAATGGAAAAACAAAAAATTATTATTCACCCTTTGCCGTACATCCAAAGTCGCTAAAATGGTGACCCCGACTGAACTAAAATTATGTGGCTCGAGCACTAATCGTCCCACTTTCATCTGACAAGATTATCAAGATTTAAATACGCTATACGACCTAGCTCTGCTCAACAACGAAAATGATGGAAGTCCACACGTCCGCCATCGCAGCGTCTGCCACACATACTCCGCTACCACCGCCATCTCACGTCCAGCATCTCATCAAACTAATACAAAAATTGTGGCTGACAGTAACCGAGCTATGATCAGCACGTCATGGCAATCAGCTGAGTAGTAATTTGCGCCATCATTTCACGTCACGCTCGCATAATGCATCGTTGAGCCGAAACCGCAAGACCTCGTCATACAGCTATTACCACCATCGTTTCGGCATGGATGCGAAAAAATGCACTCCACCGTGCCGTCTAACGCCCGACAGGTCTAAGAAACTAACAGGAACGCTAACTACGACTGAAACTAGTGTTACCGACTCTTCACACCGCCTGTTCGTTACCGACAGGGTAACAAGACACAACTTTTTGGTAGGCACTGGAACCAATGTTTCCGTGCTACCGAAAATAAAAGACTCTCACGAGAAACCGCTACCGTTTCAATTTTACGCCACCAACAACACCGTTATCCCTACTTATGGCGAAAAGACATTAGAACTGGACCTCAGTTTGCGAAGAGCGTTAAAATGGAAGTTCATCATAGCCGACGTATCGCAACCGATCCTAGGAGCAGATTTCCTGAAATTCCATCATCTCATTGTCGACATAAAAAATAGAAGACTTATCAATAGCAAAACGCAACTTACCACGAACGCACAAATCTGTGCCGTTGATATCCCTACCGTCCGCAGCATAGATTTACATGATGCATATCACAACGTTCTTGCCGATTATTCTGGAGCAACTCGACTCACATTTATGGAATTATCGCCAAAGCATAAAGTAAAACACTATATCGAAACTACTGGTCCACCTCTCTACTGCAGACCACGTCCCATCGCATCGCACCGCTACGAATTGGTAAAAAAGGAATTTGCCAACATGATGCACCAAGGCTTATGCAGACCAAGCAAATGCCCTTGGGCATCACCTCTCCACGTTGTACCAAAGAAAAACGAAGATATACGTGTATGTGGCGATTACCGAAGGCTAAACGCTATTACTAAGCCCGACCGGTATCCTATACCGCGCATACGTGATTTCACTTACCAACTCTCCGGAAAGCAGGTATTCTCCACTCTCGATCTCAACCGTGCTTGTTGATAAGCAAAGTAAATTCCAGTCAGCCAACAAGATATCGAGAAAACTGCTATCATCACTCCATTTGGTCTTTACGAGTTCCCACGCATGTGCCTAGGTCTCAAGAACGCTGGTCAAACATTCCAACGATTCATCCACGAGGTACTACGCGAACTCGATTTTGTATTTTCATTCGTTGACCACTTACTCGTTGCATCAGCCAACGAAGAAGAGCACCGAAAACATCTACGCACTGTTTTACAGCGACTTGAAGAATACGGCATCACAATAAATCCTTTCAAGTGTGTTTTCGGCAAGCCAACTGTCAGATTTCTCGGTTATCAACTCTCCGCGAATGGAATACAGCCACCTCAGGAAAAGGTACATGCCATCACCATTTTTCCGAAACCGCAAACTGTAGAAGAACTACGACGTTTTCCCGGAATGATAAATTTCTACCGAGAAAACACAAAAGACGCAGCCACCATTCAAGCACCGCTCAACGCTTTCTTACATAACACCAAAAAGCGTGATAAAACTCCAATTCAATGGACCGCTGAAGCAACGCAAGCGTATGAAGCTTGTAAAGAGAGCATTAAAAACGCCGCTTTACTAGCTCATCCATCCCACCACCCAACACTTCCAATATTTAGTGACGCAAGCGACAAGACTGCCGGTGCCGCACTCAATCAATTCAACAACAACTCCTGGCAACCATTGGCATATTTTTCAAAGAAGTTTACTCACGTTTAGATCAGATACAGCACCTATGACCGAGAACTACTCGCTATCTACATGGCAGTTAAACACTTTCGCAAGATGTTCGAAGGACGCGAAGTAATTATATTCACAGACGACAACCCGTTAACTTTCGCTTATACAAAGTCGAATACAAACAGTGAATCACCTCGACACACTCGGCAGCTACTGTACATCAGTGAGTTCACAACGGACATACGCCACGTCAGCGGATCGCAAAACGCCGCCGCCGATGCATTATCACGTGTCGACGCCATCACTTGTCCATCACCCATCGACTACGATCAGCTTGCACAAGCTCAAGAGCGAGATTGCGACAATATACGAGCACTCACTCAACAGAGCAACTTATCCATCAAGCATGTCGCACTGTGAAATTTCTACTCCATCCTTACGCCCAGAAGAATATCGTCGTACCGCATTCGACTTTGTACATAATATCAGCCACCCTGGAATTAAATCAACAAGAAAATTAATCACGCAGCGTTATTTTTAGCCTCCTATGAATGCCGACATCGGCAAGTGGTCAAAAGAATGCCTACAGTGTCAACGCGCCTAAATCAATCGACACACTACCAGTGAACTATCTCAGTTCGCACCAACCGTTCGCTTCGAATACGTCCACATCAACATCGTTGGTCTGCTACCTACCGCAGCCAGCGGTCACCGATATCTCGTCACTATGATCGACCGAGCGACGAGATGGCCCGAAGCATACCCACTGTGCGATATAACAGCTGAAGATGTCGCGAAAGCAGTAAACGAAGGTTGGATATCTCGTTTCGGTTGTCCCGCAACCATCATCACCGACGTCAATTCGAGAGCCGAGTATTTGCGTCACTCTCACGCTTACTCGGTATCGATAAAAACCGTACATCATCTTACCACGCACAATGTAACGGAATCATCGAGCGCTGGGATTGTACTCTAAAAACCGCTTAAAAGCTCGCCTACAAACCGCCCGAAGCTGGATCGACGAACTACCCACAGTCTTACTCGGAGTACGCGCCGCCGTACAAAGCGACACCGGTGTAAGCGCGGCCGAACTCACCTATGGCTATCACCATCGTGTACGTGCGACACCATCCTAGACTCCACATACGTCGACCAGTTACGCGACACCATACGCAACCTAACGCCGATGCCGAACCAACCAAACAGCAACAAGAAACCAACATTCGTACATCGCGATCTACAAACCGGCGAATCGACGCCGTAAAAAAACCGTTACAACCACCCTACGAAAGACCGTACCGCGTGCTGAAACGAAATGACAAAATAGTTACTCTACAACTACCAAATCGCGAATCCAACATCTCAATCAATCGTCCCAAACCTGCCTATACGATCGCCGAGCAAGACAGCTACTAGCACTCACAACGACCAATCACCGAAGACCTGTAACAAAGAAACCGCGACTCAACCAACAACAAGGAGCAATCTGAAACAGCAAAACCGCTTGAGAGGAATCCTGTAGGCATACGACGTTTTCAGTATCTGTGGGAGATATAAATATATATTATTTTAAAAAAAGAATAATGGAAAAACAACAAATTATTATTCACCCTTTGCCGTACATCCAAAGTCGCTAAAGTACCAATCTATGTCATATATTCATTATAGCTTGGTCCTGGAAAATCTCGGTTTCTTTACCATATTTTTTTTTTGTTTGGAAGCCCAAGCTCATCGAGGTTCGTATTCGCGCCACTACGAAGTAGTACAGTGCATTCCATTACACTCAAGCTGAACTATCGTTGCTTCTTATCTTTAATTTTTCCTTGTAGTTCACATCGAAAACAAATGTTTACGTGAACTCGGAATTTCCTTATTAATTTATGGATAATAACTAAATAATTATGTTTGATAATAAACACTCCAAAGATGGAGAATTTAATTATAGACTACTTATTTTATAAACAATTTTGGTACTATATTTACAATTTTTTTTAATTATCTAAAAAGTAACAAGAATTAAAAATTATAATTTTCAAATTTACAAGAATATTATAAGTCTAATAGAACTAAAATTTACAGATTTTATTGCATTTAAATATTTATTTACCAGAAATCATTCGAAAAGCTATTAAAAAAAACATGCGAATATAAATACAGAAGAGATCGAGTTATACCGCTGGCTTTGGATCCTACTATTATTAAAACTAGATTAAACACCGAGCATACTACTAGAAGACTTCAAGACACGTGCAGCTCATTCTGCGTAGATCGAGCTATAAGCAATAAAAGTGATAGTCATCACGTTGAATACGACGTCAGTTCATCTGCCCCCACTGTCCTCCCATGACCATGAGAACTGTAAAGTACTAGATAATAAATGGATTAAATGAAAGAAATCAATTTTGATATACTAAGAGAATAAAAAAAAAATAACACAAATAAAAACATCATAATCATCAACAATTTGAACTGAAGCTATAATATTGATATGTCAAGATTTAAATTCCGTACTACAAATTGGCTCGAGTAGGTTGTTTAAGGCAGGTCTGGACGTTGATTGGTGAATGGGGCCTGCAATTGAGCCAATCGGCGTCTTCCGTTCGCTAACAGGAAGAAGCCTTTTGCCGCGCGCGACTTGGCTTTTCATAGACTATTAAATTTAATAGGGAGGGGAGTTTTATTGAGTTAAGTGGTCAATACGGGCTATGAGACCAGCATAACTTAACCTCCCGCGCACCGAGGTCCTAAATAAACTGATACGGCGGCGTAACACTTCGCACGTTGAATTAGCTGGTCGGATCCCTTCAAACTGAAATTGTCCTCGCAACGGATATTTGTCGTTATGAATAGATTTCGAGCAATTTTATCGTTGAGACCTATTGATGGCAGTTACTGGATGCAATTTTCTATTCATTGTGCAATAGATCTCAATAATCTTTTCATCTAATACACAATGATCCAATAAAACTCTTTGTATTCAATTGGTGCATCACACATTTGCTAAACAATAATTTACTGAGTGCTTGAGAATAGAACATAGTCATGGATTCAATACTCCGTCAGATGTACATATTCAACTTCTCCCAACGTTAGCGATATTTGTTCTCCTAAGGTATTTGTTATCCTAAAACTATTTGTACTTGTGATGGATTTCTGTTGCCGGAGATAGATCGAACAGACTCCATTGCAGTGAGAATTACCACTGCGCAAACATTAGTGTAAAATGTTACTGTGTTCTATTTAAAAGGACCATGTAACTAGTGTAATTATTTGGGTAACGAGACCAACACATTGTTATAAATAGGCATTTACCATCACAAACAAATCCGAGGAATGATGTGACGTATATAATAAAAATTTTGGGGACGAAAATAGGCGCTGTGATAGTACAGATCCAGACGGTCTCAGCAGTAGAGACCTATCACCTCAAAGGTCGTCGTCTGACTCGATATGAATACAAAATTGAGAGTTAGTTTACATACCTAATACAATCGTAGCGTAATCATAAATAAGTACGACTGTTTATAAATAACTGACCTTTTATCAACAATTTACAATGGGATAAAGTGAATTTCCGAGCACTCATTGTATAAATTGATAGTGTAGTACGATGAATTCGTCTTTTATTTGTGAATACATAGGTACTTAATCATTTTTCGTTTCATATGATTTTAACATATTACAAAAATATATAATGAAATAATATAAAATCTAAATATCGACAGAATAATAGCTCACCTGGTACTGGTACCGGTGAAATGAAGTGTTCTTCCTTTGTACATAAATCACCAACGGCGTTTCCAACTGCACTACTTTAACCTATAACAGAAATGACTAATAAAACATTAGGATTCGTAGTAACAAGTCATCGGTAAATCTATTACTAGAAAATAATTTGAAGTAATCTTCGATATGTAAATTCCATCATCATTACATAGTCAAATGATTAAGATCTTGATAATATACATTGCTTCATTTACTTGATACTTCCGGAAGTTGAGAAACTAAATACTCATTGATAAGCACTTAAGCAGCAGGAGATGTAACGTAAAAAGCACTCCTGCGGCACTAGTACTTAGTAACAAGATTTAGTTTTCTTCTTTCTTCAACTGTTCTTCACCATCTTCTGAATATTTTGAAGCGATGAAACGAGATCGTTCACATGGAGGTAAGTAATATACCTGTTTAAAAAGTTCTGGTTGGGATTATTACACTCCATCATATTTTGCTCATTCTTATAAGACAAATGTGTTAAGTATCGATATCCTGGCTGCTGCAACGTCTTTTAAACTGGAACATAGTAATATATAAATATTACTGTTTACAACGAAGAGGCCAAGGTTTGAAGATATAAATTTACACATGAGTTGGAGAGAACGACGCATTATGTACACAACAACAAATACATATTATGAAGTAATATACATTACTCTATATACTGATTATTTAATAGTATACATGAGAAGAACTAAAACTATTTCGCATATAAATTTGTGATGTTATAAAATGTTTACACGCTTCTTTTGAGCAGCAGTTAATGCCTGTCTTGTATGGAGATGTCTGTTTGGATTAAAAGGCCAAATTATTATTGGAGTGAGTGAGATTTATATAGAATTGTAGTCGCTTGCCACTATCGCTATAATAATAGTATTGATATGACAAAAAATATTAAGAATGCATAATGAGAAGTAGAATATTTTAGGCAAGTACGATTCACCATTATCAGTGTCGATGACATTGTAAAGCTAATGAAATTTAGCTTGACGTTTAATAAACATAAATCTATATGTGTGTGTTTTATTAAAATACAAGGAATTACTAGAATATTTATTTTTGCGATGTATAGAAAACATGTATCACACTTTATGGTAAGCACAATGTACGTTGTCATCTTTAAGAATCAAAAGTAGACTTTCTGTTTACCAACTTTTCCATCTTCAGAAGATGATCACCATCTGTAAATAATAAACAAACTCTGCATTTAATTCTGCAGCGATAATCTAACAATGATATCCTTTCCAGTGATTAAATTATAATACTTCTCTGTACTATTGAAGTTATCTAATAATAGATAAACTCAAAAAATACACATTTTTTTTTTGCTTGCTTGTTCCCGATAATCGCTGAAGTCTGAATCGTTTTGGATAAGACTTGCATTAGTAAAGATCTGAAAATATGGAATAACATATGGTGTTTTAAATAGCAAGAAATATGTCCACCGTCATAAGGTAAAGGACCAATTCTAAGCATGTATAGTAACAGCTTTTAATTGATTTGATAAATACACCATCTTTCTTTTCAAAGGATAACAACGTCCTTTTCTATTAGCATTTTTATAGAAACCAAAATGGATTAGAACACGGCCGTCGTTGTTGTTCCTGCTACCTGTCTAGTATCGTATTAAAATTATTGGTGCCAAAGTAAAACTATAATTATTTCTTACAAATTTTAAACCAATGAGAGTGAGTAAATCCGAAGAACTTTTTCCAAAATTTGTTTATAATGTTATACTTTTACTATTTTACGTGAAATCAATATTTTTTTAAATTATCTCAGCTAATATGGACTTCATATAAACGAGGTTTAAGTTTGTAGATAAATATAATATCCCGTTAAAATCTATCCATCCCTTTGATAATAACCCCATCCCCAGAATAAACAGTGGGACCATAAATTTAAAAATTAGTATTTTGGTATATATGATTTCGATGAGTACTTTGTTATAGACATCTACTGCCTTAGGGAGTCATAGGAATGATGTGGAAAATATATTTATTTTAAGTTCATTATAAGCCTTCGATTTTACTGAACAATGTATGTAATAATTTACGCAGAACTAAACTTATGTAACAGTGTTTTTTTTAACGATTTTACTAAAGAAAATAACTGTAACACACGCATATTGTTACAAAGTTAAAATATTTACTCAAGTGTTTGCTCATCTGTCAGGATTAAAAACAGTATGAGCTCGTCTGGTTTGGTAATTATGTAGCTACGTCCTGGGAACTGTAAGATATTGGAAACATATATTTATAAAAGTACCGTTCTACTGTTATAATACATAAAAAGTATTTGTACTTTCATGAATTTCGTTATCACCTATCTCATTATGTTTTACATTAAATATTAGGTTATCCTAGTATTGTTGTTACTTATGTAAAACAATTATAATAATATAAAATTTATTTTTAGTTTAAATATAATCTATATTGTTTTCATACTTTCTTAACAATTTACGTATTTTTTTTGTGATTTATAATGTCATAGTAATACTTATAACACAATATTGTATGTTCTCAAGTTTTACGACATGACTATTAAAATATTCCATTAAAATTCTATCAAAAGTAATACTTATACTATAGTAAATAAAACGATTGAAATATTCTTTATAGGATGATTGAATGTTGTTAGTTTTAATAACGACTTTAGCAGCTCCTTCGGACTCATACCCTTTTCATCTTGAATTACCTAAACGTACTCCGACGGAGATAATTTCAAACTCTTTCCTTATTAAATATGTATTCGTACAATTACTTTCATATCAGTGAAATAATTATAAACAACTTTTTAAACTAAATGTAAACATTAGCGTAATGTCATAAAATTAGTTGGACTTAACAACATATTTCATGCAGCCCTTCAAAGCGCAGTGTGAGCGTCTTCAGTTTAATTGGTCAATTGCTCGCATCCGCGCCACAGACACACAAACATTCACAACTGGCCGTGTCCGCTTTAAAGGCAATCACTTCGAGCAATTTCTACGAGCCTTAATTCGTTAAACTGCTCCACGAGGCGAGATTTAAATGTCTTTAACGGCTAACATAATTGTAAGATTCATCAGCACCAAACGATAGACGTGCACTGCTGGACATAGGTCTTCACCAAAGATTCCCACATTGATCGGATTTGGGCCATTTCCCATTACACTGGCCCAATACGGTTTGTTGGGAGCCAGAGGCTTGTTTGTCGATTAACAGTGTATACCACGAGCAGGTAAGGTTGGCTTGGAATCCGTGAATTGTTGTGGAGAAACCATTACACTAAATATTACAAAAATTAAATTTCACATACAAATTACTTCATTTAAGTATTTTTATTCTACTTTGTTAAATTTGCGAAACTATATTATTATTTGTTCATTAATAATAAGTTCGTTATGTTTATTGGGTAGCTTATAATTTTCTGTTTTCGTTAGTTGGTATTAGAATTACGTAAACGTTTCAATTGCAACTCATCCGCCAACCCGAACTTGGCCAGCGCAGTGATCCCGTGTCCCCCAGTAGTGAGGACATTAAATGGGCTGTTCATTATTATTAATAACTGTAGTAGTTGTATTAATTATACTCTTTGTTAATGAAAATGCTTTTGTGTAACTGGTTGCTGCAGAGTGAATCAAGAAAATATCTGATACCTCTTTGCATATTTTAGGTCTTCCACTATTTCTTCCCGTGAGAGTTTTGACAACTCCATGAGGAGATGAGTTTACTCCGCCAGGAGTGTATATCTAAAAAGTTCGAAATTACAGCACTGAACTAAACTGTGTTACCGCCTGATACTGGCCAAATCAAAGGAATCATGACTTGTCTAAGAACGACCAGATTGTCAAACTTCAATTTTTGGTAGCATATTTTAGAACTACAGTATTAAATTGTATTAATTTAAATAAATTTGACATTTGCCTTGTTGTTAAATAATAATTTATCATATCTTTAACAGGAACGAATACAAATTTATTTTTTAACTATATATCTTCCTTACTATTGAATGAATTTACAACATATTCAATTTAACGTATGATAACGCATTATTTTGATAGAAAATTTTGTTATAGATATCTTCAATTCTGTTAAAAATATATTTTAAATTTCTATTGTTTAATGCAGTAGAAAATTAGTCTGATAACAGTCAGAAGCAACGTTAAAATCCTACCAATAATTCATTAAAGAGCACTAAAATACGAACGAATGGAGTGTCATGGAGAATAGTCTTTCTAATAGGCTCGAGAACTTTTTCTATTCAAGTAAGTATTAGTGTATATGAAGTTCAATCTTTGTAAAGATCGATCCGCCGTCTCTTCGATACATATAGTTACTACGATCATTTACCAAAGTGACCTATCACCGCTTTAAATATTAATTAATGCAATTAAACACGTGTCATTTCTATAAGAAAGCTAACACAACGTCGCTCCGTGATCTCCCATGTGGTAGCGGGATGAATGACCAGCTAACGTTTTCGGGAGCGGGCGCCGTATGTAAGTAATTTAAGATGTGTCGCTTAGTAAAATGTTAACTTAACAACCAACCGCCGTTTAACTTAAATTTATTTGTCACAAAAATCGCATTAACTTCACTTACAACTACCAGATGTAAAAAATTTTTAAAAATCAATTTGGCGAATTTTTTTGTATTACTGAAAAATACGAAACAATATATTTTACAGTTTAAAACTATAATAGTATCAATTTCACAAGAAGAAGTATTGATAAATAATATGTTTCTGCAAAGTAATAACAAAATTATAGATAGATCGGTAAGTTCGGTAAATTTCGGTATTTTCGTTTGTTATCAGTAAATTACTTTAGTTAATTTACCAAAACCCTTGAAATATTATATTTAAGACTGATTTAAAATAAAACTTCATTTCAAACTTCTATATTACTTTAAATATATGTATGTATTGATAACATTACATTCTCACGACCTTATATAATGAGTTATAATTATATGTTGGTCACTGTTAGGATACATTTAAAATTATTACACATTTATTAAATGAGCTTGTACTGATAAAAGTATTCATGAATATATCAACATTTTAATATATATACTATTACAATGTATATATGAATACTAACGATCGCATTCGAGTTTGTAGTAACCAAGTCTGGGTAGATATAAAAATATATATTATTTACTGGATGATAACAGGTATTGTAATAATGATGAGTATTTATTATAAGTATAATGCTATATATAATCTTGAGTAAAAACTTTTTTACAGTAAAATTGGTGTAAAATCGATGATCAAGACGTTCTGAATAATAAAAAATGGATAAATCTATATTTATACAAACATTGATGTTACACGAACGATTTTTGAAAATTAATTAGGAAGAGAAGTTTTTTTACGTACTTTTAGTATGTTCTATATAACAGTGGACATCTCTAGACGAAGACCTTATTTTATGTTATTTTGTTTTCTAATAATGACTTTTAGTTTGACATTGTTTTGTATCAATAGAAGAGGGAGGAGTATGGCTGTGGTACGGATAAAAACTCCAAAAAAGACTATTGAATACGAAGTTGAGACAATGCCTACATTTGAATAGGTTTAATAATAACAGGACTGTTTACTCCGGCAACAAGTTCATCACACTGTCGCGTTAGTGCTATCTGTGGCTCTTTATAATGCTCATCTTTAACTTTTGCCCTTCATTATCTGCGGTCGGGTTGCCACCCCGCTTTATCTTGTTAACGCTCTGTAAACAGTGCACCATTTCTTCAAAGTTGTTCATCCAATTGTCCATTGATCATTCAAATCACATTTACACTATTTTAATTTAAATTCATCACCTCCATGATCATGAATAACTTTACAGCAGTGAGATACAACTATATATTATTGCAGACGAAATCGTCAGCTTCAATGTTATATATACTCTCTCGACCTTTTAGTTACTGAATTTATAATATTTCTAACGTTTGGCAATACTCGTATTAATCAAGATATATTTCTATTAAAATATTAAGTTTAAGAATATTTTAGTTTTTTTTTAAAATATTAATATTATTGTTATAAATAATAAGACAGCATATATACACTACTGTTTTAAGTTTCGTAGTTAAGATGTAAATAAAATATAAATCATTTCATTCAATGAACACGTTATAATAGTTATTAATGTAGATGGCAAAGTTTTAATATACCATGTAATTCTCTCAAGCTTTCACTCCATTAAAAAAAGGTTGTCTAAAGTTAACAAAAATATTTTTATAACCAAATACTAAATACCGACAAAATTTAAAAAAAAAAACGAATGTACCTACTAGCGGCTTCATTACGGAATTTAAAACACTTAGCGAGGACTTTATTAATGATTCACAATATGATGTGTCTGCTATCGCTCTAAATAGTGGCATAACGTCATACAGACCAGCGATTGGTGGCAATGGGCTTGAATGGATCTAGACACTTCATCCTAATTTAATATTTCCTTGTTCATAGAATATTTTAACTATAAAAATATGAATCACAACTTAAATTATTTATATACGAATTCATTATTCATTTGAAGAGAATAACTGTTAGTTTTTTATAATATTAGTTTTAACTGTTTCTCTGATCTGTATGTAATGTTTGGTGAAACAACTCTTAGGTATCTTCTGCTATACTTAATATGAGTTTGTACATGTATTGAATGTTTGTGCTGAAGTAAAAGAAAAAAAAAGATATTCTAGCGTGTCATTAGAGTATCCATGCAAACTTACTAGTCAAAAAATATGTTCGTTCTCTCAATCGTATCCAAATGGAACTGGCACTGGTCTTAATTAAACGGCACATGAGTTTTGAACGCGGCGTCAGGAGTTTGTGCTGTGAATGCAACATGGCGACGAGCGGACGTCACCCGCTGCCGGCGTGCGGGTGATGACTACTCCTTAACTAAGTTTGATTAGCTTTAAATAGTGGTGCCCACATTATCTACTTATTCCATTGAACGAGCTTTGTGGTGTGGGACTATCTTTAGATATAGTTTGTGCTGAACTTACAATAGGCTTTATATTTCAATGGTGCCCTTTAACACGTTTTATGATAAAATTTATAACCTATGTTTGCTATTTCTATTCATATCTTGGTATTGAATTGATGATTTCGTAGCGCAGTGGCTAATCTCTTACCTATTAACACTCAAGTCCCTAGTTCGTTTTCGGGACCCCATGTGCAGTTTGCTTGGAATTATTAATTACCACATTCAGATTGTCTGTCTGCTATCATAAACAGCATCCTTGTGTTACGCTTATCAAAATATGAAAGTCAAAGTGTTTCCGACGAGCACACTTCAACATCTACGTCTTCATTGTCACTTAACACCATAAGAAATTGAGGTCAACTGTTAGCCCATTGTAGATTAAATAAAAGGAAGATAATTCGATACAGGGCATAAACTTACGTTTGAGATAAATTTTTTTTGTTAGAATTATTAAAACATTTTTAGGTAAGGTAAAATAATTTTAGCAAAAATATTTTTGCATGGACACATTATTATTTTAAAAATGAATATTGCATTTACAAAAGGACAAAAAAAAAAACTAAATGTCCATAGAGGACCTACAAAAAAGAAGCATGAATATATTATATATAATAATGATACCTAATGAAAGATTATAAATTACTATTAAGGCTAATATATTAATATTACAGAAAGCATTATTAAAAAAGTTTTAATGTTTCAAAATTTAACTTATTCTGTTATTATTTAAATTTACAAATTTACAAAAAAATATTAAATGTTAAAAAGGAATAATGTTTTACATTGTTATAAAATGTCATAATCTTCCCGCGCTAAATAACGGTTTTTTTTTTAATTCGATGCTTGCGCTTTACATTGATCATTTCAGCCACTTGTAATTTCCGAGCGTACCGCCCAGATACCATCGTCTCTCTGTATGAATGAGGTGTTCGGTTCCAAGACTGAATTAACAAATTAGACTCAATTATATCAGGGGCCGTCATCGGTATTAACATGCCATACCTACTACCATGTCCCGTTATAGACATTTATATCGTGTCAAAGGCCATCAACAACCAGGAGTCAAAGAACTGGGGGGTTAATTATTATTGTGAACCTCAAGGGATTTTGGTTTGATGCGAGAACGCTTATTATATAAGTTTGGCAAATATCTCCCTTCCGCTTTTTTGCTCTTTATTCAATGCTTTATAAAAAGTGTTACAGTGATCGGATTTAGTTCAAACATGCGCCGTTTTGTTCGATAATCTGTTTCCATCTAGACGGCAACTTCATAATACCTCCCACGTAGAAGCCCCCCTCCTTATTTGCGAAGAACTCGGACAGCCACTTTTCACAAGCCTCTTTTGAGTTCAACTTTACACCACCAAGGGCGTTCACCATGGACAGGAACAGGTGGTAATCACTTGGCGCTATGTCCGGGCTATATGGTGGATGCGATAAAACCTCCCATCCGAGCTCCCGTAGCTTCTAACGAGTCATCAACGAAGTGTGTGGTCTAGCGTTGTCCTGGTGAAACACTACACCCTTCCTGTTGGCCAATTCTGGACGCTTCTGGTCGATCGCCTGCTTCAAGCGGTCCAGTTGTTCGCAGTAGATGGTAGAATTAAACGTCTGGCCATATGGGAGCAGCTCATAGTGGATGATTCCCTTCCAATCCCACCAAACACACAGCAAAACCTTCCTGGCCGTCAATCCCGGCTTGGCCACTGTTTGGGACGATTCACCGGCCTTCGACCACGACCGTTTTCGCTTGATATTGTCGTATGTGATCCATTTTTGGTCGCCAGTCACCATCCGCTTCAAGAATGGGTCGAGTTCGTTCCGTTTCAGCAGCATATCGCAGGCGTTGATTCGGTCCAGAAGGTTTTTTTGCGTCAAATCATGCGGCACCCAAACATCAAGCTTTTTTTTGTATCCAGCCTTCTGCGGATGGTTTAAAATGGTTTGGTGACTAACTCCCATCTCCTGGGCGATGTCACGAGATGCCACATGCCGGTCTAACTCGATATAGTCCATGATTTGATCGGTATTTGTCGTCACAGGTCTTCCGCCGGCTGGCTTATCCATGGTGTCGTTTTCACCGGCTCTGAATCGTCGAAACCATTCCTCCGCGGTTCAAAGTGATAGAGTACCATCCCCCAAAACACCATTAATCTCACGGAACGTTTCTCTAGCGGATTTGCCTTTAACGAAGGAAAACTTTAAAATAGCGCGAATTTCGGCTCTAGTGAACTCGCATGTTTACACGTCTATAACTGTTGAACGCAATATCCAAACTAATTATGCATAGCGTCGTTTTGTAGGTTATGTCAAGACCTTTCAAATTATGTATAGTATTGCCAGATACGAGCTCTGTAGCGCTTTGTACATAGCCGCGAAATTCAAAAGACAAAAAGGCGGAAGGGAGATATTTGCCAAACTATTATTTTTGCATAATTATTTTAATTCCGATAATATGGAAATGTTATAAATTATAAAAATTGTCTTTCTAGTTTATTACTGGGACATTTTCAAAGTTTTTTTGGCTCGCCGTTAAAGAGACTTGCTCTTAGTATTGTCTACGGCATCCACATAAAGTTTTCTTTAGAACAAATTATATGCTGTTAATATTATTGACGACTTTTACGTAATTTAAATTAAGTTTTAAGTGGCTTCTATGTATATTCTTATGTAGTATTTTCTTACCATCTTCCTTTATCATAGATAATAGGTATGTATGTTACGACCGTTAAGATATTATTTTTCAATTATAACGACGTATCGTTGGTATTTCGAACATGCCAGAAGGAAGATATTTCTTATTTGGATAAACAAAAAAGTATTTTAATTTAAAATTGTGCAAGTATTGCAATGACTTACATATTTCCAGAAACAAAACCAACTTGTGTCTGTATACGTAGCTAGTATTATTTACATGTGATGCCGGTGCCATTTATGATTGATTTTTGATTTATTCAAACGGAACATCCTCGTTGCAGGCTTCCGCTGGATATGTGATGGCATATTCTTCCAGGGAATTATATTCAATTAACTCCGGCGCACTGGTACTTCATTTTTGACGTGGCACTGGACAAATTTTGTCGTAATTGTTTTTTATTGTTTAATAGCAAAATTTTTTGTCTACTCATAGAACTGTTTCTCATTTATGTATTTTATTGGTGAAAGGTCGTCATTGCTGGACGTACGTGCATATTTCTGTTGCCAAACATTACGACGTTACGGTCCTAAATGTTGTTATAGTTAATGAATCTATCAAGGTTTGAGACTTATAATCTATATCTGAAAGCGATGAGCACAAATATGGTGTAGTGTATGTCATCCTAACTCGCGCCACGATGCTTCGGGCAGGAGAATTATCTTAATCGTGTAAGATTACTAATCTCTGAATCTTTTCGATTGATCATCATAAAGTATAGTTTAGGTATTTTTTTACCTAAATAATATTTTTTTGGAACATTACTTAGGCGAATTGTACTAAAACATTGCGACAACGTAAATCCACATATCTATGGACAGTGCCTACCATTTTTTTAGTTTTTTTTTTTTTGGCCGAATTTTGGCTTTCTTTATGACATTCATTATTCATTGTATTCAAGGCTCACCGAGCTAGATTATTATTGTTGTTATAATAAAGCTAGTTAATCGAAATTCGTCTTTCCTTTTTCTTATTGTAACCCATTCTTGCGAATGTTAAAATTATCAGAACGAACTGCATAGCGCTACGTCGATGGAGATACTTAGTTGCGTAGCGGGTTCGATTCCCATTCGAGTCTAAACATTGATGTTATCTCACTACGGACTTCCCATGGCCGTGATATTACATCGTCCCTCTCGTTTTGTTGCGAATAAGTTACATAGGAAGTTGGGAACGACCGTAATGAGTATTTGCGCATTTAGTAAAAACTGTTTATAATAGGATATAACCAGTATACTACAATATTCGAAATAGTGAATTAGGCGTGGTTGAATATGTAGTGTCAAAGGTAGAGAGAGGATGCTTAGATGGTTCGGCCATGTTGAAAGAATGAATGAAAGAAGGTTAACGAAAGAGGTACACAAGGTAAGAATGATTTGAAAAATCGGTGCAGATCCACTCTTGATCTAGGCGGACATATTCCTATCAAATTGAGGATGTCCTAAAGAAAGGCTGGGTCGAGAGTACTCGCAACCGACGAGCATGCATGAAGACGCTCATGAAAGTGGAGGAAGCGAGAGAGGTGTGCCAGGATCGTAGCAAGTGGAGAGGGTTGTCTCTGCCTACCCCACTGGGAACGAGGCGTGATATATATGTATGTATGTATATGTGAATTAGAGAGACTACAGCTCATCATCATCATAATTAGGTGCCTTCTTCAAACCGAAATTCAGCGGTTATATTGAGAAAACTATTCCGGTCTACAGTTACTCAATTTCACTTATGATTAAAGATATCGAATAAAATCTGAATTTATGGTACATTAGGGTTTGTATGAAAGATATAAAAATTCCACACGCAGAGAGAGGTATTATGTATATACGTATATCTACTTAAATTATTTCCTGAAATAAAATCAAGGGAAATGGTATAAAGTTCATACATATTGATCTTTGATATAAATTATATTTTATTATGCACTTCTAAATGAAAAAAAAATCTTAAATAATATAACAAAAGCAGTAGGATAATCTACACCGCTATACATTCGCCGACAGTGAGTGTGACTTGATTTAACCCCATTAGGGTCTGCGCACACTAAGTGATTACTTCCTTATTGGTGCCCGCCCGCCGCCTTTGTGATTTGATGCAATCATAGTGACAAATATACAAAGTGCTGGTGTAGGGAGAACGTTCGAGATGTGAGAAACAAAAACTGTAAAGCTCACATAACAATCTGCGAACTACAGCGGTCGTAGCTTGTAGCTAAATGAAAAAAATATTTATATCACAACTTTGTACTAAGTCGCTCGCAAGCTTTGTCTTGTTTAAGCTAAGCTCTGGTCTGCGAGAATGTTCAGACCTTAGAGTTCTTCCTTATCCCTCTTGATAGATTAATGAATCTTTCTTCATCTGCTAAGGTCTCATTTATTGCATTTTCAATATTATTATCAATTTGATAGCTAGCTACCACACCCATATCTTAATCTATGGCATTGTTGTACTTCGTATTACAATATATGACAGCTAGATTCATTATCATTTATCACCATGTTAAAGACCAAATTTAGCGTATTTTTTATTACAGTTACACGAAATGTAATAATGGGTATGAAAAATATAATATATAACTCCAAGGATGTTCCAAGACAGTCATCATAAATGGTTAGAATATACACTTTGATGATTTTCAATCGTTATTTCAAGCAAGCTTCTATCGGCTATACTAATAAACAGCCGGTCGAAACGTACTTAAAATAACGACTAAATACAAGCTCTTCTAAATATTCGCGTCATTTTTATCGTACATATAAAGTAGATCGAGTCAGGCTTCTTGCAGAAATAAACCAAACAAAATCTACTTATATTTACGACAAAATTATTTCTTCTCTCTTGCTTCTTCTTCATGTAAGACTCGTCGCAAACGTTTGAAGTCAATGCAAGCAGAAATTGTACGGCTTTTAATGCAATGATAAAGCGTTACAAATTCTACTTATATCAACAACAAATCTCTTCACCAACATCCGTAACAGCCACAAAATATCTCTGAAGGTTTAACAGATGTTTACATATGCTTTTGATCGACTCGTCGTTCAAGCAAAAAAAAATTTTCTCCATGCACTGAGCGAGCTGGATGTTCATTTGATGGTAAGTAAATTGCTATCACCTGGAGTTGGGCGGTCAAAGTGCTGAGCTAGATGCTAAGTCTAGTTACCTACCGCGTCTTTCGAACTGGAACTCAGTAATGCACCTACAGTATTTACTGTTTAATGATTGAAATTAGCGCTGTAAATAAAAACTGTAATTTAACACATAGAGTCGGGAGAGATGTACAAGTTGAGGGAGTTTCAATGAAATTGTAGCTTTTGTTTTAATATACCATCAAGCAGGAAAAATCCGACTAAACGTAACACTAGCCGGACAAATCCTACTTAACGGAATATACAAAAAATTTTCGAAACCGTTCTCCGTTTTCTTCATCACGATGACTTAATGTTTGACAATGTTAACAACAATTGTCATTAACGCCGCTCCTTCCTGTTCTCATTCCATCGTAAAAACAAGCAGAGAATATACGACATTATTAGTAAAGCAAAATGCCGTATAATATCTACTTAAATTCACGACAAAATTAATCTTCTCAATATATAATTTTCGATGATGTGAAATAGAAAAAAGCGATCGAAAGTTTTCGATGCAAATTCAAGTAGAAATCGAAGGACTTCGATATATGGATACAAAGTCTGACGATGTCTACTTAGAATCGCATCAAAAATTACTCCTATCCTTTATATCCTACATACAAAAACAGAATAAATTACTTAATACAGTATTAACATAATTAAACAAAAACTTTATAAGGCACAGATAATACTAATAATATACACACATACATATACACATATATACAAAAATACTTTTACCTGATATAGACGTTATAAGAAAAATTTTTGGATAAATATACCCAACTTGTGTTTAAATTATTATCAAATATATAAGTTAAAGTAGCAATAGCTTTAACTTAAAAAATCATTGATATTAATTAA
The DNA here is from genome assembly GCA_033220335.2 of Troides aeacus. NCBI lineage: Eukaryota > Metazoa > Arthropoda > Insecta > Lepidoptera > Papilionidae > Troides > Troides aeacus. The sequence goes on along the minus strand of CM067294.1, from coordinate 5,432,503 downwards.
AAAACCTCTGTCTTATCTGCAAGGTACTCGTCACTATCTGCAGATTATATCCCACACAGGTCCTCTCCAGATCTTGTTCCTCTTAAAATATCCTTTTAAATAATTTCACCGTTCTTCACAGTTATCTCACAACGATGTCCAAATGTAAACTGATGCTTATTGTAATAATGTTTACCTTTTTATAGTAAAACAAATACAATTAAATGAACTCCGTAATGACTAGGGGTTGTTTACAAAGAAGAAACGGTAATTACGTCTGTTTGTTTTCGTAAAATCTTATCTATATAACTAATTAGGAATAGTGTCCTTTGTTTATGAAACGGGGGAATTAAATTTTAAAAATGGTTACTTAATAATAAATGAAAGCGTTAATAAGCTTTTTAATTACAGCATATAGTACAGTTATTTATATTTTAGGTCATGAAGTCAAGCTAGATCTCTTTGAAAAAGAAATAAAGTAACTCCTGCGCAAAATATAACATTTAAGTATTAGTTTGAAGACGTAGTATTTCACGTTTGTAAAGGTAAAAGATTATTTTTATGGAATAAGGATATATTTTTATTTTACCACATAATATAAACAGAAAATTAAAAAAAAAAACACGTATTATTGTGGTACTATAACAGGAAATATTTATATTTGATACTGGTGATAGGTCTCTTTTGCCGGAGACCGTCTAGGTAGGTAGTATGCAAACAGTATTGTGTTCCGGTCTGAAGGGTGCTGTAGCTATAGAAATTACTTAGGTAATGGACAACATTTTATGTCTCAAAGCGAGAGTGCAACGTGGTGTAGTGTACATCATCCTAACTAACATCATATCGTTATGGGCAGGCGTATCGCTTACCATCAAATGAACGACCCCTTCGTTTTGTCGTTTCATATGCAAAAAAAAAAAAAAATATTTCATAAAATCATAACGTTTGTATTTCTCATTAAAAATTAAAGAAATACTTAATTAGTATATCATTATTAGACGATTTTAATAAAAAAAAAGTATATAGTATTTTTTATCTGACTTTGTTTTAGGTAGTCATAAAAACCGGTTTAGAAACGGGTTTCACTGACACATGGCTGCTGTTCAAAAGCGTATTTTGGTTTACTTTAAAGTAATAATAATTAAACATTTATTGATTATTTACTTCACATTGATATGACTGGGGTGTAAGGGTTCTCACTTAACAACGCACAGGATCCAAACCAACCTCACCTGCTCGTGATGCACCCTGCTAATCAACAAAGGAAGATCTAGCTCCCACCCATTAGGCTAGCATAGTGGAAAATTGCCTAATCTCACCATACGAATCTCTACCAGATCGAAATTGGAATCTTTGTGTGACCGTCTACCAGCAGATTATTTTTTTATGTTATTTTACCCTTAACTTTACCTTCCTGGCGCAGCGTTTAACCACTGGTTTTGTACCACAAGTCTTTAGCGTGATTTCGAGTTTACTGACTTACTTTTTTTAATTCAATTAAGCAAACAGACGAACAGGAAGTTCGCCAGGTGATAAGTGATACGCCAGCCCATCACAACGTGGCGCTAGTTAGGATGATATATACTGCACCAGATTTCGCTCGTCGCATCGATGTTTAGTCTAGATGCCACAGTAATAACACTAGCTAGAGTACCCTTAAGACCGGGAAGCAGGGATGTATGAATATTACCGCTCGGCAGTAATAGGCGTTGCGAGAGCTACCACCAGTGAGTATTATGAAGATTTAGTGGTGGTAAGATCGTAATAAACCAGCCTGACTGAGTACTATTCTCGTATTGTAGATCGGCCGCCATAACAGCATTTCTGTGTTCCGTGTGTAAACCAGTGGTGTGCACTTCATACAGGCAAATAAGCACTGCATGCCCTGGTAGTGTTGGCAGGCCCCCCACCTGGTGGTATGACGATTTGGTGAAGGTTGCGGAAAGCAGCTGGATGCGGGCAGCTGGATGCGGGCAGCGCAGGATCGACCGATAAGGAGATCTTTAGGGAAGGCCTATATCTGGACGTCTGTTGGCTAATAATGATGAGGATGATGACACCGTGGCTCTCTAAACCTATATAAATAATAATCTCTCAATTTACTTGAAAGGTTCACAATAACGCTTTGACTATTGCTATTTTCTTTTACTTCTCTTCTTTCTTCTTTATTTTTTACTTTCTTTACTAATGGTAACTCTCAGTCGGCGGAAACCATCTTGGTAAATACTACCACAGTACCTATTGCAGCCCACGAACAGTGGTGAGGAAACGTTACTGCGTTCAGGTTTAAAGAGCGCAGTAGCTAGTGGGCTAAAGATACTATACATCTTATATCTTAGGACGACGAATACAATGTGGTGCAGTATCATCCTAATTACCGCCACATTATTATGTGCAAGCATATTATTTACCATCGGACGAAAGTCTACCACATCTCGTCGCTTCGTATAACAAAAGAAATTGGTACTAAATTGACTATATTGCCCACACGGTAAGGTTTTTTTAAATATAAATAAGCATAGAGATTTGCTGGGGCCACAAGCGCAAGGACGTGCTTTGTAGAATATATTACCAGAGACCTATTTCCAGCAATGGACGCCCATCGGTTGAATAGGTGAAATGATGACAGAGATTTGCATACCCTACTCAAAATCTTTGTGCACGTTCTTGCTTTAAACATATGGAAGCGGCAAGCCAGCAGGATGCATATTTGATAAAATCATGTGAAACCTAAGTCAAACATTAGCCTATTTTAGTTAATAATAAAGTCTACCGCTTCAATCATACACGATATTCAATATCATCAGACGTCCACTGCGGTACATAGGCTTATTAAATCACATCAAACAAAAAAAAAGAGACTTCACTAAATGTTATAGGGAAACACTTTAAGTCTGATAGTCGGATCGAGTTAATAAGTAGAGTTATATTACAGCTTGCTGCTATTATTACTACTAAACTAATTAATTTGGCATGTACACATTTATTGTTAATATGAAAATATCATATCTGTTGAATTTATATAATATTAAATGATAGAAAAAAAAAAACTTTTTTTTTTTAATAATTTTTTTATTAATCAAATTCCCGCCAACACATTTTACAGCCTGAGTCTCCTTGTATTTCGCAAATTATTATATATAAGCTTATCATATAAGTATTTTAATGAAATTTATATAATAAAATGATTTTATTTTAGATATAGTAAGTTTTTGATCTAACACGTTCAGTGCTTTGAGACCTAAAGGATCTCCGACAAGTCTTTCAGCTGGTGCGGCGCCAAAAGTCGTATTCTCTACTTCTATGCGAAAAACCGTAATTTCTCTATGTCTATATATCTGTCAAAGACAAATATACATACTTCCTGCTTACAGTTGGATTTAATAACTAATGTAAATTGGGGATCGTTTAGGTACTAAACGCACTGCGATTAAAGACCGTGACATGTTATAGGTCTCCAAAGCACTGGCGCTGGTAAGTCTTCTGAAAATAATGGCCCAGCAACGAACATGTTAAGAAAACAGAGAATATGTATAAAAATATTTTACATTCTTGAAATTTACAAGTGAAATAATTAATCTTTTCTTAGTATACATGTATCTGATGTCTTGATTAGAAAATATCGCGTTGTCGTCGATAAGTTTCAAAATGTCGAAACTTCCTTCTTCTAAGACGCCGTCTCCGTCGACCATGGTCAAGTGAGTTCATTTTGTGATCGTCAAAACGAGCAAACTGTTCCACCACTGCCCGTTACTGACGGTCACAAACCAACTTCGCTTAACAATACAGAATCCTTTGCTCGAACAGCAGCTTCAAATCCTGAAAAGCTGCGAAGGTGTTGTAAGGAAGAACTTCTATGTATTTCAATGAAACTAGGAACAAGTTGTTCACATTTTCTCTTTGCATGTATCGGTTCAAAGATGGTAAGAGCAACGGATAAAAAGATGTTAAAAAGTTGTTAATATCTTTCTATGTGATATTTTATATATTTTTTTTTTTATATAGTCACGCCTTTTTCCCAGTAGGGGTAGGCAGAGGTGAATAAACACCCACATTTCGCCAGATGTGGTCAGATTAGGTCCAGTGTAACAGGGGGCGAGCCTGTTGCCACTTTGTTGGGACCACCACACACACACACACAAAGATGATATCAGTGTGCGGGTTTCCTCACGATGTTTTCCTTCACCGTTTTTGTATCTCGCTATTGTAACTAAAGTTCACAAATGTACATAACTTAAATATTAAGTCATTGGTACATGCCGAGGTTTGAACCCGCGACCTTCAGAATGAAAGCCGCACGCTCTAACCATTAGGCCAGCGAGCCTATTATTTTTTATAACATATTATTTTATATAACACATAAGCAAACATAAAAACATTTGGAATTATGTAGCAGTCAGTCAGTGAATTTGAAAATTCTGTTATAAACATAATTATTTAACCTTTAAACGTTTTATAAAGAAACAACTCATACAAATAATATTTTTTATACATATAGATTAATACTTGACTACGATTCCACCTAACAGTAGACGGAGATGTAGTCTTTAGTGATAAAGCTAACTACGAACGTCTGATGGTAGAATATTGATTGAGACCAGATTGATTTCAAACCCATTACTTTTAGTTATCTCTCGGAGTATTCTAAAATAGTTTATAAAATTGTTATTATATTCAATTTCGTAAGCTTAAATAAATGCAACAGATGACAGTACAAGGTAAATGTACATACATTGACTAAATTAGGAGTATTTCATCAAACACTCATTCACCATATATATTTCTTTCTAAAAAATCTTCATGGCTCTTTTTTTGATTTTAAACAGTTTCAACCCAATTGTGGAAAAGTATATTATTATTGAGAAGATTATTTGAAAGATAGTATAAGATATATTTGTGAGTTTTTTATTACATAATCGATCACAAATCAAAAGAAACAGAGTTTTTCTTGAATCTTCTCTTAAGAAAACGCATTATGAACTGATTTTAATATAAATAGTTCAGTATGAAGGTCTTCAAGGTTTAAATTTGCTTATTTATATTATTTTATTTTAATGCACAGTTATATTATATTATTACATAGAAACGTAGAAACATAAATTTAACAAAACAACTATTCGATACATAATTACAGTAAACATCATTACCAATGATCATTAGTGAAGATAAATATTGTCGTAAATTATAACAATTGTTAGTTATGAAAATTAATTGTTTATTTTAGATGATTAAGTAATGTTTGTTAACGTTGCTCATGGATTAGTATTTTTTATATAATATAGCAATGAGATGATTGAACACTTCTATCATACCCCTCTACAAAAATGTAATGCTAACAAGGATGTCCACAGTCTTTCAATCATAAAATGTAAAAACACTGTACGTCAGTCAATCCGGTGACCAATGCAGTTTTCTCAGGGGAACAGTATAGTTGGCACACTGCTAAAAGTATGCAAATAACTGCTAAGTTATTTACGTAGACTGTATGTATGGAACTTGAAACTTAACAACAAAAAAAATAATTTCATATTTGGGATTCCTACCGCTGAACACATGAGGTTTTTCTTTATAATATTATATCCGAGAAATTTGAAATTCTTTCATGTACTAAATGAAACATTCATTAAGTTATTTGCTAAACACAACCTAGATGATAGGTTTCGGTTATACTTAAGTTAGTTAAACTTAGTATTAACGCCGCTGTAGCTAGTATATTTACTGGGGGTAATGAGAGTCGACATCTTACATCTCAAGCGACGAGCGCAATGTGGTACAGTATATATCATCCTCAACAGCACCACTTTGCTATGGGCAAGTGTATTACTTACCACCAGTTGAACGTTCCGCTCGTCTCATTGCTTATTTAAACAAAAAAAAATACTTATCTGTTTAAACGGTTGCCTTCGCTTTACTTACCTCAGAAGCCAAAAATATATTCCATCGTTGTTGGGTAGATGTTTTTAAAGTATTGCTGTTTTGACAAAAAACCAGTATCTAATAAATATATTTATAGGGAAAAAAACCTGCTTCCTACCATAGCGAATGCTGTTATCACAAAATTATTTGTCTTTTATCGAATATCTATTATATTTACTACTACTATTGTTGGTGGTTGGTCTCTCTCACCGGAGATCCTATAGGTAGGTACCACCGCAGCGCCTATTTCTGCCACCAAAAAGTAGTGTGTAAACATTACTGTGTATCGGTTAGAAGAGCGCTATAGGTAGTGAAATTACTGGAGTAACGAAACTTAATATCTTAAATCTCAAGGTAAAGAGCACAATGTGGTATTGTGTATATCATTCTGACTAGCGCCACGTTGTTATGGGCGGGTGTGTCGTTTACCATCAGATGAACTTCTCGGTCTTTTCGTCGCTTTTGTAGATTAAAAATAAATTTTTATTATCACTTTTCAGCATCGGTCTAAAAAACCATCATCATCATCAGCTGATAGACGTCCATTGCTGGGCATAGCTCCAACCCTCAAACATTCCCATATCGATTGAGTATGGATTCTTATAGTGGATTTGGGCCATTTCCCACCACGCTGGCTCAATTCGGGTTGGTGGGAGCCAGAGCTTCGTTTGTTGAGTAGCACGGTGCACTACGAGCAAGTGAGATTGGCTTGCTCGTGAGTTGTTGTGCAGGAATCCTTACACCCCTAAAAAAACAATAAAGCATTTTAAAGGAATTTAACATTTAAGAATTTAAATAAAAAAATGTCTAAAACTACATTCTGTAAGTCAGCCAGATGTAAATTATATGAAATACTCCAAAACTTGAATATACAAAAAAAGTAATAATATTAACAAATGTCAAATACACTACGTATGGCGTGAAGTTGCGATAGCTCAGTTTGTAAGGCGGTCGTACTAGCCATACGTTTTAGAAGGCACGGGTTCGATTCCAACTGAGCTTGGGTTTCTGGCAAAAGAAAACTTAATAACTTAGTAATTGTTTTTATATTATTATATATGTATATATTAACAATTGAGTTGGATCTCAAGAATCAATTGCAGAAAAGAGATGGACGATTTAATATTTCAACAAGATTTACTCATGTTATATGATGTAGTTTTATAGTCACTATTTAAAGTAGGCTATTGTTGAGAGGATGTGATGGCACAAAATACACTGTCCAGTAGAATCAACTAGTGACAGATCCAGCTCTAAGGTTTGACGCTTCTTCATCGCGTCAGTCCGCTGAATGTTTCCACATTTATCTTTTTTTATATTCAACGAAGCAATGAGACATGCGAAAGGTTCACCTCATGGTTAGTGATACACCTCATAATAACGTGGCACTAATTAGGATGATACTGTAACACATTATGCTTGCCGCACTTATACGAGATGTTAAGTCTCGTTATTCCAGTAATTTTACTAGGTACAAACCTCTTCAAATTGGGCCATTGTCATGTTTGCACATTACTGTGTAGCAGCAGTAATAGGAGCTGCGGTCGTACTAATATTAAATGAAGACTTATTTGTCGCAGGCGTTAGGGTGGAATCTGAACGACCTCAGATAACTTTGAGGAGGACAATGTCAGAACGTATTCTGGAACCATCTCGAGATTTGATTGTGAAGAATCTAGTAAATCCTTTTTTTTAATTCTACAAAGCGATCAGGATATTCAACTGATAGAAAGTTACACGCCTACAAGGATGATACACATTACACCACATTGTGATAGATGGATAGATAGATAATAGGTTTAAGCGCACGTTGTCTTGAAACAAAATTTTAAGTCTCCTTACCCTGAGTAATTTTGTTAGCCAGTGTCCTTTGAAATGGAAGACAGTAACGTTGTAAACGTTACGCACTACTGTACGGCGGTAAAAATAGTCGCTGCGGTAACCTTCCTGCCTAAACGGTTGTTTAGATTGCCTACCCAAGCTAGATAAAATCCAATGATTTATTTGAAATCAACAAAAAAATAAATATGCAGAGATTTTATTATCTTACAATTGTGAGTTTAAATGTCAAGTGCTGATCAAAGATTCAGAGCGATCGTGAAGGTCATCAAACAAATTAGTTAAGGAAATCAAACATAACTTATAACTATACTGCTGTTACTAGATGAACTTACAACTAGAGAAAAAGTCAGTATAAAACCTGGATTAGCATTAAGTAGAGACTTCGTCAACAATGCCAAGATGTTGGAGCTCATGAAGATGGGGCTACTGAATTATACAGTAGTCGATATATAAAGTAAGTTGTAAAATAATTATGTGTAATAACAATTCTTACCACATATCAATTCGAGTTGAACACTTAACACTTAATGATTTCAAATAATCGTGATGACTAAGTCGATAGATCTGACACAGGAGGTGATTGAAGCTGGACTGAGTTGGGTAGGGACTGTGGTTCGGCAATGTAGGTCTTGTGAATACAGCCTTTAAGTACAGGGAGTGACTCTAACTGTTTATTAATTTTAATCTCTACATTATATGAAAATTTTTGGTAAAGTAATTACTTCACATTCTAAAACAAAAACGAAATAAAAATCAGTGCAAAAACAACAAATTAAAAAGTAGACATCAGGTAGGCACCCAGGACAACTAATATACTACAACAAATAACTACAATATAAGAAGTATAAAAAGATTGTAGGGTTTGGGAAAACCAAGTCTTCATCAAAACTACATAATATGACTCCAAAATTTAACCTAAACACTCTCATCTTAGTATCACTTAACCACTCTGCTTCATATATAGATGCATTTTTATAATGGCTTGTTTACTTTTGTCCAGCACACGGGTATTTTACAGATCTTCCAATGTTTTAAAGTTTTATGAGCAGAAAATATTTCTTTTGTCAGTCTTATTATAAAGCTTTCGTGGACTATGTCTTGATTGTTAAAATAATGATGAAATACTCACAGAAATGATTAATAATTGATTTTCATTCTTCTTATTTTATATAGTTAAGTGCAGCCCTGCGCTCGTGTGGTTTCGTGTGTGTTCAAGTGTCTTCTATATTTGTTCTAATTCCTACGTAAGTGTAACCAGTATATCGACATTACTTTTCTTCAATTCCATCCAATTTACAAAATTTTATTCCATAACCTACATTGTTTCAATCGCTCCTGTAACTTCCACAGCTAACATGCTGATGCGCAAGGAACTTTGAAAAATAGAAAATTTTTAAAAGTTAATATGAAGGAAATTCTGGATATTACATTTAAATCCATCACATAATCATTTCAGCTTATCGATGACCTCTGCACAACATAAGCTATCACGAATGAATATAATTATTTGTATTGTTGTCAAACAGGTTGCAAAATTTAGAATACTACTTGGACGAATCGGAATCTAGTTAAAGTTCATATCTAGGAATACCTAAAAGCATAAAATACTATAAATGTTACTTGCGTGTGCTATTTGTACCAATATATGAACAAACTCTGGTAAATTACAAACATAGAAACTGAGTCACAGACAGGCAAACAAGACTTGTAAAACATTGTAATATACTAAATTATGTTAGCTATTCTACTAAATACAACTGTTTTACTTTGGACGAACGTTCCCTCATTTTCTTCTACAAATAAAATATGTTTTTATGTGTATCTATGAATGTTCCGAACAATCAACTTGCTGCAATAAATTACAGTATAGGACGCAAAAGTACAGGAGCTCTCTCTCCTGATGGACCGACGACATCATAAGGGCGGTCAGAAGTTGGCAGATGCAAGAAGCTGAGGATCGCTTGCATTAAGTGAAAGACATTGGGGAAGGCCTAAATCGAGCATAAACCAGTCTAAATCCAGAATAAACAAAAGTGATAAATAAATAACAAAGATATACTTAAACATTGCGAATAGCTGTCATTTCATACTAGCGGCAAATACATTATTCGAATTTGGAGAAGTTAATTGATCATTGTAGCAATTCTTATTTAAATATTTAACCATTATACTGTCAATTGTTACTCTGTCAACGTGATCATCGTCATTATCAGCCGATAAACGTCCACTGGAGGACATAATCCTCCCTCAAAGGTCTCCATGTTTGTAGGGTTTTTCCACCACACCTGTCAAGGTTGGTAGGAGTCAGAGCTGGCCCTCCCTGTCAATGTATAATAACTTTATTTCTGAAATTGAAAACTGAGAAAATTTGTTAAATGATGTCTTATTACTTTATACACTATAGTATCAGATAAGGAAATGTGACGGGTGGATAGTTAATTGTTTTTTCATAAAAAAGTTATACGAATCTCTAATCTAAGATTGTTTATGTTTTCAATTTTTATTTGTATACCTGATCAGAAATTTGCAAATGATGGGCAGACAGCCAGTTCAAATCGTAGGTAAAAAGTTAAATCGACTTGGCCAGCCAGGGAGATACAAGACCTAAACTCTTTTTTTGGATGAGAAGGCTGCTAGCCTCAGAAGTGAGAACTTTAAAAGAACTATTTATGTTTGTACGGGTATATATCTATATTTTACAATTGCGTGATATATATGTGTAAAATAGTACAGTATTATTATGCATTAATATTTTTAATTCAACGGAACATCGAGACCACCAAGTTAGTCATCGTACGATAGGCACATACATTTGTCCCTCAACAGTGACATATTAACTAAAATGTTTACACAATACTATATTGTGCTCGTCTAATGAAAACGTCTCATTATTTCTATCAGCTTCTAATAATTTCGTTAGCTACAGCATCGTTCAAACGGTAATATAGTAATGTTTGCATTGTATTGCTTGGAATTAGGCCGTGGTTCCCAGATCCGCGAACCCAGTAACTAAGAAGCTGTGCAAGTCGATTAACGACTATTATACGCTATACATCATATGAGAATAAAGTGTTGCTTGGAAGCAAAAACATGCTGTGCGTTATCGATCGTAGATGTTTCCAACATCTTCTCCAGTGTATTTTCATGAGTTTAGAAGCACCGTTTCGTCGATCATCGTAGGATAACCAATCAATTGTATTCATTAATATACGAAATGTAATTATGGTTATTCGATATGCAGGGGCCAAATAATCAATTATATATACATGCAGAAGCCTAAATTACAATTGTTCAAATAGATTCGTTCGTTTGCACAGAGTCCGACCTCATTTTTAGACATTGTTGAAGTTTATTTCGTTGCGTTCGTTTCGTAAAAAGAAATTTTCCAAAGTAAATATATGCTGTCATTTAGAAAAACATTGTTATGTTTTTTTTAATTCAATTATAATTTTTACGGACCCTAATTAACTTCTACAGATTATGGTAGAATAGTTCGATTGTGAAACTACCCCATGAACTATATAAAACACACAGAGATTTCACTCTTTTTACTTTTAATACAAATATTTAAAATATCGAATGGCGTGCTTTATATCGTCTTACAATATTAAATATTGCACACATAAACGATTTGATTAAACATATGTACCAAATATACCAATATGCTATTTCTGTCGCAAAGTGGGACACACATCTAGCATTACGTGGTCACCACGCGTCTCACACCGCAGCCACGTATCACTATCTAATTCGATTGTATTCTTATTGTGTTATCTTACAAGTTTGTTACACATAAATTAAGATTTTCCTTTCTTTTAGTCTTCATTATCATTTTTAATTTAAATCTTTCCTGTAATTGTAAACTGACAAACCGACAAAAATGCATCGCTATTGATATTCACAATTTTAGTATCTTTATGAAATTAAAAAAATTATTCGACTGTTATTTAAGTTCTTGGTAAAGTTGTAACTAAAAAGTTTTGTAATAATCTACTGTAATAATTTACTAATTAAGGCTGTAAAGGATCTCGCACAATAACTCCCTGCGAATTAACAAATGACGCCCTGGCTTCCGCCAACCTGCATTGAGCCAGAATCGTAGGAAATTGCCTAAATCCTCCTATATGAATCGCTACAAACGAAGGTCGCGGGAAGCCGCTGGATGCGAGCAGCGTAATACCGATCAATGTGGAGATCTTTGTGAGAGGCTTATTTCCAGCGTCTATTGCAATGATTCTCAACCACTGTGCCGAAATTCTAAAAGTGTGCCTCCAAATTTTAGATGAATAATAATGTTAATATTATTAAATAAAATTATACATTTTATTTTTTAATTATTTGATTATTTGTTTGGCAACGCGTTCCTTCTTAGTGCCGGATGCCGGATTATAGTAAAGCGACGAGCATAGCGGTGGGGGCAAGAGAGAACACAAATAATATTTAAGCTTATTTTTTTCTTTGTGTGCCGCCATTTCTGAAATTGTTAAAAGTGTGCCACAACAAAAATAAGGTTGAGAATCACTGGTCTATTGGCTGATGATCATGATGATAAAAGTTTACTACGAACCATAAATATAAATAATATTAATTATAAATTCTTGATTTGTACTAAATAATCTTAGTGTTTTTAACGAAATTTCAAAGTCTTTTCTACTTCAGAATAATGTAAATATCAAATTGGTACGTAAATTATTGCGAGCAATACATTACAAAAACTGAGTTCAAATCAATCTTTTAAATGTCTCATGTATAAATTATTACTAAAAATTATAAGATTTTTATCAATATATTATACTTTAGAATCTAGAATCACCTATAATAAAAAATTTACAATCATTTTTTTTATATTTTATGTTATAACAAAGATACTGATTAAAAATATGTCAACTGACTATTTCTTAAGCCTGTTTTTTCGGCTTGGAACTTCGTTAACACCTTTTTTAATATTAAACAATACTTTGTGTTATTAATAGTAAAAACAATCAATATAATATTATTCTTAACTTAATTTTATCGATTACAATTTATACTGTCAGTTTCTCGGTCTTTAGAAAACATCAATTTCGTATAATTATACAAATATCTAGTATTAACATTGTTGCATTTTTAGAAATCATTTGCAAATTATTTTTCTTCTTCAAAAAAAATTTTTTTTCAGCATCTTTATATCTTTTGTATACTGCATTTATTTTGTATATGCATCAGTGACAGATGTCTGTCAACGTCAAATTAAGCAACCACCAATATTCCTGATCAGTTGATCAGGAATATTGACGGTTGTTTAACGTGTTAAAATAGTTTTTAGGGGTAATAAATGACTTTATAAAAATGTATATTTATGAGTTACCGTTTGCAGTGAATAAGGAATTATGCAGATTACTCGACAATGACGACCAATGGAAGGAATTAGCTGGAGTTCATATGAAATATTCTCCTTTTGATGTTAGCGTAAGTGCTATAAGACTTTTATATATTATAGTATAAGGACGTAACATTTCGGATGTTTGGATTTTCCCCGCTTAAGAGTCCGTAGGAAATTCCAATGGGTATTTCCGAAATTCTTCGATTTTCTGTTCACATAAATGTATAAAGTTTAGTTGTATTTTGATTGATATGTATATCAGATTGATTCATATACATAACAAACAAGATACATGAACATATTTGATTTTTAATAAAAAAGGGCTATGTTTACTTACGAAAAAGATTGTGCATATCAAAAATATTTAGTTTTTTATTTACAATGCATATATTGAAAATTTAAATTATTGCTTTTGAAGCCAATTTCATAATTTCGGGAAGAATCCTTGCGAATCTATTTAAAAGAAATATGTTAATAATTAAAAATTTAGCTTTACATGTTGCTTATTCTTAGGAAATAGAGCAAGTGGCAAAGCGGCAAGCTTCATCACCAACAACTCAACTATTTATACGTTGGGGACAACTAAATCACAAAGTTGAAGAGCTCTTTATCTTGCTGTATCGCATGAAGCATGTACCAGCATTGAGATGTTTAGTGCCAATTGTTGATAGCAGATTTCACAAACTGTTGAGTAAATATGACAGCAGTGAAGGGAATAAATCAAGAGGTGCTGGCAATGGTAAGCTAAAAAAATTATTTTTTTAAAATATTATAGTTAAGCAGCATAAATAGACTGTTTCATAACCTTATTGTTATAACTTCTATTAATATCTACACACTTTGTTTACAATTAAATTTTATCATCACTAATTCTGTATGACAAAGTAGGTAACTGCTTGTCTTTATTACAATGAAGTTTTTTCCAGATTTGAGTGCTTTTCTAACTAAAATTGTAGTATCAGTATTATTACATGAGCATTAACTTTTACTATATATTGACTAATATGTACAAAGTTACTATGAAAGAGAAAGGGAAATTTTAGTTGATGTTTTGATACATAAGTTTTGTTTGTATTTTTGCCCAATCACATTCAGCATAATATTTATAACTAACAAAAATTGTACTACTTGTACAAAAAAGGCTATATTAGTAGTTGAATGATAATAATGACTGTAAATAAAACATGTTGAATCTCAAGCAGTGTGTTGGTCAGAATGTTGTTTTGACAAGTGCCGAGATGAGTAAATATTCACCTGATGCTATGTGCCTGATATACATGCCCACTCATAACAACATGGTGTGAATTAGTATGATATATACTGCACCATATTATACTGGACATAAAATGTTGAGTCTTGTTACCCCAGTAATTAAACTAGCTGACTGCACTGAGCAGCACTGACTTTACTGTTTTTTTTTGTCTTGGGACATCATGGAAAAGATACCCTACTTTTGGGGAAAGTCAAGGTTATATGGAATTTCTTCCCATTAAATCCTTCGGTGGTCTCTTTTAGGTCTTCAGGGTTCTATAAATCACACCAACAGTTTACCATGATTAGAATTGTAAAAATTTCTTTTGCGCTAGCTCTTTACCTTGAGGTCCTTTATTAAGTGGTAGGGGCTAACACCTTTAAAGCTCGTCAACTCGTAGATTTTTCTTTTATACATTAGACGAAGAGAGGAGTTATTCATTTAATGGTTAGTGATACTTTTGCACTTGACACATGAGATGTTGAGCTAGCCCAGTAATTATTGATGCATAGGTTCTAGGGTAGCTTACAACTCCATTCAAACGGAACACAATAATATATAGGATATGAGAATGTTTGCACAATACTGTTAGGCGGCAGAAATAGGCGTTGCGATGGTACCCACCTTAACAGTCTCCTCAGGGGACCTACCACCATTTTAGAATTAAAAAAAGTGTATATATGTTTTTCCAGATATATATATGTTCCTCGCCCACCACAGTAGCCGTAATGTAGAACTAGATTTGAAATTTGTCGGAAATATTCATGAGCTGCTACATATACCATATATTTGAAAGTTTACGACTAAGTTTCGGAGAACTCGTGATGAGTCAATGAAAGTTTCCTCATTGAGTAGCTCCATTTATATATACACATTATTTTTCATATAAAACAGTTGCATTGATTACTAAGGTCGCCCATTTTTGATATGCCAACATAACAGGAAAATGCGAATTAAATTTGTTATACGTAATATTAACATATGTCATATCTTTTATTATTATTATTAACATCGTATGGCTCCAAGATGGGGCAAAGGGCATCGACATTTACATATTATGTATGACAAATTTAATTCATATTTCCTTTTCATCATTATCTTAATATCAATGCAATAAATACTTGAAAAAAATAACAGCATCTTTAATTTCTCCACTATTGGAATGCGAAACTTTCTCTCGCAAGGAGAGAGTTAAGGTCAACATTCACCATCTTTCAAAATAATCGATCATAATTAATAAATGTTGTGTGATATCACTGTATATTGTAGTGTTGATGGATGTATGTTGTTACTATTATTAATATAAACCAGTTTTTAAGTTACCATCTACTACATCACCTCATCGAAAGTTGGCTGATAGAGAATTCCAACAGGCATTTAGCACGCCTTCTGTGTACCTCGCAGTGTTTTATAATAAAGAGAAAAAAAATATTAAGTCATTGCATATGAAATTGACGTTTTGTATGGGAGGAATATAAAGTCAATTTTTTTTTAGAAATTATATTCAATTAATCAAAGTATACACCGTTGTTATCTATGCACTTTTGTCATCTCATACGTAGTTCATTGATTCCTTTGCTAAAAAAACTGGGGGCGAAAATCAATAAACTCTATGAAGGCGGCTTGGACTGCCGCATCGGAGTTGAATTTTTTTCCTTGTAAGAAGTTATCCAAATTTCGGAAAAAATGGTAATCTGTTGGGGCAAGGTCCGGGGCGTACGGCGGATGTCCCAGACATTCCAATTGTAGCTTATCTAACTTGGTGGTTGTTTTTTGTGTAGTGTGTGGTTTTGCGTTGTCGTGAAGCAGCAGTAGCCTAGAGCGATTGACCAATCTGGGTTGTTTAGCAGCTAGTTCTTCCTTCATGGTTTTCAGTTGCTGACAATAGATATCTGCCGTAATCGTTTCGCCAGATTTTAGAAAAATGTAGTGAAAGACACCAAAGCTAATCCACCAAACACTCACAAGCCATCTTTTCTGAGTCAATTTTTGTTTAGAGAAGGATTTAGCTGGGTCTCCAGGGTGCAGCCATTGCGACGAGCGTTTCCGGATATCGTACAGTATCCACTTTTCATGACAAATAATGTTTCGATTTAAAATCCCTTCATTATTGTGTCGGTTAAGCAAAGTAACAGCAGTCGACGCGTGTTTGCAAGTTCGATTCTTTTCAAGTTTTTTTACTTTCTCGATTTGCTTCAAGTGGATTAATACAATTTTGTCACTTACCCTGAAGCCTGCAGCTTAGAAGAGCTTTGTGATGGATCCGCTTCCAGAATAGCCTTCAATTCTTTTTCCACTTCGGTCTCCGGCCGTCTACGGGGTTGGAGCTGAAGGTCGAAATTTCCAGAACGATAACGTTGACACCAAAACGTACCGTGCTTTTTTTTGCGACACCAGCGCCGTACACATCGTTAATCGTTCGAGCTGTTTCTGCAGCACTGGTGCCACGGTAGAACTCGTACTCGTAAATATACCGATATTTCATGTTTTACTTTGGGCGGTAATAAGAGACGCCAAAGAAAAAAATAACGAGGAAAAAACAAATGATTGTTTTCAAAACTCAAGTGTATCAGCTAAATGAATTTATTAATTTGAATTTGGAATTCTTAACCAAAGAAACGATTTTGAAGATTAACGAAAGAAATATACAAGGTAAGAATGATTGGAAAAATCGGTGCAGGTCGACCTAGGCGGACATATTCCGATCAAATCGGAGATGTCCTAAAGAAAGGCCGGGTCAAAAGCACACGCAACCGGCGAGCGTGCATGAAGACGCTTATGAAAGTGGAGGAAGCGAGAGAGGTGTGCCAGAATCGTAGCAGGTGGAGAGAGGTGGTCTCTGCCTACCCCACTGGGAACGAGGCGTGATATATATGTATGTATGTGGTATGGTATTCTTAACCAAAGAGGAGATATTTCAGATCAAAGTCAGTACGACAAAACGCTAATTTCATATGTAAGGATTTAATATATTGTTGATTCTAATATGATCTAATAAATATCACAATTTTTTTTTCAAAATGTGGAGTATTATCATCATCATCATCATTTCAATCGATGGACGTCTACTACTAGACATAGGTCTTTTATGTATTCCACAGAAGACGGTTGTGCGCTGTTTGAATCCAGTGGCATACTCTATTATTATACTTTTAACAAATTGTATCTACGTTTTTCACTATATGAATTTCAAAATTTTAAGCCGACTTTTACTGATTACTGTCACGGAAGCTGTGGGTGTATATCACGCTCGACATCTGTATACTTATGTACAGTTAAAAATAAGCTGACCATATTCAATTCAACATAGTTGCGTATCATTAAACCAGAGAGGATATTATATTATATACTTTTTTTTTTATATTGTCACGCTTTTTTCCCAGTAGGGGTAAGCAGAGGTGAATGAACACCCACATTTCGCCAGATGTGGTCAGATTAGGTCTCATGTAACAGGGGGCGAGCCTATTGCCACTTTATTAGGGCCACCACACACACATACACAAAGATGATTTCAGTGTGCGGGTTTCCTCGCGATGTTTTCCTTCACCGTTTGTATCTCGCTGTTGTAAAGTTCACAAATGTACATAATTTAAATATTAAGTCATCGATACATGCCGAGGTTCGAACCCGCGACCTTCGGAATGAAAGCCGCACGCTCTAACCATTAGGCCAGCGAGCTATATTATATACAATACTCCATTCGTCTTCTAGGATAATCTGGTGCTGTCTTTATATATTTAAACTTATAAAAATGTACTTCTCATTTATTATCTGTAATTTCCAGAGATTGAAAATCAACAGACTACCAGAGCGGATGGCACTAGTTCATCGATACCCATACCTGTGATGTTAATGCAAAAGGTATTTCCTCTTTTCAATTCATAGTAACAGTAGCTGTTCCCCGCACGCCTTGTTGGATGTTATCACGTAATCTAGTTCTAGATAAAACTAGATTTGAAAGTTAGACTCTAATTTTGTCAGAAATATTCATGGCTGACGGGAATCAGCCGACTCGGTCCCTTCACGTTATTAACACCCTCGCAACTCCCTTTGGAGAAAGAATTTTCTAAAATCCATTCATAGCTAACCTATAAGTAGTAGAAGTAATATCTCTACCATACTTTGAGTATGTTTAATAGTTCCAGAAATTTCGTGATAAGTCAATGAATCTCTGAATATTTCTTATATAAATATACGCCTTTCATCATCATGATAGTCGTCCACTGCTGGACATAGGCCTTCCCCAAAGATTCCCACGTTTGTAGAGATTTATATGGAGGGATTTATGGTTTGTTGATTAGCTGGATGCACCACGATGAGGTGAGGTGGGCTTGGGTTCCTTGAGTCGTGCGGGCGCCGTGTATACATTATAATTCGCAATCGTTATGATGTGAAAAGCGTTGAATCTGGTTAAAGTATTACATAAATAATTATTGGCAAGTTTTTGAATTTATAAAAGTAACACTGAACTTTTAACAACAATAATAAACCCACCGTCATCAGCACAATATCCGCCAGGTTCACTGAGATATTAATATCAATTTCTAGGGTATACACAACATGCCCAGCGTTGAGACCAACGGCGCCTCATCTAACAACGAATCCAGTGCAGGCACGAGTACTGTAAGTATTTACATGCTTATATCATCATCATTATCATCAATCCTTTTAGTCGCAGTCTAGGATAAGCAGGGCTACCTTAGGCCTTTAGTCTAAGACTGCATGGGGATATGCTGTTTCAAATCGGGATATATTGGAAGTTAGATATAATTCGTTGCTCAGAGGTTCAATCCGGACATACCCCGTCATCGAGTTCATTGTACATCCTCTATAATTCCTCAAGCGTCATAACAAAGCTGCGGTTGATAAATGACTAATAATGAACATTATTTTAGTAATGTAACACTAATATTAATATTTCTTTGAAATTTATTATAACTTTGAATCAGTCAACTAATTCATGTGTAATGTGTGTAATACTAATTAGTATCATACGTATACATACTGTACAAAATATATTTATTCGATTAGTGTTTATGCTGTTCGTGCTTTTGACGACTTTTACAGCTTCCTCGAACTCAGAGATCGCGAATCCGGATACTGGGAGATAAATTAAATTATAGAATAAATACATACAAATGTATACGCATAATTTTCCCAAACAGGAGGTTCTTAACATGGGGGAGCATAAGATGGGAATAATCATGACAATTAGATAGTAATATAAGTGGAGATGAACGGAGAAGTGAATAGATAAATATATATAATACGCGTTGTTTTATATGTGGCGAGAACTATACGGTTGTTTAAATAAACAACCGTATAGTTATTATTATTAAGTTAACACTTATATATATATAAGTGATATTAAATCATCGCAATATGTGGTTAATCCTCAGGACGTACCATCATCAACTGGTTCGAAACAGAATGACTGGGACGATGAACTGATCAAGAAGATATCTGCCATCCCATTGATCCAATACGAGGAGCTGAGGGTCGCTACTGATAACTGGAGTGAGATTAATCTATTAGGAAAGGGTGGATTTGGACAAGTGTACAAAGGTTAGTAAATCAATTCTACAATAGCTGTCCTACGAACCGACCTTTTTTTTTACAATGAGGAAAGGGATAGTAAAGCTTGTTGGCCGAGAATACTCTGGCACTTAATTGTTGACAGCTAAAACACGGGTATACGGAGCGTAAAAACCCCATCAAAAACCAGACTTTACAGGTGACCTTCGGAATCGAACCAGATACATGTTTTCCAAGGCAAGTATAGCCACTGCGCATCAAAATCAAAAACATACATCACCAGGAAAGTAAATTAAGCGCTAAATGATAGATTAGGTCTCTATTTTGCCTTGTAGTCTCGGGCTACTAATTATAGGACTAAGGTAAGCTCTGCTTGTTGTAGAAGGCGACCAAAAAGATTTTCCGCTTCGTGGGAATTGAAAGGGGAGGTCATTGTCCACTATCAGAGCCCGGGATGAACGACTAGAGGTGCCATAGTGCAGTAATAGAGTAGTCCTCCTTAGGACATGCTGTAGGCATAGTGCCGGGAGGTACAGTTGCGTTCCGTAGGAGATCCCGGTCTCTCTCGCAATACACTGCGGATGACCACCTAAGGGGTTTTAGTGGGTAAAAATCCCATATAACATTGTCGACCCCCCAAACACACGGTACAAAAAAAATTGTTAGGTCTTTGCTGCCGGAGACCATCTAACTAGATATCTAGTAATGTCTCCTATTTCTGTCTGCAAGTAGTAATGTGTAAATATTACTGTGTGCCGGTTCTAAGGGCGTTGTAACTATGAAATTTCTGGAGTAATGAGACTCTACATCTTATTTCTTAAAGGGACGACCTGAATTTAGTACAAGATACAACATCCTTACTAGCGCCTCATTGGTATGTGGAAGGGTATACCATCTGGTAAACGTTTCGCTTGTTTCCTACAATAAAAAAGAAGATCTGTTCTCTGTCGTGATAGAACCAGACCTGTCTTTTAAAACGGGCGTAGCCCCTGCACCTTGGAAGCGGAAACATATCTTCGTCATCATCAGCCGATAGGCGTCTACTGCTGAACAGGCCTCCCCCAAAGATCTCCACGTCTATCGATCCCGCGTTGCTCGCATCCAGTGGATTCCCGCAATTTTCACTAGATCGTCAGTCCACCTTGTGGGAGGCCTCCCAACACTACGTCCACCGGTACGCGGGCGCCACTCGAGGACCTTACATAACACATGGAGGAAAAGATCGCTGTTTAAATTGTACAGTAGAAAAATATACGCATTTATAAAACAGACAAACTATATTATACTTGCAGGCGTTTGGAAGCTGTCATCCGTTGCCGTCAAGCGTCTGCTGAACAATGACTGTAAGAACAACAAGGAGCTGATCGGGGAGATGTGCCTGAATCAGTACCGCCACGATAACATATTACCACTTTATGGTTACAGTCTCGGTGGTAAGTTATTACTTTCGTTGTGCTATTTTAATGCGATAGACATTTACTGCTGAATGTAGCCCCCATCATACCTTTAGATACTCCGTATAGTCTTTCCTTAAGATTCATAACATGAAACAAATTTTTATATGGTAAGTTTACTATTACTGTATATAATGTATTTTTTTTATCTACAATCAACTAATGTTTGTCCTGAATTTCAAAGACTTAACTGACCATGAAACCTTGGAACCCTTTCATATACATAAGATATGGCAATCGAACCAGGCACTTACAGGCAAGTAACAAGTCACTGTATTTGAGAGGAAGTAAATCTTTCAAAACTCTTTAATACAACGGCCCCTTAGACGTTTCCTGTAAGCTTTCAGCAACTACAAGGAGTCATCGTCATTTGACAATCAATACTTTCTACCTTCAGGTTCTGAAGCTTGTCTTGTGTATCAGTATATGGCTGGTGGTTCGCTAGAGAAGCGGCTGCGGTGCAAGACTGGCCATCCGCCTCTCTCATGGTCACAGCGGTACAAAATAGCGCACGGTGTTGCCAGGTATTCTGCAATAATTGTTATGTTGCTAGGTATTCTAATTCAACTTCGCTCTTTAGACATAGTCTTCTAGAAGATCACAGCTTTTCATATCGTTAGTGACAACATTTAACCATTATATTAACTTACCTGTACCCTTCGTCTGGACTCGAGAATCCTTGTAGGAGTTGAGTATACATCAGTTTTTATTAAATATATTGCGATATTGACCATATGTTTTCTTCATGGTAGCTCTTCGGTGATCTAAAAAGTTTTCATGGCAGTGTTTAATTCCGCTCCCTAATTGTCAATCAGTAATGACAGGAGGGCAGTAGAATTGTGAAGTTTTATGGACTGTAGGATACCGTAGCTTTTAATTACTAGCGAAAGCAGACTGAATTTCCTAAGATGTCGAATACCATAGGAAAGTAATGTATATGATCATTACCAGCGCCACATTGCTATATCATACTATGCTGTAATATATCATGATGTGTCAAATTTTAGAGGACTTCAGTATCTTCACACGATGGCCGGCACCCCATTAATACATGGTGACATAAAGCCGGCCAATATCCTGTTGGACCAGTGTATAATGCCCAAGATAGGCGACTTCGGACTGGCGCGGAAAGGACCGTACGGAGAAGAAAGGACGCATTTGAAGGTATCCAGGTAAGGAGATTTGAAACTAAATTTATAATTTATATGAATACGAATTATTTAAAAAATATATGTGAAATTAGTATAAGGAAAGATAAGAATTTAAAAAAATATTTAAAATAAATAGCCGGCCATGTCTGTCGTGTCAGTGACGGCCGATGGGGGACAATAGTATTGGTGTGGAGGCTACATACTACATAAAGGTCGCGGAAGTGTAGGACGCCCTGCCACCAGATGTACCGATGACATCATCAGGGCGGACAGAAGTAGGATGCGAGAAGCTGAGGATCGCATCTGTTGGTAGACATCAGGGAAAGCCTATATCCAGCAGTGGATAAATAAAATCTGATAATGATGATGATTAAAAGTCGTATATATGTGGTTTCTAAAGTGGTTGTTTAAAAGAGGCAGAGGTTCGATCGGAATTGACTTCCAGTGAAAAATATTATCGTGAGGAAACCGATATGTTTTAAGAACCGTTTATCCAAACTTGGCTTAGAAGTCGGAGAAGGTACCAGCTCATTATTATCATTAACGATATGGAAACATATTGCTTTCAGAGTGCACGGTACAAGGCCCTACTTGCCCGACGAGTACCTGCGCTCGCACTTCCTCTCGCCGGCGGTAGACGTCTTCAGCTACGGAGTGGTGATGTTGGAGCTTGCTACCGCGCTACCAGTCATGGATAGAGCGAGGCGTTTCCTACTCCTGAAGGATTATATACTTTATCTAAAGGAACGCGAAAGGATCGACTTAGGTGAGAACGTGACGAACGTCTACAACCGCAGCTTCTATTTCTTCCGAAACAATAGTGTACAATCATTGTGTTCCGGTTTTAAGGATGTTGCAGCTAGTGATATTACTAGGGTAACAAAAATTAAGATCTTGTATAAAGGAGTTCAATATTGTGCAGTGTATATCATCTTAACAAATGCCGTATTATTTTAGACGGGTTTATGATTAAATAAAAAGTTTAACCCTTTAATAGAACAATATTTTATGAATTTCTTCACTTTTATTTAAACTATTATATTATTATTATTATTCAGACGTCTCGAGTGCTTTACAGGATCTGAAGGACAGGAGAAGATTGAGAATATAATTAATAGAAATTTCTTTGTGGTTATTGACAGAGACGTTAGAGGATCGTCGGCTGCGAGGCACACCGGAATCGAACGCGAGGCTCAGTTGCGAGTTCCTGTTCATCGGGCTGCAGTGCACGCACTACGAGCGGCAGCGTCGCCCAAGCATGATGCGCGTGTACAAGCACCTCGACACGATAGCGTCCCACGACATCCTCGCACTCGAGAACTGAACACTTCAATTCACGATAATGAAGAAGCGATAGTAACGTGATAATACACCTGATGGTAAGTTTTACACCTTAAGGTGCTACTTATGATTTTCTTTATCAACAAGGAATGATGAAGCATCTTGAGTACCCTCTCATATGTTGCCAATCGGAACAGCAATGATGTTACGGCAGCAGACCGAGAATAGGAAGGTAACTCACCGATTGCCAATTTTCATGAAATGTGACATTTTTTCATAAAGAACTTTTATCTACCAGTGCCTTAGAAACCGGATTGTGATATTTTGATAATATTATATTTTCGGATGGAAACAATCGTTCTTACCCATCTTGATTGTCTATTGCAACGGAGACTTAGGACAGTGACTTCCTATCCATTGATTGCCATATTTAAGCATAAGTAATTGACCGCTTGATTATTTCTGTAACTTAGAATTTATTGCATTAAATTTTAGTGTTAGTATTGTTTTACTTAATTATTATAATTATTAGTAGCTCGCTGGCCTAATGGTTAGAGCGTGCGGCTTTCATTCCGAAGGTCGCGGGTTCAAACCTCGGCATGTACCAATGATTTAATATTTAAGTTATGTACATTTGTGAACTTTAGTTACAACAGCGAGATACAAAAACGGTGAAGGAAAACATCGTGAGGAAACCCGCACACTGATATCATCTTTGTGTGTGTGTGTGTGTGGTGGTCCCAATAAAGTGGCAACAGGCTCGCCCCCTGTTACATGGGATCTAATCTGACCACATCTGGCGAAATGTGGGTAGTTTATTCACCTCTGCCTACCCCTACTGGGAAAAAGGCGTGACTATATAAAAAAAAAAAAAAAAAAAAAACTTAATTATTATAGTTAAATAAGATTTAAATCAACTTGTTTATTTACTTACTACTGTGATTGAGGTAATACATCTGGATCCCAGTGTGGTGGATGAAAATACATATAATCTTCATCCACTATACATTATATGGAAATTATGTGATCTATTCTCCATGGTGTCCATAGAGTGATATATATTTTTTTAGTTATTTGTTAAATGTGTTATTGAAAATTATATTAAATTTTATACTATATATGGATATATTATATCATTTTAAGAAAATTTAAAGACTTGCCACATGTGTGAACTTAACACGGTGTAAATTAAATTAAAGAAATAAATTTATTTTTTCATATATGTATTTTAATTTTGAACTGGAAACTTAGAATAGTTTCGTATTTACAATGGGCTGATTAATTACTGCTAAATATTTGCTGTAATTAATCAGCCCATTGTAAATACGAAACTGCTGTAATTAAACTAGCTACAACGCCTTTAAAATCGGATCAGAGTAATGTTTGCATACTGTTCGCCGGCTGCAATAGGCGCTGCGGTGGTACCGACCTAGTAGATCTCCGACAACAGAGACCTTTCATCATTCTTCATCAGCCGATAGACGTTTGCCTATCGGATGGACTGCTTAACACAGACCCCTAAAGACTCCCTACATCGTTCGGTCCTGTGCTGTCGCCTTCAACGGCTTCCCGCGACTTTCAATAGTAGAGGTTCATATGGGAGGATTTGGGCTAATTGCTATCACGCTGGCCCAGATCAGCTTAGCAGGGGTAACAGAACCACTACCAAAGTTGAAGTTGGCCCCAAAATTGATTTAGGGAACCTTATAGTAAACTGCAGGCGCGTAATCCCGTCGCCTTAAAGGTCGACACACCTTGCTAGTAAAGATCTAAAACTTGTAAAGTTTGCGAGTCACAATTAAAACAAATTGATCAAAATATAGTTTTAATGTTATATAACATTTATACAATATACACAGAAATTTTAGAAACTTGTAGTACAACTCACAAAAATCTCATACACAGATCTAAAGCCAATACATTTAATAATTCCCTCGCTGTCACTCGATAACTACACGACCTAAACACCGACAGCTATGCTACATTAATGAATGCCGATCAATTGTATGACACAATCTTTGAACACCGTCACTATATTTATAAATACCCACATATATATATACCCTAACATATTTACGTTTTTATGCCATACAGTGTATATTTTAATTTAAAAAAAAATGTGGATAACATTTAATATTGTAGTTAGATGACGCAAAGCACTCATTACTGCTAGATCCTAATCTACTTCGTCAAAGTTATTTAATTTTCATTAAATATATAAATATAGCAGAACAGTATCAAAACTAACAAAGTACATTTTTCTTCAAAAATAACTTTATCACCACTTAACGGCAATGCTCTTCATTCCTTTAAGAGTATCTGAAGCTACTGTCTTCTTGCAAGTTGTTGCTGTTGTTCCACCATCAGGCCTTGAGATCATCAACAATTCAAAATTGTGTCATATAATTGAATATATTAAAAATTATGCAGCAGCGTTAACTTTTTAAACTTTACTTCCGAGATGTATACATATGAGATTCCATTAATATTAATAGTAAGTTGATGTGATATGACATGATTATCAATATTTATATTTGATTTTCATCGGGAAAATTTAAAATAACATCCCTCTATTTAAAAGTCCGTGTAACAAGAAACATGATCAATTTCAATGAATACATTTGATAGAAATTATTATAATATCCAATTTTTTAACACTCAAAATAATATCTAAACACAATCAGTCAAATCAAAATATATTACCAAACGATAAAAACACATTAATAATTATTTAAATATCAAATTCGATATTTTTTCATCATATAAATACTAGATAATTTAAATACTAACCAATGTTGTTAAATGGCGGGGGGAACCTAATTAGTCCATTTAAACAATTTTGCTTTGATATACAAGCATTATATTTACACTAAAACTCATATGATTATATCTCCAATGTGTAAGGATCATTATATATTTTTAATGGCTTTCCCGCGTAACTGACTATTGAAGTTTATTTAAAACATTGTAAAAGAGATTTACAATATGTTTAAATATTAAACTTTCCCTCAACAAATCGATTTAATTTTTGGTTAAACGTTATATGTAAAATCATAATTACTTTATACTACTTACGTTTAGTCCTTATTTTTGTAGTTTAACATTGATTCCACAACATCAAGACCCGTTTATTAAATTAAAACAGACAGTTAATTATCAATAGATAATAATAAAAATCCAAAGACAAAGAATTAGTTTATCAATTTTTATACTATATAAAATTCGAAAAATTGTTATTTAAATACGTAATATTTTTTTTTTTATTTATTGATTTGTCAGCTTGAATTTATCCATACAGCCTCTTCTCTCTCTGAGGCAGTTCCCTCATGTCCGAGTATCGTGGTCAATGTAAGATGTTGTCGGGAGCGGACGGTCTGCTTCCACCTGTTCCTGTCTAACGCATCTCTTACGATTGTGTAAAATTTAGAGGACGCCGAGTCTTTAATCTGAACGGTCAATCTGGTTGGTGCACGACCGAAACATACATAAAGCCTATTCTTCGGCGGGAATCGGTCGTAACACACAATCAAAAATGACATGTATCCGTGTTGCCATATTTCATTTATAATTTCGCGTAAAAATTATTGAAATATTATTACATATTGATACTTAACCATCTTTATATTTTCTATATCTCTAGATTTCCTTCAAATATTTGCGGAGATTTTAATAGTCATAGCAATTAAATTTTAAAGTAAGAAAATTATTTATCAAATGAATTGTGTAGGGGGATTCAAATCGATTTATGATATTAAATACAATACCGTCAATTCCATCTATAGATACAAAAAAATACACACACATATATATGTAAAAGTGTATATAAATATCATCCCTCTAATACTAATCAGGAAACATTAAAGATAATTGTCTAATGTAATATGTTACAAGTGGAACTTCTCAAACTAGTGATAAAATTTGTAGGATTGAAAGTATCTAAATGAAAAACGATTTTTTTTGTTCACATACTAAAAGGTAAGAAGATAAACAAAAATTGAAGAAACTAAAATAAATAGTAATAGTGCATTTCGCATAAATCGGGAAACTTGTAACAAGGTTGATGTCGTAATCATGTGAAGTAATCGGTTTCCTATAATAAAGTCATAATTCAATCGAAAAATAATATTCTTGTAAACTCTAAGAAAATACATTAATACTGGATGTCTTTATAAATTTCTTTTCCACAAAAACACTAATCATTACAATTTTTATATACTGGCAATAATTGCAGTGTTTTTTCTTTCACTATTCATTCAAACATTTGATAGTAAGGTAAAAGTCCATATTATGGAACACTGTCCTGGTTTATGAAACATTCGATAAAAATCTCTAGAACAAATAATTTTTAACTTATTTGGTACTTATAAAATAATATTTATGATTGTTAATTACTAATATATTGATTAAATTAATTTATTTTCATGAATACTTTAAAATGTAGAGAAAAAAAAATATATTGAATGCCCGCGTCAAGTTGCATGAAAAAAAACTGTTTTTTGGAGTAAAATAGTCACGTGTGTCAATGCAATTATTTCAAGTTTTTGAGAAATATATCAATGATTAAATAATACTTGAAACACGTCAACTAAAAGTTTAGCTTATTATCTTCCTATTGATAATGAGTTTTAGGTAGTTTAATAAAGTATTTACTTTTATTTTAAGTGTTTCATAATAGGTACAAAAATTCTTTAATAGTCCGTATTTATGGAACAGTATATTCCATGTTCCATGTCCCACGTACGTTCATTTTTCAATGTGGTCCATAATTATGAAACAGTGATTCGTGAGAGTATTATTTATTTAATTTCGGGTTAATAATTGTTAATTATTTATAAAAAAAAGCAGTTTATATCAGATAAATGTTACTACAGTGTATATTTCTATAAATTTGTATTAGGTAAGTACTTGAATTTGAAAATTCTATCAAAATTAAAAACTAACCTCTAAAATTTGTAAGTTGGATAATAAATATTGTTTAAGTTAATCAAATCAATAATTTTTTATTTCAGATAAGAATTTAAATTGTGTAAATATGGGAAAAACTACAAAAAAATGCCAAAAAAATAAATCAAGCAAAAAAAATAAAGTTAAATCTGTGAATCTAAGTGTAAATAACAGTTCCAAGGCTCCAAAAACGGCTGTTGTCTTAGTTAATACGTGTAAGAAGGTTTCAAAAAAAAATAAATCTACGCGTATAAATTATTCTCCTGATGATTTAGCTAATGCTTTGAAAGCTGTTGACACTGGTATTTCACTGAGAAAAGCTGCTGCAGTGTACGGAGTTCCCATAGCTACACTCTCTAGAAAAAAAGGGAACCCTGAAATATCCAAACAAAAAACTGGACCAGCAACTGTTTTTTCTGATACCGAAGAACAAAAAATAGTTGACTGGATTCTTTTTAGAGCTCAGCGTGGTTTACCAGTAACTAAAACAGAGCTCTTGGATTCTATTCAACAATATGTGAAAAAGTCAAAAAAAGAAACTCCGTTTATTGATAGTCGGCCGAGCCGACATTGGTATGAGGGCTTTCGAAAACGACACCCTCAAATGTCAATCAGGAAGCCACAACATCTGACTCATAGTAGAGCAGCAGTGACCGGTGATGACCTGAAAGATTGGTTTGATGAACAAGCTAAGTATTTAACTGAAAAAAAATTAATGGAGATTCCTTCTACGAGAATTTTCAACTGTGACGAGACTTATGTAAGTTTATGCCCTCCATCTGAAAAAGTATTGTTAGCTAAAGGATCCCGTTCTGCATATAAGGTGGTTGATTCTGATAAAGAAGGATTTACTGTATTGTTTATGTATAGTGCTAATGGTGATCGTGCACCTCCCATGATCATGTTTCCTTATAAAGAAGAAGTACCAGAGAAAATTGTCAAAAATTGTCCTGAAGGTTGGGGTGTTGGGCTCTCAGATAATGGGTGGATGACCTCAGAGTCATTCTATGAATATATAACAAATATATTTTACCCATGGCTAGTGAAACAAGGAACTCAGTTTCCAATCGTGTTATATTTGGATAATCATTCATCACATATGACTATGCCTCTGGTTACATTTTGTCGTGAAAAGGGTATTGAGTTGATTGGACTTGTTCCCAACTCAACCCATATAATGCAACCACTTGACATTAGTTTTTTTCACCCATTTAAAGAGACATGGAAAAAATCTGTACCAAGATGGAAAAATTCTAAAAATGTTTCCCGAGTAAAAAAAGAAGATTTTCCATTAGTTCTAAAGTTTGCATTGGATGCTATGGCACAAGAAAAAAATGCTGTTATCAGTGGATTCAAAGCTGCAGGCTTGTATCCTTTCAATCCTTCTGCCGTTGACTATGATGTATTTGATAAAAGAAAGAAATCTAAAACAACAGTAACTAAAGAAAATGTACAAGATGAAGTAACAGAAGATAAGGAAAAACATCTATTAACCTTCGAAACCAATTTATCAAAGGATATTCTGGAAGAATTTAATACTGCTTGGTTGAATCAGACATTGCCTAAGGATCTAGAAATTAGAGGCTTGTATAAATACTGGCTTGATGTCAGTGGAAAATCTGGTAAAGAAATTAATAACATCTTATTTTAATCATTGTTTTCGCGGTATACATTAAAATTTTTATAAATAGCTATTTTTTTAATAAATTAATAATTCGTTTTATTTTTGAATATAACTATATTAATAGTTGATAAAAATATTAAACAACATTTAATATTATGGATAAACAAATTAAAGACTAAAAAAAAAATTTTTAATCTTAATGTTTCAATTTATTTTGTGTTCCATAATTTGGGACATACCTTATGAAACACCCGTACATGCTGCTTCATACTGTTCCATAAATACGGTCATAAGTACTCATCTTTTATTTCAATTAATTTATTAATATTTTCAGCTAAAACTCACTTCATAACAATTTTTATCGCTTCAATAGATATCACAGAAACATTTAATTTGAAAAAATTCAATGTTTCAACTCTATTTTCTTTTAAAAAGAATAAAAGATACAATTCCTATTCATAGAGTGTTCCATAATATGGCCTTTTACCTTATTACCGTACGTTATAGATTAATTAGTGAACAGAATAGGAATTTTTATATTGTTTTTTTTTTTTTTTTTTTTTTCATTAACAACCACAACGAAAAGGATCTGGCAATTTTGTATTTAATTTTTTTTTTAAGATGTCAATTTTTTTTTCCACTTATCTAAAAAAACAGTCAGTTGCAAACTTAACTATATAAAAATGGCATTTGCTCCCAGTTTCATTTGAATACAACGACCGGGTTGAGTAGGAAGTTCAAAATGTATTTGGTCGAAACAATGCAATCGTTGACAACTGTACGCAAGAGCTTCGAAAGCTTCGAAACAGTGGGCTTCGGCGAATTGATGCTGCCCCTGGCGTACTTGCATTCGACACATTTTATCTCATAACCTTTGATAGTGAAATCTTTGGATCCGATCGTATACGTATTGGGCTCGTTCAACAAAACGCCTTTGAAACGTATCTTGTCGTCCGCACGCAATAATCGCGTGTAATTTGTGAAGTAATGGTCGAATGTGAGGGTCAAATCCGCGTGACGCTTCAGCAACCCGCCACTTGCCTCCATCGTCAGTTTTATCTCGTGACTGTACCTAAGGATGAAAGTTAAAATTTTACATGCAGTGTATAAACACACAGTTCAGTGCAAAAACTTATAATCAATACCTTAAAATAACACTCACTCATCCAAATTATTGAGATGGCAAATCTTCCCGCTCTGCCTTGCAACAGTCTTGACAAACTCGCAGCCCTCGACCACATCCGGTCGCTGCGTTTTCTGGCAAAACGTCGAATACTCCTCGCCATAATAACACTTGAAATATTCTTGCAGGAAGCCTGGCAGCCATGACGCAAAATCATTCCACTGATTCTTCACACTCCTCAACTTCACATCGCTGATATAGCCCTCCCAATTGACATGGGCGCCATCTAGCACCGAACATTTTATTTGTGTGGCGGCCATGTTGGTTTCCGTCCAAGACGGGGTGTTGCATTGGTTGTAATAGTCCTCCCAATTTATGTGATAGTTATTGTCCTCGTAGTCAGTAATGAACTCATTTTTCAAAAGGTTCTTTATGCTGGATTTATCATCGCCTATCAGTTCAATGAGTCCGGATGGGAAGCCGTCGTCCTGTATGTCGCCGATCAGTTGATTACCGAGATAGAGTAGAGTCGTTAAGCCAATAGCGAGCTGAAAAAACTATTGTATTACCATTGACTAATCTTTAATTTTATAAGATGGAGCGACAAGAGGAGTACGACGTTCATCTGATATCTATAAATAAATAAAGTAAATGTTAAGAGTCATAACCATAATTATAATGATTTCATCAACTACAGTACACTTGAAGCTTAAATAGAATAGTGCTTGCACACTACTACTTAGCGGCAGAAATAGGAGCTGCAATAGTTCCATCCCAGACCGTCCTAACTTACACCTAAAAGAAGTATATTAGACTATCTACTATATAAAAATAAAGAGCCATTTAATATAAATATACGTACTTGGAATGGAGTAACAAATTTCTTGGTCATCTCCGATTTCGCTAAAACGCAAGTAACCAATAAACTAAAGCCGAAACCGACCAAAATAGAAACCGTATAGAACAATCTAGAAAGTGTGATATACTGCAGGAACGCGAATATGGGCAATGTAACCGTAATAACGCCCAACAGTGGAAGAAATAGGAACGAACAGACTAGAGCTAGCGTGCCTCTTATCAGACCATACGTGGTACATCCGTGCGAACAAGTTATGAACATCTGCAGCCAACTTAGAGTGACGCAATGCGGAAGGGTATACCTGAAAAAGCCCTGCCAGTCGCTCCGTCGCGCCATCGACAACAGTATGATGGGTATCAACAAAGATAGGAAGACTCTAGAATTCAAGCAAAATTCAATGCTATTACCGAGGATATATGATGGATAATTTGATATATGCAGATCGAGGAACCTCCAGCCTTGATGAACGACCGTGTCCTTCTCGTAAGGATATTTCGCTAGAACGTTAATACCGAATGAAACGAGAGCTAATATATCCGGATACGGG
This sequence comes from Troides aeacus, assembly GCA_033220335.2. Classification (NCBI taxonomy): domain Eukaryota; kingdom Metazoa; phylum Arthropoda; class Insecta; order Lepidoptera; family Papilionidae; genus Troides; species Troides aeacus. The sequence goes on along the minus strand of CM067294.1, from coordinate 5,399,634 downwards.
TTACCGTTTGTGCCGAACGAGAAGAGAGTTAGGAACATGAGGCAGAAGGACAGCACGCAGAACTCTGAGAAAGGTACCCACTGAGTAGCTATGAACGGGTAGAGGAAAAGGTTCACGAATAAGGCGAGGAAGAACTGAAAGAACGGGTACAAGTTGTTGCGGACGAACAAGTTCTCCGATTGGTCAGGCTGCAGGCTTCCGTCGCTGTACCTGAGGAAAAGACCCGACCACTTCCTGAAGTCGATGAACTGCCGCTTAGCTAGCAGCATTTTAAACGTACATATCACCATGGCAACGAAACTCACGTAATAGCAAACTAATGGCACCAAATGATAAAGACTTTCAGTATTAGAGGATAAATAAGCGATAAGAAGGAGAGACAACTCTATATTGGACAGCCTGAACGAAAACGAACCGAAGTAGTACAACAGTTTCAGGTATAGCACCTGGATAAATACGATGGGATGCAGGAAGGCCTGTTGGAACAAGGGTATGTGGTCTAACACTTTAATGTTAGGGTCGGTGAGGGTTAACTCGTAACTGACTAGAGGTAATTCGCCCTGGCAATAGTCTACGGCGGCTGAAACTAAATTATCGACGGTCAAGTTGCGGATGTCATCGTGGCTCCTCACTTCTTCCGAATAATCTGTAAGGAGGAATAAAAAAAAAAATCAGATTTTAAGTTTTTTTTTTAATGATATACCCAGACGTCATTTACGAGAATTAAAAAAGAATCTTATTTTAATATTGTTTATATGAAATGTTGATAAACCGACAGATTTACAATATGAGAGCGATAACTAAACAGCGGGGTTTGATTGAAGATGTGCCCACCACCAACGAAATTGGTTAGCGTGTGCCTGCAGAATCGACACAGGGTCTTCTTACTAAGCTGCGGACACCAGCTTGCACTGCTCCTAGGAGGCAGTTAAACCTTGGACCTACATTATTCTATTATAATACAGTGACTTACATACAAAAATCTCAAACACAAAGAGATATACACAAAGAGGTTTTATGTTCTACAGATAAATATCAGGAGACAATGCGCTTTTCAAGGTAAGAAAAAAATCACTATTGAGTCGATCCTTGATTCAACCGCAACGTACAGCTCGTATATAAATATATGTATATACCTTTACATATACATATATATATGTACATTTAATCTTTGAAATCATGATTATTCTCTTAACACATGAGTCCCCATTTAAATAGCGCTGTCACTACCACTAACCGTTTAACTACTAACCGAAACGTTCACTTGATGGTAAGTGATACGCCCGACCACAATAACGTGGCGTTAGTTAAGATGATATACACAGGACCACATTATGCTTATCGCATTGAGGAATAGCTAGTTAAATTACTCGAGTAATTTAACTAGCTACAACTCCCATCAATCCAATAAAGGAACACAGTAATGTTCGCATTACAGTTTGGCAGTGGTGGCACTACCCTAGGTGATCTCTGGTTATGGTGACCTATCAGCACTAAACTATTTATGTCTAAAGGGACGACTCTATTAGGTTAATACGCCTTACCACCCGATATCACACCACCACTTTACATCAGGTGGGATTGTGGTCGAACGCTGCCCTTGATATAAAATAAAGGTATCACTCCTCATCAGGTGAACATCGTTATTATCATGATAAATGATTAACTAAAAACAAATTTGCATAGCGCTTTCTACTATCTAAAGTTAGAAGACCTTAAAGTATGTTTTGTGTATCAAATCAAAAACTGTATTTCATAATCATGATCATCATTAGCCGATAGACGTCCACAGTTGAACATAGGCCTCCGCCAAAGACTTCCACAACGACCGGTCCTGTGCTGCCCGCTGTCTTTCCACGACCTACAGTCAGCATGACCTCCGCTACTGCTGAGGACTAGAGGGCCGTCGTTTGTAGGGATTCATGTAGGGGGATTTATGCCATTTTCCACGACGCTAGTACAATGCGGGTTTATGGGAGCTGGAGCAGGTGAGGTTGGCTTGGGTCTCGTGAGTTGTTGTGCAGGACTTAAATTATTGTATATTCATCTTAATAATAAAAGACATATCTACAAAGGCGGCCCTTAATTACACGAGTGTGTGAGTAATAAATATATAAAAAGAATCGACATACCTTCTTCAGTGTGGGTAGTTCTTATAGTACCGTTCATGTGTACCTGATCACCGGCCTCGAGAAGCGACGGTTCCAATGCCTGCTCCCCATCCAAGGCTCGTGCCTCATCTATCACGAATTTTTAATATTTTAAACGGGCATAAAATAATTATAAAAACAGTGACGGTAAGGAAGCACGTGTCCATACCGATGTGTAGCTAGTTAGGATGATATACACTGAACCACATCATGCTCGTCGCACTCAAAATGATAACTCGCGTTACCTCACTTCATTAGCAGTAGCGCCTTTCAAACAGGAACACAGTAATATGTACACTATGGTTTGGCAGCAGGAATAGCCTTTGCGTAGATTTGCACATCGCGCGGTCTCCAGGAACAGTTCTACCACTAGAAAGATTAATCTTGCTACAGAATTGTTTTTGCTACCAAATAATAATGTGCAAATATCCGGATCGAAAGACCATATATATATTTTTTTCGTTGTTTCTAAAGGCGACGGTTTCAATAGATAATATCGAGCTAAAACATTTTATTAAACAGTGGGTGAATTGAATCTCACGCTACATCATCTTGCTTCGCCTCCAATTATCATCTGGTTGTATGGTGCTCGTCTTTTATCATTCAACCAGGGGACGAATGAAAGAAGATGAAGACGAAGAAAGCAATGCATTTGGATCACAAGTCATCCAAACTTTTTACGTCGAATCATGTCTTTGGCAACACTAATAATCATAACATGGCCACGGAGTATAAAGAGACGGGACTCCTGGAAGCCTTTGAACGTATCAAGACCGTTCGCTCGACTTCTGGCCTTCAGTTAAATCTATGTAATCAAATGAAACTTTTCTAGACCTGGGGAGTCTTCATCGGTATTGTCGATTTCTTCGGAATCCTTCTTGAGGGTAGTTGTACATATCTCACGTATACGTCTCTCTAACTGAGCCGTAGTTATGTATTGCTCCCCGTTTGATAGGCTGAAAGAGAAACTTATTTATATTTATTTTATTTATTTAAACTTTTATGAACATATTAGAACACATGATATCTCTCGGGTCCCGAACTAACCACAGCTTGTATCTCAGGACCCTAACTTGTGAAGGTATAGTCCCGCTATGATTATTAAATATTTTTTATATATATCTGGATGATGTTGATTTTTATTTTAAATACTAGTACTGTTTAACAAAATATGAAAATTTTGTAAGTCTCTTAGACAATTCTAAGGTCTCAAGGAAAGATTTGAGAAAATGTAAAAATTTAATTATTCAGATTACACAAATCTTTATCAGCCATTCATTTGATGGTAAATGATAGAAATATAATAGTACATAGATTAAGATTGTGAACACTGCACCACATTATGATATCATTTTCCCAGAAATTTACCAACAATAGTAGAGTTGGCGGGACTTTATATAAGTACAACACGGAGATCTACGAATATGAAACTTCGTCGGACTTTATTGATTATGCCATATATTTCATTGATAAATCGCTTATGACGAAGCTCTCGTGTATGAGTAGTGTGAACACTTTAGTCTTCCGATTTAAAAGGTAGTAGTAAAATCAAGGGCTAAATTAATGTGTTGAGTACTCCACCATATCTCAAGTTGATGGATGCCTAAAGTTAATGTGAAAAGATCGTATACATTAACTTTTACTGGTGATAGATCTCTATTGCTGGAGACTCCAAGAATGAATCCATCAACGAAACGACTAGTACATGTAAAGTCATCATATCTCATGATGAGCTCAAAGTGGTCTCAACTTGATATTAAAGCAGACTTTACTATTTACCACTAGGTGAACGTAATGCTGGTATCGCATCTGCGTTGTATTAAGAATGATGTAGGAAAACTAACCTGGCGAACAGGTCCCGGGCTGCTTTCCTAGCGACTATTTCCTGACGACTCGCCGCAAGGCATGACTTGGCGCGCACTATAGCTGCGCTGTCTTCATCAATGACGCCGCTGCGTATACACCTATGAAAAAAAAATTAAAAATTTATGCTTGGACACCAGTTCAGATCAGAGTAATCAAACCTCCGTACATATAAGATATTTTAAAACCTTTATCGTGGCAATTATATTGAATTGATAAATGACCGAGATGAAAGAGCAATATAGAAAAATCTTGTATATATGTACACATGTTGATAATACTAAAAATAACTCATTTTTTCGTAGCGAAAGACTGTTATGAAAGAGAGCATATATAAAACTACTTTTGTTGAAATTTTTCTCTATTGTTGGACAGGTTATAGAACTTGGCCCAGGTAACTACAACGAAGACATCGATAGACGCATTCGGCTCGGCTGGGCAGCGTTTGGGGAACTCCGCCACATCCTCACCTCGCAAATACCCTAATATACCACCTTACAGCGCACAAATATGGCACCTGATCATCGGGCTGGTCCATCGATTCAAAGTAGCACAGCGAGCGATGGAGAGCTATACTTGGGATTTCTCTAAGAGACAAATTTCGGAATGAAGAAATTCGACGGAGAACTAAAGTTGTCGACGTAGCTCTCAAAATCTGCAAGCTGAAGTGGCCAGTGGACCGGCCATGTCTGTCGTGTCAGAGACTATGGGGAAGGAAAGTCTTGCAGTGGAGCCGCGCACAGGTGTAGGATGCCGTCCGTGGACGGCCACATCGTCAGAGCGGTCGAAAATGGGTGGAAGCTAGAAGCTGAGTATCGCATTTGGTGGAAAACATCGGAGAAGGCCTATATCCAACAGTGGTTAAACAAAGGTTGATAATGGTGATATCGATGTCGGTTTTTTTAAATGCACATCACTTACAGTAGGTGAAATATTTTCTTATATATCGACATTAATGTGATGAAAAAGAATACATAAAATATAACTGTTAAGTTTTTGTAATTAACTTACGCGTCTCTACTGTGAGCGACAAGATTTTTAACCTACCGATTTACACATCCGGAGATATTTATATTTATTGGACGTTACATTTTTTTCTTGCATTTCAAGTCCTCGACAATTTAAATGATACCTTAACAATATGTGATTGTGTGTTGTAGGGGGATACGACACGTATGAAATCGTCACATTTTATTTGTAAACAACTCACATCAACCTGTGTAGTTCACACTGCACTCTATCCCACTTTACTTTCCAATCTTCGTATTCGGGTATATCGTACATAGGCATATTGTCACAGCGAAGTAATGATATAATGAAAGTAACACTATATATATATATATCTAAAAGTATCCGAAGTCGGTGTGCCCGTAACCTTCCCTGCTAAGATCTCATTCATCACTAACGCCGCAATGTACTGGAACGCGAAATCGGCCATGTTTAATGTTTACGTTTAAGCGGAATGACAATAATTAAACAATTAACATTACCTCATGTCATTGGCGGAACTGGTAATACAATTTTCACAGTCTTTAGAAAAATTCTAGACTATAACGGAATTTCCCAAATGAAAAAAAAACACACCAAAAAATGACGTTACGGTTAATTTTTTTTCTGAAGCCCAAATGGCAGAATAATGACGTACGCGAGAACAAACTCCGTGATTCTTAAAGAACTTGTATAGACTAAAACTAGGGTCTTCTAGGTCTTAAGTCGACTTTTTTTCCGAATATTATATAATTATGAAAAAGTATTGTAAGAAATTCAAATGATTGAACTAACAGCACCCCCACAGCACTATGATATTTTTTAAATCTCCGTCAATAGATATGTACAAGGTAAAAAAAATTATAATTAAAACCGGGAAAAAATCGTAAAACCCTGCCATAGGCATACAAGATACAAGAAGGATTCAAGCAGAAAGGTATTATGTAACAGCCTGCGTTTTGGTGAGGTGAGAATTTGTAGTAAGTGACCTGATAGTAATAATAGAAATTTAAAATAATAAAAATCAAAACAATAATAAGAATTTTGGGATAGATATAATCATGATGCACAAATAATATAATGAAAAATACCCAGTAAATGGAATATAGTAATATGCATACACATAAAAATCTTATTTCAAATATGACAACAAAAATGTATAAAATAAAAAATTGTAACAGGAAAAATATTTATATTAACAGATATTAATGAATCTAAAATCAATCTTTTCTATTTTTTAAATTTATAGCTGCAATTGGAAACAATGTAACATATTTTTTTTTTGTACATTTTTATCAAGTTCATTAAAGAGTGTGCCTTACCTTCTTAACATTCTCCTTGCTTCTGGATGGGCTTGCTCAGTTGCACATATTAACCATTCCAATGCTTGTTTGAAGTTTGAAATTTTGTCAGCTTCAAGTTCTGCCGAGGAAAAAAGTTTAAATGTTAAAGTAGCTTCTTTGGTATAATAAATAATATATATATAAATAATAATAACAGCCCATTTACGTCCCCACTGCTGGGGCACAGGCCTACCCTCAATATGAGGGTGATTGGGCCTGGATTGGCTTCTTTGGTATTATAGTAAAAACTTATACACCATACCAAAGTCCAAACTATTAAATAAAATCCAGACCGCTACTGGAATACAACTACAGGATATATTACATACAAGGGTAGTTTGAACTATTATTTTCCATATTAGGAAAAAATAAATAGTAAAAAATATTGTTTGATTTTTTTAATTAAGGAGCTGCTCTACAATTGTTAAGCCACATAGCTAAAGCCATACAGATTCTTAGCTAAAATATGATGTTTTTTATCATTATTGTTAGCTACAATATATCACTGCTGGGCATAGGTGATATATATTATTTTGGTGTTATAATGGAAGTTATTAGTTAGTTAATAGTTATCAAAAAGCATCTTTTTATGAAAGAATGAACTTCATATCTACTATATATACTATAGACATAATTAATGTTAAAAATAAAAGTTACATAATTAAAAATAAACTATGACTAAATGTCATTTTTCTACATAATGTATAATGGAAAATAAATCATTTTAGATATTAAACTTATATGTAACTTTCTATTTAACTGACCATATGCATGCTTGTAGCTGCCTCTAAAACACCAAAGACATTTATTTAATTTCATTTATTTTAGTTATCATTAGTTATTTTAGAATTAATTCAGTAAGTGAATAATATGTATTCATGAATGAATTGTAAAAGCAATACCACATTTTTCTTCTAAAAGTTGTTTAGCCAGAACAACCTGAGACTCCGCACATCCATCCTCTGCCAGCTGATTTCGTAACCGTCTCAGTGAGCCTTGTGGTCCATCTGAACAAAAAAAAATTCTTCAAAAGTAAACAACACAGGAGGTTAGATGTCTTAAATATTTTACAGAAGTATATCTTAATTTAACTTTGGAGACTACTAATTAGCTTTTACTTTCATATTAGCAATGATAACAATGCTCATGATGGTAAAATATGGTCATCCTGAATATTCTGGCTGTCATTTACTAAAGGCTAAGATAGTTGCCTTATCAGACTGTTTCCACCACCATATATTTGGCATAGGTACAACGTCCTTGATAATATGCAATAGAAATAAGCAATAATAATTTTAATTAATATATTAATGCATCTAAGTATTTACCAAACAAATACCATGAATACTTTTTTCTGAAAAACAAAGAAGCCTATAACAATTTGGAAAGTTTTTTTAGGTTTTAATAAATTTAAATTTCCATTCCAATCCACCAAATTTAAAAAAATAATTCTGTAACAGAAACCTTTTAGATAATTGCATAAATTTGTTAATTCTATTGTAGTCAAAATCTAAATAATTTGCAAATAGTTTGCTGCTGGAGTCCAAGGTAAATTACAATATATGATAAAAAAAGTAACAATTAATTCAATATTAGAAGAACATAAATTATAAACTAATGATAGCTTTCAAGAATTAAAATTTAAAACCTTAACTTTATTAGACAACTCTGAAAACAATACTACATAAAGTTACTTACCATGAAGGTTCCACCTTTTCCGTCCAACAGGCATGACCTTTTTCCCAGATAAATTAATAATGCAGCAATATTTAAATACACTTAGAAAGAATTTATAAACAATGAACAAAAGTATATTTTGATTCTATCATTCGCAACACCTTTATTTTGACAGACTTAGACAGTTGATAATTTAACCGGTGCTATTATCAACACAGACGTTAAATATTTGCAGGCTTTTGTTCGAATTTTTACTAAATTACGCATACATTAATATAACATACGTACATATCAAAAAAGATATGAATATATTAAGACTACGCCTACGCCACCTACAGTTTCATATAAATGGTGCGACACTTGAAAACTTCGATGTTATTAACCGTAACTTTTCAAGGACATTTACAGGATATAAATTTGTAAATTTACCCTTCGCGGGAGTGTAACTATATTATAATTTTAGAACGTTATGTTAGAGAATTTATTTTATTAGCTGTAAATTATAACGTTAACGTTATTATGTTTATAGCAATAGCATGTTAAATGCTAGTCCCAGTCAAGCGCTATTTACCTTTATTTATCGGTAATACTCCAGACCTACTAGTACATTTAAATACACGCTTGTAACTCAGCAGTGTAGTTGAGAGCGTGAAGCTGTTCTCGTGTAAGTTAAATAAACATTGTTTACTTATTATTGAGTGTACAGCGATAATTAAAATATCCTTAAAATGCTTACACCAAGATTTAAATTAAAACAAGATCAAAATTATGTGTACATCACAGTGCACGCACCATACACGAATATCGGCGAAACAGAAATTAATGTGGACGGAGAAAATTTTCTTTTCGTTTCAAGTCCATACTTCCTTCGACTATGTCTACCAGGAAAAATAGTTGAAGATCATTTATCCATAGGATCATATATTTGTGAAATAGGCGATTTCAATCTTAGATTCACAAAAGTAAATCCTGGCGAGGATTTTCAAAATCTAGACATGATAACTAGCTTACTGATTCCACGCGATGTACCGAATATGGATTGCAATTTAATCGAAGTGTTGGAAGAGCGAAATTTCGCTGGGAACAACAGTGATAAAGCAGAACAAATAGAGAAGAAACTATTCACAGAAAAATCAGTCAACAAGGAATCAGCCGTGGATGAAATCGATTTGGCGTGTTTTAAATATTCTTATGGTTTTGCCAATAAAACTTCCGGGGAGTTTGAGAGCATAGCTAACGAGTTTCCCCAAATTTTTGAATTGAAAAACCCTGATCAGGTTTCTTACCAGGAACGACATGCTCTTCGAATCGATTTCGAGAAACGGAAGTTTTCTGAGGATCATTACATAGCCGACTTTTATGACGAAGAACTTATCGAACCTTATGTTAGTGTTGATGTATTTTGGAGGCAACCAGAGTTTGACATTAACTTTGAATTTACAGATGATGAATTACTAATTTTAAAAGACATGCCAAATAGACAGTACCTATTGAATGAAATAGAATATAAACAAACTATGTTGGGTCTTGTGGATATATTGTATGCATTCTGCTATGATAAAAGAACTACAGCAAATGAGAGCACTGTAGAATCCAGTTGGACTATTAATAAACTTTCATCAACATTGAGCTGTTTTTGTGTTTTTAATGAAACAAAACAAGTATTGATTGCTTGCTACAGAAGAGCTCTAATTTTCCCAATGATTAGAAATTTTTTGCTGTGTGAAAATGTTAAATATGATCTAGTTTCTATGCTACAATTGGGAAAGATGTTTGTTGTTAAATGTCTGCTGGACATTTACACATTGTTCAATTTAAGTAAAGATGCTCGTTATATTCTCAATCAATTATATATCAAAGACTATATAATTTTCTTGCAGAAATGCAAAAAAGAGACGCTAGATCAGTTGACTAATGACATAGCCAATAGTGAAATCACAAAAATGGATCTAGAATTAAATTTGCATGAATTGGAACAAACTCCACCCTGGAACCATACAGAGCACCCGAATGTAATGGAAAATGAGTTAGCTTGTGAGCTGGCTTTATTGTCCTTAGTGCCAGGGGGGAGAAAGCCACCACCTCTCAAAGTTGATAGGAATAGTGATGACGATGATGATGATGATGATGATGATGATGATGATGATAGTGATTCTTCAGATTCCAGCAGTTATTCATCGGGTGATTCATCAGATATATTAGATTCTGATGATGATCCATCAAGATTTTATAGATCCTAAGTTTCCACTGGCAGAGGTTTGTAAACATCTTGCAAGATTATGCTGGAAATCCTAGTGATTTCCCCACATTTTGGTTGAATTAGTTGAAAGTAGAAGTAAGAAGTAGAAGAAGAATAATTCTTACTAAACTTCTTGAGTGCTTGTCTTCTTCAGATGTATTAAAAATAACGAAGGCTTATTAAATGTGGTCTACTACTTCTCTGATGTTGGGTTAATAAAAAGATTTATATTTTGAAATTGTCAAAATTTTTACATTTAAATGTTTTTTAAGAAAAAGCTAAAAATCTCTAGTTAAGTTTTGGGTTCTTTTGTAAAACTTTATTATTGTTAAATAGCATACCATGTAGTAGTAAATATTGATGTATCATTTTGGGAGTAGTTCCAGTATAAGGTGTTCATAATCCGAAGTATCATTTTGGGATGCGAACACAATGTGGTGAGGTGTATAACAACCTTACTACCGTCACGAGCAGGAGTATCACTTAACATCAAGTGAACTTAATGTTTGTCTCATCGCTTAGTTGAATTATTAAAAAAAACTGTTATCTTAACTTGCACTTAAGCTTTAAGATTTCGTAAGGAAAAGTATAATAAGACAAATTAAGCATGTTTTGATTGTATTTTTGTTTTCAGAGATATATTAGCAGTGTCATGTATTCACGTGCTTAGTATACCACGTGTACTTTAACAATTGTGAACCAGTTAGTTTTATTATCTTGCAGAATGAAAAAGCGATTAGAACCGGTGGTAGCCGTCTCGCTTAACGCGGCGATGGCTTGATCGTTATCAGCTGATAGACGTCCACTGTTGGACATAGGCCTCCTCCAAAGATCTCTACATCAATCGATCCTGCGCTGTCCGCAACCTTGAACAGATCGTCGGACCACCTGGTAGGCCTGTCAACATTACGTCTACTAGTACGCGCGGTCGCCATTTCGTCGATGGCATTAGCTGGGAATTCTTTATTTCAAAAATAAAACATTTTTTCTGCTCATTATCCTTTAAATGATCACTTGTACCATTATTATATAGTACTGTATTTTTCATTGAATGTTAATTCCATTGAAAATCCTAATAGCTAGTCAAATCACTGGCATAATAAAACTTATGCCTAAAAGCGAACACTTTTATTTAAAATCGGTGGTCTTCAGTGCATTAGGAGAGGCTTCAGGAACTCCTATAGAATGTACCGGTGCCTCTCTGAACTCTGACTAAAATATTCGACGAAGGCCTTCCTTAGCACCCACGCTATGCTCCGGCAAATACAAGACCACCATCCATTTGCAGCCCTCCTAAAGCTCGTTTATCAAGCTCCGAGGGTATCCACCCTCAAGCCTCGTGAATTTGAAAATTCTTTTAGTTGTCTTCTACGACAGGCAGAGAATACCTTAATACTATTCTTATTTGCCCGAGATTATAGAGCTGATCAGATAAACATTCTTCTTGTTAACCCAATGTAGATAAAAAAAAAATATATTTTAATAAAACATTCAATAGTTTTTTTTTAATTAAACCATACTATATTTATTACCAGCAAGTTAAGATGCTTACACACTGTTTATTTCGAGAAGTGACATATTACCTTTAAATAATTACACTCTATTGGAAACAATATCTAAAATTATTCGAAAGTATATGAGACAGGAGAGACAAAAAAGTTCAACAAAATATAAATACATATGTATATATAATTATGTATACACCAAAATAACAAATATTAATACTTGAGTTATGTATTATGATTTATATATTTATAATTGGTCTATAATAAAATTTTCTCACACCTACCCTTTGGTCTTCCTTATTTGCAGTGTTAATTGGCAGAAAATTCCCCACTACCTTTAGTTTGAAGCGTTACATAATAAATACTTAAACATTTTAATTCAATTGATTAATAACTTAAATAACTTTGTAATGAGAAAACCTAATGTTTATATTTGCCCTTTTTGTGATGTCTGGGGTAAATCTTCAAAAAAATACTTTGTCTTCTAGAGAAAATTAATGGCTCTGGAAGCTTTTATCCACTACAATACTCTCAGTGGACACCCCAAGACAGCATTGCATATCCCTCTCAGATTCTAACCTAGTAACCTTACTTTGTAAATTAAAATGACACAGCTCACTAGTTTAACTAGTTTGCCTTTTGGAAGTACTCCTTGCTCTCTGTCGGACTTGGTTTGATAGTTGCGGCGTTGGTCTCAGGGTTCCAATTAGCTGGGCATACTGAAAAATAACAAACCCGACAAGTAGTACTCAAATGTTACTCTGTTATAGTTTAAAGGGTGTTGTAATTGTGGTAATGAAATTACTCCAGCATCTTTTATACCTGTCTACTTGTCTTGAAGTAACAAGTTCATATGAATGGTAATAATGGTGATGTGTATACATTATAATTAATAGCATATATCACTTATCATCAGTAAGTCCTCTTATATTCTATTTAACCATTAATATATAATCTTACCTTCTCCATGCTTATCAGCAAATTGGAAGGCTTTGACCAATCTGAGTGTTTCATCCACAGATCTGCCAACAGGCAAGTCATTCACAGACATATGTCTTAAGATACCCTTGTCATCAATTATGAAGAGACCTGTAAAGGAAACACGTTTTTTTATTTACAATATACACTGTAGCCTAGCTAGGGCGGTTTCAAAGAAATCTACCATCAATCAAACTCAAAATGTAAACCTAGAATTGAACCAAACGCACCCGTGCTATTAGCCAAGTGGTTAGCCATTGTGCCACAGACAATTTGGTTGAACAGAAAAAATGGTTGTTCATATGACCTATTTAACCCCATCCCACATCATGAGATAGGCTAGAAAAAAAAAATCGTCTTGATGTATACCACTTCATTAGTGTCTTAGACATGTAAACTTAAGGCATTTTTATGCTAAGAATTCTGACAAAATCAGACTTACAAAAGATATAAAAAGAATACTTTTTTTACTGTTGGTTAGTTAGGTATTTTATCAGATATGGTTTAGACATTTTTTGTAAACCGTACTACATTATAGTTGTAAAAAGTGCTATATGTAGTGTAATTACTGAAATAACAAGACCCTATCTCTACACTGTTAGTACAATAAGGTGTAATGTTTAACATCTTATGTTATATACTGCATGAATCATTTAATATCTAGTGAAGGTCTTGCCCATTTTGTTACTTTGTGAAATCAAAGATTATAGTAGCAAAAATATAGAAAGTACATGATAGCTCTGTAATGAGGTTTTTGAATTTTATCTTTGGTACAATTTTATGAAAAACTTTGATTATGTTAATTTACCTCTTAAAGCAAAACCTTCATCCAAGAGCACTTCATAATCCTGTGATACTGTTTTCTTGTAATCCGCCAAAAGAGGAATATCAATTTTTCCAAGCCCACCATCCTGTTATATATAAAATGACTTTTGATGAAATACACACCGCAGAACAGAATATCAATATAAAAAAAACTGTACTATTAATGGCTAACCTTTCTAGGTGTATTGGTCCATGCTAAATGACTGAACTGAGAGTCTGTAGATACACCAATAACTTGGCATTGTATGTTTCCAAACTCCTTATACCTATCACTGAATGCAATCAACTCTGTAGGACAGACAAAAGTACTGAAATAGAAAAACAACTGTCATTAATTACTTAAATTTTTAAGTTATTTGTATAACAGAAAAGTGAAATGGTAACATTGTACAAAATAAGCAGTAAATAATTGTTTTTTCTATAATTCTTAATAGCAATTTTACACAGGGTTTACATGATAATGAGGCTATTGATGGAGAAACATGCTTGTCTAGAATGCTTCATATTTTATGCAATATGAGGGTGGTGGTAGCTTACTAAGTGGTCTGAAAACACTTTATCACTGATATTGACTGTGATCATGTAAAACTACCCACTTATTTTTAAAAAAGTGGGTAATTTTACATGAATGGAAAAGTGTAGACTACCTACTATAATTAAAATCATACATATATTGAATCCATATAACTTTATATATACTATACATAAATATAGGTTTCTGAATTTGAAACTAAAAATTTATTATAAAAAGTTAAAGGGCATAAGATCAAAAAATAACTCACAAATCTAGAGGATAGAATAGTAAAACAACATATTTTCCAGAGTAATCTGCAAGATTCACTTGTTTGAATTCCCCATTGATAACAGCTGTACCACTAAAGTCAGGTGCTGGTTTTTGGATTCTGGGTGCAAAGGCAGCACAGGCTGAAATTTGAAGTAATGTCTTGTTAGATATAATATGACATTTTAGTTAAATAATCTCAGTACCTAATAACTGGATTTTAAAAATTAAAGTTTAGATCCGTTCAATTATTTAAAAATAAATAACACTGACAAATTGGTCTGTGGTTATATTAACTAATCCAGATATATTCTAATATTAATTTTTTTATGAATAATAAATGTAAGGATCCTGTTTTCACTGATTTTTCACTATACTATGATGGGATACACAGTATTGTTTATATAAAACAATCTCTGTTCACACAAAAACTCTAAATACTAACAAATTTTGCTTTCATTTCTAAATGGTACTTAAAATCAGTATTTGTAAGTAAAACTATAATCTACAAATATCATGTTGTAAATTTATTGTTCATCATATATGTCATTAATTAGTTAAGTTTAAAGAAATAAGTGATAGAAATATTCATATATTGAATTGCAACTGTTGTCACTTACTGTACTGTCATTTAAATAAAAACATAATGACCAAAAATACACAAATTAGACAAATGATTGTCTAGGAAATTACTTCAAAATTAAATTAAAAAGAATTTTAAAGGAATAATAAAAAATATTTCAATTCTGATTAATTTCCAATTATGTTTTTTGTTGGTATTTTACCATAGGTGTAATTACTCCAATGACATTGCAATATTAGTACTAGAGGTAATTTTTTTTAGACCAATTTGATTATGCAATATACTTACTTGTCGAGAAATTAGTTTTTTTAAAAGATGCTAGCCCAGCAGAGAGAACCTTTAACAAAAAGAATGAGGAATATTAGTTATTCATTAAATATTTGTGAATGTGAATTTAATCTATCTGCCTTTCCCACTTCATGGTAAGTCGGCAAAACGTCTTTTTTTTCCCCATATCGTTAAAACGTTTCGGTATGGGTTTTACGAGAAGTAGTCTTATGTCCACCTTTCTGTAGAATGATGTTGTTGGTGGAAAGTCAAGAAATGTTTGTTTGCAGCAATATCTCACTGATTAAACAATATACTGGTGACCATCTTCTGACCTTTATCCTTTAGTCGCCTCTTACGACACTCACAGAAGGGTACTGTTTTGTTCTACCGGTGACCGCTGCTTTATTTAACATGTAAATTATTGTATGAAAAACTTACATTACGCACGCTTTGTTTAATAAGGAATGACATTTCTATGATTTTTAATATTTTATTTAAAGTAAAATAATAACGGATTCAAAGAATCTTCTCGCAATAGTACAACTAGAATCTTTCAAAGAAAATTGTTGATATTTGACAGATATCGTTAACGTTAGGGGAAAGACGTATTTAGACAACCAGGTTTTAAATCCTCGTATTTACTTTCGAGTATATGTACCCGGTACATAGCCTAGACAAAATACTTTCAAGTATTCATCATAATTTAATTATGAATTCTAATAAGAAATAACTATTTATCAAATATTTTTGTTTGTTATATGTTACGTATTTTTTTTTGTTATTATATATTCAAGTTACACCAAATGCAAGCCAAGGAGATTAATTTATTACACTATGAAAATATTTTAATATCTGACTTAAAAGAAAACGGAGTTAATTATGTGCAAATTTCAGGTTGTAGTTTTATACAGAAGCTTTTTACGAAATTTAAAAAAGGTTTAGTTTGCGTTTTGTGTAACGTTCATTTAAAATACTTTAAAGTATATCCTAATTTCTAGATTTAATATTTAAAAAAACTTGGGCGTACTAGCATCCAATTTTGCAAGTACAAGGCATGGCTTCTTAAAAATCTAATTATGACATTTATTTATTTTGAAAATTTGTTTTATTTATTTTGATTTACTTTTTATATAGTAATGTTTTCTTTTAAATGTAAATGTAAAAATATCATTTTTATTACTAGTTTTATGAACAATGATTTTTATTTTTTATAGATTAAGCAAAAATAACTTGGCTTAAGGATCTCTTTACAAGGCCATAAAAACTAAAAAAAAGTAAATATAACATGCTTTGTTAAGTGTGTAACGTTATTGAGTTAATTTAAAGTTAGTTTTAAGTTGCTAATTATATTATACTAATATGAACATAAAAGAATTGATTTGCGATGGAAAATTTTTTTGCATTTATATTATCAACAAATTAAATTTATAGTAAATTTAATACCTTTTACTTTCTCTACAATTGTACTCAGGCTACGTTATACTTACAATATAAATTATAATAAGTTTTTAAATTGTTGATATGTTTAAAAGATTTTTAATTAAATTTTGCGTAAACACAAACAATGTAAAAGCTAAACAGAAACTTAACAATATTTATTTGTGTCGATGCTTTACCGAATGAATAAGGAGTTTTATTATATTTTTTATAAATTATAAATGTATCTGTTTATAATCCAATCTAAAAAATAAATAGACCGCAAAGTCGATGTTCCATTATAAAAAATTGAAAAGGTATTTAAGCTTAGCGAGGTGGAATTCATGAAAATGATAATTAAAATGTCAGAGTTGAAATATAAAATTAATTAAAGGAGAGGTAATCCCTAAATCTCGTTACCCCTTTGAATAAAATTAAACGTACAATAAATTTACTAAATAATTTATTTTATACAGTAGGTGAATCGTCACCATTTACGTTTGTAATAAGAAAATGTTAAGGCGTGCAGGATATTCACCTTTTAATGAGTGATAACTTTGTCCTCATCACTTTGAGAAATATGATGTTATCTCATACTGTAATTTCACTAGTTATAGCGCTCTTCATACCCGGACTCAGAATTTATGCTCTCTATTGTTTTCCGACAGAAATAATTGCTGCGGTGCTATCAAGAGTCTGCGGCAACGGAACTTCCACAATCGTGTTTTCGTGTACTAACGCGTCCAACTGACTAAATAAGTAATATGTGTGTACCGGTTGAAAGACGCTGTAGGTAGTGTAATTACTGGGGTAACGGGTCCTAAGATCTTATGTCTCAAGGCGACGAGTACAATGTAGTGCTGTGTATAACATTCTAACTAGCGCCACGTTGTTATGGGCATGCGTGTCATTTACTATCAGGCAAAAGTCCCGCTCGTCTTATCTGAATAATGACTTCTTTGTAACAAGAAGGACACTGCATCGATTTATGTTGATAAAAAATATCCAAAAACCGCTCGAATTTCATTTCTTAAACAGTAAAATTAAGACAAGCTGCATTATCTTCGTACAAGGTATTTAATTAAATCTCAGTCTTGGTTAAAAATAACTATTTCATTTTTCAGTTTCAATGTAGTACTTGTTAAAGGAATTAAATGTTGTATATTTTATTCTTATTTGTCTTTGTGATAACTTTACATTTACTTCGTAATTGTATACTTTTTTTGAATGAAGTGTAAAAAAGTGTGTGTGAAGATAAGAGCTATTCATAGACATCGTTTCTTGGCTCATATTTTTTATTCAAATAGGCTATGAGACGAGCGAACGTTCATCTGATGATAAGTGATACCCATAACAACGTGGCGCTAATTAGGATGGTATATACAGCACCACATTACGATTGTCGTCGGAGACAAGATGTTGAGTCTCGTTACCTCAGTAATTACACTAGCTACAGCTGCTTTCAATATGTTATCACACTACTGTTTGGCTGGAGAGAAGCTGCGGTGGTAATAATGGGATAGCATTTAAACTCCACTACTGGTTCATAGGTTTCTTGTAATGTGTTCCACAAAGCACGGTCTTGTGCTGTTCGAATCTAGTGCCTCTTATGTCTAACAGTGGACGTCTATCGGTTGAAATGATGATGATGGTGATTTAAACTCGGGCGTTACCTAATGGTCATTCATACCAATGAATCTGTTATATGAAATGAAACCTATATGGTCCTTACATATGAAATTAGTGTTTTGTCGTACTGTCCACTTTGATCTTAGATATCTCCTCTTTGGTTAAGAATTCCAAATTCAAATTAATACATTCATTTAGCTGATACATTTGAGTTTTGAAAACGTTCATTTGTTTTTTCCTCATTATTTTTTTCTTTGGCGTCTCTTATTACCGCCCAAAGTAAAACGTGAAATATCGGTATATTCACGAGTATGAGTTCTACCGTTGCACTAGTGCTGCAGAAACACCTCGAAGGATTATTGATATGTACGGCGCTGGTGCCGCAAAAGAAAGCATGGTACGTTTTTGGTTTCAACGTTTTCGTTCTGGAAATTTCGACCTTCAGAACCAACCCCGTGGACGGCCGGAAACAACGTGAGAACAAGAATTAAAGACTATTCTGTGAGCAGATCCACAACACAAAGCACTTCAGAAATAGTTGCACGCTTTGGGGTAAGTGATAAAACTGTATTAATCCATTTGAAGCAAATCGTGAAAGTAAAAAAACTTGATCGATGGATACCTCATGAATTGAGTGAATCGAACTTGCAAACATGCGTCGACTGCTGTGTTACTTTGCTCAACCGACACAATAATGAAGGGATTTTAAATCGAATCATTTCACTTGTGAAGAAAAGTAGATACTGTACGATAATCGGAAGCGCTTGTCGCAATAGCTGAACCCCGAAGACCAAGTCAAATCCTTAATCGAAAACGCAGAAATCGCCTTAGACGAAAATTTACTCAGAAAGTTACTTGTGCGTGTTTGGTGGATTAGCGCTGGTGTCGTTCTCTACAGCGTTCTAAAATCTGTCCGAAAGATTAAGACAGATATCTATTGTCAGCAACTGCAAAACCATGAAGGAAGAACTAGCTGCTAAACAACCGAGATTAGTCAACCGCTCTAGGCCACTGCTGCTTCACGACAACGCAACCCACTGCACAACAAACAACAACTATGTTAGGTGAGCTACAATTGAAATGTCTACGACATCCATCGTACTCCCTGGATCTTGTTCAAACAGATTATAATTTTTACCGGAATTTGGACAACTTCTTTAAAGGAAAAAAATTCAACTCCGATGCGGCATTCCAAACCGCCTTCAAAGAGTTTATTGATTCTCGCCTCTATGGTTTTTTTAGTAAAGAGATCAATGAACTACCTATGAGATGGCAAAATTGCATAGATAACGGTGCATGCTTTGATTAATTAAATATATTTTACAAAAAAAAATTGACTTTATATTCCTCCCGTACAAAACGTCTATTTCATATGTAAGGATCTAATATATCTTCTTTATTAAATTTAAACTAACACATACATTTTATTTAGAAAAAGAAATTTAAAACTTGTATTAACTCTGTTGTGTGAAATCTTGTTTTAATTTAATTTTCACATTTACATTGAATTAAAGATATTAAGAAAAATATGAAATTTCATTAGATTGTACACTGTAAGTACCCTTTTATTAAAAACAGGGCAAAGTTAAATGTTGCTAGTATGATGTTTTCAAATTATAACATTTTATTGAGGTTATAAAATTGAAAAGCTTCAGTGGATTCTCCGAGAGAATCTCGGCGTCGTTTCTGCTTGTAATGAGAATTTGCTAATGACGTTTCGTAAAAATTTAATTAATCCCCTCGAGTAATATTTATGTCGCCAGAGAAAATGTTTTTCGTTTTAATATAACCCCTAAAGAATCTTAAAACTGAACAATCTTACCGTACTCTTAAACAAAATACATAAAAAAAAATTATTAAAACATCGTCAACAGAAAATTTATTTTGTTGTATTCAGGGTAGGTCGCCATTACCGGAGACTATCTAGGTCGGTATCACCCCAGCGCCTATTTTTCCCGCCAAACAGTAATATGCGAACGTTAGTGTGTTTCGGTTTGAAGGGTGTTGTAGATAGTGTAATTACTGGAGCAACGAAACTCAACATCTTGTCTCTGGCGTCGAGTGCAATGTGGTGCATTACATATCATCTTTTCTGCCGCGTTGTTATGGGCAGGCGTATCACTTATCATCACGTGAACGTCTCGCTTATTCCATCGCTTTATTGAAATAAAAAAAAAAACTGTCGAAACGAACGGGACGTTTATTTCTTAGTGATATGTATACTCATAACGACGTGGAGCTAGTTATGTTATACATTGCATCTCATTGTGCTCGGCGCCTTGAGATAAAATGTTGTCTTGTTACCCTAGTAATTGCACTAGCTGTTACGTCCTTCAAACCGCAAGACAGTTATGTTTCTAAACTACTGTTTGGCGGCGGAAATAGGCGCTGCGATGGTACCTACCTAGACGGCATCCAGCAACCTACCAGCACTGAATCTTCTATCAATGCATGTAAAGGGTGTTTGGCGGCAGATTTATATTTTAAAAAACGAATATCTCAATAAGTTATAAACAGTGCGGGGGGAAGGTGGTGTCATTAGAATCACCGATCGTGCGGATTTCTTAGTCACGATGTCGCAGTGGTACAGTGGGGGTGAGCATCGCGCGTTCGCTATTGAAGCATTTTTCAAGAGTAACGATTCTTACGTACTCCCTCGCCGACAGTTTTGTTCACATTTCAATATTCGACGGATAGGCGATGGGCCGAGTGTGAATTTAATTCGTTCGTGGGTGGAGAGGTTCCGCGCAACTGCTTCGGCTATGAACACACCACGGCCAGGACCTAGTCGATCGTCAAGGATCCCCGAAAACATTGAACTGGTTAAACGCAGTTTACGTGAAAATGCACGACTTTCGATACGGAAAAGGGCAGCTTCACTGGGACTTACAAGAGCAATTGTGCATGAAATTTTGAAAAATGATATGAAGTTTCATCCTTTTAAAATTCAAATAATTCAAGAATTGAAAAAAAAATGACTTTGCGTCACGCAAATTTTT
This sequence comes from Troides aeacus, assembly GCA_033220335.2. NCBI lineage: Eukaryota > Metazoa > Arthropoda > Insecta > Lepidoptera > Papilionidae > Troides > Troides aeacus. Next base: position 5,378,389 of record CM067294.1, on the reverse strand, counting down.
TTGTAAAACCATGTTGGAGCGTTTTCGCACTGTGAATTCCATTTTTTGGAGCGACGAGGCTCATTTTCATTTAAACGGACACGTAAACAAGCAAAATTGCCGTTACTGGGCTCTAAGAACTCGCAATCCTCGACAGAAGCACCAAAAATCATTACATTGCCCAACGGTAACTGTTTGGTGCGCTTTATCCACGAATGGGATAATCGGACCATTTTTTTTTTAAAATGCACGGGGCCGAGTGACGAATGTCAATGGTGAGAATTATCGGCTCATGATTTCGAATTTCTTTTTGCCGAACCTGCGAGCTCATTCATCATTCTCATCACACACGTGGTTTCAACAGGATGGTTCGACCGCACACACGGCCAGAGCTTCGATGGATTTGTTGCGAGAAAATCTCCCTCAAAAACTGATTAGTCGCTTTGGGGACATCCCGTGGCCACCGAGGTCACCCGACCTAACTCCAATGGATTTTTTTTTGTGGGGCTATTATTTTTTATTTAAATTTGAAAACATAAATCTGCCACCAGACAACCTGTATATAGTTTAATACTAAAAACACCAATAGTAATTTTAATAGAAGACAATCAGAAAGTTCTCATATTTTAGAGTGAACCTTTGACTTTGTATAGAAGTATTTAATTTTTTTTTATACAAAAATCTTAAGTTTTTCCTTAGAAAAATAAGATTGATTTAATTTCTGTTAAAACTTTGTGTTTTTTTTTGTACTTTCTTATAGTTGGGTGATTTTATGTAAAAAAATATTAGTCAGTTTTATCTAAAAGTGAAATAGGGATGGGGATGATCTGAAGCATTTATTTCATTTTTTTGGAGGTATTATTTTATTAGTGGTAGGTCTGTTGCCGGAGACCGTTTAGGTACCATCGCAGCTACTATTTCTGCTGCCAAACGGTAGAGTTGTAAACATTAGTGTTCCGGTTTGAAAGGCGCTGTAGCTAGTGTAATTACTGAGGTAACGACACTCAACGTCTTATGTCGTAGACAATGCCATTCACCATCAGGTGAGCGTCTCGCTCGCTTAATTGAATAAAAAAAGGTATTTCTTTTACTTTAGTACGTCGGGTGATATTTTAGTGTACTAGAGATATAATACTGTCTCGGAATGTTTCAGTGAAAATATTCGAGTAAAATAAATGAAATGAAATGAGTTATTACCAACGTTATGCTGCTTCGCCTATTTACCATGTGAACTTGTACATTTTTCGCAGTAGTCTACTTGAATAATGTAGAAAATAACAAACAGAGCGTTGGAGAATAAATGACATGTTGCTCGCTCAGGCAACCCGTGGAACTATATCAAAGTCATGATCGTTTACAACGGCGGATAACGCTGGAACAGCGGTTATATTTTCTGATTCATTCTTCTCAGCGGCCATTTGTCTCTGTGTCCATGTTAAAAAACGTCTAATAGAAACATTAAATATTAGAAATTTAAAAAGAAAACCTGATACCTACCTAGACGGTCTCTTCCTAGAATTTGTATAGATCCTAGAATGTCTTCATTTAATTCTATGTATTAAGTAATTTCCTCTGTTATGGACTGTACAATAAAGAATTGTCGTTATTAAAATCTGGTGACTTTTGCTGATATTACTACATTGAAAAAAAAAAAAAATTAAGTTATTGTATTACCGCCGCAATGCTAATAATTTTCATTGTATGTTGGAAAATGTACCGATATATCATAATGTAACATACTGCCAAACTCGTGAAGCCGGCCGACCGCAAGCACACGCCGGCCCGTCCCTCCCAAGATACCGAATTAACTTTAATTAATCCATTTAAAGGTTTCAATGTTATGTTAGGAACGAAAGCTCCTTACTATAACGTATCACTTTACAATTTCCGACTAATATTTATACACCAAATCTATATATATATATATATATATATATACAACGAAAATGAGTTTTGTTCGTTTTCCAATCACGTGAAAACTATTGAACGCATCAAAACGAGAACATGAGCATTTGTAATGTTTTGTATAAAGTACTAGAATATTAATTTTTTGAATTTCATAGATCCTTCATCATTTTATTTGGAAATAACTATTATTTCGTATTATTTATGCGGTTGTTACAGAAACGGTAGCTATAGAAAGTAATTTGCTGTTGCGGTCGCCGTCAAGGAATACTTCAGACAAATTTCAAGTCTAATATTAAGGCCAGCAAAACGGTCGAGAAAGAGCTAGTACTATAATATAATTAAGCGTACTAATATCTACTATACTATAATTTTTTTTGGATGAAATTGCGCCGCTAGTTATTTCGACAATCATAGCAGCTAAAACCAAAACACACTAAATATATACATATTTATGCAAATAAATTTGTATATAAAAGAGGAAGGAGAAAGGTGAGATAATATGGGATGGGTAAGGGTTGAGGAGATGGATAGTTACATAGAGAAATAAAGAGGTGTAATTTAATATATACATATATGAATATACATATAAAATCTTAACTAAATCGCGAATAGTGCGCGCCGGATGGCGGCGACGACTATGGAGTCATCGGAGGAGCTCGTCCTCTGATCACGTTCGCTTGTGTCGTGAACCGAAGGCTGCGAGAACTGCGTGCGAGCCTGATGAATACTTTTATCATATTTACATATATGCAATTATATTATTTTTACTGCAGTCTCGTCCTTCTAAGCGAAAGCTGAAAATCAGTGTTGTCCCTATGGAGGGCATTTGCACTGAGCCGGGGCCTTTTGCAGGAGTGCAACACACGGAATAGAAATATTTTATAACTCTTGATGATTTTTAATAATTAATGTTTAAGTATTGTTTCTGTCATGAACTACCTATTTATCTATACTACTGTAGTCGCTTTCTACGAAGGCAGGGCTTACGCTGGATATATTGATAAATACCCGAGACTACAGAGCACGTGTTAACATACCTAACATAGAAAATATCTGAAAGAAATTTAATTGTAAGGTCTTGAATTATCAGTGATTCTCATGGGATTATCAAGGGATTATTAATCCAAAACAAGATACATCAATAATTCGGTGCTCAGATTCTTATACACAGGTTTACTAGAAGAGTAGTCTTATCCATATTCTCTGCTAGTTTATCCAGGTAATAGAGATGTGAAAGAAGAGGAAAAAGAGTTTTTAAATACATGATATTTGTGTTTTCAAGTGTATGTTATGATTTTAGTATTTACCTGGATAAGAACAGTTTTAGTCTTGCTGTTCCGCCCGCTTTGCTAGCCGTGATATAAAATTAGATTCGAAATTTGTCTAAAACTTTCTTCGAGAGCAACTGCAATCGCTAACTTTTTATAGCAACAGTTACTATAGCAATCGCACAAATAATACCAATTGAAAATGTCTGAAAAAGTTAATTGGAAATAAAATGACGAAGGATCTGTGAAATTTAAAAAATAATAGCCTTTAACGATCTACGAATCATTCCGCGTCAAATGGTTATATTACCATGTCGATACATTCACTGGTTTTGACGTGATACGTAGATATAAAAGGTGTCTGGCGGCAGATTTATATTTTAAAAAACGAATATCTCAATAAGTTATAAACAGTGCGGGGGGAAGGTGGTGTCATTAGAATCACCGATCGTGCGGATTTCTGTATATCTAAATCCAGGTACGATGCATATGTCAAAAGATCTAACCACTAATCCTTGTATAACATTAACATCGTTAAGAAAGAGCCACGTAGCTAGTTGGCTACTTTAGAAGCTACATAATTACACTACGAGGTAGTTAAAGTAATTTTATGACTGCGCTTAAATCCTTGGTCCATTATAACACTGCTGTTAGCAATAAATAGTGCTTTATGTTTTTGACTAACTGCTTGTACAGTAAAAATATATGATGATAACAAAATAATATATATAATATATATGTCGGAGATTGGAGGACGCAACGTTACATTTTAATCAATTGGAGGTATTCGGATATAGTAATGGGTAACACCGAGGTTGAATTTTGATCGATTTAGCGGTATTCGGATATAGTAGTGAAGTTGATTTGTTAAATGTCAATGTCATTTCGAGGAAGGATAATAAGAGGAACACGGAGCGGGAGCGGACACTCTTTCGAAGGACAGACGGCGGTGAACACTAGTATAGCCAATCTCGTTGCTACTTTGAATTAAGGATCTATCGGTATTATTTCTTGATATTCACATTGAATGAAGATCGGAGGAACGAAGAACGCCCACATCCAACCTTCCTCTCTTCGCTGTATATATATTGAAAATGAGTTTTCTTTCGCCGACCACGTGAAAACTAAGGAACATATCAACATGGGAACAACCATTTTAAATTATTTGTAGATGCTAGGCTATATGTTTTCTGAATTTCATAGATTCCTAGTTAATTTATATCCAATTAACATTTTCATTTCGGCTATGCCGAAACCTCCACCACTGCCACTAGCAACCGCATATATGTGGTTGCTGGTGGTAGTGGTAAAATTGTTGAGACCATCTGAGTTGAAGTCTGAAGTCAGAATTAAGACGCCAAACAGTAGTATGTAAACATTATTGTGTTCCGATTTGAAGGGCATTGTAACTAGTGAAATGATTACGGTGAGACTTACCATGTTATGTCTATCATCAGGTGAACGCCCCTTCTCTCCTCGCTTTATTGAATAAAAAAAAATGTCATTGGTAATTCTCCAAGTTTGTTCATTAGTAAATTAATGGTTGAGTTTAGTCAGCGGATGTGAATAATGGAAGCACCTCCAAAGTACCTTTTTCATTGTTTACCCTCTTTTTTTCACAAAGTAGTTATATTTTTAATGACGGTGGCAAGTAACGAATTCAACACTAAATTTAACAAAAGTCTTAATTTACTTTTACTTATAAACAGTCATAGGTTTTATTCTAGTATTTAATATATGTATTTACTCTTAGTGGAATAAACTACAAGAAATCTATGGTCAGCAGTTGACCTCTAGCGGCTGATGAAGAGGAGATTTATTATAATGAGATATATAATTTATTACATATGAGACATTACCATTAATTCGAGATTTATAAGTATTTATCGATCAGATATTTTCGGTGAAGTTGAATGTATAATTCAATAGAGTTTTCATATCTTTCACTGGATATATCTTCTCATACGTTATTATTTTGTTGATTTACGTTCATGATTACTACTACAGTTATAGTTCTTCTATTCTTTTTAAATATGAATCATTGAAATCATTTGAAGTTTTGTATTTTAATAGAATCATACCTATATAGCTTTGAAAGCTTTTACTTCCAATTTAAATATTTCGTCTCACTTTAAAATTTATAGTAAAAATATATCTAAATCTAGTATCCGTTTGATATTTTCTGTTTCTCTGAGTCACCTGATAGCAAACCCTAATGATTTTTATTTATTGGGAAGGCCATACAATTAAATATTTAAATTTCTTTTTTTATAAAATACTTTGTCCTGAGTTAGTAGACCCTTCCATGTTACGTTTAAGAAAGTTTTCTTTAGAAGTTTATCAGCTAACTCTATGATAAGAATGAACCAATTTAGTTTACGGTGCGAAAAGGCAAACAATGGCCTAAGATGAATCACGAGTCATATGTCAATGTCGCCGCAAAGTACACTGAGGGAATAAAATTAGAAATAAAATGGAAAAGTTTATCGCGGCGGTCACGAACAATGAAAAACTTCTTAATTATATAAGACTACGAGGAAAACATTTACAAGTGTTATTGAAAGACTTACGAATATAGAGTAAATATCAACGATAACGCTGTAAACGTTTACTTGATACGGGATGTTTATAACACCATATGATTGTCGGGTAACACCATGAGCTTTACTCACATAAGGAGACTTTACGAAATGCAATCAAAAATATCATTCGTCTCCATAAAATTAATGAAAAGAAAAAAAAACAAACATTGGTAAGTATTTACTGATTGTGTGTTAAGATGTCTTCTTACCCCAGTAATTTTTCTAGCTACAGTGTCTTTGAAGAAATATAGTTATGTTTACACAGTACAGTTTCATAGTATAATACATGCTGTGGTAAGCTTCTCGACACGATAGAAACTTTATTAGCTTCTTTCCAATAGGAAGGAAAAAAAGGATTCATCAATGAACAATTCACCGTAATTCTGTTAAATACAAGGAGATAAATACTCCTTGTATTTATCTCCTTGTAATTATACAATGACAAATCAATAGTACTCCATGCACCTCATTAAGGCCGTTTCCAATACCCACCAAAAAAAATACGTGACGCTAGTTAGCATGATGTACACTGCGCCACATTGCGCTCGTCGCCATAAAAACGACGTAAGAGTCTCGTTACCACAGTAATTTTACTAGCTTTAACTCCCTACAATCCGGAATCCAGTAATGTTTGAACACTAAGGTTTGGCGGGAGAAATAGAAGTTACGGTGTGACTTAGCTTTTTTTTTTTTTTTTTTTTTTTTTTTTTTTTTTTTTTTTTTTTTTTTTTTTTTTTTTTTTTTTTTTTTGATATCGGTGGTGGAAATGCTGTTAACGCATACCCAGCGTCCTTTTCGAGGGGGGGGACGCCGGGTTATGTGGGGCTCGGGGCCACTGAGATGTTGTGCGTGACCCCCATACCCACTAAAACCACCACCGCTTGTCCCGCCACACGCATACTGGAGACGCCCGGGTTTCAGCCAAGCAACTCTCCGGGCGCCTCCGCGTATAAAACTCCTCTTGGTGGGTACCCGCGGGGAGCAAAGGCACCCACCTGCCGTCCCGTACCGGCCCCTCGCGGGACCGGCACGTTGGGGCCCCCCGACCCCACAGACGACCGCGTGCGCCCACGACGGAGCGCATGCTCGGCCGCCGCCCTCCCGTGAAGGAATTGGGCGGCGGCCTCCTCCCTCCAGACTCCCCCCCTCGTCGAAGTGGGAGGGGGGGGACAAAAACCAAGACTCCCCCGGGGGACGCACCCCCAGGGGAAACACGACAAAAGACCCAAAGGGCCACGCCCAACGGCCCGAACGCCCCATCATACCGTGCCCGGCTAGGGGCCCATCGCTCACGGCGGGAGGAAGCGGACGGCGTGGTTCTGCCGCCGCGCTCTCCCGCCGGCCCGCCGCCGCCTGCAAGGTGCGGCAGCGGCGTCGGCCTCCCTCGTGCGCTCGGCGGCCTCCTTCTGACGCATCACTGCGCCGCAGAAGGAGGCTACCGCCCTCCAAGACCTCTCGCTGCTCAACATACGATCGATTACAGTCGGCAGCGAGAGGTCACTGCCGACTTGCGCGACGAGGGCGTGGCGTTGCGGCCCCCATGCCGGGCACTCCGCCATAGTGTGGTGCGCCGTGTCAATCGGCGCACCACACTCGACGCATTCCTGCGTCATCTCTCTACGAGCCACCTGGTGCAGGTACTTGCCGAAACATCCATGGCCTGTCAGCACCTGCACCAGGTGGAACGTCAAGGCCCCGTACCGCCGGCTCATCCACCGGGACAGGTGGGGCCTGATGGCCTCCACCGTGTCCCGGCCGGCGGCAGGGTTACCTAACTCCGTCTCCCACCGCCGGATCAGGGCGTCATGGGCAACGCGCCTGATCCGGCGGACCGTGGCCGGGTCCGGCCGACGCTCTCCGGCATCCCGCAGGAAGAGGTACACTTCCGCGAGCGACTGCGCCTGTAGATGCCAAGGCGCATCGCCCGCGAGAAGCGTACCCGCCGTCCAGGACACCGTACGGTACGCCCGACAGGCTCGGTTCGCCAGGATACGTTGGGCCCTCTTCAACACGGGCCCGTTCCTGGCGGTCTCGCACCTATCCACCCATACGGGCGCTCCGTACAGTGCCATACTCCGCAGGATGCCAGAGTATAGGCGCCGACACAAATGACCCGGCCCCCCGACATTGGGCAGCAATCTGCCCAGCGCAGCGGCGGTGGCGGTGAGCTTCGGGAGAAGCCGTTCGAAGTGCTCCCCGAAGCTCCATCGCCCGTCCAGAGTGAGCCCTAAATACTTGAGGGCTCCCCGCACTGGGACCCTCTCGCCCCGGACGGGGATGATCGCGCCCCGGGGTGGACCCCTGCGGGGTCCGTGGAAGAGGAGGGCCTCCGTCTTCGTGACGGAGACCCTCAGACCCAGCTGCTCGATCCGGTCCACCACCAGCGACGTGCTAGTGGCGGCCAGACGAGCAGCCTCGTCGTAACTCCTCCCCCGGGCCGAGACGAGGGTGTCGTCCGCGTAGCATAGTACCCTCGTCCCGGGGAGGACCGGCTGCCGCAGCAGCCAGTCGTACGCGAGGTTCCACAGCAAGGGGCCCAAGACCGACCCCTGTGGAACCCCGCTCTCCACGCGCCGCCGATGTAATTCGCCGCTGCCATCAACCCAGACGATCGTCCTGTCCTTGAGGTACGCCCCCAACAGCCCGACCATGTAGGGGGGGAGCCGGAAAAACTCCAGCGCCCCCCTGATCGTCGCGAATGGCAGGCTGTTGAAGGCGTTCTCGATATCTAAGGACACCCCCAGGACCACCTCGCCGTCACCGAAGGCCTCCAGACAGAGGCCCTTCAGGTCGAGCAGGGCGTCCAACGTGGATCGCCCTGCCCGAAATCCGTACTGGGCCTCATGGAGGCCCGGTCCCACCTCGGCGAGGTGCCGAACGAGACGGCCGGCCAAGATCTTCTCGAAGACCTTACCCGCCTCGTCCAGAAGGACGATCGGTCTGTACGCGGAAGGGGAGTCGGGGTGACGGTCCCCCTTCCGCAGCAGGCAAAGCCTGCCCGTCTTCCAGCGCTCCGGGAACTGCACGTGCCGAATGCAGGCGTCGTACAGTCCCCGGAGCTCCTCGCGCAGGTGACTCGCGGCCACCCAGAGGGCCCTCGATGGGACCCCGTCAGGCCCCGGAGCCGTACGTCGACCCCGGAGACGACCCAGGGCCACGTCCAGCTCCTCTTCAGTCAGAGGAGGGCCCTCCTCTGTGGCCGCCGCGGGGGCGGACATAACCGGGGGCTGGAATGACGCGTCAGCCCCCGGGAACAACCGGTCCACCACCCCTTGGAGGAAGTCCGGGTCCAGGGCCTCCGTTAAGGGGGCGCCTGCGGCACAGAGCTTCTTCCGTGCCGTCTTGAACGGGCGCCCCCATGGATCCCTGTCGACCCCTGCCAGTAGTTCCTCCCAGGCAAGGGTCTTCGCCCGGACTATGGCGAGCCGCAGGGTCTTGCGGGCTTCGGCATACTGAACCTGCAGCCGCTCCTCCTCCCCCGTCACCTGCGTGCGCCGACGCCGACAACGCTGCAGTGCCCGGCGACGAGCCTGGGCCGCCGCCCGGAGGCCGGAGAGCTCCTCCGACCACCAGTACAGCTGGCGGCGGTCCGCAGGACGTCGCCGCATCCTAGGCATGGCCGCATCGCACACCTCCTGAAGAGCGCTGTGGATGCGACCTTCCAGCTCGTCGACGCCGACGTCGTCTGAGCCTCGGGGCATGTTCCATCTCTGGAACAGCGCCGCCTCCTCGGCGAGCTCCTTGTCGAACTTGCCGAGGACCCAACGAGGGAAGTGGAACCCGGGGCGCGATGATGTTGTGCCGCGCCCCTGAGGAGGGGAGACCTCGAACCTGATATATCGGTGATCCGATAAGGTCTCCACCTCCTCTTCCACCCGCCAGTTTGCCACACGGCGCGCGAGCGCCGGTGAGGCAAAGGAGAGGTCCACGATGGACCCCCCCGACCCTCGCACGCACGTGAGCGCGTTTCCCTCGTTGAGGAGGCTCAGACCGGAGAGCAGTGCCCATGCCTCAACTGCTCTCCCTCTCGCGTCGGTGGCGGTGCCGCCCCAAGAGCGAGACTTGGCGTTGAAGTCGCCGAGGACCAAGATCTCCCTCGGTGACAACCTGCCCGCGGCGGCCCTGACAGAGTCGAGAAACACCTCGAACTCTGCCAGGGATCGGTTGGGGGAGAAGTACACCCCGATGACAGCGTACCTCCCCCAACCTGCCGCCGCGTAGCCGTGCCCCCTCTCTAGTGACTTGAAGAGGGGGCAGGCGCCCGCTCTCGCCAGCACCGCCACCGTGCCGCCCAGGTCCCCAACCCAGGATGATTGGGCGGGAATCCTGTACGGCTCTGATGCCACGCCAATGTGGCATCCCCACTCCGCCAACGACTGCAGGAACAAGTCCTGAGCGCTGGCGGAGTGGTTGAGATTCGCCTGCAGGAGTGAGATGTGGGCCATCAATTAATTGATGACCATGTTCTCACCTCCTGCAGGCGCCCTATTCTTCTCCGCGACGCGGGAAGGTGTCCCGGCCGCAGCCTTTCCCTTGACCCTGGGGGGGAGACAAGTTCTCCCCCCCATCAAGTGGTTGGACTTCCGACCAGAGTCGGCGCAGACGGAGCATCGGAACTCCGACTGGCACTCGCCGGCCCTGTGACCCACCTTCCCGCATCGGAAGCACTGATCCTTCCGGCATTTGGGGGATGGGCACGTAGCGGAGGTGTGCCCGATCGCCATGCAGTTGAAGCAGCGCAAGGGGCGCTGCTCCAGAGCCACGATCCTGGCCGAGGTCCACCCGACCAGGACGCGGCCCTTCTCCGCCAGCAGCTTCGCGGCGGCGACCGGACACGTTACGATGGTGGTGCCCATCCCCCCGGGCCCGTCCCTTACGGACAGGGCCTTCACCTGCCCGGCTGGGCAGCCCGTTGCTGCGACGACCGCAGCCTCGACCGTCTCTTTGGTGGCCGAGTCGTCCAGCTCGGTCACCCGCAGATCCGCGGTTTTGACCGGCCGGACGACGTCGGCCACCCCAGCCAGCGAAGTCTTCATCTTCTCCGCTAGCTGGTCTGCAACGTCGTGGCCGTGGCTGACACCCAGCTCGAACAGGCGGGCCCCCGCCATAGTGGGCCGCACCCGCACTTGGCCCACGAGGCCCAAGTCCTCGAGGGCGGACGTCTTCACCAGGGAGCTCATGATCTCCCGGTAAGACGTCCCCTCGGCCACCGCCTCGGGCCGCAGCTTGACTATCACTGCGGCCGTCTTGGGCGGCGCAAGCTTGGGCCCCTTCTTGGCGGGGGCCGCCTTCTCGGCGGGGGCCGCCTTCATGGCGGGGGCCGCCTTCTTGGCGGCCTTGGCTCGCGCCTTCCGGCCGACCACCTTCACCCACGAGCCCTCCTCCGTGGAGGGCCCGGGCAGCGGCACGTTTTCCACCTCCATCTCTCCCTCAGCCGAGGATGTTGTTGTTGGCTGAGGGCGGGAGGTCGAGGCCTTCATCGGCGCCCGGCGAGGTAGTGGTGCCGGCGCAAGCGCCTGTCGGGGCGCCGAGGGCGCCGCCGGCCGGGTCCTAGCCGAGGTGGCCGCGTCTGCAGGCGCGGGGGCCTGCGAAACGGGATTGCCACCCCGCGCCTTCCTTCCATCCGCCGCCAGAGGCGGACGGATGATGGGGGCTGGAAGTAGGCGGTCTTCCAGCCCGGCGAAGCGACCCTCGATCATCCGCGCCGTGGCACCGAGCATCTGTTCGGATGCCCGCTCCACGGCCGCGTTGATGAGGGCCGCAAAATCCGCCGGCTCAGGAGGAGGAGGACGAGCCGGAGCCTCTACTGGCACGGGCCCCGCCCCAGTGCGCAGTGCCGCCACCTGCTGGCTGAGCTCCTCGTTGGACTTTTTGAAGGCGAGGAGCTCACGCCTAATATAGTCCACCTCCGTCTCCAGGCGACGATTGTCGCAGCGGAGACGGAGGTTCTCCTCCGGCTCGAGTCGCGCCGCCAGGGCTACCACCGCCTCCTTGATGGAGAGGACGGCCTGGTTCAGCTTCTTCTGGAAGCCGCCGGACAGCGATTTGCTCGTCTTACTGACGAGCGAGATGTCGTCGGCGGCTCCCTCCACTTCGCTGACCAGCTCCACGGTGGTCATATCTCTGGCGGTCCTCCTCCGTTTTCCGGTCCCGCCGTCGCCCTCCGATGCAGGCGGCCCCGGCTTGCGGAACCGATCGGTGCCCACGATCGCCCGGAAGGTGGCTACCTCCACAGGCGACCGGTCCCTGCTCGTCGCGCCGCTCACCCCACTCTCCGGGGCAGGCGAAGCTCCCCCAGAGGAGTCCACGCCTCGCGACGATCCCGCGCTCCTCCCCCTGCGGGACGTCGACCTCAGCGCCATCCCGCAGTCGGTCCTCGCGACCGCGGCCACCGACCTCGCCCCCTCTCCCGATCGGGAGGCCCTCCGCCTCTTTGCTCCGCCCTTCACGGGCACCGCGTCCACTCCGCCCGTCGCAGGCACCACACCTCCGCCCATATCGGGCCCGACATCACCGCCGACCTCAAGGGGCAAACCTTGAAGTTCGACCCTTAAAATTTTTTTGTTTTCCAAATTCATATGAATCCCACGAGTCACGGGTTATTGAGGTCCACCATCGACAGAGCCCGTGTTGCCTCCGGTAAGCCTAGATATCGCGTCCAGGGGGTCGGCCGGTCCCCTGTCGGGGTCCGCAGTAGAGACTGGACTCCCCTCCAGCCATGCACTCCTCACGCTGCGTCGCCGCTTGAGTTGGGGTAGTTTTTTATAGAGGTTTTCCTCCTCGCGCCCCGGGCGGTTAAGCCAAGGGCCTCGGTCCCGTGTGACCGCGAGACATGACCACGACATCACACGGGATTACGACCGACGGTGGCGGCAGGAAAGACCCACCGCCTGCCCGGGGCAGGGTAAGTGCACACCGAGCCCGCCGTCGCCCCTCCACTGTGCCTTCTGATAGTCAGAGGGACACGCGGAGAGACCCCTCCCGCCGGGTTATCCGGCTGTCGGATTATTAGCCGTCAGCTGCCCTATGCCCGAGAGCATAAAGCAGCTGCCGTTGCCCAGGGTACACCAGTCCCAGGAGATGCCCTTACCCCCGGACCGAGGTCCGAAGGCAACTGCATCTCCCGGGCACACGAGGAGGTTATCCGACCCAGCACCCTACGGTGTGACTTAGCTAGGCTATCTCCTACCTACTGGTGGTAGGTATCTGCTGCCGGAGTATATTTAATAATTTAGAATAATATACACATATATTAGTAAATTTATTAATTTATTATTCATTAACATCTTATGGCCCTAAGATGGGCAAAGGGCATCCACAGTGATTCTCCATGGCATTTGGTCTTAGGCTTCACCTTTAATATCATAAACTACCTTAACTAATAAATTTATTCTTCTTCTTCGTCAGCTGATAGACGTCCACAGCTGGACATAGGCCTCCCCGAAAGATTTCCACGTTTATAGTTCCTATGGGGAGATTTGGGCCATTTCACACTACGCTGGCCCAATGCGGGTTGGTGGGAGCCAGAGCCTCGTTTGTTGTATAGCAGGCTGCACCACGAGCTGGTGGTTGGTTTTGGTCCCGTGAGTTATTGTGCGAGAACCCTTACCCCTTACCTTATTTTAACACATAACATTATTAGGATTACTTAGTTAAACAATATTCTTTGTGCTCATCTGGAAATTCATCAGGACAATAACGTACGCCGTTTAAAAGTATTCACGTTTTTTTTGTTTAAGCGCTTTCAAAACTAGATTATAACCTCTGTAGCTTATATTATATTAATTAGGTTAACAGGTTAAAAGCAAACGTACTCCGAAAGTTTCGGATAGCAGCGGTGGAAACTTTAATGGATTTCGCATCAAACTTTAAGCTGACAGCTTCCTGATATTACCCTATTGTTACACGATATCTTGTTGTTAGAAGCATGGCGACTTTAACGTTCCTTCTTTAATAATAGATACACAACGAAATTAATTCAGTAATCATAATATCATAATCTAATATTGCACTAAACTATATTATCAATAAATAGGAATTACTGATATTACTCTTGCGTTTGTGTTCCAGTTATTTGGGGGTCGGCTTTTCTTGACTTGAGTATACAAGTAGCACGACATGCGGTGAGAGTTCAGCAGTTGCCTCTTCTATTTAAGTCATTCTTAACCTTCGTCAGCCGAATGAAAGCCTGTGTTTAAGCTTCATTGTTGGTTAACTTAAGATTATTTCATATTCTCACATATTGAGAAAGGGAAAACAGTAATGTGTTATGACGGCGGAACAATTGGAACTGTTATTGAACTATACTTTGTATAGTATACTCGCTTTGCTTGTAGTATAAGAATAGACCGCAAATGACTTTTTATTGCAACCGTTACTATAGCAATCGTTTAAACAACACCAAATGAAAACAGTTATAAAAGTTCATTACAAACAAAACGATGAAGGGTCTATGAAAAAAAAAAAAAGAAAAGGCATATAATCTATTTCAAGTGATTCCGCGTCGAATGGTTGTGTTCCCATGTTTATACATTCACTACTTTTAACGTGATTGGCGAACAAAGAGAACTCATTTTCATTATATTATAGATATCATGATGATTTTGACATTTCACGCACAGGAAATTGCGTTCTTTTGTTATATATAGTAAAAGTAATATCATTCTTCATAGAAGGTTACCGCCTTAGTGAAAACAAAGAACCACGTCTGTGGTTCTTTGTTTTCACTTCTTTGTTTTCTTTCATTCGTATATGATTTTTTGATAGTCTTATCAATTAAAAATCAGCTGTTTATAGGTAAATTAATAAAATGTCTTTGTTATATAAAATAACATAAAAGTATTCTCATGAATATGCTTTACTTTGATGTTTAGCGCAACAAATAAACAATCTACCTAAATACTCAGCATAATAACATACGTATGTGAGGTAAGTAAAATATTAGAGAATAGTAATCAATAATAGAGTTTACTGGTGGTAGGAAACCGTTTAAATATCACTGCAATTTCTATTTCTACCGCCAAACATTACTGTGTTTATTGCCGGAGTAACGAGACTTAACATCTTGTCTCAAGGCGACGAGCGTAATGAGGTGATGTGTATACCAACCTAATTAGCGCCATGTTGTCACGGACTTATCACTTACAATCAGGTGAACGTCCCGCACGTCTCGTCGCTTAATGAAGAATGTAAAATAGAAGAAAAATGAACGCTTAATGAGTGTATAAAAATAGAAGAATGTTTTCATTAACGATTACAGACCTCCTTCGTCTTTACTGTTACCTACAAATATCAAGTTATGTATTATAAGACTGTTTATTGCTACAGAGGCAGTTAAAGTGAACTGTGAATTATTTCTTCATTGAATTACGCCTGGTCGAATTATCTCAATTTGCAATTTAACCTCGATACATGGAGATGGTTACGGCACCGACCGCATGCCCGTCTGACTCATCAATCGAAAATACCTAATACAACATCAATTAATATCTTGTTACGTTTCCAACTAAATGTATATTAACACGATAGATATTGTTTCGCAATTAAACTGTATATTAATATACAAATTTCATGAAGTCGTTTCATAACTATATGTATCTAATTATGTATCTTAGAAGCTTTTAATTAGGACTTCAAATTTATATAGATTCGATCGAATGATGTTTTCTTATTAGTGTTGATAGAGGTAAATATCTTTTATTTTTGTACCCTGGGGGTAATCTTCTTAAAAAAATATCCTGCTTCTGGGGAGAAGATAAGGTTATGTGGGGCTTGTAACCTATAAAATCCCCTCGGTGGTTTACCTCAGTGTATTAGGCAGTGTAACAGCCTTTTTTTTTTTTTTTTTATCGTGGGGAAATCCTACATTGGATACCCTTCTGCTGTGGGGGCAACAGAGGGGTTATGCCGGACTCGTACCGGCTAAAACCCCACGGTGTACGTCTCAACGCTTTAGCCAAAACCACAGGAACGCTTTCGCACACAACTGTGGTCTCGACGGCGAAAGGCCACAATGAGGCCGCATCTCGGGATGAAACTGGAACTCTCCACCCCATTTACCAGTAATAGGCGGAAGTACCGCGCGCTCCATCTCGAGGCCTAACGTACTTGGTAACGGGTTCCCCAAATCCGCCACCATGGCCTCCGTTATGGAGGTTGTAAGGCGTGGAACGTCCTCCTACGACGCCCAGGTACCCTCCTACGGATTGAGAGATGGGTGTTTTTCTCTCGCTTCCTCTCTGCAATCTCTTTCTGCGATATTACTTTCTCGCAGAAGGTCAAGCCAGCATCCCACGACGACTCACTACTGATCATGGCTTTAATAAGACCAAGCAGCGTGAGGTCATCCCCTACAACTGCGACGAGGTCTTGGCGCTGAGCAACCCAAGCTGAACAAAGCTCCAGAGTGTGCTGCGCAGTGTCTTCGTCGCATACACAATGATGACACTCAGTTGTCGGCTCTTTTCTGGCTATGCGGCACAGGTACTTACCAAAGCACCCATGACCTGAAAGTACCTGCACCAACCGGAAGGTCAGTGACCCGTACCGCCTGTCTATCCACTCATCCAAGAGGGGACGTATAGCTTCTACAGTCCTGCTACCTGCTCTAGGGTTGGTTAGTAGCTCTTTCCACTTTGCAAGCACAGACTGTCGAAATTCGAATTTCCGCAGTTTCCATTCTCTTGACGGAATCTGTTCTCCTCGGGATCGGAGCTCGGATCTCCATCGATATATGGATGAGCGGCACTCTGCCTCCAGATCCCAAGGAGGAGATCCCGCCAAGACACATGCCGCCTCGTAGGAGATTGTACAGTATCCCCGGATAACACTAATGGCCATGGCTCTTTGCGGACGTTTTAAATAGACTATAGTCCGAGTTCTTAAATTCTCTGCCCAGATTGGTGCTCCATAAAGAGCCATGGATCGCACCACTCCCAAATACAAACGACGGCTGTTTGTATCAGGCCCTCCCAGCAGTGTAACAGCTTGAGACTACAAACGGTAGTAGATATTAGCTGTCAGTCACCGTCTATGTACCACCGCAACGCCTATTTCTACTGTCAAATATTACTGAGCAAACCTTACTGTCTTCTATTCAGAATGTCCTATTTACTAGTTAAATAACTAAGATAATGAAAATTAAAATGTCTAGTGTTTATCGTATTAACTAAGGCGATATTTTATAGCTGTATTATTTACCCGATGGTGATCCGATGGTCACCATCAGGTGAGCGTAATGTTTGGCTTGTCGCATTACACTTTAACATGTACATTGTTATAAATATCGTTAATAATCATGTTCATCATCAGCCGATAGACGTCCACTGTTGGACATGGGCCTACCCCAAAGTTCTCCACATGAATCGGTCACCCATTGCTCGCATCCAGTGGGCTCCCAGAATTATAACCCGATCGTAAATGATATTACTGTTTAAACTCTGTGCTTTCTTTTCGCAACAAGTCAAATGCGAGATGGTGGATATCGTATGTCCTTAGGAGCTTATTTATCTAGAATGTGTCGGTTTCCATTGATGATGAGATGCTCAACAGCTCAAGCTCTGTGTTCGGACACGCTTCTTCTTTAATTGCCTATAGATCTACCATTATTAATATATCATAGTTATTGCTGAATAAACCATTACTCATCCTTTTGTTTGGTTTATAACAGAATTCTTATTATAATCCTATTATTGTATATGTACTGTTATTATTATTTACATATCTGTATTCATTTAAAGCATTTAGATCTATCCTGTTAATTTAATCAATGTATCAATGATTTGGTTATTAACGGAACACTGATTTTGAACAGTATCATCTTAATTACAACTCGAGTTGATTTACACTGTTAACATGGTATAGCAGCGTTTCATTTGATATGTGAAGTAGCATTGAGTTCCAATTACTGGTGGTATCGCAAGTAGATCAAGCTTCCGATAATGTGATAGCCATTACATAGAAAATGCCACTGAGTTGTTTGTGTTCATGTCTTTACTAAGATGGAATGTTTACCGTATGATTCACATTGTCTCTGTAGAGCAGGTGCCGGCCACTTGCTTCCTAACATGGAGGTGTTTAGATCGATTCCGTATCACACCTTGTCGAGTATGGATGATCTTAGTTGAAACCTGTCGTATTAGCTATCACCTTCATGTTGTAAAACTAAGGTACAAAAACAGCAAAAAATCATTGATGTGTTCCTATTGTCAACGTATGAAAATGTTTCAAAATCTTCATTCTTCATCATCAGCCGATATAAGTCTACTGCTGGGTAGAGGCCTCCCCCACAAATCTCCACATCGATCAGTCAGATCATCAAGCGGCTTCTCGCGATTTTCAGTCATTTGTTTATATGAGGGAGTTTGCCTCATTTCTCACCACACACTCCCAATGTGGGTTGCTGGTATCCAATGCCTTGTTTGTTGATTAAAACACCTATCAATAGATATTGTAAAGGCAAGGGTTGTGGTAAAGGTATAATTTTCACGCAGCTTTGATCAAAAAAAGCTGAAGATATAGATAGGGTCACTTCTATTCAATACCAGAATTAAGCTTAAAAAAATGAAGCTTTTAAAATGATGCACATATTTCGATTGAGTTTGCCCAGTTTCCTTAATAACAGTTCGAAATTATGTGATTGTATTAGGTAACCTGTTTTTACTATTGTTAATATATATCAAGTAATTACACACGCGTATACTAGCAGTACAAAGATTTTCCAGGTTTCCATTGGTACTTAGATAAAGTCAGCTATTCCAGAAACTATTTACAGTACTGAAATAGAAGATTGCATAAACTTTTTCTTGCAAAACAATAAAAACACCGTCGTATTTCTCAGTGAACTGCGGAATGAAGCCTTAATGAAATAAATCCAACTTCCTTTGATAAAGAAGAAAACTTTATGAAGAATTAAAACGTACTTTCAAACGTTTTTACTTTAACAATTGAAATGAGCTATAATTATTAAAATACTTAAATATCTGCTGATATATAACATCAACTCAACCAATGGAGTCTCGAGCTGGTCGTTTGATGACTTATAAACAAACTCCTGTATATATAATCAGTAATTTTTTATGACTAATTGATTAGTTTTTTTGTTGATGATGTCTGATTTAATCTAAACTATCAGTTTGTCTGTCTAAACTAGCTTTGCTCAATCAGAGGCCTGCGGGGTGCATGCGGCGTGGTGTTTCTTTGGAAGTTATTCACTGCACCTTGTTATGCTCATCGCCTTGAGACACATAAGATGTTGAGGCTCGATACCTCAGTAATTACACTAGCTGTTGCATCCTTCAAACCGGAATACAGTACTATTTGGCGACAGTAATAGGCGCTGCGGTGGTACCTACGTAGACTGTCTCTGGCGACAGAGATCTACCAACAGTAATTGTTGTATACGCATTAAACCTTTTCGTAGTTATTTAAGAAAATCAGAAACAATCACGAAAACTTTAGAAAAAAAATCAATACTTTATTTTAGCCTCATAGCTCCTTTGTCACCATTATGAAAAAAGGTTGAACACCACTGATCTAAACATTGTCTTTCCGATTTTGAGTATAATTATAACTTAGTTTAAATAGATTACTGAAACATGTGTAATATATATTCATCCATAACAGCTAATTTACGTCCCCACTGTTGGGGCACAGGCCTACCCTAATATGAGGACGATTGGGCCATATTCACCACGCTGGCCCAATGCGGGTTGGTGACTTCACACGCACCTTAGAATAAATTCTAATTCATGTGCAGGTTTACTCGCCATGTTCTCCTTCACCGTTTGTATTTCGCTGTTGTTACTAAAGTTCACAAGTGTACATAATTTAAATATTAAGGTATTGGTAAATGCCGAGATTCGAACCCGCGACCTTCGGAATGAAGGCCGCACGCTCTAACCTTTAGGCCAGCGAGCTACTTATTACATATTATTTACATTTTTATAAACTATTATATTATTGAAACAAGAATATAGAAGAATATAGAAAATTTCATAGCTCATTTATATAGTTCAGTAGACGGTCATATGACTAGAAGAAGCACGGGTTTGATCCCTATTTTCCTTCTTCAATTGATGACGAACAGAATAACTTTGGGGCAACGCTCAAGAAATTAGAAGTTGGGATAAGGAAACATCCTTATCCCACTAATTTCACTAGCAAAGCACTTCAAACCGAAACACAGTATAGTAATGTTCGCACATGTTTGGCAGTAGAAATAGGTGCGGCGGTGGTATCTACCTAAACCGTCTGCGACAAAGAACTATCACAAATGCTTGAACTTCCGGTGAAGGAATACACCAGCTATTGCTTTTTAACAACATTTTGTCTATAACGTACTAACTTAGCTTCGTATTATAAAGACGAATTACACAACTATCTCAACTTAACTGCTAATAAAGCTATTATTCATTAAATGAGTAAAGTGCAAAGCTTAATCACTAAGTAACTAGTGCTCCTCGTACACCCCGTGTTCACGTTTTAAGCTTGAATATTTCTCCTTTAATTTAAATTTAAATAACTACTTAACTACGTAGCTCGTTAAGTAACTTGTTCTAAAGAAATGAGTTGAAACATGTACCATGTTTCTTTTATTATAAGACTTGTTACCATATTATTCTTTAATAAGCATGTATTCATGAATAAAATGAACCACTTGTATACAAATTAATGAATAATTCACCGGGTAAGTGATACGCCTGTCCATAGCAACGTGGCGCTAGTTAGAATGGTATACACTGCACCACATTGACTTTGAGACAAGATGTTGAGTCTCATTATACTAGTACACTAGCTACAGTCAAACCGTAACACAGTAATGTTTGCATATTACTGCTTGTCGGTAGATATAGGCGTTGTATTGGTACTTATCTAGATGGTCTCCGGTTACTGAGACCTATCACCATTCAACATACATACAATATGAAAATAAAATAACAGTAATTCATTATGTATGTAATATTCTTGATACTTGTTTATTACTCAAAGTTGTTCAAGTAGTTTTCAATGTAGAGCTTACTTCCGCTGCAAACTGTAAACTTTACTGTATTCCGATCGATAAATGAACGTTCTTTACTATGTTGCATTAGTCGCATGCTCCAATTAAAAAATGTCTATAAGCTATTATTATAAATTAACATACAATAGATAATACATTTCCTGTTTACAATAAAAGAAATACCCCAGGTCATCCCCTTCCGGTAGAGTGACGAGCAAACTAATGGCATTGCCGATCTGGATGAGGTCTATTCTTTGCGCCAAGTTGTTGCCAGATCAGGGTTGTCGCCTGGCTTCCGTTAGTTTTTTGAATTATCCTTAAAAAGTTTAATGTGTTCTGCTCTTCTCGTCTGTTCTGTTCTATTTTGCTGTGTTGTTCAAGAAGATAATTGCGCTCTTTTAATACTGTGATAATATTACTGCGCAATTAGTACATCGTAAACGATTTGAATGTTTAATGATTTATCTCATTTAAAGTTAACTGTTCTGCAGTAACATTTTTTAAGCGAGAATAAAGTATATTAAAAAATGGAAAAGAGGATGAGAATGTATCTCCGCCGGAAGTAATGACTAGGATTATATTATAAACTATGAATATATATATCAGGCAGAGCGATCAATTAAATAGTAGTCACCTGTGTACATGCATTTTTTTTATACCTAAATGTTACTACATATATACTATCGATAGTAAAATAACACAATAGATATACGAAGATACTTCACATCTTAAGTGTTATAGCAATGTGCGCAGTTTGACGTTGTGTAAACAACTCAACTATCACGTCATTGTTTTTGGGGTTCGTATAAAAACGAGTAAACATTATATTTATTTAGTCGCTTCATAGAAAACAAAACAAGGATGTTTAGACAGTAAATTTACTTAAAGTTATTTGCATCGTCATAACTTACGGCGTCGCCTTTGTCTCCGACATCGTTCCCACAAGTAGGTCAAGAATTTTGTTGAGTTATTGCAGTCTCCTTCAAGCCAAAATCCTGTAAAGGGGCTGTGAGGGTTGTGAATAACTTTTAATTAAAGCATTTATGCTAATATAATCATATGTCGCTTTGAGACAGAAGTTGTGGTCTCGTTACTGAAGTAATTACACTAACTGTAGACCCAACAAACCGGAACAAAACAATATTGTTTGA
Source organism: Troides aeacus (assembly GCA_033220335.2). Classification (NCBI taxonomy): domain Eukaryota; kingdom Metazoa; phylum Arthropoda; class Insecta; order Lepidoptera; family Papilionidae; genus Troides; species Troides aeacus. The sequence goes on along the minus strand of CM067294.1, from coordinate 5,356,503 downwards.
CGGCAAAAATAGGTGCTGCTGAGGTTACCTAGACCTACCAGTTAAGGATAGATTGTTTGATGTGCAATAGATAAGGTTAGAGCTACATGTTAGGGTAACATGATGCTTGTGTTTCGCAGAGCCAGTTCATCAAGTGTATCACGGAGCATGTCTGATGGAGGTGAGTAAAGGCTGATTCAACGTTTTAAAGAAATACTGATCGGGAACCTTTGGGTAAAGAGACGACATAACAGTCATGGTAAGGTACATGCTAAATTATCGGGTTGAGAATGATGAGGTCGGCGGGAGTAGCCATTGTTTAGAGCATTTGAAATTATCTTACAGACGATCTTTGGTTGCGGCAATATAAACAAACTCAGATAAAATGGATGTAGTGTTAAATTATTAAAACAAATATAAGTAATTAAGTTTGTTTAACAGTTGAATATATTCGAGAAAACGAAGATTACTATTAACCTTTTTCTTGGCCGCCATTGACGTAGCGCTGAAGATTTTATCCACACCAATAAGGTGTGGATAGATTTTACTAGAAATATAAATTAACAGCCCAGTAAGGAAAAACTGCAGTTAAAGATGTTAACAATAGTCTTTATATTCTCTTATTATGAGAGATGATTTCGAGTCCCAGCAGTGGGAATATTAAAAACCCTATTTATTTATTCTCTCTTATAGCTAATCTGCCGCCATGACTGTATTGCTAGTGGTTGGGCTGTCAACATACGAGAGTAGTTCTAGGTTAATACGGTTCATTATCTAAAGTTCTATAGTCACTTAAAACCACGTGAATAAGGGTTAAAATCTGTTGTAAATAAAATTGTTTAAAGCTAAAATATTTGCGTACCCATCCAATGCTTTCATGTTTAAAATTATACAGACTGATATTTACACAGTACAGTTGAATTGTAGGTAATTTCATCAGTTTATACGTATTCACTGAAATTAGTGGATAAATACAGGGAAATGCTGTTTCCAGATTACTTTATGAACTGTATATATCATAATGTGCTGGTTTTTGGTATTGAAAATCGTTTATACCGAGTACCACACGTTGGTTCGCTTTCACACAAATCGTAGAGGTTATTCCCTCATCAAGTCCATTAGATTGATTAGAGGTGGAAAATTATGCGTTTGATTTATTAAACAGGTATCTGAAGTAAATGAAAATATATAAAAATCTAATAATAAATTCTAATGCTGCCTTGGATTAACCTTGAAATATACTTAGTTTCATGTAAATAAATCTAAGAATATCGTTGCCCTTGTAACACGAAGGCTTGTTTTCGGGGTCACTGTGCAGTTTGGATGGTAATAAGGATTATACGGATCTAAGTCAGTACCTTACCGCCGACTAATTATAAATATGTCGTTGTACCACCATTGCTGTGTTTCTCTTGTCATGAAAGCTGGAGAATAATAGAAGAGCGATCATCGCTAAATTGATTTGAAGTGTTAGCCCAAAGAAGGTGGTTCGAAATGAGGAGCAATTTCAAATTTTTGATTCCACTAAATGAATCCCTATAAACGAAGGCAGCACAGCATCGATCCATATGGAGATCTTTTGCCGAAGACTATGTCCAGCAATAGACTTCTATCGACTTGTAATGTTGATGAATTTTGATCCAACAAATGTCTATGAAGGAAAATGTGTTTGTTTAAAATACCTGTTTCATATTATGTTGTATGTACATCCGTTAAGTAGGTTTCTGATCGGTTACTGATGGTAGGTTTCTATTGCTGGAGACTGTCTAGGTACCACTATACTAACGACATGGTAATTACTGGGCTTACGAGAGTCTTACAACTTATGTCTCAGGCAAAGAGCACAGTATGGTACAATATATATAATCCTAACTATCGCCACGTCGTTATAGGCGAAGGTATCACTTACCACCAGGTGACCATCCCGCTCGCCTCTATAAGTAGTCCCTTTACTGAATTTGTATGTATTTAATGTACATACATCCACATAATTTTGTTTTTTATTGATATACTAACTTATTTATAAATTTACTTATCTTTGTCTCTCTGCAGCATTAGAACCTGTTGCAGCAGGTGCTGAAAGAAACCTTAACATTATCTCAATTTTCATTTTGTTTTGTAACATCTTTTTTTAGTATGTTTGCGTGTGAATGTTAAGTAAAATATTCTCACTCATATCATAAAAATTTCAACTCGATCATGAGGTAGGAAAAAATAATGAATCAGCTCCTGTTCATTTGTCCTGTATTTTGCTTGTTTCTATTATATGTAATATATTTAACAATTTCATATCAATCGAAGGTTTATTCGTATATTTTATTTGATCTCGCTACTGTTGGAAGTTTGAAAGGATTTATTAAATACAAGCTTGTTTGTTGTTGAGAATCGGACGGAATGCTTCAGGCGGGCTCTTTGTTCAGCTTTCTCTCGTTTGATTTCTTTATCTGGTAAGATCGTGTAATGTATAGATTTTTCCTCGACCATCAGTGTACTAAGGTGTTAGTGGATATTACTATGATTTGATAAATCAGTAAGGTTGACTTAAGTTAGTAACATTTAAGGCAAGCCCTATATTTATAATTTGATCTTTGATTTTTCGTCTTCATTTCAAGCCATTTTGTCTATAACTATCTATTGTTTTTACCTCCACACGGAGAGAGAAGGTATCAAAGAAGTTCCAATCAATTTCAATCCAATCCAATCAGCCGGAAGACGTCCACTGCTGGACAAAGGCCTCCCCCAAAGATTTACACTCAGACCGGTCCTGGGCCACCCGCATCCAATGGTTGCCAGCGACCTTGACCAGGTCGTCGGTCCACCTTGTGGGGGGGTCTGCCCACGCTACGTCTTCCGGTACGTGTCCGCCACTCGAGAACCTTTCTGCCCCAACGGCCGTCGGTTCTGCGAGATATGTGCCCTGCCCATTGCCAATTTGCGACGGCAAAGAAGTTCATTTATTGGTAATCTGGCTCTTAATAATATGGCACTAGTTTAGATGATAAACCACATTGGGCTCGTTGCTTTAAATCAAAAACTAAGAGACGCTGTGGTGATGTTCCGACAGTTGTTTAATACGGAAATCTGTGTTCTTAACTGTGTATAAGAAATAGTAACATATTTTACCAAAAAATAGTTACTTCCAGTTACAGCTTTCACATCTTTTCAACGTGATCTTATTTTATGCGCTATAAAGCCTAAAACAAAAGGAGGCAAATCATAACGTTTTTACTGCACATGTTATGGTATTTTATTCTCTTATTATAGAAACATTTCGTAGTGTCGTGAAATCTGGATGAAAAGAAAGGGGTGCGTTTGATGGTGATATATGCCTGTTCATACCAAGTTATGTTTGCTCGTAAGATTCAAATATAACATCTATTGAAGTTGTCGTCATTACTTAAACTTTCCTATTTATGATAGGATACAAATTAATCTTAATTACACATCATTTTCAGTAACAATGAAATCGTAATAGCAAGATTAGTTTCTTCACTATAGACTGAGTGGAGTTCAAATGTGGATGTTATGATAGATTTATAATATATAGGTGATATCAAAGATTAGCAAGACAGCCGCGACCCCTCTGGTGTTGCGACTGCCCTTGGGCCTCAATTATTACTTTCCACCATGTGAATTGTTCGCTAGTTTAACCATCCTTCCTATAAAAAGAGGCGTATTTGAAAAAACCTTACTTCCAAAATACGTGGTCCTAGAATGGAATGTCAATAAGCTACTGAGGTAGTTAACTTTAGAGTTTATTCAATAATTTCTTATATTAAAAGCTTTTTCAGATCAACGATGAAAAGTTTGTTTTGTTAATTGAGTCTACGTTGTAATGTATTATTAAATGAATAAACCGCCACAATACATATTAAACTCTACTCGTGAAAGTAACGAATACTCTGAACTTTATTATTAAATGAAAATTAAATCGTTCTGTTAAAGCTCGAATCGATTTCCCGAACATTCGATTAATTAAGTATAAAAACACTCGACGCCAGAATGGAGTCTGTATAATTGGACATTCTGCCTTTATGATTTTCGATTACACGGAACCCGCATTTCATTATACAATAAAAACACTGAATTAAGACACTTTTAAAATTATCGTAAATGAATTCAATTCGTTTCATCTGAAATTGCTATCATGTACAAAATTTGGTACATCAACATCATACGCTTCCACAATCGATTTCCAACTCGGTCAATCCGATGCCGATGTATCTAACGTTTCCTTTCGATCTTCACCAGGTCTTCAATGCACCAAGTAGAGTGTTATCTGACGTTATATTTGCTAATACACGATCATCACTCAAGAATATTCCTGACCCATTAGCCATCTGATGTTCATTTACAATACGACGTTACTTCTCAGAAAAGCTCGAAGAAAATGAAAATGAATAATTATATTTATATTAAAAATAATGTTATTATAAGCACAATATTTTCTATACTTAAGATAGATTATATTTATTATTACATATGTTCAACAATCGATATAAAAAAGCTTGAGTTAATGAAAGCATTACAGTTATATTGATTTTATAAAGTGACATCGTATTTAGTAACAGTTAACATAATAATATATGATAACTTAATGTATTAAAATCCTCAAAAAACAAAGAAAAACATTAGTTAGTACTTGACCTTAATTTCACTTGATATTCAGTGACAATGAGACTGAAGATGGAGCTGTACCGACTGAAGCTGGATAAAACTACGCCATGTCTGATGACAATCGGAACAGTAATGTAATGGCGGATGATATAATATATTATATACACTATTTTAAAAACTGTCATTGTATATATTATGTACTTAATAAAAGTCTACATAGTAAAATAGTTTGCAATTTTGTTATTTAACATACGTTTTATCACTAAGTAGTAAATATATCGTAAATGCACCAGCTGAAAGGATGCCATATTAAATAAGCCGTTAAACCGTATTACGGCTTTCTTCACAAGTTAAGCGCATAGTGATGTAGTTACAACATTGTTGGCTGTGAACTAAACGTATGTAAATAATTATTTATAAGCTTTGGAATATATTTAATAATTCATATCGAGTAACGTATTCTTCTAGGTTGTTCGTTTTAATTGGTGGTACGTCTTTCCCGCTGGATACTAGACAGGTATTGCTCACATTTCTTCTCCTTCACGGTAGTGTGTAAATATTAGTGTTTCTGTTTAAAGGTTATTAACTTAATGAAATTACTAAGTTAAGAAGACTCGACATCGTCTAAAGAAGAACTCAATGCGATGCAGTGTTTGTCAACTAGTATCACAGTAACGAAGACATGCTTATTATTGTAATATTACTGTTAGGTTTGACGTATCATCAAATGAATATATGTCCGTTAGTAATCATTTTTCGGGTTATCTCAAGATGAAATATACTACTCCATCAATAATTTTCATCGTCATCAGCAGCTGGACATAGACCTCCCAGAAAGATCTCCACATCGATCAGATCAATAGTTTTGGTTGATTAAAGAATTTGAGATGAAACGGTCGAAATCATATCGTGAGAGGTCGTGGTAGGTGTTACAGTAATGAACTGGAAATCTCAATAACAGACTTCAAGCTCCATTAAAGTTTCTTCCAAAGCAAATTTTTAGACTTAAATGCTAGGAATAAAATGTTTATATTCACTATTGGTTATATTAAATTGTTAAAAAGTTCTCTTTGTTTATATCACTAAGTTTTTAAAGGAGTTAAGTAAAAATCTCGGAAATAGACTATAGTATGGATTATGTCAGTTTTAAATAAGACGAGTAACTTATGCAAGTGTTATTCTGGTGCATAGTAAAGGCGAATTGTTTAAAATTCATTTACTTATGTTAAACTTCCATTTCGCAAAGCTGAGATTGAAATGCAAACGTAAGCTTCGCTTCAGCGCTGACAAAACAACGCATAACGTACGAACTTTCTCCGATTCTACTTTAAATCCAACACTAACTGTTAAACTAGGACAAACTTTCGTATATATAAATATTGATTATTTTACAACAATGCGACGACTGGATTTAAGCACAAGTTAAGGGTTACATAGGGCCAGCGTGATGGGAAATGGCCCAAGTCCTCTACAAACGATAGTTCCTGGTTCCTTGCGACGACAGCAGCGCTGGACCGATCTATGTGGGATCTTTGAGGGAGACCTATGTCCAGCAGTGGACGTCTATCAGCTGATGATGAAGCAACACACTGTGTAAAACGCCTCAATGTTAGATTGGTTAAATAAACTATTTTATTATACAAAGAGACAAGACGAATTAACCTGTAAGTGATACACCCACCTATAAAAACGTGTTGCCAGTAAGGATGATATACAAAGCACATTATACTTGTAAGAGAGATATGACTGTCTCGTTGACCTACTGATTTGACTAGCTTCAACACCTTTCAAACCGGAACAATATAATGTTTGCACATTACCCTTTGTTAGCAGAAATACGAGCAGCAACAGAGATCGCTCGCCAAATATCTACTAAATACTTTTTTCACACATTATATTTTTTTTTAGTCCTAAGTAAACTAGGTTGTTCCTTTCGTTATCAATTGTATGATACTTCAAATGGTAATTGTTATTGATAATAATGAAATGTCGATAACAAAAGTAAAAAACTTTAACGTAATGCTATAAATAAAATCCATCATCATCATCAGCCGATCAACAGTCCAATACTGGATATAGACCTGCTCAAAGATCTCTATATACGGTCAGCATAGCCTCCGATACCGCGGGGCATTAGGGGCTATCGTTTGAAGGGGTTCATATGGAGGGATTTGGGACTTTTATCACCACGCTGGCCCAACTGGTGGGAGCCAGAGCCTCGTTTGTTGATTAGGAGGATGCACCGCGAGCAGGTGAGGTTGGCTTGAATACCGTGCGTTCTTATGCGGGACACCACATATATATATTAATAAATCTAACCATACATATTTATTAAATAACAATGTATTGCAAAAACGTATACTAAAATAACAAAAAAAACTTGAATTTTAAAATCATTAGTGTAATGAAACAATGAAGCATTCTTTGAAAGAGAGTTTGCAAGTCGGGACGCAAAGAATAAGATCTCGTTAAGTCGCACTTCATTTCCTTTCGTCAGAGGTATTTCTTAACTAACGACTCTTTGTTACTCTAATTAAAAGAATGAATAATTAAAACAGTAATAAGCTTATTACTGTAAAGACAATGATTTTTATTATTGAACAATAGTAAAATGGTAAGATTTATCTAGCGTCTGTCGCGTTGGAATGATGTATATATAAACTAAAGTAGGAAGTAAGTAAAAAAATTAACTACAGCATGCATTGTTTAAAATGTCTCTAGAGTTTTTTGCTAATAAATACCAAAACTTTACTCGTACAATCTCTCATTATGACCACATTTCCAACAGCTCATGCTCCCAATCCGTCTTCGCAGGAACACATGCATTCTCTGTTTCCTCTACAAAATCCTACATAATCCGTCATATGCATTATATTTGGGAGATGGATTCTCCTTTATTCACTACAGAAACTAGATCTCACCTAAGAATCCTTCTCAAATTTTCGTCTCACAGTTCCGAGTCACATTCTCACTCTTTCAGTACTCAGTTCAGTACAGTGGAACTATTTAAAAAGCGCTTTAAAGAACATTACTTTGCGCTATCCTGATACCTATATATGTTAATTTGTTTAGTTTTTCTCCTCTTTTTAATTATAAGCTATTCTAGATCATGTTTAGTTTAAAAGTGTTGTTTTATAGTATTATCAGTGCACCAGATTCACTGTCACTTTAATCAAAACTCCCCACCACAGGCCTACTGGAAGAAATTCTATATTAGAATAAGTAGTGTCTTTGCACTTATTTCTATGTATATTACATAAATAAATAACATCTTACTTCAAATCAGAACTTACTGGTGGTAGGTCTCTGTTGATGGAACCGTCTAGGTAGGTACCACAGCAGCTCCTATTTCTGCAGGCAAACAGCAGAGTGCTAACATTCGTATGTTCCAGTTTGAAGGGCGCTGTAGCTTACTGGGATAATGATACTTAATATCTTTTGTCTTAATTAGAAGAGCACATGTGTTGTGTATATCATTCTAACCAGTGTTGCGCTGTCATCGTCTTCATTATAGACGTCTGCTGAACATAGGCCTCCACCGTAGAATCCCACATTGATCGCGTAGGTATTCATATGGAGCGGTTAGGGCCATTTCTCACTATGCTGGCCCAGAGCGGGTTGGTGGGAGCCGAAGCCTCGTTTATCAATTATCAGGGTGCATCATGAGCTAGGAAGGTTGGCTTTGATCTCGTGAGTAGTGCGAAAAATCCTACCCCTTTGCCTAAAATGTTACGACTCGTTATTTACTATTTATAGTAATAAATGTACAAAAGTAAAAATAGTAGTTAAAGATAAGTAGCAACAATTTTTTTAGTTAAAACTATAGTTTTATAAAAGAAAATATTAATTACCATAGGTTATTTATAGGTTTGTAGTAAAATTGTGTTGAATGAAGCTAATTTATCAAATGCGGAAATTACACGTCAGCCAGCCGAAAGATATTTCCCCGAACCGGAAATTAATTGCTGGAGTTGTTAGTTCAAAGTTTGTGTGAATTAAACAATTTAAATTCACTTGCCGCTACTCTACCGAGCAGTTATAGATTATATGATATCTATACAACTGTATTATTGGTGGATCGGTTAAATGTTTGTCTTTTTACACCGAAGTAACCCCCGGTTCGATTCCGTCTTATCATTTGTTATATTGTTTCGTTTATTTCATTTATATCCAATTTTGTGGTTAACGCACCTCAAAGACTATGAACGGAAAAACGAGTTGTTAAAGGAGTGCTAAAGTCAGACCAGAGCATATATTTTTTTTATTCAATTAAACGACGAGAGGAGTGGGACGTTCATCAGACGGTAAATGATACGCCTGTCCATACCAAAGTGGCGTTAGGAAGATGTATACCGCACTATATTGCGCTCGTCGTCTGAGAAATAAAATATCAAGTCTCATTACTACAGCAATTACACTATCTACAACGCCCTTTAAACCGGAACAATGTAATGTTTGCACACTACTGTTTGGCGGTAGAAATAGAGGCTACAGTGTTACCTACTTAGACGGTCTCCGGCAACAGAGACGTACCACTAGCGACGAATGCTCTTCCATTCAAGGTTATATTTGCTATAATAATGGCCTAATTTTTAGATGTATACTTAAGGAAGAGAAGAAACTTTAAAGACCTGAGTCTCTATTTTGTTTACTGATAGAGTTTATAGTTTTATTGTATAGAAAAAAGTCAAAAAAATCCGATGCAACTAACCCGCTTATTAAAATTGGCTTTCCCCATTCGCTGTAATAAGATTAAATGCAAATGGCCATACTAGTTATTACTACCATCAGAGTTAAGAGGATTAATCATAATAAATAATTTCATTATCATTTTATCTCCAATAAAGTAGATTTTGTCAGTCTTACCAAAGACTCACAGCATCCACGGACACAAGGCCTGGGGATCCGGAGACGGGGAGTTATATCATTGATGATTAATATACAACTACCCGTCTCCGAATAATAAATGATATAGGAAAAGGATGTAAAGTCTTATTAGCCCAGACATTTCACTAGCTACAACTACCTTCAATCCGGAACACAGTAATTCATACTACTGTTTGGCGGCAGAAATAGGAGCTGATGTGGTACTTCCTAGACGGTCTTCGGCAAGAGAAAATTACTCGTAAAGGACAATCTCGGTGCTTATTTCTGTTGCAAAACAGTAGTGTGCAAACATTGCTGTGGTTTGGCTTGAAGGGCGTTGTAGCTGATGAAATTTCTGGGATAACAGGATCTAACATCTTATGTGTTTTTTTTTTTTTATTCTTGATGTAGACAGGGCTGCATGCTACAGCGGCTCTTACAGCTCATCTGACACTGGGCTCGTGGACCCGGATCCACGGCCTGAGTTTCTATAAACTAAAATGCGCTACGCGGGATGTAGCTGTCTGGCGGATGATTCTGTATATTGTGTGTGTCTGGTTCTTGTTGTTCTTTATCTGGCGATTCTACTCGGTCGTCGAGGCCGGGCGCGGGCCCGTTCCCCGACTACCTTCGCCTGTGTCGGAATCTCTGGGCGGCGAGGACCGCCCACGGTCGCGGGTGTACTTAGTGTACGCGGTGTGTGAGTAGCTGCGGCGCCGCGTTCTGAAGCGAGGGCCTTTCACCTGCTACGTAAGGTAGGCACAGTATATACGTCTCTTCCATATCCCTCTATCAGTCGTCATATCTGAATTCACACTCTTCTTACACACGTCATCTTTCACACAATCCATCCACACTTTCTTCGGTCTTCCTCTACCCTTATAACCATCCACGTTCGGTCTCATTACTTTCTTAATTATTTGTTTGTTTGTCATATTGAAATTAAAGTTAATTATTATACAGTATAGTAAAGTATTTGTTATCTGATTCCTTAGCTTATTAAATTTAGAAGACATTGTTATGATAATCATCATCTTCAGCCAGCGGCTGATTACTACTACTAATTTAGGGTGGAATACCCCTTCAGATAATAATTGATTTTAATGGTCGGATGTATCATTTCAGTTTCATAGAATGTATTGGATTATGTTAGTTGAAAATCGACATTTATGTCTTTTGATCAAACAAATATCTGAAACGAACATATCCTTGGAGTTGTCAGGTCGGAGTGGTGTCAGTGACATGATTCGTACTCCACCATAAATTCCTTTTCTTTTCTTTCTTAACTATTATTAAATACTATTTACTCAATGTATTTGCGCAAGACCGTGCTTTGTGGTACAGATCAACAAAACAAGAGATCTATGTCCAACAGTGGACGTCCATCGGTTAAAATGATGATGATGTACCTACTGCTGCTGTTATTAAAGTCTTGTCTATGTAGGTAAAACGACAGCTACTGTTTCTGTCGCTAAGGATGCTGTAGATAGTGAAATTACTGGGGTAGCGAGTCTTAACATCAAAGCGACGAGAACAATGGTGCCGTGTATCATCCTAACTGAAGCTTCATTGTTATGGGTCGCTATATTACTTACCATCAGGTAACGTTCGTCTTGTCTTGTCGCTTCGCCTAGCCCAACGCATGTTGATGATTTTTTTAAAAAAAAAACTAGCCCTTCTTCGCCTGCTTTACTGTTTAGAGGAGGAATTTTGCAAAAATCGTTCTTAGCTTACCTTCACGCAGTAAAAGAAATATTCCTACCAAATTCCCAGTCTCTACGCCTTACGTATGTATGTGTATTGTTATACGTATGTACATTTTTTGCGAACAGCAAAAACTTTTTGCTATTCCAATGTAAAACAAAAAAAAAAAAAACTTTTAGTTACGTGCATTCCACTAGCTGCAATTTGGCGACGTTAAATCAATTTCGGGTCCAGTTCGTGAACGTTGGCGCTGTGCACTTTTTTATGTAGCCTAGTTTCGAATTTACTTTGTACCTTTCGGATTTGTTAATTTTAGCTGTAAATGCCATACATCTACGTCTCTTATTATAATATTTCAGAGATTATAATAATTAAGAATATATATAATAATGATTAAGATTGAGACGAGCGAGACGTTAACCTGATCTTAAATAATACGCCCGCCCATAACAACGTGGCGCTAGTTAGGATGATATTCATTGGACCACAATATACTTTGTCGTTGAAGATGTTAAGTTTTGTTACCTCAGTAATTTTACTAGCTATAACACCATTCAAACAGGAATACAACAATTTTTCACGTTACTATTTACAAGCAAAAAAGGAGCTGCAGTGGCACCTAGTGGATATTCAGCAACAGAGACAAATCACCATATAACTATTATTATTTTGTATTAACACAAACTTTATTTCAGACGATGCAACTTCATGAAGCTTAACATGGATAAAGATGTTCATCCAAAGTATCCTGACTTTTATATTGGCAATTGAAGCACACCACACCACGGCAAAGATTATAAGGGTGGTAGCGAATTAAGTGCATCACATTGAGAATGACCATCGAAGGGGTTTGGTAGGTTTAAGTAACAAACAACCCTGTCTGCCCAACAAAGTAGACTTTCAATTAAAGATTTACTTCTTGATGGAAAGTAACTCATATAAAACAGATTTTTAACACATTCTTCTATTATAGGATAGATAAGTATTTTGTTTTTGTTTATTTCACAATTTACAGGCAACAAACATTTTTAATGGGAATAACTTTCTTTGTATTTAAAGCTAATTGAATGAGCTGTAAGGAAAAAAAATAATTAATTCGAGCAGAAAGGTTTTCCATTACGTCTCTAGGGCCGGAGCTAATTACGTTTTTTTTGGGTGGTCCTCGTTTCACTGACCGCCCTCTACACAAATAGATGTGCCAATCTCATCTCAAAGGGTAATTGATTAGCCGAAAGAAAAACTGAGTTACGTTATAATTGTTTTTGCAAACAACATCGGTATTTGTACAAAACCAATTGTAATAAAGTAATAGTTAACAAAAGGTTTAACCGATAGATATATAAACAATACAGAATACAGCCAATCCAAGTTTTATTACTCTATTCCTACTGATACAAGTTCTTCTTATTGTGCCTCTCCACTACTTGAGGTTGGCCGTCAGCTCATTGAACTTCTCCCGATCTTGTGCCAAGTTAGAGTATTTAATTAGACAATAAGGTTCTTTAATAATAATACTTAAGTAATTATAGGTATTTCTTAGGCGCTTGTCTCGTGCGAGCAGATGACCAACTATCTACAATTTCCTTGCTTAAGAGACATACAGTAGATATAGATCGGGTGTGAATGAAATAGATGAATAGTGACTAGTAGTCCGTTCACACTGTCGACGAGATTCTTGTTCTACTAGTTTCGTCACAAAGATAAGACCTTTTTTTTGGCAGGAGAAATCTTCCTGAAAAGATATCTTGCTTCTCAGGAGAAGGCAAGGTCATGTGGGGCTTCGTACCCACTAAAATCTCTTCGGTGGTTTCCGTCAGTACAATAGAAGGGACTTAGGAATCTCCCACGGAAGGGCAAGGCTTTCCATAGCACCTACGTTGTGCTACGGCAAAGACCACCATGCATTTGCTGTCCTCCTAAAGCTCGCCTATTGATTCTTAAGGACCCGCATCCTCAAGACTTACGAACCCGAGAAATCTTACAACGATACGATCTAATCAAAAGATAGTAACCGCCTTATAATACTTGCTACGTGAGCAAGCAAACTCTTCGAGCAAGCCCGTGTTACAGTCAAGCGACAAAACTATCAGAGCTGCAGGACTCGTTTCTAGTCACTAGCTATACTGGTTTCTAATTCATCCCATAACAGCCAATTTACGTCCCCATTGCTGGGGCACATGCCTACCCTCAACATAAAGCTGATTGGGCTATAGTCACCAAGCTGACATAATGCGGATTGGTGACTTCATATACACCTTAAAATAAATTCTAATTCTTGAGCAGGTTTCCTCGCGATGTTGTCCTTCACCGTTTGTATCTCGCTGTTGTAACTAAAGTTCACAAATGTACATAACTTAAATATTAAAGTCATTGGTGCATGCCGGGATTCGAACTCGTGAACTTCGGAATGAAGGCTCCAAGCTCTGACCATTAAGCCAGCTACTAATTCATCGACGGCCTTGAAAGGAATTCTTCAAACTTTTAAAGTAACATGTCGGTATAAAACAGAAATCGTCCTCTATAATAACGTAATTACCAGATTAATACTTATATATAAAACAATGGTGGATTCCGTAAAATATCCTGAATTCTCTCACTACGGACTGACTGACCACTGAAGGTTTTAGATGATTAAGAAGTTTTCACCCCGGCAACAATAGGGAAAGGTCGCACCTTCCACCACTAATTTTGCAAGTCTACATTTCCTTATTTGTTTCCGTAAAGCTAAGAGTTATTTAGTTAAAGAGAACTTTTTTATTGTTTTACTTCTATTAGGTTTGCGTGGTGGTGTTAGTAATAAAAGAATTTCTAAGTTAATTCTTAGTAAATGAATACGACATCAAACGGAAATAAGAGGATAGGTACTAACTTTATCGGAATGCCTTTGATATTATTTAGTTCTAAATTTCTTTGGTTTGGTTTTATCTTTACAATTAAGTCAAATTTAATACCGTAAGTTGAAAATGCTTTTGATATCGTTATGTATTTCTAGACATTTTTATATTTTTTAAAATTATTTATATACAGCTGTAGATGAATAATGAAATATTGAGAGACCTAGGTTTTTATGTAATTTTTCATTTAATAAAGCAACAAGGTGAGCAGGACATTTACGTAATGGTAGAGGATATGCTTGCTTATAATGTGACGCCAGTAAGGATGATATAGCTTCATTACCCATGTTATTTCACTAGCTACAGCGCCTTTCAAACCGGTACAAAGGTATGTCTTCACAATACTGTTTGTTGGCAGAAATAGGCGCTGCGGCGGTAGTTACCAATACGGTCTCCGGAATTATATTTCTGGCAACCATTTTTAATTGGCATTCATGTACTTTAGCTTCGTTTTTGCTTGTATTTCATTTATGAAATTGTGTTACGCAAATATAAATGTTTCATTTCATTCACTGAACGTATGTTGTTGGCACGCGGAACATGAGAACGTCGCTGAATTGAAATGTTTGACACGATTCAATTATGATAACAAATAATGGCTATGATTTAATGAATTAGCTGTAATTTTGTTTCCCAAATACATAACCAGTACTTAATAAATACATTTGTTCATTGTTTTTCCATTACATATAGGCCTTTGACATGACTCTCTCTTTACTAATGATAGATCTCTGTTGCCGAAGACTGTTTAGATAGGTACCACCGCAGCGCCTACTGCAGTCGACAAACAGCAGCAAAGATTACTGTATTCCGAAATGAAGGGCGCTGTCATCAACATCCTCAGCCAATACACGTCCACTGCTGGACATTGAAGGGCGCTGTAACTAGTTTAAATTACAGGGGTAACGAAACATATCTTCTCTCATACAACGAGCGCAATGTGGTGCAGTGTACTATCCCAACGTCATTGTTATGGGCGGGCGTAATTTACTATCAGGCGAAAGTTTGGTACGTCCCGTAGTATTCTGGAATATAAAAAAAACTCTAACAGTTTCATAATCAATAGTCCTTGGTTTAAATGTACTACTTTAATTTCTTTTTTGAAACAGTAGAAGTTGTGGCGTTTGGATGGACGTAGTTTTGTCAAGTCAGCATAGCTAACTACCAACACCATTGTAAATCTGCCACTCTAATAATAGTATTATTTCTGTCATCGGTCACATAGTAGAGAAAGAGATTTCCTGTCTTATAAAACAACATATCGTATTACCCTAGTATATATAATAAATATAACTATAGCAATATACTCCTAAATCTTAATATGTATAAACAAATACATGCTTTCATAGTGATAGATATTGTGATATGATTTCACACGACATTACTAACCTATTGATTCTTGCCATCTAATGAGTTTGAATCGATTTTTTTAATTTTTTTTTTCAAACACAAGACGTTAACTCTCATCACCGTAATAATTACATTCCCTACATTACTCTTCAAAACGGTACAATAAGGTTTACATACTACTGTTTTACCTCAAAAACTGGCTTTACCATGATATATATATAAAAGGCCTTCAACTAAAGAGACTTGCCACTAGAAAATGTATATGTTCAATAGAAAAACATACAAATAAACTATTAACTAAAACGAAAGCGTAGTAAAGTTAGAATAGATTTCACGAACTAAAACTGGAGTGTAACTAGTGACGGCAAATATTTACGAACACCTCTACCGCTTCGGTTGCACGGAAGTGAGGTTTACAGTGCCCGGCTCGAACAAACAAACAGTTTGTTTTACTCGGACTTCTTTTATTTGAAGTAAAAAAAAAAAGCTTTGCCTAGGAAGACGCCTATTTGGAACAAAATCAACACGTTTTCGCAAAGGAAATATAAAGTGTGTTTACATTGCGTTCTTCCTAAAAAATCTAAGTGCTTTTTATATTGCAAACGTCCTTTCAAATTACAGGAAAAACTTTCCTTGGATATCAGGGTTAAGACATAATTTAATGATTGATCTATGAACATATATACTTTATCTGACTAGTAGAATATATACTCATTCTACGCTACGACTAGATTACATATCTATTATTCTGAGGTAAATAACATCACATTCTTAACATGCTATAATAAGTTATCTATATTAATACAAAATATACCTTTATCATCATCAGCCTTGCTGGACATGGACCTACTCCAAGTCTCCACATCGATCGATCCCGTGTTTCCAGCATCCAGGGTCGTCGGTTATCGTCGGTCCACGTCCACAGATAAAACTTATGACCTAAAAATTATAATTGTCGAGTAATATAATCTTTACTCTTTAGAGGGATCTGTAGCTACTTAAATTACTGCGGTAATTAGACTATGCTGAGTAAAAACACAGAGATTGTTAACCGGTAAATTTTCTAGTATTTTCTTAGCTAATATATTAGGGGGACCGGAAAGTAATGTCGTTTTCTTACGCTAAATACAAACACATACATTTTTAACGAGTCTTTATTTTTAATCAATGATGTATTCCCCATCATTGTCAATAACCTTTTGCCATCTAGTGAGTAAATTTTCAATCCCTGATCGATAAAAATTAATTGGTTTTTCGGCAAAATATCTAGAGATGGCATTTTGGATATCATCCAAATTTGCAAATGTTTTGCCACTTAAAAAGTGTTGCAGCGCTCGGAATAAGTGGAAATCCGATGGTGCAACATCGGGCGAATATGGTGGATGAGGCAGCACCTCCCACCCCAATTCATTAATTTTTTCTAGAGTTCGCCTTGCGCAGTGCGGTCTTGCATTGTCATGTTGGAGAATGACGCCTTTTCGGTTGACAATCGCTGGCCACTTTTCAATTAAAGATTGATTGACTCGCTGCAATTGTTCGCTGTAGAGGTCTGCAGTAACAGTTTCTCCAGGTTTCAGTAATTCAAAATGAACAATGCCGCGAATACTCCACCAAACACACAAAAGCGCTTTTTTGGGGTGTAAACCTGGCTTAGCAGTACTCCGAGGGATTTCATTTGGAGAGAGCCACTGCCTTTTGCGTTTTGGGTTATCATACAGGACCCATTTCTCATCTCCTGTGATCAAGCGATCAAAAAACGCTTCTGTGTTGTGTCGTTGAAGCAATAAGTTGCATGTGATTGATCGGTTAGCCTTATTCTGTTCGGATAGATTATGCGGGACCCAAACACCTGCTCTGCTTACTTTTCCAATCTGCTTCAAATGTTCTTGGATGGTCGACCAAGGTTTGTTGAGACTGTTTGACAATTCCTCGATCGTCTGACACGGATTTGCTTCCACTTCCGCCCATAACACGTCGTTGTCTAACGCTGATGGTCTTCCTGATCGATACGAGTCGGAAAGATCAAAATTACCCGATTTGAACTTGGAAAACCACCTTTGGCATTTACGAATGTCCAGTGCATTTGGATAAACATCGCAAATGTTTTTGGTAGCAACTGTTGCGTTATTTCCCTTGCGAAACTCAAAGAGCATGCAATGCCGGATGTGTACCTCTTCTGGTATTTGGCTGGCCATTTTACCCAAAATTACAAAAAAAAATTGTAATTCAATTGTCTATAAGTAAAGAAATCACTATAACCTCACAATGTCTTTGGTACGCCTCTGAACAAAACAATGAGCTGACAAATGACAATCAAGTATTGGCATGCGCAGAAACGACATTACTTTCCGGTCCCCCTATTATTTAGATTTTTAGCTTCAGGTACTAGTAAAGCTATGCTTAAACTACAATAGGCATCGGGATTATAATAGTTCATACTAGGCTGCTGTCGCATAGGGTTTGGTTCCAATAGATGCGATCCTGAAGCTCTTTTTAACGCTCTTAAGGACACCAGAAACAAAGTATTTTTTAAAGATTCTCTCTAGTAAAATAGGGTTAAGTATAACACAGATAACTAATGTTCAATTAGCACCTTGAGCACCTCGAAGTGCTAGGATAAAGATAGGACCCTGTTATAGAAGTAATGCGATAGTCATGTTGATTTTGTTTTATTTAGGTATTAATAAAGTACGTAAGGATGAATTACCTTTTTTCTCGTAATGCTTTACCAAAATACGGCGAAATCTTGATACAGAATACAGCCTCTTTGCCTTTTTTTACGAAGGAAATTGAATCTGATCAAGTATTTGAAATAATGTTTCTTTTATAGAGACAGACAGGGGACATTTTATTGCGATCACTGCTTTATCACGATACATATAAAGTTCATTTTCATTTATCTCGTGATGTGTGTTTAATATCATCTCGTTTGTATCCGACGGTATCACATTTTGTAGTCAATAAATATTAGTGTACATTATATATTGACATTGCGGTCAAAGAATATTTCTCTTTATTGGCGAGTGACTAATATTGTCACGCGCTGGGTACAATTTTGTCTAATGAAACGATATTCCGAAATGAAAACGTTTATTACAGACAACAAAAATCGAAAAACAAATTGTTCTCTTCGTGTTAAATCATTAATCTAGTCATATATCGCTCCAATAGCTCATTTAGATTTATTGCAGTATCGCCTAGAATTACGGGACGAGAATAAATCATCCACTCACCGAACGCTCACAAGATTGTCTATTTAACACTAGAAAATTCTAAAGATCTTGTCTCTAGAAGTCTCCAGAGTACATCATTCTCTGATGAATTACTGGTTAAATCCTACTGACTCTTGTTTGTAGTAATCTTGCCGGTGAATACTTGACTCATATCGAGTCGTTCTGTGTTATTTTTCTCGAAAGTTCTATTACTATATCCGATTGCGATTTTTTATGTAATAATAACAATGATCCTGCATTCATATTTTTTAAAGAATACTTATAAGTATTCTCGTTTTGTTGGTTATAACCAACAAAACGTTATTACATGTGACTTCATAATAAAAGTAAGGAGTTCCGTGTTATTAGCTATTAGCTACTTCGCTGTGAAAGCTTTCAATCGCGGATCTCGAAATTTTCTTTTACAGACTAAAGTTCATTACTTCAGGTCGTAAAGAATACTTATCACGTAGAACATGTATCTAAACTATAATAGTTTTTTCTCGTTTAAAATAGAGAACACATTATTTTTCGTTACGATCGCTTCTTTATCTCTTGCTTCTGTTACGTGTTACGCGTGACTGTAATTTATTTACTGCTACACATGGAATAGGGATCGTAGCTCACTAATATAACTACAATATGCTACATTAAAGTTATATAAATCGAAATAACTTAAATTTTTCCTTAAGATTCTTTAGTTTCTTATTTCCTTTTGAGCTTTTTATTGTGCTTGCTTCAGTCGTCATCGCCATTGCCATCGCTGACACCATTGTTATCTATGTCCACTGCGGAACAAAGACCTCCCATTCCCTATCTATTTGAGATCAGTCCCAAATCTCAGTCATCTAGCGATGTCCAGCGATTTTCACCAGATCGTCGGCCATTACAGTCTCCACAAAGTTGTGTGGCTCATCCATTATCTCAGCTCCCTAAACCGTTAGACAAGCTAATTTTATTTTACCACCATTTCGCTATGTAGCTGAAATCTAAAAAAATATGTTAAATATTTTCATATTCGTAACTAAAGCACGGAGGGGACTAATTTTGTTTATATTTACACTTTGAAGGCCTTGTAGCTAACGAATGTTTACGTAAGGTCAAGACGGTTATGGTGTTTTACTACGCTTATATTTCACGTACAAAGCATCTTTAAATCTTTTGAAAAGTGAATTTATGGTCATCATCAATTATAGCCTATTTATTCCAAATGAGAGAGACCAGCATGGCAGGATTAACTTTAGTACAGCATAAAACAGGATATATGTGAATGTGTATCACTATAAAATGCTTATATGTTAATCAGTGGAATAAGGGTTCCAGCGACAATTTTACAATATGGTCTTAATCGGGCGGATTCGTAAAATCCAAATTGGAATCTAATTTCTAGCACATACGGCTTAGAAAGCAGACTAAACTCTTTCGCTTTTTAATTATCTGACCCACGAAGGTAGATGAAAATCAGGTAGCATTTTATTATAAAATAAATTTGATAATTACATTGATTACAAAAGTTACACAGAATTAAACGAAGCTTTCATAATAAAGGTTGAAAATTAAATTATTGTTTGACTAACAAACCGAACTCATTCGCAAACCTTTAATAATCAAACTTCGTAATTCATATTTCAGTTACGACTTTATTAAATTAAATTTAGTAGAAAAAGCTGTACGTTTACTTAAATACTCCTAAAGTTTCTCTCAGACATTAAAAAGTATACTAATGGGTTCTTTCTGTAATACAATAATGTATTTATTTTATATAACCAAAATACCTTTCTGACTACAGCAATGCAAACGATTGTCATGACAAGGTAACCACACGATCCTGTTTCTGATATGTTACATGACCTTTACGAAATAATTTCCGGATATACGGAATTGCTACTAAATGGGTAAATAATAAATTTACTAACGTTGCTCTTGTTTATTATAATCTCATTTTAGTGCACATATTTTATTAGCCACTTTCAAACGTTTTATGTATGTATAAGGTTAACAACAAATTCAAATATCTATAATTTTTTACCCGATCTCTTTAATGTCTTAGGTTTCTGTTCTTAAAAAGGTTTTGTTGTTTAAAAGGAGATTGGACCTTTCAACCTTAGTTACATTAGACGTAACCTGAATCATTAATAAATCTTTTAACTTTCAATTCATGAAATTTTGTACGTCTTTTAAACATTGTCATTGTGTTCATTCTTTCACCACTGACTGCATATAATCCAATATGATTTCTTCTAAGTACATTTCAAAGATTAATATGTTTTTTTTATCGTCGATGGGTTAACTCTTGAACTCAATTTCATATGATTAAGTATATTCTCATGGGATATTCTAGCTCTTATATAATGACAGTAGGGGCGTGGGCTCCATACAGGTGGATAAGCACTGCATATCCCGGCTCCGTAAACGTATTTAAATATTAATCTCCTAAGTTCCTCAAAAGGTAAAAAACTATGCTTTAACTATTGCTAATTTAGTAAGTGATACGCTTGCCCATAATAACGTGGCATTAGTTAGGATGATACTGCTGCACCACATTAGGCTCGTCGCCTTGAGACATGAAATGTTGAGCTCGTTACCCCAATTAATAAACTACAAAAATAAAGTTACAGCTGATCTACTGACTACCCTTCAGATCGGAACACGGTAAACAAACAACTTTATTCATATAACAACTAATATTTATTTGATTCTCTATCTTCAATCAGATAATACTATATATATTAATATTCGTGTTCTTGACTGACATTTAATCCAACTCCCGTGAAATATTGTTCTGTCAATGTGTCATTTTTGGGTCTCCCGTATTTAGACGGCAGTTTTGCTCAAGCGTAAAATTGCCGTTAAAATATTGTAGGCGTTCTGAAAAATAAATTGTATTACAATAAAATCGAGTTAACGTTTATATCGTGATTTAAATTAAACACCCAACGCAATAAATAGATTAAGTTCAAAGTTTTGTTTTATATAAAAAATTGAGACATTTTTTATGTATAAATGAAACGTTAATGTTTTTGTTCTTTTAATTAACGTTTGTGTACAATCAGTAGTGTGAAAACACTATAGTGTTCTGATTTCAAGAGCGCTGTATCTAGTGAAATTACTGGAGTAACGAGATTCATTTCTTATGACTCAGGCGACAGGTGCATTGTGGTGCAGTGAATAGTATTCTAACTAATGTTACATTGTTTTGGGCGGGCGTATCATTTAACATCAGGTGAACGTCCCACTCGTCTCGTCGCTAAATTGAATTAAAAAAATGATATTGCTACAATTTAAACTATCAGGTTAATAGTTTTGTTAAAGTAGCTGCTTCTAATGTTACAAGTTGTAAACAATCGAATACATGTTGAAGTATTTTATTTATGCGGAGAGGTCTCAAGGGATCTTAAGGTTTAATGGAAACGCAAATTGGGCAAATGTTTACCCGGTTGGATTTGTTTTTGTAGGAAACCCATTCCATTCGTTCGCTTATCCCTTCTGCACGATTCATTCAAAGTTACATTTGTAAAAGAGTTTATTTTTATATCCGGTAACAAGTAATTGACGGTTAACGTGTCTACTTCTTTTATGTGATTTTTTTTTGTACATTTGTATAAAAAATGTCCTATAGCTGGATCTGGAGACAAGGGTATATTAAATGAAATAAAATGAAAAGAGTAACCTAGTAAAAGTGAAATTACTGGGGTAACGAGACTAAACTAAAGACTAAGATAAGAAAGAATGACAGATGAGTATGAATGATAAATTGAGATGTTAAGTGAAATTGTATCAAAAGACCCTGACCCAAAACACGCAGGAGGACTAGTATATAAAATAAAATCTTACGTCTCAATGCGACGAGCGTAACGTGGTGCAGTGTATAACCTTCTAAAGATCGTCGCGTTGCTAGAAGCAGGTGTATCACTTAACATCTGGGGAACGCACCGCAAAAAAACTTCAATTCTAAACATTTGCCTGTATACCAAGCATTAAGTTATAAATATTGAATGAATTATAAATTATTCAATCATTCTAATTTAGGGGTTATAATTGTCCAACTGTGGGCTTCTGCCAGTTGATGATGACAATGACGATGATAATTTTAACCATCATGAAAGAGATTGTCAATATAGACTAAGATATAATTACTTATTATCTGATATCAAAATTTTGCATACAGATAAAAAGGTCGACAACCCACATTAATATATGAGATAAGGATTTTTTTTTAAAAAAAAATTTTCGAAGAACATATATAATTTGGAAGTAACTATACTATCTTCTTCTTCTTATCAGTCGGATAACGCCCATTGCTGGGCATAGGTCTCTCTCAAGAATCCTCATTGAGAGGGAATTGGGCCTTAGCCCCACTGCCCTGCTCCAGTGCTGATTGGTGGGTAGTCAGAGCCTCGTCTGTTGTTCAGCAGGGTGCTCCACATGCAGGTGAGGTTGACTTGGGCTCAGTGACGTGTTGGGGGGGCACCTTTACACCCTCTTAAACATTTACTATGATGTAAAAATAAAACATTTACTTATACTACAATTTGTACAAGGAATAACAATTCCTGGTGGTAGGTCTTTGTTGCTGGAGACTGTTTACGTTACTAGCCAAAGAATAGTGTGAAAACATTATCGTGCTTCGGTTTGAAGGGCGTTGTTACAAGTCAAATTGAGATGACGAGCGTTATGTGGTGAAGTGTTTATCAACTTAACTAGTACCACGTTGTTATGGCGAGCTGTATTACATACCATCAGGTGAACGTTCGGCTCTATCGTCTCATCACTCCCTTAAAAAAAAAACTTTAACGAAATTCTATTACGACAGGTCTATAGGTTTTGTACTAGACTGACATTATTTATCGATGGTGTATCACCCAGAGTCCTCAAGAGTTATATAGACAAACCCATTAGTCAATGTCTCAATTCAGACCTCTTTGTTGGACTATTTGGCCGTAGAGTGTAGTGAACAAGGTTTATTGCAATACAGACGCTGATCTCATCTCAGGCACTGAGTATCTCATACAAAAGCACGACGTTCACCTGATAGTACGTGATACGCTAGCCCGTGACAATGTGGCAGTAATTAAGATGGTATACACTGCCCCACATTTCGCCTTATCGACTGAAGACATAAGATATTAAGTCCCGTCACCGCAGTAATTTTACTAGCTACAACTTCCTTGAAACCGGAATACAGTAATGTTAGGATACTACTGTCTGGTGGCAGAAATAGTAGCTGCGGTGTTTCCGATGGTCATCGGCAACAGAGACCTACCACTAGAGAAGAATGCTCTTCCTTTCAAGATTAAAGTTCTTCTGATAATGGCCAAGTTTGAAATGGTATACTTAAGGAAGAGAACCCTTTAAAGACCCGAGTCTCCATTTTGATTAATGATAGAGTTACCACCATATACATAATACCTGCCACCAATTGGATATAGTAATGTTGATTTATATGAAATATTATTATCTAGACATCAGTAATAAGTAGTAAGTTTTTATTTAGTATATATAGAAATAAAACAAGCACATAGTAATACTGCAGTTAAATTTTATAATCTCTAAATACTTAAAGATATTGTTTGATCTTATCTTATCATAAGATAGTTACTTTGTTACCGCAGTACATAATGTTACTGGTGTTTAGGAGCATCGTATTATTTTTCGTTTGACAAAGCGTTTGTAATGTATTGTCATCATCACTGTTAACCACAGCTTTCCCCATTTTGGGGATAGTTCCGTATTTACTGGTGGTAGGTGTTGCCGGAGAATTTAGGTAGGTAATCGTAGCTCCTATTTCTGTCGCCAAACAGTACTGTGCGAACATTACTGTATAGCGGTTTGAAGGCGCTGTAGCTAGTATCATTACTGACGTAATGAGACAATATTTTATGTCAAGCCAAGAGCGCAATGTGGTGTAGTATATATCATCCTAACTGCATAAATATTCTAAATACCTATCCAATGTTTAGAGTAGGTCTATAATAGTTTCGCTTTATTTTATTTAGCGAGCCAGACTTTCACCTGATGGTAAGTTATACACATAAACCTTAGGATAATAACAACAACAATATGTACTCAACACTATAGTAATTTTATTATTTATTACCCCTTTCAAACTGGAAAATAGTAATGTTTGCTTGGTGGCAGAAATAGTAGGTGCGGTGGTCGACGATCTTCTTCAAGAGATATATCATCAGTAAATTTATTATATAAGTAATGTTTGGTTTTTATTCAATTAATTAGCTTCGTTTACTTGTAATGAAGATTAATTAGATAAAAACATTAATTATTCACTGCTTCATACACGCGTAAGTCATGTCAAAGTAAATTCTCCTATCAGCTTATAGTGAAATATTACACATCTCTCTTCAAGTCTGTTCCTCAATGCTGAGCGTGACTCCTTATCGATAACCTGCTCTTAATGATGTTACTCCAATCGTTTCTATTCGATGTTTTCTGTATAGCGTCATATACATGTGTCTCAATGGTCTCCTTCACGTGGTCAGTGCAACGTTTTGGGTTCCGTCCGCGCGACCGTTATTCATCAATTTTGTTAGTAACGACAAGTTTCTCCAAGCCATCTCCCACCTTGAAAGGCGCATTTGGATATGAAGCTGTGTTAAAATGGAGACGTTGGTCTTATGATCTGTCCAGGATACTTCTACAGCATCACATTTCAAACGCGTCTACTGGTCGCTAGTAACATTTCTTCTGATGGCCTGACGAGGTCCTCGGGTCGCCTGTATATTCTATTACTGATATACATAACATAATGAGTTGTGTATTCTACACCAGTTTCTAGTTGTGTAATGTCCTCTTCAGTTTCAACCTAATATTTATATTAAATCCATAGAAATATTAAGGATAGATAGAAGTAATATACAGAACCGCCTACTATAGGCCTTGTCCGCAAGCTTAAGATTGCTGAGAGGGCGATGGAGCGAGCTATGCTCGGAGTTTCCCTGCGAGATCGAATCAGAAATCAGGAGATTCGCAGAAGAACCAAGGTCACCGACATAGCTCGAAGGGTCGCCGTCGCAAAGTGGCAATGGGCAGGGCACATAGCTCGCAGAACCGACGGCCGTTGGGGCAGAAAGGTTCTCGAGTGGCGGCCACGTACCGAAAGACGTAGCGTGGGCAGATCCCCCACAAGGTGGACTGACGACCTGGTCAAGGTCGCTGGCAACCATTGGATGCGGGTGGCCCAGGACCGGTCTGAGTGGAAATCTTTGGGGGAGGCCTTTGTCCAGCAGTGGACGTCTTCCGGCTGATTGGATTGGATTGGAATATACAGAAGGCAATGGAAAATGAGTAGGTTGGAAGTAATTTTACAAATATTGTCTAATAATATGTTTTATACTAAACAGTAGAAATAACCTAAGTTTGGCGATGAGATAGAGAAACCGATCCACAGTTCTTTAATAGCTACAGTTTCCTTTCAAAGTAGAACACAGTAATATTTGTAAGCCCCTCAGAAATGATGGCGAGAAGAAGAGGTCTTCACTGATGAGAGATGGAATGATAGAAGGAAATGGAATGGAGTATGAATGAGAACAGAAGTACGAGAGATAAGTTGTAGAAAGAAAGATAAGAAGTATGAATGAGGAAACTAGAGATAAGATAAATACGAGATGGTAAATGAATGTACTGTAAATAAAGACCCTGATCCAACATATTTAGAAGGAATAATTAAAAAAAATTGTAAGCTACCATTTACTTTAAGAAAGTTGGTAGGTCTTTATTGCTGGTGACCGTCTGTAGTAGCTCCTATTTAAGTAGTGTGCTAACATTACCATGTTGCGGTTTGAAAGGCGTTGTAGCTAGTGAAATTACTAGGGCTACAAGACAACATCTCATAGTGTCAAGGCATCATGTGGTGCTGTGTATATCATCGTAACTGACGCCACATCGTTTAAGACAGACGTGTCTTCATTTCCGGTTTCATATATCTTGTTCGCTTAACATAAAAACATATTTATGTCTTATATATTTTTTTAAATGTATCTAAGTCGCTGGAGTCGTGATAACAAAACTTTTTCACACTTCTCGATAAATATATCAAAGTTCGTGATAGTGTAATTAGTTATACCAGACGGTATCAAGCAAGAATGAGGATAGAGTGTATTGCTCTTGTACTGTGCATCATTTTCAGGTAATACTTTTATATTAACTATTAACAAAGATATAATATATATATAAATAGTAGCTTAGAAAACGTGGCGTTTTATTTAACTGTGAAATCCGGATACAGCGAAGGCAACTAAGTCAACAGTGAATTAAATTTATCATATATATTAAGATTAATTATTAACATACATTTGTATAATGGTTAAATAAATATATGTCGTATAAAAAAAAACTGCTGTATCTATTTAAACGTCAATGTATATCAATATGTATGAAGTTTTAGATAGTCATTGGACTAGTAGATATAGGTCTCTTGCCGCGATGAAACGCTTTGATTTAATTATTGTAATTAATACAAAAATATGTTTTGTTTAATGTATTACCATTTTAACTGTTCTGTTACTAGTAATTTGTGTACTTTGTATAATGCTTATCTCCTTTGTGATATATGTGAGTATTCATTTTTTAATCGATTTATCTCAATGTCACTTCCTTAAGAAGTTATCACGGTTGACCGTGACACAGAATTTTTGTTATAGCCACGTATTTATAAATATATTAATAAAAAAAAATCAATGAATTGTCGATGTATAGAATATGAAATAACAAGAACAGTAGAGTGTCATTGTGATTAGAAATCTATAGTCGAACGTTTGAGATAAAACGCTTATCAGTCAGTACATGATTACATAAGACCTAAATATTATGTTCCTTAAACTGTTTAAACATACATATAAAATAAAAAAACGATTTCTTATATGTAACAAAAAATATAATATACAATATAACTAAAATTTTATTACGTTTATTGCTAAGGATTCATTATACATCCTTTCTAATATCTATTAAGCTAGTACAAGAGTTTTGCATTAGTAATCAATGATTACTGAAAGAAAATTAAAATCTTCATATCTACATATGAATTATAAGTAAGAAGTATATATATATATAATCATTTCATATACATGAAGTATATATTGTCACTATATGTTCAACACAAGGTTTTTGTCGATGTTATTCAATCGTATTATTAATGTATTCTTCTTCTCTGTTCAGAATAATAGTAGAGAATAGATTATATATAATAGGTTTCGTTTGTTCACTAATCACGTGAAAACCAGTGAACGTATCGACCTGTAAGGCTATTGGAGCTATTTGTTACGTTATGACGATATTGTAGGCTATTTATTTTTTGAATTTCTTAGTACTTACGTCATTTTATTTCTAATCAACTTCAACAAACATTTTCTTTACGTATTATTATATTTACTCAGCAAAGCGGGCCGGGAATAGCTAGTATATATAATCTTTGCTATATGTATATATATCAAAGAATTTCTTTATATTATATTAGTATTTCAACAGATAATTAATGTTTCATTTATAATAGCAATCATTTAGTATCACAGATATTGATGCAATTCAATTAGCCCGATATTATGCAGATGCTCTGGTGCGAGGTAATTGAATACACAGGTGGTCAGAAACTGTAATGTGTATGTGTTTATTGTATTTAGTGTTCGCTCGTTATATATATATATATATATATATATATATGTATATATGTAAAATACGTTCAATATAACTTCAAAATTTAATATACAATAAGCTGTTGAAGATACGTTTAATATAATAATCTAAAAATTTATAATATGTTGTCGTCAAAGCGAAGAGGAGAGCGAGATTCCTTCAATGGTAAGGGAAGCGCTTGCCCTTAACAAGATGCCGCTTTGTGCTCGTCGCTTTGAGATATATGATGTTAAGTATTCTTACTGGTGGTAGGTCTCTGATCTTACGAACGGAAAATACATTGTGGTGTTGTATTTGCCGTAGCACAGCGTGGATGTTAAGGAGGGCTTGCCCTTCCATGAAATGTTTTAGCCAGAGTGCAGGGGGGCACCGGTGCGTTCCGTAGGAGATCCCGGAGCTCCTCCTAATGCACTGAGGGAGACCACCGAGGGGGCTTTAGTGGGTAGAAGCCCCACATAACCTTGTCTTCCCCCCAGAAACAAAGTATCTTTTAAGAAGATTTCCCCCGCGAGAAAAAAAAAAAAAAAGGTCTCTGATCTTCGGAGATCGTCTAGAAAGGTGCTACAGCTACGACTATTTCTGCCGTCAAATAGTAGTGTGAAAATATTACTGTTCCTGTTAAAAGGGCGCTGTCGTAACGAGACTTAACATATATTTCAAAGCGTAGACTACAATGTGGTACAGTGTATACCATCTTATATAGCACCACATTATTATGCGTGTCTGCCATCACTTACCAGCAGGTGAAGGTATCGATCGTCTCGTTGCTTTGTCGAATAAAAAAAAATAAGTTTCATTACTCTTGTAATGTCAGTAGCTACAACTGTTTGATCTCTACTGTTTGTCAGCTACATTAGGATAACTACCCACCAGTAAATTAATATTATGCTTGTAAAATGATGTATTTGTGTATTAACTAATTAATGAATGTATGAATTTTGATTAAATTTGATATAACAAAGAGACAAGAGATCTCGAGCAAAGATACTAGCTCATTAATCATTCCAATGTTAATGATGTCTTATAATGAAGGTCTCGCTAATTTTAGGAGGTTGCTGCAAGCACTTAATAAACACTGTTTTTTTTTACTTTATTACTTCTTGTAGCTTATGGCTAATGGCTTAGGGCTAATGAAGCCTTATCAGATGTGAAGAATTAATTAAAAAAAATCTTAACTATTGTGTCTACTACTATTTGAAGGTAGGCGCTGCTATGTGATACAGTTCCTTATCATCATCATCATCTGGTAGACGTCCAACGCTGGACATAGGCTTCCCCAAAAATCTCCACACAGGTTCCGCGTTTCACAGTTATCTATTTTTAAGTACAGTAGTAATAAACAATTGTACTCGTATGTTACTTTAAATTTTTTAGTTCGAAATAAATTTATTTAATCATCATCATCTTCATGTCAACCGATGGGCGTCCACTGTAGGTCACTTATATCTTGTACAAGCCATGGTCATCCGCTGATTGAAGTCAATTATTTATTCATCATCATCAGCCGCTAGATCGACATAGTCCTCCTCCAAAGATCCCCACACGATCGTGTGGGGATTCATATGAAGGGATTTGGCCCATTTCCCACCACGCTGGCCCTATGGGGGTTGGTGGGAAAGTTAATTATTATTATTAATTTCATCTGTCTTCATTCATACAGTTAATTTTATGTTTTGCAGCCTAATTTCTACGGGCCGCGGAGCAGACTGCCAGAGACGATCCCAAAATGCATCAAATTCATTCCCTGATCACTTCAAATTCGGCGTTTCAACATCAGCGTATCAAATAGAAGGTGCTTGGAATGTTGATGGTGAGTTAATCATTGATAACAGGGACCTCTGTTATCAGAGGCCGGCTAGATATAATAGCACCGCAACTCGCATTTCTGTCGTCAAACAGTAATATGCAGACGTTACTGTGTCGCTTACTATCGCGCTGGCTAATTAAGCTAATGGTCATTACTGGAGTAACAGGTCTTAACATCTTGTTTCAAGGTGATGAACTAAAACGTTGTGAGCAGTCGTATCATTTACCATCACCTGAACCTCTCGCTCGTCTCGTCGCTTCATAGAAATAACATTTTTTTTCTGGTAATCATCTAACGGGATACATAACTCTTAAGTTTTTTAAAGTTTGAGTGATGCTGTAGCTAGTGAAGATAAAGAGTACATTAGACTAAAAATAGTCATTTTTTTTGAGACCAAAACAATGACTACTTGATGTAGTGTATCTTCATAAGAGCCTTGTAGTTATAAACACGTTTCGGTTCCTATCAGGCAAATCTCAAATCTGTATCGCTTCGTTTGGTATACTATATAAAACTCATTGGCCTTTTATTCTAGAGTATTAGCAGCCTTGGCAGTATAACGGATAATTATTGTCTTTATAATATAGTGGTCTCTTATTTGATTCCGATGCTGCATAACAAGTGGAATTTTACCGGTGGTAAGAATCACCCACATTTTCAATTTACCTCTACAATAGAGTCGTTGTGTTCTATTTGTTTTATTATAACCGGGTTCCCTGAGCGCACACACTTTACTATTTGCAACGCTATTGTTTGTAGAGTATAACAAATAGAAAGATTGAAGAGTAGTATTTTATTAGGTCGTTAAGAATGTAATGTCTGATTTAAGACCGAAAGTTTAGTTTATCTCGGGCAAGAAATAATATCATCATCAGCCGATAGAAATCCACTGCTGGACATAGGCCTCCCGAAAGATCTCTACATCGATCGGTCCTGCACTGTACGTCTCCAGCGGCTTCTCGCAGTCAGCGTGGCTTCCGGTACCGCCGGGCACTAGAAGCCGTCGTTTGTAGAGGTTTGTATAGGGGGAATTTGGCTATTTCCCACCACGCTGACCTAATGCAGGTTGGTAATATAATGAATCAAAATATGCATCTAAAATGTCAATACAACATTGCTATTTTAACGGTAGATTATTAATATCGCTAAGGAAAAATCTGGAGAGCAGCTGGTGGTAAAATCATGAACAGCATTATCCACCGCATGTTGGGAATTTGATATTTTTCCTCGCAAAAAATAATCCAAGTCTTGGATAAAATGGTAATCGGTTGGCGCGAGATCTGACGAGTACTGTTTTTTTTTCCAACGAAGCGACGAGACTAACAAAACGTTTATCTGATGGTAAATGATACATCCGCCCAAGAAGTGACGCTAGTTAGGATGGTATACACTGCACATCATTGCGCTCATCGCTTTGAGACATAAGATGTTGTCTCGTTATCTCCTTAATTTCACTATCTGCAGCAGTCTTTAAACCGGAACACAGTAATATTTGCACACGACTGTTTAGCGGCAGAAGTAGGAGCTGCGGTGATACCTAAAAAGGTGGGTGACTAAGTATTTCTAGATCCTGTTGTTTAAGAGAGTCGGTCATCTATTGTGTAGTAGAGGGTTGTCCTGCAGAAGGATTGGATTATCCCTGTTGACCAATCTCTAATAATAATGTATATTATATATCTCCAGGTAAAGGATGGTCAATGTGGGATTACCTAGTTCACACCGAACCGGACACATTCCCCGAAGGTGCCAACGGCGATGTTGCTGCGAACTCATACTATTTATATAAACGAGATATTGAGATGTTGAAAGAGCTGGGCGTGGATATATACAGGTTCTCCATTTCGTGGCCAAGGATTCTACCATATGGACGGGCGAACTATATCAATCAAAAGGGAATCGCTTACTACAACGCACTGATTGATGAGTTATTGGCTAACGGCATCACGCCATTCGTAACAATATATCATTGGGATTTGCCGCAAAATCTCAGCGAACAAGGCGGCTGGCTGAATGAAGATTTAGTGGAATTGTTCGGGGATTACGCTAGAATTGTGTACCGGCATTTCGGCGACCGCGTTAAACATTGGTTGACTATCAACGAGCCTTACGTACACTGCTACCAGGGTTATGTAGCCGTACGTCATGCTCCGAGAATTAATCTACCAGCCACTGGCTACTACGAATGCAGTAGACACCTCCTCCTAGCCCACGCTAATGCTTATCATATCTATCAGAATGAATTCAAATGGCAAGGTGGCGAAGTTGGGATTGTATTGAGTATGGAATGGGGTTATCCATCCAGCGATTCTGTGGATGATGCTGAAGCGGTGCTTGATTACTTTGCATTCAAAGTGAGTAATCAATATTTTATAGGATGCTACACAAAGTAATATATTTATATAGTACGCAGCAACGACAAGTGTAGTATATAAAAAATAGTGTACTAATAGCAATTATGCTTTTTAAAGGAAATCAGCACTACATTTCGATTGCCGCTTTTAATCTAGCCATAGAACAGAAAAAGGTATTGTATTGTAGTGTGGGTAGAGTGGTGTATACTAATACATGACGACCAAGACCATTTTGCCAAGAGTATAAAGAAGAAAAATAAGTGGGAATTTTCTTATGGAATCTTTACCAAGAATAGACCTAAAATAAAATAAGTATTGACCCATACATCTACGATGAATATACAAATCTATAAACTGACGAATTTCAGGCATTATCTTAAAGTATTTCTGTTAAATAGGGTTAGGATACTAGGTTGACGTTATTTCATTGAATACCTTAGTTGAAAAGTGACGTAGTATCTATTTTAAGTAGAAAAGCATGCAAAAGGAAAACATTAACGATATTGTCTTTAGTATATATAATATTTTGCTTGCTACTTGCTTTTAAAGTAAATATGTTTTTATGCAAATTTATGTACGTATTCTTAGATTTTAATAAAAAACATCTTTCAGCTAGGAATATTCATGGATCCAATATTTACGAAGCAGGGGAATTATCCTCAGCGTTTAATAGATCGCGTTGCCAACCGAAGCTTAAGCCAAGGTTTCGAGACGTCGAGATTACGGCCATTTAGTCCCCAACAGATTGAATATATAAGAAGCACATTTGATTTCTTAGGTTTGAATCATTACACTACAGATATTGTGTATAGAAACGCTTCCATCCAGGGTACGTTTGAGGTACCTTCGTATTACGACGATGCAGCGTTTATGACGTATCAAGACTCAAATTGGCCAGCAAGTGAAAGTTTTTGGTTACGGGTTTGTATACTATAACTTATTTTTTTTTTTCTATCCATTAAAGCAGGACTTTCATTGAATGGTAAGTGATACTCCTGCCTATAACAACGTGGCGCCAGTTAGGATATTATACACAGTACAACATTGGGTTCGTCGCCTTAAAACTTCAGATGTTGAGTTTCGTTGTCCCAATAATTTCGTTAACTACAGCGCCGCTCAAACCGGAACAGTAAACATTACTGTGTTCTGGTTTGAAGAAATGAAAAAAAAATATATTGTTTGGCGGTAGAAATAGGCGCAGAGGTCGTACCTATCTAGGCAGTATCCGGCAAGAGACCTACCACCAGATATATTTTTTTTTTTTTTTTCAATAATAAAACTCGGTACATCATATACAAAAAAATTACTAATCTTTGTTTCCCCTGACTGTTTATAATTGTATTCTTTTAGATATAGAAATTTATCATCATAATCATTTCCATGTATAAATATTGTTTCGTGAAGGTATTCACAGTAATCTAGTTGTGGTAACTCCTCACCAGATGGATCAGCAATACTTTAACGCTGAATATTCGTATAGAGATTTCATGAATTTCATTTATACTGCTTGTGTAAATAATACTTTAAACAGAGCGGTTCGTTATATTTTCAGGAACATGCTCCGGGCTTATACAACATCCTAGTCTACATAATGGAAACGTACGATAATCCGAAAATTTACGTTACCGAAAACGGTTTCTCCTCTGCAACCGGTTTGAATGACGATGGTAGAGTACAATATTTGAAAAATTATTTATATGCTCTATCACAGGCTATAAAAGCTGGTGTTAATGTACACGGATACAGCTTTTGGACTCTTATGGATAACTTTGAATGGTCGAGAGGTTACACGTAAGTGGTTACCTTTGTTATATAAATTTGGTATAATTTTTACACAAGGAGAAGTTTTAGTATATACAGCCTACTTCTGAGAATAGGTCTCTCCATAGGAAGAGAATAATGATTGAAAGGATAGTCTGGTTTTTTAATTAGAGAATTATATAACTTATCTCCTTCTCAAGTTGCCTCTCTAACTGACGACTGGTGGTGAGTTCATTACATTTACTCTTGTCTCTTGCAAGAAGGAACTTAAAATAACTTAAATACTTATTATATGTATTATCGATATAATATAAAGATTAGTGTGGCCTAGGCTTTATATATAACTATCAAAATAATCTTATTAGCTACGGCGATGTTGACAAGAGACGATTAACTCCAATAGTACATTTTATGTTATCTATATCCTGATTAAAACAGTGTACATACATACATACATATATATCACGCCTCGTTCCCAGCGGGGTAGGCAGAGACCACCTCTCTCCACCTGCTACGATCCTGGCACACCTCTCTCGCTTCCTCCACTTTCATAAGCGTCTTCATGCACGCTCGTCGGTTGCGTGTGCTTTTGATCCGGCCTTTCTTTAGGACATCTCCGATTTGATCGGAGTATGTCCGTCTAGGTCGGCCTGCACCGATTTTTCCAATCATTCTTACCTTGTATATTTCTTTCGTTAATCTTCTTTCATCCATTCTTTCGACATGGCCGAACCATCTAAGCATCCCTTTCTCTATCCTTGTCACTACATCTTCAACCACGCCGCACCGCTTCCTTATCACACTGTTCCTCACTTTGTCCATCCGTTTCACTCCAGTTATACTTCTCAGGCTTCTCATCTCCACAGCATTAATCCTACTTTCATGTTTCTTCTGCCATACCCAACATTCACTACCATACATCAGTGTGGGGACCAACACGCCTCTATGCACAGCCAGTCGTGCACTTTGTGAAACGTTCCGGCTACTCATAAAGTTATGAAGTGCCCCATTGACTTGATTCCCTTTTAAAACTCTTCTTTCAATATCACCATCACACTTGCCATCTCTCGTAAACTGTGAACCCAGATATACAAATTCTTTCACTTGTTCCACTTTTTGTCCCTCAATCATAATGTCACAGTTTGTCATACATTCTTCTCTTTCAAAAACCATTACTTTCGTCTTGCTTACATTCACTTTCATTCCTTTGCTTGTTAAAGCTCCATGCACCATGTCGACCATCGCTTGCAACTCCCTCTCCGATGATGACAATAAAACTTGATCATCCGCGTATAGGAGGCACTTGACGGTCAACTCATTCATTCTTAGTCCATACTCACTATCTTTCAAATCTTTCAAGCAATTGTCTAAAAATAGGTTAAACAGCCACGGCGAGGCCACACATCCCTGTCTAACACCCTTCTGGATGCTAAACCAGTCTGAGTAAGCTCCGTTTATCCTGACACAAGCACTAGAACCCTCATAAAGTGATTTCAATGCTCGTTTCAGCGTGCTGTTCACCCCATAAGCAGACAATATGGACCACAATTCATTCCTCACCACTCTGTCATAGGCTTTTTCCAAATCTACGAAAGCGCAATAGACCTTTTGGTTATGTGCCAAACATTTTTCGGTTATGCTACGTAAGGAAAAGACCTGGTCCATGCATCCAATTCCACTTCTAAATCCTGCTTGTACATCCCAAATTTTCTCTTCAGTTTCATTCATCACTCTTTTAATCAGTATCTTTGCATACAGTTTGCCGACGACGCTCAGTAAGCTAATGCCACGATAGTTTTTACAGTCTTGCTGTGACCCTTTTCCTTTATATACCGGAACGATTATGGCTTTGCACCAGTCATCTGGCACTTTGCCGCTCTTCCAACAAAGATTGAAAAGGTAGTACAGCTGACTAGCTACCACGCCCTGTCCAGCTCTCAGCATCTCGACCGTAATCCTATCATATCCTGCAGCCTTACCCAACTTCATACTATTCATTGCATCTAAGATCTCTTTCATACTAATATTACTTTCATCCCCACTCTCAGTTTGACCCCTACCGGGGTTTGGCACATGTATATCCTCTTTCTCGAATAAACTTTCAAAATATTTCCTCCACCTCTTTAGGATACATTCTTCACCTGTCACAAAGCTTCCATTCTGGTTCCTGATTTCGCCATGTGAGCTTGTTTTATTAGCTCTGGCTGTTTTTATGGCCTTCCAGAAAAACTTAATGTTCGTCCGGAAGTCCTCAGATAACCTTCTTTCAAATTCATCTCTATCATTCATTTTCTTTCTTTCCACCACTTCCTTTGTTACGGTCTTACGTCTTTTATACTCATTCTTCGCATTTTGTACATCCTCTATCGTTGCCTTGTCCATTCTATGATTGGCTTTTGCTGCCAACCAATCCTGCCATGCTTTCCTCTTTTCAGATACCGCCTTCCGAAGTTTTGCACTTACAGTCTTCAACATACTTCCTTTTCTTCTCTTGCTCACACCACATACATCAGTGGCCACATTCACAACTCCATCCTTGAGCGACTTCCATAACTCTTCAACCTCACACATTCCTTCTAATCTGTCAAACTTATCAGTCAATTTACTCTTATACTTCTCTCTCATTTCATCATCTTGCAAAACCTCGACTTTCACTCTTTCTAGGACACTAATGGGTTCTCGAACATAATGCCGCCATCGCCTAAAGATCCCCCTTAATCGACATAACACCAGGAAGTGATCAGTGTCGATGGCAGTGCCACGGTACACCCTGGTGTCTAGCACTTTCTTTCTCAATCTCTTATCGACCATTAAAAAATCAATCATACTTTCCTGGTTTCCTTCTTTTCTTGTATACCTGTGGATCTTCTTGTGCTCAAACATTGTGTTTGTTACCACAAGATTCCACTCCAAGCAGACCTCAAGCAGATTCTTTCCATTTTCATTCACTCTTTCATCCCCGAATTTCCCTAACACAGTTTCATATCCATCACGCTGCACTCCAACCCATCCATTTAAATCTCCAAGCATTACAATTCTTTCATTACGCTTACATTCATTCAGAACATCTTTCAGACTATGCCAAAATTCTTCCCTTTCGGTTTGGGCTCTCGAAGACCGGTTCCATCCCGCATCTTGTGGAGCATATACCCCTAGAATGAAGATGCGGGTAAGACCAACCTTCAACCTCACCCACATGAGTCGAGGACTCACACACCCAAAATCAGTCATACATTCGTTCATTCTAGCAGAAAGCAGCACACCAATTCCTTGACAGCCTCTGCTGGTTTCAGGGACACCTGACCAGTAAGCTGTGTAATGTCCATGTATGGTGGTGTCGCATCCTTTCCGCTTTGTTTCATTCACACATAGAATATCAATTCTTCTTTCCTTCATCATCTCACATACATCATCAATTTTATCTTTCATTCCTCCTCTGACATTCAAAGTAGCAAAGTGGCTATCGGCAGCCCACTTTTCGCTCCCCCG
Organism: Troides aeacus; assembly: GCA_033220335.2. Classification (NCBI taxonomy): domain Eukaryota; kingdom Metazoa; phylum Arthropoda; class Insecta; order Lepidoptera; family Papilionidae; genus Troides; species Troides aeacus. The sequence continues at coordinate 5,318,825 of CM067294.1, read as the reverse complement.
GGAGACGAGACGTGACGGGTTGCGAACCTCGTCGCCGCCATTCTGGTACGTAAGGTGTTTCCTCATCAGCGTTCCCACGAGCAGCAAGGGAAAAATTCGTCGACCCAAACAGAGCCCCGCATGTTTGGGCAAGGTTAGCCTTATTCTGGGGTCACCCGGTCCCAGGGCAATGGCACGCTAATCCCAGACTCGCCTCTGGGCACGCAGCACTTGGGCACGGCCTACCACTGGCTTGGCGGAGGGGAAATGAGAAGGATTAGGTAGGGAGATGTGTAAAGTAAGGGAATGTGGACTTTGGGAAGGGGTTAACAATAAGAGGGGATACTACTGACCCGGAAAGAGCAGAAAGAAGTCAGTAGTAGCTCGGGAAGCCAGGATCACGTACCCGTTACTCAAAATAGTGCCGGACAGACGGCTGAGTACTCCCTGACCACTACTCAATAGACTAACGTATATTGTAACAAATATGTTTTATATCACAAACATAAGTCGAGTTCAAATGTCTAGTTGAGGAAAAATGTCACTAAAACAGTGTGTTGATTCAAATTGCTAATAAAATTATGAATGTCTGAATAGCAGCGAGAGGATTGTAGACAGCAAGGCTATGGTAGGCTAGGGTTAAAAAAAAAAAATCCATCACCAACCTAGATCCACAAAGTATCAGCTCGTATAAAGCAAGCACTACTGAGGCAGTTAAGACGATATTATATAAGATACTGAAATATCTATGAACAGATATATTAAATAAAAATCATCTTATTTCAGGATAAGATTCGGGCTTTACGAAATAGATATGAACGATCCGAACAGGACGAGGACGCCGAGGAAATCCTGCTTAGTTTATAAGAATATTATAAATAATAAATTTATCGACTGGGATTATGATCCTGATCCTTATGCGGAAGGAAACTATTCAGCGAATCTAAAGTTATCTGCTGTTGTTATATCTATAATGATTGTGTTTAATTTAATTTTATGAGCCATAATACAAATAGAAGAATGACTAATAAAAAGCTTTAATTTGTGCTTTTAATAGCTATATAGTAGAACAGAATTCATAAAAGATGTATATATGTTCTTTTTTTGTTCCTCATTCAACTAACACATTGGGATAATATAGAAAGATTTTTGCTAACTCTATGGTTATTGTAGTCTAGTCGGTAGTATAATAAATAATGGGAATTTAAGAATATCATATTAGCCCTTTGAGCAACTATAGAAATATAGTTATATATGAAGTTATATTAAAGCAAACTTCAATGATATACAAAACATAAATAAAGTAGGACTTCTTCTCAAAGTGCCTCTCCAACTAGTGAAAGTATGTCATTAAACATTAATATTGTGAAATAGGAGATGCTGTTGTACCTGTCCTATCTCTGGCATCAGAGACTTATCAGTATTAAGTAGGGCTTAAATGAAAAAATACTTAAGTAAGTAATGAAATGACAAACATAAAGATAGATGCGGAATATTTAAAAGATTAAAGGGAGAATCAACAAACACTTAAACAGGGAACGAGGCGGTGGAGCTTAATGGAATGTAAATTGTGTAAATATTTGAATTTGAGACATTGAAAATTCTTTATGTACACAATTCTAATTATCTTGCAAATAGAGATGAAGCTAAGAATTTATATTTCTTTCAGCCCGCTGGCCTAATGGTTAGAGCGTGCGGCTTTCATTCCTACAGTCGCTGGTTCGAACCTCGGCATGTATCGATGACTTAATATTTAAGTTATGTACATTTGTGAACTTTACAACAGCGAGATACAAACGGTGAAGGAAAACATCGCGAGGAAACCCGCACACTGACATCATCTTTGTGTGTGTGTGGTGGTCCCAGTAAAGTGGCAACAGGCTCGCCCCCTGTTACATGGGACCTAATCCGACCACATCTGGCGAAATGTGGGTGATTATTCTCCTCTGCCTACCCCTACTGGGAAAAAAGCGTGATAATATAAAAAAATATGTAATAAAAATAAATCCTGGGCTGATAACTACTACACAGATGAAGATTCTTGTGTAAAATTTCTGAACGAAACTCATTACTGTCTAATCGCTACACCGGTAGTACTAGAGATAGACAATTCTTCTTCTCTTCTTCATCGCTTCCTCACTGCTGAGGATCGTGACTACAGCCACGTACAGTCTCCATTGAGGGCTGTCATAATCAGGATAGACCGCATGGTGTATACTGCCGCCCATCGCCTTTCTAACAGTTTCCATCCATGTGGTAGAGGAACTTCTTTGAGATAGACAATACATTGGAATATATTGAAATTTTTAAGATCTGATAAGAAGACCTTTCTTAAGTAACAGGTGTGATAGTATCTTCTACATATAAATATTCTGTCGTTTGTATGTTGTCGTTTTTAACATGGTCCTTGCTCCGAATCTGAGGTTATAGTTTGTGGTGTTTGGTTCTTTATATTTTTTTTAGGTTAAGCTCATTGCTTGTCTATTACGTTCTTTATCTGCTGTCATTACATTTATATACATTACAAAGGGATGAACATGAATTTGTTTTATAGCATGTTTTCTGTATGTCCTTTACACAATAATGAGGCGTTAGGTATTATAAAATATCATAATTATCATCATCATCAGTCGATTATAGAATATATATTAATACAAACATACATACACATATTATTTTAAATGAAAAGTCAGGCATTAAGTGAACGGGGAAGAGAATGCTAAGGTATTTGTATAGCTCTTTTCTCTTAGTAGGTCTCTGTTGCCAGAGACGATCTAGGTACCACCGCTGCTGCTATTTCTGTTGCCAAACAATACTATACAAACATTGTAGCGTTGTAGCTAATTAAATTACTGAAGTAATAATACTTAATATCTTTTGTCTTAAGGCGATAAGCAAAATGGTGCTGTGAGTCTCTCTCTCATCTCGTTGCTGTGTAGATCAAAACAAGAGTGTAATTATTACCCGGGTAACACCATTGGTGACATCTAGTGAGCCTGTCTTATATCATAAAATGAAAAAAAAATATTCTAAGTCAATATTTAACTAAACGAATTTCGTGCAAACGTTTGAGTTTTTTATTGATTTATAAAGAGATTTTCGTAGAAAACATGAATACAAGAATACTAAACAACTTACGCTCGGTTTGCTAACGTTAAGGAATATAATAGGGAATGATTTCATTTCATTTCTTTGTCAGCTGACTTGTAAGTTGATATAATTTCGTTTAATATTACAAAGAAATTGATTGTACTCTAACTGTGAGCCAATTTCCAATTGAGCAGGTTGTATCCACAAGGGTAGAAACCATCTCATTAAATACGAACATCTATCAGCACATTTTACATTTTTACGAATTATTACATCTGCGACTTAACAATACAGAATTTTATATATTTAATCTGTATATTAGATAGCTTATATTTATGTATTTTTAACATGTTAACTATAAAAGATTTGTATGTATTTAATAGATCGAGTGTGGGACCGATCGGTTTGAAAAGTTCCTGGCCTCTGCCCAATGTTGAATCTGTATCGATGGTATTGAACCTTTAATGATTATGATGAAATACAACAATAAACAATAAGATTTAGATTAAAAGTTAATTTAATATACATGCGACCCCAGAAGAAAACTTACTCCGCAATAAAAAATGAGTTAATAAAGTATATCTCGGTTATAGCCACTTCTGATTTCCCCGCGGACATAACTCTCTTGCGTTGGATTGATTTTTTTAATACCATCTATATATATATATATATATATATATATATATATATATATATATATATATATATATATATAATCTTTCTTGTTTTATATTTATAACGGTTGTTATATACTCTATGTATATTTACTATTAATTATTCGAAGTATAGTTCTTCCATTATTGATGTAGTCATAACTTAGTCGCATATAGATTTCAAAGATATCTTGATGGATATATAATAGAAAGTAAATTTGCAAATAATTAATGCACATAATAATTAGATTTTGTTCACCAACAATAATCAATCACTTGTCAACTTCACATGTTTTTAAGTGACAATAAGGTTGAAGGTTGTGAAGCGTCTAGTTTACTCTGACTGCTAGATTTTATTCATTATAGACACGTCGACACGTCGCCGCTTTGAGACGTAAGATATTAAGGGTGACGACCTCAGTAATTTCATTAACTCCAACGCCCTTTAATCCGGAACACAGTGCTGTTTGCACACTGCTGTTGGGCGATAAAAATAGGAGCCGCGGTGGTACGTACCTAGACGGTCTCCGGCAACAGAGACCTATAGTATTCAACTGTATCGAATCAAAAGCCACCGTATTCAAATCAGTTTGACCTCTACGGAAGCTATTAAGCTGTATATTAGTTTTGAAGCTTTTTTTTTGTAATAAAAGCATCATGTAAGTACTCTTTTAGTTGGTATGAAACTAAAAATATTTTTTTTTCATTCTACGCTCGTAATCTTCATGCTTTTTAGAATTTGTCAAGGTTTTATCACAATAGTAGAAAAGCGGATTAAAAAACGGAGGGCAATGTCTCATGTACACGTTATTTTACGTCACAGCTAACATAGCTTTAAGCACCGAAACATAAGCGTTTAAGCTTTAGAAATTTTTTTTAGTTATTCAGCATATTAGTTCGTTGTCGATAAGCCTTTTTATTTTATAACTATTTGCTTACTGTAGGAGTTATCATCATCAGACGTTAGACGTACACAACAGGACATAAGCCTTCCCCAAAGATTCCCATATCGATCGGGTAGGGATTTATATGAGGGGATTTGGGCCGTTTCCCACCACGCTAGCCTTATGCGTGTTGGTGGGAACCAGAGCCTCGTTTGTTGATTAGCAGGGTGCACCACGAGCTGGTGAGGTTGGTTCTGATGCCGTGAGTGGGAAGATGAAGATTTTTTTTGCTACGTATTATACACATAAAAAAATACAAATATAAGTAATAAAAAAATTTAGTAAATACATTTAATACTAGAAGAGTTTTCTTTGAATAAACTTATGTATGAAAATAAATAATTCAAGACTTTGGAGAAGGTAGGCGTGTAAAATAACAAGAACGTAATTTGAAATACAGGTATCAGTAAAGACGAGGTATATATTATATGTATATAACAATTACAATATTATATATAAACACATAGAAATATGTCATAGTTATTGTTAAGTAAATGGTAATAATATATATAAACAATTAATAATGATTACTTGTTAACTTTTACCCTAAAATATTAAGTGTAAGACAAGAGCGTATAATTAATAACAGTCTTTCATCATTACTTAGTGGTCAAGTTTTTTTTTATACATAACAAAGCAATGAGTCATGCAAGACGTTCACCTGATGGTAAGTGTTACGTGGCGCTTCGGTTTGGTCAGATCGGTTGACGGGCAGCCGACGTTGCCGGGCTAAGTCAACAGTCTGCAGCGGAAGATAACCATTCGTATCGCACGGGGATATCGAACGATATCTTTTGAGGCGGCCACTATCCTGGCCCGGTTCCCACTTCTGGACATTCTGGCGGAAATGGACGCACGGATTTATACGCGTCTACGTTCTCATCGAGAAGAAGCCGAACCACTGGATGTGGTGGAAGTGCACAGACATGATAGCCGCCGCGCTTTGGAGGTGTGGAGAGAGAGGCTTGCAGAGCCGCGGAACTCATGGCAGCGTATAGTAAGCGCTTTTCTGCCGAACCTCGAAGCCTGGCTTAGATCGGGCGGAGTGGCGCGTGTCACCTTCAGGCTGACTCAGGTACTCACAGGACATGGGTGTTTTGGTGAGTACCTGAATAGGATTGGACGTGAACCAACCACGCAATGCTACCATTGTGGTGGAGAGCTGGATTACGCTCAGCGTACGCTCGCAGAATTGGAAGCCCTACCTGGGAGTCCGAACGGCAAACTCTGACTCCCAAAATCGGGCATGACCTTTCTTTGCCAGTAGCGATATCAACTGCACTGGCAAAGAAAAATGGGTGGATAGCGTTGGTTTCCTTTTGTGAAACCGTTATGATGCAGAAGGAGTCCGCCGAGCGAGGTCGAGAGAAGGCCGACTCCGTTCATAGACGAGGACGTCGGGGCGATGGCAACGGACGCCCCAACCCGTCAGCCCTGTAGTCCCGGGCCATTAAGAATAGGATTAAGGTATTCTCTGCCTGTCGTACAAGGCGACTAAAAGGGTCTTCGGTTTCGTGGGCTTTAAGGGTGGGGGCCCTCAGAGTTTAATAAGCGAGCCTTAAGAGGATGGCGAATACATTGTGGCCTTGTATTTTCCGTAGCAAAGCGTGGGGTCTAGGAGGGCTTTTGCCTTTCCGTGAGATGTTTTAGCGAGAGTGCAGGGGGGCACCGGTGCGTTCCGTAGGAGATCCCGGTGCCCCTCCTAATGCACTGAGGGAGACCACCGAGGAGGTTTTAGTGGGTAGAAGCCCCACATAACTTTGTCTTCCCCCCCGAATTAAGGTATCTTTTAAGAAGATTTCCCCCGCGAGAAAAAAAAAAAAGTGATATGTGATAACAGCGTGGCGTTGTTTATTATATTATACATTGCACTTTGGGCGTAAGGTGTCCCGCTCAACAACTCACGGAACCTAAGCCAACCTCACCTGCTCGTGGTGCACCCTGTTTTTCAACAAACCAGGCTCTGGCTCCCACCAACCCACATTGAGCCAGCGTGGTGGGGAATTCCCCAAATACCCCTAATAAACCCCTACAAACGACAGGACAATGCCAGGCGATGCGAGCAACGCAGGACCGATCAGTGTAGGAATTTTTGGTGTAGGCTTATGTCCAGCTGTGGACTTCTATCAGCTGATGATGATGATAATGACATTGCGCTCTTCGCCTTGAGATATAACGAGAAATAAGGTTGTCAAATATCACCCTTCCGCTTTTTTGCTCTTTATTCAATGCTTTATAAAAAGTGTTACAGTGATCGGATTTAGTTCAAATATGCGCCGGTTTGTTCGATAATCTGTTTCCATCTAGACGGCAACTTCATAATACCTCCCTCGTAGAAGCCCCCCTCCTTATTTGCGAAGATCTCGGACAGCCACTTTTCACAAGCCTCTTTTGAGTTCAACTTTACACCACCAAGGGCGTTCACCATGGACAAGAACAGGTGGTAATCACTTGGCGCTATGTCCGGGCTATATGGTGGATGCGATAAAACCTCCCATCCGAGCTCCCGTAGCTTCTGACGAGTCATCAACGAAGTGTGTGGTGTGGCGTTGTCCTGGTGGAACACTACACCCTTCCTGTTGGCCAATTCTGGACGCTTCTGGTCGATCGCCTGCTTCAAGCGGTCCAGTTGTTCGCAGTAGATGGTAGAATTAAGCGTCTGGCCATATGGGAGCAGCTCATAGTGGATGATTCCCTTCCAATCCCACCAAACACACAGCAAAACCTTCCTGGCCGTCAATCCCGGCTTGGCCACTGTTTGGGACGATTCACCGGCCTTCGACCACGACCGTTTTCGCTTGATATTGTCGTATGTGATCCATTTTTGGTCGCCAGTCACCATCCGCTTCAAGAATGGGTCGAGTTCGTTCCGTTTCAGCAGCATATCGCAGGCGTTGATTCGGTCCAGAAGGTTTTTTTGCGTCAAATCATGCGGCACCCAAACATCAAGATTTTTTTTGTATCCAGCCTTCTGCAGATGGTTTAAAATGGTTTGGTGACTAACTCCCATCTCCTGGGCGATGTCACGAGATGCCACATGCCGGTCTAACTCGATGTACTCCATGATTTGATCGGTATTTGTCGTCACAGGTCTTCCGCCGGCTGGCTTATCCATGGTGTCGTTTTCACCGGCTCTGAATCGTCGAAACCATTCCTCCGCGGTTCGAAGTGATAGAGTACCATCCCCCAAAACACCATTAATCTCACGGAACGTTTCTCTAGCGGATTTGCCTTTAACGAAGGAAAACTTTAAAATAGCGCAAATTCGGCGTTAGTGAACTCGCATGTTTACACGTCTATAACTGTTGAACGCAATATCCAAACTAATTATGCATAACGTCGTTTTGTAGGTTATGTCAAGACCTTTCAAATTATGTATAGTATTGCCAGATACGAGCTCTGTAGCGCTTTGTACATAGCCGCGAAATTCAAAAGACAAAAAGGCGGAAGGGAGATATTTGACAACCTATTATAAGATGTTAATTCTCGTTACCTCAGTAATTACACTAGCTAAAGCATTCCACAACAGAGGTCTACTACAGGTAAATAATAAGAGTTATAATTGTTTATAGTTAAAAATGTCTTATATATGTATCGAGATGCATCATAACATTGAAGCAGGAAACGCGTACATATTCTTTTAGTATATAAATCAAATTGTATTCTTACCTTTCCAGTATATTATAAAAAGGTTTCTTTATAATAACATCGTTAAATCCATTCCAAGAGCAGAGAGTTTGCTTTTATACAATAAAAAACAATTCGCAAATTGCGAAATGCTAACTTCTGTTTGCGCTAACGAAGCGAAGTGAGTTTCAGATCCATTAACATTTTCCTTTTCAACGGTATTTCTTTCTCCGGTATACAGGACGTTCATATTTTTATTATTAATGTTTGCAACTTTTATGTGACGGTCTTAAATGGATTCCTCTTAACACAGATGCGGACATTTATACTACTAAGTTTTATTAATCAACAAATCGAACATAAGATGGCAGTAGTTCATATACAGCATCACATTCTGCTCCTTACCATTATGTATAAGATCTTAAATCTCATTACCACAGTAATTTCACTGGCTACAGCTCCCTTTAATCCGGAACACAGTAATGTCAGCACGCTACTATTCGGTAGCGGAAATAGGAGCTGCGGTGGTACTCATCTAAAATGACTCGAAGAGACTGTAGGTCTACACCAGGAATATAAGTATACAATCACTTCTATGCTCTGGTTTGTAGGATTTTAGTTAGTAGATTTGACGTCTTATGTCTCAAGGTTAATGGTGATAATCAGGCTTTATATGGAATAAATAGTTATAGTTAAATATTTCCATAAAAGTCATAAGACTTTTTAATGGCTTTGGATTCTACAATATCATAGTTAAATACAGCAACAGAATAATAATATTTTCCGCTGTTTAAATTCTGTAATTTAATATTATCATCATAATTGTCTTCTCGCTTTGTTTCCTTAAAGAGGATCTTTTACTATCCTAACATCATTTTTTTCTTATAAAAATATCATTATCTCAATTAAGTAAAAATCTCGCCTTGTATAACCTCTCAAATTCGTAGAAACATTGGGTGACGTTTACTATGTAGGAAGTGTTTAAGATACATAATTAAATACTAATTATACTGTAATTATCAAAGATATTACATCAATTGAAGCCACTTGTTCAAGACCAAGAGAACTGACGTTAAAATACTGTAAATCTACGAGACAATGAAAGGTTTTAACTTATTCATTGTTACTCGCAATCGAAATGTCTTTGCTGGATTTTATGTCTCTACATTAAGAGCAGCCGACATTTATGTCTCTTCAAAATCAGTGGTCCATACTACAATGTTATTGTTGAAGCTGTGATAGCACATTTGTATGGCCATCGGAAATGTTATGCCTCCCGAAGAGATCCGGGTTTTATCCCTTCGAGCTCGTACTTCTGGTGAAGGTAAAGGTAACATCCACAACTCACACTTGGCCAGAGATAGATAAATTTCCTTGAGTCATTTCAGAGAAGATTCACAAAAGGTTGTTACTTTATTCCACAATAATAAAGCTTGATATCTCAACTTTACTTTATTATAATAACTGGTATTTATCCGTTTGTATTTAACCGGTTATAGGATAAATACACAACACTAGATCACAGAATTCATCGACCATTTGCAACATCCGGTCACAGCGACGATTCCAATATGTGTGATAGAAACTCTTTATTAAATTTGAAAATGTGTCGGAAGCTAAAGTTTTATTTTGGTTTATGTTCAAAGTTTCAATAGAAATACAAATGTTATCCTTTTAAAAGTTTTTAAAAACCTTATTCATCTTTTACCTTTTTTCTGCTTACCCCTACTGGGAAAAAGGCGTGATTATATATAAAAAAAAGAGACCGTCCAGGTAGGTACCATCACAGCGCCTATTGCAGTAGTATGCAATCATTACTGTGTTCCCGTTTGAAGGGCGCTGTAGCTAGGGAATTTACTAGGGTAACGAGATACAAGATCTTGTCTCAAGGCGATGTCAATGTGGTGCTATATCTTCCTAACTAACGCCACGTTATGGGCGAACGTATCATTTACCATCAGGTGAAGGTTCAGCTCTCCTCATCGCTTCGATGAATAAAAAAAAATGTATACTTCCTATTTATATTTTTGAAGTAACATTAAAGGTTTACAAATTAATTAAATAATCTATTCTCCTCTCTCTCTAAGCTGGTCGTGTAACAAAACACCAAAGCTTTCAATGTAAGCTCTCGGTTCTATATACGAATACGCTTTTCATTTCCTTCCTCTGATGACTTAAGAGTTAAAAACAATAAATAATTTACTCACTATAAATAAACGTTAATTATTTATCAAATTTAATAATTGCTTTACTTCTTTAACCGGAAGCGGTTTCGTTTATTTAGCGGAAACGTTAATTTTGAACGGAGCAAACGTTTTAATTAAAGCCGGAATCAGAGGCTGCTGGGAATTTGTTTGTTTTTGCGCATTTAGCTAACGTGTCGACACTAGCGCAGTGTTTTGTGAGTTAAAAATTAATTTAACTTTATGTTCGTATTAACCGACAAAGATCTTCGCTCTTCTGCTCTTCTTACACCTCTGGTATTATCCACTCTTTCTTTTCAATCTATTCTCTGGAAGTAGCTTCTTCTGAATATCAGAAGATTAACTAATTTTTGGTAAAGAATGCTAGATTTAAGTGGCAGCACGACAAATTGCTCGAAGGACCCACGTCTGATGGGGTATTAAGGTTCTCGATTGGCGCCCGCGTACTGGTAGACGTAGTGTTGGGAGACCTCCACAAGGTGGATCCACGATCTGGTGAGAATCATCATAGACATATGTCCAGCAGTGGACGTCTATCGGTTGATGATGATGATCTTATCGGTTTACTTTTAAGCAGAAAATACTGTAAGTTCTAAATGAAATTAGGACAGTCTTATCGTGAATTAATATCTTGTATATATATATATATACAAGAGTATATGTATGTGTACGGCGATAGGTGTGGCTGTGGTACTTACCTAGACGATTTCCGGCGACAGAGACCTACCGCCAGTGTCAGCCACATCAATGCCGTCCTTGCTGTAAACACTAAATACAGTCGTTTTCAAATTCAATAACTTTAACTACTATGATCATATATATATATATGTATATGTAAAGAATGACATAAGTGACACCACTAAAAATTTAGAATAATACATATTTCCTATAAGTTTACCAAAAGGCAAATAAATTAAGAATTGTCTAAGGCATGGTTACTAACATTGGACGTCCTTGATTTCTTTCCATATCACAAATCGTAGTTTGATGAAGTTCTTATAAATCTTTTGCCCAGTTACAACCTTCTTTATGTCAATCAGCTTTTCATATGAGAGCATGAGTATGATGAGCTATTCTTCATACTTGGTTAGAGACGGTAAGAGATATTATATTTATTACGTCTGGAAATAAATCAGAAAGCAAAGCAAATTACCGGGTTGCAGATTGAAGGGTTTATCTCGTGTCTCATAGCGATGAAAGCAATGTACTGCGGTGTAATATCCTCGTTGAAATTTTTGTTTGATAACATCCTTTTTTTATTTTACGGAGCGACAACACCTGATTCACTTGATGCTAAGTCATACACCAGTCCATAATAACGCTAACGTAGGATGATATATACTGCATCAGCTTGTGCTCCTCGTCTTGGGACATAAGATTTTAAGTCTCTTTAACCGAGTCGTTAGTTACAACACTCATCTAACCCGAACATGGTAATATTGGCACATTATTGTAGAAGTTAGAGCTACTGTAAAACCACAAGTTAATCAATAATATCACTAATCTCGTTGTAAATTCTTGCATGCAATTTGATCTAGATATAGTAAAATAATAAATTCATATGACATTGAGGATTTATTCACTCGATACAATTGATCTCGATACGGATTACAACGCAGGACCCCTCGGCGCACTTGCAGTGAGCAATCATGTCATTGACAAGACTATTGTTGTTAAATTGACGATCCAATGTACAAAGGATATGAAAGGATGAAAATTGTTTAAAACATTTACAAGGAATTTTATTTCTGTTAGCAATATTACACAGTACAGAACTGTTGTTTGAAGTATTCGCCTTTAAATGTTTTGTTAACTCTTAGAAAGCCCGGTCCGCATGAATTATGTAGAATATTTAGAAAGGGGTTAATTGTAAGTAGCTGTGTATTATAAATTCATGATACAAAGGAATCATGCTCAAGTGTTATCGAATGTTTCACTTAGAATATCGTCACGAAGCGCCGTAACCGTTGACCCGGTAAAGGGGAGGAAATTGGTGTCTTTATCTTCATCCAGTTACGAATGATCCAATTTTACGAACCCATTCGCTATTACTCCTTAAGTCTAGAGTTTAGGGGCTATTATGTTTATGTGTAAACTTTTAACAACCCGCAACGAACGTGCAATAATATTTTTAAGCGATTTGTTATATATTTTGTGCTGTAAATCTTAACTAGGTTAAAAGCTGTTTGTATACCTGCGCGGCTTTCTCTTCAACCGACAATCCCAGTCAACCCTGGGTGTACTCATAATTGGATGAGTGAATAAATACAGAGAATGAATATATGTAAACATGTAAAGCAAAAGTAATCTTTTACGACAATGTTTCCAATTATATCATTACTAGCTGTTCTTCGTCTGCTTTCCTGGCAGTTATATAGAATTAGATTTAAGATTTAGACTAGAAATTTGTCGGAAATATTCACGCCTGGTAGCAACCCACCGCTTCCCCGGCGCCTTCCATAATTAACATCCCCACGAATCCTTTGGGGGAAGGAATTTTATACAATTTTCAGAAGCAATATCTATACTAAATTTTAAGTGTTTACCTCTAATAGTTTCAGAGATTTTGTAATGTATCAATGAATCTCTGGACCTCTTCTCAATATATATATAGGCATTTCCCCACGTAAAACACAAGGGATGTTGATATTAAAAAAGAAAGCAGCAAATATGAATACAGTGTAACAAAAATTATTATATTTTCTTTGTCTTCTTAGTATACTTATTCATTAACCGAAGTTGGTACTGTTAGTATGTACCAATAAACATTTGTCTGTGTGCGTCTGTTTTTATATTTACGAGCGGTTATGGAGCTCAACCTTACACGCGGCTTATGTCGCTTTGAGAGCGGAAGTATTTGTATCTTAGATACTTATTTCCCGGCCGCGCTTTTCATTTTTACCTCTCCCATCATACTACTTTAGATACTTTATGAAAAACATATAAGAGAAAACATTCTAGCGTTTCATATAAGTCGCGCGAAAAGCAACGTTTGATAGAGAAAATATAAAGAAACATATTAAGCGCAGAACGTAGTGTTGGCTTCTATTTATTTCTATATACAGAAGTAACCGTATTAAAGCAAATAACTCAATGAATTTAGTTTCAAAGCAAAATAACTATTCCATTAACAAAGATAACATCATATACACAATTAAGTAATCCCAACATGTCCTAATGAAACAGCAGAAAACATATCAGATCAAATTATATTCAGAATCAACACAAGTAGAAAGTAATATATATAATAGTTAATTAGTACAAGACATTAGCTATTAAGAAGAGATGTTGTTTTATCTTAATAACCGACGAGACCAGTGGAAGGTTTTCCTGAACAACGTGGTGGTAGTTAGAATGATATAATTTACACCACATTGCACTTCTCGCATGGGACAAGATGTCGAGTCTTGCCCCAGTTATTAAGTGTAATAGATAGTGAGCTACAACGTCCTTCGAACCGGAACACAGTACTGTTCGTCGATATAAATAAGCGCTACGGTGGTAACCACCTAAACTGTCTCCGGCAGCAGAGACCTGTCACCAGTAGAAATATGAAGAGAGAAGTGATAGACTTTAATAGGTAGTATAATACATACTTCAAAATATAATTAGTTAAAATAATTATAAGCCAAAGAAATTTGACAAAGACAATGCTTTATAAACAAACAAGAGAGTATATATAATATTTGAAGGTGGGGAGAAGGAAAGAGTCATGGTTGAGGAATATCAGGGAATGGACTGGTATATCTCGAATTGTTCCGCCGAACTAGAGACAGGGAGGACTGTACCACGCTGATCACCAACCTTCACTAGTTGGAGAGGCACTTTAAGAAGAATATATAATATTTGTCAGGTGTTGTGTAAACATTCTAACTTCTAAATTTTATGGATTCAACAATAAGTAAACGTTTCTTAGTTTCAATTGAAGTTAACACGAAGATGGTAGGTGTCTACAGAAACCGTCTAGGTTACTTTGCTTACCCTGTAGTTCCTGTAGGTTGAAGATGGAGGCCTTCATGATCCACTAAGCCATCCTGGGCTTTACAATAAATACAAGGAGGTCTAATTCTTGTATAACAAAAGCTAGGGTCGAGGAGTGCTATAGCCGTCCCTGTAATGTGCTTAAGGCCTAGTGCCGGGAGCCTCCAGTGTATTCTGTAGGAGATCCCAGGGCCTCTCGCAACGCACTCAAGATGATCACCGAGGGGATTTCAGTTGGTAGAAATTCCACATAACCTTGTTTTCACCCCAGAAGCAGGGTATCTTTTTTAGAAGATTCAAACCCCTCGATAACAATAGGCCAGAGCAGCTTCTGTTTCTGTTGCCTAAGAGTAATTTGCAAACATTACCGTGTTCCGGATTGAAGGAAGTTGTAGCTAGTGGAATCACTGGGGTATCACTTACCATCACGTGGAAGTCCTACTCGTCTCGTCGCTTCGTGGTATAAAAAAAGTAGCATCCGCCCGTGTCGTGTAAAATTCGTTCCTCCTTATTCAATAAAACAAACTCTTTGTATCGGTTTTCAATAATTTATTCCGGTACTTAAATATCTTCCCAATTTAATTGCGTTAGGTTTAGCGCCGTAGTTAAATTGGATTAATTTCAGTGTAACCCTGTCGGGGTAAGTTGGGGGTTTAGTTAAAATCGCTGAAAATTTGTATAACAAACATAGAAAAACGTTTTCGGACGTACACTATTAAATAGAATTCGCTTTGATATATTTTATTTTTCTGACAGGATTAGGGGTAGGTCTCTGTTGTCGGAGATTGTCTAGATATGTACCACTGCAGGGCCTATTTCTGCAGTTGAACAGAAATGTGGGGATAATACTGTGTACAGGTTTAAAGGGCGCTGTAATAAATGCTAATATAACTGGGGTAACGAGACTCATCAATCGAGAGAACATCTTATGTCTTAAAGCGGCGACAGCAATGTTCTTCTGTTTCTAAGGCCTGTTATAATCCTAACTAGCGCCACGTTAATATAGGCAGGTTTGCTTATCATCAGGTGAAGGTCCTGTTCCCCTGGACGAATAAAAAAAAATTAGTTCTCAATCTTCTTTGTGTTAAGTATCCAAAAAAGTAAGAAAGGGCTGAAAATTTCACCTGTAGAATGACGTCAATACATTTTAGGGAGGCTTTTGTTAAACACGTAATATAAACAATTTTATGTTAAGGGGTTGATTATTATCACTGTTGCTACTCACAATTGATTATTAGCATTCTGTAGAATACAATTGGCTTAGGAGTTAAACTAGTACGTCACAGTGTCCTAGGTTTTAACTGTTCGGTGGATGTATAGTTGCGGGCCGAAAGAGTGCCGTAGCGTCAGCGGCAGTAGACGGCGAGGCGCCACGGCAACCGCCCACCAGTTGAGCGCGTTCCAGAGTTCAAGTTCGTGTTACCGTACTTTACAAATAAATAGCGTAACTTAGGGCTTTACTAACAATTTCTAATACATCAACAATTAAATCGACTATTAAACGTGTATTTAGTGATATTGAATTATTGAATTACGAGCTATTTAAGTGTCGGAAAGGCGTCGGAAAAAGTTTAACTTTTCTTCACTCAATCTGAAACACAAGTTAGTTATAATTGAAACAAGCGAAGTTGAGGTAAGTTGGTTGCTTCATTTCACTTTTCAATGTGTCGTTTATAATTAAGTTTTCATTAAGGAACTTTTCGTGACTCCGTCTTACTTAGATCCCTTGTGCCGTAATCAGGTTGTGTCCCATGGCGAAGGTTTAGTTGACGTTAAAGCTGTTTTAATTAATCAAAATTAAAGGTGAGTTGTTGTTTTGTACTTCTCGAAAAAAAAACAGCTTTGTTTATGGTTTATTTATACATTAATTATCATAAGAAATTAAATTTGTTTACATATTTAATGTTGTAACAGTTATTTTTATTTCAATGTAAGCTATTGATGTAATACTCTTGATATAGGATGTTTTTTTTATAAAGCTGTAAATAATAATAAATCAAATAAAAACTAGATAACATAACAACGACTTTATCACAAAATAAATGTACAACAATAACTTAATGAGTCTTATTAAGTTATGTAACTTACGAGTAGTTAGAATAGATTATTAGAAGTACATAACCTCTAATAATCGAAGATTCAATTTCTACTTAACATCCGGTTAAATTATACTTAGACACTTCAAATATGTTTAATAATCAATTATTATTTTCTGTTACTTATATAGAAAATAGTTTATTAAGTAGTGATTAACAAATTTTTCACACATATGTTTAATAGCTTCCATATTCAGTACAACATACTCAAAGGTATATCTCAAAAAAAATATCTTGCTTGGTTTATATTTTTTAACATATAAAACATAATTTTAAACAGGATATATAAAACTTTAAGTCATAAGTTATAATCTAGAATTAAGATGGAATATAAAAAAAGCTTCAACTCTCGATACAATGGGATATAGAATGAAGTCTGCAACCCCTAGAACATAAATACAACTAGGTCAGGCTATAGCGAATGATAGACAAGTAAGTCTATTAATAAATTAAATAACCTATATTCCCGTATATAACCTATACTCATTTGCAGTCCATTTCAGGCTGAAATTGTAGGATACCTACTACTTTTCAGTGCATAAATAAGTAGTTAATAAAAACTAAAAAGGGGTGAGAGAAATGTGATCTAGGACTAGAATTAAACATAGTAGTAAATATTAACAATATATTTAATTTGACTTCATAGAGTTTTAAAAAGAGATATAATTTTTTTTGTGGACTGTAGTTGGTGGTAGGTACTATATATTCATCATCATCATTTCACACGATGGACATCCACAGCTGGACATTGGTCTCTTGGTTGAATACAGTGGCTTCTTAGGAGCCTTTGATGTCCTCTGTCCACCTAGTACTATAGATTGGTGTATATACTCTTAATATATAATACATAAACAGCTCGTTTAATGTTCCCACTACTGGGATTCCAGGCTTTCCTTCACAAGGATTTAAAATCATCTACCTGCTATAGCCGAATGTGGATTGGCGGTTGTCACGGTTTTCTCATGTTAATTTCCTTTATTAAAAGTTCAGCGGGAATCGATCTATGCTTCTTCGAGACTGCACAAACTGAGCTATCACGGCTTCACGGCAGTTAAATCACAATCATTCAATCTATCATTTGGTCCACTTCATCATCATTTCAACCGATGGACGTCCACTCGTAGCACGGGCTCGCGCTGTTTGAGTTCATTGGCTCCCTGCAGTTATTTGATCCATCTATCATTATTTAAACATAATATATATATAGCCTTTTTTCTATAATTATCTTTATACAATAATTTAACTAACTCATTATTAATTTTCTTAATATTATTGAAATATGTACACGATTTTTATATTACTTTCCAAGCATTATCTTAGAGCGATAGACGATAACACTGTTGCGATTTCGTGATGAATGTAAAGACAATGATTGAAAAAAAGTTGGCAGATTGTTTATTACATTCACATTTGCTGAAATAGCTGTAAAATTCTTTAAAAAGTCATATTGTTCACTGTGTAAAATATATCTTGTCATAGTTTCGATTAAATTACTTTTCGTTTGAAGTAAATCTGTATTTTTAAACATATTTCAAGTTAACTGGTATAATGTCTCTATTGGCAGAAGCCGTTTAGGTAGGTAACACCGCAACGCCTATTTTCTCCGCCAACTAGTACTGTGCAAACATTACTGTGCTCCGGTTGGAAAGGTGCTGTAGCTAGTGTAATTATTGGGGTAATGAAACTCAACATAAGGTCTCATTCGAAAAGCGCAATTTGGTATTGTGTATGTCATACTAATTGAAGCCACGTTAATAACCCAATCCTATAAGGGCAGGCATCTTAGCATCAGTCACTTAGCATTAGCAAAACATCGAGCTTGTCTCGTCGCTTAATTAAATAAAAAAAAAAACGATGATATATTACAAATTTAAGCATAAATGTATAGCTAATGGTAATTACTAAAATTTTTTTTAGTTTTTTAGGTTTCATTACATATTTTATACATAACTTTCAAAGAAAAGGAGTATCACATGTATCTATTTAGTATCAATGGTATTTTATATACAAGTATTTTTGCTTGATAAGTAGATTATTTATAAGAGCCATATAAAATACATTAACATAATACCTATCCAACTAAATGTTAAACTATATCTTTCAACTTCACAAGCTTCAAAAGTTTATTCCACGCTAAACTTACTTTACTGATGTCTTTGATTAAATGAGTCCTGAAAGTTATAAAACAGTCACCTTTAGGTTCATTGATACACCTCATAGGGTCAAAGATAGTTAATTTAAACTAAAGAAAATAGATTAAGTTTAGTAGTAAAGTAAATTAAAATTACAAATATGAAGCTAATGAAGAAACAGCGTAAAGCTCCTCCATCGAAAGTGATATATATCTATAAAGAGAATGAGAGAGAGAAATGCAATGTTTATAGGAATGAAATGAAAGTAAGTGTATCAGTTTTTATCCTACTATATTTATAACTAAAAAGTATTCTTAATATACTACATATCTTTAATAAAATTAATAGTAGTTACAGTCAAAAGATAGCTTTTAAACTCGTTATAAATCTCGCTATAAATCCAAGCTTTTACTTCTAAAGTTTTACCCGTAAAAGTATTATTGTTTATTAGATCTATATATATTAAGTATCGGGGGATTTGGGCCATTTCCCACCACGCTGGCCCAATGCTAGTTAACCCAAATCCCCCTTTTTGAATCCCTTCAAAAGCGGAGATATTGAAAGATTTTTTTCGATCCGGACTTCCTACTGTTTCTGATTTATCTACATATAGGAGATATGTAGAGATGCATTGACTCCGATATCTCTTAAACTATTAATAGTAAATACGTAATGGTATAGATACTGTTTCTGCCATTTAGAGGTCAACTAAGAATGGTTTTTACAAAATTATTTCCTCAGTTGCAGAAGCGTTAAGGATAGAAAAGCGGACGAGGAACAGCCTACTTCAGTATAAATCAACTAATATGTAACATTAGTTGCTTATCAACTACTTGTAATTTTAGTCGTTTTCAAATATTAGAAATAAGAGTTAATTGAAAAAAAAAATAGATGTCTGTGTAATACATGTATAAAATAATAACTAGACGTGTTAGGGGTTAAGTCTAGCACTTTTTGTAGATAAAGATATTCTTTATGTAATTGTCTTTGATGTAATGGAGGACCGATAACACAGTATTTCGGTTATCAGAAATAGCATCAGGAACTACTTCGGCACCCGAATTCCGTACGTATTCTCTTCAAAAATATGTAAATAATTTATTTCATGGACGATCAACCTATGGATCGGAATGTTGGGCCCCCAAGGCGACAAATAGTTAAGCGTGCCGCTGTCGTGCATATTTGTGATGGATGCTTGGAGACAGAAGCGAACCTAAGAACTAATGAGATGGAGTATCGATTATAAAATGTATAAGCAATCTGCAATTTGGATTTAAAGATTTTGTTTTTCGATCAGAAGACTTTTTTTTAGATACAGTCTAGATATAGTGCCTTCCAAACCTGAATACAGTAATGTTTGCACAATGCTGTCCGATGGCTGAATTAAGCGCTACGGTGGTACTGTGTGGACTTCCGCAAGAGACCTATCACCATTAAACTTTCGAATATCCGTTACATCAGTACCATCTTGAAGCACAAAATTAGTTTTTTTTAAGCTGCTTACGTCCTCATTGGTGGGGCACACGCTTACCCTCCAAATTAGTTTGTGATATAAAAGTTAACCGTAGGGTCATTGAGGTCAAAATAATTTGAGAGATTTTTATAGTACCAAACATCCAAACAGGTCTAAGACGTTTTAGAAAATCCCGACCCCATTATAATGATAAACTGGATTCTGATGATGAAAGCGCTTGAAAGTCATAGCGACTCGTACAACTCATCTGATACTGAGTTCTACGGATCCAAGGCTTTTTAATAATGATAAAAAGGCTATGGTAGGTACCACAGCAGCTTCTATTTCTGCTGCCAAACAGTACTGTATCCCAGTTTGAAGAGAATTGTACCTATTGTAATTACTAGGGTGTAGAGCTTTAATATCTTATGTCTCAAGTCGATGAGTACAATGTGGTGCAGATATACCATCCTAACAGCGACGTTGTTATGGGTAGGAGTATCATCTACCATCAGGTGAAGGTATATCTCATCTCGTCGGTTTATCGAATTAGAAAAAAACAATTGGATTGAGAAAGTTTACCACTACCTGCATATGCGAAATTGAATTAGTGATATCCATATTAAAGCGGTTACTATCACCATCATTAAAATGTTAATTACCCACATAATTAACTTAATTTTTAATCTTTACAGGTTATTCATACGACGCTTATTTATGAAGCTTTTAATTATGCAATCGACTATTTATGCAGTACCGGTTCAGAATGGAATTAAGCGGGAGTACCCTTTCGATACTCGTATCAAAGCTTTCAATATTAAATCATCTGCCAATAGTCGAATTTCCGTTTTATATTATGAAACAATCATAATATTTAAAGAAAGAAATCATATATTAATATATTTATCCTGTTTTTACCTCTGACAATAAAATTAGAGTATGAATAGTTTAATGCTGTCTCTCTGCGTCTAGATTTATTATATTATCAATTACAAAATAGGCTTCTAATAACAGTGTAAGGTTCTTCCTGTCCTCCCAGGGTGGAGTGAGACACTGGGAATAAAAGGATAAAAAGAATAAAATAGAAAATAATATAAATATATCAAAACGCGAATAAAGAACAGATTTATATTCTCAAAAAGCTTTTGATACAAATTAAAAACGGTTTAGCTAATACCGACTTAACCTCTAGGTTAAGTATTCTCTCGTACAGCTGTAATTGAATAAAATCGTTTGAGACCTAATATACTTTTGTTTCTCAAAATACATTGCAAGTTATTTTCTTTATGCTGTAAACTTATTTTCTGCGATAGATATTATATAGCAAGTTATTACTTAAATCTGTTTTTATTATTGAATGCCGCTGGAATTAATTATGTCTTCTAACCTCAGGGGTGTTGTAGAGAGCAACTCGGGGCCGCGACCGTAAAAATCTTACGGCTTCCGACTAATGGCAGATTAACTATCACAAATGTTCTAGAGCAGACAGAAGGACGTTTTAAGTGGTGGGCATCTGTTACTACGACCTCACCACTCCCACTAAACGTCTCTTTATAGTGTCGGATAACAAATGTGCGTAGTTCTCTTTAGCTTAAATAATGTCGACCTCTTCATTCGCACTTTACCCTAAACCGTTCGAAATAGTTTAAAATTTATCTCTTTCTTCTACTGAATATAACTGGACTTTAACAGATTGGTATTTAATATTTGATATTAAACCCAAATTCAGACATTCATCGAAACCGTCTATTCTGTAAGTCACGATGCCGCTAATTTACAATCCCGAAACATTATATTTACATATCGAAATTCGAAACAGTTAGCAGCAGCGTCTAAAGTGAGATCTGGAGCAAACACTAGTCTAGATTCATTAAACACGAGGTAGCGATACGCGACATATAAATTCATAATCAATGGGCTTACTGCGTCGGTCGGTCTGAATAGGGCGATATCAAGCTCAAGGTTGCAAAAGCTTCAGCTCTCGATTGTACTTGTAGACTTGGCTCAACTAAGGTTTGTTATTGAGATTAAATTGTGAATATAGTTACATAATATATATTATATTTATAAATCAAAGCATTCTTATATATAATATATCAAAAAGAAGAAGTTTTAAGTTTTCCAATGAATCTTCAATCAAATCAGGATGTAAGTTATCTCTTTGAGTTGGAGTTCAGTATCGTATCAAATATTGACATATTGCTTTATGTACTAAGATCAGAATAGTGTTATTACCTGAATGTCTAAATTTCTTGAATATTTAAAATCAATTTCGCAATCTGTTTGCGGTTAGCTGTATGTGAGCTTGCCACAGATCATAGGTTCCCCACAGAGGTAGATCCGCGCTCTAGTGGATGTCAGAGCTTTATCATACGACAACTGGACAGAGGAGAGATTTAAACTCAATTTGTTATATATTAGAAAATAGACCTTAGAGAATATAATTAACTATTACGTAACAAGTTATGATTATTTATTGTGACAATGGGCAGAACACATCACTCGAAGGACTGATAGCCGATGGGGCACCAAGGGCCTAGTATGGTAAACGCGTACCGGAAGACGCTGTGTTGACAGGCATCCCACTGGTCGTTCACAATCTGGTGAAGAATCCGTTGATATGGAGATCTTTGGAGGAGGCCTATGTCCAGCTGTGGATGTCTATCGGCTGATGATGTGTCAAAAGCGTTGCAATTTTCTTCGCTTGTAAATAGGACGGTAGTTCATAAAACGTTCCCAACATATAAATGCTATAGATAAAGAAAAATAAAAGAATATAAATGTATAGTACGGCTTGAATTTATGTCTGTATCTATAGATATGAATGTTCTAGACTCATTCGACTGTATATATCTGATATGTACTCGAGATGATTAAAAAGAAATTCTTATGAAAATTCGTAATTCATTAATAGGTTATCTAAAGTAGACTCTCATAAGTTTTTTACGTGTTTAGCGTACTTGTCATAAACGAAAAGTGATCACGCGATGCGATACGTAGTTCACTGTACTACATGATAGAGTAACAGTTCTAGTGTTTATTTGCGAGCTACGTAGACTTATACCTATGGATATTAGTTTATATAAAAACGTCCCACCTAATGCTCACATTTATGAGACCCAGATCCGTCCCTCACAAGTAGAGATTCAAAGTCATTTATCCACGATACCCAAACTCTTTGCGGACGTGAATCGACCCCATCGATTCAACGTTTCACGATGCAGTGGTTCTTGAAAAGGATCTTTATTTGTTAGTGTTATTTTATACGAACTAAGAAATGAATAATTATAATAGAGATAATATTAAGTTGCTGTTAATATAATGTAGCGTTTATTAGCCTGGCAACAGCCTGTCCACTCTTCTCTTATATCTGGCAAATTGTTACATTCCTTCGCAGTTATCAAGAACTAACAACTGAACCACTTCGTTCGTGTAATTGACGTGGAGAATGTCGTTAAAGATGTCGCTGGCAAAGCATTAAATAATGAATACTTCACACAATTCTGACACACAAAAGAATAACTGAACAATAGAAATAACTGTGTAACAGGTTCAACCTTTTTACTACACACTCTTTGTTCAGATTGTACCACCTCGTTGACATATCTTTCATTGAAATCTGTTACCAAATAATTGCTGTCAACATATATACATGCACGCACGAGCTTTGAAGTATTTTTTGTACATAGATAATGATTATTATGAATAAATTATACAATGTCGATGTTTGTTATATAATGTTAAACTTTATATAAAGTATTTTGGAGATGGTGAAGAAAAACATCAGGCGGTAACCGATAAGTTACAAGAGGAAAGCTTTTTTAGATAAGCGATATCCGCTAATCCGTACTTGGACATCGTCGTGATGTATTGCCATGTTTCTACTGGAGGAAATACTCTAGACGATCTGTATTAAGTATATATCTATATATGTGTGAAATAAATCCCAATTACTACTATTGGCGTATCGAATAGGCGACTAAGATTGGAGTCATTTCAAGAAACAGGCATTAATTCTATTTATACTTCTTTTAGTCTAAGTTATGTGAAGTTTGGAATATTTTTTAAGGTTCATTGTTAAGAAAAAAAAAATCTAATCTAGATACTATGAAGATAAAAGAATATATCAAATATAATGATTTCATTTGTGGATGTCCTGTATTATTAACTATTTGCAACCCTTGGCTTTTATTATCCATTCCGTTTGAAACATTACAGTACATATTTTTAATATGATTTAATTTCACTAGAAGGAAAATGATGATGAAGCTTCCTCATTGTTTTGACTCCATATTTATAATATCAGCGAAGCGATTAGAGTAAAAAAAATCTGATTATCCAAACTCTACGATATGTACTAGTACTCTTGAAATCGAACCAGACAAAGCAAGTGGTCAGACGCGGAAGCAGTTTAACCTCATCGCGTTATACAAGAGATTTTTCAAGGCGAAATGATCACATAGAAATAATACATCGAATTGTACTTGTCGGAGATATACAATGTTGTCTCTCTACTCCAACAATTTAACTAGCTAACTACTCCATTCTAACTGAAACACAGTAATGTTTGCACACACTGTTCGACAATTGTATTAGAAGCTGTGGTGATACTTACAAGTACCTAGACGAATTTAGGAAACCTACAACAAGTGGATAGGATAAATCTTTCATTCGTAAACTTAACATGTAAGATTTTTAGGTCGTATTTTTCAGGATTTTCTGTAAGCACTATGACCTCATTGGATATTGTAGGCCATAGAATTTTCCTGAGTGATTCTCACCTGAATGACACTATTGTTAACTTTTTATATCTTAAGCTAATGTTTAGCTTCGAAACAATAGTAAAATCTCACATACCTTGAAGTAGAAAAATAGGTCTTGCTTACAATGCGCTAAGACTTCACATCTATTTCACTGTGTAGAGCTAAACAGTCAGAGAAACATGTGCTGCGATGATCATACCTATCATTTGTTCTCAGTAATATTAAACAGAACTCTCTGTATATTTATATATGTAAAAACTGTACTAAATACTACATTGAGACCAAACCTTTAATTAAAGTAAGTTGTGGTCGACCACAAGCCGTCGCCGGTGCTTTCGCCAGTAATGTTGCTGGTGCAACATCTGTTACCGCGACCTGACCGCAGTCATCCGCAGGGGACGGGCTTGCTACCTGTTTCATGCAATGCTTGATAACTCGTTTAAAAATTAAGTTTGGTTCAAAGTAACTAAAAAACGTATATGTAACACTAAATCTGTGTAAATACCATTCCAGTTACTATTCCCGTCGCCGAATAGTAGTGTGCAAAGATTACTGTGTTCTAGTTTGAAGAGCGTTGTATCCAGTAAAAACATGGACTATCGACGCATATATATATATACATATATATCATATATATATCTCATGTTTTATGGGGACAAGCACAATGTTAAGCTGTGTACATCATTCTATTACCATATTGTTCTTCTCATTCGTATCGTTAATTTTAAGTGAAGGTCTTACACATAACGTCTTTACGACGAATTAAAAAAAATGAACATACAACTATAAGTATAATAAAACCATCTTCATGATGAGTTTTCTAGTAGTATATTTGAAGTTATAGTACACTTATTTTGCGTAGATTGGACTATAAACAATATAAAGCTGAAGGTACTCTGTGTTGACTACGACGTCATGACATCCGTCAGCTACAGGGTATTCAAAATTGAGGTGTATTAAATAAATAAATTCGCGTACATATAAAAAAATCTTCAGATGAAAATACTAATGTTTACAGGGGTAATTTAAAAAGTAAAGAAATTAGTATTATATAGAATACTTATTAAGAACGTTTAAACTCGCCACTATATTAGATATATGGCAAGAAAGAGAATATGCTTTGTATGGATAGAAGTTTTAAAGAATTACCTATATTCTCAGAGGTTAAGTCAAGTATTTTAATATTATAATTTAATATGTGTATATTAAATAAATAACTATACTTAGCTATATATTGAAGAAAGTATGTATGGATTGTGTGAAAGATGACATGTGCAAGAAGAGTGTGAATTCAGATATGACGGCTGATAGAGGGATATGGAAGAGAAGTACATACTATGCCGACCCCACGTAAAAGTACAGGAGGGACTGGAAAAAGGTCAGGAGGAAGAAGACTTAGCTATATATTATACAATACATAAACATTAATATATTAAATCATAGATTTCTATATTGCAACTTAAACTCTTGAGGAGGAGAATCGCTTGTTGCGTTATATCCGCCATTAAAATTTTATTAACTTAATGTTTTATCTTGCATTAAAAGTTTGAGTATATACATGTAAATAGTATATAATATACAATCATAGAAAATGATATTAATGATACATACATTTACATATAGTTCCATATATATCTTTAATGTGGATATTAGAAATTGATATAAACAAAATGATGTTAATACAAGTGTGATCATATTTTTACAGTACCACGTGTTGATGATAATATTCATATTACTAAATACCGTATAAGGTGGAAAGATTTCTGTAGTATAATCTAGTATTCTAGTAGTAATCCATTTAATTTTACTCAGTGTAATGGTGGGGTGATGAAATTTCAGTTCGGTGTCCCTAATGGGTACACGGCAGCAAGTAACCGCCCGTGTCAACGGTATAACGATGACCTATTTCCAATATATTGTTACCAACTATGCTATTAACTACAGAACTTAGTGTGTAGCTATTATGTCTTAGATGTCTGTGAGGTTATAGACATCTTGTAATTATTTATTTATCCTTAATGAAACACGAAAAATTTTAATATTTTAAACACAAATTAAATGTATGGACAGCGGCGGGCAAACCTTACTGAAGGTAAAAAAGGTTTAGGTAATAAGAAAAAGGGGGTGTAGGGAGTCCTGCACAAGAAAACAACTCACGGGACTGGAGCCAATCTCAGCTCTTCGTGGTGCAGCCTGCTAATCAACTAACGAGGCTCTGGCTCCCACCAATTGCGCCAGCGTGGTGAGAAAAGGCTTAAATCACTCAATATGAACCCCTACAAGACAGCCCCTAATGCCCGCGGTATCGGAGGCTATGCTGACTGTATATAGAAATCTTAAGGGGAGGTCTATATCCACCGGCGAACTGCTGATCGGCTGATGATGATGAAAAGGTAAATATTTAGGATACTATGCATCAGACCGATCGGAGTGGAGAACTTTGAGGAGACATATGTCCAACATTGGTTTCTTGAATTTCGTGGTACTGTTTTAAAAACGACCTAGCAATCTAGGTTATTATCTAGCTAACCTTAGCAAGCTTATACAGTCATAAGCAGGAACAAACAGAGAAGTTATATATACCTAACATTTTAACAGAGAACAGGATTTTAAAGATTATTATTCAATTATAAAGATCTTGGTTGGTTCTCTTAACATTAAAAAAATCAACCCTTAGTGAGACCATGATTGATGTATTTATATAATATAATATATTATATCAATCAGTCCTACGCTGGCCGCATCCAGCTGTTGCCCGCACCCTTCACCAGAGTTCATTGAGAGGAATTGGGCCTTAGCCCACCACGCTGGCTTAATGCAGGTTGGTGAGTAGTCAGAGCCTCGTCTGTTATACAATATAAGTAGACATTGTGAAAGACGTCGTAGATCTTGTATCGCCATATACGTACCACCACAGCGTCTGTATCTTCCGCCAAGCAGTATTGTGCAAACTTCTTTATATTCCGGTTTGAAAGGTGCTGTAGCTAGTGTAATTTGTAGGGTAACGAAGGTAGGGGACGATATCTTATGTCGAAAAGCGAGGGGCGCAATATGGTGCAGTGTACAATATCCTAAATAGTGCCACGATATGATCAGGAGTATCACTTGACATTAGGTGAACGTCCTGCTCGTCTTCATCGTCTGCATCGCTTCGTACAATTAAGTTACTCTTTACGTCTTTATTTGAACAGTTAACTAGATATCATCTTTAGAGACTAAAAGGATATCTAGTTTCGTCTCCTCCATCTTAAGAACTAAAGGACCATTAGCAACATAGTAATAAACATTGACTAGAAAATCCTTTTTTTTATACTGCTATATTTAACGCGATCGACTTGCTTTCGTAAAGGACATTTTAGGCTAATAATGTAAAACGTATTTTACGTAAAATCGATTTGTGTATTTGTTTCTTGATTTCTAAATTATGTGTGTCGCATATATCAATAGCACGTGTCTACTGACATACGCGTTGAGGAAGTAACCCACATAAGTTATACAGCGACTGATCCAACTAGTACTGTTCAATATAACAAGTTTTATTAACAGCAGTGAGGGTTGTGTGGCTAAATGGACTCTCATTCGACTCCAATCCAGAAACTATAACTCTTTCTCAGGACGTTTAACTATCAATAAATAGAAACATAAAAAACGGAACTAAAATTATTAAAAGGTATATATAATAGGTTGTCAAATATCTCCCTTCCGCCTTTTCGTCTTTCGAATTTCGCGGCTATGTACAAAGCGCTACAGAGCTCGTATCTGGCAATACTATACATAGTTTGAAAGGTCTTGACATAACCTACAAAACGACGCTATGCATAATTAGTTTGGATATTGCGTTCAACAGTTATAGACGTGTAAACATATAGTTCACTAACGCCGAAATTCGCGCTATTTTAAAGTTTTCCTTCGTTAAAGGCAAATCCGCTAGAGAAACGTTCCGTGAGATTAATGGTGTTTTGGGGGATGGTACTCTATCACTTCGAACCGCGGAGGAATGGTTTCGACGATTCAGAGCCGGTGAAAACGACACCATGGATAAGCCAGCCGGCGGAAGAC
This sequence comes from Troides aeacus, assembly GCA_033220335.2. Lineage (NCBI taxonomy): Eukaryota > Metazoa > Arthropoda > Insecta > Lepidoptera > Papilionidae > Troides > Troides aeacus. The sequence continues at coordinate 5,289,844 of CM067294.1, read as the reverse complement.
CTGTGACGACAAATACCGATCAAATCATGGACTACATCGAGTTAGACCGGCATGTGGCATCTCGTGACATCGCCCAGGAGATGGGAGTTAGTCACCAAACCATTTTAAACCATCTGCAGAAGGCTGGATACAAAAAAAAGCTTGATGTTTGGGTGCCGCATGATTTGACGCAAAAAAACCTTCTGGACCGAATCAACGCCTGCGATATGCTGCTGAAACGGAACGAACTCGACCCATTCTTGAAGCGGATGGTGACTGGCGACGAAAAATGGATCACATACGACAATATCAAGCGAAAACGGTCGTGGTCGAAGGCCGGTGAATCGTCCCAAACAGTGGCCAAGCCGGGATTGACGGCCAGGAAGGTTTTGCTGTGTGTTTGGTGGGATTGGAAGGGAATCATCCACTATGAGCTGCTCCCATATGGCCAGACGCTTAATTCTACCATTTACTGCGAACAACTGGACCGCTTGAAGCAGGCGATCGACCAGAAGCGTCCAGAATTGGCCAACAGGAAGGGTGTAGTGTTCCAACAGGACAACGCCACACCACACACTTCGTTGATGACTCGTCAGAAGCTACGGGAGCTCGGATGGGAGGTTTTATCGCATCCACCATATAGCCCGGACATAGCGCCAAGTGATTACCACCTGTTCCTGCCCATGGTGAACGCCCTTGGTGGTGTAAAGTTGAACTCAAAAGAGGCTTGTGAAAAGTGGTTGTCCGAGTTCTTCGCAAATAAGGAGGGGGGCTTCTACGAGGGAGGTATTATGAAGTTGCCGTCTAGATGGAAACAGATTATCGAACAAAACGGCGCATATTTGAACTAAATCCGATCACTGTAACACTTTTTATAAAGTATTGAATAAAGAGCAAAAAAGCGGAAGGGAGATATTTGATAACCTTATATAAAGATCTTTAGGAGAGGATTATGTCAAGCAATGAAAGTCTATTGGCTGATAATGATTGTGATAATAATCATAAAGTTATAATTTAAATTCAGGTAATTCGTGTATATCCTACCACCAGAAAATCTTGTTTACATACATACATATATATCATGCCTCGTTCTCAGTGGGGTAGGCAAAGACCAGCTCTCTCTACTTTCTATGATCCTTTCACACCTCTCCCGCTTCCTTCACTTTCATGAGCGTCTTCATGCATGCTCGTCGGTTGCGAGTACTCTTGTTCCGCCTTTCTTTAGGACATCTTCAATTTGATCGGAATATGTCCTACAGAAATATATATATTTACAAATCTAAGTAACTTAAGTGGACTTAAATTTAAATTATTTTCGAGTTTGAAAATTACATTTTTCTCAACTTAATCTGTCAATAAGCTGCTGTAAATTGAAAATGGTCTGCAATAATCCTTATCAAACAAAATAGCTGTTACTATAATTTAATAACAATTTCAGATATAATCTATTTGGATTACGAATGGGGGATGTATGATATATTAGATTATTAACTATCGCGATTATACTGGTCGTACATACCTGTTTCCGGAGACGGTCTAGGTACCACCGCAGCTCCTATATCTGCCGCCCAACAATCATCATCAGCATCGACAGCCAATAGACGTCTACAGATGTACATAGGCCTCCCCTAAAAATCCCCATCTTGATCGGCCTTGCGCTGCTGGCATCGCTGAGTACTAGGGGCTGTCGTTTGTAAGGGTTCATATGGTGGTTTTGGGCTATTTCCCACCATACTAGCCCAATGCGAGTTGGTGGGATACGCCGTCAAATTTGAAGAGTGTTGTATCTAATAAAATTACTAAAGAGTCTCAACATGTTATCTCTCATATGGTGTTGGGTTTCATCCTAATTAGTATCACATTGTTATGGGCAGATATTTCACTTACTATCACGTGAACATCAATCTCTTAGTCGAATTAAGAAAAATAATTACCTTTTAATGCTTTGGAGTTTAATATATACCCATCCTATGCCTACACATACACAACTTCTGTGTATATATAACTTATTCAATCAGAAGATATAAAGAATATTGATAATTAGTGTAAGCAAAATATAGTTATTTTTCATCATCATTATCCAAAGAGGTCAGCGCTCAAAGTGAAGATCAGAGGTCAACGTACCTCTTATATTTTTGGCAATCGTTATACTCAGCGCTTTTCATATTTGATTTTACAGGAGCAGTATGTTTGTAAAGGTCTTAAGAAAAGCTGCTCCCCTTTTAAGCAACCTTTTAATGCCAAGGATACAGCAGCGGCAGATACCTTCTAAACCTCTGTCTCTACGGGGTATTCTTTCAATAACAGATCCTTTTTTTCATTTTAACGCTATTTCTGATGGTAGTAATAAGTTACATCGTGAAGATATTAAACATGTGCGATATTTCAACACTCACATGTTTCAAGTTATCGATACGATATAATTACAAATATTTCCGGCTAGAAACAAAATTATTCAATAATCGGTTAAGCCGTTTAATAGCTAGATCATAGAAGCAAGTTTACATGTATGTATATATATATATTTTTTTTATTATTATATAACTTCTAACTTGTTAAACCTATAACTTCTTCTTAGAAGTTGACCGCAACAAATGTTAAGTTCATGTTTTATATTTCATCAATAACATAGTGACAATGTCATTAGTTTTTCACCTGGCGGAAAGTCATGTTTCTGTATTCAAAATAGGTAATCATTAGGACGTTTACACAACATCATATTAAGAGTAATTAAGTTCCATTGCCGCAGTAACTACACCAGTAACAGCACTCAACAAATCTGTATTTAGTACAGTTTACTTAAAAATACATATACATAGTACGTTTTCAAAGTTCTGATAGTTTAGCTATGAGTTTAATTATTTTGTTAATTTTAAAATGCAGTTAATTAACACAATCTCTATTTAACTTAATACATCTTAACGATAAACAATTTTTTTTTAAACTGCCTTCAACCAATTTTTTCGAAGTCTTCTCCATCCGCATATTTATAGAGCGTTAATTTCAGTTAAACTTTCAAATCCTGTAGGGTTTTTTCAGTTCTAGAAGCAGATGATAATCAATAGATGCAAAACCCGTGGAATAATCTGGATGCGGAAGCAATTCCCATATTAAATAGTTCAAAACATCCTTCGCTTTCCTTGTGGTGTACGGTTTTGCATTATCCTGTTGCTATAACGGATGCCCGTGCCGCTTTCTACTCTGTTATTTTCCAAGTATCTATCGCGGTGGTCCGGATAATAAATTCGAATAATATTCTATGGTAATTATAATACATATTATTAACTAATTCATACAATGGATTAATAGAATATTTTTTATTAACAATAAAATAATAATCATGCCCGTCAGTTACAGTACCGAGCAAACTAATGACCTTACAGCTGCTAGCTCAAGGGTCTCAGTATTTTAAAGGTATCTCTAAAAAATTTATACGCAACTGGACCCCAAGATTCTAAGGTTTCTATCCCAAACGGTCCAAATATGAAAATCCTGCTAAAGCTCTCATCCTTGCTCCGCTCGAGGTTTTCGTAGAGGCTTGAAGCCACAACAGCAATACTTAAAGTACCTTTTACCAGATAATTCATAAAAATAATTGTTTCGCGATATCAAAATTCGTAATTTAATTATAGCACAATCCCCAGAAGTTTTAAAACATCCCCCGTATATAAAGCCTTATTAGTAACAATTTGGAAGAGTTGTACAATAATGTCGCTTTCTGTTACTGTTTTACATTTACACGGGTGAGGGGACAATAATAAATGGTTTCAGCGCCTGAAAAACGTTAACAGTCTCATGTTTTCTTCATTATCGCCGAACTTCAGCGTTTTAAAAAATTCACTGTACTCATTTGCTTAACACAGAGTAATAAATAAATTGGACATATGAAAAACTTTTTACCAATCCTTTATCTTCTATTTTTAAGAGCTTGATATCAGCTTGGTATAGTAGCAACAAATAGGAACTTTTATACTTATCTTTGTGTAATAAGTTAAACTATTTTCAAAGGTATTTTTATGATGGTAGGTCTACGCCGTCGGGGTCTATCTAGGCAGGTATATTTACCGACAAACGGTACTGTAAAAACATTGTCATTTTCTGTCAAAAGCGTAGTAGCTGGTGAAATAATTGAGCTAACGAAACATATCATCCTATCTTTCATGGCGATGAGAATGTGGAGTGGTGTAAACTATGTATCACTATCATTAGACCGTTTCACCCGTCTTGCACTGTTTTTTTTATTCTTCGAAACGACGAGAGGGACGTTCACCTGATGGCAAGCCTGATTGTACGTGGTGCTTGTATATACACCAGCTAGTTATACGGCACCATATTGTTCTCGTCGCTTTGAGACAGAAGATGTAAAGTCCTGTTATCTCTGTAATTCCACTAGCTACAGCGTCTTTTAAACCGGAGTTTAATAATGTTTGCACACTGCTGCTTAGCGACAGAAATAAGCGCTGCTGTGGTACCTAGATGAACTTCGGAAAAAGATACCAATCAACAGTATGAAACTTAATGTTCAAGTTAAAGCAAACTGTTATCATCATATATTACCAATACATCATTAAATAATGCTTTTCCGTACTAGACGTCATTAAATGATAATGACACTTGCCGAGTGGATTTTTTTTTTGAAAATAGGACGTGAATCGAAATGTAAAGAGTACACATTCGCCGCGTCGGAAAATGAGTTCAAAGTGAACCGGTTCACCTGGGCGAGAGGATCAAGTAGAACGGAAAGTGTTTCCACTCAGTGACTCACTTCGGTACCGTCGTTATAAAATAAACTCAATAAGAGAAACAAGCGAGAAAGTAAACAAAACTGTACGAGCATGATACAGTGCTGTGCATTGTTTAATGTTTTATTACATACGTATACATTGTTAACTCGATACTAATGAAGAAAAACATCATTCAATATTAAGACTATTACTGGTAGGTCTCGCTATAAAGGAATGTAAGGGGTCTCGCATAACAACTTACGGAACCCAATTGAACCGCACTTGCTCTTGGTGTCCTCATGCTCTCGCCAACACATTGGGCCAGAGCGGTGGGAAATAGCCCACTCATATAAACTCCTACATACGACAGTTTCTATTACCCAGCGGTACCAGAGGTCATGTTGACTGTATGTGGAGGTATCTTTGGGGATAGCCTATATCCAACAGTGGACGTCTATCGGCTGATGATGATGGTAGGTTTCTGTTGCCGGAGACAGTTTAGGTCAACCCGCAGCTAATATTAATACCACAAAACTTCATCTTCATTACTGTATCCTGATTGGAAAGGCATTGAGGCATAATATCTTATATCCTAAATGAGCACAATGTGGAGCTGTGTATATCTTCTTAACTATAATAATATCACATTGTTATGGACAAACGTATTATTTATAATCATGTGAACACTTCAATCGTCTTTGCTTCTTATAGATCCCTCTGAAGAGGACGAGTATGAATATCTTGAATGGCATTCGTCATCATCATGAGATGTTTTCTTCAAACTGAAGTTTCATTATATACGGTCGTAAAATACGACTAAGTAGGAACAATTTCCAAAAATAGGAAGATGATTTAGCTTCTTTATTGAAGCACCCTAGAGTAAATAGTATGATAGAGGATGTAGTCATTGTTTAAAAGACAATGATCTGACTAATTAACAATCCTTAACTGCTAAACAAACTTTTTCCATTTAAAACTAATAGCCGACACACACTTAACACTTGTCTAGGAATAGTCAATGTTTGGCGAGTCTTACCAGTGTTGTATACTTAGAAAATGTTGGTTAATTTAAGGGTAGAAACCACTGAAGATAATGTTTAAAGCTGCTACCGTAGCACAGCAACTGTCTTGTAACACTGAAAGGCTTAATAATCAAAACATGGTTGCATTTTGAAGCTACTTGATATGAAATTTTGAAAGAGATGGTGTTTACAGCTTACTCTTTATCTTTACTCTTTAATAGTAATTCTCTTCCTATTTACCACTGGTGTGTTATGGCTGTCAACATTGGTTAGAACATTCGATATGCCTAGTGAAGACGATATCATTGCCACCAGATATCGTACGAAATTTAGGTCAAGGGGCATCCCATTGTGCATAACCGAAAACTTTTCAAGAACCAGTCAAGAGTCGAAAGTATCAAGAAATCTCACCTCGTTTGCAAGTGGCTCTTAACTAGATGTAATACTAAAACAAGTATAATTACGAGATAACATTTCCTGATTCTATAACAGGCCTTAATTATTATTTGTTTTAATTATACAGTTTCTATTCATATTAAAAAAAAGTACTACATGTACTGACAAACGTGATTAAAACGGATAGAAAAATGTGTATTGAACATATATTAATATTTATATATTAACAGGTAGTAAGCTGTTCCCCGCCCGCATTGCTAGTCGAAAAAGCTCTGCAAAACACCCTATGATGAAAGAATTTTAAAAAATCCAACCTTTGAACATCACACGCAATAACTGTACCAAATTTTGAGTGTTCACTAAAAGTATCGGAAATTTTGTAATGAATCAATGAATCTATAGATATCCCCTATACATGGATACAAGCTGTTCCCCGCCCGCTGTTGACCATAACGCCTCCACAACTTCTATTGGGGGTAACATTTAGTAAAATACGTTCTTAACTGACCTATACTTTATGATATTCCTACCAAATTCCAAGTCTAAGCTTCGTGCTCCCAGGGATATCATGATGGGTATCTATAACTGGTAATCTCATATGTATTTATAGATAAATTTCTTTATGAGTATAAAAAAAAGGAGATTATTGAAATAACATCCCTCCTCGAGAATATATTTAATAAAACGGAAACAGTTATTGCACAGCTAAAGTATATGTATGAGTATCAATTTGTAAGTCTCTGTTTTATAAATGTATGGACATTTTTATTCGCGACACCGTTCACAGCGGAATTATTCTCGCGAACTCTGTTTTCATCCCTCAAATAAATAAGGGAGAAAATTTTCTGTTATATCAAAATTCAAAAGTATTTGCAACAACCTATAAATATTGCAAAGGTTTATTATTATTTATAACTATAATTAAAATTATTGTATGCAAAGTGTTTATACAAAGAACATTTTTTGACAATGACCTTGCTTGGTTCAGTGGTTATGTGATCTATGCTTTGATTATGTTAGCGTTTTAGCTTACATTATCATCATCATCAGCTGATAGACGTCCACTGCTGAACATAGGCCTTCCCCACAGATCTTCACATCGATCGTTCCCGCAATTCTCACCAGAAACCAGTTTGTTTACATAAAGAATGGAAAGATATTGACGACAAACAGAAAATATATTTATTTAAACATTACCACCCTGTCCAGTAGTGGACAACGATAGGCTGATAACGGTAATATTAATTACTATACGAGAGTTCTTTATTTAAATATTTAATGATTTAAACGTTGTATGTAAGAGCTTTTATTTACATTGAATTATACAAAAGCACACAGCAAGTGGGACTCCAGTAAACCGTTATTCATCTCCATGAATAATGGGGATTAAAAAGAATAATTATAGTGTATTTTTCATATTCAGTCATTGTAGGGGTGAAAGCTAAAAAGGCTTAAATGTAATCATAAAAAATTGTTAGCCATTTTATATTTTATATAACACCTTTTGAAGTTCTGTATATTTTTTAAAGTGTATCTTTGATATGGAAGTGTTTAAAAGTGAATCAAATTTACATCAAACAGAAAAATATATATACAAGTATATAAAGACACAGTTACGAATATAGAAAAACAATATATACATATATTTTTGAGAAAAAGCAAAGAGACGAGGTCAACGTTCAACTGATAATAGTGATAAGCTTTCTCATAATAGCGGGGTGCTAGTTCGGTTATACAGTGCACCATATTGTGTTCTTCGACTCGAGACTTAAAATGTTATGACCTCAATAAATTCACTAGCTACAACGTCCTTTAAACCGGAATACAGTAATATATTAGGGGGACCGGAAAGTAATGTCGTTTCTGCGCATGCCAATACTTGATTGTCATTTGTCAGCTCATTGTTTCGTTCAGAGGCGTACCAAAGACATTGTGAGGTTATAGTGATTTCTTTACTTATAGACAATTGAATTACAATTTTTTTTTGTAATTTTGGGTAAAATGGCCAGCCAAATACCAGAAGAGGTACACATCCGGCATTGCATGCTCTTTGAGTTTCGCAAGGGAAATAACGCAACAGTTGCTACCAAAAACATTTGCGATGTTTATCCAAATGCACTGGACATTCGTAAATGCCAAAGGTGGTTTTCCAAGTTCAAATCGGGTAATTTTGATCTTTCCGACTCGTATCGATCAGGAAGACCATCAGCGTTAGACAACGACGTGTTAAGGGCGGAAGTGGAAGCAAATCCGTGTCAGACGATCGAGGAATTGTCAAACAGTCTCAACAAACCTTGGTCGACCATCCAAGAACATTTGAAGCAGATTGGAAAAGTAAGCAGAGCAGGTGTTTGGGTCCCGCATAATCTGTCCGAACAGAATAAGGCTAACCGATCAATCACATGCAACTTATTGCTTCAACGACACAACACAGAAGCGTTTTTTGATCGCTTGATCACAGGAGATGAGAAATGGGTCCTGTATGATAACCCAAAACGCAAAAGGCAGTGGCTCTCTCCAAATGAAATCCCTCGGAGTACTGCTAAGCCAGGTTTACACCCCAAAAAAGCGCTTTTGTGTGTTTGGTGGAGTATTCGCGGCATTGTTCATTTTGAATTACTGAAACCTGGAGAAACTGTTACTGCAGACCTCTACAGCGAACAATTGCAGCGAGTCAATCAATCTTTAATTGAAAAGTGGCCAGCGATTGTCAACCGAAAAGGCGTCATTCTCCAACATGACAATGCAAGACCGCACTGCGCAAGGCGAACTCTAGAAAAAATTAATGAATTGGGGTGGGAGGTGCTGCCTCATCCACCATATTCGCCCGATGTTGCACCATCGGATTTCCACTTATTCCGAGCGCTGCAACACTTTTTAAGTGGCAAAACATTTGCAAATTTGGATGATATCCAAAATGCCATCTCTAGATATAATATTTTGCCGAAAAACCAATTAATTTTTATCGATCAGGGATTGAAAATTTACTCACTAGATGGCAAAAGGTTATTGACAATGATGGGGAATACATCATTGATTAAAAATAAAGACTCGTTAAAAATGTATGTGTTTGTATTTAGCGTAAGAAAACGACATTACTTTCCGGTCCCCCTAATATATAGAATACGTTTGGCGATAGAAACAGGAGATGCTGTGGTACTTTAACGGTCTCCGTCAACACAGAATTTCACAATATTCCTGTTTTCAATAGATACAGATATAAGAACTTAAAACACGATACCTATTACGTATGCGTGAAGCTTGTTGTGTTTGTTTTGAGGCCGACTTTTATCGTAGAGCTCACGTAGCGAGTTGCTACGATCGTGTAGCGTACTGCTACGACAGCTAACAATACGTACACGAAATGTATTCCAGCGGAACGAATAATTGGGGCTTAAAATTACTGAATTGTACAGGTGGATACGGAATTTTTTTATATATATTGCTACTGTTCTGTTAAATAAATAAATAACTGTAGAATTTAATAATAAAAAAAAGGATAAATTAACGTTTGTGAAAGTGACGTTAGAAAGAGAAAGTTTAGAGAAAGGGAGGGTATAAAAGGTTGCTATAATATATACGGTATAGAGCTGGTTTCCGCCCGTTTTACTGGACGTAATTAGATTTGAAAATTCGACTTGAAGTTTTTTAGAAATATTTCCGATCGGTGGCAACTCGTTTTGAGGAAGGAATTTTATAAAATCCGTTATTAGACGATCTATACTGTGCAAAAATGATATTACTACCAATTTTCAGCTTATCTGCTTGCTGCAGTAGGTTATGGTTCCAAATATACCATGTTCAATCTCTATATAGGTAGAAAACTCTTAAATAAATAAATATATATATATATATGTCATATAAGTTAAGACGCGTAAGCTAAGACGTTTGTTTGTAAAAATCAGTAAGCTGATTTTCATAACAATTCTTTTGTTTATGAGCCCCCATATATATAAATATGATTATAACGTTAAAGTAATGATTTCTTGAATTTTTGTTAAATATTAAAATATACATTAATATGTTATTTAACTCCATTGCCCTTATCTATCTTTATATAACATAAATGTTAACAGTTTAGAAATTAACTGTAGTTTAGAACGACATAGTTAAAATTAATACATGTATCTCCTTATACTAATTAAGCAAGCTCATAGCAATTTAATTGTTATTTTAATCGATCATTTTTGTAAGGTTGCTAAATTCGAACAACTGTTAGAAAGATCTATAATATATCTATTTTAAGGTGACAATGTCTTTATATGGTTATACCTTAACATTTGAGTAAAATGTACAAAAAAAAAGCACATCGTCTCTCAATAAAGTATAGGTAAGTAGTATGAGAATATTAGATACATATTAAAAGATCCAGCTGTGTTTAGAGAGATATCTCTTATATATCTACTAAAGTTTAAAAGAGAAAACTTCTACACAAGTATGATATATCTTCTTTTTTCTATATGGTAATATAAAACGGGAATATTATTTTAAAATAATGTATTTAAAAGGTCCTTGGATGTAATTAGATATATCATTGTATTTAACATTTGACTCATCCCTTATAAACAGGCACTTACTTGTATATCCCTTGATAGTATTTACTTACGATTATAATAATATAATCTTCCTTTTATTCCCTAATGTTCCTACTGCTGGGAATTGAATTCTTCTGTTACAAAGAGTGTATTTTTTTTTTAAATGGACGAAGCGATGATATGAAAGGGACGTTCACCTGATGTTAAATGATACGCCTGCTCATAACATGGCGCTAGTTAGATGTTGTACAGTACATCACACTGTGCTCCTCGCCTTGAGACATCAGACATTAGTTATCCCTGTAGCTACACTATCATTCGTTATCTACTAGCTATAAATCCTTTCAACCAGAACACTGCTGTTTGGCGACAGAAACAGGTATTGTGGTGGTACCTACCTAAATAGTTTCCGGCAATAGAGACCTAAATATAAATCCTTTTTGGGATTCTCGTCCAGTCAACCCAAAGCTGTAATGAGAATTGTATGAAGACTGGGTAGCAACAACTATAAGAATATTAATTAATAGTGTATCTGATCATCAAACTTTACTTTGAAGAGGACACCTAATGATGATGGTTCAGAAATACTTGTGCTTTACCGGTGGTTGTTCTCTGTTGCCGGAGAGCGTCTAGCTTATATTGATAGGATAGGATGTTAAATCTCTTAGGAGTAGAGCTACTACAGGTTCTATTCCTAAGAGATTTAACATCTTGTGTCAATACAATGATTACAAAGTGGTATGAATCATTCAAACTAGCGCCACATTGTTATGAGCAGGGTGACACCATCAGGTGAACTTGCTTGTCTCATCGTTTCGTCAAATATGTAAAATTGGGAAAATCGTTAAAGAATATCTTGAACTTTTAGACGCCAGTATCGACCCAAAATTCAGAACACGCACCCATAGTCGCTGATTAAATTTACCTCGTGAAAAATACAATCGCGTGCGTCGTCACAAAGAAAGGCCAAGGTATCATGGTCTCTTTGAATCCACAAGGTATTGTAGTCGAATTAGAATCTATTTACTTTTCATCAAACATTTGATGAACTAGCTAAATAATTACTGATATATTCGTAACGGTTACATTTTTAAGACATGCAATATTTCACGAAGGCATGTAAGGGACCCCACACAACAATTCACGATACCCACGCCAACCTCACCTGCTCGTGGTGCATCCTGCTAATCATCAAACGAAGCTCTGGCTCCTACCAACCCGTATTGAGCCAGTATGGTGGGAAATAGTCTCAATATTACTACTAACTATAAACGACGGCCCCTATCGGCGGTAGTGGAGGCCATGCTGACGGTAGAAGCTTTTTGGAAGGCCCATGTCCAGCAGTGAACGTCCATCGGCTGATGTTGAGGACATTGCATCGATCCAAAAATATGCTCGTTATCATAAAGGACATAATGGAGTGAACCGGGCTTAATTACCATCAGTTGAAAAGGATAGCTGAGGATCAAATAGGTTTTTTCAATCTGATCACGAAACTTTAGTTTGTAGGGGGCACCTAATGATGATCACGGTTAGAGATATATTATATATATAATAATATATTATATATACCTTCACATGAATTAGAATATATTCTAAGGTGTGTGAAGTCACCAATCCGCATTGGGCCCGCGTGGTGACTAAGGCCACATCGCTTATATTTGGGAGTAGGACTCACAGTAGGCCTATGCCCCAACCGAGGGGATGTAAATAGCCTGACATTAAGATACTACAGTTCTTTTAGCCTTAGTTTAGCTGTAAGTAAATTTTACTTGTAGATATGCGGCTTTATTAGCTACTACTATGCTATCAAGACCTATGATTCTCTTTATCTAATAGTAAAGCTTTTAAATAAGAGAACATTTACAATAACCTCTCTGTTAAACTATATTTTATCGCTGAATCAATAACAGTAGGGTTTTAAATGATGTACTTGTACTATGCCATTACCTCATCACCAACATACAAAATATTGATGTTAAACTTTGCTGAAATCTATTTCTAAAATGAACGTTTAAGCTTAAAGCTCCGTATTAACGAAATTGTTAGGTCGGTAAGCTCTACTCCTGCAAATCGAATTTACTGCATTTACTGCGGTTGGCTGTAGCGCGGCTTTATAACTTTGAAGCTTACATTATTTTTAATAGCAATTTATTTATATATTTGAAAGCTTTGTACAGATAAAAAAAAAATATTCAATTAAGCGACCAGACGAGCGATACGATCACCTGATAGTAATGATATGTCTTCTTATAACACGATGAGTAGTTTAGATGGTATTCATAAAACTACATATCGCTCGTCTCCTGAGATATAAGTCTGTTTACTTTAACAACCCTAGCTACAGCACCCTTCAAATCGGAACACAGTAATGTTTGGACCCTACAGTTTGGCGGATGCAATAGGCGCTGAAGTGGTACCTCGCCTGTCTCCGGAAATATAAACCTACCACCAGTAACCTTAATAAATTAAAAAAAAAAACTGATTTAGTAATAACTGTACTTACATAGCGATTCGATATACAATGTGGTAAATAAGTTTTGTAACTTACTGGTGGTTAGTCTCTGTTGTTTTAGACCGTCTAGTTACATACTAAGGCTGCTCCTATTTCTACCGCCAAGTAGTACTGTGCAAACGTTACTGTGTTCCGGTCTGAAGGGCGCTATACTTGGTGAAACACACGGGTAACGAGACTTCATCGTTATGTCTTGAGACAAGGAATATAATGTGGTGCTGTATATCATTTTAACTTTTAAATTTTTAACTACCGCCATGTTATGGGCAGGCGTATAACTTACCATCAGGTGAACTTCCCATTCGTCTCGTCCTTTGTATAATAAAAAAATATTTACTTGATAAATAATAAGTATAGTCTCTAATAATGTAACATTACTTTGGATCTGTCTAAGTATCAAATTAAGCACGATCATCACTGATCTAAAATGATCTATAAATCGTATTTCTATATTAAATAGAGTTTTTTTAAAATACGCCACTAGACGAGTAGAGTGTTCACTTAGTGATAAATTATACGCCTGCCCTTAAGAAGGTAGCGCTAGTTAGAATATTATACATCGCACCACATTGAGCTCGTCGTCTAAGATGTAAGATGTTGAGTCTCGTAATTAGCAGCCCAGTAATTATACTAGCTACATCCTTGCTACGTTTTAGCGGGAAAATAAGGCTCTATTTCAATAAATAGACGGCCTTTGACAAAGTTTACTAGCTGTAATCTTTTATTTACCTCATAACTGTACCTCACAATGGTGCTTAAGCTAAACTTTGAAGATGTTAACAGTTGATTAACAACATTTTTATGTTTCAGTTACGTGATGTAAACCAAAAATGGCGACTCTTCAAATAGCCTGGAGGGTGACCAAACCTACCAACGGCTTTCTCCTGAAAGCTGACACTAAAACTTGAGATTGTAAAACTATGCAGCAGAAAATTCAATTACAATAAAATGGAGTCATCATTCGTTTTACCAACCTTTGTAGTAAGTTTCCTTCTTGATATAGTAATATAGTTATAGATTAATGGTGGTAAGTCTCTGTTGCCGAAGGTATATACCACCGGTAAACAGTAGTGTGTAAACTTTATTATAGTATAAAAAGTGCTATAGTTAGTATTATTACTGGAGTAACGAGACTTAATATCTTACGTCTCAGGCTACGAGCGTAATATGTAGCAGTACATTCTGACTATAGCCACGTTGTTATAGGCAGTTGTATAAGAAATAGTCAAAAAAAAATATCTATGGGTTATATTGGAGAAAGAGATTGTTAATAGAAACATACATTTGTAAGTTTAACTTTGATGTTTATATAAAGAAAAGATCTATGAGCTAACTTGAATAGAATATTTGTGAGAGTCCGTGTCAAGATTTATTGTTGCAAACGGATTTCCCGTTCCCGGTTTGTGTCGTTTAATCAAATACGCAAACTGTTCTGCTTGGAAAATTAGTACGGCTGTAATTTATGTTAAGCCTTCTCGAAACGCCCACAATAATACCCACTCGTGGGTCGAGCGATTTCGATCTTTAACCGAAGGAATAATTGAATAATTCAGATGTTTGTGACAGGTGGCGCCGGAGCACAATGACACGACGGTCGAATACGATAGCGTCGAGGATCCGGATGCGGTGACGCTGCTATCTATATTACTCGTCGGTGAGTCGTTAATACTAGGAATTAAGCTCACTAACTACTTAACCTAAAACGCTTTTCTTCAAGATGTTTCATTATGTATAATCGATCTTATGTAGTAGAACTTATGTATGGTTACCCAGCAAGACGGTATATCATCAGAGCGTCGACACATAAATTAGAAATAATTATGTTATTTTGATAACTAAGTTAAAACGTATTAATATGTTAATAAATAAAAGCTTTCTATTTTAAAATAGAATTATAAGTTTAATATGATGCTAAGTAAAAATTGGACTAAAGATGGTTAATCATCAAAGCAAGCTGTGCTTCAGGTTTGTTTAAGATGATGGATTAATACAACTCAATCACAGATTAGGAATAAAGAAGCGTTATTATTTTTATACAATTCATCGCTAAATCAAAGTTATTTCGATTAAATAAACTATTATACTTAAAGTTAAAGTTAAGATTTTTTTTATTTAATGAAGCGCTAAGACTAGCGGGAATTTAACCTGATGGGAAGTCATATGCCCGCCCATAACAACTTAGCGCCAGTTAGGATGTTACACACTGTACTATATTGCGCTCGTCGCTATGAGACATGAAATGTGAGGTCTCGTTACCTCAGTAATTACACTAGCTACAGCACCCTTCAATCCAGAACACAGTAATATTTGCATGTACTGAAATTGGAGCTGTTGTCGGGGACCGTATAGGTAGGTACTACCGCAGCATTAATTTCTATCACCTTACTGTGTTCCGGTACGAATTGCGCTGTAGCTAGTAAAATTATTGAAGTAACCAGGTTTAACATAGAGTACATGGTGTAATGTTTATCATCCTTACCAGCCCCTTGCTATGGACAATCCTGTCACCATTTACCATCCACCGTCATATACATAAACTTTTTAAGTACGTTACGAATATCGCCTTTAAGTTGTACTGAGTGAAAATGAAGTATTAATAAAGTATTGAAATTAAATAAATTACTAACAAAGTTATACTTTATAGGATTGCGTAGTTTCTCATCTTTAATTTACTTTATACATATTCAATTTACTTAATGACTTAAATACTTACAGGTATATTCTTGTCGCTGTTGATATTCGTAAGTGCCGCTGGGAACATATTGGTTTGTATAGCGATTTACACGGACAGAGGTCTCCGGCGCATTGGGAACTTGTTCTTGGCATCCTTGGCAATCGCCGACATGCTAGTAGCAGCTGCTGTGATGACCTTCGCAGGAGTCAACGACTTATTAGGGTAAGGATTATTACAGTAAATATATTCCGATCC
This sequence comes from Troides aeacus, assembly GCA_033220335.2. NCBI lineage: Eukaryota > Metazoa > Arthropoda > Insecta > Lepidoptera > Papilionidae > Troides > Troides aeacus. The sequence continues at coordinate 5,273,744 of CM067294.1, read as the reverse complement.
TTAATGTATTACTTAAACCTACCATACACTGTAAATTCATTTCTTGCTGGTGGTAAGTCTCTGTTGCTGGAACCGTCTACCACCGTTGCTTCTATTGTAGCCGACAAACGTTACTATATTCCGGTTTGAAAGACGCTATAGCTAGTGTAATTACTGAGATAACCAGTCTTAAGATTCTATGCCTCAGGGTAACGAGCACAATATGTAGCTGTGTATATCATCCTCTCTTCTTTTCATCACATCATTGAATTAAAAAAGAATAAGATCTATCGTTTTTTTTACTTCTGAATTGTAGTATACAAAGATAGTAGTGTTCCGGTTTGAAAGACGTTGTAGGTAGAGAAATTAATGAGGTAAGGGGATTATACCACATATACAAAGGTTAGCTTTGGATGGTGCATTGTAAACATTATAATAGGCTCAGACTTTTTTATACAATTAAGTGACGATACGTGTGGGACATTCGCTTGATGGTGATACGATCGCTCATAACAACCTGACATTAATCAGGATGCTTTACCACATTGCGCTCGTCGCCAGAGAGATAAGATTTTGAGTCTCGTTACCTCAGTAATTACATTAGCTACAACGTCTTTTGAACCGGAACACAGTACTATTTGACGTTAGAAGTAGGCGCTGAATTTTCTGCTTGCCTTCTGGCTTAGTTAAATAAACTAAAACATATTAACAACTGCTAAGTAAATGTAGTTATTAGAAGAAGAGTATTTTTATTATTTTATTCAGAAATCAATTAATTTGCTTTGTATAGTTTTTTTTTTAATTTATTTATTTTCTACACACAATATAGACAATACGGTGATCTTAATAGGGCTTAAGGAGATTTAATTCTGATAGAGTTCTCTCATAAAAACTGAAGAATTTTTATTCAAGAATATTATTATACTTTACTACATATGTACTTTCTGTCGTTCTCCCTTCCTCATCTTTCTCCTCTCTTCTTTTCCTTTATTCAATCGATATACATATTCTGTATCACCTAGAATAGATAGACGACCTAACTTAAACGCAATAAAACAAAGACCATAAACGCGGATGGGGAGGCGAGAGCACAAAGCGCGCTCCCCTTTAAACGCCATTTTGTGATCGGCAATGGCCGCGGGAAGCTTTTCGAATTCTCGTTAAGTATTGCAATACAGAGACGCTATAATTCACGCCTTTACTTCTTTTTAAGTGTTTAAATGTTTTATTAAAAACAAATTATATTCAACGAAGCGATAACAGGACGTTTACCTAATAATAGGTTGGGGAAAAAGAAATCCATTATTTTTATATGAACTTCAGGACTTTATTTAACATGCTTCGGATTGTCCGATTTGGGTCAAATATGCACCGTTTTGTTCTATGATTTGTTGCCATTTTAAAGGTAACTTCATAATGCCTCTCTCGTAGAAGTCCTGCTCTCTATTTGCAAAAAACTCTAGTAGCCGATTTTCACAATCTTCCCTAGATGCCAATTTTTTATCACTAAAGAAATTTTGTAATGCAAGAAAAAGATGGTAATCGCTTGGTGCCAAGTCCGGAATGTATGGCGGATGCATTAAAACTTCCCAACCAAGTTCCCGAAGTTTCTGGCGAGTCACTGTAGACGTGTGTGTCCTAGCGTTGTCCTGGTGGAACCCGACACCTCTCCTGTTGGCCAATTCTGGCCGTTTCTGGTCAATTGCTATCTTCAAACGGTCCAATTGTTGACAGTAGAGATCAGAATTTAGTGCTTGGCCATATGGAAACAACTGATAATAAATAATCCCCTTCCAGTCCCACCAAATGCACAGCAGAACCTTCCTGGCCGTTAGTCCTGGTTTGGCCACCGTTTAAGGTGCTTCACCGCTCTTTGACCATGATCGTTTTCGCACAGGGTTATGGTATGTGATCCATTTCTCATCTCCAGTCACCATCCGTTTAAGAAATGGGTCTATCTTATTCCGTTTGGCCAAGGCTTCGCAGATGGAAATTCGATCCATCATGTTTTTTTCTGTTAATTGGTGTGGCACCTAAACATCGAGCTTCTTTTTGAATCCAGCTTTGTGTAAATGGTTTAAAACTGTTTTGTGGTCCATTTTTAGCTACTGGGCGATGTTACGACTGCTAACATGCCGGTCAACTTCGATCATTTCTCCGATTTTATCGACATTTTCGGCGACCGGGCTACATGTGCGAGGTGCATCTTTAACATCAAAAATTCCTGAACGGAATCTACGAAACCAAAATTGCACATAATTGGCTGTTACAGTATCGGGTCCATAAACACCATTCACAATTTTAGCCGCCTGGCTTGCATTTTCGCCTTTGTCAAAGAAAAACTGTAAAATGTACCGAATTTTCTCTTTGTTCACTTCCATTTTTAACACCCTGTAACTCACAATTGAATGAACCAAACAAAAAACAGCAAAAGAATTTTTTTACTGCGAAATGTCACCTTTCCAACGAGCATAAACCTGAAACTGTTTGATCGATACTTTACGAGAAATTTATCACTACAGCCATCTACCGAAAAAATAATGGATTTCTTTTTCCCCCAACTAATATTAAGTGATACGTATACTTGTAATATCTACTTAATATGATAAATATCGACTGTGAATATGATTTATTTTCTATTATATAAATTGTACATAAATTTTTAATGAATCGTATAGAAGTATTTAGAATACTATAGTTTATATAATAAGGCTTTTAATTTTAGGTACTGGGTGTTTGGGGAACAGTTCTGCGACACTTGGGTGGCCTGCGACGTGATGTGCTCCACGGCATCCATTTTGAATCTATGTGCCATATCTCTTGATAGATACATTCATATTAAAGATCCTCTCAGGTAATAAATTAATACTTTACTATATATAGTTATAAGAAAAACTATTCATGAAATGAATCATCTTTATTTAGTAATTCCATAAACATATGAAACTTCTGCTGCTGGTGTTTGGAGACCTTTCTAATAAAATGTCGATTATTGCATTGTTTATATTTGACCTCATCGCAGGTGTCAACTTACTGAGACTCGAACCCATCTCTATTGAAGTTGTATAGCACGTAGTCACAAATTGAGCTATTATCGCATAGATTCTTCATAATTAAGGCTACATAAAAATTATAATGGTAGGTTCATTAAATTCTTCTTTGCTTTGATACAGGTGAACTTTATTGAAGAGCTTTTAAAGTAATATTGTAGGACTAGCTACATCTGAGTGTGATTGTATATATTAAAAATAACTTAAGTTAAATTTATGTATATTTTGATCTATTATCATAGTATTAAATTAAATGATAATATTATAATAATTAAAAAAAAACTATACTCTATATAAATAGCAAAATAGAGAAAATGTTAGATTACACTAGAACATAATTGTTGGTTTAATGTTCCTTTTAAAATATTACATAGGTAATGATTAATTAGAAAAAAGAAAGATATACTTGAAGAAAGCAGTAATAAAGTTGTTATAAAAGGTATAAATAAGTCTTCAACTTCCTGGACAGGTACGGAAGATGGGTGACAAGGAAAGTCGCCATAGCTACAATCGCCTTAATCTGGCTCCTTGCTGTGCTCGTAAGCTTCCTACCAATATCGCTGGGACTACACCGGCCACCGGAAGAGGCTGTGGCGACGGAGAAACCACCTCGGTATCCGACGTGTGCGCTGGTGTTGACACCAACATACGCGATTGTATCAAGCTGCATATCATTCATATTGCCATGCATCGTCATGATAAGTATCTACTGCAGGTAACTCTTATTGCGTTTGTATATTATGGGAAAAGGGGAGGGATTTGTGTGGATGCATTACTATACTTTCTGCTGGTGGTAGGTATATGTTTCTGGAGACAGTCTAGCTAGGAACCACCGGAGTAAACATTACTGTGTTCCGTAACTAGTGAAATTATTGGGATGACGATACATAACATCTGTCTCAAGGTGATGATCATAATATGGTGCAGTGTATACCATCCAAAGTAACCCTATATTAAGCTCGTGTATGACTTACTATCAAGTTAATGGCTTTCTCGTGTCATTGTCAAGATATAGCCTTAATTAAGTTTTTTTTTCAGGCTTTACTGCTACGCCCAGAAACACGTTAAATCAATCCGGGCGGTCACGCGGACGGTTCAGTTGCCCGACAATCGTACCAAGTCGGTGCGTACCCGGGTTCACACCCATGTGCACTCGTCCCCCTACCACGTGTCCGATCACAAAGCTGCCATCACCGTTGGCATCATAATGGGCGTGTTCCTGCTGTGCTGGGTGCCGTTCTTCTGCGTTAACATAGTCGCTGCATTTTGCAAGACCTGCATACCTGGTGAGTTGTGCCCACTTTACTCTTTCACTTTAGCAGGTCAAAAGCTCTTTATACCGTAAATTGGTATACAAATATTACTGTGTTCCGAATTGAATGGGGTTGTAGCTATTGACAGCTTTTTGGTAACGGGCTTTAACATCTTGTATCTAAAGATGATGAGCGCAATGTGGTGCTGTTTATATCATAATTACTACGTTGTTATAAACATGCGTATCGCTTACCATCAGGTGAATGACTCGATCGTCTCGTCACTTGATTTACTAAATAATCTTTCTTATAACAGTCGCATAGATAATAAATAGGACCTGAACAAGAATAGAAATTTAAAGGAGGAGATGAAGTTTTTCCCAGTAGTATTTTTCAAGTTATGGGACAAATAACGAAGTGATATATTTACAACAACAAAAAAATATTAGTTAGATCTAAAGAGTGGAGTAAAACGCATAAAAAAAAAACGTATCGAATTAAGAACTTCCTATTTTTTGTTGGTTAAAAAAGCTATTATCAAGATTACTAATTCTTCCTGGGGTAGTATTGAATATTTTGTAGGTTATAATTTGTGTTTTGTCTATCTATGTTAAACATTTACAATTTTTTTTCAATATTTTATAATATAATAAAGGATAGTTTAAAGCATTATTAATAAAGGAAGAATTTACTCTTGATGTTGTTATAATATCCATATTTATGAGTGATTTAATCAAATATTATGAAAGAGAAGAGTGAAGAGGCATTTTCCAAACTCGCTGTACCAGTAATGATTATATCGCCGCTTACCACTAAGTGGGATTGTAATGAAATACCAGTTTATATAATGATAAAAACGTATTAATAAAAGTATTAATATATGGTATATTTATAATGTTAATATCGCGTAAATCGTCGGTAATAGCTGATGAGATATTTTTAAAATCTTAACTAGCGATTTGTTACAGATCTGGCCTTCAAAATATTAACTTGGCTCGGCTATTCGAATTCCGCATTCAATCCTATAATATACTCCATATTCAATACGGAATTCCGCGAGGCTTTCAAGAAGATACTAACTTCTAGATATCCACCCTGCTGTGGGTATCACACGGTTAGAGCCAATACTCCAACGCGGAACGACAATTTCGTCACCGACTACGGCACAAAGACCCTGGTGGTACGTAGGAGCGGCTCCCTTGGTTTGTCCGGCGTGGACCCCACTCCGAGGTCATCAGCCGAGTCTGTGCGACCTCTAAGAGACTATCACATATGACAAGAGGACGGGAGTAGCAATAACGGGCTACTCGATAAAAGCGATGTGGTTTGAAAGGATTCACGATCAATATAGATCCATGCAATCGATTCTTTTAGAAGTTACTAAATTTAACACTATACAATAATTAATAGTTTTCATATAAGCTACGCTGGCTTATCATCACAAAACTATGTGGTTGTAATAATCTATATAGAAATCTCGAAATAATACTTATAATAGTGTTAGTGTAAAACTGCTTCATTTTGATACATCTCCTTCCAGCTTTTAATCAGATTTTGAGAGAGAGTGTTGAGGTTGCTGTATAAATGTTATACAGGAGAGACTTCTTAAAATTTTAAGGAATACTTCTCAATCTAACCTCTTAACACTTGTCTTAATAAAATTTCGAGAGTAAAGTTCTCATAATGAATTACTATGAGAATAACAAAGCAATTGTTTACGTATGTTCAATGTATTAACTAATTAGCCGTAGATCGGTTTCTCAATGAATTACTATAGATTTCTGTATAGTTTACTAAAATGTAAATATGTGTTTATGTAGCTAAATAAATGTTTAATTTCATCACGCGAATGTTAACTTTGCGTAGAGTTTAACGAAGTAATGTAGATTGAAACAAACTGTAAATTATTCCTCATTAGTAATCTTAACTCCGAATTCAGTATTTAAGATTCCTGTGATACTTTTGTATATATAATTAAGAGCTTAAATGAATCGTTGTAAATATCATATGTAACATTTATTATTTTTAATCTGTGACAAGTTTGATTTGTGTAACATTCACGTTAGTGAAACTTGTCTCGTTTTGTTAGTTTGAGGAATATATAATAACCGACTCATACAATTTCGAAAAGTATGAAAGAATGTATACTGTAAGTTGTATAGGGGTGGCTTGATGAAAGTTGAGGAAAAGTTCTTCATCAAAATTACAAGAGACAGCCAAACTTTTTCAAGTTACTTGACTTAAGTAAAGAGTGCGAGAGTAAATATTACTTTTGTGACAAATGAGTTTGAGTTGCACGAAGTTGTGGTAATGTGTGTCTAGAAGAAAATTAATAGTATTTCTATTAAGTAAGATATCTGTAGTTCTATGTAGTATATACTTGTTAAGTAATTAAAAAAAAAAAACGTAAGATACAAGTAGCTTCATAAACTAGTAGTATATATGTAACTTTAATTGAAACTTAACAGATAACTAAAGATATTCTCAATAGTTTGTTTAATATCAAACAGTACTTTTAACATATATTTAGCAGGATTTCTATATAAAAGTAACAGATAGTATTTACTCGTTAGTGAATATCAGATTTTTATTAATCCACAGTAGATTTGTTTAAATCGTAACGAATTTCTGTAAGAAAAAATTTTAGGGGTAGTAATGTGGGCGTTGTATTAAATTTCCGTAAAATCTAACCCTTAAATAGAATTAAGATTAATGTTTTAACTTTAACGGGGAAAAGCGCTAATGATTTTTTAATAGATATATAAATAAATATATAATTATATACGTAGAACATATCAAGTCTTAATATAACGTAGCCGAAATATGAAATATCAGAAAGTTGTACTTGAACTTGTGTGTTAAAAGAAAATTAAATTTACAACAATATTGATAGTATTATTAAATAAAATTAATAATATTATAACTGTATATTATGTTTTCTTTTATTTATTTACTATAGTAACTGTAAACATATACTTTTAAATCTGTCACAAACGTTTATTGAGTTCATACCTCTAGTCAGTTTAGTTAGATTTATTTTGATCTGTGATTTAACACAAAGCTTTACATATAACTTTTTTTTTTTAATTAAACTAATGTAATATAAAATCAATAAAATTTTCAAATTAGTGATATATGAGATTTCAAAGTTTAATAATTAATAGTACTAGTTACATTAATTGCTATGATACGATACTACAAAATAACTTCAGTTGTAAAAGAACTATAGTTCTCTTCTAAACATAATTAATGATTCATAAAGTTTATTTTTGAGATCAATTATTTCTAAAAGCTCCACATTTAATTGTTGAATGTTTAATTTATAAAACAAATAAACTATTTACTGTTAAACTACCTTTTCGCTGTAAATATGTATATGATAAAGGCTGAATACTATGTACTATACTCATTCATATTGTTTTTTTTTAAAGTGAACAGTTCAATTAATAATTCAGAGAGTTATAAACATTATTAACAAATAAATTAATTCAATTATTATATAAAATATTTACGAACTGTTGTTGTAAACATTAAAATAGTTTAAAACGATGTATCGTCTAATAATTGTCTCGTAGCTTTGCCGGAATGCGCCTACTGGGGTTTGTAAAGCCAAAGCTGTTGTTTCTTGTAAAAAAAAAAAGTTTCTCGTCGAAATAAAACTTTAGAAAACTGACCCGTTTGTTTCAATTACTATTCAAGAAACCTTTTTACTATAAGTTTAATAATTTAATTACCATATTCAATACAAATTTCTCTTTGATGATATGACAGTAAGTAGACTATACAGATAGGTATCGTCGCAGCTTCTATTACTGCCGCTAAACAGAAACAAACATAAGAAAGTTGTAGCTAAAGAAATTACTGCCGTAACGAGTCAACATCTTACGTCTTTAGGGGACAAGAATAATGTGGTGCTGTGTATATTTTCCTAAATATCGCCACGCTAACACGGGGTGGAGTATCACCGTCGTGAAAGTCCCGCCCGTCTCACACCTTCGTTGTTGTTACCAGTAATAGTACATACGAACTGGCCGTGATGATAACAATCTATACTTAACTTTACCGAAGGAGTACGTGTTTAAATTTTAACTGACATCACAAAAGGAGGTTCGTAATTTGTCATATATCCTTCTTAATGTATGACCACAGATAACTTTTTACAGTCTTTCATTTATAATACTTTTCTTAATAAAAACTGTTACGACTTATGTACTTAGTATATCAAAAAAAAATATTTCAATATTTAGACAGTGTAAAAAAAGATATTTTTTGTGTTATGAATTCCTGTTCCTTTTTTTTATATTTTTAATTATTTTATATATTACGTTGTGCTTTAGTTCTTGTAAAAATTAAAAAAAAAATACTATCCTTATAGTAATTTTTAACTGTTATTAAGTTCAGTGTTTTGATTAGGTTTGGTGTAATCCTCTAAATTTTTTATTGGTATCATCATCAGCTGATAGACATCCACTGCTGGACATCCTTCAAAGATCTCCACGTCGATCCGTCCAACCTTAATGCTTCATCCGCTGTTAGTCCTTTAAGCAATACTTTTTTTTTGTTGTTATACTCCCTTACAGTATATCATTGCTAGATATTTAGATGCTTTATTTGTATTATTAAGCAAATTTAAATTGTTTTAAACGCTTCCATAGAAAGCTTCTGTGAAAACGTTTAAATACCCAAAGCCTGCTTTTTGATTTAACAAATATAATTCATACGGGGGCTCGAAATTTCTGCGACGCGCCAACTTCGCAAAATTCGTTCACATGTATTTTAACGTGGGGGTGTCATTCGAGTATTTAAACACGACGCTAAAACATTCCCCTTAATTTGAAAACTTTTTTCCACTGAATTACCGTGCAGACAGAAGTTTTCAGTTATAAACTTTTCAGGAGTGTTTAATCATGATAAAACCTTTGATAAACTCCTTTTAATGGTTGATTCGTCTGCGGGTTGAGCGCATTTTTTACGTATCTGTTATCTATACAAAATTATTAATTAGGTAGGTAGTTTTAAAGAAGAATAGCTCCTAATAGAAGAGAGAATTATCATATGTATTATTTTGAATCTGACACAAAGAGAAGATGGCAGTGGGAGAGACTGAAACAACAACAATGTAATGTAGTCTGAAAGGTAAATGAAATATCATGAAAAACCCAAGAACCAGTCATTTTTCAGAATATCTGCAACATGGATACAAACAAAGATTTAATGGTCTACGCTTATGTATAATAAAATTAAAGTTATCAATTCCAATTAAGCTGAAAGATTAATATTTAATTAGGTTAAAAGTTGCGAATGCAGCGCTTTTTTGCCTATATGTATCAAACGGTCCTGTTTATGAGGGCCGAATACACGGCGCCGTGTCAGTCTCTTGAATGACGGGTGCGATGTATTTTTATCATTCATACGATGATTACTCTTGTTAATTAACCAAATTATGTCATAGTTGTAACATTTTACTGATAAGTGGACATCAAAGCGATCGAAGGAAAGTATAAGGATAATTTAAAAATCTTTGCAAGGTATAAAAACTTTTTTAAGTGAGTTTTGTTTCGCCATCGTACTCGTAACGAGATAAAATTTTTTCATGATTTATTACGAAAACTTGTTTTCGCTTCACCCATTTTACTTTTCTTTGTTTTGTTAAACTTTTATTTCACAACTCCAATGCGTCGCCGCAGCGCTTAAGAACATCAATTTACGTTAAAATTTTGTTTTATCTTATCACCAACTGAAAATGGTTTTGGATAAATGAAATATAACAAAAGGCTTCTACAACTGCGCAGTGGCTGTACACAGAGATTTCCGGTTCAATTCAGCAGCAGCATACAGCAGTCAGCAAGCATGCTGTTTCATTATCATTCCCTTGGATACAGCAGCTGGGGCTTTGATCATCTTCTACCACTTCTATCGATTAAGATGATGACGGTTATGATGATGATATATATATATATATTCTAACGAAGAGAGGTTGATAGGATGCGGGTGTTGTTCTACTCTCCGATCTCCATTCATTGTCGATTAAACAATACTCGATAGGTTTGTAATGCAACAACAGATTACTGTGCATAACTTAAATATTAAGTCATCGGTACATGCCGAGATTCGAACCCGCGACCTTCGGAATGAAAGCCGCACGCTCTAACCATTAGGCCAGCGAGCTACTTAAATAATGTATTAAGTGGTAAACAAAGTGAAAACGTTGGTGTAATCCAAATTATCACCAAGTGCAAACTTTAAGTTATTCCCCCGTCTGCTTAATTTTAACATATGTGTGGCGAATGTAAATGTTAACGAATTTATAAACTCTTCCTTAGCTTTTGAAGCGTTATATGGAACTTTATATAGAAGAATTTGAATTGTTAATTTATGCCGGAAAGTTCTTATGTCACTTTACTATTAAATGACGTGAATTACTGTAATGATATCTTGATACTATCGAACAGCAGTAAAAATCTTTATCAATGGCTGTGTCATACCGCTGAACAGCAGTGTGGAAACATTACTGTTTCGGTTCGAAGAGTGAAATTAACATGACATCCTGTCTCAAGGCAATTGCGGTAAACAGACTTATCACTTATCAGGTATCCCGCTCGTTTCGTCGCTTTAATTATTTAAAGAACTCATGTTTAGTTTAGTTATTCCATTAATTTCAATAGCTATAACATTATCCAAATAGGAACATAGCAACGTTTGCAGAGTTCTGGTTAGCAGCAGATATAGGAGTTCCAGTAGTACCTAGACGATCTTCAACAATAGAGACCTGCCAATGAATGATTCATGAATGTATGGGCATTTCTTTATAAGTCTACTGTTGTTTTTTCCTTTTTAACTAGAGCAGTAAAGCGTTAATTGTTAGAAATAGCATTAATTCGAGCAGAGAATTTCGAGTGTTCCGTTGGGAGTACGGTATTCCCAACAGCAGTTAGTAACCACTCGAAATGTTTAACTAACTCTGCATGTATACATATGGATCGGATCTTTAGAGGAGGTAGAATTTTTCGTGCACGAATTTCCTTCGACGTCGAAACTGTGGGGCCTTGTAAAGCGGAAAATACCACGCCTCGATAAATTCGCAGGTAGTCATAGAGTTTAGCCCGAAGTGAGCAGGCCAAGTTTCATAAAATGAATAAACAATTTCCTTTCAAATATCTGAAATAGAGCTGAAATCCTTACTGTAAAAATTTAAGCGTGTACCTTACTATATAATTATGTAAAATTCAAGCTTAAAATTATGAAAATAAAAAGAAAAAATATTTAATGAGAAATATTAGTGAAAGTGAGGCTTAAGTTGCATTTACAACAATTTCATTAGTTGTAGAATAAGCACAAGTCAACTATAAACTTTGAAAGCTGTTATTATGCAATGTTACGTTGTGTGCAGCGATATCGTTATCACTTTTTATCGCGTCATTCCTTCGTGAAGACCTAAGAACAATCTGAGGAAGGTTATACACTATTACTGAATTTCTTTTATTCAATGAAGTGATAATATATCTGCCCGTAATAAGGAGGCGCTAGTTCAGATGATCATACACTGTACCACATTGTGCGAGCCAATTAGACACTTAAAAAGTTAACTTTTGTTACCTTTTTTTTGTTTTACTTGGCGGAAATACCTTCGCATACCTCCCCACGCGGGGGCAAAGACAGGTTATGTCGGACTTGCGCCGACTAAATCCTTCACAATGTTTGCGGCGAGGGTTAAGGCGAGGCTACGTGAACGCTTTAGCACACCTTTTCGACTCCGCCGGTTGCACCGTATAGCTCTATCTTGGAGGGAGGGATCCTCCCCTTTCCATCTCCATACCGTTACACGCTCTCCACCGCCACCTTATCAGTGTGGCACCTCTTAGTCGCGATGAGAAGGGAGAGTGGCGAACCACAATATCGACACTCCTCATCCTCCGCGACTCTACCACAGCTGCGAAGAGTGGTACAAATCTGTCCCCGCAGCTCATCAGTACACATCCGAGGTGAGCTCACCTAAAATGAATCGGACCAGCCGAGTAGGTTCATCTTAGCTTCACCGTGGGTGACAAAGATACGGCTACTGAGCCCCAAAGACATGATAAGATAGGAACCTGTTCTAGGGATCTCTGCAATACCTACTTAGACTGTCTCAATAGAGGCTTCCAACGTGTAAAGTTCTTGAAAAACTATGTTAGCTCAGTTTGTAAAATGGTTGTAAGCGAAAGGGAATAATTTTGAGGAAGCGTGGGTTCGATCCTCATCGAATTCGAGCTACAGGTGATAGAAAACATCGTGAGGATACCGACATGTTACAACAACAACAGCTGGCGTTGGCACGTAAAATTCATCAGCTTGGATTCGATCAAAATGATCCCCGAGTATAAATGGGATAATTAAAAGGGTTGTTTCTTTATTTACTTTAAATATCTTTATAAAGTATCAGTACTGTTTCAATAAATACTTGTACTTACATTACGTTTTTCCTTTATCTTTTTTCTATTATATTAACACTATCTTTTTCTGCGTTATCTATTTCATAGTAATATATTAAATAATAACGAATTTAATACTTATATTATTAAGAGAACACAAATATATTTTTTCAGCTTACACGTAGCTTAGAGTCGAGCAGAGCGGAGTCGGTTCCTCTCCAGAGGCCCACAGTTCGGCCGTGGAGGTTTTATTATGGATTAACTTCGTGCTCGTCGTGAAATGGATATAACAGAATTTTTAGCAATATAGAGACCAAGTTCTCTACATTTGTTTTCATTTGGCGTATATTTTATACCAAAATTCAATATCACAAAATAGGATTTATTGTATCTCTCCGTCAGCACAATTATTTATTTATACAACAGTACAGCGGAGAATTTCGTACAAGTTCATTTAAGACTTAATATAATTAAACTCATGTTCTTATGGTATCCAGTCGTACCCTCTGTTCCTCACAACTCACAAGACCAAGCCAGCCTCATCTGCTCGTGGTTGATCCTGCTAATCAACAAACGAGGCTCTGGCGTCTACCAATCCGTATTGGGCCAGCGTGATGAGATATAGCCTAAATTCCTTCATATGAACCCCTAAAATCGTGGAGATCTTTGGAGGAGGCCTATGTCCAGCAGTGGACGTCTATCGCCTGATGATGATGATGCTCCATCTGAACAATGAAGAAGTGGATAAAAGAATTTTACATTACGTGTTGATTTATTATTAACTCTTAGGTAGTAGGTAAAGTTTTATTGACACTTTACTCCTAGCGTGTTGTATTATATAAGAAACAAAGGAATAGTTACAAAGAAAAGAAACAGCTTTCGCTAGTCAATGGTGGTGAGTAAAATAAACTCTTCTCTAGACCAGTATTTGATGAGGACTATGACGTCATCTTCATCATCAGATTATAGGTTAAATGTTTCAAATTTGTTCAAGATAAAATAAACATCGTCAAATATCAAGTTTTACGTAAATCTTTCGGAAAATAAAACCTTTAACCTTTTCGCCCCGAGGCTCGTGTGGTTCGTGATATAAAAATACATTTAAAAGGGGTAAAGGAAAAACAGCCACATTACTTAAAAAGTATTTTACCTCACTCCTGGCCCGCAGGTAAAGTATATCGGATGAAACTAAAATAAGTAATGGATGGTCAGAACCTTTCGGGTTCCGCTGGTCGTTTAGCGTGGTTTTTCTTATTTATATCTATAAGGTTTACAACTATATACTTATTGAGAATATAAAACAATTAAAATATATTAATTGAATTAAATAATCTTACATGTAGCTTTGTGGTTCCTTGGTTTCCTCAGTACAAGCATCACCTAGTGATAAATATAGATGATGGTATATATAGAAAGGGGGTATAAGGAGTCCCGCACTAATACTCTCGGGACCCAAGCCAACCTCACCTGCCCGTGGTCCACCCTGCTAATTAACAAACAAGGCCCTGGCTTCAACCTGCACTAGGCCAGCGTGGTGGGAAATGGCCTAAATCCCCCCATATGAACTACATACAACAGCCTCTATTGCCTAGCAGTACTGGAGGCTATGCTGACTGTATGTGGAGATCTTTAGGGAGGCCTATGTCCAGCAGTGGACGTCTATCAGCTTATAAAAAATATATATAGAATTGTTATTTATTTTAAAATTTACACAATTATATATATATGTATATGTTTTATTTTATTTATCAATTAAAATGAATTTTTATATGGAGTAATTACGAAAGCACTTATTATGAGTAGGCGTATTACTCAAACGTCATGCTTGCTCTTAAAAAAATAAGTGACAACGCAATGTAAAGGAAACTTAAGTTGCAACCTTTAACTGCCTTTGTAGAGGAGCAGGTAATCCCTTAATTTGTAAACCGGAAGTCCCTGGATTGAATTCCGGGGGTTAGACAATGAAGCGAGGAGACTTGCGGGAAGTGCATCTGATGGTAAGTGATACATTCTCCTTGACAATGTGATGCTAGTTAGGATGGTATATACTGCACCACAAAACTTTCATCGCCTTAAGACTTTGGTGAAAGATTTGAGCATGATGATTTCACTAGCTAAAACTCCCTTCAATCCGGAACACAGTAATGTTTGCATACTACTGTTTGGCGGCAGAAATGGGAGCTGCTTAGTACTTACCTAGACAGTCTCCGGTAACAGAGACCTACCCTCAGTATCTGATTTCACCACCTGATTTCAATTATCTGATATTGTTGATGTTCCGTCATAACATTACAGTAGAATTTCAAATGTCACATATATATGAGCCATCTGATAGAGATAGAGGGATACATAAGAGAAAAAGAGAGACAGGGAAAGATTTTTAAGATACACCATGTCTGGCTCTTTTCTCCATTTTATGGAATAGACGTTTTATTAACCAACAGTTAAAAAAAGAGATGAACAGCTAGTTAAATAAATTCCTAACGAACCTAAACTGTTTGGTAACAAAGTCAATTGTTTATCATTCAAATGTCGTGAAATTAACATTTCCATTTGTTAACGTCGCTTCGCAAATTGAACAATTATTCATGTAACAGCTTCATTTTATCTCACGGGTCGTAATTTGGGGGTCGTTTTATTCAATTTTATGAGATTCCACTTTGAGCGGTATCATAAATAGAAAATCAATGGCGCCAACGATAAAAACGGAGAATAGGGGATGGAATAAATTATTCTACGTGAGTCCTGTACCAGTTTGGTATTAGTTTTAACTTGTGCATTAGTTTAGATATTAGATGTGTGAACTTAGTAATAAAGTATTTTTATTACAGTTCTCAAGTTAGTCTTAGGATATAGCACCGAAATGTTTCACTAGCTTGATACGTGGAAAGCCTAAACAGTTTCCTAAAGCTTCTAAAGAAATAATCAAATTTACAAAGTATTTTATGAAACTAATGACTATATTATATACAAATGAAATATCTTATATGTTTCTCTGTTTTTTTCATAGTTCATTTCATCATGTTGAATATAAATAAAAGCTTGAAGCCTGAACTGCTGCTGATAAAGAGATAATGAGCTATTGCGGCGACGGGTCATTGTGCTCACTTGACATTAAGTAAATAATGTCCCCTACTTCATCGTTAGAGTCAAATGTTTTGCTAAAATTACTATCTATTAAGCTACAGCAAATAGTTACTTTATTTGTTTGAATAAAATAAATTTTAACTGTTTGTTATACGATACATTTACAAAAAACAAGACAATGTTAAAACAAATTTTTCGTCCATCTGCAGGTTCTGGATAATCATTGCAATGTGTAGACCCATTTTGATCTGAAATTCACAAGTTATTCAGGAAGTTAACATATTTTAAATAGTACTATACTAACATAAGATTATATAGAAATAATTTATATAGGACATAATTTACTGGTAGCTAGCTTGAATTGAAGTCTAGAAAGAGTTATTGGAGTTCAAGAAAACTTTATTGATAATTCTGTATACTAAATTTTATATTTCCGTTCCATGCTTATAATCTAACAATTGTTTATTTTATTACTTAAATTATTGCCTACGTCCAGCAGTGGGCTTTAATCGACTGATCATGATTATAAGTGTAGAACGAACAGGACTTTCAAAGCTAAACGTCAAAGATTTAAATTTACGTTTCTTTATATAAGGTTAATGAAGAAACTATAAAACTAAACTCTACTGTAAATATAATATAAAATATAACAATTAATGATATTTAAGGTATTAATTAATGAAAAGTTTTTGCAATATTGTATAAAGAAACAATTCCACCCCAGCACGATCTAATCGCTTTTATTCATTTAGTTGAAATGTCCATCAATCAAAGTTTCGGAAATGCATTGTTACTTCCCCCTTTTGTTTTGTTTAACTTCTGACGAGGAGTTGGATCCAATTTTGGGATCGAAAAAAGAATAATTTAAGTATCACTTTGTAGTTTCAAAATCTAAATAAAAAGCTCAAGTGATAATGTTGATGGTGAATAATTAATCTGCTGGACATTTATTTGAAAAAGTCTTTAATGCGTAAGTCTATTATATAAGTCATTTCTTGAAATAACTTCCAGGGTGTTTCAAACCTTTATAAGAAAGTATGTATGTATAAATATTCTGTAATAATAGGTAGACCGGAAGGTAATGTCGTTTCTGCGCATGCCAATACTTGATTGTCATTTGTCAGCTCATTGTTTTGTTCAGAGGCGTACCAAAGACATTGTGAGGTTATAGTGATTTCTTTACTTATAGACAATTGAATTACAATTTTTTTTTGTAATTTTGGGTAAAATGGCCAGCCAAATACCAGAAGAGGTACACATCCGGCATTGCATGCTCTTTGAGTTTCGCAAGGGAAATAACGCAACAGTTGCTACCAAAAACATTTGCGATGTTTATCCAAATGCACTGGACATTCGTAAATGCCAAAGGTGGTTTTCCAAGTTCAAATCGGGTAATTTTGATCTTTCCGACTCGTATCGATCAGGAAGACCATCAGCGTTAGACAACGACGTGTTAAGGGCGGAAGTGGAAGCAAATCCGTGTCAGACGATCGAGGAATTGTCAAACAGTCTCAACAAACCTTGGTCGACCATCCAAGAACATTTGAAGCAGATTGGAAAAGTAAGCAGAGCAGGTGTTTGGGTCCCGCATAATCTGTCCGAACAGAATAAGGCTAACCGATCAATCACATGCAACTTATTGCTTCAACGACACAACACAGAAGCGTTTTTTGATCGCTTGATCACAGGAGATGAGAAATGGGTCCTGTATGATAACCCAAAACGCAAAAGGCAGTGGCTCTCTCCAAATGAAATCCCTCGGAGTACTGCTAAGCCAGGTTTACACCCCAAAAAAGCGCTTTTGTGTGTTTGGTGGAGTATTCGCGGCATTGTTCATTTTGAATTACTGAAACCTGGAGAAACTGTTACTGCAGACCTCTACAGCGAACAATTGCAGCGAGTCAATCAATCTTTAATTGAAAAGTGGCCAGCGATTGTCAACCGAAAAGGCGTCATTCTCCAACATGACAATGCAAGACCGCACTGCGCAAGGCGAACTCTAGAAAAAATTAATGAATTGGGGTGGGAGGTGCTGCCTCATCCACCATATTCGCCCGATGTTGCACCATCGGATTTCCACTTATTCCGAGCGCTGCAACACTTTTTAAGTGGCAAAACATTTGCAAATTTGGATGATATCCAAAATGCCATCTCTAGATATTTTGCCGAAAAACCAATTAATTTTTATCGATCAGGGATTGAAAATTTACTCACTAGATGGCAAAAGGTTATTGACAATGATGGGGAATACATCATTGATTAAAAATAAAGACTCGTTAAAAATGTATGTGTTTGTATTTAGCGTAAGAAAACGACATTACTTTCCGGTACACCTAATATAATGAGATATGTATCTCATTTCCTTTATTAGGAATATTGTTTATTTAAACTATACTAGTGGTAGATTGCTACAGTCAGAAACCGTTTAGCAAAAGCACTAAACAGTTGTCTGCGAGTATTTTGCATCTTGCCGAGTATTTGATATCTATTCTTCTACTATTTTTTTATTTTCTTCATCAACAGCCGGACATAGGACTTTCCCAAATATTCCCATATCGATCGGGTAGGGATGTGCCATTTCCTACCACGCTGGCCCAATGGGGTTTGGTGGGAGCCATAGCCTCGTTTCTTGATTAGCAAGCTGCACATTGAGCAGATGAGGATGGTTTGGATCCTATGAGTTGTTATTCGGAACTCTTGCACCCCTTACACTTTATTTTCTTATTATTATATTATAGAAATAGTCATTCCTTCAACGTAGGTCTATTCTGTCTGTCGATGCGTTTAAATGCCTTCAGTGACTAACCATTTTCCAATTAACACGGTGTCTGACTCGATTCCTGAATCATATGTTGTTGAGGAAATTTAAGAATCCGCCTGATGGCTATCATCATCATATCTTTAAACTGCTGACTTAAAAGCATTGCTCCGAGTGTCAACATATTAAAGAAGAGCTTTCTGGACGAGTATGGTCACTGTCCACGGTTCATAGTAATTTAACAAGGGGTAGAATTAAGTTCGAATGCTGCCTATCCTATATAAAAAAACACTTCTTACTGTTATTAGCTATCCATTGAAATTCAGGTAACGGTACTAAGATTTCCTCTTACCTTCAACCGACGTTTATCTTTTTTTTCATTATCGAATTAGGATTCCGAAAGTTTTTTTTTTTTTAAACTATCACAGTAATCTATCTATTAGGTAAGATCGTCTTATTATACAGAAAGTATGTTTAATATTATTATTAGCTTACAGAAGACAGTTAATTAAATTCAATGGTGTAAGCTAGGGTGACCATGTCACACGGGTCACTTGCCAATTAGGTTGCAATTACTCGATGCACGACCTGTATCGTTACAGCTCCGGTAGTGGTGACATGGGTGCAATATATAGCTAGCTAGGTCTGTCTCCGTGAATTGTTACAGGTAGTATTCACGCAGTAAAGAAAACAATTAGGATTTAAATGTAGGTAAACTAGACTTATACAGCGATCTGTTGAAAGTTGAATAATTGGTGTGAATATTACGAGACATATATCCAACGATGAACATCAAGAAAATAATGGTATTATAACAGAAAGGTAGTACCTACAATCTCCAACTAACTTCTCTTGAAATTTGCTTAAATTACACTAAATTAAAAGTTGGTGGAATAAAATACAAGAGACCTTTGCCCAGCTGTGGGCGTCCATCGATTGAGATGATAAAAAATTGTACTAGACAAAGTTGTTTCAACAAATATAAAAAATTGTTAAGAATACCCTACACCTATACGGTTTTAGTGAAAAAAGTCATTTTTTTTAATATATTTATTAATTTTTTATTAAAATTGACAGAAGTCTAGTTATTCTCTCTCTAGTTTAGTCTAGTTATTGTTTTCTTCTTACTTAATTTTGGTGATAATAAACTATCATAGTTTTTAGAATGAATGTAAGTTTACTACCAATCACAAAAATTGAAGATTTTAAATTATTTGAAAATAAATTTCCTTCCATCAAAAGATATTAAAAAAAAAAAAAATTGCACGTGTAAAAAGGTACGTCTAAAAATATCCTATGTTACAAAACACGCTCTGGTTTACTGGAAATTTCAATGAGCAGTGAAATGGGTTACGGGAATTACAAAAAGAGAAATGTTGAATTTCATTATAACCATTCAAATATTATTTTAACCTAAAATGAATAAAAAAAATTTAATGAAACGTTTGACGGAACTTTAAAAAGGTATACTTAAATAAAACTAAGGGTTTCTTTTACTCAACGAAACGTTCCCACTGAAGTAAAGTTGGGAAATTTTATACAACACCAACTCAATCTTACTTCTTTTTCTCTTTACTCAATTTACACAATTTCATTAGAAATTTTTAACAAGAGAGATATAAAATTATAGTTAATTAAAGAAGTATAGAATAGAAGTAAAAGTATACTAGCAATAGGTGGATGGGAACCAACCTAGAGAAAATAGTGTTAAACAGAGCAACAAACATAAGTTACTTTAATAGTAGATAAAATAATTCAAATTTAAAGCTAAAAGCAATTCCACGAATAATTATTGATTTGTGGAACAATAAATATAAGTAAATATAAATATAAGGTTGTCAAATATCTCCCTTCCGCTTTTTTGCTCTTTATTCAATGCTTTATAAAAAGTGTTACAGTGATCGGATTTAGTTCAAATATGCGCCGTTTTGTTCGATAATCTGTTTCCATCTAGACGGCAACTTCATAATACCTCCCTCGTAGAAGCCCCCCTCCTTATTTGCGAAGAACTCGGACAGCCACTTTTCACAAGCCTCTTTTGAGTTCAACTTTACACCACCAAGGGCGTTCACCATGGACAGGAACAGGTGGTAATCACTTGGCACTATGTCCAGGCTATATGGTGGATGCGATAAAACCTCCCATCCGAGCTCCCGTAGCTTCTGACGAGTCATCAACGAAGTGTGTGGTCTGGCGTTGTCCTGGTGGAACACTACACCCTTCCTGTTGTCCAATTCTGGACGCTTCTGGTCGATCGCCTGCTTCAAGCGGTCCAGTTGTTCGCAGTAGATGGTAGAATTAAGCGTCTGGCCATATGGGAGCGGCTCATAGTGGATGATTCCCTTCCAATCCCACCAAACACACAGCAAAACCTTCCTGGCCGTCAATCCCGGCTTGGCCACTGTTTGGGACGATTCACCGGCCTTCGACCACGACCGTTTTCGCTTGATATTGTCGTATGTGATCCATTTTTCGTCGCCAGTCACCATCCGCTTCAAGAATGGGTCGAGTTCGTTCCGTTTCAGCAGCATATCGCAGGCGTTGATTCGGTCCAGAAGGTTTTTTTGCGTCAAATCATGCGGCACCGAAACATCAAGCTTTTTTTTGTATCCAGCCTTCTGCAGATGGTTTAAAATCTTTTGGTGACTAACTCCCATCTCCTAGGCGATGTCACGAGATGCCACATGCCGGTCTAACTCGATGTAGTCCATGATTTGATCGGTATTTGTCGTCACAGGTCTTCCGCCGGCTGGCTTATCCATGGTGTCGTTTTCACCGGCTCTGAATCGTCGAAACCATTCCTACGCGGTTCGAAGTGATAGAGTACCATCCCCCAAAACACCATTAATCTCACGGAACGTTTCTCTAGCGGATTTGCCTTTAACGAAGGAAAACTTTAAAATAGCGCGAATTTCGGCGTTAGTGAACTATATGTTTACCCGTCTATAACTGTTGAACGCAATATCCAAACTAATTATGCATAGCGTCGTTTTGTAGGTTATGTCAAGACCTTTCAAATTATGTATAGTATTGCCAGATACGAGCTCTGTAGCGCTTTGTACATAGCCGCGAAATTCAAAAGACAAAAAGGCGGAAGGGAGATATTTAACAACCCTATATATCACATCTGATAATGATGATGATGAAATGATCGGTAATGTTGCTTCTGTTTCGTATGGGTTTGAAATGGCTCATACAAAAGAAATTGATGCGCCAACACTGGCCCGAAAGTTGTATGTATTCGGATCACGTAATACAATTATCTCTAATGTGACCCGTATAAAGCCACATCTACTATTTCTTTCCTGTATCAAATAGTAACGGAAGTGTCTTGTTTAATTATACATATAAATGAAATATACACATTTCCGTAGAAATTTATTGTTTATAATAAAACAAATTTAATTGCTTTAATCAATTATAATTACAAATTCTAAAAAATTCATTAATTTATTTAAAAGTTTTAGAGTATTTCACATAGGTCAAGGATTGAAAATATGTTATTCAGAAACATCTCCGCCTCATGTTAAAGAACCTAATAGCGGTGAAAACAAAAAAAAACATTGCAAAATACTAAAATATTGTCGACAGACATTATAAAAGGGAGATAATCTTCAAACGGTAAACAAACAGGTTTTTAATCGTAGTTAAAGCCCTTTGAAGAGTTATCTTTTAAAAAATATATTAGTACAGATTCGGCGGTTTGATAGACACAAACAAGATGGCGGACACGAGCTCGTTAAAATGGCTCTTCTTTTAAAATAGTAGGTTCAAATAATTAATTTAATTTTTAATTCACAATTGTATTCATGTAGAAAAAATGAATGAAAGAATAACAAAAGAGATATACAAGGTAAGAATGATTGGACAAATCGGTGCAGGTCGACCTAGGCGGACATATTCCATTGGAAAACTACTGCTCGAACGATGGAATGACAGACTGGCCAATCCCAGAGCAGGAAGTAAAATTGTTATCGCCGTGCGTCCAGTTTTGACAAATTGGATTAACAAGCGACATGGCGCACTGACGTTCAGACTGGTGCAGGTGCTAACGGGGCATGGATGTTTCGGAAAGTACCTCCACCGTATAAGAAGAGAGCCAACGGCCATATGCCACCATTGTGGTAGCGGCGAAGATTCGGCGCAGCATACCTTGGAGGTAATGTAAGCCTTATGCGAAGGCGCATGTATTTTCCGCGTAGAATCCCTGTGTCTTGGGTTTCTACAAGAAACCCTATAGTATGTTGGGGCTATTACTAGGCCAACGTTACCGGAACTGCGGTAGTATGCGAAAGCGTTCCCACAGTTTCGGCCAAAGGCGCAGCGAGGAAACCGTGGGGTTTTAGCCAGTAAGAGTCTGGCATAACTTTTTCGTTGCCCCCGCAACGAAAAAGTATCCATGCAGGATTTCCCCACAGAAAAAAAAAGGCGGACATATTCCGATCATATCGATGTCCTAAAGAAAGGCCGGGTCAAGAGTACTTGCAACTGACGAGCATACATGAAGACGCACGCACGAAAGTGGAGGAAGCGAGAGAGATGTGCCAGGATCGTAGCAAGTGGGGAGAGGTGGTCTCTGCCTACCCCATTGGAAGTAGTAGTTAGTAACATTTAATATTTTTAGGATGTAATTGATTGGATATATAATATGATGATTATCGTTTATATATTAGATATGTGTTGATGTTATTTGATGTCCAGTAAAGTTCAAGGTTTTATACCTCTTTTAGGTTTAGATTGCAGTCAGATTTCAAAGAGCGTTAATTATTATACAGTCTAATCAAAATAATTTTGTAAAGCTCGACCGAGAGATTCTCTTTTGTGTTATTTCAACTATAGACAACGTTTGTTGTTTGATAAAGACATAGACTTTGTCATCCATTGTAAAGCTCGCTTTATTTATCGGGGGGACGGCCTTTGTAAATCTTTGTTCGTATTCTATTCACAATGTCGGTATACACGTCACTCATGACGTATTACTAGTAATCGATTCGTAAAACTACTGGTATAACGTCATATATCATTGTTTATGTTTATTTTATTTATTGTGAACATACCGGGAGAGTTGTGATAGTAAATCACTAACAAGGCGGATTAGAATAGAATTTGGACGAGTTCTTCTAACGCTGGGTAGTTAATGATAATTCTGATAATGTTATTAGCAAAGTAAGACAGTTACTTGTTAAAGGAATAGTAAACGCTTTACTGGTGGTAGATCTCTGTTACCAGAGACCGTCTGGTTACCACCGCACCTCCTATTTCTACCACCAAACAGTAGTGTGCAAACATTACATTGTCCCGGATTGAAGGGAGTTGTAACTAGGGAAATTACTGAGGTAACTTTATTAATAAACCATAATGAAAACAAATATTTTTAAACACATTTTACAACATACTATGATAGTACACATAATATAGATCTTTGAAATTTTTACTAGGTTTACCACTTAAGCGATTTTAGATTATTAGAACATTTAGAAGTAAGATAAGTTATATCCTAAAACTTCGAATACTTTTCCATTATTTTTCGTATATCCCTAAAAAGGAGATTGTTTTCCTTCGGTGTTAATCGATGCCATATCATAGCATCTATATTTAAGTACATTAATTCATAATCCACCAATACGTTGTAATAACTTATTTGCTGCTTGAAACCTGTCTTATTGAAGAATCCATTTTCCACGAAATCTTATTAATAAAATTCCTCGTATGAAGTTCGAGGAGATGTAATACTTTTCGACGTTCAGGCTTAGGAGTAATACTCCTGCTTTGAACTCCATTATATATGAATTCTATTTCGGTTAGGCAATTACTTATTCATTTTATTACTATTGTTCAGTAAATTACCCAATTAGATTGGTATTACTGTTTCACTTTATATTTTCTATCGTAATTTAATGTCCTGTTATTGAATTTTGCGGGATCCAGCTGCGAATCGGTTTATTAATAGAAGTTCAAAGGAAGGACTGTTGAAAATAAAAGCGACAGCCAATTTTAGGATCACAGCTATTAATACTTAAATTAAAGAAATTTTTTAAGCTCAAAGACTTATAACGTATTATGTAGCTTTTTATACATAAATAAACATAAAATTAACCTAATATTTTACTTAACAGATAATACAGAAACGTCGTTTTATTTAAAGACAAAATATTATACCTTTCGTACTAACTATATAACCCGGCGAAATTAAAAAGTACACCCTCTAGTTTCTAATATAAACGTAAATACTTCACAAATCGGTAGGTTTATGTTAAACGTATATGTTCAAAGTAACGCTTTGTAGTTTTATAATACTAGCTTTTATAATGGTGCTAAGTCTTTGTTCCGGGGGAGTGTGTATACAGGTTTTTTTTTTATCCCGTTCTCCCAACTTTGTCGGGCTGGGGCTTTATTCTGTCTTTTCTTTCCTTTATTTCTTTTATATATTTCGTTCAGCTACTCATATTCGTCTTTCTTTATTCTCGTCTTCTATATATTTATGCACATGCACAATTCCTTTCTCTTTTATGACACATCCTATTTCCTTTCTTTTATAAATAAGGACAATACACTACTTTTATTTGGTCTTACGAATTCTCTCACCTCAACTCTTACATTTCTCTTATTTCCATTATTCCGTATTATATCAAAATGTTTATTTACTCTAATTTTAGTTGTTACATAGTGTACCTTACTTTATTTATTCATTCCTTTTCCTTCTTGTTTGGTTTTACAATTTTGTTTTGTTCTTTTCCATTGTCCTCACTCATCACATCTTGGTAGGTTCCTCATCCATAGGGTGCTCTGCATAAACTGCTGCCTAATCTCGGAGGCCCTCGCGAAGGAGTCCGCCGCCTCTATGCGGGCGTCGTGCGATCAATGGCTCTCTATGGTGCCCCGGTTTGGTCAGATCGGTTGACGGGCAACCGACGTTGCCGGGCTAAAGTTAACAGCCTGCAGCGAAAGATAGCCATTCGCATCGCACGGAGATATCGAACGATATCTTTTGAGGCGGCCACTATTCTGGCCCGATTTCCACCTCTGGACAGTCTGGCAGAAATGGACGCACGATTTTTACGCGTCTGCGTTCTCGTCGAGAAGAAGCCGAACCTCTAGATACGGTGGAAGTGCACAGGTATGAGCGCAGCCGCGCTTTTGAGGTGTGGAGACAGAGGCTTGCTGAGCCGCGGAACTCACGGCAGCGTATAGTAAGCGCTTTTCTGCCGAACCTCGAAGCCTGGCTTAGATCGGGCGGAGTGGCACATGTCACCTTTAGGCTGACTCAGGTACTCACAGGACATGGGTGTTTTGGTGAATATCTGAATAGGATTGGACGTGAACCAACCACGCAATGCCACCACTGTGGTGGAGAGCTCGATTCCGCTCAGCATACGCTCGCAGAATGCCTTACGTGGGTGTCCGAACGGCAAACTCTGATCGACAAGATCGGACATGACTTTTCTTTGCCAGTAGCGATATCCACTGCACTGGCAAAGAAAAATGGGTGGATAGCGTTGGTTTTCTTCTGTGAAACCGTCATGATGCAGAAGGAGTCCGCCGAGCGAAGTCGGGAGAGGGTCGACTCCGTCCAAAGACGAGGACATCGGGGCGATGGCAATGGACGCCCCAACCCGTCAGCCCTGTAGTCCCGGGCCATTAAGAATAGGACTAAGGTATTCTCTGCCTGTCGTACAAGGCGACTAAAAGGGTCCTCGGTTTCGTGGGCTTTGAGGGTGGGGGCCCTCAGAGCTTAATAAGCGAGCCTTAAGAGGACGGCAAATACATTGTGGTCTTGTATTTGCCGTAGCAAAGCGTGGGGTCTAGGAGGGTTTTGTCCTTCCGTGGGATGTTTTAGCGAGAGTGCAGGGGGCACTGGTGCGTTCCGTAGGAGATCCCGGAGCCCTTCCTAATGCACTGAAGGAGACCCCCGGGGGGGTTTTAGTGGGAAGAAGCCCCACATAACCTTGTCTTCCCCCCAGAAGCAAGGTATCTTTTAAGAAGATTTCCCCCGCGAAAAAAAAAAAAAGGTTCCTCATCCATTATTTCCGCGAATACAGTACTATGGAGATATTTCTAGGCACAATTTGATAGGTGCTATAGTCGACGAAATTGCTTGGGTAGCGAGACTAGTCATCTTGTTTTAAAGTGACGAGTATAACGTTGCTAACAAGACTAAAGAAAAGCTTTGAATATCCGGTAACAATGCGCGTTTGATTGGCTGTAACACTTCTCAAAGGTCCTTTTGTGACAGACAGACTTCGATTCCGAGTAATTAAGCATCATAATGGGATTGAGGTTAAAACAATAAGGGACCTATCACACGGACGGGTCTAACCTTTTGTATCTGGGTGATCTTTATGCGTGTTAAATTCATGGACATTAAAACGAGATTTAGGGACGAATACTTGACAGATTAGATATTCGGACCAAGTATATGTAGCTTAGAAATGTTCCTCTAAAATATACTTTTAAACAGGAAACTTATGAGTATATACCAGCTTAGAATGGAGTCCTATGTAACGTACTACTCTTTGGCGAAATAAATACTCTAGTATTTATTTATTTATAAAGCTTTTTACGTGTTAAACTAGTAACAACTTGCTTTTTGTCGGAGTTTAAAGTGTTTCTAACAATTTAAAAATACAACTAGTGAAATAAAATATTAAGTTATTATTAAGTAATCAAGTGATCTTTTAGTTCATATCCAGTAATATTTGTATATCAAAAATATATTATGTTGGGCCTATGTTTAGCAGTGGACGTCTATCGGCTGATAATGATGATGATGATGATTATGTTAGATTAAAATTGAATCGAAAAAGTAACTGAAAAGCTAATGTTATTAACTAACTCAATTTGTAAATGGTCATTGGTGCTATACGGGTCGAAAAAGCTCTGGTTCGATCCCCACTAAGCTAGTACTTATCACTTACAGTCAAGTGACCATCTCGTTGCTGCATAGAATAAAAACTTTGTAATAGCTTTCGTGGATATCTCATCTGCCAACTTGCACTTAGCCAATTTATTGAAGAGATGACCTTGATCTTCTTGCTGTAGGAGAAGGTTCAAAGTCCCAATTGTGGGACTTTTGTGGGTTTATAACGTATGTATGATTAGCTGCGATTAGACACAATAGCTGCGTACTTTTAAACAATAGTTCATTCTTCACATAATACTGAATTCACGAGAAAAGTAACTTAAACTGCCGTGGGGGTTTTTCTTAATTTTCCGGCTTTCTATTCAAGTGATTTCAATGCTGGTGGTGGGATTCTGCCGGAGACTATCTCCAGTACCATCTCTAGAAATATATCTTATTACTTACTGTGTTTGAAAAGATAAAGATAGTGAAGTTACTGCGATATCAATCTAACATCTCAAGACGAAGCCGTGATAAGCACGTGGTTGTATGTAAAAATACTATCAACCTATTGGAAAGTATTATTTTATTGGACAACGATACAAGGCGTTCACTTGATAATAAGTGACACGACTATTCATAACAACAGTGATAGTTACGACGATATATACTGCACCATATCGTGCTCGCCGCCTTGAGACATAAGATATTAAGACTCCTTACCCTAGTAATTTTACTAGCTACAACGCCTTTCAAACCGGTATACGGTAATGTTTGTGTACTACTGTGTGCTGTCGGGTATGCAGAAATAGGAGCTGAAGCTAAAGGACGACTATCTATAGTGTATTTACTAGAGTGA
This sequence comes from Troides aeacus, assembly GCA_033220335.2. Classification (NCBI taxonomy): domain Eukaryota; kingdom Metazoa; phylum Arthropoda; class Insecta; order Lepidoptera; family Papilionidae; genus Troides; species Troides aeacus. The sequence continues at coordinate 5,245,508 of CM067294.1, read as the reverse complement.
CTATACTCAACGTCTTATGTCTCAAGGCGACGAGCACAAGGTTGTGCAGTTTATTACGTTGTTATGGGGTTGGGGTATCACTTACTATCAGGTGAAAGAACTGCTCGTTTCATCACTTCCATGAATAAAATAATCAATGAAGTATAGTCTAGTTTCTTTATAGTATTGTAGACTATGGATTTGAGCGATATTTCCTGGATTTATATTCGAGTAACTACTCCAATAACTAGCACAAGTTTCACAGTTAAGAAAGTAAGTGTTTATAAGAAATATGAAATAATTACTTTGCTCCAATAAATCCAAGGCGATATTAATTGGAAATTGTAATTAACGAGAACTTGATTTCATTTTAATAACAAATAACTTGAGAGCAAATGAAATAGTTTATTACAACTTATTTCTCTTATCCGAAACTTGTTACTGTAACTTCCTACAGCGATAACTTTACTTATAATATAATACTTATTTGGTATCAAGGTCTTCAATTTTTTTTTCACATAATCTAGCTAGGACAAAGACAGGTTATGAAGAACTTATTTTATTCAACGAAAAGGGGAGGTTCACCTGATGTTAAGTGAAACGTACGCTTGTAACAAGTTCTATTTACGATAGTACATCACTACATTGCACTCGTCCCTTTGAGACAGGATTTTGCGTTGTCTAGTAACCTCCTTAGTTTCACTAACTTCAACGCCCTTTAAACCGGGACACGGTTATGTCTGAACACTATTGTTTAGCGGCAACAGGAGCTATGGTGGTACCTAGTTGGTTTCCGATAACAGAAACCTACCACCAGCAAACTTGCATTGATGACCCTCACTATGTTCATCCCTTGTCGTTTTACAGCAAGGACATTGAAATCTTATTTGGAATTAACTCGAGAAAGGTTTTAAGGATCTAAAGGAAGATATTGTATCTTCTGGTCCAAGGTCATTAGGAGTCTACCCAATAAAATCTTCTGTAATCATCAGCATCAGTCACAAGCTCTTCATTAAGAATTGAACGGCCACTTCAGGAGTATGTAATACTTATCCAAGGACATGTCGGTAATGATTTTTTAACTCCTTGCTTATTCAGGACATTGGCGAAGATTTTTAATAATATATTTCCGAATGCACGAATCGACTTTCTGAGTGATCGTTAAACGTGGAGTTAGGAATCGTCAAGAGGAAATTTTAAGACTGAACAAGTTTTAATGGCACACTCAAAGCCTAAACCAGTAAGTTCTTAGGTCTTAGCTCTTCTACGTATACGAGAGTCTTATATTTATATACATATCTACAATATGATAAACATAGATATTCTGATTTGAGTTAATCTACATATGTTATATGAGACTGTAGCTTTTTTTTGACTACATTCAGTAGTGGATAGGCTATTTCTTATAGCAATATTTTGTAGTTTCCATAAGAGTACCATTTTTAAGTAATTCGTTTCCTCTCATATTTATTCATAGCCAAAATCTATAATATTTTGTTAATACTAAAGTTGATAGTACTTTTCTTTTAAGACTCTTTCTTTTCTTTCTATTACTATTAAATGAAAAATCATATAAAATTTGATTTAACGTTAAAAAAGTTAATTTGTCTTAATTTGTCTTGCTGGATACAGTCTAAGTAGCTATTACCAGAACTCTTATTTCCGCTGTCATACAATATTGTGCATACTTTACTGTGCTCCGGTTTGGATAGCACTGTAGCTAGCGAAATTACCATGGTAACGATGTTTGATAAAAAAAGAAAAAAAGGATTATTACAAAGTTTTGTCATCATTGTTACTTGAATACTTCATTATCTATATGTCTAATACTATTTAGTAGAATGATTATGTAAATTTTTTTTTAACTAAGTATAATTAACACGATATGGAAAGTTACTTAAAAATTTCTATCGCCGCTTTAATGTTAGTGTGATTTATAAGATTAATAGGAAAGATGTTTAGGGAAATGGCAGCAGCATTTTCTCTAACTTTGTATAGCAATAGAGATTGTCAATCAGATAGGTTAGATGTTTATCAGCCCTGTAGTCCCGGGCCATTAAGAATAGGACTAAGGTATTCTCTGCCTGTCGTACAAGCCGACTAAAAAGGTCCTTGGTTTCGTGGGCTTTGAGGGTGGGGGCCCTCAAAACTTAATAAGCGAGCCTTAGGAGGACGGTAAATACATTGTGGTGTTGTATTTGCCGTAGAACAGCGTGGGTGTTAAGGAGGGCTTGGCCCTTCCGTGAAATGTTTTAGCCAGAGTGCAGAGGGGCACCGCTGCGTTCCGTAGGAGATCCCGGAGCTCCTCCTAATGCACTGAAGGAGACCACCGAGCGGGTTTTAGTGGGTAGAAGCCCTACATAACCTTGTCTTCCCCCCAGAAACAAGGTATCTTTTAAGAAGATTTACCCCGCGAGAAAAAAAAAAAAAAAAAGGTTAGATGTTTATAGAGACTAACTTTTACAAAGATCTATATTAAAGTTAAACCTATGCAAATAATGGTAAAGCAGGAAGCCATGGTAAACAATAAATATGTCATCTATAACAAGTTAAACTTGAAATGAACAATAACTTTACGTCTCGTTATCTTCCATACAGTTTAACTTTATAAAATATAGATATATGTTTGAATAATAGAAATTCTCTTACAACAAATTTTTTTTGAGTAATATGTTAAGTTCAAGTTAGTCATGTAAAAAGTTGAACTAATTATGAAAGCCTTCTTAATGGAATATATACAAAAGAGACACTTGAAAGTTTCTGAGAGGCCTCTTGGAAATTCTATAAAGTGTCAGTTACTTGTAATCTCTATTAGACAGAGTAGGCTCAAAGCTCTTACAAGTTACACCTGAACTTGTACTTATGAAATTGTTCATAACTTTAAGTTTTATATTAACTTTTTAAAGTACATTTTTAAATAGTTTACGTTTATAGTTTAAAATATACTGGTTTTAAATCTGTGTTGCTGGAGACCGTTTAGTTACCACCGCAGCTTTTATTTCTGCCTCCAAGCAGTAGTGTGCAAACATTTCTGTATTTCAGTTTGAAAGGCGTTGTAGCTAATGAAATTACTGAAGTAACGACATTTAATACTCATGTCTAAAGGCGGAATCATACTAAGTAGCACCATTTTGTTATGAGTAAGTCTAGTCGAAACTGAAGGGACTTTAAGATAAGAGTGATCATGAGTAATGTAGAACAGGGAGGAGAAGCAGAATTGCTCTACTGTTGCAATTATATAAGAGAGCTTATTAATTAAAATTTCGTATTAATTTTGAAACTATAATTACAATAAAATGTCTGTCCGGTATTCTTTCAAACCGGAACACACACACTACTGTTTGCCAGGAAGCTGCGATGATAGCTACATAGGCGATCTCCGGCAAGAGACTACAACCGGTATATGAACAAATAATCTATGTATTGAATAATGAACATGTACAGGGATTATAAATCTTGGTGCTTGAATAACATTTCGCCATTTTACGAGCCGTTTGAGGATAAAGCGACGTCCGGTAAATAATAAGGCTCGTCTAGCACAATATCTCATTACCCGTTTATCGGCCACCCTCCAGACATCGAGCTCTTTATTATAACGTTATGAAAGCGAAATCTTAGCGAATAAAGTTATCCTTACAACATGTCTATTCTGTCTTAGTTAATATATCAAGTAAATAAACTTTTCAACCTCTGTTAAATATCAGCTTTTTGTTAGTTAAGATTCCCTCTTAATAACATTATGACATTCAAAATAATCTCTCTGTATTTACAATATTATAGAAACTTTAGATATAGATATTTAGTCAGCTTCTCCCTTTACTCCCATTTCATGTTTAGTCGGCGCAACAAGTTTTCATCTTTTATTCTCTTCTAGTTGTAATCCTCTTTTACACAATCCTTTCAACTCTAAAGAGGTGCAGGTCTAAACACCTGATAGACTGCGGAAGAATTGTTTAGACCATATAATAGAGTGGACCTGGCTTAAATATCATGAATCAAAAGAATAGCTAAGGATCGCACTGGTTTTCTCAATCAGATCGCCAAACCACAGTTTGAAGAGGGACCTAATTATGATGATGTTTCATCTCTTTGGTCATCCTCTACTCTCCACTCCGTTGCCATTATATATCATTCTTCTAGTAACTTTATTACACCAACAGATTCTAATACTTTTATTTACATGAGACGAAGCGGTGAAAATGATGCGCATGCCCATAACAATGTTGCGTCTGTTAGGATAATATACACTGCAGAGTACCGTGTTACCTCAGTAATTACCCTATATGTACTGACCTTTAAATTAGACAACAGTAATGTTTCTAAAATACTAGTTGCCAACAGGAACAGACGCTGCGATGGTACTTACCTATATAGTCTCTGTTGCAAGGGACCGTCCCCACCTACAAGCAGAGAAATAATTAAATGAACTATAAGTAATAATAACAGTATACAAAAAGGGAATTGAACCAGTAATACGTAAGCTATAATTCAACCAAAATGTTATCTGAGACACAGACGAATATCGATCTCCTATTGATATCATTAGATATTGCAGTACACGGTACTTTAGCTTTCGCGGAGGCCATTTTAAAAGCTTCGGAAACATTTTATTGGCTTTAGATTCCGGTGCGAAGCGCGAATTTAATCCAGATGAAATGCAAAATGAAAAGAACAAAAAAAAAAATCAAACGCTTTTAGCGTGAACCGGGAATTGTTTTATTGCTACGTTTGTTTTATTTGCTATCACTTCTAAAGTCCGCGCAAAATCTACTTAATTAAAGCCACTTGCTGTTGCCGGGGCTCATGGAAGGAATCTCCTCAGTTCTCAGAATCTTATCAGTTCTTTGACTTATCTTTTATTTACGATCCATTATAAAGTCTGAAGCATTATTTTAACTATCTTCGGGCGAGACGTTCAGCTGATATTTTTTTTTACTAGTTACTGATCCCAGCGGCCGTTCGCTTGGCACAACCATCGCAGAACATTTCTTTCACCAAACAGTTGTTTGCAAACGTTACTGTGTTTGGGTTTCAATGTCGTTGTAAATAGTGAAATAAATTACTGACATAATAAAACTGTGTTTGTCATTTTAAGATAGTTTATCTTAAAATGACAAACACAAGGTACTACTGTTTATACTATCGTAACTGTCTTACCAACAGGACATAGTTCTGGTCGCTACGTCGCTTCATTGCAGGCTTTGAGTAAACATTATTATAAAAAAAATTATGTAGTATTATAGTAAAGATTCTCATCATGTATTTTCTATGCGTTCTCTCTTATATATCACAATATTTAAAAATTTGTTACTATAACAGTTTTTCTAACTCTACTACTAACTCTAAGTTATTCTACAAAAATGGGATCAGATAAAAAGGAAAACTTCTTTAGTAACATGAAGAGAAGCACAAATCAAGATAATTATCTTCATAAAGATTAGAATTACGGTAAGAAGTAAACTTAACACTAAGGCGATTCGTTCAGCTTTTGCTTAACGTGTTAAGTTAACAATGACAAGTTGTTTGCGGTTTTGTATCATCATCTCAATCAATAGACATCCACCATATATAGGCCCCCTTCAAACATCCACACATCGATCAGTACTTCGCTGCCCGCATCGCCGGGCACTAGGGGTTGTTGTTTGAAGGGTTCATATGGGATTTGGGCTATTTCTCACCACGCTGGCACGATGAGGGTTGGTAGAAGCCAGAGCCTCGTTATTGTTTGTTTTTGAGCGGAAAAGTACTCCTTCTAGCTTTGTTAACATGAAATACCATATTATAGTCATTATGTATAATTATAACTAGCTGTTCTCCATCCGCTTTGCTGGTCTAACTCCAAAAATCCGTTTTTAGCTAATCTATACTTAGCAAAAGAATATTCCTACCAAATTTCAAGTCTATAGACCATAAGGTTTCAGAGATATCATGATGAGTCTGTACGTAAGTGGAATTCTCTTATATATGTATATATTATAATAAATTGTTTAGGAAAATCACGATCAACATTTGTTTAATACTGATATGGTAAAACAAATGTCATTGTGCCATTTCTTGTATTAATTTATACTAACAATGATATTTAACGATAATAAAAAATATTTATGAAAAGCCTTAATTAGATACTAAAACGTAAGGATTTTTCACTTCAATAACAAAACCGATATCCTCTAGACATGTCCTTGTGCCGAGACCGTGTAGTCCTGTGCCAGATAACTTGACCTGGATTAATTATAATGGATGATTCTTTTAATTTATCATCCGTCGCCAGTCGCCATTTTGTCGAAAGTCACGAGAATTGCAAGTCACACTTCCGGAATAGAATATAAAAATTTTCTAGTTATGAACTAACGTAAGTACTAACTGGTGGTAGGTCTCTGTTGCTGGAGTTCGTGAAAAAACAAATGTCTGATAACATTAATAAGAAAAAAAAATATTTATAACTATAAGCTTTAATGTGTTTGAGAACTTTTGAGATTATGCAAACTTTTAAACAAAAAACGCCTTACAATTTCCGTCCTTCCTACAACTTTACTTTTCTATCGGAAGCTGCGGGGACTTAAAAAAAAAGTGATCTGCAGATAATACATACTTTATTATAATATCCTTTAAAGCGATTATATTGTTATTATAATATATGTGTAGAGGTTAAACCGATTAGTTACAAAGGCGGAATGTTGGTAGAATTTTGTATTTGAGCGCATCCGACTATTCACCAAACTACGTGCAAACTCCATAAGTCCATAATATTAGCTTTGTCGGGTTAGCTTTGTTTAGGGAGGAATAAGTTAGTTAGCTCTTTAGTCTAGTAGTAGCTCGCTAGCCTAATGGTAAGAGAATGCGGCCTTCATTTCGAAAGTCGTTGGTTCAAATCTCAAGCCCCTAGTGCCAAGAGATACTGGGGGCTATGCTGTCTGTATATGGAGAGCTTTAGGTGAGGCCTATGTCCAACTGATGATGATGATGATAATTGTAGACAAAGCGTTAATAATTCTGGAAAGTTCCAAGAAAGTGTTTAGTTAAATAATACTTAAGTTCAACAAACAGGCCACTTAAAATATTAAGTTGAAATGAACCATCAATCTTCTTTTCCAAGCTTAAAGCAATAACAGTTGATACTTAATGTATAAAGCGAAACAACGTTTCTAACTAAAAGCACTATAAATAAGTCTCTTCTAAACTTAATCGCATCACTTATTTACTTAAAACTTTCAAGTATATTAATAATTCACGTCGATATGTATACACATGTTCTGAGATATTCAGGGGCGAACGATTCAAGTAACTATTTACGACAATTTTTTTTCAACAGCCTATTTACGTATACACTGTTGGGGCATAGGCCTACCCTCAGTATGAGTGGGATGGTCCATAGTCACTACGCTGGCCCAATACGGATTGGTGACTTCACACACACATTAGATAAATTCTAATTTTTCCTTCACCGTTTGTATCTCGCTGTTGTAACTAAAGTTCACAAATGTACATAACGTAAGTCATTGGTACTTGCCGAGGTTCGAACCTGCGACTTTCGGAATGAAGGCCGCTCGCTCTAAATATTTCACCGGCGAGCTACTTTTACCCTAAATATAAAGTAATGTACGTCATCACTTAATATTCAGAGATTTCATTTGTTTTTTTTTTCTATTTTACGAAGCGACGAAAGAATGAGACGTATACCTGATAGTAAATGATACGCTTACCCATAACAATGTGGAGCTAGTTATGATGGTATTCATAGCATCATATTGCCGTCTTCGCCTTAAGACATTGACTTTTTATTTATTACATACAGTTCTCTAATATATTCGTATGCGTTTGAAATTTGATTATTTTCGTAGAGTTCACCCGTTCAATCTATTCTGATGTCAACTGTAACGGATAGGTCACAAGGGAGTAGGTGATCGGTAGTGTTAACCTTACGTCTAAACCGACAGTAGACGTACCTGAATGTTGTTTGGCGTTTTTTTATTTGGCGCGTAAGTATGATATATGTTATATCAAATTGATAGTTTAGAAACGATTTTATGTCCTGTTAACTAAGTAATTTTACTAGCTACAACGCCCTTTAAATCGGAAGTAATTGAAATTATCTTATCTGTCTCCCAGATAATGTACAGGAGGGTTAATATACATTTTGTGTTTGTGTTCTGGTTAATTTTAGAGAAAGTTAATTGATTTCTGTGGCATTGATCAACAGTACGAGAGAGAGAGATGGAGAGTGATAGTAAGAGAGCGATTGTTGAATAATGTTGTTTTTTCATTGAAATAGAAGGAATAGAAGAGATAGGAAGTAAAAAAACATGACCCATTTAAATTAAGATTTTAGTAAAGTTAAAAATCATTAATTTAGACATCAAAACTAATTATTTTTGGTTATTATATACTTTATATATCGAGTTCATCTGTATATATGCGAACCCCTAAACGGTGGAGTGGTGGGTACGCTGGGAACCATAGCTTAGAGAGAAGACGAAGGATAGGGAAACTATACAGATAAGCATTTTATCTCATCCCTTTACAGTCACAACTGTGAAGGGATGAGAAAAAATTCGTAGGAGGATGCGCATGCCCAGTGAGGAATACAGCCTTACAAATCTTTTCGTTTCATAAAATCCTATTAACGTCTTCCCATAAAAACTTTATATACAAATATAACTATGAAGAGAGAAATGTCTAAAATGGTCAAGTAGTTACCATAGGGCGTGTGTGATAGAGTAGTTACGAGAGAATGTAAATCCTGAGTTTATGTAATCATATAAGTAGACATATCTGAGAAACGTAACTTAATTTCCATCCAAGTAGTACTCCACTCCGTAAATACGCAACAGGCGGCCGTTAAATTGAATAAGTTGATAATTTAATCTGGAGCGGGTCAGCAGCGGTTTGCGTCCATCTAAATTTATTCATCGGCGCACCGAAGGCTCTGCCGCGTTTGATAGCCCGCTAAGCAATTGGGACGTAGCGGCTCCATACGAGAAATTAGCTTAAGACTTATACATAAGAAAAGGAGCTGGTGGGAGATAAATCACAACTAAAACATATCAAGATGAGTTTACCGGTCTCTGTCGCCGAAGACCGTCTAGGTAGCTACCACCGCAGCTCCTATTTCTGCCGTCAAACAGTAGTGTCCGAACAAGGAGACTTAAGGTATATCTCAAGGCGATGAGCGCAATGTGGTCCTGAGTATCATCCTAACTAGCGCCACGTTATTATGGGCGGGCGTATCACTTACCATCAGGTGAATGTCCCACTTATCTATCGCTTCATTGTATAAAAAAACAGATGAGGACATAAAAGAAACAAGTAGTGTATTGATCAAAGAATAATAAGTGCAAAGTTTATAAACTGTTGTATAGAAATAGATTAATATATGAGTAATTAGTAATATAATAAGGAAAACACTTACACGTGTAGGAGACCGTTAAGCTGAAGCAGACAAGTATAGAAGCATTACGATGTCTGCCCTGACGTCCTTCATCAATGCCACGTTTAAATAATTTCGCTACAGTATACATTAAAGAACTATAACTAATAATTAAAACTTACGACGCTAATTAAACTTATCAGACAGTCCATTAATAATATTATGATTAATTACTTAGCAAATATAATGTCTGACATCCTTCGTTATTACAGGCTCGTTCAAAACTTTAACGAAGTTCAAGTATATCTTACCATAGTTCACATTTTGTAATGTCTTATTAAAGAGATTCTTATGAAAATTCAACAACAAAATTTGTTTTTTTTATTCAAGGTAAGTTAGATCAAATAGAAATCTCTGCAAAGAAATTAAAACTCGGTCCTAGTATATCGATTAATGGAAATATATAAAATAGTTAATATTTGAAAGGGTGACCGCAGATATAGAAGGTCCGTAAGTTAGAGGGTCCGCTTTGTATAATAGCCGCGATACTATATTGTTTCTTTTAGGAATTTTGTATCGTCTGTTCTTAGTTGACCTCTAAATGGCAGAACCATACCTCAACCAAATTTTGAGTGTTTACGTCTAATACTTTCGGAGATCTAGTGATGAGTCCGCCGATCATTATCTCTCTAAGGAGTGAGGGCGGAAGTCGTACATCGCTTCTGAAATACTGCAGGAGAGTCATAGAGATAGTTAAAGTATAGAATAAGCTGTGATAAAATACAAATAAGGTAATGTAAATAAAAATAATATGAATGTAAAACAAAGCTGTAGGACAATAAAGGAAAGAACCAAGGAGAAGAGAACATGCTACAGTGGATGATTCCTTTCACACTCTCTTCCCCTCAGAAAAATGACGAGAAGAAGAGATCTTCCCTGATGAGAGATGGAGTGACAGAAGGAAATGGAATGGAGTAAGAATGAGAATAGAAGTATGAGAGATAAGTATTGGTAAGAAAGATAAGAAGTATGAAAGAAGAGAGTGAGGAAAACTAGAGATAAGATGATAAATGATTGGATAATGTAAATAAAGGCCCTGACCCAACCTAAGCAGGGGAAATTAATTAAAAAAAAAGTATCTAGATACATCATACGTATATGTACAAGATTCTTATATTAACAGAGAAGGTACGGAGTAGAATATATATTTTTTTAAACTATGCAAAATTATTTTAAATCAGAGTGAGATAAATAACAATATTTAAAAGGTGAAGTTACTCCGTGCTATGATATCGAGACATTGGTCTTTTAGTGTGATGTATCATTCAAAATATCTGATATAAAAATAATTACAATAATCTGTATTAGAATATTTTTTTGTACCCTCAAACATAGAAATTAATCGCAGATTTCTTCTTTTGTTAAATATCTTTAAAATACCTCTTTGCTAAGGGCAGGTTTCTCGTACAGAATCCTAGTTCTATTCAAATTTCAGGTGTGACAGAATCAAACTAGGGACCACCGTGTTCAGCGCTGTATTTTTGAACTAGTAAGAATAGGACGGAAGTAAGCCCTGCGTCTTGTAAAAGACGAATAAAGTGATCTACGGGTTTCGAGGGCCTTGCTAGTGGGTCGTATCGCTTAATAATGATTCCGTATTTGCCATAACTCAGCTATGGTACTAACGAGGTTTGGCTCTTCCTTGAGATGTTCTAAGCCGAAGTGTACAGTGACATCGGTGGTTTCTGTAAAATATCCTTCTGAATGTGATGTAGATAATTGAAGATATTTTAGTAATTATAAATCTCACATAACTCTCACATTCCTCCAGCGGCTGGGTATCTTGCAAATATTTCCCCCGAATAACAAAAACGGAACTTCTGTGTTAAAGGAGGCGCTTAACCACTGCGATGCGGTTAAGTATAGATTAAAATTTAAACAAATATGTTTCTGAAACTCGAGAATTAATTCAGCTTACTAAATAGTTCAACCCTTTCCAAAATATATAGCACTTAATTTCCGACTAAATTTATATTTTTCACTGATTTTTCTTAAGGTTGAATCTAGTAGACAAAACTTTCGGAAAACGTCCTTCTGGTAAATAAGCTGAGCTTGCTATTCAAAGTAATCTAGAACGTTTCATTATGCACTTGCCATTTAACAATATGTAAAATTAAAAACAATTGTTAGTAAATTGCACATAAAAAAGTATAAATCTAGCAATTTCATTCAAGCAGAACCTAATAAAATAAATTACGAATTAACGTACAGAAACTTGAGCCCTCTGTAACACAAATCCGTGTCGCATCAAAGAGAGGGTTTAACAGCACGTTGAGCAATGAAAATTAAATGTAAGTAAACGAACCGTTTAACGTATTTAGAGCGCAGAAAATAATGCACCATTGCACCACCTTTGACCAATAATAAATCAAAAGAAATCGTAATGCTTGCCTGCATCAGATCATTGAACCGTTGAACCGAAATGGAGAGTACATTCGCACACTATGCTCTAAATTTGCGCTGGACATGAACCCTAGCACTGACCACGATCCTCAGACATGAAGAAACGACCCTAGAGGGAGAGAGAAGCTTCATATTTAATGTATAGGAGATATCCAGAGATGAATCATCACGAGATCTCAGAAAATAAAAATTTGTTTGATATATTTTTTCCGCTATATAGATGTCAGCTAAGAATGGAGTTTGCGAAATTCTTCCCCCCAAGAGTAGTTGCGGGGTGTTACGGCCAGCAAATCGGGCGGGGAATATCTAGTAATATATGAACTAGCTATAGTAGATTAGCAAATATTAACAACCCTCTTAATATTCCTACTATTCGGATTCGGGGTATTATTTTACAAGGTAAAAAAAAACCCCTCACGATGGTTTACTTTAATCGACGCTCAGTAGTGATAGAACTCTTTTAAAAGAGATCCTCTAGGTCGGTACCGCTGCACCACCTTTATCTGCCGGCAAACGGTGAGCAAATGTTGTGTTCCGGTTGGAAGGATCTGTAGCTAGTGAAATTACTAGTGGTCCGGCCTAGTCAACGTGAGGTATTATATTAAATATTATCTAATTTCTTCATCCATTTGTTCTGTCTTGTGATGGGCTGACTACGAGCACTCTTTATGGAGTAACTTTTTTTTAGATTGCCGCTTTGTATATCTTTTATCAGTGGACTAATATTTGTAGCAATCTCCAAAAAGCTCTAGCTTCCGACGGTAGAAAAGGTCATCAAGAATCTATATTAATATGTTTTTAGAAGTCGTAACTTGACCAGCGTATATAAATAGCCTCGATTCTCCCCTTGTGGGAGTTCAATATGTGGGGAAATAAAGAGATCTGTTTACTTATACGTTCATAATTTTTAACCAATAATTACGAACTATAATTACATTAGTATGTTATTGTTATTTAATATAATATGTATGTATGTGTATAATAAATACGGTGACATAGGCCACGGGCAATTTGGTCGCTCGAAAATTGTGTAGTAGCTATTTCGAATACGCTCACAAATTGAATGCAAGCCGCAAATATGAGAATCCCGCCCAGATACGAGGGAACAAAATAAATTCTGTCTCCGCTACGGAATATTGAAAATGTCGCTTAAACGAAAATTTATTCAATTTGATAATGTCGTAGCAGTTACTCAATTTTAACTTGCTGACCGTAAGACAAAGCCTGGTGGAAATCGCGGAAAATCGATTAGGCAGAGGAATTAGATATAAAGAATCTTTTCAGAAAGCCTACGTCGGTGGATGTTGATCATAATCCTTTGTTAATCCTTGTACCAAATGCTATCCTGAGCTTTTCGCATATAGTCACTTCCGACCGCCCTGATGATGTCGTCGGTCCATTTGGAGTCAGGACGTATTACACGTCCGCGTTCTGTACGCGGCCTCCACTCCAAGATTTTCCACCCCCATCGGCCGTCATGACACTACAAACTACAAGCCCACTGCCATTTTAGCTTGTAGATTTTAAGAGCTGTCGACAACTATAGTTCTCCGTGGGATTTCTTTATATATAGCTCTCTCCATACCTCGCTATGCGACTTCAAATCGGTAGACTAACCCGGTCAGCTCATCTCCAATATCAATCCATGGTCAGGTGGCATCTATCTGCGCCGTAAGTAAGAGTGGAAAGGACGCACTGGTTAAAGATGATAATAGTCACATAGGTAAATACTTATACTATTACATGGGTACCTTTATTCGGGGTTGATGACCTGACCTGACCTGTTGCAGGCATCAAAAGACGGATCGATATAAAGATCTTTGGATAGGCCCATAACAAATGATGATGATGATGACCGCTGAGCATCAGGTAACAGAAACCTTTATTCGGAGTAAATCATAGTTGCAATAAGAAAACTTGATTAATTCACTCTATATTATACAGGGTGGAAGGTAATAGGTGTAAAGATCTAGAAGGGCTGAAGTATAGCTCGTATCCTATCTATGTAGGGAATGCCCCATACAAAAACAATGGTTCTGAAATTATTAATATTTAAAATATTTTTCAAATAATTCGATGAATTTATTTCTTACTTATTTCTACATAAATTTTAATGTATTAATTATTATATAATCATTGTATTGTAACACTAAATTAAAAATAATCACTTAGAGGCTAAAACTTTCATATAAAGTTCTTTGAAATTCGCGTCAGTAACAAATAAGGCGTCACACTTACATTTTTATTTAATCTTTAAATAAAATTTTATTTATTAAAAACGTAAAAAGCATATAAATAAATGGCTAACTCTAATACTAACACGATAAGGTATAAGAAAATAAATAAAGTTCTTAAAATTCAGAAAAAAAAAAAACACAATTTGCTCAAACTGACGGCAACAGTTCCTGATACAAGTACGAAGCATTGGTCTTAAGTCAGATCGAGTGACTCGCACTGTGAGCTGTTCTCTTATTCTGTCAGCAGCGACTATTGTTGACTTTGTTGTTGTGTACACTAAAGTATCCATGTGACCCCACAAGTAACAACCGCAAGGTCGATCAGGACACCTTATGGGCCACGGGGTTGGTCCGCCTCGGCCAATCCTTCGCTGTACATGTGCAACGTCATTTTATGGTAAGTAACACCAATTAACACGTTAGAAGATTTAAAGTCACGCATCATCGTCGCTGCTGACAAACAAGGCAGAAGTATAGTGCCACGAAAAGTTTACTGCGTGTAAAAGTTTACTGCGAAGGAAAGTTTACTGTGTGGAAAAGTTTACTGTGCGGAAAACTTTACTGCCAGGAAAAGTTTACTCCGAAGAAAAGTTTACTGCCAGGAAAAGTTTACTGCCAGGAAAAGTTTACTGCAAGGGAAAGTTTACTGACAGGAAAAATTTACTGCCAGGAAAAGATTACTGCCAGGAAAAGTAAACTGTTAGGAAAAGTTTACTACGAGATAAAGTTTACTGCCAGGAAAAGTTTACTGCTAAGAAAAGTTTACTGTGAGGAAAAGTTTACTACTCGGAAAAGTTTACTGCTAGGATAAGTTTACTGTGTGGAAAAGTTTATTGCGTGTATAAGTTTACTGTTTGGAAAAGTTTACTACGTGAAAAAGTTTACTGCGAGGAAAAGTATACTGCCAGGAAAAGTTTACTGCAAGAGAAAGTTTACTGCTCGGAAAAGTTTACTGCTCGGAAAAGTTAATTGCTAGGAAAGTTTACTACTCGGAAAAGTTTACTGCTAGGAAAAGTTTACTGCGAGGAAAAGTTTACGGCGAGGAAAAGTTTACTGCTAGGGAAAGTTTACTGTGTGGAAAAGTTTACTGCAAGGAAAAGTATACTGCGACGAAAAGTTTACTGCTAGGAAAAGTTTACTGTGAGGAAAAGTTTACTGCTCAGAAAAGTTAATTGCTAGGAAAGTTTACTACTCGGAAAAGTTTACTGCTCGGAAAAGTTTACTACTCGGAAAAGTTTACTGCTCGGAAAAGTTTAATACTCGGAAAAGTTTACTGCTTGGAAAAGTTTACTGCTAGGAAAAGTTTACTGCTCGGAAAAGTTTACTGTGAGAAAAACTTTACGGCGAGGAAAAGTTTACTGCTAGGGAAAGTTTACTGTGTGGAAAAGTTTACTGCAAGGAAAAGTATACTGCGACGAAAAGTTTACTGCTAGGAAAAGTTTACTGCTCGGAAAAGTTTACTGCTCGGAAAAGTTTACTGTGTGGAAAAGTTTATTGCGTGTATAAGTTTACTGTTCGGAAAAGTTTACTGCTAGGATAAGTTTACTGTGTGGAAAAGTTTATTGCGTGTATAAGTTTACTGTTTGGAAAAGTTTACTACGTGAAAAAGTTTACTGCGAGGAAAAGTATACTGCATGGAAAATTTTACTGCGAGGGAAAGTTTACTGTGTGGAAAAGTTTACTGTGCGGAAAACTTTACTGCCAGGGAAAGTTTACTGCGAAGAAAAGTTTACTGCCAGGTAAAGTTTACTGCCAGGAAAAGTTTACTGCAAGAGAAAGTTTACTGTGAGGAAAAGTTTACTGCTCGGAAAAGTTAATTGCTAGGAAAGTTTACTACTCGGAAAAGTTTACTGCTAGGAAAAGTTTACTGCTCGGAAAAGTTTACTGCAAGAGAAAGTTTACTGTGAGGAAAAGTTTACTGCTCGGGAAAGTTAATTGCTAGGAAAGTTTACTACTCGGATAAGTTTACTGCTAGGAAAAGTTTACTGCTCGGAAAAGTTTACTGCTCGGAAAAGTTTACTGCGAGGAAAAGTCTACTTCGTGCTTGTATTTTTTGGCCGTTTTTCGTGCTTTTGGCCGTCAGTTTGAGTAAAATTAAAATTAATTCTTACTTAAACTTTTACTTGGTAGCTCGCTGGCCTAATGGTTACAGCGTGCGGCTTTCATTCCGAAGGTCGCGGGTTCTAATCTCGGCATGTACCGATGACTTTATATTTAAGTTATGTACATTTGTGAACTTTAGTTACAACAGCGAGATACAAACGGTGAAGGAAAACATCGCGAGGAAACCCGCACACTGACATCATCTTTGTGTGTGTGTGGTGGTCCCAATAAAGTGGCAACAGGCTCGCCCCCTGTTACATGGGACCTAATTTGACCACATCTGGCGAAATGTGGGTATTTATTCACTTTTGCCTACCCCTACTGGGAAAAAGGCGTGACTATATAAAAAAAAACGAATAAAAAAGCATTAACAGTTCGGTATTGATATAAAGAAGTTACTTGTTTTAAGAGCATCAAGATGAACCTCATTATTTCTATCAAAAGCACTAGAAATCTTATAAGAAAATATTTGGACTTGTTCAATTACTTCACATGGACGAATATCTTAATGATATCAATGCGAGTTGGAAATATGTTTTATTTTACAAAGCGTTATACAGAAACCGCGTTAAGAGAAGCAGATCAAAAAAATCTAATTGTGCAACGGAAACCTTCATGCATAATGGTAGGCAAAGATTGCGCTTGCTGTCAGTTAATAATTCTTCTCAATTGTATATACAAAAATATATTTTATAGAGATGTTAATTTTGAACCTTAAAGTAATGTTATCATAGTCTATTAATGATATTATCTGATATATCCATCGGAATAGGATTACGTTGTGATGGATAAAGTCTGTCAAAATGATAACCTAATTACAAACAGCCCACAAGCGCTGAATCATATAAACTTTATTAAAATGATTAATTCAGTTATACAAATTTAAAAATGTTCAAACGATTGCTTCAATCAAAATATAAAGCTGTTTTATATCGAAACGACAATCAATCACGAACGCTTATACAAAGAATACCGAAATAAAACAAACTATATGAAAATCGCTTTGAACTGTTTCAATAAATTCCCGCAGCCTTTCGCGTTTCAATATTTGATGTTGAATGTTAAAGAAAAATCTAATAAACTAGAAAATTCCTCTAAATCCACTTCAGAGCTTTGTTCTCTCTCGTATCGATGTACATTTCTCTTACTATACTTTGAAATAGTTCAGGAAACAGTTTGCCATGTTTATTCTTAAAATTACCATTAATAATTAACTTGAGAAAAAGTACTTTATCTTATAAAATATTTTCTTTATTTAATGCACAGATAAATAATAAATATTTTTCATTAAATACCAACACATAGACTGATATATATTTTCATTCATCGTTCATGATATATAGTACTAAATCAATATACGTGTCCAAAACAAGATGGCGGTAGTTGGGATGATATACAAAACACCACATTATGCTCGACGGTTGAATACAGGGGTTATTATGTCTCGTTACCGTAGTAATTTCACCAGCTACAACCTCCTTGAAACAGGAACACATTAATGTTTGCACATAAATGTTTGTCGACAGAAATAGCAGCTGCGGTAGTACCTACATGATACCTGGCAACATCGATCTACTACCAAAAAGGTTTCTTATTGTACTAAGTGAAAACCTATCTTAAATAGAATGCCAAACCCCAAAGCCTGTAGTTCTAGAATAGAACACTGGGCTTCCGTGTTACAAGGCACTAGGTTAGTCATTGCGGTACGGAGATTGCTAAATATATATATCTGTTACCAAGAACAGGTATCTTAGGAACGACAAATTAATGATCTATGTTTGTTTATCCGCGTGTAAAGTTTCCGTGCCAATAAATCCTCCTGCTCCGCTACACAGGAATGCTCTAAGACCATTACTTCAACTTATTTACGTCCACTGCTGAACCAAGTGGGAATATTAACCATATATCACCACCTGCCAAGTGGTATTACTTTGTGGAATCAGCTGTCGTCACGAGTTATTTCGAAATTCGACGGAGACCTGTAGGAAAAGAGCCTAGAAGCTGCTTCGTTTAGGTGTTGTGACTGCCCATAGGGTAAGGTAATCACTTCTATTACTTGAACTGCTCGCTGTTTAGCTAATTTTGTCTATAATTAAAAACATAACATACCACTTTTAGTATGGTAATTAGCGACAGCAGCATATTACTAAAAGATAAGAAAACTGCTGCTAACATTTTCTATTTTCCATAAGGGGTAGTTGAGGAATAGTTGATTCTCCAATGAAGTGGAGAGGGTTGCCAGAAACATTGTTAAGTATACTAAAGAACAATAAATGCTTGATCTTTTTTAATGATTTAAAGCTAAGACAATTGACTAGTTGTTATTTATAGATGATATGATGCGACTGAATAAAATGGTCACCAACATTACAGTAAGATGTCCATATAAATGTATATATATGATTGTTGCTCTTAGTTTCTAAACGTCTGTACTTATATTGACTTATTTTTACTAAGGATTAAGTCAATAAAGCTAAAAATAGTCGAAGGTTATATTTTATTTCTACTCTTCAGGGATTGTTTTCAAGTTACTTAATTTAATGAGTTATTAATTAACATAAGATATATCAAGAGGTTTTTATGATACCTTCCAAGACTTTCTACTCTAAGTAAACACCCTTTAAACTTTTTTTTGTTTAAAATTTGTTTCTTTTAATATTAACTTATGTTTATAAGATATTAAATAAACCGTTTTTATAATTATAAACTGAATAAGTAATTAATTTTGCTTATTGATAGATATAAGTATCCGTAAACTTACTATAGTTAATATGCCGAAAAAGTAGGGTAGTAATTAGTTTAAAATTTCATTTCTTTCGTTTCAACTATAATGAAGCTTTTATAAGTCTAACAATATATAAAGAGGGGGTATATAAGATACTTAACTTACACACGATTTCCCTGGAGTCCAATTTGGCGGTGAAAATGTAAGTTCTTTTTAGTTTCGTTAGTTTCTTTTATCAGGGATTTGCTGCAATCTTTCGCTACGTTTCACCTCGAATCTTCCAAGTCTTGGTTGTATTAGAAAAGCCTACTAATCCTGTGACAGAAGACACTGTATTTTGGCTCCATTACGAGCCATATATTTTTTTTGTTTTTACCTTAATCAAAGAAAGACTGAGTTTTTTAGGATAGGAAGCTCTTTTTATAGGAAGGGTGGGGGAAAAAGAGCGAACAGTTGACTTGGTGGAAAGTGATCACTGAAGCCCATGGACAGTCGCAACATCAAAGGAGTCACAACTGCATTGCCGACCTTTAAGGGAGTAATACTCTCTTTTCCTGAACGCCCCCATGGTCTAGTACTTAAGATGCCGGGACCTTGTCTGGACTCTGGTTCCATGGGGAGGGGTGCGGGCTTTTGTATGGTATGCTACGTGTTGCGATACACTAGCTCCGTCTCACGTCCAGTACTTCGAGTATAGCTGGTGCGGCTTTAAACCAGGTGGAGAACTTCAAGCGGAGTAAGTAAGAGATTTCATATTTGCACCGTTTGGAGAGAAAACCATTTTTTATTGAATCAAGCTAAGAGAAAGTAGGACGTTCACCTGGTGGTAAGTGAAACGCTGTCCATAACAACTTGACACTAGTTAGGATGATATACATTACGCTCGTCGCCTAAGACAAAATGTTGAATCGAGATGTGGTCAGATTAGGTCCCACGTAACAGGAGGCGAGCCTGTTGCCACTTTTACTAACAAGCAGATAATTTATGTTATACAATACATTTTTGAATTTTTTACACACTCTGTATATATACACAATAATATATAGCATACTCGTATATATCATATCCACCAACCACCATTAAAATAGCGAACAAATATCCTCAAATATTTTGCGGGAGAAGGACATGTGTTCTAGCTATGAGATTATTTAATGTACTATCTTTATATACTCTTATTCGTCTGTCATTACTACTATTTAACTAAAAACCGATCGTAGGTCTCATTTACTCTAAACTTAGGTAGGTACCACTGTGGTCCCGATTTCAGCCACTATATAGTTGTTTACTAACATTACTGTGTCCCGATTTGAAAGGCATCGTAGTGACATCACTGGGGTGACGAGACTACATCTTATGTCTCCAGGCGACGAGCTCAATGTGGGACAGTGGTTATCATCTTGCCACTGTTTCATAGAATATATAAAAAGAGACCCACAGAAGTAATTTCTATGAATCAACAGTAATACAATTCTTTTTCTGAAGCGGTAACAGTTTAGTTTGTAAAACGGTGAGGCGCTGTATGAAGGGTCACTGGATTCGAACTCTGTGCTTGAGCTGCTGAACCACTGTGTCAGTAACAATAGTCATTAGATGGTAAGAGCTTGTCCATATTGTATTCCAACTTACACTACACTATAGTAGTAGATAAATAAGCATCAGTTTTCTTATTCAAGGCTTTGATTTATTGTAACTTGAAACTTTAATACCACCAGGCGGCAAGCGCAGGTGTTATCTTCAATAGTAGAACGCATAAGTCTAGAAGTAGCTTATTCAATTAAAGGATAGTGAATAGACTATTTCTTTATATAGTTAACTATTAGTTCTATAAACCTCTTTGCTTTCACCATCTGAAGTGCTCCAGCAGTTAGTTTAGCGGAGTTAACGAGCAATTTTGTCAGGCTTCCGCTCTAATACCTAACGTTTATCTTGTGTCGGGTAATAGGGTATACCGGCCACTCAAGTTCAAGTCAGAAATACACTTGGGAATAAGAGAACTCTTCTAATCCTGACTTTTCCTATCCCATGCATATTACCCCTTTATGTTACGTTTTTATTCTATTGTGTTAGATCAAACCCGTAGATTATTTGTAAGTCTGTTTTTTAGTAATATTTCTAAAGAAATTTTAGTATGTAGTAAATTAACAACAAATAATATATTTATAGTTTATAACAATATTCACTCATGAGCGTATAATAATATTAGATCGAAAGATTTCCATGTAGAGACTGATCACGAAATCTCCGGAAGTTGAGGGGGCATCACGCAACTTATTTCTTAAACAAACTAACGCGAAATATCGCCGATTATTTTTACATATGAAAGATATACAAGGTATTTAATTAAATTATCACACTTAGTGATGTGATTATCAATATTCAATAACAGGATAAGCTAATCGACTAAATTTTAGTTATATATTTAATTTACAATAGTAAATCCTTACCCTCATACGAAGAGAAAAACGAAAGCATGTATCTTCTAACTCTCAAGACGAAAGGGCGTCAAACGGATTGAAGTTTAGAGTATACATCTTAATTAGAATTTAACTGCTATGTACTTATTACTTGAAAATTCAACTCAAGTCAGCGGTTTCTATTAAACATAGGAATATTTACCAAGCGTTTGCAAAAGAAATATCAAGAACCTGAGAAGGATGCGCATGTGAAACTCAGCTGACGATATATATATGAGTGTGTGTATATATACTGATTACGATACAGCTTCATAGTAAACGTGTTATTCCAACAAATTATTACCATTAAACTTACCAGTTATAGAAAAATAGATAGGTTATTTATCACTTTATCGTAGTATAGTAATAGTATAGTGATGTAGCATATTTTGTATAATAAAACAGTTTTAACTTGTGTCAAATCTATGATAGTTTGAGGGATCTTGTTATAGATGAACATACCGAACTCTATGAAAATTCCATTAATTTGATGCAGACGAAAATAAGGCGTCACGAGCTTCTTATCCGTGGAATCTCTACCGCAATATCATTCTTTGCTATGTCATAAAAATATTATCTTTACGGTTTAGTTTGAATTTGAAATGAGCTAAGAGAGAGGATTGTAGAAACTTATAGAAAGCTATTCTGCAGTCTCTTTTATTGAACAGAAAACTTGTTGTTTTTGAATGTATTATTCATAGTCAATTCCATTATGCGATATCGCGAAGTATCTTCATAATAGAATTTTAAGTTAGCCATTGAATGTTTTATGTTTGTGCAAAATTTAAGTAGATGATTAGCGACGTTAAGCAAGAGAGCTACTTTGTAATAGATTAAGCATAGCAAAAAACTAACTATCTCAGCTAAAAATATCAGCGAAATTTGTGTCAAAACCATTATTTTTAAACTACTATCGCTACCTATAGAAACCCCTCGTAGTAAACTATAAATGATAATTGAAATGATTAAATCTTTTAACAAGAAGGATAAAGCCCTACCTATATATTTAATTGTATATTTACATAACTACCCCACGAGATTTTTAAACATTCAAAACAGTAAATCTTTCATATTGTAAATTGAGAAAAGGAGACGAGAAATGTGAGGAGACGAGCGAAATGTTCATATTATAGCCTATAGCAATTTGGCGATAATTAGGACTACATTCAACAGTGTACTTGTCGGATTGAGACATGTTAAATATCATTACACCAGTAACTTCACTAGCTACAACTCCCTTCAAACCGGAACACAATAATGTTTGCTCACTACTGTTTGTCGGCATAAATAGGAGCTGCGATGGTACCTGCTTAGACTGTCTCTGGAAGCAGAGAGTAACTGGTAAAGAAGACTATGTTTTATGTTTTACTACTTGTAATGCATGCAAGGGGTGTTAGGAATTAAGGAATTAAAAAAACCTATTAATTGGAGACCAAAGGGTAGTGTCATTATGTGTATTTTTTAGTTTAGAAATGCAATTTGAAATAATCAAAATGACTGTTGGGATAATCCAGCACTCGGGCGAGGACTTACAGTTTCGTAAATTAAAGTATAAAGGCTGTATTCAGTGAAATATATAATATTATCAAATACTTCTATTGTGTAAATAAATACAGAAATGTTCTTTGTGATAGCAAAACAATGTAGGTTTTTTTTATTCCAAAAAGCGACAAAATGAGTTAAATGTTCACCTGATGACTGACCTCAGAATGATAGACACTGCGCTCGTCGTCTGAGACATAAGATATTGAGTCTTATTATCTCAGCAATTACATTATCTACAGCACCCTACAAACCGGATCATAGTAATGTTTATAAACTATTAAAACCGTTTCTGAAATGAAGAAAAAGAAGATTAAATTTATCAATTAAGGAATAAGTTAATACGACCTCTACATCAATGTCAATTCCAGACTAACGCTTACACGCAAAGTTATCAGAAGCGATATCGGTTAAGTGACCTCTACGAGAGTCTACAACTCGTAGAGCTCGTAGCGAACGTAGAGCTTGTAGATCACTATCCATTTTCTGTAGCTGCAGTCTGTAGACGACTAACATAGTTATGCTTATACAAACCGATGCAAGGCTATATCCGGTTTTGGGGTAAGAATATCTATCTATTATTTTGAATTTTTTTACATACATATGTATGAATATTTTTTTTAAGTACGCATCTTTTATTTTTTTTTTATTATTAATCATTTTGGATATGTATAACGTAAGATCGGGTTAATTGGCGTTCCTTGAGAGAGGTGTCCAGCAGTGGACTGACGCAGGCTGTTGATGATGATTATGATATGTCAAATTAAGTACATTTATAAACTTTCTACCTACCTATCATATACATATAAATATTTATATTTAGATAGACGGGAAGCTAATGCTATAAATATTAAGTTCTTCATACACTTGTTAAGTTAAATAAATACTAAACATTTTTCTTTTATTACTATTGCATTATAAAAATTAGTACATTTAACATCACTCCTGTTGTAACTCTAATGACATGATAATAATAAAAAGTCCATTTAATATTCCCACAGTTGGAACTAGGAGATTCTCTCACAAGGAAAGGTGGAAACCTATCTACAAGGCTAGTTAAACGCAGGTTAGCGGAAGTCCCACGTCCACTACAATAATTGTTCTTGAAACCGGTTCGAACCCGCGCCCCTAGATAACTATTGCATATACAAACTGAGCTATCGAGGCTTTGAAAACAAATCTAACCGCTATACTAACTAGCAATTCCAATTTAAGTTTAACAGGAGAAACATTCATAAAGAAATTACCTGCAATCTTTCGTATTAACTCTTTGGTGCTTAACTTCTGTTGTAATCATATAAGTCGTAATATATATACACTATAACAGTCCACAGAACAAAATTAAACTATTTACACGACATTGAAACTTATGAGATATTAGAATCTGTCAAATTTAACTAGTCAAATGTTTAACAAACGTATGGAAATGAGAATATAATATAGACGTCTGCCGGATTCGTTCCAGTGTCGTGGAGTTGTTACTTATCAGTATAACAAATATCACTTAAATTGTAACATTTCTAGCAATACTTAGTGTTTTTTTCTTCATATGTTATTGCTCCAGAAATTACATATTGTAAGAAAAAAAAAAATTGTATTCTTTCACCAAAATTTTAAGCCCTATATGAGCTTAAAAATCAATAACAACTTAATGCCTACATTACTTTTTATTCCTCTCTTAGATGGTAGGTCTCTGTTGCAGAAGACCACAGACCTAGATAGGTCTAGATAGGAACCACTATGTCACCTATTTCTGTCGCCAAACATGAGTGTGCAAACATTACTGTTTTCCGGTTTGTAATGCGTTGTACCTAGTGTAATTACTGGGGTAACGAGACTCAATATCCCAGACGATGAGCGCAAGGTGGAGCAGTATATATTATCCTAACTAGCGCCACGTTATTACGGACAGGCGTATCACTTTGAATCAGGTGAATAACATCCTGATCGCCTCGTCACCTTATTGAAGAAAACAAGTTTTTCAGTATTGTAACACTGAAAAATTCACTTCGCGAATTATATCTATACTTGAAGATGATATTTTTACTGGTGGTAGGTTTTTATTGCCTGTTGTTCTGTTGCTTGTTAACCGTCTACTATTTCTGCCGTCTAGCAGTAGTGTGCAAATATTACCGCGTTTTGGTTTGAAAGGCGTTGTAACAAAAGAAATTAGTAGGGTGATAACACATCTTAGATGTCAGCGACGATCATGACGACCAGGCGTAATGATGATGATGATGCAGCCAATTTACGTCCCCACTGTTGGAGCATAGGCCTACCTTCAATATGAAGGCAAGGAGGCCATAGATCATGCAGACCCATTGCGGATTGGTGACTTCGCACACACCTTAGAATAAATTCTAATTCAAGTGCAAGTTTCCTCGCGATGTTTTCCTTTACCATTTGCATTTTGCTGTTGTAACTAATATTCACAAAGGTACTTAACTTAAATATTAGTGTCATGACATGCCGAGATTCGAACCCGCGACCTTCGAAATGAAGGCTGCGTGCTCTTATCATGAGCATAGTGCGGCGCTGTGTATATCATCTTAACAAGCGCCACGTTATTACGGGCAGCCGTATCACTTTCCATCAACTGAACATTACACTCGTCTCATTCCTCGTAGAATATAAAATATCTAATTAAGTTGTCTCTTATTCTTCAGTTAAGTTAGTACTTTGATAATTATGTTAAATACAAGACTTCCGTTGAGAACGTCATTTGTGAAATTGCGTACACAACCGGCACAACGATGTTGTGTACAGATCGGCTCATACATACGCAAATTTATTCGCATGTTGATGAGTTTATTGTGTTAATCGCCTTATTCGTATTGCATGAATATTGTTAAAGTTATCCATTGCTTGTACAGCAGAGTGCAGACGAGCTTTGGGGTAACCAAGGGGTGCATTTATAATCACTCTGTTCCTACAACATAGTAACGAAATATGATACACTGCGGAGAGTATGCGATGATATAACAGTATATACAATTTCCATAGCATTGCGAGCCGTCATCCTTATGTTCTGAACATCCTCAGTTTACAAACAAAGAGGTTAGCTTCTCGTTCTTCATAAGCACAGCAATGGAGTGGTAGAAATTGCCGGCGTCTGTGTTCCCGTCGGAATACAATGTGGATGTCTGAGCCGTCTGTTTCTAGGTTCGTGTGCTCTACCAGCACTGACCACATCACCGCTTAACATCAAGTGGGATCGTCATCATAAATCTTGTGGATATATCCTGTTTAAAAGTGCTTTATAGCCGGTGAAAATACTTTATATACGTATATCAATGCAACCAACAAAACCTTTAAGGGAAAGCATAGGTATCAAATATTATTATAGCATATCACTTCATAGTAACAGTTCTTCAGGATTTTATTAAGTATATACTTAAAAAATATATCTTTTTTAAATAAACAGCTCACTTAATCTTTCCACACTTTACAAGATCTTCTTTCACAAAAAGAGTCAAGGCAACGCAAGATGTCAGAATATGAATATCTACTACTTGTCTACAAATTTAAATTCTTGAAACAATAGTAGTATTCCTACACCTTTGAAACTTGGATTGAACCTGCAACTCTTGAAGATTTATAGCACAAATGATTGTCTAAACACTGACTTATACTACAGGTCGTTGAGACCATCTCATCAGCGTTCGACGCCTTTACTATTAAAGCCAATTTGTACGTACAGAAAAATTGTACGTTCGTAAAAGAGGCTCCTTCCCTGGGGTCCCAATCAAGTTTCCCTTATAGAACTTTATGTTGCTAACATTTCTTGCAGCGTATTCATTTACGCGACACGATCACTACAGAACTAATAAAACAGCTTAGAAAAAAGTATATAACATAATCTCTTTAAATCAAAAATGTATAATGAATATATCTAGTCCGGCCGTAAATTCTGTTACACATGAGAAAGTATTTTTCTTAATGAAATAATGTAATATTATTAAAAGGTACATAGGTACATATATATTGGTCTCAGCAAAGAAGAAGAAAAAATTCTATTCGAAATAGCCACCTTAGCTTTTATACAGGCCTTTAATCTGTTTGACTACGAATCTATGGATTTATGCACTGTTTTTAAGTGAAGTTTCCACCACCGCCACAGCTTGCTCCAAAAATTTTTTAAGAGACTCAATGTCGTATCGTTTAGAGTAGGCCATGTCCTTTAAAACTGACCATAATTTGAAGTATAAAGAGTTGAAATCAGGGCTAGATGAGAGCCAGTCTTCAGCTCTTATAAAGTTCGGAATGTTGGTATCAAACCAGGCTTGGTTAGTTCGTGCTTTGTGACCAGGTGCAAAGTCCTGCTGGAAAAATAAGAAAAGTATTTATGTAACAGTATCTATGGCTAGATAAGTTAAATCATAACTGGAGAATGCCAACATGACAATCATCTTTCAATTACTAATCGTTATAATATTGTCCATGAGGACTACTCCTTTATCGTCAGTTAAGAAGAACACTGCACTGGTCTCTATAATCTATTTTTTCCTCACAAAATGCAATTCATTGCAAATGCAGACACAAAAATTGTATGTTGGAAGTGGCCCGAAACTTTTCCGTTTCAATAGAACCTCCAGCTCTAACTTGAGAGAAGTTAGAAAGAGATTTACTTAAATTAATTTAAAAAAACAAAGCTTTCACTTATTTCACAAATAGTTATTCCGTTTTCATTTGTAAAGGATTAAAGTTAGTTCTGATTATATTGAAGACTAGCTTGCCATGTGCTTTTGTTTTAAAGCTTCTTCTACTGATGGTAATTCTGTGTGGGAGACCGTTACCATTATTTCTGCCACCAAACGGTACTGTGCATTCATTACTATATTCCGGTTTGAAGGGCGTTGTTACTAGTGAAATTATTAGTAATTTTACTAGTTACAGCGCTATAAGATATTAAGTCTTGTTATGGTGAGGTAACAGGGTTTAATATCTTATGTCTCAATTCGACGATCATAATGTGATGCTGTGTATACCATCAAAACCAGCGCCACGAGCATGAGCAGGAGTATCACTTACCATCAGATCTCTCTCGATCTGTCTCGAAAGAAATCCATAAAAATTACTGTCAATTTCGTCGATAAAGATGAAAGAATTTCTCCTTGCTGGCTCTTTACTGGTACAACTTCAGGTCTGTCAGGTTCTTGAAGACCAGTTTATTTTATCATTTATTTTCATTGCGATAGTTCAGTTAACACTCTTGTTTTATAATTTAACTGTTATTGATATTATCTTCATAATTCCATAGGTATCTGTTACCGGAGACCGTCTAGATCATGTTGCCCAGTTAGAAACTAACTGAAGCTAGTGCTTGATTAAACAAGACGGTATATTATGTTTCAATACGTAGAATATTCTAACTAGAGACATATTGTTATTGGAATGCACATCATGAATAATCAATTGAACGTTCTACTAACCTTTTAGCTTAATTAAACCATTACGATTCAACAACACGGTAACTATCGTCTGAAATTTAAGTCTCAGATAAGATTTAAACTCAACACTACTTGTTACATTATTCACCAGACCATGTGCCATTTATTAAGTTTGTATACGTTCAATTACAGCACGGAATTACAATACGGAACCGGAATTTCATTAACCGCGTCCCCTTTATGACGCAGCCTTCGCTGTACATTCGATAACAATACTGCACTGATTGTATGCCAGTCCGTGTTGACATCAATACGGTGAATTAGACAGAGACAACATTTACGGTCAGTTCTAAACATAACCTTACATATAACCATTTGTATCAATAAAGATAAAACCTAGCTCACATTTTAGACATATTCACTAATCAAACTTTCATTTTATAAAGCACTGAGATGAGAAAGAAATTGACTTCCAAGTGAATAAAAAGGAGAAAAGTCTTGTGGTGCGATGTCTCTAATACTGGAAACTATCAAAGTAGATATCACCACAGCGCCTATTTCAGCCGTTAAACTGTAGTGTGCAAACAATAACGTGTTCCGATTTGAAGGACGTCTAGCGAATGAAATTACAGAGACAAAAAGAGTTAATAACTTATGTCTGAACGCGACGAGTATGAGTGGTGCTGCGTATAATATATCATACTAACTAGCACCATATTATAGGCAGGTCTATCACATTCCATCAGGTGAACATCTACCTGGTCTTCGCTTTGAAAAAGAAAAAACGTGTAATTGAAACAATATAATAAACACATAAGTCAAAAACCCATTCATCGACAGAAATATCAAGTATTTTTAAGTAGCGAAGAGACGAATAAGACATTTACAGGATAGTAAGTCATACTTGCCCTTTACTCGAATGTCAAACGTAAAATTTTAAGTCTCTTTACCTCAGTATATTCACTAGCTATAACGCCCTACAAACCGGAACACAGCAATGTTTGCAGACCACTATTTGGCGGCAGAATTAAGAGCTATAGTATGCATCGATTCTTGCGATATTTAGTCCATTGTCAGCTTCAGTATACTATTAGTTATAGAGAGAAAGAGATTCTAACTTTATGATGAAGTAAAGAAAAAGAGGAGGAAAACAGCTCAAAAAAAGGAAGCCGGAAACATAGCAAAAGTTAACGTACTCTTAAATGAAAGATGACGGAAATATCATAGAGTATAAGCGGCTGAGAATTTTTGCTCAAGCTGAAAAGGCTCGAAGGTCATCCCGCCTCCGGGCTTTGACAATGGAAAACGGTAGGAGACGCTGTTCGATGAACTTTTTTGATGATAAACTTTATTTTCCTTAATTCATTCCTTTATACGCTTTATAACATCCTACAGAGTAAAAATAATAAGTTTATTTAAGCTATACACAGTTCCTAACTAGAGTCGTCTGTATTATCAAGAGTTGACCATTGATCATAAAAGAAGATGAATGGTGTAAAAACGATAAATAAGTTGCTGCTTAGAATTACTGAGAAAAAAACTAGATTTTATAGATTTATATATGATATAGAGAATAAAGGTTTTACTTCACTTCTTTACAGGAATTTATTCATAGTTTTTACTCCTTCTATCGCTGTCTCTATTATCAACAATTGAATACAAGTCAACCTTTATCGGACTTTACAATAAATTGTTCATATTTGTATATAACAACTTTATATATAAATTCGCTTATTATCTACTGTATTTCGTACGCTTTCCTTTCAAATATACTTACATAACATAATTACAAAGCCTAAAATAATTCACATAGTTTGCAATGTAAATTTCATATGAACAACAATTCTCTAAGTTCTCATCAAACACAGTTCTGAATATCAATCAATGTTTACTTTGATACGTCTCTCGCGCCATTCCGACACTTGCTACGTCAACACTGCATAATAGGTGAGATATTACAACTATATATGGAATATACAAACAAACATATTTAATTCTTTATACCCACTAAAATAGATATAGAAATGTAACTGTAATCACACTTTTAAAGATGAAATCGACTAAGTTATCGAACCATTCGTAAGGCTTGCCAGGCTAAGGCTGTCTGTCAGAATATACAGGTCCCAGGGTTCCACCTCATTACCCGGGCCTATCACTCAAGAAGCCACGCTCACTGGTCCTTAATCGAGAAGTTACCTTCATAGCTAAATGACAGTGTGGTTGCACTTATGTATTTCTCATCCTACTTTAGCATACTTATTTAGGATATACTTAGTGATCATACTATTGATCATCATAGTCAAACAGGTTCATGGAGAACAACCAGCAGGATGTAGTTACCCGTCCGCCGACTATGCTAGAGGATGCAGAAAGCTATAGACATTATATTCCTAATAAGGTTCTTTGGAGGATATCTCCAGCTGAGAATATCTATGAGCTGATCATTATGATAATGATGTGCTCTCGTGAAATGTTTCGAGTATGAGAATATCGTCTTTTATAAAGGCGTGTATTCAAGAAAGTCGTAGAGCCTAAACGTAATATATGGTTTCAGCAGCAGCTTATTACTTAACCATTATGTGAAAGTTTCGTCCGTCCTGTCATTTAACATCACCGAAACCCTCGTTATTTTAAAGGAAAGGTAAAAATGTAATCCATTAACAGTTTCGTCTGTCATGTTTTACTACACCTGTTTTCATAAATTATGTATTGTAGACACTTCACCCAACTGAAGGTCTAATTTCATTACGAAAATAACTCTACGTAATACAAAGAGGTTTCTGTATCATTTATAATAAAGTAAGCCATTCTTATAGGTCTTACTAAATAATATAAAGGTATTGTAATAATTCAAATTTCTATTATAAAATACTACCAGGTCTAAGAACACTTGTGTGATAGGTCTTTGTTGCTGGAGATCATCTAGATAGATACAACTGCAGGGTCTGTTTCTGCTGCTAACCAGTAGCGTACAAACATTACTGTAGTCTAGTTTAAAAAGCGCTGTAGCTATTTTAATTACTGGGGTAATGAGATACAATATCTTATGGTTCCGGCGAAGAGAGCAATGTGCTGCAATATATCATCCTAACTAGCGTCACTTTGTTTATGGGTAGGCGTATCACTTATCATCAGGTGAACATCTCGCTCGTAATCTGGCTACAGTGAAAAAAAAACTAAAGTCTGTTCATATCATATCATATCAATTCTTGGTACTTATCAATAACAGTTCTATAAACAGCTATGTGTTTTTAGTTCCTGTACTGTGTCTGTCACCTTCTGGTGACTTTCCTGAGGAATAACAGCGTGTAAAATGTTTTTAGATTGTACCTAGACATTCATTCATCTTCATTATTTTATTTTATTAATATTTAAAACTTTATGTCCAAAGATATTACATAGAATGAACTTAATGACTTGAGGCATTCGCTACCGATCAACCAAGGGAGAATGCTGATCATTAATGTAGAGAATGTGAATTTAAAGTAGGTAAAGATAAATGATAAGAATAAAATATGTACATAGGTGTATTGCAAGTTTGCGTAGCAAATACAGGCGGCCGTTAAATTGAATAAGTTGATAATTTAATCTGGAGCGGGTCAGCAGCGGTTTGCGGCCATCTAAATTTATTCATCGGCGCACCGAAGGCTCTGCCGCGTTTGATAGCCCGCTAAGCAATTGGGTCGTAGCGGCTTCATACGAGAAATTAGCTTCATAAGCATTAAACTAAGCTAACCATGAGCTAAAGTTTGATTGGCTATCCCCTTCTTAAAGCTCTACCAGCACAAATGGAGGCGGCAAATTTGATGATGAGACGCCTAAGTCGATCAAACAACCTACATCATTAAACAACAACAGACAATAATGGAGAAAGCTCTTTGTCTCAATAAAGTTTAAGTGCTGCATGCAAACATTACTATTCTGGCTTGAAGGGCGTTGTAGCTATTGAAATTACTGAGGTAACGAGACTTAAAGTTAACTAGCCACAGCGTTCTTCAAGCTGGAACATAGTAATGTTTATTTACACTTTACTATTAGGGGCGAGAATCAAGACCTGCAGTGGTACTTACCTAGACGTTTCCGGCAACAGAGACCTGCCACCAACAATACTGGTGGTAGGTGTAGTATTATCAGTAATCATACGTATTCGCGGGTATCTGTTAGTAGGTATATAGTAGATAAAGTACTCGTTTGGATTCACTTCAGCCATTCGAACGTACGTAGGGTACTTCAGGATCAATGCAACTCACTCTAGCGACGTAATCGCACTCCCCACGTCCAGTATTCAACTATTGGATGAATGAATAAAATCTGAGCAATGGAATCTCTCATGAGTATAATTTTATCAAGCAAACGTCCATTGGAAAATTCAAGTTATTTTTTTTTTCAATCGTTTCCACCTCATTTTAATGGTGATGTAGTCTGTGGTGGTGAGGCGCACTAACCTAACAGCCTATTAACTCTTTTATTGAAGACACCCACGTCGTATTTGGATGGGAACATTGGCGCCTTTGTTCCACTCCTTTGCTGTTCTAATGAAGAATGAGGAGCTGAACTTCTTTGTTCTCAAATTGGGGATGTCCATAACATAAGAATGGCGACTAATCGTGATCGTACTGTGGTGAAAAGCGGGAATCGTTCGGTGATCAAAATTCATCAGTAGTTTTTTTATTGGGGGAAGGGAGAAGAATCTTCTAAAAAGGTACCCTGCTTCTGAAGTAAAAACAAGGTTGTATGAGATTTTTACCCACTAAAACCCCGCGGTGATTATCCTCAGTACGTAGCTGGAGGCCTCTGGATCTCCTACGAAACTCACTGTTATCTCCCACAATACGCTTCAAACACGTACCAGTGAGAGCTATGGCCTCTTCGGCACCCTTGCTTTGGTACGACAAGTTCTAGACCACCTGGTACTTGTTGTTTAACCTGGGCATGCTTAATAGACAATAAGGGTCCCACCTTCCAAACCCACGAACCCGACGACATTAATTGCCCGAGACTACAGAGCAAAGGTCAGTGGTATCTACGTATCGAGAATAGACTCTATCACAATCGATACACCTCGGCTTGTGCTTCTAGAATTAAACCAGGGTCTTCACACTTACAAAGCAATTGATCATCTGCTTTTAATTAATAATCTGCCTGTATAGATTCTGTTATGAAAACGCGAAAACATTCGAGTGCCGATTTACGCTCTATTGTGCGAAATAATTGACTTCGAAATTGGTTTCGAGCTGTCGCTGTGCCCAGATTATAACCGATATAAACCATTTTAAATATAAAACTTTAGTATTAAATCATCGCAACTCCTTATATTGTTTATTTTCTTAGTAATCATAAGAATATTCGCATTATTATTTATGTGTGAATTGAGTTAGAAATCAATTTATATCGTTGTGAGATTACGTCTTCTATAGTAATCAGTTTTGTATCAACAAACCTTTTGATAGAAGTGATATATTATATATATTATTAACACATATATATGTATATATATCATCTTAAATCTTATATACGTATTTTTCTGCAGTATTGAGATGTTACGAAATAAGGATATACTTTATCTGTAAGGATTTAAGGTGTAAAACAACTCACAGTATCCAAGCCAACCTCACCTGGTTGTGCACCACGCTATTTAACAAATGAGACTCTGGCTCTCAGCAACCCACATTGGGCCAGAATGGTGAGTAATGGCCCAAATCCCTTCATATGACCTTTGCAGAGATCTTTGAAGAAGGCCTCCAACTGTCTATCACTTGACTATGATTGACCTGCACATTATAAGTATAAATACTAGTGATAGATCTCTATTGCACGCGACCGTCTAGATAAGTACCACCGCAGCTCTTATATCTGCCACAGTAGTGGGCAATCATTATTGATTTCCGGTTTTAAGGGTGCTGGACTCATTGTAATTACAAGGGTAATGATATTCAACATCTTGCTTCGACGAGCGCAATGTATTGCTGTATATAACATCATAGCTAGCGCCACGTTGTTATAGGCAGGGATATCACGCCGTAGCCTCCTTTTGTGAAACTGTAATGGTACAAAAGGAGGCTGCTGAGCGGGATAGAGAGAGGACTGATCCGGCTCGTAGGCGAAACCGTCGTGACGCTACCAGACGTCAACACGTCGCTCCGGTGAATGGTGCTCGCCTACCATAATAGGGTCTTTGGGGTTGTTTGCGATCAGGATGGGGGTTCTCATCGCCTTCTAAACGAACTTGAGGAGGACAATGGCTAGACGTGGTCTCCGGTCATCGAAGTAATAATCACGAGGCTGGTAGGGTCTGTATAAGCAGACCCCGGGACGAACTATCCCAGCATAGCGTTAGCGAGGCTGCGGTTGTGTTCCGAACGGAGATCCCGTGACTTCGTCAAACGCCGAAGGTGACCACCGAGGAAGTTTTACTGGGTAAAAATCTCCACATAACTCTGGCTTCCGTCCAGAAGGCAGAGTATCTTTTCGAAGATTTCCCCCCGAAACCAAAAAAAAAAGGCAGGCTCATCAGGTGAACGTCACGCTTCTCTCTTCGCTTAATTACTGCCCTACTTT
Source organism: Troides aeacus (assembly GCA_033220335.2). Classification (NCBI taxonomy): domain Eukaryota; kingdom Metazoa; phylum Arthropoda; class Insecta; order Lepidoptera; family Papilionidae; genus Troides; species Troides aeacus. The sequence goes on along the minus strand of CM067294.1, from coordinate 5,210,691 downwards.
GTAAAGATTCTAGCAATTATATTAATATTCAATTCTTATTAACTATTACGATCAATTGTTAACAGGATAACACATAGGGCATTAATAGTAGGACATAGGCTCTGAACTTAATGGTTAATTTTTTTTTTATTACTTTTCCAAAAATCTGTACTGTGTTATTACTATTACTTGTTCACGTCCGCAATTTTTCAAAGAAAGTTATGTTATATTTATAATTACTTTATTATTATAATTAAAACATTATTATTCTTGTATTTATCCTATATTATGACAGTCTTTACAACTTACACCCTTACACCCCCACTTCGTTCTATTCTGTACATCGCTTTCTTTAAAATCGCAGCTTTGAGAGGATATAATAAAAATAATAAATATCTCATTTACAACCGTTAACTAGTATAGTTTATTTAATAAGTTACATCTAGACTAGTATTCAAATAAATATAGAATAACATAACCACTAGCTGCTGTGATCTCGAATTGTGTACAACGATGTCTTAGATTACTGATAGTAGATTATTTATAATATATTATATATAAGTATATATGATTAAATAATCAATAAAGGAAATGAGAAAAAATCTATACCAAATACATAATATATCACATTAGATATAAAAAAAACCATTCGTTTCTATTTATAAAGAAGCTTTAGCAAATGGTTGAAATGTCGAGGGACATAGTTTCAATTCGATTTCTTTCTTTCGTCGTTTCTTATTATAAATTTATGTACTAATAATATAGATAATATTGTACATACTATATTGCCATATTTATGATCATTTCCTTTGAATCAATATATATATATATATATATACATTTTCTACGAAGCAATGTAACTCACTAGACATTTATCTGAAGGCGAAAGAACCTTGCCGGCAATGTTGTTTCGGCAAGTTAGGTTGACTTACACTATACTATACTCCAGACGAGTAATTAGTCTATGATATCACTAGCTACAACTTCCTTCAAACCGGAACATATTGTTTGGCACACTACTGTTTGCCGAAAGGACGCACACGGTCTCCGGCAACAAGGAAATACGATCAATACGATAGAAATATAATAGCGATACAATCTAAAACTTCATCTCAACTTTATAATGTTAAGTTATAATGCAGATAATAAGCAATCCTGTCCGTCTTCCGTTTAAGTTAAATGTTATCGCTTTGTTAAACTACGGAGACTGAAGACGGAGTCCGTTAAAGTTATTAAGTCTTTTAGACCTTATCATATTATTCATGGTTATGAACAAAAAATGGAAAATAAGCTTGGATATAACAAAGGAAAGAAGTTATCTTATAGTCCTTTATTTAATTTGAAAGCTAGATACATAAGAGCTCTTTATTATCAGGCTATAGTTGTATTTAGTAATGATCTTTAGTATATTGAAAACCAACTCTCCATCGTCATCATTGTCAGCATTGCAGCCTATTGATTTCCCTTGTAAACGTGCACTTCCTAAATTGAAGTTATTATCTATGGGGTCGCATTTGGCACGCGGGTCAATGTGAGCGGTATATTAATAAAGGTCACAGGAACTACTGCTGCTATTATCCTGAATTATGTAATTTTTTACGGGAGGGATTTATTTTTATCCTGTGAAACGACGAGACGTGTGAAACGATCATCTGATGGTAAGAGATACTCGTACCCTTGACAACTTGGTGCTATATATATATATATATATCTATGGATGGTATACGCAAACATGATAGACAAGATATTAAGACTTGTTACCTCCGTAATTTTACTAGCTATTATACATGGCTTTTTTAACCTAAACACAATACATTTGCAAATTACTACTACTTGCCGCCGGGAATAGAGACTGTGGTCATATCTAGACGATATCCGGAAATATAGAGAACTAATACCATATAAAAAACTAGTAAAGCGATGTAAAACTAGAATACGTCAGTCTATTATTAGTTCGCTCTAAGAAAACTGAGAACCCCGTCAATAGACTTTTCAGCTAATTGTAGAGCTGATAAACTGAACAGCGATTGAAGAACCAGCGCTAGCTGATTGCAACTCGATTTTAACTTCTACATCACGAAGAGAAAGTTCATATCTATTAAATTTCTCTCTCAGTGTATATTTCAGATTCTGCTTCATATAAAAATATGATTTTGTACTAAATATACAATTTATAAGGCTATACAGTTATTCGATAGTTTACTTCAAAGATCAAAGTAATAATACTATCAATGAATAACAAATTAACTTCCACAGGTGACGCCAAAGAAATATATAGAATATTCCATAATAAGTATTTCAGCCGGAAATTGAATGTCTGCAAAATTGAACATCTTTATTTGTAAAATAAAAGCCTTGAAAGAGTACTTTTAATCGACTGAGATTAAAGTCAATCTAGTCCGGATACAGCAGGAGGTGGAACAGAATTAGAACGGAAGCTTTAGAAAATTGGCCGTTAACTGCATTAGGTGGCCCCAAGATTGCTAACCACGACAATATTGTAATAGTTACTGACCTATCTATGAATATTCATAAATATATACTGTGTACATAAAAAAATATATATTATAAAAATCAGATCTTTCATCTACTTTTACAAATATATGCTTATTATTCTGAATGTCATCTATTTCACTCTTCCATCCCTTTCTCTCAACCCTCTCTTTTTAAGATCAATTTCATTTAGAAACACTAATTTTGGTCATTATTTTTTTTCTTATAACTTTTTCTAATCATTGCCTAATACCATCAGAGCTACTATATCTGCTGTCAAACAGGAGTTTGCAAACATGACTGTTCCAGTTCGAAGGGCGCTGTGGCTTGTTAAATTACCCGAGTAACGAAGTTTTACATCACAATGTGCCGCTGCGTATCACCTAATCAGAGCCTGTTGTTATGGGCAGGCATATCACTTACCATTAGGTGAACGTGTCGCTCATCTCGTCACTTCCTTTAAGAGAAAAAAATTACGTTGTCGTTCACCGGAAGCTTAACCTCAGCGAGGATCAAACTTGTTCTAACAAAGTTACCGCGGGAATAAAAATTACAATGAGAAAATCTTTCTCACTGAAATTTTGTATAATAATATTTAATTACGAAAAGTTAAATTCTGATATAACCGCAAGGAGGTATTTATACAACATCCAGATACAAAAGTTAATTAGGAGGTCCCTTTTGTCGCGGAGGTCCGTTCGTACTCGGCGGCGGCGGTCCCTTTGAAACGGCAATAAATTAATTTCCCTTAGTGATGATTTGCGAAATCTTTCAATGCAAAGTGATTTTTACTTTTTTTTGTTCACATTTCGCAACGTCCAATAAGGCTTTTATACGTCAATCAATCAACATTGGGAAAGTTTTCAATAAACTTTTATAAGATTTTTTTTTAAATTTTCAATTAAGGTCAAACTACAAACGACGATCTAATAAAAAATTGTCGTTCAAATTTATTTTATTGTAACCCTAAGGTAAGGTCTAGTAAGGTTTAAAGGCATGTTATACATTTAAGAATAAATAAAACTATGTATCGTAACGCCCAAATCGTTGTTAATATCAATAAATCAATAACATATGAAGCAGATATTAATTACGGTGTACGTAAAAGCAATTAATATAAAAATTTAAGTGTTTATCCATATTAAATGTATCGTGAAAAAAACTAAAAATCTTTTCATTAAAACTACTCAAAAGGAATTGCAATTGTTCATATAATTAGTTCAAAATAAAACTAACAGATGGCGCTGATAGACAATATTAATTCACCAAATAAACTATTGTTTTATGATATAAACTTAACAAGAAATATAGAACAAAAATTTTGTTGGTACGAATAATTTTTAGTAGGATGCTGATAAGGATATAAAGTCCATACAAATAATTATTATTTAACGTATAAGTCTGTTACCCGAACAAATCCTTGCAATAATCTTCATCATAAATTAAATAAAATATTTCAGTGAGCTAGACGACTGTGCTGACGAAATAACATTTCAATGGTATATCGTCAAATAATCAATAATAGTCAATAATCAAAATATATAGCTATATTCCTACTCTTTATTAAAACCCCCACAATTCTATAGGGAAGAAATTTAATAAAATAAACTTTTAACTAACTTCTAAATGGCAGAAGTAATGTTTCTACCAAATTTTAAGTGCTTTCGTCTATTAGTTTCGGAGATCTCGTGATGAGTTAATGAATCCCTGGATACGTCTTGTATATATACATAGAATTTTCATCATTATCATACGTTCGAAAAATGCTCGCTTAGCATAAAATATAATTTTGCATCATCGACGAAATCTTGATTTTATAACAGTACAGTCGGCAGGAAATATAATATAGGAGGGAAACATATAAGGTCAATAAATTATACAATTTCGCTATTACTAAAATGCAGCTTTCTCTGAGTGGAAGATAGGTTTGAATATACGTCCTTCTCCTCCTTGTAAGGCTATTTTACCTTCCACATATTATAAAGTTTAGTAAAAGATATTAAAAAAAAAAGAGTAACAACTTTTCGAGTGACCATTTACCCATATATAGCACTCGCTAAACAAAGACAAATTCTCTTCCGCTTTAGCAGGTCTTTTTTGGGAGAACATGATGAACATGATGGATGATTAAGGAGGAATGATAATGATAATAATAATTCCGCCAAACATGTCGCAAGTCACGAAAACATGAAAGGGTCAGTTTTATTATCTAACAACACCTTAGATTACCGCACAATGAGATTACACGATCGTCCGCCCCTCATAATGGAAATAGCGACATTAATGTAATGAAAATGGATAGACGCGGTCTTTGATAAACATAGTATTAATAAATAATTTATTGCTAGTACAAATAGCAATAATATTAATACGACAAACGTATCATAAATAAATTAACCTGTTTCTAATATGTAACTATACCCAATATCAATTTTCTAAGTGTTTCAAGCTATATACGAAATATTGGTGAAATAAGTTGAAACGATGAATTTTGTTAAAGCCTATTAGTATCATTATAATAGTATATACATATATACTAGTTCAATATTCGACATTAGCCATCCCATCTAAAAACTTCAATAGTTTGAGCATAAAAAAAACAATACGACAAGCAAATACGTTGTTTTCCAACTCCCTTTACTAGCGTTGAATTTATAATATGTAATATACATATACATTAGTCTTTCCCAAGGAACCCCAATGGACTTAATAATAAACAATAGTATGTACATGCATACTTAATAACTCTATCGGCAATCTTTATTGATTTCCGAATAAGTATACTTTTATTCAATTTAAAACACACCACCTATATACCAGTCTACAGTTAGATATCAGTATTTCCTGAGAAAACCCCTATTAGCCTGATCAACAAATAAATATCACAAGTCTTTCATAATTTCGGTAATTTCATTGTGTTTTAACTATGTTCAACTCTGTGGAATCCGATCGCGAAATGACTTTAATAAAGCAATATCCTTTAATGCTGACAGTGTATGGAAATCGTTCTCGCACTGCATCGAGCAGGAAGACGAACGAGATTGCATATTAACCGCGTTAAAACAGCTCTTTAAATCTAGACTTGGCTACTAGACATACACTTACATCAGTTTTTATAGCTCTCATATAACTTTTCTATCTTTTATTGGTGTCAAGATTTCTAGTCTAGGGCTAATAAGGTACTAGTTAAGATATTTGCACAGTACCACGTGTATCTTTTACAGGTTTCATTTATTTGTTGTTTAAAAAAAACACATTTTCGTGTAAACATCTTTAATAGCTTACTAACTAATAGTCTTTTGATGTACAGGACTTTATATTTCAAAATAATATTCATTACGACTATTGGCCTAGTTGCTTTCTTTACTTTTTCAACCGACGGCAAATAGGAGAGTTGTCAATTCATTGTTTTCTTTCATTAAGGAGAATAAAGTACTATCTCAAATTTAGACATAGTGTTTGAACTTCTAAATGTCTGTTCAAATTATGGACGGCTTTGTCGAAAGGAGTTTCTCTCCCGTAAGAGTTTTAAAAATAAAATTAACCCCAAATAGTGACAAAACAGGATATGTAATCAATCATTATAGATCTTTTGATAATTGCTTTTGAAAGATTTACTCTAGATTATCTTTGACTGTAGAAAGAAACTGAAAAAACTTAAATCAAAATTGATAGATTATGTGATAAAGTAAAAGATATAACAATGGTTTATCTAATACTTATAATACTTTAGATACAGAAACAAGTTGACGATAAAGTAATTGGTTAAATATAATTGTATTGTTTAAGTAGGCATTAGTAGGAACAGTGTTATATCTTGCTCAAGCCTGACAGCGGAGCCGTCGTCGGGCTTTGGTTAAAGATTAATTTGTCACTGAGACGCCTATCTATTTGAACCTAATCCTTGCTTTATTGCGAATTGAACGATTGGATTCTGAGGAAACGTTTCCAAAAGTCACACTGCTTAGTGAATACGCTTATACTATATCACCATTTCTGCCTGTTCTACTCTTTAATATAGGCCTCTCGGATTGATTTCCAGTGGTTCTCCATCCATCGCTGCCTGCATCCAAAAATTCCTTGTATTCATCACCATCGTTATCGTTATACCGTATTCAGGAATTGTAAAACATCGTCATATTTTTTTATCTACTAATATGTACCTCTCGAATTCAATTTTAACATGATATGACAGTGTGTAAGGTCTGCTGATGTGTCCGATCACTGGACTCTGGCCATGATACATGAATAGCCGAAGACCTTTAGTATCAGAAACACTGTTAAGGCGGCAGATATGTTCTAAATTAGACAAAGCCGGAAAAGCTCTATAAAAACACCAACTTCACGATCAAACTGAAGCCACGGAGGTGCCAGGTAAATGTTTGTAAAAAGCAACTTGAAGGTATTTAAAACACTATAATGTTTACTGTACACCTAAAAAGATATCCTGTCATTAATAGAGGGTTAAAAAAATGCGATTTTTGGTTTTAACATTTGTTATTATTGAACAAGAAGTTACAAAAAAGGATTGCGAATCCGAATGCAGAATTAACGACACCCAGAGGAAACAAAAGTCGTGATCTATCTTACCCGCAAACGGTTACCTTTGGGGCACATACAAATATCTAAACAAAATAAATAACAGCTTTATTTGTTACATACTTATTTTAACAGATTGTTTAAAAAAATACATCAAACCCTTCTTTTTAGTATTTGTAAGTAGGACGTTCTAGTAATAAGAACTAAGCTCGTTTATTCTCCTCCACAGTCTTCATCAGTGATAGTCAAGCAGTTCAAACAAGCCTACCTTTGTGATATTAGTACTAGCAGTATTCTATTAAATTACCTAAATATAATACTATTATATACTAGATTAATCATTTGTTATAGATTTATTAATAGTTATAAATTGTATAGTTAAGATAGTAAGATCATGAGAAAGAAAATAAATATTGGTTGTAATATTAATATACATATAATAGTAATAGATAAAAGTTGTAACATTAGGCAATAGTTGTAAATATATATTATAAAACTACATACAGAAATAATGTTTAATGTATACGACTTAATATACTACAGCAAATGGGAACACAATAATATGTGAACACTAAACTTTACCCTTAACATTCGGAAAGTTGACTTAATAAAGGTATGACTACTAAATTCCACATCACCTGACGTGAAGTTCAAATCTTGGATCTTGTCAACGAGACTAAATTCTTTTCCTGACTCTAGAAGTTCAATTGATACTACTAGTATTTACTTATAGTATTTTCATAATATGTTCTGAATACTATATTGAAGTTATAGTTACATTTGTAAAATTACCACAAATGTATAAAGCGTCGTAGGCATAGTATCCTAAAACTAGTTCCAAGTAGGAAACGTAAATATGGAAACAAATTAAAAAAAGTGAACTTTTTTTAATTTCATAGTGAAATCATCCGAGAAATAACTACTTTACGGTTTCTGTTTGTATTTATTACGCGCATACGATTAAACTGCAATGGCCGCCATACGCAATGCGCAATTTTAATTTATAATACCGTTATATTGCTCCAAAAGCAATATGAGAGCACGTAGTATAATTAACGTGCTCATTATGTTTGAAATAATTAAAAGTAAGTTCATTAATATTCGTCTCATAATCTCCATTGTCATTATCATCATCGTCATCAACAACGTCACTATCACTGACGTTGTAATTATGGTTGTCTACGTCATCATCATCATTGCTATATTTGTTAACAACAACATCATCATAATCACCATTTTTGTTATCGTCATCGTCACCGTCGTATCGCCATCCTACTTGACGTTATCTTAGTCATCGTCATTGTTTTTGTCTAAATCTCCATCCTTATCATCATATTCCTCATCATGGCAACCGATGGACGCCTGAACCGTTGGGTTCTACAAAACATTGTGTTGCGCTTTTTGAGTCCAGTGCTTTAGCGATATCGTTTATGCACCAATTCGAGGGTCTACTAATTGTCAAATTTCTTGTCTATCACTTTTTTATTGTCACTTGTACTAGCAACGTACCTTGTGTGTCACCACTTCAGATTCTAGACTTCCTTGATTATTCTACAGATCTCCTAATTTTTTATTTAATCACGCAGAATTACTTCGAGCATCGCCCACTACATCTTCAAATGTGTGACTCTGAGCTTTCTTGTTAAGGTCCATAATCAACGACATATCTTTGTCGTCACAAACTACTACATTATCATCATCAGCCTACAGACATCCACTGCTGGACGTAGGCAAACAAAAATTACTATAATTTAATAAAACTTAATGATGATGCAATTTTAAAGATGATAGTAGGTAGATCCTTGTTAAACATATTTAACTTAGAACTAGGAAAACGAAGTTTGACCATGTTCCTAATGAGATATATGGACAGAGTTTAATATTAGTAGCTTTCTGTTGCCTGAAACTGTCTACTCTTCGTGACTTAGAGGGCAAGAAATACATGACGAATAGAGATATATAGAAGAATAGTAAAGGTTACACTGTCCCATTGTAAAGTAATGAGGGTAGGAAGAATAAAATTGTTCTAACAATTGTGTTGATTGTTTAGATTCAAATTCGACAAGAAAGATTAGCGGAGGCCACCCACTCACCGATGGCGGTGAATCGTTGGTAACATTTTACTTTTGTTATAACGCTAAGAAAGTTACAACGGATTTTAATAAACAAGAAAGCTTTTCTTTCGTTTTACCCCAGCTTTGTGTCGGAAAAAGTTTAACCAAGTAATTTATTAAGGACCAACGGAATTTCCTGAGACTAAGTTTATTTATACTTTTGTGGGTCAAATATGGTTACGCGACTACCTAAAATGTTGTTGTTGGTGCTTCATACGAACTTTGTAATACTTGTTGTCCCTTTTACATAGCCTTGAACAAATTTAACAAACGGTCAATAAGTTTTTAATTTATCCAGACCTTTTTTTTTTTTTTTTTTTTGATATCGGTGGTGGAAATGCTGTTAACGCATACCCAGCGTCCTTTTCAAGGGGGGGGACGCCGGGTTATGTGGGGCTCGGGGCCACTGAGATGTTGTGCGTGACCCCCATACCCACTAAAACCACCACCGCTTGTCCCGCAATACGCATACTGGAGACGCCCGGGTTTCAGCCAAGCAACTCTCCGGGCGCCTCCGCGTATAAAACTCCTCTTGGTGGGTGCCCGCGGGGAGCAAAGGCACCCACCTGCCGTCCCGTACCGGCCCCTCGCGGGACCGGCACGTTGGGGCCCCCCGACCCCACAGACGACCGAGCGCGCCCACGACGGAGCGCATGCCCGGCCGCCGCCCTCCCGTGAAGGAATTGGGCGGCGGCCTCCTCCCTCCAGACTCCCCCCCCTCGTCGAAGTGGGAGGGGGGGGACAAAAACCAAGACTCCCCCGGGGGACGCACCCCCAGGGGAAACACGACAAAAGGCCCAAAGGGCCACGCCCAACGGCCCGAACGCCCCCTCACACCGTGCCCGGCTAGGGGCCCATCGCTCACGGCGGGAGGAAGCGGACGGCGTGGTTCTGCCGCCGCGCTCTCCCGCCGGCCCGCCGCCGCCTGCAAGGTGCGGCAGCGGCGTCGGCCTCCCTCGTGCGCGATTTATCCAGACCTACTACTACCTAAACCCGCTTTGTTATATTAACAGTAAAGTTATTAATCGTCAACAAAGAAGAGGTACTCAATTCGGTGCATATTCTTCTTTCCATACTTGTTGTTCCTTTTTTAAAAAAAAAAATGTTTTTTTGATAGAAATTATTAAATCTTTGTCTTTAAAATTTTATGGAGATTTAATAAATGTTATATCATTTGGCCTATTTAAGGTATATTTGGTGAAATCTGAAAAATCACCTAAAAGTTACAACGGTTGGATATGTGGTGGCACTCTTGTTTCTGAGATATACATAATAACATCAGCGGCTTGTTTAGAAGACGTACCGTATCTGTACGCCATTATGGGATACAGAATCTATGTGCCCGCTGAGGAGCTCGATAAGGACCCTTGTACTAAAGAAATGAAAAAAAGAGTTGTATACACGTGCGTACCAAAAGGTAACATTGACTAGTTTAATGAATAAGATATATTGAATCCAAAATTTTTACTTATTAAATTTCACATATAGATAAAAAATTTGAATGATTTGATTATACAATTCAACATATTGATGTTAACAATAATTTTAAAGCGTATCAGCTCGATTACGCAAAAGTAGAAAAATGGTCGGCAATTGATATTGGATTGGCGAAAATTGAGTCTTCAATAAAGACGAACTCTGAGAAATTTGCGGACCTCTGCTCATACACACCGCTGTACATAAATGTTAATTACGATCCAGAAATTGAAAAAGCTGGGCTCGACGTTGCAATAGTGGGATGGGGTCATAAAGGTATATGGAGACAAGTAAGTTTAATTCATCATTCTCCTAAATGACATGTTTTATTATTTCTTGACCAGCGCAACGCTTTATTCATAGCGCAAGAGGCCATACTTTGTTAGCTAGAGCACTCTTTATACTTCAAACTGTTTAGCATTATATTTATACCTTGCTCGGTCTTCAGCAACAAAGACCTGCCACCAAAGGACAATAATGCTAACGTTTTCTTCAAAATTAAACTCAAGGTTTCTTAATTAGTTCGTCTTTGTACAATCTCTTTATAATCATAAGTCATTCTTAATTAATCCCCACTCTTTCATTTACCCAGCGTAGTAGATCATAGTAGATATAGTAGTCGTGAAATGTAACGACGTAACGAAAGTAAACTTATTTGCAATTGTTCATTTTATAACATATCTCTTAAAAAACAGATTAATTCCAAGCTTAACACATTATTCCAGCACTCGAGCAAATTTATATTTATATTTATTCCTGAATTAACATTTTTTCCTGAATTTCATATCAATAATTTAACTTTAGATCTTTTTCTCTATCCGGCTACATCGTGCGCGCACACAAGCATCTCGATAATGTAGACGCTCTTTAATAAGGTAGTAGCTGAAAATCAATGTGTTGTTCACTACGTGGCAACAGTTACACTGAGCTACTGCCATTTTGTACCATTTTTTTTTTGTTTTACGTGGGGGAAATGCCTACCCATACCCGTCCTCGCGGGGGCAAGGACGGGTTATGTCGGACTCGCACCGACTAAAACCCCCACGATGTTCCCGACTCGTCGCCTGGTGGGAAGGGTCACGGGTACGGCCTGCGTCCGCGACCCTCACCGGCGCTGGCCGCTTGCGCAGCCCATCTCGGCAGGGAGAGATAAACCCTCCCTTCAGGGCGCGCCGGAACATGCAGCGCGCCTCCACCTCGGCCTCCTATGTGCGGACGACGGATTCCCCCGAACCTGTCGTCCAGAGGCTACGGGAGCCCCGGGAGATATCCTCCCCGGGCTCCCCGCGGCCGACAGATGTTGGGCCCGCCGCTACCCGTTAGCGGCCACGGAGGATAGGAGAACGGCTCATCGTAATACCGACACTCCTCTTCCCCCGCGGCCACCGGTTGGTCGCATAGGATACGTCCTCCGCAACCCCACCTCGGCTGCAGAGGCGGTATAAAACCACCCTTGCATCCGGCCGCAGGGGGGGGAAAAACACGTATCCACCACATTTCGGACGCGCCGCTTCCGCCGTTGGTTGCGGCGCCCGTTAAGCTCGCACACCGCGCACACAAGTCACACCCGGCCGACCGGGCGGTCCACACCGCCCTCGTCTCGTGTCACAGGCGAAGGTGATCGGAGGACGGGCCCGAGCCCCCCTCCGATGACCTCATAGGATTGCAGCCATCCGACGCGCGCCGTGCGCGTCTTAAATTCATATGTATATTTATCTATGCATATATTTAAGTACACCCCTTTCTCTTCCCTCATAGCACTATCCAACTCTTCAACCATTTCCACATCCAATATCTTCTCATCTTTCTCCTCCCCCTCATACATACTACTTTATCTACATATATATGCGAGCTCTGAGTCCGATGAAGCCGCTATAGTTGTCAATAAAACTGCGGCGAGAACATCATCATCAAAAAAAAAAGCCGCTCCCGGGCCCCCGGCCGCTCCTCTGAGCTCCAGTTATCCCAACTCGAACCTGGAGCGGCCGCTTCGGCCGGCCTTTCGCCGCGAGCCGACCAGGTGGGTTCCGCTTAACTTCACCGTGTTGGGCCCCACGGTTACTAAGCCCCTCCGCCACGACAAGGCGGGAACCCGTTGGAGGAGCATTTTGTACCAATGCAGTACACACGGCAGCATTGATTGTCTAAAATATTACTATGCCAACATATTTTTGTTTATCTGTGATCTTTGATGTAATGTTTTTGTCTTTTTATAAGTGTTCTGTACTGCGTGGACAAATAAACTAATTTATCTATCTATCTATCGTGATTGATTTCTTTTGTATTCATTATAGTCTCAACTATATGTTCATGTTATATATTATTAATGTCAGTTTGATAAGCATTAGAGTTTGAGAGTTTATATCCTATGATTTGGGATCCTACGATTGTAGAACAACGACTAATAAGTTTTTGGCTGATTTAATGTTTCCTTTCAACTACAGCCCGGCGACGATACAAATTACAATGTACATAACGCTATGACTGCGTGGACACGTTTAATGAATAAGACTAGATGTGTGAGCCAGTATTCCGATTTCCCCGAATTACAAGTGATCATTGAGAAATACATGATTTGCACAAATGAAACAGATAATAATACAATAATCAGATTGCGGAAAAAAAAATGTTCGAAGGCAGTTAAGTAATATTAAATAATTCTCTTCTACAGTCATATAAATCTACAACGTCTTAGAACTTGAATATATTAGTCAAAGCATAATATATAGTAATCTCCGTATTATTTAATGATAATACATAAACTGCAGAAGCGTACACTACTAGTCTTTCGAACCGAATTCGTTTCCTAATTGTATTACTTGTTTTGAGATTTAACACTATCCTATTGGAATACCAATTTCATGGAAACATTTCCTTACAGAACCCTATTTGCAGAGTACGCTTAAAGAAAAGGAGAACTCGCAAATCAAAAGATTTGTATACTACTTTAAATAAGTGGCATACGAGAAGGCAAGGAATATGTCAGGTATTTAATGAAGTCTATACTTAGATCACATCGATTAAAAACAAAACATTACAATAATAATCATTGTTTCTTTAAAGCTTTTTTATATACTCGGATACAGGATTCCAAAAAAAAAAGTAGATGTACGTCAGGTCTCCTTTGCCGGAGATCGTCTTAGATTTCACCCTAAAATCTTTTCTGTCGTCAAGCCAAGTATGCAAAACATTATACTTTAAAAGGCGTTGAAGAAAACTAAACTATTAATAATTTAGAGAGATGAAAGAAATGTGGTGATGTGTACACGTTTTGATTTCAAAGGAAACGTTCACTTGATGATAAGAGAAACGTCTGCCCTTGAGAAGGTGGAGCTAGTACGGATGATTTAACTAGCTAAAACGCCCTTCAAACTAAAAAATAACATCGTTTGTATACTACTGTTTAAGGGCGAAAATAGAACCTACCGAGATGATTATTTGTAGCTATTGCAGCTCGCTGGCCTAATGGTTAGAGCATGTGGTCTTCATTCCGAAGGTCGCGGGTTCGAATCTCGGTATGTTCCGATGACTTTAATGTTTAAGTAGTGAACTTTAGTAACAGCAGCGAAATACAAACGGCGAAGGAGAACATCGCGAGGAAACTTGCACATGAATTAGAATTTATTCTAAGCTGTGTGTGAAGTCACCAATCCGTACTGGGTCCCATTGGTGTCTATGACCCATCGCCCTCATATTGAGGGTAGGCGTGATCTTCAACAGTTGGGACGTAAATTGGCTGCAATGGATGAAGACGGCTATTTCTTTTGACTATTTCTATTGTTACTTAAAACATTTTAGAACGACCACGGTATGCCAATTGGAGGAGTTATCGGGAAGCATTACGTCCTGCTAGGGGTCGCTTCTGTATTCCGAGTGAATAATAATTCTCAATGCGAAGGGCCATACCTCTTCACTAGCACTGCCTGCAATAGAGATTTTCTGAAATGCATTCTAATGAACAATCACAGGTAAATTATATTAAAAATATATTATGTATTAGTAGAAACCTTTGTGAGGTAACCGAAAGGTCCCCGCCAACTCACACTTGGCCAGTTTAGTGAATACATGGCTTACACTCAGTGAGCGGAGCCTTTGAATTCTAGAAATAGGTACATTAAGAAGTCTTTATATTTGATGTATTATAGTTAAACATATTATATATTATTCACAGACGAAACTCCATATGTAATAAATCACCAAGAGAGAGAGGTTTCGACATGATCCATAGGCACATTTCATGGTCCAATCATTTGGATAGGTAATATATTAATTTAATATATTATAAAACTGGTAATTTAATACCAATTAAAACATATTTTATTACAATATAACTAAGAAATCACTATTACACAGAATGAGAATAAAAACATTGTTAGTATCTAATAAGTTATAAACAACACTGGACTTAAACCAGCATGATGGATTAATATCCTTGAGTCTCTTCATGTAATACAAGGCACTAATCCCAGCTATGAAAACGTTAAGTGAGCTATTCATTGAACTAGAAGAACTAAGATTATTACTTTTTTTAGACCAATTGATAAAGAAGAAATCAAACAAAGGCCTCAAGTACCCCTAAAATATTTTGGATAACAATGAAATGTTTACAACCATTGCAATCGGTGACCTGACTGTAAAATTACAATTTTATGATGAATGATAAAGAAGGTTTCTAAAAGCACATTGTGTAAAATGTCAATTTCATGATTCAGGATATTGTTAACCAAAACTGATTACAGAAAAATCTGAAACAGTAAATATTTCACGTTAGATGTCTTTCATTGTAATAATGCGTTATATGATGTTTTTCTACTTTATAATGAAACATAATAAACAACAAATAAATTTGCTAAAACCACGCATATACTATATTTTTACGTTTGCCTCTTGTTAACTACGTATATACGGTCAGGTTGTAATAGTTAATAATCCTTTAAGCAACAATAAAGACAATAGTTTTTTTATATACAGAGAAATCTGGTTGATCCTAGAAGACAAAAGTTCCGAAAAACTTATTCCTGGTAGACAGCGAAAGAAATAATTTAACAATATTAAAGAGTGAACCTGGTTTAGACGTATCAAACTGAACCCCAAATTTTTGATTGAAGCAAGCATCTCATGTTGATAATAGAATCATTTTTTTATATCTAGAGCTTGCTAATAGTCTGCAAGTAAAATCGTATTTCAGTTTAAAAGACGCCGTAATTTATAATACCAGAAAGCTATGTGTAACGAAATGACTTCTAAAGCATACAAAAGTAGTTTTAAGTGAAATACTGTATACACTGTTTAGAGATTTTATTAGATAGCCCACTTGATGTTCCTTCTCTTGGGACTTAGTACCTTCTCCCACAAGCAGAGATTTTCTATCAACTATTCTGGCCAAAGCTATCTCATATATATTTTTTTAAATTCAACTCAAGCTCAATGGGAATTGAACCCGGTCTTCTTCAAATACGATCCTACTTCTACTACGTAGTGATAAATCAGAGATGGCTTAGTTTAAAAGGAAGCTATCTCAGCTTCATCAATTCAAACAGTCAATATTTTTTTATATCGTATAAGGATAAAGATTACGTCAAAGTTTTTTTTTAAACTATCTGAAAGTAATTATTTTTTTTAATGTTTGTAACACTAATGTAGTATAAGAATTTGATGTACAAGTAAAATGAGAAGTAAATTAAAGAGAAATATTTTCGATTTGTGCGAGAAATGATCCGAATGATTGTAAAAGTTTTACGATTACGAAGTCATGTAATCATATTTCAAGTAGCGCGCAGCAAGTGAATAAATAATAATGAAACATAAACCCTTGACAAGAATATGGAATTGCATGGAATAATTCAAGTTTTCGTTATACTTCAGGTTATCAATGGTGAGTTCGTTTTAACTTATTCTTCATGTAAAACAATGGAGTGAAAGTATGTTTGACTCTGGCCAAAGGAGAGACGATGTAGTCAAAAGCTTCTTCAAAGAATGTACGGCGTAAGCACTGTACATGTATAAAGCCTTTTTAAGTTTTAACTGTCGATTGAGACCAAATTCAACATTAGGTACTAAAATCCTGTCAGGTATTTTATTAATTACTAGATAGAAATTAATATAGTATTTACATTGTGATAATTGTTTGATAGAAGGACGGTTGAGAGGTAAAATATAATAGTTTACTTTGTCTCCTGTTAATCTCTTTCTTTATATCGCCAGTTAAATTTGATAAAAATCCACTGCTTCCTGGTCGATGTAAACCTCCCCCAATTATCTTCACACCGATTGCTCCAATGCTCCTAATCCTGCAACATCCTGCAGCATTACAATTACACTTACGTACTCTTATTGCAGACTTAAATGCGACGAGAAAAATTAGCGGCGGTCATCCGCTATCAGACGGTGGTGAATCATTGGTAATATATATATTTTTTCTCTTTAAATATTTTATTGTAGTTAGTATGAAAAAAACTGTAAGACTTTTGTGCTTACCACTTTAAAATTTTAATGTATTCTAATTACCCCAGTATCTTTACTAGTTACAACGTCCTTGAAACGGAAAACAGTAATGTCTGCATAGGAGGAGGTATACAAAAATAGTGAGAACGACATATATAATCCTTAGTAAGAAAAAATATTATTACAGGCATATCTCAGATACATATTTGTGATATTAATAAAAAGAAATATCTTCGATTCTCTTTTGTTTTTTTCTGAATGTAGTCATTTGTTTGCTTCGTGTCCGAACGTGTTCTCAAAAATGGAGAAAAACGAAGTGCGAATCGCTATTAAATAGGTCTGCTTAAAAAAGTTAACGACGCAAGAGATTCATTACGATTTGGAGGCAACATTGGAAGAGTCTGCTCCGCCGTATTCCACTGTCACTGGCAAGGTGGGCTTCTCAATTTCGAGTAAGGAGAACGAGAACGGAAGACGAACATAGTTGCGGACGTCAACACGCCCATCGACGTCAGTCGCCCAACAAAATGTTACGAAAGTCGAGAAAATTGTATTGAGCAATCGAAGAGCTACTTACTCGTAATTCAAAGAACGGGCATTTCATATAGAAGTATTCAATCCATATTGAAAAAAATCTCTGAATATGAGAACAGTCTCCGCAAGATGAGTGCCGAGAATGTTAACCGACAGTCAGAAACAAAATCGACTTGACATTTCGCAGATATTGTAGGACAAGTTTCAAAAAGATTCTGAAAACTTTATGTCTCGTTTCGTAACAATGGACGGAACATGGATCATTATGATCCCGAGACAAAACAGCAATCTTCGCAATGGAAACGGCCATCATCACCGACTGAGGAGAAGTTTCGTGCCATGGCATCGGCTGGGGCATCGGCTGGCCTCAATATTTTGAGACTCGGAAAGGATATTGTTGATTGATTACCTGGAGCGTGGAATCACAATTACAAGACAATATTATGCAGCTTTAATTCCCAAGTTCAGAAATGCCATCAAAGAGAAAAGGAGAGGGAAA
The DNA here is from genome assembly GCA_033220335.2 of Troides aeacus. Classification (NCBI taxonomy): domain Eukaryota; kingdom Metazoa; phylum Arthropoda; class Insecta; order Lepidoptera; family Papilionidae; genus Troides; species Troides aeacus. Next base: position 5,192,613 of record CM067294.1, on the reverse strand, counting down.
CTTCGAAGGGGCGTACTCTTTCATCACGCCAATGCACCCGCGCTCAGGTCGGCAGTTGCAATGGCTGTCATTCAGCAAGATGGCTTCAAATTGCTTGAACACCTACCTTATTCACCGGATCTGGTCTAGCGATTTTTATCTATTTCCTAAATTTAAAGAATACTTAAGAGGAAACTGGTACGAACACGATAATGAGGTGATGGATGCCGTGGAGAGCTTTTTGCAAGACCAAGACCAAACTTTTTTTTTGTAGAGACTCGGAGAGGTGATCCCTTCTCATACTACTGTTTGGCGGCAGAAAAAGCTGCTGATGTGTTATCTACCTATCGATCGAAAGTGTATCTGTAGTAGCATTTCTTAAATTTTTTGAATAAAGTTGCAATAATAGAAATAATTCATATTGTCGCCCTGTCAGGTATATTTCGTGAAATCTGAAAAGTCTCCGAGGAGTTACAGCGGTTGGATTTGTGGCGGGACGCTCGTAACTGATATATACATAATAACATCAGCGGCTTGTATAGAAGACGTACCGTATCTGTACGCCATTATGGGATACAGAATCTATGTGCCCGCTGAGGAGCTCGACAAGGACCCTTGTACTAAAGAAATGAAAAAGAGAGTAGTTTACACATGTGTTCCAAAAGGTACGGATTTGAGGACAAATTTATGTTTTTTTTTAAACATGAAGTAATCTAACTAATTTGTAAGCAATATTTATCAATAATATATATATATATATATATTATATTAGAATTACTGGATTGTCACGGCCAACAAATCTGATAGGGAACAGCTAGTATTTCGATAATAATTATTTGGATGTTGATGTTAATGTATTTGTGAAACTCATCCGACTATCAAACGGCCACAACTGAATATAACAATGCTATTGTGGCATTTGATTGACAATATATGGGTAATTACAAATATTGATCACCAACCTAACTTCGTTTATGTGGCGCTGGAATTAAACTACATACCTGAACATTTAAAGACAAGATTCTTAACTGTACATAGTTAAATCAGTTAAAATATCTATCGAATTATGTTTTCCTGGAACACATTTATATAATCATTGATTATCTTCTCTTAATAATTTATCTCCAAATGTTGTTAAAGCATACGAGCTTGATTATGGTAAGGTTGAAAAATGGTCGGCTATAGACATAGGCGTCGCTAAACTCGAGTCGTCGATAACTTCAGACAATAAGAAATATGCCGAGATCTGTTCGTATACTCCATTATTTATCAAAGTTAACTATGACACTGAATATGAGAAGCCTGATCTTGGTGTCGTAATATCCGGATGGGGCCATCAAAGTGTGTGGAGACAAGTATGTTTACAACATGAATTTTATAAATCATCTTACTTGTGTTATTTTGAACTGTAAGTACATATTTAACAGACTATTGAGTCTAGTTTTTAACATACTTTATCTTAAACAGTAAACTAGTTTACTAGTTTTGAAGTATCAGATTAAAAAGCAACCTTTTCTGTATAACAAAAGTAATTACTTTACATGGTAAAATACAGTGCTCCTTTTCCAGTAACCTAAAGATCTCCAATAAGATGGACCTGTCGCCGATAATTTTAAATATTGTCTTTAATTAGATTATTTAGGAAATGTAAGGAAAACTTTGACGAGCCTACAATAAGTTTAATTTGATTTCTTAGCCTGGCGACAAAGAGAATTACAATCAGCAACACGCACAGACCGCGTGGACACAGATCTTGAACAAAACTGTATGTAAGCAGCAATACGCCGATTTTCCCGAATTGCAAACAATTATCGAGAAATACATGATATGTACAAATGAGACAGGGCATAATCAAAAACGAAAACTCCGAAAGAAGAAGCGTCTAAAGGTACCCTCTTTTTAATAACTTCAGTTAGAACCTACTAATAATCTATGATAATGGATAAACGTTATTATGTTCCTGTTTGAAAGCTACTTAAATTTTGTTCAGTCTTCTGTTTGTTGTCAATTCAAGTTTTCGTGAATAGATTATATTTTCAGAGACCCTACAGTAGAGTCCGTTTAAAGAAGAAAAGAAATCGAAAATCGTTTGATTCAACTTTAACCAACAATACAAGTATAAGAAGACAAGGTATCTGTCAGGTAAGCACAATAATTTCAATTGTCTTTCATATTCTTATCTTTAGAAACTTTCGGTCTTATTTACTTGTTACTATCTTAAATAAATAAATAGTTTCCTAACTGTTGTTCAGTCAAAGTTATGTTAAGTATTACTTTCATAAATTTTCCTTTACAATAACAAATGGTTATTGACCTCAGTCAAAACATTTTTCAGAACGACCATGGTATACCAGTTGGAGGTGTCGTCGGTAAAACTTTCAAATTGCTCGGAGTCGCTTCTGTATTTCGAGTGAATAACAATTCTCAATGCGAGGGCCCATATTTATTTACAAGTACCGCTTGCAACAAGGACTTCTTGCAATGCATTATAGAACCTCAATACATGTAAGAAAGTAATTTGTTACTAAATTAACTTGTTAATTAATACAACCGCTTTTTTACGTTTGTTTACTTAATTTCTAATATGAAACAGACAGCTCAATAATCTTTAAAAATATGCCCTCACGCAACGTAATTGAGGAGATCCGTAGAACAACTAAGATTATCGACATAGCCTAACGAATTGCTAGACTTGGCAATGGACAAAGCATATTGCTTGAAGGACTGTCCCCCACCGAGCGTGTGTTCCTCAAGTTATGGATGTATATAGTCAGAATTAGTTCTAGGAAACCATCCACAAGCTGGATCAGGAGTTCGTTAAAGTATATATCCAGCAGCAGACCTCTCCATCTACCAGGCGATGAGGACGATGAAAATATTATTAAAAACAAAATCAATATATTAAACTTTATGCCATTTCAGTTAAATTCTTAATAACTTTTTTTTCTAAACCTAAGACCACAGTTCCATTCGATGGAAGTGGAATAAAGATTAAATGATGTTATGGTACTGCTGAAATGTTCCCTCCAACGGGTTCCCGCCTTGTCATGGCGGAGGGACTTAGTAACCGTGTGGCCCAACACGGTGAAGCTAAGCGCATCCCTCCGGTAGGCCCGCAGCGAAGGGCCGTCCGAAGCGGCCGCTCCAAGTTCGTGCACCGGTTGGGATAACTGGAGCTCACCGGAGCGGCCGGGGGCCCGGGGGCGGCTTTATACTGCTCCTTGCGGCCGGCTGCAAGGGCGGTTTTATACCGCCTCTGCAGCCGAGGTGGGATTGCGGAGGACGAATCCTCCGCGATCTACCGGTGTCGCACCGGCGATGCCGCGACGGTAGAACCGCGGGGAAAGAGGAGTGTCGGTATTACGATGCGCCGCTCTCCCTATCCTCCGCGGCCGCTAACGGGTAGCGGCGGACCCAACATCTGTCTGCCGCAGGGAGCCCGGAGAGGATGTCTCCAGGGGCTCCCGTGGTCTCTGAGCGACGGATTCGGGGGAATCCGTCGTCCGCACAAAGGAGACCGAGGTGGAAGCGCGCTACATGTTCCGACGCGCCCTGCAGGGGGGTTTAACCCTCCTTACCGGGGTGGGGCTGCGCAAGCGGCCAACGTCGGTGAGGGTCGCGGCCGAAGGCACCAAGCCGTACTCGTGACCCTTGCCACCAGGGGACGAGTCGAGAACATCGTGGGGGTTTTAGTCGATGCAAGTCCGACATAACCCGTCCTTGCCCCCGCGAAGACGAGTATGCGTAATCAGTGACGATATAGAAGTGAGAGATAATGTGTCTATGATGTATAACTTTTATAATTACAGGAATGCGGACTCTATTTGCAATAAAACACCAAAACAACGCGGTTTCGACATGATACATTCATACATATCCTGGCCAAATCAGACCGACAGGTATGAAATTTGAATTTGAGTATGTAATAAAGTTTATACGATTTTTTATGAAGTGTTACAAAGGTGATATTATTTTCTTTTCTTATGTTATTTGTCATTTTAACTGCATCAGAATTACTGAAATTCGTAATGGAATGATCAATCGGAATGGATTCAACTTTTTAGCTAAACAACCTAGGTTCTAGTTACAGGAGTAAACAAACTACATTTCTTGTGAAGACAGTGCTGTGTGCATATCCTTTCAGGTTCTTCTTTCTCACGAGGCGTAACTTTTAAGTTAAAAATAACAATTAACTATAACAATGATCATATGAAAAGAATTTCAGTTTTGAACATGCTTTAGCTGAATATATAGGATTTTTGATTGATATTCCGAGCGAACTAAATTTTTTTCATCACGATTACAAAAGTCTGTCTACCTTTGAAAAATTCTGACCTCACCAGCGCTTCCATTTTGCAAAATCTTTTTTATTGACCCTCGTTTTCTACTACCTGTATTATTCCTATTACCGTATTTGCTATACGAAAGGTGACTAGAGTCTTTTGGTTTGAGATATCCTTATTCCAGAAGATTTCCTTTGTTTTATTGCAATCAGTATGAAACAGAACTTCTTAAATATTAATAGTGTGTGTAATGAAAGAAAATTTTATTTTTCAGTTCTTCCGAAACTGAAATAAAAATTCGACCACAGGTACCTATACATTATTTCGGATAACCTACAAAGAATATTATTCTTTGTATTTTATAATTAAAACACAATTTGCCTACAAAAATTTTGATTGTTTTTATTTTCAATTATCACCCAATCAAGACATTGGAATGTTTCCGTTGTGTTAAGTTAATATTATAAACAATAAGCACACAATGAATAGGAATCGTCTAGGTACCATTGCAGCACCTATTTCCGCCTCCAAACACTGGTTGTACTAACATTACTGTTATCAAGTTTGAAAGGCGTTGTATATTAGTAAAATTACTAGGAAAAGAGGCAACGAGAACAATGTGACGTATGATCCTATCTCCAAAACCTTTTTGGTTAGTTTATCAGTTATATTCCAGGTCCCTTGAATTTTGATGTTGCATCTATATTTTTTTACTTAATACCCTATTAAACCTATTAACCCTAATATTATTAATTATTTGCCGAATCAACTAAAAAGCGTCCCTGTATTTAAAAATATATCACAATTGGACTATTCGATAAAAAGCTATACATTTAAGTACAACCAATCTAAGTTTAATCAAGTTAAATGGCCATAAAAACTGTATAATACTTATCCCCAGCCTTGTGTAACTGATTCGTAATAAGAAAGGGTTTAAGATGGAAATACAATTAATCTAGATAGCGCTAATCTCATTGAATGACAAGTGTTTTAAGGAGTATCTTCTTATTCATGTGCAGCTTGAGTGTGACAGTTTGTCGCCGATAGCTTATTGGTTTGTTGCGTAACGATGTGAATGCAGCCAACGGAGTGAAGTTGGCGCGGATGTCAAACAGCCCGTACACACTGACACCGTGCGTGCAATTATCATTGTTAAATTCAATTCCCATAACAATTAAACATTGATAATAATTAGAAGAATATAATTTAACTAGAACAGCAGTCGATTCTGATGACTGCCGGGTGTTACTACTAAGTATATGTCTCAGTTCAATATGTAACAATAGCAGTTCGCTTTAAAAGTTTCCCATGTTGTGGAGTTTTAAAGGTTTTTTGATCTACCGCTATCTTATTTCTCTATGTCACTACTACACTACGTCATGAAGCTACTTATTCCACTACGATTTTCTTTCTAGAAACTTTTTTTTTAAGTCTCATTGTGTTACTAAAATCCTGCGCACATAAGCATCTTCTCTATTCCTTTACTCCTAATGATCCTTTACTGATAAGCAAACCTTATTGTGAATTATTAATTGTGATTTAATTAGATACATAAAACTATATATACTTGTAGAGATTGATCGCTACAGTACAGTTTGTTATATGCTGCCACACTCACGTTTCAAAGAGGTTCCAGTTCGATTCTCACATTACATTAAACTTATATGAATAATATTATTCCTCTCGTAAGGATCGTTTTATGTGTTGTTTAAATTATATACTAGTTTTAAAGCATACATTAGATTTGTGATGTATAATTAAAAGTGAACAACTGTTCCCTTAACTGTATTGTTGCTAATAACTGTGAGCTTCCGGTGAAGAAAATATAGTGGGGAAACCGGCATGTTTTAAAAAAGATAGTTTTCGTAGACATGTGACATCTACCAACGCGGGCTTGGTTAATTTAGGAGATGGCTTCTCTTGAAAGATAAGGCCTTGAGTCCCAGCAGTGGGATTGTTAGATGAGCTGTTTATTTTTATTAATGTACTTATATGTTTTAAACTTTTTTGTAGTTATATAATCAATATATCTCACGTGAGGTAGAATGTAATAGATTATTACGAGTGTAGTTATCCTCCTATGAGACTGTAGATCTATGCTGACTTTTAACAGACTCCTAAGTCATATCTAGCAAACTTTGACAACTGTCGTGGCCTGTTTATTCAAAACAACAAACTAACAACCTTGCTGGTTTCTGCAGATGCAAATTTATGCGCATTTGAATGAGCCCGGCTTTGTCTTTCCGTCTGTAGATTGTTTGATCCACTTCGACAAAGCACTGACAAATTAATTGACTACTACATTGGTATATAATAAACACTATACTGACGAGTGAAAACAAAGTTCAGTTCTTACTGTACTGTCATGTTTAATCTCAATAAATATCCAAACGTATCTTATATGTATCCGGTTTAAAGTAAGGACTTTAAATCGAGAAGTAAGAAGATCTAAATTTATCTTATTCTTCATTTGTATACATCTTCCGAAACCAACATGGTGCTATTTAGATTGGTATACACAGCACCACATTTCCCTTCTCGCTTTTGGACATAAGATGTTAAATATCATTACCCCAACTTTCAAAGTGGAAAACAGTTATGTCTTCACACTATCGTTTAGCTACAGAAATAAAAACAGCAGTAGTACCTCCCTAAATGGTCTCCGGCAACAGAGATCTACCACCAATAAGGTTTTATATCTACAATGATATGAAACTTGTTCTAAATTTTACTTAATATTAGGTCCTTACATATGAAATTGGCGTTTTGTACGGGAGGAATATAAAGTCAATTTTTTTTTTTTGTAAAATATATTCAATTAATCAAAGTATGCACCGTTATCTATGCACTTTTGCCATCTCATAGGTAGTTCATTGATCTCTTTACTAAAAAAACCATAGAGGCGAGAATCAATAAACTCTTTGAAGGCGGTTTGGACGGCCGCTTCGGAGTTGAATTTTTTTCCTTGTAAGAAGTTGTCCAAATTCCTGTTGGGGCAAGGTCCGGGAAGTACGGTGGATGTCGCAGACATTCCAATTGTAGCTCATCTAACTTAGTGGTTGTTTGTTGTGCAGTGTGTGGTCTTGCCTTGTCTTGAAGCAGCAGTGGTCTAGAGCGGATCTGAACCTAATAGTAAATGAAAAGTGTGAATGATGCTAACTACTAAACTCCACAACTGGTGACCCGGAACGGAACCACGGACCGAAGGTTGCATCACGGAGATCGATAAATATTCATATTATAAGGAGATATGTGTGTGACCGTAATAGCTGCCCATGTATATGAAAGTGTTGTCTTCCACTCTTGAGGTTCTTCCGTGGAATGGTGAAGGAATGTTTGAATATACTATGAAGGAATGAAGAATGCAGACGCCGCGTAATACAGATGTTTTAGTGACGACAAATATTTTTAATCTTCTTTCTCGGATTTCACATCTAAAATGTATGGGACAAAAAAAAGACAGATTTTCCTTTGATACCTTTGCCTACAGCGTGTTGTAAAAAGAGACAATAATTAAAGAAAAATTGTAAGAACACCCTTATCAGTATCTCATTCGCCAGCCCGCATATGAAATTTTTCCTTTCATGAAACGTTGAGGATTTTTTTTTTTGTACAAAATTTTTTTCAGTATAATTTTTGTACAATGTCGGGGTCCGCATGTTTTCTTGTAAAAGCAGCTTAAATTTCGTTATTATTATTTTATCAGCGCATCCCAGGCCCAAGTTCCTGGGCAAACAATTCCGCTTAAGCCTCGTTGTTGTTTAACAAATCCTTGATATTTCAAAACATCGGAAACTTAGGAAATATTTTCAATTACTTTCTAGTAGGAATTAAGATAATTTTAGCTAGTTTTTAGGTGTATAAATATCTTCTCTATAGTAATCTACTTCTATACTTTATTGATAGTTTCAATTAGTTTCATATCAAAATATAAATACTATAGTTGTTACAAGGCGATATAGTTCTTTTTCGATTCCTCAATACCTAAGCTTCTCGATCGTTGCTTCATCATCATGAGACGCGTTCTTCATACTAAAGTTTGGGCGGTCTGATTGATCCATAATTTAATGAATGGTAATTACTCGGATAATAGTGAAGAGCTCCCAGGTTCTTTATAAGCTTCCAAGGTTGATCATGGACAACGATCCTGGAAAACAAGAAGTGTTTCTAGTAGATAGAAGAAATGGTTTTACGAAATGAAGTAGTGGACCGGACTTACTATCGTCAGTTGAAGAGATGAAGATTTGATGAGGTTTCTAAATCTGGAAAGACTGAAAGTCAAAGTAGACTTTATTATGTTTTAAATAAGAAGTTAAGTATACTTTATACTTATGTGAAATTATTATGTATTTTCAAAAAACTATAAATTTAATACTAATAAAGATAACATATAATCAATGCTTCTCCCCAGTTGAACAGAGACTTACCTCCAGTACATCACGTTTTCTAGATTGTTATGTTAATGAATTAAGTTAAAGCACACGAATTGTTAATTTGCTTTATAATGTTATAATCATCGTGTTAATTACTTAACCGCATCGTGACTTTTACTTTACATTGTTCTAGAAACTCCTTCGGTCCCGTGGGTCTTACAAAGCCTTTGTCTCTAACATATTCATGTGTACATAAGCTCGGATCCAATCAGTGCTTCATTGTTGACGAGTCAACGAAGTGACTCTTGTAGCTTATAACTGAAAGTATTTCATTTTATATTCATAGTAATATGCAAATATGTACTAATAACATAATGTATATATATCTATTATATATCTCTCTCTTACGTACTACTGTATTGTACTGATTGTGGAATAATAACTACACTTACTTCAATAGTTTCAATAGATAAATTATCCATGGAAAGGAAACACCATAACCTTTATACACGGCTGCTAGTGATGTGCTGACCAATGAAGTGTTTCCTCTATCCTTCCGTAAATGATCTATTGGAAGAAACTGTTACATGATTTACTCTGATAAATGATTAAGAGACAAAATTTAGTTAATGTGAAGTTTTTATATGTCAGTCATTTATTTCATAGTCGACTTATTTCGTTTTACTTTATTTATTTAGATTAACTATGTTGTTTTGTGTAAAATGAAATCATTCTGTTTGGTACTTCGGACATCAATTACTTAGTCCTCTCGCGCAGTGACACAAGAGAATGCCAGCGTTATCTGTCTCACACTGCCTCTGACCAGTCCAATACTTGGAGCTTGTATAGATCATATTACAGCATCCTTCCAACGATATGAGTCGACCATAAGTCAGCATCGAATTGGGGTTCCGTGGAACGCATTTTTGACTTTACGATCGTCTCCCATCCTTAGCAATTTTCACATACAGCGAATACTGTAAGCTTTGTTTACCCTTATGATGTTCGGCTCGCCAACCAGCCTCACGATTACTTCAATTATATTATTCCCTTATTATACCAGTCTTTATTCCACGAAGCGAAAAAACGAACAGTATGTTCATCTGATGGTAAGTGACATGCCCGCTAGCAACGTGACTATATTTAGAATGATATACACTACTCCAATCTGCGGTGATATCTAGCTAGACGGTCTTCGGCAACAGAGATATGCCACCAGTAAACCAGTCATCATTCTTAGCAACGTGACGTCACAGTTCAACTCCATGAATCAGGTAAGGTGGGGACCTCCTCACGAATAGCAGTTATATAAAAGCAGCTCATTGCTTATTGATACTTTATCTTTACCTTCGTCAGACTTGGTACAATGGTATTAGAAATTACATTAATTAATAATAAGGGTATTCTAATTTTATATTAATTTGGACGACTAACCCCACCGAGATTTGATAGTGCTTTCTGTAACCTGATAGGTTTCTGTTGTCGGAGACCATCTAAGGAGATACCACCGCAGATTGGTTCAGCGTACATCATTGTAGCACCACGTTATGATCGGGCGTGTGTGCCACCATCAGGTGAACATACTCCTCGTATTTTCGCTTCGCAAAGACCAAAGCCGCGCCTGTTTCTATTGTCGAGCAGTAGTATTGAAAGGTTACTGTGTTCCGATTTAAAAGGCACTGTATCTAGTGAAATTACTAGAGTAACGAGACCTAACATCTTATGTCACGAGACAAAGAACGCAATGTAGTACAGTGTATATTATTGTAACTAGCGCCACGTTTTTATTGGCAGACCTATCACTGATCATCACGTAAACGTCCTGCTTGTCCCGTCGCCTCCTTAGAATAAAAAAAAATTAATGATGTAGTCCCTAATTTATATACTAATGTTTTCTTATCTTGTTGCTAATATAATTTGTGCTAGATACTAACAGGTGTAATATATACCTAGTATTTTTTTAATTCTTTGCGTCGTTTATTGTTTTTTTTTTTTCATTAATCCTTTTCCGTATCCTACTCTATCGAAATCGAAGAGACCATTTCAATTAATAAAAAAAATATCCGCTAGGGAAATTTACGAATCGGAAATTCTAATTTTCAAGTTGATGAAATGTACACAACGACTTCCATTCAACATTTCAATTTTAGATTAATATTGAAATGGTTAAGGAAACAATGTTGCTTCTCTATTTCAGTTTTTCCAATTTCCATTTCAATAGATCGAACGATTTCTTTGAACCGCTCGACTTCCTGTGAATTAATAGTTAGAATTAAACCAGATATTCACTGGCCACCGCAGTTTCAAGTGTCGGGAGACCGCGTCGTTCAAATGTGATGACGTTGAGGAAACGGTTCCTCAATATCTGACGGAGGATCCTATACACAGAGGCTTAAGGTACGACTTTGAGCAGGAGACCGATATAAGAATAGATACAGCAAGAACAAGTAACTTCATAAATTATTGCTTAATGACATCTATGACAGTAAATAATAGAAATAAGTATAAGTAAATATTACTTTATATACACAATAATATTCTGTTTATATCTGTGAATGATATTAGATAGCATAAGTATAATGTAAAAAAGTATAGATAGAAATAATCTTCCAAAAATTGTAAATAGCCTAAATTAGTAGGGAATATGTTGTAAATAAAAGGATAAGGTAAAGCACTGGATAGTAATATCAAAGAAATTTGAGAAAAATTCATAAAAATGGTTAGAATTGAATAATAATAACAATCTGATTAGTTCCCACTGTTAGACATATTCAGTACTGTGTCCCAGTTTGTAAGGGACTGTAGCTTCTGTCTCTAGCGATGAACGCAATGTGGTATTTTATACACCATCTTAACTAATACCACGATGTCGTGGGTTGGCGTATCACTTACCATCAAGTGAATGTCCCGCTCCTCTTGTCACTTAATTGAATAAAAAAAAAATCACTTAAAACGCCACTTATACACCAAGTAAACTAAGTACGGATTGTTAGATATCACATAGTGACTATTATTGTTGAAATACCAGTTTCCACGCGATGTTTCCTTTCGCCGGAAACCGGAATTCAGCGGTAACTGAATTCTGCCTTCTCGAATCTTCTTCAATTAATAAAGTAAATGATTTAATAAAATATTATTATAACAAAAATTTGTTAGTAAATCATAAAATCCGTTGTAGTCTAACAAAATTATTCTGACAGTGTATCAGCTTCACTGAGGCATAAGTTTCGTTTGGAAATTGATTTACCGTCCCCTACAAACATTCGGATGACAGAAAAGGGTAAGTTATGCCCAGTGTGATACAGGGAATACTAAGTCTACTGAATTATTAACTTCGATATGGGACACTGTGTGTCTCCGTATGCCCTTATAAATGATAATATAGGAAAGTTCAAATTGAGATAATATAGGGATGATGTATTCGATGATAGATGTATTCGATAAAAGATCATCACAAATTTTTCACCCCCACTCCTCTTCCTATTGAAGGATTTTTATAACTGTCTACATTGTTACTTTGCTTTTAAAAAATCTAGATTCAAATTTTTATAACTATGATGTGATAAAAGTTTTCCTAAATATCATATGATGTTAAAAAATCTCTCATAATACACTGACTGTCATACGTTAACAGTTGAAATACAGCAATGCTGTCATTATGCATTATGAGGATTCAGATGACCAGGTGGATTCATGAAAACCTCATCATCAATCAAACTGCACAACATTTACCGGAATTGAAACAAAACCCTCCATTTTAACCACTGCGCTAGAGAAGTTGAATCTGTCGTATTGTTATCAGTTAATATTGATATAGACTCAATAAATATATACTTTATCTAAAGCTTTGAACAATAATAATAAACGGAATTGTTTCGCTAAGTTATCTCCGATTCGGAGGAAATGTTCAAACTTATTTTAGCTATAACTTGAACCTAATTAATACCCGTCAATAACAAATGGCGCGCGGCTAAATCTCAGAAAATAGTTATTAAGAAACCTTTTAACCATAGTTATACTAAAACACAAATATTCTTATACTTTGCTACAAAATAATATGCTTCATACATTAGTGTATAGACAGGAATCAAATATTGGTGGTATTGTAAAGGAATTTCAATAAATACACATCCTTCAAAGCGGAAGAGTTTAACAATTGTAAACTGCTGACTGTTGACTGTTGACTGCTGATATAACGGGTTTTCTTTGTTTGTCAATCACGTGAAAACTAGTGAACGTATCGATATGGGAACATGACTATTCGACGCGAAATAATGTGGAGATGGGTACAGATTTTTTTTTTTTAACTTCATATATCCTTCATCACTATAAAAGTAAAATTAGGTATTTGGTATTATTTATGTGGTTACTATAGATAGATAGGATCGTTAACTTATCATCATCAGCAAATAAACGTCCACTGCTGGACATGGGCCTTCTCTAAAGATTCCCACCTTGATCGGGTTGGGTAGGATATGGGAGGTTTTGGGCCATTTTCTATCAAGCTTGCCTAATGCAGGTTAGTAGGAATCAGAATCTCGTTAATTAGCAGGGTGCACCACGAACAGGTGAGATTAGCTAACACCCCTTTTCAAGTAAAGACGATGACGAAGACAATAAATTAATGACGGACGGACTAATGGATGGATGGATGGATGAAGTAGAAGTAGGTATAGATGAGCATGGGCAGATAAGAGTGCATCAGTTGGAGAAACACTTAAATCAATCCATTTACATGCATGTTGTCAAAAAAACAAATATGGGAGCAGCTAGTATTCATACATATATATTAACGGTATCCGGTTCATAGGATCATAAACATTAAACATCAATAGAGAATAGATTAAAGGAAGTAAGATAATTCCTATGATACTATTTGGTGACAAATAAAAGTACTCCCAACGTTATATCTATGAACTGTATTTTATATGGATGGTTTTAAATATTAAAAATGTAACATACTTATTAGGGGTAGTTAAAAACAAACTTAAACTAAGTTAAAATTTTACATGTGTATTTAATTAAAAATTTTCCCCCGTCACTTTATTACAATTCGCAAACTTTTCAGTCACAAAAGTTAGATCTAGACTTCGATGCTCCGCTGCAGTTTTAATTACGTTGTAGGACTTCCGGACTCGTAAACTTGGAATCCTGCTCTCATTACATGCAGCTTTAATTAATGCAACTGGAAATAGCTTTGTCATGTTCTAGACCTATTTATTTACTGGCGGCCGGAAACCGTCTATGTAGGTACCGCTGCAGCACCTAATCCTGCCGTCAAACAGTAGTGTGCAAACATTGCTGTGCTCCAATTTAAAGGGCATTGTAGTAAGTGTAACTGCAGTAATGAGGTTCTATATTTAATGTTATATTTTAGGTTTAAGGGGGGGTCGCAACTCTCCTCATCTCTAGAGTAGAAATGTATCTTGTGTATCGTGTCGTATCTTGGTGGTATTGAAGAAGATCATCCAAGTAATTTTAGACGATCTTGATCAATACTTTTGATTTGTTTATATATCATCGTAAAGAGTTGTATTATCTAATCTGAATATAAGCTAGTATTAGATAATTCTCGAAATCTAATATTAACTAAGGATGATAGGTTTGTCGCACAACTGGATCCAAGCAAGCCTTACTTGCTCGTGGTAAATCCTGCTAATCAACAAACAATGCTCTGGCTCCCACTAATTCATATTAGATCAGCGTGGTGGAAAATTGTCTTCATATGAATCCTTACCCGATCGCTGTGGGAATTTTTCGGAGGAGGCTTTTCTCCAGAAGTGAGCGTCTATCGGCTGATGAAGATGATAAACAGTAAACAAAAATTAATCCTGTCAAAGCTAGTTTCGAGATACTGAAGCGATTCAACAATTTCAAATCGAATTTATGCAAATTCTTCTCACACAATACAGCGGATAGGTTACCGTCACGTCGAGGTACGTTCGTTTCCGGTATTTCGAAATCTGTATTATCTCCGACAGGAAAGTATTTCCCGTCGCGAAATCTCATTGAAATTCACGTTGGACGCGACACGAGCGAATCGTTTCGACGGTCGCAGAACGTGCTAGAATTCTCCCACCAGTACAAAGTTTGCACGGAACTAACCCCGGACAACTTTAGCCGGAACTGGATTTAGCTACAAATGTTTCCTAACTACTGTGCATATGTTTAATAATAGGGGGACCGGAAAGTAATGTCGTTTCTGCGCATGCCAATACTTGATTGTCATTTGTCAGCTCATTGTTTTGTTCAGAGGCGTACCAAAGACATTGTGAGGTTATAGTGATTTCTTTACTTATAGACAATTGAATTACAATTTTTTTTTGTAATTTTGGGTAAAATGGCCAGCCAAATACCAGAAGAGGTACACATCCGGCATTGCATGCTCTTTGAGTTTCGCAAGGGAAATAACGCAACAGTTGCTACCAAAAACATTTGCGATGTTTATCCAAATGCACTGGACATTCGTAAATGCCAAAGGTGGTTTTCCAAGTTCAAATCGGGTAATTTTGATCTTTCCGACTCGTATCGATCAGGAAGACCATCAGCGTTAGACAACGACGTGTTAAGGGCGGAAGTGGAAGCAAATCCGTGTCAGACGATCGAGGAATTGTCAAACAGTCTCAACAAACCTTGGTCGACCATCCAAGAACATTTGAAGCAGATTGGAAAAGTAAGCAGAGCAGGTGTTTGGGTCCCGCATAATCTGTCCGAACAGAATAAGGCTAACCGATCAATCACATGCAACTTATTGCTTCAACGACACAACACAGAAGCGTTTTTTGATCGCTTGATCACAGGAGATGAGAAATGGGTCCTGTATGATAACCCAAAACGCAAAAGGCAGTGGCTCTCTCCAAATGAAATCCCTCGGAGTACTGCTAAGCCAGGTTTACACCCCAAAAAAGCGCTTTTGTGTGTTTGGTGGAGTATTCGCGGCATTGTTCATTTTGAATTACTGAAACCTGGAGAAACTGTTACTGCAGACCTCTACAGCGAACAATTGCAGCGAGTCAATCAATCTTTAATTGAAAAGTGGCCAGCGATTGTCAACCGAAAAGGCGTCATTCTCCAACATGACAATGCAAGACCGCACTGCGCAAGGCGAACTCTAGAAAAAATTAATGAATTGGGGTGGGAGGTGCTGCCTCATCCACCATATTCGCCCGATGTTGCACCATCGGATTTCCACTTATTCCGAGCGCTGCAACACTTTTTAAGTGGCAAAACATTTGCAAATTTGGATGATATCCAAAATGCCATCTCTAGATATTTTGCCGAAAAACCAATTAATTTTTATCGATCAGGGATTGAAAATTTACTCACTAGATGGCAAAAGGTTATTGACAATGATGGGGAATACATCATTGATTAAAAATAAAGACTCGTTAAAAATGTATGTGTTTGTATTTAGCGTAAGAAAACGACATTACTTTCCGGTCCCCCTAATATAACTTATATCAGACCTCGATGATTTAATACTTGTTTCACATACTATTATAACTAAAATGTAATATTAACTAATTTATAAAAAGATTGCATACAAAAGTAGAATGTACTAAGCTTCACATTTACGTGCCATCCGCCATTAACAAAACATCATGTAATAGTTTTTTTTTTACATTATGACTTTCAAACCTTTATTCTGTCTAACAATTTTTTAAGAATTCAACATATTATAGAAGAATTTTTTTTTTTCTATATCCTTAAACTGACAATTATTTCCATAGAAACAAGCAACGGATATAAAATATTCTTATTTTCTAACCTCTTGCTCTCTTACTTTTTTTAACCATTTATTCTCTGATTTCCTCCGTTCTGTTTCCCTGGTTCGATTCCAAGGTCAAATAAGAAGCTGATGATTTCATCAAAATCATATGGTTAGCTACTATCCAATATATATATTATCATGTCAGTCGCCATATCCGTATTATTAGTGTCTAGTAGTAGTACATATGAAGTATAATATTAGATGACACGGACCGCACTATGTATGACCTCATTATAATTTAATTTGTATAATCATAGTTAAGTGTTAATAGATGTATTCTCCAAAAAAAAACAAGTTATATTTAAACCAGAATATTCTATAGGATGTAGTAATTATAGATTGAAAGGGATAATGAATAATGATACTTGAAATAGATTAAACAGAATCGATTGACTGTAAAGTGAAACCGAGTGGCGTCTGATTAAACGTTATGTATTTTGGTAATAATTTGAAATGATTTCCGGAAATATTTTCACGGTTCGCGGCGATGAAGAGCGATGATATATTTGCATGAAACGTCAGAATCTCTTTGATGTCAATAAAGTTACGTGTAAACCGAAAATTTAATATTCCGCGCGAGATTCGGAATTTATTTTACTCCGCGCATACAGCAGAGGGATCCGTATTTGCGATCCGCTCCAATTCGGCCTCTATTTCAAACAGCAAACTTTCACGAACGTTTTCCACAGATAACTTAATTTTAACTTGAAAGTTATGTAATTTATGTATTTAAGATAAGATAACCCTTTAAAACATTGCTAAATTATTCACAAAACACGTCAATTTACGTTTGTGTCGAGGCGAACTGAACGTTTACCTGATGGTGATACATCTACCTGTTGCAACATAGCTTTAATAAGGACATATACATCACAAAGACGTGATATATTAAGTCTCGTTACCCCAGCAATTTCATTAGCTACAACTTCAGACCGGAACACAGTATTTGCATACTACTGTTTGATTACAAGTAGAGGCGACGGTAATACCTATACCATTAGTAAAGTGGTGATATTAGAACTGATATGATAAAATCGTTGCGATCTAGGTAAAAAGATAATCAAAATAGCGACCGGATGTTTAAGCAAGAGATTAAGACCGGCTGTGGTACACAAATAGGTCTCCGACAACAGAGACTTTCGATTAGAACTCGTCAAGCTCATTGAAGATTAACAGGCTCTACTTGTTATAGTTTTAAGAGATTACTGTTTGTCGTCATTATTCAAAATTATTAGATTTGTTAGAATAATATCGTTTGTCCTTCTTCCTCCTGCTTTCTCTTCTATGTATCTCTATCAGCCGTCATATATAAACTCACACTCTTTACACTTGTCATTTTTCACACAATCCATCCACACTTTTTTCAGTCTTTATTTTACATTTCACAAGCTAGTCCAAATTATTTTTAGAATATTGTTATAATATTAAATTTAATGTAGCTATATTAGGATTAAGATGTCCCAACAACGACAGACCGAGTCCAATCCAACCTTCCCTATACAAGATGCTCCCAGCTAATCAAGAATGAAATCCTGCTCCCATCAATCCACACTGGGCTGATTGAAATTGTGGGAAAGTTGCTCGAATATCCGCACATAAACCACTACAAAGAAGATCGCCAGTAGCTGCTGGATTCGGGCAACGTAGACCTATGTCCAGCAGTGGACCTCTATTTGATTTGATATTGAATGTTTTAAATTATCTTCACATTTTAAATTAGCAAAATTTCGTTTTGCAATCTGTGAACGAAATGCGGGACTAGTCTGCTGCTGGAAAATTCTGCACGAATCCATTCTCCATTCATCCATTAAATCGAGAAATCGTCTGTTATAAGCAAAAAAACATTTCGTATTTCATTTGCATTTCTCTTCTTGATATTTCTATTCTTAATTCTAGAATAACATAGAAGCAAAATGAAAGCTTCATAGGTAAAATATACGTCTCGAACGAAAGAGACAACGAGACAAACACTAAGAAGAGTTTGTATCTACCATTTTTCTACAGGTTCTTTAATTTTTTTTTATTAATTAAAGTAGATTTTGTTAAAACAGTTAATGTCAAGGGAGTTTAATAATAATCTTATGATTAAGTGAATTATCAGCAAAGCGCGGTTAAATCTATAGCAACTAAAATATCAATTGAAATCTCCTAAAAGCTCTTTAAGCTTTATATAATAAATGGAAAACGTCGCTTCAATAAATTTCATTAGTAATTGAAATGAGCAAGCGGTTCACTAAGAAATTGATTTTTACAAATTTACATTATAAATTACTTTTCGCTCAATTGAGGGATTCGTGTACTAGTAAAGGGAAGATTAAATGTACTAAGAATATACAACCCTTAATTTTATCTTACTTTTTTTAACTCAAACTGTTCAAAAGTTCAAAATGTGTAATTGTGGACAAGATTCTTGTTATACATAAATAAATATACAGACCTATAATCTTCCCATCATTGGACTTCTATGACAGCAAGAGATTGAACAGTCCTCGTCCTGGTATGACCATTTGGTTTAAAATACATATACTATACTGTTGATAGATCTCCATTACCGGGTACCATCTCGATAGGTACCACCACAGCTCTTTTATTTGCCGACAAACAGTCATCATCATCAGCATCAGCCGATAGACGTCCACTGCATAAAAAAAAGACAGCTTGTGAAATTAAAGAGATAAGACTCTGTTGAGTCTTCTCTTTCGTAAGATGTTTCTTATGTCTCTAAGCGACTAGCACAATGAGATGGTATACCATCATAACTAGCGCCACATTATTATGAGGGTTTACCATCATGTGAACTTGCTTCTCTCCCCGTCCTTTCATTAAATAGAAAGGTCTGTTTTAAAGAAGTATCAAGTGTGAAAAATCATATATTGAAATAGAATCAAAGAAGAGTATTTTAATTTGAAAGCAGTGTATCAATGTTATATGTAACTCAACAACGATAGCCGTTTAATGGGGTTAATAATTAAAACCTTCAATACTGACCCGTATCAATTTACTCAATAAAAGTACATGTATCGAGTATCCGGCCTTTCATAAAATCGATATTTCATTTGTCCAATAGCTTTTAGTTCCAGGTTTCCGATAACTTTTGCCTTATAGTTACAAAATTTAAAAAATATATTAAAGTAACTCTTGCTTGTTGTAATGGAGGACTTAATGAGTGTTTGACGGAGCTACCATTGGTTACCAGTTTTGAGTTGGTGATAAATACGAAGTCGTGATAACGAGGATGCTGAGGAAGTACAGTATAGGAAAAAGTACAATACAGAGTGCAGGAGTAAGAGTAAGTTCCGTGGGAGTTTCTAAAACCCTTCGCAATATACTGTAGGTACCTATCGAGGAAGTTTGTAGTTGATACAAATTTCACATAACCCTGTCTTCCCTCCAGAAGCAAAGTATCTTCTAATTATACTCTCTAACCTAAGAGCGTCACTTATTTCTACCGCCAAACAGATTACTTATAAGATAACAACTTATCTCCTAAAAGGACGAATATATATCATATATCATCTTATGACGTAGTGTATATCATCTTAACTAGCACAAGATAAAAGATGTATTACTTACCATCTAGTGTCTTGTTTATTATAAAAAATCGTTATACAGATATTTCCGGTTCGAACCCAGATCTAAATGTGGAGTTTAGTTGAAAGAGTAACTTTTAGCCACAAACGAGACGTTCACTTGATAGAGCCTGCTTATAACACCGTGATGGTAGTTAGGATGATGTACACCATATTGTGCTCGTCACTTTGAAACATAGAATGTTAATATGTAATAATTTTACTATCTACAGCACCCTTCAAACTACGACACAGTAATGTTTGCACTGTACTGTATGGCTGCGGAAATAGGCGTTGCGGTGGTAACTGCTTAGACGATCTCTGCCAACAGAGACCTATCAGCATGGAGCAAAGATGGGAGAAGGAAATGGAAGATTAACATTGTATGGAAGAAGAGAAGGTAAGGTGAGAATGAGGAAGGGAAATAAGAAATGTAAAGAAATGAAGCTCAGGGCCACAAATGCTTGGGGAGCGAGTATAAAAAAAACAGAGACCTACGAACAATAACTAGGATTTTTTAAATTATTATTTCATAAAGAAAGTATGAAGTTTAAATTATTTATTGTTAAAAGGACTACACTGTCTATGTTGTAAAAACATTAACTTTTAAAGGTCATTCCAAGGATATAGCTTCGATGATTTTTTTTTATACACCAGCAACTTTTAAAAGTGAAAACTTCTGCGGAGTATAAAACAAGATTAATACGTATAAAGCGCTTACAAAAGGCTTTTGTTCACCTTAAAACACTAAAAGCTGACAGTGTAGCTTTTGCGAGCTTTTCTCCCTTGTTGTATTTAACCCTTTTTTTCCGCCTGCAAAAGCAATTATATTTGGACGCTAAAAGTATACATTTTTAAACCCTTTCCGAAGACTTTACTTTTACTGGGGTAAATCTCTTACTGGAGACCGTCTAAATAGGTACCGCCGTATACTGTGCTCCAGTTCGAAGGGCGTTGTATCTAGTGAAATTATTAGGTAAAGAGATTTAACATCTTGTCTCAAAGCAACAAGCACCATGTAGTGTATATCATTCTAACCAGCTAGATGTGTCTACCATCATATAAATGTGTTGATAGTCTTATAATGGTTAGAAGATGTCCAATATATTTACAGTCACCATATAAATAATTTTCAGTTATATCATTCATATGCTAATAGTAATTCAAAAGTAATCTCAGTTGGGAAAAAAAATGTCAAGTTAGATACATTTCATTTTAACTAAGCAGAGATCTTTTAATGTCATCCAAATGGAATACATCTTTTTTTAATCTGTGATTTAAGGACAATTTTTACTTAGTATTTAAAGAAATCTAAAACTGCTCTATATAAGTAAAAAACTTAATGATAATACGTTTTAATAGCATTCATAATTATTTCATGTTTTATATGATTTTTTATATCTATATCTCATCAAAGGTTGGCTTGTAGACAGTCTATATGCACTAAGCCTGTAATTTATATACAAAAATCTTTAGGTAATCTTCTTCCTCATTGCCTTTTCTCCACTATATGGGGTCGGCACAGTATCTACTTCTCTTCCATACCCATCTATCAGCCGTCATATCTGAATTCACACTCTCCTTACACACGTCATCTTTCACACAATCCATCCACACTTTCTTCTATCTTCCTCTACCCTTATAACCATCCACGTTAATCAAAAATAAGTTATATCATTGGTTCTTAAATCAGGCTTAATCTTTATCACAATTAACGGAGGTTTAATTAAGTACATACCGTTGAAACTCGGTGTATTCTAATTTAAATCTATAGAAACGCAATACAATGAATAATTAGTGTTACAAAATAAACTATACCTTAACGATAGATATACTTCATCTTACAGGTGTTATTATAAAGTTATTATTACGAAAAACTTTATGGAAAATATGAGAAAATTTGTGGTAGTTCACAAGAAAAGGAGTATATGTTAAAATATTAGGGGGACCGGAAAGTAATGTCGTTTTCTTACGCTAAATACAAACACATACATTTTTAACGAGTCTTTATTTTTAATCAATGATGTATTCCCCATCATTGTCAATAACCTTTTGCCATCTAGTGAGTAAATTTTCAATCCCTGATCGATAAAAATTAATTGGTTTTTCGGCAAAATATCTAGAGATGGCATTTTGGATATCATCCAAATTTGCAAATGTTTTGCCACTTAAAAAGTGTTGCAGCGCTCGGAATAAGTGGAAATCCGATGGTGCAACATCGGGCGAATATGGTGGATGAGGCAGCACCTCCCACCCCAATTCATTAATTTTTTCTAGAGTTCGCCTTGCGCAGTGCGGTCTTGCATTGTCATGTTGGAGAATGACGCCTTTTCGGTTGACAATCGCTGGCCACTTTTCAATTAAAGATTGATTGACTCGCTGCAATTGTTCGCTGTAGAGGTCTGCAGTAACAGTTTCTCCAGGTTTCAGTAATTCAAAATGAACAATGCCGCGAATACTCCACCAAACACACAAAAGCGCTTTTTTGGGGTGTAAACCTGGCTTAGCAGTACTCCGAGGGATTTCATTTGGAGAGAGCCACTGCCTTTTGCGTTTTGGGTTATCATACAGGACCCATTTCTCATCTCCTGTGATCAAGCGATCAAAAAACGCTTCTGTGTTGTGTCGTTGAAGCAATAAGTTGCATGTGATTGATCGGTTAGCCTTATTCTGTTCGGACAGATTATGCGGGACCCAAACACCTGCTCTGCTTACTTTTCCAATCTGCTTCAAATGTTCTTGGATGGTCGACCAAGGTTTGTTGAGACTGTTTGACAATTCCTCGATCGTCTGACACGGATTTGCTTCCACTTCCGCCCTTAACACGTCGTTGTCTAACGCTGATGGTCTTCCTGATCGATACGAGTCGGAAAGATCAAAATTACCCGATTTGAACTTGGAAAACCACCTTTGGCATTTACGAATGTCCAGTGCATTTGGATAAACATCGCAAATGTTTTTGGTAGCAACTGTTTCGTTATTTTCCTTGCGAAACTCAAAGAGCATGCAATGCCGGATGTGTACCTCTTCTGGTATTTGGCTGGCCATTTTACCCAAAATTACAAAAAAAAATTGTAATTCAATTGTCTATAAGTAAAGAAATCACTATAACCTCACAATGTCTTTGGTACGCCTCTGAACAAAACAATGAGCTGACAAATGACAATCAAGTATTGGCATGCGCAGAAACGACATTACTTTCCGGTCCCCCTATTATATAAAAAAAATTTCCTAACCACGACACGTGTAGAGAAGCAATCGCCCGACTCAGGAGACGGTAACTTACCGCAATAAATGGTCTCCGAAGGATCGTATATTATTAAGCGCCTTCGCCTCGACCAAGTGAAATTAATCTTCAGCTCAAGTTATCCGAGCACTTTACTTCCAAGTGTTCACACAAAACTTTATTATTTAAAAAAAAATAAACCTAATAAAAACCTTCGCTTGATCACTTTACCTTGAACTTCAATAACATGATTGAAGGTTAATCTATGTTTTTTTATCGTTCCCCTGCTTATGGTGGGTCATGACCTTAAGGGTGCTTTACATCATATACTTACATTTAGGTCTATGTAGCCGAAAACCGTTTAGTAGTAGGTACCACCGCAATGCCTGTTTCTGTTGCCAAACAGTAGTATGCAAACTTAACTATATTCCAGTTTGAAAAACGATGTGACTAGTTTAATTACTGGATTAACGAGACTTAATATCTTGTATCAAGCGAAGAGCGCAATATGGTTCGGTATATATCATCTAAATTAGTGTCGCGTTGTTTATGGACAGGCGTATCACTCATCTTCATATGAACAACCCACTCATCTACTCGCTTAATGGAAAAAAATGTATGTAATCAAATCCCGCAGAAAAACTCAAAAGACCCAAGCTAACCTAACCCACTCGTGGTGCAACCTTAATCAACAACCGAAGCTCTTGCTCTCATCAACACATATTGGGCCTACGTGGTGGGAAATAACCCATATCCCTCCCGTAAATTCGACGACCTGGTGTCCGGCGATACGAGCAGTGCAGGATTGATCGATGAGGATATTTTCAGGGAAAGCTTACGTCCAGTAGTGGACATCTACCAAGTGATGATGATAATGATGAAGCATTTTTTTTTAAAAAAAAATTGCGTTTCTGAAATTCTTACTCTCGTATTTCAAGGCAACAAAATAAGTTATATTCCTGAACAAAATACTTCGTGGAAGAGCCGCAGCTGGAGACAAAGAACCTCAACCACTGTGTTAGACAAACTGTCTATTAAAATTAATACTATCCTCCCTTCCACAAATGTCCCGAATATCCTATAACAGAGTCCCCTATCAAGAAACTTTTGAAATGTCCAGAGATTGTGTAACTCACCACAATTTGTGGTAGTCCTTGATCATAACTTATCTGGATAAATTAAATTTGATAGAACTAAGTTATAAACGTTACTTGAAGCTCCCCAAACTCCTCAAATTAAAAGACACTCCGAAGAGGTTTTGGTTCAATTCCCATTGAGCTTGACATTCTGCTGAAAGCAAACATCGAGAAGAAACCCAACTCATAGTAGCAGATAAACGATCGCTTTCTTACTAGAGAAGTCTCGAAGTCCCAAGCAAGACCAATATTGAACTTCTTTTTTATCCAACGAAGCGAAAAAACAAGCTAGATCTACACTTGATTGTAAGTCATACGCTTCTCATATCAATGTGGTACTGAGATTATGTATCATACAAAGCACCATAGCACCACCAGCAGAAATAGGAACTGCGGTGGTACCTATCTAGACGGTCTCTCCGCATCAAAGATTTACTAGTGAGTGGTTAGGAACCTACAAAATTACTTCTAGACTATAACTAAATTTCATTTCTTATATGTAATTGCACAAGATTCTGATCACAGACAATTAAAATATCATCATCATCAGCTGATAGATGTCCACTACAGTAAGCATAGCCTCGGGTACCTCCAGGCTCTAGAGGCCGTTGTTTGTAAGGGTACACATAGTGGGATTTGGGGCATTTCCCACCACGCTAGCCCAATGCAGGTTTTTAGGAGCCAGAGCCTCATTTGTTAAATATCAGGGTGCACCATCATTGGGGCAGCATGGTGCGAAATTGTCCAAATCTCCCCATATGAATCCCTGCCCAATCGATCTAGGAATCTATGGGTGTAATCTATGTCGAGCTGTGGACGTCTATCAGCTGAGGATGATGATGATATTATTAAAGTAGATAAAACACCCTTTGATGTAGAAAATACATAACATAAGAAAAGATAACCTTAACCCTAAATTATAACCTAGTAATAAACATGGAGAATAAATGTAACCTCAATAATTTTGATGTAGGTGGAGAAGTATTTCAAGATGTCTATGAATTGTAATTAGGTTAAGAATATACGTTTGTTGATGTACTAAACCATATAAAAATAGATTCCGACCATATTTCACCATCACGGATATTGGTTTGATCTAAAATGAACAGCAGAGTCAACATTGAATTCTTCAGACTTCTGTATTAGTACTTAACTTATTATTCTTAGTCTGAACGATCAGATACTTCTTTTCACATTGTTATAAATAAATATAAAGTACGATGGAATAGTTTTTTTTTTATTTCATTAGGCGAGACATTCACCTGATGGTAAGTGATACGCTTGCCCATAACGTGACGCTAATTGAAATGGTAAACACTGTACCACATAGCGCTCGTCGCTTTGAGACGTAAGATGTTGAATCTCGTTGCCCCACTAATTCAATAGCTACAACGCCCTTCAAATTGGAATACAGTAATGTTTACACAGTATTGTTTATACCTAGACGGTGGCCGGTAACTGAGACATACCACCAGTCCCGTATGCCCATTAAAAGCAAATATCTCAAGAAATTATTATGAGGTATTGTTGTAATAACTTAGTATCCTCTAATGTTAAAGTATAATGGTATGGTAAATCAAATTCACTTAATATTTAACTTATGTATTCCTTTCAGAATATATAAACATGTACTTAAGTACCTCATTGATGATCCATCAGTTCGTAGATATCGGAAAGCCGCTTCACTAGCGTTGTCAACCGGATCTAGATTCATATATCCAAAATCCAGATCATGAAATATCTAAACACTCTATACTTTATTTTCAAATCTATTCGATACATCTACCTCTGAATATTTAAAAGGCAAGTTCGAATTCCAAGGAAATTCTCACGAATGCTGTCCTCGGTCTGCTGGTGGCCTTGCTCTTCACGTTCCTCTCTGCCAAACTAATCTTCTTTACAATTCCTTCACTCCTCGATCAGTAAGACTTTGGAATGAGCTTCCACCTAACATACGAGTAACTCACAGTAAAGCTTCCTTTAGGCGAATGTTGTGGAAACACATTGTCTCTATGAAACGTCCCTTATATATATGTAATATTATACATATATATTAAGAAATCTTATTATAACTCAATACATTTATAATATGTATATAAATTATTATATGATACTGTACGCATATTTTGTTCTTTGCTCAATCCTAGGGTAGACTGAGAGAGAATGCCATTAGGCATTAAGTCTGCCTTTTTTAAAATTTTTTTGTATGCTAATAATAAAAAAAAATTAAAAATATATAAATAAAGCTTATGATAATAATAAAGACAATTTCAAAAAGGTAGAGGTAACATAAAACTATTTAAATTGCTTTCATAACAAAACTGAAACCGGACAACACTATATATCCTCACTGCGTCAGCGCTGTACCGGAATTCAATTTTAGATTAACATTCGCGACTGAATATTGTGAGCCTGTTGTTTTTTTTTACTGTTTCCTTTCTTTTTATCAAATCGTTTCATCAAAATGGCGTAATTATTGTTGTGCCGGATGTTCATATAATGAATAATGTCAAACGCTGTATAAGGTCTTCATGGAAGATGCTCAAACGACACGCCTGAAGTGCTGATAAATATCAATTCACTAATTAGATACTAGCCAAGCTGGAACAGCTCAATTTGTCAGGTGATCGTACACGCTATACGTTTAGGGGAAACGCGAGTCTGATCCTCAATGAAATTAAGCTTCCGGTGAAGCAAAACGTCGTGAGAAAATCGTCATGTTCCTAACGGCATCTTAAGCGTGTGACATCCACCCACATTTATTGGTGGTAGGTTTCTATTACCGGAGACCGTCTAGGTAGATACCACCGCAGCGTCTATTTCTACCGCCAAACAGTACTGTGTTCCGGTTTGAAGCGCGTTGTAGCTATTGTATTTACTGGGCTAACGATACAACGTTTTATGTCGCTTTCGACGACTGCAATGTGGTGATATACCTTACTACTACATCAACGTACCGCTCGTCTCGTCACTTAATTGATTTTAAAAAAAAAACCTACTTTAAATGTGACCTCATGAGGTCACGAATCCTAGCAATGAATATTAAATGAACTGTTTATATTTCTTTCTTAGATATTGAAGACCAGCTGAATACCTCATCCACTTAGCCATATTTGAAACATTAAAAGCAGTTAGGTATCGGTTCAGCCGTTTTCGTTTTACAGTATAAAGTTAACTGTGTATTTTATCAATGAATCTTTATTAGCAGATATTGACCGATGTGCGTAGTAAAATGTTGTTAAATAGATTCGAAGCGCTCTTGGGTACTTGAGCGAGAGAGATTCATTGGCACGGAAAGCGTTTCCAGCTGGTGACACAAAGGGGGGCCCGGTCTGCGTTATTGCTTTATTTATCATTAGTTTAACGACACCGGCCTCAATGGCCGATAGACTTAAATAGAAAACTTATGAAACGTTATAAACGTTTACTTGTTTGACAATAATTAAACGACGCAATGAAAAACTCTAAATCAATGGTTGAAAACTTTAAACTATAATAATCTACAAAAGAAACAAATACTATAAAAGTAACTTTATTATGTGATGATTTAATATCTCATATAATAGTATTTCTATAATAAAGAACAATAATTATGGATTGTTGTATTTAACTATGGTTACAGCGGTTGACTGGTAAAGATTTCCGGAAGACATTATTGCTGTTACCTCATCAGCTTTGGTTACTTTAATAACGAGGAAAATTAACATAAACAAATTAAGTTATACAGTAAGTGATAGGATAAAGATTTAAAAGGTTTTTATTTTTCATTATCATATATATAAATAAAACTTACACAATTTGAGCATCAAATTATTATCGAAATATCGACATACGTAGTATCGAATAAATCGACGTACAATACTATAAGACACATACATACCAAAACTAAACTCGGCCATGACGAGGGGAAAATTATTATTATTAGTATAATCATTATATTAGTAGTAATAATTATTAGTAAAAACGGCTATTCAAAAAAAATAAATCATATTATAGGTGTCTTAAAAAACTACATGATAAAATATCTGTGTATGTTAATCCCAAATCATTACGAAAATAATAGTTTTTATAGTGCAAAGAAGGACAAAACTAATTCAATATTCTATTAAACTTTTCTATTTAAGTAACCGGATAATATATTAAAAACCGGAAACCGGATAAAAGGTTTCAAACAAACAATTTCTATTACAAATGTAAAGGGCAACGTTTAAGAAAGTACTGTTACTTGATAGTATATATTCAATTGTGGTTGTTTTTATATCAATGATATCTTTTAATTAGTAATTTTCATACAATTAACGTAAGAGAGAAACGTAATATGTATCATAATATATAAAACATTACAGAGAGCATGAATCATAATTGCGAAACCTGTTACAATTTTGTAAAATAACAGGTTCCGAAATACTTCAAAGTATGTTGGATACGCGTTACATAAAATTAACAAATATAAAGTGCAAATCAAATGTATTAAAATACTACTTATTCATACATATAATAAACATGTTCGAAGGCAATAAATTTTTTTTTTTTTTTATTTAAAGAAGCATCAGGACGAGTAGTATTTTCACCTGTTTGTATGTGAAACTCCTGTCAATAAAAACATAGCGTTAGTTAGGATGTTATACACAGCACCACAATACGCTTGTAAGGCCACAAGTGATAAGATGTTAAAACTACAGCGCCCTTCAAACCTGAACATATTAATGCTTAAACACTGATGTTTGTCTGCTGTAATAGGCGTCGCGATGGTACCTAGACAGTCTCCGGCAACAGAGACCTACCATCAAAACACTATATGATTATAAATTAACTTCGTATGTTTTATATACTACATAAACGTTGAATAGTACGAGCGTAGTAAACACTATAGGAAGTATGGCATAGATAAATATCTTCCGGAAATAGTTATTTTTAGTGTAATAGCTTATGAGGACGTATGAAATACTTGAAAGTATCTTGAGCACTTGGTGCGCGTACTCGGAAGCGGATATCTACTTTTACCGTGTCGTGTAAATACGTATCATCCTCAGTAGGAGCTGTCCGTCCCACGCGAGGGGGCGCTTATTAAACCCTTTCCCTCCTCTATCCGCTGTCAAAAAACTTTGCAAAGTGATTTCCAGTTGCTGAGATTTTGACGACGGTCAAAACGCAATTTGTCGCGGACCTTAGTTATATTGAATTTAAACGATGTTGGGATTCGTTTGAGGCGTTACTGCGCCATGAAATGTTTTTGACCTCCCACAAAAAAGAAGTGTTACAAACTTTACCCGTGGCTTAGTGTTAAACTACTATTTTGAAATTTTCTAATTCAAACTTTTACAATACTATTATCATAAGATTTTTTTATACATTTTATACTTAGTATCTCTTTTTTTCATACTTATTGGTAAGTTTCTGTTGCCGGAGACCGTCTAAGTAGTTACCACCGCAACACTTATTTCTCCCGCCAAACACTACAGTGCATAGTTCTAGTTGAAAGAACGCTGTGGCTTATTTAATTACTGGGGTAACGAGATTCAACATCTTATGCCTTAAGGCGACTAGCGCAATGTTATGCAATGTATAATATCCTAAATACCGCCATATTATTATGGGCAAACGTATCACTTACCATCAGGTGAATGTCTTACTCGTTTTATCTATTCGTAGAAAAAAAAAAATATTTCCAATTAAAATTTACATCTACTATCGATGTTTTGTTACTCACTCTTAGTGTCAGTTAACGTGTATTTGTTGTAATTTTCTTTTAACCCACCACAAGAACTGTTCTTCACAAACTCAATTTCTTTTAATACATAAGCATGACTTTCAACAAAAGTTAGTTGCACAAACAATCATACATAACATTTCCACTCTGAAGATTGTGTATGTTTTTACAGAAATGTATTATAGCTAGATAAACCTCTGAAAAATACAAATCATGTTCGTCTTCATGTGTTACATGATACTGTACTTTGAAGAGCAGGAGAGTCAAAATCTAATTCTTACATCACTTCAACGTCGGAACCTCTCGTGCTTAGATATTATATTAGAGATCACACAAAGACACCAAGTCTGTGTGTGCCCCTTACATTGTTAAAATACGTTGTAGAGTACAAAGAATAAAAAGGTTTTGTAACGAAAAGGAAAACACGTCCAGTATTGTATTAAACTTTTCTAATACAGAATCCCAACCAAATATATCGAAAATTTGTTATATTTCAAAGATTTCCATTACAAATGACAAAAGCAATGTTTAAGATATGAGCGTATTATTCATGAAATATACATTCGACTGTGGTCCTCGTAGTTTATGAATACATACATATTTTAAAGGAACAGAAAGTTACTTATTAACTCCTAGAATTATTATTTATAATAGAACTATACTTTGGTATATCTAAAGCATATTTTAAATATCAAAAGACGTATCATAATATGAAGTAGCTATTGAATTCACTCAGCAAAGTATCTACAGCTCATTGATATATTATATATTATGAATAAAAATTAAGGGTTTGAACCTACATCACAGTTATTAATTTTTAATCAAACAATCTGTTTTATGCTCTTTTCTAGACACTTTCATCAAAAACAAAAATTGTTGGTAACTCTTTGTTCATTTAATATAAGAGTACTTTTAAATATTTAATCTACGTATCAAACTAGAATCTATCTATATCTATCGTTTTAATCGTCATTAACTTTTGCGACGAGTTAACTGATTAATGAAATCATTAATTAAACAATAGAATCAATGATAGTATTAATAAATTAATATTTAAAAAAAAACCATTAGACTACTTACAAGTACAAACATGCTAGAGTTAGAATTATATAGCTATTGGAGAAATCATTATGAAATTTCGCGATCAGATTGAGATATCCTCTACTATTCTTTCCATTGGAGAGGTACGACACTATATAAACTGATAAACAACCATATAGACTATAAAGCGGAGCTACGGGTTAAACTATATCATTTCTGCTTTGGGTTAGAGGTTAAAAAGAGAATTTATTAAAGCTTTTGTTAGTCAGTGCACGCATTATGCTCATTCTATTGGACGGATTTTGATTATTTTTCATACGTCGATGGCCTGCGTAACGAGTTAACATTCATCGACGGAGGCTTGTGGGATAAGGGACGGAATCAATAACAACCTCATTTGAAACTGGTTCAAAAACACGGTGTAGTGGTTAATATTTTTAATCTATATATAATCTATATTGTGTCATTTCATATCTCTTTCAAAATTAAAGGACGAAGCGTGACGCTAATGTAGCTTGTTCGCTTTATAGAAATCGAGATTATCCTTTATTTCAATTTCACGTTAATAACTGATAGTGAGGAGTTGTTGTGCTGTATAATCTGTATCTCATGTATAAGTGGAACGACAATGCTGTATTATATCAGCAAATTGTAATAAAGAGTAGCTAGATAGTTGAACAATAAGGATAGGTGTCTCTTCTATCAGACAGTTAAAATTTGTGTAAATAGATTACACTAACTTTTTAACGTGTCTCTAACGTATAGTATAATTTTATTATTTTAATGAAAACGTCTACGTTTTAACAAATATCAAAAAGCTGAACAAACTTATAATTGCATACTTAGCGAAAGTTGTAAGCATTAAACCTTACAAACTACATGCCCGGGAGAGAGGAAAAATCGTTTCTAATAAATTCGGTTTAGACTCATTATTCAAAATGATTGATGTGCCTTCTGAAACTTCTAAAATGAGTCTGCTAATACATGGTAAACACGTTAATAAATATTTACTACGTTATAACATAGTAAATGATCTGAAAAGATGTAGTTAATGCTTTTGAAGTTGTTGGTACTAGACGAAGATAAACAGAAACGTCTGACAAAAACGTTGAAGCATCTTAATAACTAACATAGACTATTAAAAAAATGGTTTTTAGTAATTTAATATAAATAATAATAATAAACAGTCTACTTAATGTTGTTTTCGTTATTTCTGGGACTCGAGATAATTTTTGACAAGGATAAAGTAAGTCGTTAACCCATCAAGTTAAGATTGGTCGACAGTAGTTGTTATATATAATAACTCTTGGAACATATCAGTTTTTTTTTTTAATTTTCTTTCACTGGAAGTTCAAACTCTAACTCTAATACTAAATAGTTAGCTTTCGTATTTCCGTGCAAATTTCCATCGCTCTTGAAACAAAACTGTCCCCGCTTAGTTATGTTTACTAGTTATCAAACAGAAATGAACATGTTGTAAGACAATAAATAAAACATTTATTCACTATACAATTATCACATTATTACAAAATATAAAAATTAAATGATTTAGATTCACGCGAAATCTCTTATAGGTACTTGCGGCCTTATTTGTATTTTCTCATTATCGGCGGGTCTGAAACAAAAAGTTTTGTCCATAAAGATGTCTGAAGAAAAAAAAGTAGATCAAAAACCATTTAGCCGGGTAAGAGCTATGATACAACAGCTGCTACTTTCCACCTTTTTAAACATTTTGCGTTAGGCATAACAAATATTCCGTTATAAGAAATATACTCTAACATAGATAGGAGACATTGCAAAAGTTGTATTGAAACAAAGAAGAAGACAGTAACTTACGTAACTAATAGCAAGACTGGTGACATCTGAACATGGAACGTTAGCGATGGAAAAGGGAATAGCATAAAAGATAAAGGAAGTCCTAGATATTAGAAAATTGTGTACGTTTATAACTTAAGTTATGCTTGTCTTGCTTGCATACCCGTCTGAATGATTAACCCACGATATGTATTTGTGTATCATTTCGAAACCACGTTGTCTAGCCGGCAAGTCGCAAATATCACTTCGCCTGAAACAGAAAAAAATATATAATTTTCTCTTTATAAGTAAGAGGGTCTTACTATATTGGAAACTAAACAAGTATTCTTGAGGGTTCTGTAAATAGATATACCTATAATAAAAGTACTAAGTATTAAAAATTTATTAGTTAGCAAGTCAATCACAGTATTTTAACTTGTATTGAGGGATTGGAGATTAAAGCGACAATTCTGGTCGACTCACCGGTAAACTCTGATTTTCGTTCACGTGGACATAATGGCTAGTATATAGATAATATTTATATAGTTTGATTACCTCATGTGTAATTTATAGACTGTCAGAGATACAAAGTACTTATTCATCATCATCATCAGCAGCCAGCAAACATCCACTGATATCTCTTAAAATCTCAATACTGATCAACTTTTGTGTATTGACAGAACTGTATCCGAAGGTTCCAGACGCTTATATATAGACTTCTTCATTAATTCTTCATGTTTGTACATCATATGGCGTACCAGTGAAACTATTAAATCATTACTCATGTATAACCTGGTGCCGTAAGAAATGTAATGTCTTGATAACTAGTTTACCTATTCTTAGGCCTGACAATGCAGTTTATAAAGGCTCCGTTGCACTGGGTACTCGTGTACAAGTACGGACCTTCGCATTGAGACTCAGCATTTACCCGGAACACCGACGCCACTCCAATGAGGTATTCCCTTGACCCGACCCAGGTAACAAGCGGTCCACCATGATCATTCTACATTGTTAACAGATAAATAATGTACTAATTTATTACACAGATAAATAAAATCAATTTCATTTGGTGATAAATAAGAATAAGACCGTGGATGGTGAGGCTCTGCTAATATATTCCGGCTATTACATGCTCATGTTATGGAAGCAGATTAACAATTCGAAAGTAATAACTATCCTGGCAGAATAAATCAAACTCCTTAATATGTGGCCTCTGAATCGAAACAGACGCCTTTACTAAGCAGTGGTAAGAAACTGATCCGCAAAGGCACATTGTTGAAAATACATTGAACGTCTTGAGCTGTGGAAGTAAAAAAAAAAAAAAAAGATCTAGAAGGGCTAAAGATCGTATTTTATCTATCTATGTATGGAATACCCCGTGCAAATACAATGGTTCTGGAATTATTCATTTTTTAAATATTTTTCAAATAATTCCCCATTTTCTAAGTAAAAATTCAATAATTTTATTTCTTACTTATTTCTACACAAATTTTAATGTAATAATTATTGTTTAATCATTGTTTTTATGAAATTAAATTAATAATCATCAACTAGAGGCTAAAACTTTTAAATTAAGTTCTTTGAAAGTCGTGACAGTAAAAAATAAGGCATCATACTTACATTTTGATTTAATCTTAAAATAAAATTTTATTTGTAAAGTCTTTTTTGGAAATTTAGAAAAAAAAAACACTGTAATAAAATCAAGTACCATGATATATCAGAGACTCATAAAAGTAGACGTAACGCCGGCCCTTAATTTGACCCTTTTGTTGTTGTTGTAACGCGTGCGAGCTTGTTGTTGACGTTTTAGATATTGAATTTATTGTAAACCATGTCCAATTGCGTTTTTAGATAATGAGTCAGTACCACAGATAAAATTTAACTGCTTTCGTAGGCGGACGTACATTATCGTTGTCTTCTTAATTCTGAATAGTTTTTCTTTTCCATACCAAATAAATTTCATTTCAATGGCGGGTTACGGTAATACACTGACATTTTCTATTGTTATGGTCTTAGTTATGAAAATACTTTACAAGCTCGAAGATAATTTCAGCTACGTTTTCCAAATCGTTACCTACCAAGTCATAGAGTCTTTGCTGCAGCGCATCAAGGTGTCAAGGAAATAGGCAGCGTTGAACAGAGGCGACATGACGTAGGTGGGCAACGCATCTGCGATACTGAAGAGGAAGAAGGAATCATAGACCTTTTTGTTATAGACCGGATTACGACAACCAGGGTCGTGACAAGATTGCTGCTGGGTTTAACGCAATGGAAAGTGTGGTTTACTGTGCATACGGCAAGGCTCTATCCCTACCATTATATACCGGTCCAGACCCTGTAGGATGGAGACCATGCAAGGAGGTTAGACTTCCGTTTTATGCTGCATGCAGATTTAGAAAATAATAATTTTTTCACCAAAATATTGTGGACTGATAAATTGAAATTTAACAGAGACGGCATAACAAATATTCATAATAGTTATTATTGGGCTCTGGGGGATGAAAATCCCCACGCGATTAGAGAAGGAGCTCATCAGCGAAGATTCTCTGTTAACGTATGGATAGGCATAATTCATACTTACTTGATAGACCCAGTATCCTTTCCAAAATTTTTAATAGAGAGACGTACGAAAATTTCTTCGAAATAACTTTTTTAATTATTTGGAGGATATACCATTGGAAACCAGAAGAAAAATGGTGTTCCAGCATGACAGTTGTCTCGCCTATTTTAGTCTCGGCGTAAGATAGTGGTTAGACACTACTTTCCTTCAGCGAGGGATTGGCCGAGGCGGACCAACACCGTATCCCGCAAGGTGTCCTCATTTAACACCTTGCGATTATTACTTATGGGGTCACATAAAATCTTTAGTGTACACAACACCAACTAACTCGTTGAAGATTTAAAGTCACGCATCATCGTCGCTGCTGACAAAAAAAGAGAACAGCTCACGGGGCGAGTCACTCGATCTCACTTATGAAACAGGGCTTCATGTTTGTATCAGGAACCGTGGCCGTCAGTTAGAGAAAAATTTAAATTAATTATTGATTTAAATTTTTACTCTGAACTCAATATCTAAAACGACAACAACAAGCTCGCACGTGCTACAACAAAAACAAAAGAAATCAAGTTAAGGGCCGGCGCGACGTCTACTTTTATGAGGCTCTACGGTTTGATATTTCATGGTACTTGGTTTTATTACAAGTGGTTTTTTTTTCTAAATTTTAGAAACTCTTTGTACTTTTTAATACCTTGTCGGATAGGTGTTGAAGTCAAGTACTTATTTATGTGTTTTATATGTATATTATATAAATAAAATTTTATTTTAAGATGAAATAAAAATGTATGATGTCTTATTTTTTACTGCCACGACTTTCCAAGAACCTAATTTAAAAGTTTAGCCTTTAAGTCGTGATTATTAATTTAAATTAATTAAACAATAATTATAACATTAAAATTTGTGTAGAAATAAGTAAGAAATAAAGTCATCGAACTTTTTTAAACATATTTCATAAATTAACAACTCCAGAACCATTGTTGTTGGATGGGGTATTCCATACATAGTTAGTTAGGATACCAGCCATACTTTAGGTCCTCCAGATCTTTTACACCTTTCACCCTGTATATGACTTTTCATAAATATTTCACGATTGTTATCCTTTATATATATTATATAAACAAATCAATATTAAGTAATTATGTAATGAATATCATTAAAGAACCATAGTTTATTATCAAATCTAATATCATTTAATTTCTCTAGAAATCTTTTACCTACCTGACAAATTCCTTGTCTCCTCGAATGATTCGTTGCATTCAGATCGGAAGTCTTTATATTTATCTCGTCATACATTAAACTTTTCCGGCAATTCGGGTTCTGAAAGGATCATTTATTTATTATGTTGAATAAATATTAAATTTTTATTCCTCATATACTGGGTGTTAGGAGACCGCTTTCTAAAACGAAGACAGACGATAATACTAATGACCTTTGATGATGGTGAGGAAAACAAATCGATCCGGCCTCGCAATATAAATGCTCCGTGGCCATATGATATAAAGTTCAAATTGAAACCAAATACATCTCGAGTTCCCTCCACGCCCTTGTGGTCATTGATTCGAGGATCAGCTGTTTTTGATTTTGTTTCATTACTGTTTTTTTTTTTTAATAAAGTAATCTATTTTCTATGAAACTATCCTTTCATTTTGCTGTACTAACATGATGGAACGTCAATAATGCTAATAAGTTTTAAAAATTTGATTTATTTTTTAATTAGGATCGATTTTTTTCTCTCTCATCATCAAAGGTATCATTAGTACTATCACTGTCTTCGTTTTTGGGAGATTCGAGAGGTCTCCTAACACCCAGTATAATGTTCATGTAAACAAGTAAAGCCCGGATTTCCATAAACACATTTTAACTTTTACATAGTAATATTTTGTGAAAAAAAAATCTATAAAATTTTAATATTGTTCAGCAGGTGATATTTTATAGTCAATATTTTTCCCATATATTACATTCTGTATTAGACTTAATAGTAAATATAAACACAAGAAATAGATTAAATCCTTGAATTACTTATTCCTTCTGAAAGAAGGTGAACCATTAAAAGTTCTTGTACAAATCATAAACAACAAATCAATTTTAAATTAGGTTTGAGTTTAAAAGGCGAAGAAAGCTTCAAATAAATGATTAAATAATTTAATGACTAATTTCGTGTCGTATCGAAAATTATAAGTAGCCCTAATGAAGAGGTATTAAAATGAAAGAAGCGTTGATAACTAAGTTTGTAAAAGCCCGATACTTTCTGAGCTGGGGTTCCGAAGAAGAGAAACATTATGAGGAAACCGATACGTTATAAGAACAACACTTTCCATGAACATGTGACTGCCAACCCACATTTAGCCAACGCTGTAGACGGCGCCTTTGACTCTCTCCTTGTTAGAGTAGGTCCTGAGTTCTAACAGTGTGAACATTAAAAGGACTGAATCATATTGTTTTAATAATTACATTGTAATCTGTACATCCTTCCGCAGTAGGCTGAGGTGTATGCATCATCACACCTTGGTCGTTTATACTACCGCGTTCCATAGTGCATATCATGTATTTGTCTATGACTTTCTGCAAGTCCGGATAGTCTGCATAGTGCTCCTTACATTGCTTTTTGTTCATGATTTTCGTTGCCGCATACCGAACCTCATTTTGTAGATATATTTTTTCGTCACCAGGCTTAAAAAAATGTTTTTTAAAAAGTATAAGTTAATAATTCTTAGTGCTGAGGTAAAGCAGGTACTAAAGGTAAGAAAGTTGAATGCGAAATACATTTTTGACGTGAAAAAAAATCCTAGCTGCGAAACATAACAGAGTGAGTCGATATTGATCCACCAGTGTAGAATCACTGTTCCATATAATATAGGATAGGCACGAATTCACAAATCTATGGACCAACCTTTAGTAATGGAGAGGCACTTTAAGAACAAGAAGAACAGATAATATATATAACATAATATAAGTAGTTATAATTGCAGTAGCTCGCTGGCCTAATGGTTAGAGCGTGCGGCTTTCATTCCGAAGGTCGCGGGTTCAAACCTCGGCATGTACCAATGACTTAATATTTAAGTTATGTACATTTGTGAACTTTAGTTACAACAGCGAGATACAAAAACGGTGAAGGAAAACATCGTGAGGAAACCCGCACACTGATATCATCTTTGTGTGTGTGTGTGGTGGTCCCGATAAAGTGGCAACAGGCTCGCCCCCTGTTACATGGGACCTAATCTGACCACATCTGGCGAAATGCGGGTAGTTTATTCACCTCTGCCTACCCCTACTGGGAAAAAGGCGTGACTATATATAAAAAAAAAAAAAAAAAAAAAAAAAAAAAAAAAAAAAAAAAAAAAAAAAAAAATTGTAATAGACGAGCTGTATAATAATGTCGTAGGTAAGATGAATCCATATAAAAAATGTTTGCTAGTTACGATGTTAAAAGAGAACAACAGTGCCTCAATGAAAATCAAAAAAAGGAGATAGAACTCTCATTTCCTCCAATAATTTCGCATAAACCAACATTTTACACAACTGATAAGTTGTTGAACTAGGCTCAACAGTGGATCGGTGGATGATTTCCAACGAACATATCTTCCGAGTATTTTGTTGCTAGTAGAATTAATAGACTAATGACAACTATTAGGTTCATGTTCTCATCGTCTAGTCACTACATACTTTACTAATATAGGCAATTTCTAAAGCTGCAGATACCTTACCTGTCTCCACTTCTCCAGATGACCCCAACCCATAACGATCGCATCGATTCCGGCCTCCTGGAATCTGGGATCGTAGTTAATCGTAATCCTCTGCGGCAGGTAGGTGCAGAATTTTTTATACTCTGGATGCAATTTGAACGAGGATTCCACTTTAGCGACCGCTATATCAACAGCTGACCATTTCTCGACGTTAGCGTAATCAAAATCATAAGCTGAAAACGAATTTATTAGTAATTACGCATTGACTTAATTTGTTATTTACATTTTCTATTGTGTCGTTAACTTGAAGAAATGAGATGAGCATTACGCCCTTGATGGTAGATTAATGAAAAGAAAACTGTAAATGAGCAATACTAAAGTGGAGAAAGAAATATGGACAACTACTGATAGATTTAGCAGTTTACCTTTTGGTACACAAGTGTAGACAACTTTCTTCTTTAAATCTTTTGTACAAGGGTCCTTGTTGAGCTGTTCGTATGGTACGAACTTCTTATAACCAGCAACAGCGTATAGATAGTGAACGTCTTCCACACATGCGGCAGAGGTTATAACGAAATGAGCGTTCACCAGTGCACCGCCGCAAGTCCAACCAGAATAGAATCTCGGTGATTTTTCCGACTTTACGAAATATATCTGCAATAGCACAACCAATTGCTAACACAACACATAAATGCCCATAAAAACGAAGAGCTAGTTGTGATGATACTACTTCTTCGTCGGTATAACTCTTGACGTGGTGGTCGTGGTCATAACTTCATGTGCCACATTGTACTCGTCACCCTCAAATATGAAACTTTAAGTTTCGTTTTCCACACTAATTTCACGTTAATGTTTGGCGGTAGAAATAGATGATGCGGTGGTACTTACCTATGCGACCACCGGTAACAGAGACCTACGTCCACTAAACATTACTAAAATTAGCCGTAAGTTGTATAGCGTATTCGCACAAAATCTAACTCTCGCATGTATCTTTGTCGGAACCGTGAATGCTGTTATTGCGACATACAAATAATAATGGTGGTAGCAAGTCTGGTCATCATAAGAAAGCATATTACTCTCCAATGACATAAAGTCTTTGTCACTAAGTAAAACGTTTTGAGAAAAATTGATTCCTCGCAGTATTAAAACCTAGATTTGAACTGGGCAATAGTTAACCCCTAATAAACTCAATCTTTATCTAGTAGACTGAACTTAAAAATTATTTAAAATTTTGATTGAACTCTGAAAAATAACAGTCTCTTTTGTTAGAGGGGTTCTAATATGAACTAAGTTTACCAAATATCTCTTTTGTGACTTAAGTGCTTCACCGTCGCGGATTCTTCTCTGTGAACGTGAATCTAGAAAAAAATACTGGTTATTAAATATCCTAACAGTACTACATAACTCAA
The DNA here is from genome assembly GCA_033220335.2 of Troides aeacus. Lineage (NCBI taxonomy): Eukaryota > Metazoa > Arthropoda > Insecta > Lepidoptera > Papilionidae > Troides > Troides aeacus. The sequence continues at coordinate 5,152,082 of CM067294.1, read as the reverse complement.
CAACCTGCCGAATATAACAAATCCAGTGTCAGGAAGTAATTTTGTGTAGGAAAATTCTCGATGGTGGGACTAATAAAACTTTAATACTATCATTATTATACTTTACCGGTGGTAAGTCTCTGTTAACGGAGAAGGTACCACCAGCACATATTCCTTCTGCCAGACAGTAGCGTGCAAACATTACTGTGTTCCGGGATGAAGAGTTAGCTAGTTACTGAGGTGGTTAGACTGAGCATATGATGTTTCAGACGACGAGCGCAATGTGGTGCAGTTTATATCATCCTAACTAGGGCCACGTTATTATAGGCGAGCGTATCGCTTACTATCAGGTGAACGTCCCGCTCATCTCGTCGCTTCATGAAATAAACAAAAAATATAGTTTGCATGTGCTAGTAGAGGAACCTAATTATTAAAAAATACTTAAAATAGGGGAAAGGCCATTATATATGCTTTTTCGATTGCATATACAAACGTTTGAAAATTATTTCTCATGATTATCACGGAAATGCTTTAAACGGTAATAGATCACAGCAGCGTTGAATGGAGCCTGTTTACTCTTGTCTTAAATAACAAATCGATCCTGTTATAGATCATGATTAAACTATTAGTTTGTTTTTCACTAAACTGTTGGTTAATTTTTTAATTTTTAACAGCTTGTGTTTCAATTACTAACACACTTTTCTCTTTCTCAAAAGGACAGTCAAAGACATTTGTCGACCCTGGAAAAGTACAAGTTCGCCGGATGTTTTTTTTTTTTTCTAATATATTTAGAAGTTATGTTTAATGATTAACCTTTTAAATGAATTTTATTAAACTTACATATGACTATAAGCAGAAATAGAAACAATCGAATAAACAGTAACATAATTTTTTTCTGCCAAAGCTTCGCCACCAGTAGGGGGAACAAAACAATGTTGATATTTATTTGATTACACGGCTTACTGGAAATATAAATTAAAGTCGTAACTTTGCGTTTAATTTTTCGAATCGTTTCAAATCCATTAAAAAAACATTTTCCAATCCCTGCCTTGATTAATCATCAAACGATTCACTATCATACTGGTCGTAGGTGTCTAGTAAACAGGAGCTGTGTTGGTACCAACCTTGACGGTCTCCGGCAACAGAGACCTACCACCAGACCTAACAGATTGAAGTAATCATTAAAGTAGTTCTCTTCATTAATTTATTCGTCCGTATGTATGAAGTGTGGATGATTTAATTTCGTGTTTCTCTCTTAAGCCATTGAGTACGCCGCCGACCACGTATGTTTGCGGAAGGTGATCCATTCTTTACGCGAGATACTCTGCTGTGTAAATTTAATTAAAACTAAATTCAAATTAATGAAAATCACTTAAAATCCTACAAAATCGTATGTATGGTTTAAGAGTGAAAACATCAGCTTCGTAATATAATAGAAGGCAAAAGATTGAGGTCTCTTCCTGTCGTAGAATGCAAATTAACAGGTTCACTGCTCTATGAAATTTAAAGCATCTACGAGTGATACAGGTGTTGCAGCACTAAAAATCATGTCCTCTCCTTCTGCGCTAGAAGCCGTAAATTCTTCATCTGTATATATCTGCCAGAGACAAATATACATACATGCTTTCAGTTGGATTTAATCGTTAGAAAAAAATTTATGATCATTTCGATCCTAAACGCACTACGATTAAAGATGGTTACTAGGTACAATAGGTCTCTAACACACTAGCCGTAAGTCTTCTGAAAATGGCTCCACAGAGAGCTTGTTATCTTCGGGTTTGTGAGCTTCGTCAGAGACGGCAAATGCGAAGACAAGAGAGGCGTTGCTCTTCCTTACTCAATGTTTAACCAAAATGCAGAAAAGCAAAAAGTATCTCGTAGGAGACCAACGAGCTCCTCATAGGCCATTAAAGAAAACCATCGAAATGGTTTTACTGGGTAATTCCAATAACCATAACCTCCCTTAAAGAACCCTTTAAAAATCCTCCTCGCCTACTTCATATTATTTTATTCGGAGATATCGCCTTTGGAAGGCTAAGTAGATATTTTTTCGAACGGACACCTGATGGTACGCGATACGATAAGATGATGTACAGTCGTTGAGTCATTGATGTGAAGTCCCTATAACCTATTAATTTCACTAGGTACAACCCCGTTCAAACCGGAACGCAGTAATGTTTGTACACTACTATTTGACGGTGAGAATAGGCGCTGCGGTAGTACCAACCTAGAAGGCTTTCAGCAAAAGCAACCTACCATCAATTTACGGTAATATTACTGGAACAATGCCTTTTTATCTTACCTCTCTAGAGATGAGGTGCAGTGTAAACAACCTAACGAGTGCCTTTTTATTATGGGCATAGCTTTTATTTCAAATTGAAAGTCTTAGCCTGGAAGACATAGATTGCTTTGGAAAAGTTTCTAACTGTTGCCGTCTTTATCATTTCATTCGGAATAATACTTTGAACGAAAACAAAGTTATTATTATGACAGCAATGCCGTTATTTTCTAATCTCGCTTATAAAACAAGTACCAAGTCTTTGCAAATATCAAAAAAGTGTTTAACGTAAAAAAAAATATTGTTATCTTTAACAAAAAGCTTGTCGCCCAACGTGGGGCTCGAACCCACGACCCTGAGATTAAGAGTCTCATGCTCTACCGACTGAGCTAGCCGGGCTGGTGTCTCACTGGTTAAGTTATGCTATTTCATTCAAAATATATCTATACTAAAATGTGTATACTAAAATGAAAGGTTCTTTATGATATAAAAATAAAAAAAAAATAACTATTACTAAGTAAAGAGTAATTCTTCGTAAATTGATACTCTATGTAATTATTTATGATCGGAAACATGTCAAATACTACTGCGTTTATTTCCACCGCCAAGCAGTAATATGCAAACTTTACTATATTCCGATTTGACGAGCACAATATGGAACTACCTTTTTTTATATTTATCGAAGCGACAACACGAACGGGACATTCACCCGATAGTAAGTGATACGCTTGCTCATAACAACTTGGCGCTAGTTGCAATGGTATACACTACACAACGTTCGCTTTGAGAGAACATCTTAATTCCATTACCTCAATAATTACATTAGATACAGCGCCCTTCAAACTGGAACACAGTAATATTTATACTCCACAAGATTAGAACACAGTAATGTTGTAATGTATAAACATTACTGTGTTCCAGTTAAAAGGTTTAGGTGTAACAATTCCTAAACATTTTAACTATCGCTTTTGTGTTGCTTCCATCCTTCACTTCATGTTGGTCAAGTAGACAAAGGTATTTTTCAGATCGTCCATCACAGGATATCCTTTCGACAAATTCATGGGATAATGAACCATATAAAAATTACCTGACACCATCGAATCATAAGACAGTAAATATATATATATGTATGTATAGATACATTCGTATATGTTATTCTCTTTCCCATAACGTAAAAGGTTAACGACCTCGGCTACCAGATTCACAAACATTTTTAGTATTATTATTTACTGTTATATGTCGTGTTCATATGTATATATAATTTATATAAACAGGTCATCATCATCACCATTATACCTTCTTCAAACTGAAGTTTGCCAGTCAGATATAATAATAAACATTTATTCAATACCTGCTTACAATCTGCATACAGAACGCAGAAGTGTAGGACGTCGTCCCTCCAGATGTACCGACGACATCATCGGGGCAGTCGGAAATGGGTGGATGTGAGAAGCTGAGCATTTGGTGGGAAATATCGTTGAAGGCATGGGCCTTGGATGGATGAATATAGATCCAGCAGTGGAAAAACAAAGGCTGATAGTAATGATGATTCAATGTGTCAATTATATGTATACAACAACTTATGGAGCCCAAGTCAACCTTACGTGCACGCGGTGCACCCTGCTGAATAACAGACGATGCTCTGAACACCCATGAATCAGCACTGGGCTAGGGTGATGGACCAAGGCCCAATTCCTCTCAATGACCTCTTGAATGTGGAGATGTTTAAAGAAGGCCTATGTTCAGCTGTGGACGTCTACCGGCTGATTATGATGATGATGATGTAGTACTTGTAAAGCTTCTTATTCACTGTATTGTTTCCAATGTGTTTGGATTTTTTTGTATATATATTACACTATGAAACAAGATTTCGTATCTCAGACCTTTGCTCTCACGTTGCCTATGTTTGATTTTCATTACATCCAAGTTTCGTTGTTAATTAAACGTATTTCGGCTGTAAACGTACTATACAATTAATCAGGATCCATACATGAGAAACTAATTTCATGTCTAATGAAACAATCTTGTAATTGGTGCCCTTGTTGCTGGCGAAGAGAGAGCTGATGATGGAGAGAATTAATCAATGTTTCAATTTATATGTTTAACGGGGAATTTCATATGGCGATAAGAGACAATAAGACTGTGTATTGTGAAGCTCCCCCAGATATGTTCTGCTCTCATGTTGTCATCAAGAACACAGCATCAGCAGTATATTAACAGTATGAAGGTATAAAAAAAGAGATAAAATCATTGAGTATCAGCCGACAGACGTCTTCTGCTGGACATAGGTCTCCTCCAAAGCTCTCCACATCGATCGGTCTAGCGCTGCCTATACCTAATTGCTTCCCGCATCCTTCACCAGGTCGTCGAACTATCTAGTGGAGGCCCTACGTCTTTCGGAAAAGGAAGATGTAGGATATATATCATTGCCACAATCGCTGCTATAAAAAATCTATCTTTTTTAAAGTTTTTATTCAATTTATGATGAGGCTATATAAAAGTTTAGCAGCTTGCTAATCTAAAGTAAATAACTTCGTAGTTCAGTTCAAATGGTTACGAAGCGATTTCCGCGAGCAAATAGCCGCCGATGTTTGCAATCACGATCTCATAACACATAACCAGTATGTTATTTATTAATTAACAGTCTGTTTATTTATGATATTGTAAAAGTAATAAAGTAGTGATTATATGTAATAACCGCTAAATTAAAAAAAATATCAAATCAACCTCATTGTTTGCATAATTTCCAACTCGCGTGCAAGTGTAGTAAAAATCATAAACAATTAGCGATTTTTTTTTTTTTGTGTAAGTACTACTTGGATCTATTATTTTACGTTGGGAACTATGGCATAAGACAGCATCAATTAAAACCTTTTGTTATTTCACTTTTAAAAATGAATAGTATAGTACCGATCAGTGAGGAGATCTTTATTGAAGGCTTCTATACAGCAATGGAAATCTATTGGCTCACTTGAGAGTTATAATAAAAAATCGACCTGTGCCGTCATTTGAAAATGACTGCTCTGATTACATGTTGAAGTGATTTTCTCGCCCGTAAAGCAATTAAAAGTTATCAAAAAATGTTTATAACAATAACCTTTATATTGCAATACAGAGAGAACTTCCAAAACTGCTTTCTTAATTGTTTCTAATACTGTGATTAACATTAAATAAGATATCTTTAGCAACGCAGAATTTCCTTTAGTAAATGTAAAATAAAATCTGTACTTTAAGTCCTTTTTATTAGTTATCATTCTCATTAAGGTCTATATTTTTAATTCCGATTTGATAGACTCTTCAATCAATTTGAATTACATACACGTTACTAAACGTGCAAACATTGCAACTTCCGTGTTTATTTCATTAAAATTTACGAGGCACGCTTCTACAAGGTACATTATTCGCTTTTGAAAGGAGCCTTGGAACATTTTGATAACCGTTTCGCCCTCTCATCGTCAAAATTACCGAGTTTCCAGTCGAAAGTGTCCGAAAGGAGTCCGACGTCATATCTTAAAATTTATTCCTATTTACAAAGCTTTCGATTAGCCGGGAAGGACGACGGTTCGCTGACACTGAATAAAGTATTAAAAGGATAAAGTTTTACTTAATTCAATGCTTATCTTATAAGCTTTTATAATTTATTAACACTATTTTCAAAATGATTATCTTACAAAGAATATCATTACATACAACCTAAACTCTTGCCTTGTAAATGATAGCTTGGGGGAAAAGTCTTTTCGCGTTATAGTATGTATGAACTTGTAATAAAATCTCTTTGGCTATACCATTTGTACCTGGCTGGTTTTGGTATCATTGAAAGATTAAATTTTAAAGAACATAATTCCAAATTCAAATTAGGTAAATGTGTGATTTTCATTTGTTTTTCGTACTGTCAAAATGAGTGAATGTAATGAAGAAATTCGATACATTTGAAAATGTTTACTACATAAAAAGTAAAAATGCAACGCAAGCCGCGACGAAAATTTGCGATGTTTGTGTAGCTAGTGCAGTGTGCAGTGTCTGTGAGAGTAGCACAAATTTGGTGTAAGCGTTTTCAATCCGGAAATTTTGATGTCAAAGATGCACGTCGCTCTGGTCGCTCTGCTCGCCCTATTACGGATAAAATGGATGCCATTTTTGAAAAAGTGGAGCAAGATCGGCATATCAGTAGTTACGACGTAGCTGAAGAACTGGGAATTGACCACAAAACAGTTTTGGCGCATTTGAAAAAAACAGGATACACAAAAAAGCTGGATATTTGAGTACCTCAAGAGCTCACTGAAAGAAACCTAATAATGAACCGTGTACTCGTTTGTGATTCTTTATTAAGACGCAATGAAACCGAACCAATTTTGATTAATGCTGTGTGTGTGGTGGGATTGGAAGGGCATTATTCATTATGAGCTGTTACCACTAGGCAGGACCATCGATTCTGAACTCTACTGCGAACAACTGATGAGATTAAAGCAAGAAGTTGAGAGAGAGCGGCTGGAATTAATCAACAGAAGGGGTGTAGTTTTTCATCATGACAACGCTAGACCTCACACATCTTTAGCCACTCAGCAAAAATTAAGAGAGTTTGGCTGGGAGTGGGAGGTGTTAATGCATCCGACGTATAGCCCTAACCACCACCTTCAGATTTCCACCTCTTTCGGTCTCTTCAGAATTTTTTAGGCAGTGTCAGGTTAACATCACGAGAAGACTGCCAAAACTACTTGTCGCGGTATTTTGATCAGAAGTCCCAAAATTTCTATAGCAATGGGATCAAGCCCCTACCTACAAGATGGCAAAAAGTTATTAAACAAAATGGCACCTACGTACTTTAGTTAAATATAAATAAACTATATTAAAATATGTTTGGAATTTTCTTAACAAATGCGTAGAAACTTTTTCCCCAATCTAATATCAATTCTGTCAATATGATTAATTCTACAGTTCAATTCTTCACATTCCTAATTAATTTATACATATTATCATCAGCCGAACGTCCACTATTGGGCATAGGCCTCCCTCAAAGATTCCCATATAGGTCAGTAAGTAATTTGTGGATGTTATAATATTTTTCTTCACCGGAAGTACAAGCACAATGGGGTGTGAACCCGCGCCTCTAGAAAAGTATAGCGCCTGCGACCGGCCTTACAAATGGATCTTTCACGGGCTTCATTTATACGTTCATGTAAAAAACGTTTCCACAAACGTTCAGGTAAATCTTAAGACTGTTTTGATATAAAAACAAACGGATGTAGGTCGGCAGGTAATATGGGAGTAGAGGGCGCTCGAGCGGTGCTCAGGCGAAATGGTTACGACGTCATTTCCGCCCGCAAATAGCCGCTGCGACGGGACGCTCGCAATACTCATTCATTTCCACGTTTTCGGCGTTTATTTAACAGTTTAAATACAGTCCATAGCAAAATGGATATTTACATTTGTTAACGAAAACATTCCCGTTATAAGTAAATAAATAAACAGACCTCTAATGTTCCCACTGCTGGGATTTTGGGCCTGCTAACACAACAAGAGATCGAACGGACTTACTCCGAATCCGAACGTTGGACTTGAAATACATATACCAAACTGGTAAGGTCTCTATTACTACAGACCGTCTAGATAGGTACCAAACAGTACTGTGCAATCATTACTGCGTTCCGGCTAGAATGGTGCTGTAGCTAGTGTTATTACCGGGACAATGAGACACATCTCAGTCGACGAGCGCAATGTGTTGCAGCAATACCATCTTATCTAGCGCCACGTTGTTATGGACAGGTGTATCACTTACCATCAAGTGAACGCCTCGCTCATCTCTTCTCTTAATTATATGTAAAAAAGAACAGAGTAAAATATATAACGTGAAACGATAGCGTTTTCATAAGTAAATATGTGATTGTATAATACACACAGTATCCACACAGCCCGGCTAGCTCAGTCGGTAGAGCATGAGACTCTTAATCTCAGGGTCGTGGGTTCGAGCCCCACGTTGGGCGATGCACTTTTTTAATGTCCTTCTTCGTCTTGTGCCTCTTCAACTACCGAACATTGGTTACCAGTTCTGCAAATTCCATTTTAATATACACAAGTATCACTTTACATATGTTCTATCATGAGAACAGTTATGCTATTGAATGCATTATATTTAATATCAATGTTATCTTTTTTCTGCATAGTATCCGATACATATTAATCAGCTATGGTAGATTGAAGGTTAAGGTGTTTATAGTTCTTCCATTTTTCTTTCTTCTAGTTTTTCTCCCATTCAATATTGAATAACGCTTTTGTATTTTAGAGAAGTATCGGAAAGCGTTGGAATATTCACTATAAGAGATTGTGTGTCAACAAACAGTACTAGAGAGAAAGCTCGCTAAAGAAATATTCATAGACGCGTTTCCTTGAGGAGTTTTTAGTATCATTTTAAGTCTTTGTACGACCAGATAACAATTAAACTTTTATATAAAACTTCATCTTAATGTAAGTTGTTATAATTACAAAATTTAAACTAATAACAGTATAAAGAAATTGAGGCAACATACATACATATATATATCACGCCTCGTTCCCAGTGGGGTAGGCAGAGACCACCTCTCTCCACCTGCTACGATCCTGGCACACCTCTCTCGCTTCCTCCACTTTCATAAGTGTCTTCATGCACGCTCGTCTGTTGCGTGTGCTTTTGATCCGGCCTTTCTTTAGGACATCTCCGATTTGATCGGAATATGTCCGCCTAGGTCGACCTGCACCTATTTTTCCAATCATTCTTACCTTGTATATTTCTTTCGTTAATCTTCTTTCATCAATTCTTTTGAGGCAACAATCCTATGAAATAAACTTTACTGGTCTAGGTAGGTACCGCAGCGCCTATTTTTGCCGCCAAATAGTAGCGTGTAAACATTACTGTGCTCCGAATTGAAGGGCGTTATAGCTGGTGTTATTACTGGGACGACGAGACTCGACTTCTTATTTGTCATGGCGAAGAGCGCAGTGTGGTGTAGTATGTGTCATCTTAATAGCGCTACGTGTGGGCAGCGTATTACTTATCATCAGGTGAACATTCCGCTCGTCTCGTATAAGAAAACGAACACATCACCAAAATCTTTGGATCAAATAACATTAAAATGTTTTTTTTTTATAATATACTTTATTTACGACCTCCATATCATGAAAATGCTCTGAAGTATAAAAACTTTGATACTGTGCATTAAATTTTCTTAGTAAAAAGTATGTACTATCTTCAACTGGCTACGTAGCTACAGCGGCTAAACACTTGTCTTATAATAGAGACGATTTTTTATACAATTACGTACCTACTAGTAGTGGGGGTTGGATAGTGGTACCGTTTCCAGCATTGGTGTATTTCAACTATCAACACATGAGTATAATTTTTTTATATAGTCACGCCTTTTTCCCAGTAGGGGTAGGCAGAGGTGAATAAACACCCACATTTCGCCAGATGTGGTCAGATTAGGTCCCATGTAACAGGGGGCGAGCCTGTTGCCACTTTATTACGGCCACCACACACACACACACACAAAAATGATATCAGTGTGCGGATTTCCTCGCGATGTTTTCCTTCACCGTTTGTATCTCGCTGTTGTAACTAAAGTTCACAAATGTACATAACTTAAATATTAAGTCATTGGTACATGCCGAGGTTCGAACCCGCGACCTTCGGAATGAAAGCCGCACGCTCTAACCATTAGGCCAGCGAGCTATAATTTATATAGTATAATTTACTATCTATGAATTCATTATCACTATAAATTAAGCGAAATGTGGGTTCGAAAACGCAATACAATAATAAAGTAGCATTTTAATGGTTCACTTAATAATACAGGACTTTTGAAATTGATATAAATGTTAACAAATAACCTTTGCAGTAGTTGCTACTAGTCTCCAGGGGAAATCATCTCCAGCGTTATACAGTCAGTGAAACTTATAGTTTAAACGATTCTTTTATCTCCGGCAGCACCCTCGGGACACATCCCGTTGATAGTACAGATTTGTCAAAGTTCTAACCCCACTTTATGTAACAGACGAAAATAATGACAGGTCTAGAATATTCTATCGTGAAAGTAATTCAAGTCCTTTCTCATCTACAAAGAGAATATCTTTTGTATAGTTTTTCATTGAAAATATTATTTGTCGATCAGACAAACGCTATTTCCTAAACACAGATTAGAGACACTAATAAAAATTTCTAACCTTTTTTTTTAATCTGAAAATAATCACTAACAATTATTCCATATAAGACAGCGATGAGTAAAATTGGTCTTGGTCTTGCTTTTTTGCAATTTCACACGAGCAAGACGAAGACCAAGACTATTATACTACTACTATGCATAAATAAGACTAAATATGCAAGACTAAAAGAAAAAAGAAAAGTTCCGTTGTAATGATGAGTTAAAATATTTATCACAGCTTCAGCATAACTGGACAAATATTTAATATATTATAAGACTGAATATACAAGTCTAGAAATATTTAAGAAATATCTACACTGAGCAGACAAGACTAAGACCAATTGCAAAATTGCCCAAATCTTAGTCTTGATCTTGCTTTACTCATCACTAATATAAGAGAAGGCTCCGTGTCCCAGTAATGGGAAAAGTAACAAATTGGTTTAATACTAAAAATATATTATCATCATCGTCAGCCGATAGACGTCCACTGCTGAACATAGGCCTCCAGCAAAAATCCCCACATCAATCGGTCCCACAATAAAAATATATAATCTGTATAATATAACCTATAGTTGATCTGTTATTCCAAAACATCGATACGTAGAAAATCTACATTTCATAAATTAATACATTTATATTGCCTGTCTAATAATTACGTGAATTCTTTAGAAATACTTATTAATGTTTTCAGAAACAATTCACGTAATCTATTACTACCGATGTCCTATCATATCTAATACCTATTCCTATCATATCTAATATCTAATACCAATCGTTATAATAGAATAATATCCACTCAGTAATCCAGTTCACGTATACAGTTGTTTATTTTTATCACATCGACTTTATATTGGGTCAGCGATATTATTTGACCTGTCAAGTATAATAAGACATAGTAGTAAATTATGTAAATAGAAAGGCACTAGTTATTCTCACATTGCTTTAATTACTTTAAGTAAATAGTTTTATTAAATCTGGATAACAAATTTCAACAAAAGTGGAAATAAATCTCAGACTAGATTGTAAGACTTGATACACAGCTCTCCTGGCGTGACTCGACTTGGTAGCTCGTACAGTTAATGCTGCCACGTCTAGACAGATCAGTGCGCACTCCGTGTTACTTCAAAGTCGGGGCAAGACAGCTTATGCGAAAGCTCCAACAAATACTGCATTAAAGCTGAGGAACTCTGGCCAAAAAATATACTTTATTCAATCTTCTTCCACATGTTTTGCATACTTTCACAATAACTCCATTACTTCAATATATACTCATTAAAATATAAAAAATAATCTACCACTACCCAAACTCCTCTATTATAAGTAGGTAGGTCTCCGTTGCTGGAGACCGCCTAGATAGGTACCACCGCAGCTCTTATTTCTTCCGCAAAACAGTAGTTTGTAAATATTCTCGGTGTGTTCCGGTTTGAAAGGTGCTGTAGCTAATGTAAATACTGGGGTAACGAGGCTTAACATCTTATGTCTCAGGACGACGATGCCAATGTGGTGTTGTCTATACAATTTTAACTAGCGTCACGTTATGGGCGGGCGTATCACTTACCACCTACCGTCTCGTCACGTAATTACATAAAAAAAAATATAACTCTAAAATCGAACCATAGACTTAAATATTGTAAGGTTAGGTACTATAGAGAATATTTGAACATAATTTATAATAAGATAAAGTTTTTATATGGAAATTATGACCTACCTTATCATTTCCGGCTATTGTCGTCCAATATTGAATATGGTTGGCTGAATATTGGTGGTAATCTATCAAATTTCAGCGTGACCAGTCAGCACCTGGATCCAATGATTCTCTGCAATCTCCAAATCGAACATTGACGATAGCGCTATCAGACATCCTCTTGTTCGAATTCAGGTTAAGTTTATGATAATTGAATATTTATCTTTCCAACAATTGAATTGAAATTAACTTTGCCTCCCGGTTTGCATGTTCTACTCCAAGTTATTGGCACAGTTCGAATAGATGTTTGTTTTCGTTCATTGGTGATTACCATTGATGGATATTTAAAGTTGATATGTTATATTTGTTATCACTATATCTATCTGGCAGTTTTCAGTACAAGAATAAAAGCATTTATATGTATTAAATGCACCTCTAATAAATTTTATTTTATTGTGTAGGATTTCTTGCAAGTGCAATCTTATTGAAAGCTCCAGTAAAACTGAGTCAATGGAGCTTTACAGAGACGAAAGGTCGTCTTTTTCTATAATGAATTGCTTTAGTCCATCTTCTAAAGCCGTAATTCTGTAATAAAATTTATAGCTTTTTTCTATCTTAGCGTTTTACATGATCTTTCAAGCTGTTTAGTAATTTTTATTATTTATGAATAGTAGTTCTTACTTGCAGAATAAATAGACAAAACCAAACCTGCAGGAAGCTCCATGCTGGGGATTCCATGACTTACATCATTACAACTCACATTATTCCATCTCATGACGGCAGATAATGTTTGGTTTGCATCGACTGGGGCCTAACGATGTTTCATCTTAGTATCTATACGTCAGAGAAACAGAAACTTAGCTTAGCTAACCTAGCTTAGTAGCCTCACCGGTAGCTACACCATCTGACCGTATCACATAGCCGCATCTTCGCAGAGACCGCTTAGCCGTGACGGGCACGAACGGGCCGCAATGCCTACTTTATCTATTAATAGTTTACATCATAGGACAGCTATCTAGATACATGTTGATATTACCGTGGATGATCAAGCAATTTCATTCCATTGAAGTCAATCCCGCCACGACAAACAGGTTCAGTTCAATAGAATGACAAGTTTTAAATACGCATGGCGACATCTTCTGATTGATCTACAAATACATAAATAATACAATTTCAATGTTTATAAAACTTCGTCGAAGCAAAAGTTTAATATATTTGCGTGTAGCAATATACGCTGACCCTCCGTTAGATGGCGCAATCGAGAACTTTTATATAAGAAAAATCTTAAAAAACCATTAATGTAAATTTTGGATTTATATTGACATGAATCTTATTTCAAAAGAGAGACTTAGAAGATTTTATTTCAAAATCAAATGATACATATGGATACGCTGTTATCACAAATAATTTGTTATCAGATAGCATCAGCCCGGCTAGCTCAGTCGGTAGAGCATGAGACTCTTAATCTCAGGGTCGTGGGTTCGAGCCCCACGTTGGGCGACATATTTTTTTTATTTTATACACGCACCTATCATGTACTTGAAATTCATTTCCTTGTAAATTTTTCTGATCAATTACAATTACATATACACGATTAGCACTTATGTAAGTGAAATTACATTATTAAATTATAGATATTAATAAATTGTTATGGAATATTAATTTTGAGGCAGACTTCTTAACATAATAAAATGTATGTAGCATTAAAAATATATTGTACATTTAATATGACTAATAAAGTTTATTATGGCCTATAAAATCTTCAATAAATTAGTGAAAAAAAAATATTTTTATACAAATTTTATTTTATTATAATTTGCTTTTTTTTTGTAGATTTTTCTTGACGAATGATTTTGTATAAATGTAATAATTGTATTTAATCTACGACACAATTATTTATAACTTACCGCGAATCTAAACCTAGCAATTTTTTGTCTGTGTGGCATTACATAGTCTGCCTTAGGCATACGTCGTACTTGCAAGACTCGATACCAGAGCGCCCTGGTACAAGTATTTTTAAAAACCAGGTCTTAAAATATTTTTAAGCTTTTTTGAATATTTAATCTTAACCGAAAGTAGTACAGTGCAAATTTTAATATGCAAAACGAATTACCACTTGAGACTAGTCCTTTTATTTTTCGTTCATAATAACTATTACTAAAACAAAACAAAATTTATTAACTATTGTTTATATGAATATTTTTAGGATTGTATAGTAATAGTGCAATTTATTAATGGATTAAATGTAGATCACTAGACTTTTTTTTATATTGTGACGCCTATTTCCCAGTAGGGGTAGGCAGAGGTGAATAAATATCCAGACTGCCTCTAACAAATCAGTCGGCTAACCCCCTCTGCTGGGCAAAGGCCTCCCTCAGGATGGATTCTCAGTGGGCCTAGTAATGCCGCCTAAATACTTTGTTTTTATCCTTTTTCTATACTCTACAGTTCCTGAGGCACTCTTCATGGCTTCATGTTAGGTATTTTTTCGTAGACAAAAGTAGAAAATAATAAATTCAATGATGCAAAAAAAAAAAAAGTTCTTTGAAATCCACAAGCTGAAAACGGGGAGTATAAAAATAAAACTGCCATTTTGCTAATAATCCGACATTTTGTTTATATGATTAAAATATATATAACAGTATCATGTCATAACTCGTACATTTGTGGTCGCGGCGACAGGTGTTGATACGGGTTCAGTTATTATAGTTTATTATATAATATACAAAAAGCTACGAAACCGTCGCTAAGTGGATTCCTAATTGGGTAAATATTAGCTAATTATAATCTTTACAAAATTTACATACATTTCATAAGAATAACATTAGACTTAAGATAAAAAAAATCACCTAACAACTAACACCTTTGATAATAATAAAAGAATTAATGGAATTTTTCAGTTTTTTTAATATATATATTCAATTTAAAGGTACTCTAATATAAGAATTTATTGCTAAAAATATAGACATATGTTAAATTTTAATACCTAAAAATATAGAGTTCTATTCTCAAAGTCTAAATAAAAAAAATATTAAAAATAATTCCCAGTTTCTTTATCTATTTCGCAAAGAGATCACTTCACTCACGTACACCAACATACTTTGTAAACGCCTAATTTTATAATCCTTTAACAAAATACAACTTCCTCATATTTGCACAGATTGAAAATATTTTTTTCCTTCTTTAAAATGAAAGGCAAAAGATCATAAGGCATGAAGCCAATTCTTCGACAAAATGTTCATTTGTAGTGTGATTTTCTGTTACAACATACAATCATGACAACAATTTTTCATCGGCCCCAATATAACCAAACGTACATTTTAATGTAAAATTATTGAAATTAAACAATAATCGAACGACTTCATCATCGGCCGATAGACGCATCATTCTGTCATCGGCCTCCCCAAAGATCTCTACTGCAATCCGTCCTGCGTTGTCCGCACTCATAGCGCGAGGAACCTCACTAACACTGTATGTCGGTAAAAGAGGACTTTATTGCTCAATCCTTCAAGCAATGTGCTTCGCTCATTGCCACTTAAATCTAGCAATCTTTAGAGCTATGTGGGTGACCTTAGTTTTTCCACGGATTTCCTTATTTTTGATTCAATCGCGTAAAAATAAAATAACTTAAAACGAAATATAGTTAATTGGTGAATACGAGGCAGTGTAAGCATTTTATATAATTCATCATTTATTTTAATATAACCCTTAATAAGTTTTTTATTGTTAATGAATAAGGAATTTTAATCAATAAAAAATCTTAATAAATTTTATATTATTGATTCTTAATAATAAAAAATTATTAAAGAATATATTTGTAATTTTTTTAATCGACAAATCAACGACACAAGCACGACGGTCACTCGACGGTAAGAGATATGCCCGCCCATCATATGTGACACTAGATAGGATGATATACACTTGCACCACATGGTTGTCATGTAATTAGGAAAAAATCCATAATTACTAATAATACGGATAATTATGAGAATTATGAAACTATATGTGTTTTATACAAATCACTATTCCACTAGTTAACAGAAAATTTAACTGGTGGTGGGTCTAGGTTGCCTCAGACCGTCTAGGTAGGACCGTAGCGCCTATATCTGCCGCCAAACAGGAGTGTGAAAACATTACTATGTTCCGATTCAAAGGCCACTTTAGCCAGTATGATTACTGGGGTAATGAGACTCAACATCTTGTCTCAGGCTACGAGTGTAATGTGGTGCAGTATTTATCATCCCAACTAACGCCACATTGTTATGGGCAGGCGTATCAATTACCATCAGGTAAATGTCCCGCTCATCTCATCGCTAAATTGAATAACAAAAATTAGAAAATTGCTCATACTTATAAAGACGAAACGAAAACTA
This sequence comes from Troides aeacus, assembly GCA_033220335.2. Classification (NCBI taxonomy): domain Eukaryota; kingdom Metazoa; phylum Arthropoda; class Insecta; order Lepidoptera; family Papilionidae; genus Troides; species Troides aeacus. The sequence continues at coordinate 5,135,597 of CM067294.1, read as the reverse complement.
ACTTTAAAATTAAAAACCAAACAGTTACAATACTTTCTATAAACGAGAGCTGTTTATAATCTTAAGCAGGTTTAGAAAGACTTTTTAACGCTGAGATGAAATTATTGTGAATGAATTACTTCAACTGTCTCCATGGAGCAACGCCTAAACGCCGGAAACATGGGTGTCCTTAGTACGATTCCTGGGTCACATGTTGCATAGCGTTTTTTCTAACTCGCCCGGATAACTACCAGTCTTATAATATTATATAAATCTGCCGTCATAACATCATTGCTGTGTTCCGGTTGTCATCACATGAAGGCCTGAGTAGAATATCGTAATAATCGGCCTTATTGCCATTTAACAAGTGACATCAAGCTCATGTTATCCCATTGTAAATCAAAATAATCGTAAAGTTATAAACCAATTTGACACTGTTTAGAGAGCTACCAATAGCAAGTTCGCTTTATTTCGCAAATCTAATCCAGACTTTCCAATATATCAGTCAATGCGAAATAATTATAAATCAATTAAGAGCTAAATTTTAACAGCATAGTATAGATATATATAGGGGAGAGGGGTGTCTACTATAATGAATACATATACTTTCAATAACGTTAAATGTTACGATTTAATGAAAAAGAATTGTAAAGGTTTACTCTAAATGGACGATAATGACAAATATGGAACATAAAATCGCGCAGAGTCGGGTCAATTTTTATTTATTTTTCTTACCTTTGACGTCAATTATTTTATCTATAATAAAGATCCGAAACCAAAATTAACAAAATGTTTTTATGTTATTATGTCAAGAGATTAGAAGAGCGGATTAAAAATATTAGTTTTACAAACTATGAAGAACTATTGGAATCGATAACTGGCCTGACAAACATAACAGGTTATTACGTCCTGCGAAGTGAAAATAAACAGCAGTTTAATACGCGGGCGTCGTACTCGAGAGTCGGTGGTGGTTATGGTGTAGGTTGTGTTGTTAGTGGTTGTGGTGGGTGTTGGTTTCACCGGTGATGGGTGGTTTGGGTGCGGCTGCTGCGGCGAGCTACGCACTGGAAGCACTCTTCGCATACGCGTACAGGTTTCATCTGCCCGAAGCGCGGTAACGGGATTGAGTTGGAGCTGCACGACGCGCAGAACACATTACCTGCGCACAAGCACGTTTAGATCAATCTAACTATAAGATTTTAATACAAAGAACACTGTCTTCGTGACATAGTAGCTGAACACTACCTTATTACACGAAGATCCATGAACTGACTCTCGTACAAATATCATGGCTAAAATGAACAATATTATTTTTAATGTTGACAACATTTGATATAGAAAGTATATAAATAAACTGATAATTTTTTCTCTTAAAAAATTTGTTTAATATTTTTAACTAAACCATAGTCAAATAGATGCTGTGTGTGTTATTGGTATATGCTAACTATATTTATTACATGTACAGCCTCCGTGGCGCAGCAGAAAATCGCTTGCTTTGTAACACGAAGGTCCCAGAATCCGGAACCAAATGTCTAGCTTACCTCCTCATATTATAATTGTCACTATAAACAGCATTGCTGTATCCTGCTTGCCAACATCTGTTAGAGTATTTGTGGGTAGCAGCACGCTTTACAACACGATGCCTCATTATCACTTAACACTGTGAGAAATTAAAGTGTTTATAAAAACATTGATAGAATTATTTTGCGGCATTTGAGTATTCGTTCTTTTGTAACTTATTAATATAGTTACTTACCGCAATTTCTGCAGTGGTGTCGACGTCTGAAGGCGGTGAAGTGCGCGGAGCAACGCATACACGAGGGCGCTGCGATGTCGGGCACCCATTCAGGTGCGCGTTCTACACACGGCGAGCCGGTCCGCTCCTCCTCGCGTCTGAAAGTTATAAATAAATTAGTGAATTTCTACATTTATATAAATGGATAGAAGAGCATATATATACCTTATCTATACATATTCGATCATTTAATAATTTTTTTTGTATTTTGTTTTCTTTACGTTCATTTCTATATCTTTATCAACTAAAAAAGAAATACTAATGTAATATACGTTCTCTAACAAATGTACTATTGGAAAGTTATCCCTGAAACAGGTTATTTTTTTAATTCAATAAAGCAACAAATCTATCATGACTTCACTTGATAGTGATACGCCCATCCGTAACAATATATACTAGTTAAGACTATATGCACCGTACCGCATTTGTGCGCATCGCTTTGAGATAAAATATATTAAGATTAAGTATTCCAGTACTTTCAAAACCTATAACGCCTAACAATAGTTTATTTGAGGCAGAATTAAGAGCAATGCTAGAGGTAGTCACATGCAGTCTTCTGCAATGTAGACCCTACCAGCGCTATGCAGGCTGAACTGGCATGGGATTTATTAGCAATACAGATAGAACTTAAGTAGAAAAATAAGATTTTGTTATTTATTTACTGACCTGTACGTCAAATCACCGGTAGAGACGGAGGACTGCAGGTTCACCGCGTTGTCGACGGACTTTCGACGCGCGTCGCCGGCGCCCGACTGCTCGGAGGTTAGAGTGCTCGAATTAACCGTGTTGCGGCGGGTAATTCGAGAGTTCGACTCCGATGGAGACGAGTCCGACGTGCTGTCGGCGTACACCTCCTCCGCCGAGTAAACACTATCGAATGAACTGCCTGAAAATTACGTATTCCATTTTAAATCTTATGTTAGTCAAATTAAAAAAAAAGTTTTGTTAAATACATAATTTAAAAATTAAAAAGAAATTACATGAAAAGTATAAAGGAATTAGTGCAAAGGAATATTAAGAATATGCTCTAACCAGTGAATATAATATTAGAAGTAATAGGGCTTGCACTCCTACCATTCTGTATAACTTGGTCCTCGGTGACCTCATATTCGATAGTGGAGGCTTTGTCAGAGGTCTCGCAGGGCGGCGGCTCGTCGCCCTCCGGCGGGTCAGGAGTTTGGTTCATGAGGAACACGGACTTCAGTATGTTGCGGAGGTCCGCAGCGAAGTTAGTCTGCAGCTGATCCGCTACGCCGGCAATACAAACGAACAAGCGGTGGATCAGGTCCTCGCTTGATCTGAGGATAGAGGTATAGGATTGTTAAATATATTGTTTGGTGGTTGATAGCCGTGACACAGCGATGGACAGCAAAACAATTGTTTTATATAGTTGCTGAAAGTCGCGAGGACTAGTTAAACTGGGCTCAGCTGATAATCAGCGCAATTGCAATTTTGCACAGTACACAGTCATAATTTTAGTTAATTTAATATTTTGTAACTTGTTTTTGTGTTACTGCTCTGCTAGCAGTATTGGGCTATACGTTGGTATTTGTCTAGATACTACTACAAGGAAGAATTAATTTGTTCTAAGCAATTGAATATCTCAACTAGACAGACTAATATAAAATATAATAAGGCTTACGCACTTGAACTTGCCGCGCGCCTGCTGTCTCGCTGCCAGCTCCTGAGCCTGCAGCGCGAGAGCGATTTGCTCGTCATCAGCGCACTCCGATACACCACAAGAGGTCCCACTGGAATTGTTATATTATATTTATGGAAATGTATTAATGAAACAATAATTAACTCTTTAGAAGTTATTGGCTTATTTTACAAAGAACCGTAGGTAAATTCCATCCTAACAGTCTCTGCTAATAGATATCTACCTTCCTCTGTGAAAAAATTAAATCTTACCTTTCATCTACAAAATGATCCAAATTTAATCTCAGAGGATTATTCTGAGTCTGATTACTTCGATTTTCTAATATCACAATACCATGGGACCACATTTTTCCCTTCTTCTTATTCTTAGAACTACTTTTCCTCATTTTCCTCTGCCTGGACACGTTCTGTGTATTCGCTAATTCTGAACTCGAACTTCTACGTTCTTCTACATTACTTCTTATTTCTGAATTTCTTTTGAACTCTTTAAAGATCTCCTCCATCTGCTGTTCTGTATTGCCCCAGTCTATATTTCTTTTCACATTTGTCGCTTCATTCAAGCCTTCTTCCTCCGAGCTTAATCTATCTAATTCTACATTATTAGACGGGCCTGCTAGTTTATTTACACCATGGTCGTCATTTGAAAAAGAACTTTCTAGATTGTTCTCGACTCTCTCGACCTTCGTTTCGACTACCGGACTTTTCAATACCCTGTTTTGTTGCATGAAATGATTTTCTTTGCTCTGATCTGTATCAGGCGAACGATCGAGGCTAGTGTTTTCGGTGCTCACACCCGAATCTACGGGAGATTCGTGCTCACTCTCGTAGCCAAGCATAAATTTCACCCTTTCATCGTCTCTCTCCAACGTCATCTTAGCGGAATGAAAGCTTGCGTTATCGCCATCAGCGACTTCGTTGTTATCAACAAAGTTTTGTCTAAACTCGTCATTGGTAAGTAATAAAGAAGATAGGTTGGCGTTAGCGATACATATATTTGTGTTAACAATTTCTGCATCTATATTGTCTGGTATCATCAGCGGATGATCTGAATTCACTTCGTTGTGATCATCCTCTTGGTTGAAGACCGCTGAGTTGTTATGTGATAACGAAGCTAAAACAACGGGCTCCTGGCTAATTGCGTTTGGAATCAGATACCCGTGACTAGTTGATGGCATACAACTCAACTGCTCGTTCCTTGGTCCAGAGAACGCGAACGCCTCTGCACCCTCAGCCGATAATAGTGTTGGAACGTCATTTGTCGAGAAAGAATGCATCTGATTGTGTTCTATAATATCGACATCATTGGAAACTATAGATGACAATCTATCAGCTATTTCAGTAACTTGCTCGTTCAGTGATGTGACTAAATCGTGGTCCGGTAGCTGTCTATTAGTTTCGGCTGAAGTGGAGGCGGCTACAGCGTTGATAACGAGCGGATCGAACATCATTAGACCGTTAGTCGATAGATTTCTTAATGATGCTAGATCGTTGCTTTCGGCTCTGCTGGTTTTTCTAGATTTTTCTATAATTTCTCTACTGTCGTTCGATTGGAATGTGTCTGTACTCGTGGTGTCCATTGAACGGTGTCGTGTGTATTCGTTGTGTTTAATGTCGGCAGTTTCGTCATCCGTTTGTGTTGCTTCAATATCTGCTGTAAGGCGTCTGAGTCCGTCCAGTATTGGAGTCATCACTTCTATATTATCAGGTAGGTAGTCTCCATCCGTTATCGTCGGTTCACTGGAACTGAAGAAAACGTTATGATTATAAAAATAATAATCAACGGTTTTATAAAAAAAATCCGTCGTGCTTCCACTGAGATTTTTTCTGTTTTATCGGGTGTCGTTTATGGAGCCTGTTAATAAAGTCGATTCTAATATAATAATAATGAAGTCAATTCGAAGTCATTTGAAAGTTAAATAACATTAATTAATTATAACACTAGATAAACAATTACAATGTATTTAAAAATGAGAAAACTCCTAGATCAAGCAATGACGGCAGATTGTAGCGTCATAAACTATGTACGGCCCTTTTAAAGTTCTGATTATTGAGACCCGAATCTTTTCTCCAGAGAAAGTGAAGATCATTTATCAATTTAGTTAGCCACAGGCGGATTGGTGAATGTTACATCCTCATGAATGCCATTGTTTTTAGCACATTATGGATTCCTGACGACATTTTAATTGATCGGAAGCTATTACTTACAAGACATCGGAACCCGAGCCTCTTTTTAGACGTTCGCCTCGTAATACCGCGTTACAAACTGAGCTCTATCACGACTTTGTCACGCCGTTGCTACTTAATAAACAGCTAAACTTACGTAAATATTGCAATTAAAGCCTATTACAATGTATTTATAAATTATGTATTAACCTTTGTGTATTGTAGAGGTCGCGGCAATGTGCATGGTCGGCATAGAACTTTGATACGAACTCTCCGATATCTGGATAATGGCAAGACGAGTCGCTTATTGTGTCAGCACCTGTAAATATAGAAATGACTATGAAGCCATGGATTATGAAAAGTTGAGGAGAGTTATCTGCAGAGCAACAGATTATCGGCGACTCAATGATGAGTGTGGCAGCTAGCTAAGCAGTTTCGAATGTCTATCACCTCTTTGTTTGATTTTCGCGCCGAGTAAGCCGAGACACATGTAGCTCAAGGTATAGAGAAATGTAGTGGTAAATTATGTGATGACGATGAAAAGTATATTTAGCCCAAAATTTAAACAAAACATTGTTTTATTTCATTGTTAGGAGTCAAGTATAACATTTAGATCATTATCTTTTCTTTTCCTTAAATACTTTTAATTCCGCACGTTACAAAAACTACTTACTGTGAGGTAGGTCCAAACCGGCCAAGTTAGAAATGTCCTCGTTGGTGCACAGCAATCTTTCCAACGCCATCAGCTCGCGACGATCCAAAGTCCAAAGAAGAGAACGGATTTTGTGCAGAAGCGTTCGAAACGGACGGAACATGTCCGACATTTCTTCTAAGAAAAAATATTTCACAAATATAATAATTTTAATATTAAACTGTGTTTTCAGTATATATTACTGAAAATGCCTTTGAACAGAGTGTATTAGGAGCACATGCTTCTCTTTTTTCATTGTGTTTATATTAATACCAGTACATATTTTTTTTCTGTACTCATCTTTACGATGCAAAGTATATTATAATTTAAGCCAAGTACAAGCGTCTAATTGTTGATGATAATTATGATGACTAGAAACTTGATGTTGGTGATGGCATGTTATGTATAGATGTATGAATTTTCCTTTATATTTATTCCTATTTGAAAATAAATATTAATTATGCGACAAAGGTTTTGTGATACGGCTAATGGAGTTATAACTTAAATAAATGTCTAAATTACAATAGTGATTATAGTGTTTTTAATTCGATCGGCGATGAGACTTACTATGAGATAAATGTTTCATTACTCTAGTTATTTCATTATATACAACTTCCTCTTAAACCGGAACACTAATGTTTGCACATTACCGATTGCCGGGAAATATATATACATATATATATTTATCCAACATTATCAACTTGGCTAAACTATAAAGGTCATCTATAGAAATGTTTTGCTAACCTTATTTACAAACTCATTTAAAGTTAGAAGTTTTCATACCTGGCGGTTTATCGATGCTCAACGGCCCACTGGAGTAGATGAGCAGGCCGCTAACGATGGCCAACCGGGGAACGGCGAACATCAGAGCAGGATCGTAAGAGTCAACCTGCGACAAAATATATTATAACTATTATTGTATCCACAAGTAAAGTTACGTTTAGAATTTCAAGATTAAGAATAAAGAAGAAGATCAAGATTCAAGATCGGAGATAAAAAACGAAGACTTGAAATATTTGTTTGCGTCTAACGTAGTTATAGAGAAACAATTAACTATGGTGAAATATTACGCCTGATCAAAAGCAAAATGATGCAATCTGGTAATAAGTGTTCGTTAAAAAATAACACGCCACTTCCGGTTATTACAGATTAGTTCTCGGAAAATAGATAGCAAAAAGTAAATCATCACTTGTTCTTGAGTGAGCAGCCCCTGTTTGAGCGCACGACGCAGGCTCTCGGAGAATAGAACGCAGATCAGCTGCTGCGCTTCGAACTCGTGTGGCGTCTTTACATTGACCATTGCGCTGACGTAACAAAGTTCGAATTCGGCGAACAATCTGAAACAACGTCATCATCATTATGATGGAAGGGAGATATTTGCCAAACTTATATATATATATACGTATGTGTGTATATGCATTTATTTTAATTTAAATTATAATAGAGGATTTAATGTAGACCCCGCCTAATGAAATTAAAATCAGTTTATATATAATAATAAACGGTAGGACTCTTAAAGAATTTTTTTTTTTTTTTTTTTATATAGTCACGCCTTTTTCCCAGTAGGGGTAGGCAGAGGTGAATAAACTACCCACATTTCGCCAGATGTGGTCAGATTAGATCCCATGTAACAGGGGGCGAGCCTGTTGCCACTTTATTGGGACCACCACACACACACACACAAAGATGATATCAGTGTGCGGGTTTCCTCACGATGTTTTCCTTCACCGTTTTTGTATCTCGCTGTTGTAACTAAAGTTTACAAATGTACATAACTTAAATATTAAGTCATCGGTACATGCCGAGGTTTGAACCCGCGACCTTCAGAATGAAAGCCGCACGCTCTAACCATTAGGCCAGCGAGCTCTTAAAGAATCATACAAAAAAACAATTAATACTCAGGTACAAGAAAGACTAAATATTTTCTTATGTGATCGTGACTCCTTTGGAATTAAGGAATATCTAAATCGGTTCAACCGTTTCTTACATTGGAGATATCTACAAAAATCTACAATATTTCATCACCAACCGATAGATAGTCCAATGCTGGACATAGGTCTCCCCCAAAGATCTCCACATCGATTGGTCACAATAAAATTTGTTTCTTTAAAACATAAGGGCTATTAATCGTTCGCGCACAACAATGTGGCGCCAGTTAAAATGATATACCCCCACATCGTGCTTGTCGCTCTAAGACATAAGATATTAAGTATCATTACTCTAATAATCTCACTAGTTACAGGGCCTTTCAAACAGGAAGACAGTAATTTTTAGACAGTACCGTTTGGAGTTTGAAATGTGTGTTGCGGAAGTATAGTCAGCCTTGTCTACCTGTCAAAGATGCGTAAACTCTCATGCAGCATATCGTCGTGCTGGGACAGAGCGAGTCCCCGCGGCCGTAGACACTGCTCCCTGAGGAGAGAGCGCACAGTCTCCAGACTGCGAGTGAGGGCCTTCGCGAGAGGGCGCATCGCCGCAGACTCCTCCTCGCGATTCATTATGGAGGAGCCCGCTGCTAGACACTGAAACATACATAAAATTTTTCTTTAATAAATCTGTCTGTAGGCACCTAATTGTCGACATTTTCTATAATATTATATTTTTTTCTCATTGATGTATTTGATATCAACAAATTGTAATAGTATAGGGTTTATAATTTTACTGATTGCAAGTCTCTGTTGTCGGAGACCATTTAGTTAGGTGCCATCGCAGCTCCTATTTTTGCCGCCAAACACTAGTGTGCAAACATTACTGTGTTCCAATTCGAAAGGCGCTGTGACTAGTGTAATCACTGGGGTAACGAATCTTCTTAGGTCTCAGACGACGAGCGCAATATGGTGCAGTGCATACCATCTTAAGTAGCGCCACGTTGTTATGGGCAGGCGGAACGCTTACCATCAGGTGACCGTGCCGTTTCGTCTTGTCGCTTTAATTACATAAAAAATATTCCTATTCGCTTTGTTGGAAACAAGTAAGTACAGCACAATAGTTTCAACGATAAACCAGTTATTCCGTAAAATTTTAATTTGTAAAGGTGCCGTGATTCACGCAAACGAAAGTGCAAATAACGCTTCTATAACAGTATTTTATTTCAGTATAAATTAAATACAACAACTGATGTTAAAAGACTTTCAATACTCAGACATATATCAATGTTCGGAAATATGGATACAGGTACTCTCTCAAAAATTACTATTTGACTCAAAAATTAAATTTAGATCCAGTCAAAAGTGGTGGCAGCCGTTCTGCTACAAAGTAGTAATATGTAAGATTTTCTGTTTACCGATGGTAAATGATTCGCCAGCCCATAACAACGCAGCGCCACATTGCGCTCGTCGCCTTGACACATATAAGGTTGGCAAATATCTCCCTTCCGCTTTTTTGCTCTTTATTCAATGCTTTATAAAAAGTGTTACAGTGATCGGATTTAGTTCAAATATGCGCCGTTTTGTTCGATAATCTGTTTCCATCTAGACGGCAACTTCATAATACCTCCCTCGTAGAAGCCCCCCTCCTTATTTGCGAAGAACTCGGACAGCCACTTTTCACAAGCCTCTTTTGAGTTCAACTTTACACCACCAAGGGCGTTCACCATGGACAGGAACAGGTGGTAATCACTTGGCGCTATGTCTGGGCTATATGGTGGATGCGATAAAACCTCCCATCCGAGCTCCCGTAGCTTCTGACGAGTCATCAACGAAGTGTGTGGTCTGGCGTTGTCCTGGTGGAACACTACACCCTTCCTGTTGGCCAATTCTGGACGCTTCTGGTCGATCGCCTGCTTCAAGCGGTCCAGTTGTTCGCAGTAGATGGTAGAATTAAGCGTCTGGCCATATGGGAGCAGCTCATAGTGGATGATTCCCTTCCAATCCCACCAAACACACAGCAAAACCTTCCTGGCCGTCAATCCCGGCTTGGCCACTGTTTGGGACGATTCACCGGCCTTCGACCACGACCGTTTTCGCTTGATATTGTCGTATGTGATCCATTTTTCGTCGCCAGTCACCATCCGCTTCAAGAATGGGTCGAGTTCGTTCCGTTTCAGCAGCATATCGCAGGCGTTGATTCGGTCCAGAAGGTTTTTTTGCGTCAAATCATGCGGCACCCAAACATCAAGCTTTTTTTTGTATCCAGCCTTCTGCAGATGGTTTAAAATGGTTTGGTGACTAACTCCCATCTCCTGGGCGATGTCACGAGATGCCACATGCCGGTCTAACTCCATGTAGTCCATGATTTGATCGGTATTTGTCGTCACAGGTCTTCCGCCGGCTGGCTTATCCATGGTGTCGTTTTCACCGGCTCTGAATCGTCGAAACCATTCCTCCGCGGTTCGAAGTGATAGAGTACCATCCCCCAAAACACCATTAATCTCACGGAACGTTTCTCTAGCGGATTTGCCTTTAACGAAGGAAAACTTTAAAATAGCGCGATTTTCGGCGTTAGTGAACTGTATGTTTACACGTCTATAACTGTTGAACGCAATATCCAAACTAATTATGCATAGCGTCGTTTTGTAGGTTATGTCAAGACCTTTCAAATTATGTATAGTATTGCCAGATACAAGCTCTGTAGCGCTTTGTACATAGCCGCGAAATTCAAAAGACAAAAAGGCGGAAGGGAGATATTTGGCAACCCTATATGTTGAGTCTCGTTACTCACTAAATTCACTAACTACAACGCCCCTCAAACCGTAATATAATAATGTTTTCATACTACTGTTTGACGGCAGAAATATAAGTTTCGGTGGTACCTACCTAGACGATATCCAGTCACAGAGACCTACCAGACCAGCGTGAACATACCAACTAACGGCTGGTTGTGGGCAGGTGGTATATATTATCATGTGTATCAATACTTATTATTGTTTCGTTGTTCCGTCATTATTAAAATACAACCTCACCTCTGCACCAAACCACAGCTGCCCGGCGAGATTGTCCTGGAGTACGTCTTCGGGAAACTTGACTCGAAAACCACGAGCCACCCTCTCGTCGCCTAGAACCTGGTCCATTATTTGACTTGTGATGTTCAACACTCGATCCTGAAAATAAATTACATTAGAACTAAAATTATTTACAGACAATCGGCGAGTTCTGTGTTAACCATGTATAGATAAGGTTATTATATTTCGATACCTCCAGACTCAAAGGGCTCAAGCGCCAATATGACTTATGTATGGTCATACTCAGTTTTTTCAGCTCTGTCAATGGGTATTTAGAGTGGTGAAATCGTAAAAAAAATGGTGGATAACTTCTTTTTTGTATCGATTAAAACATTTCTTTATCATAATATAATAATAACAGCCCATTTACGTCCCCACTGCTGGGGCACAGGCCTGCCCTCAATATGAGGGCGATTGGGCCATAGTCACCACGCTGGCCCAATGCGGGTTGGTGACTTCACACATACCTTACAATAAATTCTAAGTCATGTGCAGGTTTCCTCGCGATGTTTTCCTTCACCGTTTCTATCTCGCTGTTGTAACTAAAGTCCACAAATGTACATAACTTAAATATTAAGTCATTGGTACATGCCGAGATTCAAACCCGCGACCTTCGGAATGAAAGCCGCACGCTCTAACCATTAGGCCAACGAGCTACTTTTTTCAAATATCGTCCAATAGAAAGAAATTCTATCCGATTTAATTTGTTTAATAACCATAAAAACAAAAAGATACCATAAAATGTTTCTTTGTTAATAGCACTGTGTATTATGTTATAGTTTATGAAATTTTCTATTCAACAAAGCGAGCTACATGGTTACCGACTTAATGTATACCCTTTTTTTTTTTTTGTTAAAGCGACCACACGTGCGAGACGTTCACCTGATAATAAGTGATACGCCCGTACATATCAACGTAACGCTAGTTAGATAATATGCCCTATACTTCATTATTGTCGTCGCCTTGAGACACGCAGTGTTGAGTCGCGCTATCCCGATAATTTCATTAGCTACTACGCCCTTCAAAACCTGAACACAATAATATTCGCACACTGCTGTTTGCAAAAACAGGCACTGTGATGGTACCTAAAGAGCTACCACCTGTGAACGCTTGTCATGAGATTATACAGTAACAAGTAGGACGTAGATCTAGAAGTTCCTTTCTATTAGTGCTTCCTTTAATAAACGTTCCGGCTGCAACCAGCAAATACTAGATTACCGTACAATAGAGCGAGCGGCGGTCGCCATAGCGGTAGTCCGAAAAAAAAAATGGAAAATAGTTACTGATCACGTTATTTCTTTAGATGTATTGCAATATAATTGTTAATTTCATTATGGTTAATTATACGGCTATCATAATTATGTTGCAATTAACCGTTTCGTTTTATTACCCCGATACATTTTGTGTGGCTCTTAGATTATTTTTATTTCGTCAATATATTCAACTCTTAAAAAACCCTATCAGTAAAATCCTTGAGATTATTATTATGAATTTATTGTTCAGTTAGTCTAAAAAGTGTGATGACCGCTGCAATGGAGCATTCGTAAAGCCCGTTATAAACACGGACGAACAATCCGTGCAATTTCTATGGTAATAACAAAACAGTATAAAAACTCAGTATGAAAATGTTATAGTCAAGGCGACGGTAAGGAAATCTCGTTGCAAGTGGCAGGTGAATGTAAACAACGCAATTATCGCGCCGAGGGCGAAGCACTGCCGGCGGTCGCTTCTACGTGGTACTAACCAGTACCGTAGTAGCTCGCTGGCCTAATGGTTAGAGCGTGCGGCTTTCATTCCGAAGGTCGCGGGTTCGAACCTCGGCGTGTACCGATGACTTAATATTTAAGTTATGTACATTTGTGAACTTTAGTTACAACAGCGAGATGCAAACGGTGAAGGAAAACATCGCGAGGAAACCCGCACACTGAAATCATTTTTGTGTGTGTGTGTGTGTGTGTGTGATGGCCGTAATAAAGTGGCAACAGGCTCGCCCCCTACATGGGACCTAATCTGACCATATCTGGCGAAATGTGGGTGTTCATTCACCTCTGCCTACCCCTACTGGATAAAAGGCGTGACAATATATATATATATATATATATAAAAAAAAAAAAAAAACAGTCTCTACTGTAGTTCACGAAGATTTAAATAGTGGTCTTCAGGCCGTGGATCCGGGTCCACGAGCCCAGTGTCAGATGAGCTGTAAGAGCCGCTGTGGCTTCCAGCCCGCTCAAAACAAGAATATAGAATAGTGGAGAATTTTCATAACAACTGGTGTTAGATCTCTGTTGCCGGAAACCGTCTAGGTAGGCCCACCACCGCAACTCTTATTTCAGCCGCCAAACAGTAGTGTGCAAATATTATTGCGTTCCGGTTTGAAGGGCGCTGTAGCTAGTGTAATTACTAGGGTAACGAAACTCAACATCTTATGTCCCAGGCGACGAGCGCAATGTGATGCACTATAACTAGTGCCACGTTGTTATGGGCGCGCTTATTACTTACCATCAGGTGAACGTCTCCCTCGTCTCGTCGCTTTATTATTAAAAAAAAGTGGGCGTGGGCACGCACGCACGGCTGATGTCCAATTCATTAATCCGCAAAAGACTGCAGAATTTTTTATGCTAATTACATTTAATACGGTGTTTCCGCTGACACTTGTCATAGTCTTTATTTATTTAAACAGTAAAGGATTATTAATAATTTGCAGGATTTACTCAAATATTAAAACATCGAGTAGAATTAAATACGAACATAATACAAAATTACATAAACCTTCATTTTTATTTCAAGTTCTTTGCGATATGAAAAGGTCATAACTTATAACGAATTTTTGATACTAATTATAATGGTGGGAAGGACTCTGTTGCCGGAGACCGTCTAGGTAGGTAGCTCCTATTTTTGAGACTCGTCTTATGTCTCAAAGTGCAATGCACGAGCACAATCTAATGCAGTGAATATCATTGTAACAATCAGGTAATATTACATACAATTAAATGAACGTCCTGCTCATCTCATCAATTCATTGGATAAAAAAACACCTTTATCTTTACCTATACGTATGATACCTTAAAATCTTTCTCATCGAAATGAACCCTTGTTAGATTCTGAACAATTTAATCAACGAAAAGGAAGAAGTGCTCTACTACGTCCGGAATAATTTTGTATGTAACAATTTATAATTTTGTTCATGGCGTATAAGTAAAACCATTAATTTGTTGTTAGTTTCTATTAAAACATTCATATATAAAATTACTTAGTACATTTAGCGTTAGGAGAGTACTAACAAAGTAACACTAATAGACCGTCCGATCAAACGATTACAGGTAATAGCTCGAGGATATTAAAAACTAGTATAAAGCGGACTCTAAATGTTTTGTTTATTAGCTATTACACAGTTATAGGTAAAGGAAAACTTCTAGCAAAATCGGCGAGCAGTTCAACTTCGTTTTATCAAGTGAACCTAACTACTCATTTTCCAATACACAAAGACTATTACTATCATAGGAGTACTATAGTATTATACATAAATAATTTTAATACAGCCAATATGTCTGTCTACAATCAGATAAATTTTGTACAAGAAGTATAAGGTTGGAAAATATCTCCCTTCCGCTTTTTTGCTCTTTATTCAATGCTTTATAAAAAGTGTTACAGTGATCGGATTTAGTTCAAATATGCGCCGTTTTGTTCGATAATCTGTTTCCATCTAGACGGCAACTTCATAATACCTCCCTCGTAGAAGCCCCCCTCCTTATTTGCGAAGAACTCGGACAGCCACTTTTCACAAGCCTCTTTTGAGTTCAACTTTACACCACCAAGGGCGTTCACCATGGACAGGAACAGGTGGTAATCACTTGGCGCTATGTCCGGGCTATATGGTGGATGCGATAAAACCTCCCATCCGAGCTCCCGTAGCTTCTGACGAGTCATCAACGAAGTGTGTGGTTTGGCGTTGTCCTGGTGGAACACTACACACTTCCTGTTGGCCAATTCTGGACGCTTCTGGTCGATCGCCTGCTTCAAGCGGTCCAGTTGTTCGCAGTAGATGGTAGAATTAAGCGTCTGGCCATATGGGAGCAGCTCATAGTGGATGATTCCCTTCCAATCCCACCAAACACACAGCAAAACCTTCCTGGCCGTCAATCCCGGCTTGGCCACTGTTTGGGACGATTCACCGGCCTTCGACCACGACCGTTTTCGCTTGATATTGTCGTATGTGATCCATTTTTCGTCGCCAGTCACCATCCGCTTCAAGAATGGGTCGAGTTCGTTCCGTTTCAGCAGCATATCGCAGGCGTTGATTCGGTCCAGAAGGTTTTTTGCGTCAAATCATGCGGCACCCAAACATCAAGCTTTTTTTTGTATCCAGCCTTCTGCAGATGGTTTAAAATGGTTTGGTGACTAACTCCCATCTCCTGGGCGATGTCACGAGATGCCACATGCCGGTCTAACTCGATGTAGTCCATGATTTGATCGGTATTTGTCGTCACAGGTCTTCCGCCGGCTGGCTTATCCATGGTGTCGTTTTCACCGGCTCTGAATCGTCGAAACCATTCCTCCGCGGTTCGAAGTGATAGAGTACCATCCCCCAAAACACCATTAATCTCACGGAACGTTTCTCTAGCGGATTTGCCTTTAACGAAGGAAAACTTTAAAATAGCGCAAATTCGGCGTTAGTGAACTCGCATGTTTACACGTCTATAACTGTTGAACGCAATATCCAAACTAATTATGCATAGCGTCGTTTTGTAGGTTATGTCAAGACCTTTCAAATTATGTATAGTATTGCCAGATACGAGCTCTGTAGCGCTTTGTACATAGCCGCGAAATTCAAAAGACAAAAAGGCGGAAGGGAGATATTTGCTAACCTATTATATATTGATGCAGTATAAAAATTCGTAGTGTTGCTGGTATCAATCACAGGTCCTGCTTTCCATGCATACTTATAATATTTGCATTCTGTATACTCTACTATTACAGCACATATCTAATTGTGGGGCGAATAAAAATATCCAGGTTGAAGAACCAGGATGTACAAGGTGAGAATGATTGGAAAAATCGGTGCAGGTCGACCTAGGCGGACATATTCCGATCAAATCAGAGATGTCCTAAAGAAAGGCCGGGTCAAGAGTACTAGCAACCGGCGAGCATGCATGAAGACGCTCATGAAAGTGGAGGAAGCGAGAGAGGTGTGCCAGGATCGTAGCAAGTGGAGAGAGCTGGTCGCTGCCTACCCCACTGGGAACGAGGGGTGATATATATGTATGTATGAAGAACCAAAGCCAGCCGATTAGAAACAGCACACGTTCACTTTTAAAAAAAAACAGTATTTGAAGATTATAAATAAATAACACTGTACTGGTATGCATATGGAAATTAGCGGTTCAATGACCTCTATTATTACATTTTTTCTACCTATGATAATTCGATATATTGATAACTTATATTTCGATACACTGATAGTATTAAGATAACAACGTTCGTGCGTTAAACAAAAAACACGACATTTTTTTTAAGTTTATGCAGATACTTAATAATTTAAAGTATACCAATATATATACATATGAAATATATAATAGCTAATATGAAAAGTGCGTTCTGACAACTAGAAAGATAATAACGATAAGGTTTTTCAAGCGATTATCTTACGTTGATCTTGACGTTATGTTGTGACAAAAAAAAATTATCAGAAGGAACATTTCTTAAAATAGCACTTTATCGTTATTTTCGACTCGAAACGCAGAAACTTTACAATATGCCATGTGAAGACAGAGATAATAACTATCAACAGTTTACATATCATTCAAGTATCGCGAAGATTACCTGCCAATCACTTGTACGAAACTAGCTATAATTTGTTTTACTATACCAAAGTGGCGAACAAAACTGATATTGAAGCCTGTGAAATACATCTACATATGTAGTTATAATGAAAATGGGTTTTGTTTCTTAGCCAATCACGTGAAAACTAGTGAAGTATCGACATGGGAACATGACCATTCGACGCGTAATGATTTGTAAATGACTATAGGATATTTATTTTATGAATCACATAGATCCTTAACGATTTTATTTCTAATTAAGTTTTATAAACATTTTCAGTTCGTATTATTTATGCGGTTGCTATAGTAACGGTCGCTATAAAGTCATTTGTGGTTTTGGTTACTGACCAGAAATATTTCAAACAGTAATATATATATATATATATATAAATCTATATATATATATATATATATATATATCCCCCAAAGATTTCCACTCAGACCGGTCCTGGGCCACCCGCATCCAATGGTTGCCAGCGACCTTGACCAGGTCGTCGGTCCACCTTGTGGGGGGTCTGCCCACGCTACGTCTTCCGGTACGTGGCCGCCACTCGAGAACCTTTCTGCCCCTACGGCCGTCGGTTCTGCGAGCTATGTGCCCTGCCCATTGCCACTTTGCGACGGCGACCCTTCGAGCTATGTCGGTGACCTTGGTTCTCCTGCTGATCTCCTCATTTCTGATTCGATCTCGCAGGGAAACTCCGAGCATAGCTCACTCCATCGCCCTCTCAGCAATCTTAAGCTTGCGGACAAGGCCCACAGTAAGCGGCCACGTCTCTGCTCCGTATGTCATCACTGACAACACACACTGGTCAAAGACTTTTGAGACACTGCGGTATATTGGACGAGAATATATGTCTTAGCTTCCCGAATGCTGCCCATCCGAGTTGGATTCGACGAGAGATCTCTTTCTTGAAGTTGGACCTACCTAGTTCGATTGTATGTCCGAGGTAGACATATCTGTCGACAACTTCAAGTGTAGAGCTTCCAACTGTTACTCATTACCCTAGTAATTTCCAAAGCTACATCTACTGTAAAAACGAGTTAAACATTCATTCCGAAAAGTTATAGGTTACCGCTATGTTATATATCTTAACTGTTTTACGACCAACTTTATACTTTATGATAAACTAGTTGTTCGTCGTCTGCTTTGCTGGCTGTAACATCCCCGCAACTTCCATTATTATATAGAGAATTTTGCAAAATTAATTCTTAACTGACCTTTACTACCGAGTATAGCTGAGCTAAAAAAATTACAATAAAAGGAATACTCCTGCCAAATATCTAATATCCAAGCCGTATAGTTCCAAGGGACTATATCGTCACGTGTCGCCATCATACATAAATGGGAATTATTACTAGACAATCGTAAGAAATAATACTTCTGAATATTTCTTGATACAAAGTTGGAAATGTATTTGGATGGAATAGTGATAATGAATAACTGAGGCCAGATATTTACCGATCTAGGCAAATTACAAGGCCTTTAGAACAAAGCATAACTGCAATGAATTCTCCTATTCATTTAATCGGACGTAAGGTCCTTTTGATCACTTATAAATTCTTCCGAATATAAAAATTGCATCTCATCTTCAATACATCATTTCCTCTGCTATTTCCTTTCAGCTATTTTGTTACTATTAATTACTCGAATATATATAATATATATCACACTAGTTGCCTGTTAAACTGCTGTATCAGCAATATAAATAGGATTAGAGTGTATTGTGACGCTAATGGAATTAGAAAGGTGCTGTAAATCAAGAAAAAGGCTTTACCGATTTCGATAATTATATTATAGTTTGATACGTTCACTTGTCATTTGATCAATCCAGCCGATTGTGATACAAGATACACACTGGTGGTAGATCTCTGTTGGTGAAGACCGTGTAGGTAAGTAGTACCACCAAAGCGCCTATTTCTACCGCCAAACAGCAATGTGCAAACATTACTGTATTTCAGTTTAGAGGGTGTTGTAAATGAAATTACAGGAGTAATGAGACTTATTATCTTATGTCTCAAGACGGCGAGCGCAATGTGGTGCGGTGTATCTAACCTAATTAGCGCCATGTAGTAATGGGCAGGCCGTATCACTTATCATCTGGTGAACGTGTCGCACGTCTCATCGTTTTATTGAACTAAAAAAAAAAAAAAGCAAAAATACACACGTACATTCTACAACATCCGGCTCCCTGGATACAAAATAAAAACTGTATAAAGAAAACGAGCAAATAGCAAAAATACATACAAGCAAACAAAATGAAAATATTCAACAAATGAAAACCTGTTTCTTTAAAGCATTTCTATGCGATTAAGTGATAAGGAAAATAAATAGATTGCGCGTGTATATAACAAAGTAATACAATTTAGCTAGTATTAAACACTTATACATAAATTTCGAATTAACTGAGTAATAATTGATAGTAGGTATCTGTTGCCGGAGATCATGTAGGTAGGTACCACGGCAACTCCTATTCCTACCGTCAAACAGTAGTATGATTACTGTGTTCCGGTTTGAAGGGTGCTGTGGCTAGTGAAAATAATGTAATAATAATGGGATAACGAATTACCATCTTGCCACACAAAGCGACCATCACAATGTGGTTCTGTGTATATCATGCTTAATAATGCCACTTTATGTCCAGGCGTATGACTTACCATCAGATGAACATTTCCACGTCACTTTATGGGATAAAAAGAAACGTATATTTGATAAAAGTCGACTTCCATCGAATTCTTTATATATAGTATAGTAACCTTAATACCTAAAACTAAAGTACTAAAAATACCTTTGTTATTTATTCACATAACAAAATTATATAAAAACTAATGCACACGCAAATTTGCGCGTTAGTTAACTGCTTTTACAGTGAACATAGAATTGAAGAAGCTGACCTACACGTAGTAGTGAGTGATATCCTAACACAACAATAAGGTACTATGAGACAGTTACGATGTAACCTACAGCTTCAAGATGTTTCTCTCAATAGCTTCCTTCTCACCGTAATGTTTCCATAGTACTGCTTAATTCTGCACAATCAGACCGTCACTTAACAATAGGTGAGATTAAGAATACAACGATTTTCTTTAATTAGATGATGGTAAGTGACACCCACACCCATAAGAACGTGGCGCTAGTTAGATGATATACACTGCACAACATTGTGCTCGTCGCCTCGAGACAAGTGGTTATTTTGATTACCCTTGTATATATTTTTTTTATATTGTCACGCCTTTTTCCCAGTAGGGATAGGCAGAGGTGAATAAACACCCACATTTCGCCAGATGTGGTCAGATTAGGTCCCGTGTAACAGGGGGCGAGCTTGTTACTACTTTATTGGGACCACCCCACACACACACACACAAAGATGATTTCAGTGTGCGGGTTTCTTCACGATGTTTTCCTTCACCGTTTGTATCTCGCTGTTGTAACTAAAGTTCACAAATGTACATAACTTAAATATTAAAGTCATTGGTACATGCCGAGGTTTGAACCCGCGACCTTCGGAATGAAAGCCGCACACTAACCACTAGGCCAGCGAGCTACCCTTGTATATTCACTATCTAAAACGCCTTTTAAACCGTAACACAGTAATATTTGCCACACTACCGTTTGGCGACAGAAATAACAGTTGTGGTGGTACTTCGACGGCAACAGAGACCTTCCATCGGTGAGAGTTTAAAAGAAAAATTAAGCATACTGGGTAATGTAAATATCTCGCACGAACCTTCGATACTAATCATAGTTGATTATAGCTATGAACAGTAATTGTAAATATAAACAGCCCCACTTAATATTCGCACTGCTGGGACTCGGTGCCTTCTCTGGTAAGGAAAGGGTCAAGGACATTCATCAACAATAATTACGTAATAAATAATTATAAGTATTTTTTCATTAATTATTAATTTGAACGACTTATTATCGCTAGTATTATAATATAGGATTTTCAATAACCCGCATGTACTGTGTGCCCTGAATAATAGCATGTAAGATATATGATAACCATACGAACCGAATAATTTATGTACATACTCTATATTAGAAATGTACACAACATAGATACCGCAAAGTTCTTTGTGTGTAGTAATAATTTATTATCATTTATTTACTATAGTTACATGATGCAATCCTTATAAAACGCTCAAACCTTTTGTTATTATATTCTTAAGTAACTAATGAGTCAATGTATCAATAAATGTAACGGACCGACTTGTGTCTACTTTTCTTTTTTTTTTTTTAATTTAATGAAGCCACGAAACGAGCAGGGCGTTCACCTGCTGGTACATGACACGCCTGCCCACATTGCTATATTGCTACTACATCTCCCTTCAATTCCTATAGATTATGACTATACGCGATAAATGGACGGTAACGTAAAGAATATATAGATGATATATAAAATTTTAAAGTATAAGAATAATTACTTTAGATCAGCATGTCATAATCTATATCTAAAATGTTGATAATATAAACAATATCATATGCCTCTGGTAGATAACCAAAACATGGTATATATAATTTATCCCAATTAGCGTTGCATCCACACATACAAGATGCTGCGTCTTTACGTAAAGCCAAACCAGAAGGGACAGTCTATAATTATGATCAGATTTTAAAGGCTTTGTAATTCGGTGTTTTTTAAACCATTCTAAACTGAGGTTCCTCGACTAACATAAAGAAGAGCAATAAGTTGTTACTGAGTCACGACCCACAGCACTATAAAATCGACTTATAGAGAGATGCAACTAACGTCTCACTATTACAGACACTAATAGTAATAACAGCCCATTTACGTCCCCACTGCTGGGGCACAGGCCTACCCTCAATATGAAGGCGATTGGGCCATAGTCACCACGCTGGCCCAATGCGGGTTGGTGATTTCACACATACCTTAGAATAAATTCTAAGTCATGTGCAGGTTTCCTCGCGATGTTTTCCTTCACCGTTTGTATCTCGGTGTTGTAAAGTCCACAAATGTACATAACTTAAATATTAAGTCATCGGTACATGCCGAGGTTCGAACCCGCAACCTTCGGAATGAAAGCCGCACGCTCTAACCATTAGGCCAGCGAGCGATTACAGACAGGTCACATGCCATCAGATTACCGACTTGCCCGTCACTTTGATCTCTAGCACTACTAAATACGGGACTGAAGCAGCCCATGCTCATCACGAAGGTCCGCTGTGACGGTATAACAGCGCGAGCGGTCGTGTGACTCATACTCAACGTAATCGTTTCGATACACTTATAACTTTGTAGGTAAATTTCCACGCGGCTGCATTCGGCTTAAGGCATAAAGACTCGTTTACATTAACGTAAGCGAGACGAGTGGGTGGCTTTGAAATTAAACACATTATACATTTTTTGTTTACATCTAAAAACATTTACACGCGTATACTTAAAAAGGCGTAATGACTTCATTATTACAATGTGATGACCTTATTAGAACAATGCGATACAGTAGAATATCTTTAACAAACATGACACTGTAGTAGGATAGATTTCTTAACATGTCTCCAAAATACATATATTATGGGAGAAAGAGAGAGAGGTTAGATATCCTATAGCTAGAGGTTCTATGTCAATGCTGTGAATTAAATTACAAGGCTAGTTGTAATTTAATTTCTATGTTTGTTACTTACACATCCCCCGGGGGCGTAAGTAAAGAAACCCAGAAATTTAGTTTAGTACAGGCAAATAGGCACTGCAGACCCTGGCTCTATAGACTAAATAATTATCTCTTAGGTTGCTCTTATCTAAATTCGTAAATTTATTTTTAAGTATTGATGAGCACAGAGATTTCACATGAGTTTGCATATCCTAATTGAAATCTCTGTGCACGTCCTTGCCCACACACTAACACACAGCCAACAATGTCCAGGCCTGGTCTGGCTCCGATTGTATGATCGACGGGTTCTTAAAGGACCGCACCTTCACTGCAGTGTGGACGAACGATTACGCTCGGAACGGCAATCAGCGAAACAGAAAGAGGAAGTGCGTTGAACAATGGTTGCGATTATTTTCATTTTATGATGTGGTACTTAGGCATTCCGGTCAAGTTGAATAACTGTTTGCGTGTTTTATTCTTTTACAATGGATATCTTTTGTATTAAGTGATAATAATCAAAATAACGAATTTCTAATTGAATTCACTTTCACGTGTCCTCCGTGTGATGTTATGTCACTTCTATCACTTTCTACTTCACCGATACTGTACATTAACATAAGTCGTGGTGTATTTATCGCGGAATGATTTCGAGTTTATTATGATTTATTAAACAATAATAGTTTTATAGTATATATAATGATATATAGATGTATCAGTTAGTTAGAGGGGATACAGTATTAGCTATTTTATTAAACAGTAATAATTTTTATTACTCACATAAAACATCGTCCAAAATTTCGCTGCACGTCAAATGCGTGCAAAAGAAACAGGTTTTTAAGAAACCTGTTATCCTTATTATTTTTTTAATGGTATGCCGTATGTGATGACTTTCCAAGTCAATGTTAACAAATTATGTGGAGCATTTACTACCGGTTCGTCTGATTTTTAACTAACAATCATTTTCTCAATTCAATAAATATGCTTTAATTACAGGATTTATATAAAATTTCATTTCGGTTGTTTATGTATGGCAACCTTTAACATGATAGTAAAATTTTAAAGGATTCTTGTTAAGAATGTACAACGAACTTATACAAGGTAAACCGGGCTTAAATCAGTTAAAAAGAATAGCTGAGGATCTAATTGGTCTTCTCAATCAGGTCGCAAAACTTCAGTTTGAAAAGAGCACTTAATGAGGATGATGATGATACAAGATAAAAGAAACTTTAAGGACAAAGCTCTACAATGTAAATAAGCCGTTGAATGTTGTAAATTCTTACAATGAATTGCAAATTATGTAGAAAAAAATCACGTAAACTGTCAAACGATGGCTGTTAAGAGAATACAGTTGTTCCGAATACTGAATATTTTCAATGAGGTCAGAACTTAATCCAGCAACACTCAACTGAAACGGATCCAACAGAATATTTGCGAACGTATTTACATTTTTCATACTACGTTCTAATAATACCTGAATTCCTATTATTCTTTTAACAGTGTAGAAGTCTTAAAAAGTCAAAACGAGTTATGTGTTAACGTTATAAATAAGACGTCTATCACGAGTACAATGTAATCATTAAAAATATAACATTGAAATGTAAAATTTTAAGATCCAACTTATTTATACCACTGTACAGGTAAATACTGTCGCCTGATGATAACAAGCAACAGCAACTTGTAGTCTGTAATGCCGGAAACATGGTGATGCTACCGGCATTACAGGGTTGTGCAACCCCACCGAGTTGCAGAACCCGACAAGTGACTCACAGTTAATTGTTAAAACTAATAAACTATGGTGGATCATACCACGATAACCAGGTAACTATTAGGATCGATCGATGTGGAGATTTTTGGAGGAGAGGTGTCCAGCAGTGGATGTCTATGCTGATAATGATGATGATCAACCAGGTCATTATTATAGCTACTATAGTGTACTTTGTATAAAATATGAAATTAATATGTAAAATAAGTTTTTACTTATCAGCAAGAGTTTCTCAACTCCGACATTGTCTCTATTCTATTAATGCTTTATCTCGAGTAATTAAATCCCGAATGACTTATCAAGTACACTATTCCGGCTGTTATCATTTAATAATGATAATTATTAATGTAAACATGATATATGGTTAAAGATGTAAAAGTAATTATGTTAAATGATATACACAAGTGAATTTTTCTGGTAGATCTCTTATCCCGAAGTACGTATTGGTAGATATTAAAGCAGATCCTGTTTGTGAGGCTACACCGTGCTGTGCAAACATTACAGTGTTCCGGTTTAAAGGGTATTGTAGTTAATGCAATTACTGAGCTAATAAAACTTAACATCTTACGTCTCAAGGCGACGAGCACATTGTGGTGTTATGATTATCATATTGAGTTGCGTCGTTGTTATGGAAGCGAGGATCACTTATCAGGTGAACGTCTTTGCTCGTCTAGTTTCCACCAAAAAAAGGAGTTTTTTTTTTTTTTATTCTGAATTTATACAAACGTACGTGTGGTTTTCATGATGAACGCACGTCATCACCGACATGCGAGCAGTTATACCTAGTTACAAAAGAAATTTATGCCGCAAAATAAATATTTGTTTAATACACGAGTCCACAACACGCCATGAACCTAATTAGGTACTAAAAAGAACATGCTGTGGCTCGTTTTAATTTCATTGGAACTCACGGCCAATGACTCCATCCCTTATCGTGTGAACCCATAAAAATGCAGACGTAGGGTCGAAGCACGGCTACCACCTGCCGTCCTTCAAAATGTCAATGGCAACCATCTGAATAACAAACGGGTTCTGAGGAAGGAATTTCATTTTGCTTAGGGCTTTCGCCTTCTGGTGCCTCAATACATTTTTTTTTAGAAAATATCAAAAATTTTAGACCTTTGTTTTTTACTTTAATAATTCTTTGTGGATGGTATACAACTAATACATATGAACGTTATTTACAAGATTACACAGTTCATGTCAATAGTACGCGTGTAGTTTGAATTACTTAAATAAATGCTTTGATGTTTAAATTATGAAGAATAGAATTAATGAAGCAGAAGATCATTTACTTAGAATTTTTTTTATCTACGTTCACCTAATGGTAAGTGATACGCTTACCCATAACAATACGGCGCTATTTAGGATATTATACATTGCACCACATAGCACTCGTCGCCTTAAGACAACATATTATATCGAGTTACTCCAATAATTACTCTAGCTACAGCGTCCTTCAAATAAGAATAAAAGTGTGTTTGTACACAACTTTTTGACAGCAGAAATATAGGTTACAGTGTAACTCCTACCTAGATGGTCTTCGGCAGCAGAAATCTACCATCAATAAGAAATAAAGTATATATATATAATATAAGAAATATAGAATATTTATAGTAATCAAAAACCTACAAGTATTTAAACGTAATAAATCTTTTATAGTAGCTCGCTGGCCTAATGGTTAGAGCGTGCGGCTTTCATTCTGAAGGTCGCGGGTTCGAACCTCGGCATGTACCAATGACTTAATATTTAAGTTATGTACATTTGTGAACTTTAGTTACAACAGCGAGATACAAAACGGTGAAGGAAAACATCGTGAGGAAACCCGCACACTGATATCATCTTTGTGTGTGTGTGTGGGGTGGTCCCAATAAAGTGGCAACAGGCTCGCCCCCTGTTACACTGGACCTAATCTGACCACATCTGGCGAAATGTGGGTGTTTATTCACCTCTGCCTACCCCTACTGGGAAAAAGGCGTGATTATATAAAAAATAAAAAAAAAAAATCTTTTAAAAAATAACCAAAACTTCTGTGACAATATGATGTACTAAAATTTTAATATGTGAGATTCGCTTTAAAATACCATATTCATTCATCATCAAGTCAGAGGCCCCCTAGTCCAAGGTTGTAGCTAGTGAAATTACTTGGGTAATAATACTTGATACTTTATGCCTCCCAAGCGACGAACACAATGTGGTGCTGTGTACGTCATCGCTGTATATGCTACACTATACAATGACAGAATAAAAAGGTTTCTCCTTTACATCATTCCAATATTATTTATCGAGCAACAGTAAAAACATTCAAATAATTTGTTCTGGAAAGATATCGTCACTATTCTCATTGTGTTAAAAATAATACTTTCATAACAAAAGCTGATAAGGTATGCTCATAATAAATGAAACGAATATGAATGATAACAATTATCACGTGATTTGCATACAGTCATGTGTTCAAACAATTATAAAACATGACAAGGGAGTATTACAGTGCATTAATTCATAATTTCAGACTATTATTATATTGCTGATGTTTTGCCTTGTAAAGGAGATTATCGTACTCGCCTTGCCTGTCTTTGTACTTGCTATTATTTCCTCCCTAATCTCATGTTAGGTTTCAACGAGGTTAGAGGGGCGATGGAGAAATCCTAAACCTCTTAAACGAATATTTGTTATGCTGACCCTAATAACTGTCACTGGGTGGCGGTAGGTCACTGATGCCGGAAACCGTCTGGTAGTATTACCGCATGTCCTATTTATAACTGTAACGTTACTGTGTTCCGATTTAGAGGGTTTCGTAACTAGTGAAATTATTGAGGTAATGAGACTGAACATTTCATATCTTAAGACCTCACTGAAAATCATCTTAATAGGCAGGCTGCAATATTATCTGAATGGGTTCCTTTCCGATGTGCTGAATGTATATATTTTTTAAGAATAAACTATGTTATAAAGGCCACAAGCACAATGTGGTGCAGTATATATCATCCTAACTAGCGCTACTTTGTTATTGGCCGGCGTATTATTTAAAACAGGTGAACGTCTCGGTCGTGTCGTTGCTTCATTTTAATCATATAAAATAACTAAAAGAGTCATTTAGCTCATAATTTCTTTATCGTTATTTTTCAGTTAATGTTTTATATAAATCCCAGAGTATTGAACAAAAGCATACAGTACTCTTATACAATGAACAATCCGTCGCAGTGCAAAACGGTGACATAAGCCGATGGCTTACATAAGCATTACCATTGGACAACGTACAAATGTGGAAATAAGGTTAAAACCTTCAGCACGGAACTAACGACCGATCCTTTATTTCATTATTCCATAAGCCCATTCGGTAATCGACTTTAAAATGAAAGCATATGTACCTTTTACGTACCACGCGTCTCTCTTGCATCACTACTGTGCGATTTAATAGCAGTTCCTTTTGGATTATATTACGTTATAAAAGATTAGTTAAAATATTTTTTAATGGCACAGACTATACAAAAATATTTTCTTTATATACATTAACTTGCTAAATACTTATTAGTTTAACTGTTAATAGTTGCCGGAAGCCGTCTCGATACCGCCGTAGTTCCTGTTACTGCCACCCAATAGAACTGTGCAAACGTTACTGTATTCTGTTTTAAAAAGCGTTGTAATGAAATTCAATTAAAATTAAATTACTGAGGTAACAAACTTAACATCTTATATCTTTGGGCGACGAACGCAATGTTGTTATCTGTATCATCTTAACTAGCGTATGCCTTAAGAAGGCATTCTAATCTCATTTTTGTCGCCAGTGTCAAATAAAAAAATACCTCAGTCAGCACTAAAACCGATAATAAAGTAATAAACAAACCTGCGCATGTCTTAGCTGGTTAACTAGAGTTGAGCACCTCTCTGGATCTTTTCTACCGTCGAACGAGTCCAACTCCGAGGCCACCATGTTGAGGGCGTCATCGGCGAAGAAGAATTGTGCCAGTAGCGATCGGTCGTCTCTCTGAAACAAAGACATTATTATGATAAAATGTGACGGCAAGATATACCTGTAAATGTACATTAACATTCACTTCACTTTATATATACACTAACTGTTCCCCGCCCGCTTTTCTGTCCGTAATACAAAATTAGACCACAAATAACTTTCTATACAACCGTTACTAAAGCATAAGTAATACGAAATGAAAATGTCTATAACAATTAATTAGAAATAAAATGATGAAGGAATGGATCCTTCAAATTAAAAAAAAATAAATAGCCTATAACCATCTAGAGTACATGACCTAAATAAGATCGTAAAGATTACCCTAAATAAATATGGTAACGAAGGATAAGAAATTCTTAAGCATAATCACACTGTTATTTAACTTTGAAGGGTCTCAATTAAGGACCAGTGAGCGTGACTGATGACAGGCTGAGTGATAGGCCCAGTAATGAGCACAACCCCGGGACCAGTATATTCTCGCAGACCAGAGCCTCAGTCAGGCAAGCCTTGCCAATCGCTCGATAACTAACATAACCTAATATATTGATATTTTCATGTTAAATTAATTATTTCATATAACTACATTAAACGTCAACCTGTTGCTAACCCTATTTAGTTATGGTTTCAAATAGAGCTCTGATTGACCATTATCAATAAAAGGTGAATGTTTATATAGATAGACAAGTAATATTTAGGTGAGGATATTTATATTATTATTCGCATTTATATGGATGTGTTATAAAGGATATTTTATTTAAAGCTAACATTATTTACTGGTGGTAGAGCCCTGTTGTTGGAGACCGTCTAGGTGGTAACTGTGCCTATTTCTGTTGTCAAACAGTGCTATGCAAACATGACTGTGTTCCAGTTTGAAGGACGCTGTAGCTAGTGGGATTATTGGAGTAACGAGATTTTATGGACGGGCGTATCGCTTGCTACCAGGAGAACTTCCCGCTAGTCTCGGCGCTTCATAGTATAATAAAAACTATTGATTCATGAATTAATGTATAATGATCTAAAGTTATTGTGCTTAAATCTTTTTTTCTGGGGCCTTTATTGGGACAAAAGAAGATACAACACAAAAAAAAATTATGGATGCTGATACTGTGGTTACAACATGTCAAAAATATCTCGTGCTGTCACAGATTTTGTTTTACACTGCTTAAATCCTGTATACAAAAATAACACTTGTGGTATTAACCGAAAAATATACTTGATATTTTCTATATTCGACCTATTTTACATAGTATTAAGCAAATCATAGTTCGTTTTAATAGAGATAACTTCGCTTAGTAGTACATACGATATATTATTGAAGTCAATATTTTCATGTGTTACATCCATCCAAAGAAACCAAAGCTTATTTCTGTATATAAACAACTTGTTCTCGCAAACACAAACACCGAGTTCTCGCAACAAACATTAGGTTCTTATGAATAAGCAAATTAATTTCGTAAGCCCTTTTCGATATTTTTGTTAAAGCCACTAGAAAGCGAAACATTCACGCGACGCAATGAAGCCATGGCCCTTTCGAAGCCTTAACCTATTAAATAAAACATTGTGAATGCTCATAACAAAATATCAAAAAGTGTTTTTTATCTTATTTCCATGTACTTCCTAAATATTCTTAATTAAATAAAAAAAGTTATAGTTCCTGTATCCCACTTCTGGTTTAAAATAATAAACATTATGTTTTCTTCTTTCATAATACCAACAGTATGGTTTCGAATAGTATCCTCCCGTCCAGATATGATAGAGGAGTTAATACATTTCAAGTTTATACGTACAACATTTTAGTGAATAAAGTACAAAGAGTCGCCTAATTTCATGGTCAAAGATAGGCGACAGGCCTTGAACAGGACGTATCGCGGCGAATCGCCGCCGCAATACGCCGTTTAGATATTTATAGATCATTCGACTAGTGCTAAACGAGCGACTAGATCTGAACAACCTGCCCCTTGCTGAATAACATTTCGCCTTCATTTTTGATGATGTACCAAATACATAATAGCTTAAGGAATCTAATAATTTGCGTATAAAGTAATAAGAACGGAAGTTATGAAACGCGGATACTCTAGCGATGCAACTGTTTCATCATCAGTCAATAATCGTAGGTCACCACACTGATCGGTACTGCGATGCTCGCATGCGCAGCAGTTTCACCTTTAATGCTAAACGTCCCCAGGCAGTTATGTGTGCTTAGGTCTCGAGTGCTAGTTAACTAGAAGAATAACTAAGCTGACGAGACGTATGACTCTTTCAATGTGTTCAGTCCTTGATGTTCCAATGATGGCTTTTCTTATTCGACGAAGCGACGAGACGTTAACCTAGTGGTAAATGATACGCCTGCCTATAACAAAGCGGCACTATTATACACAGCACAACATTGTGCTCCTCCCCTTACGACATAAGATTTGAAGTGTTTGATACCTAAATAATTTTACTATTTACAACTCACTTTAATCTGGATAACAGCAATATTTGCACACTAATGTCTGACCGCAGAGATAGCAGTAGCGGTTGTACCTGTGTAGACAGTCTCCGACAACCGAGACCCGTCACTAGTAAAACTAATCATTTAGACATAAGAATCGCAGGTGTCGTCCAACTGTTCCTCCACGCAAGAGACCGGGCGTAATATGGTGAACTGACCGCCTACCTTCACTAGTAGGAGGGGAGTTCCTTAAGAGTAGAAGAAAACATAAATATTATATTTAACTACTTGCATGGCGCACTGTGCTTTGTAACACGGAAGTCACCTGCTTGATTTAATTTGATGTAAATTTAATCGGTAGTGGCGTGGCTCCTTTTTATTATAAGCACGTTTCTATCAGTGGCACCATTACGTAGTCTATTTAAATGTAAAAAATAAAAAAAAAAACAATGTAAAGAGAGTGAAAATAATATAACTGTTGGCTTTTTCACCTCTTCATTTCTATAAGAACTATAGTTCAATTTCTTTTCATAGTCTCGGTATATTTTTAGAAAAATACTATACCCATAAACAAATTACGATTTAATTTCACACTATTATCAATTTATAACGGACACAAAGATCGCATTATCCAGTTACTAAAGTACATTATCATTTCAAAAGCGAAAGGTTACAACAAAGAAAAACTAACAATACAGTTAACAAACTCTTAAAAACTTTTTTAGATATCTTTTTTATATAAAATACTAATAATAGAAAGTAATAGGTGACACAATGGTATTCGGTGAAGGTCTTAGTAGCGAGTTAAACGATGTCGAAGTAAACAATGTCTACGACAGTAGTAAATGTTTTATATTTGATAATCAAAGGGATATATATATATATATGTATTTAACAATAACAAAAATAAAGTCACTTACAAACAAGACTATTGATATGATTATATTTTATAACGCTAGTTAAACTATTTATCATTAAAATAGATCTAGTTCTGTATAGTTATTACACTTCGCCTGTTAAGAGATGATCAGATCGAAAATTGTAATTTCTAATATTACTCCTTTGTAGTAACCTATCTATAGACGGCAGTGTAAAGTTACATGTTGCACACAACCAATTCTCTTCACGATAATGTATGTACTTAACATATATTAATATAAAAGTCTTCAGAGCATCAGAACAAAGAAAACTTAGTTTGAAACGCTGCGATAAGATTGAAACTATATTTTTATTTAACCGATAATTTTTTATTTGATAACACAATATGATAACTTATCAACGTACGACATTACCACAAGCAAGATGAAATGTAAATTGTGATAAAAACAACAGTAATGTACAACAAACATGCGAATTATGCAAACACATTCATATTTCGTAGTAAATCATATTTTTCTAACAGTAATCCTTAAATATATCCAGATATTTTAAGACTCGTCACGAGATCTCCGAAACTATTAGACTTAAACACCCAGGATTTGGTAGAGATATTGCTTCTGATATTTAGAGAATAGCTAAGAATGGATTTTATGAAATTCCATCTCCAAAGGGAGTTGTGGGGTGTTATGGCCAACACAGCAAGCGGTGAAGAAGCAGGGGTTATGCGACCAGCAACTAATCGGGATATAAAGGTATATTATAATAATAATGAACAATTTTTTTCCCAGTTCTACAATTTAATCACATTTAACTGCTTTCTGTTACTAAGATTTTATTCAATACACAAAGCTAGTCTCTCTATTTGGAAATAACATCTGTTAATGTTATATTAGAAATTCAATCTTTTAAAGTTACTAATTTACAGATATCTAACACATTTATCTTCTTCTTCTTTCCCCAGCTATGTGGGGTCCGCACAGTATGTACTTCTCTTCCATATCCCTCTATCAGCCGTCATATCCGAATTCACACTCTTCTTGCACATATCGTCTTTCACACAATCCATCCACACTTTCTTAGGTTTTCCTCCAGCCTTATAATCGTCCACTTTCATTCTCATTACTTTCTTTATTATATGTCCTTCATCCCTCCGCATAACATTCCCGTACCACGCTAACCTTTTGCTCCTCAATTTCTCTGTCACTGGAACAACTTTCAGACTTCCTGTAATATACTCATTCTTAATTTTATTCATCATTGTCACACCGCACATCAATCCTAACTTTCGCATCTCGGCCACATGTAATCTCCTTTCATCCGACCCCTTGGTGGCTCAGCTCCATACAATAGGACGGGTCTAACGACCGACTTTTAGATCTGTCCTTTAAGTTTAAGGGGCATTCGTGGATCACAGATCGTCTAACACATTTATATTTTTCTTTATTTATATTAATCTTTGTAGTTATAACGCTATTCTATTAGACATTAAACAGGATTGAAAATCAAATTATTTAACTGGAAACAACCATACTTGTTTCATAGGAGTAAATATAGTAGTCACAAATTGTGTAATACCTACAGTCGGTATACTTGACCTTCCACAATAGTTTGCTCAGGCCGTATCAGAGTAATATCTACAACGGTAGGATAGACAGACGCACGCTCCAATTGGATGGGAGCCAAACAATTTATTATTTAGTATGATAACATCACAAAATATTACGACTATCGCTATAATCTACATTATCGATAAGATTCAAAACTGTAAAATAATTTAAAACAAGGAGACAAGCAAGATCCTATAAATTTGAAAGGTCTGTTGCCGGAGACCGTCTAGCAAGGTATCGCGCAGTTCTTGTTTCTGCAGTCAACACGGTTTGAAAAGCACTGTAGCTATAGAAATAACAGGCGTAATGAAACTTTAACATCTTATCCGCCAAGGCGACGATCGCAATGCAATGCTGTGTATATAATCCTAACAAGCATCAGGTTGTTATGTGTGAGCGTATCACTTACCATCAGGTAAACGTCTAGCTTAATTTACTGTTGAAAAGAAAAAGCCGTTTACTTGTTGGTACACCCATAACATAGCACTAGTTAGGATGCTAATGCACTAAACAACTTTATGCTCTATGCTGTTGTCATGTTCATATATGCCAATTTCTCGTCTTTAAACTAGAACACAGTAATTTTAGCTCACTTCAGAAAAAAGATAAATACGACCTGCGGAAGTATCTATGTATACGGGCTGTCACCAGCGAAGTATATAGTCAACACCGTATCCAGTAATATAACTTATATATATATTACCTTTATATAACTACACTAACTGTTCCCCGTTTGTCATGACATCCCTGAAACTCACTTTGCGGAAGGAATTGTGAAACCGTTCTTAGCGACCTCTAAATGACAGAAGTAATATATCTATCAAATTTTAAATCTTTTCGTCTAAAAGTTTCAGTGATCTATTAATGAATTGATGAATCTCTGGATATACCATATGTATGCATTTATTTATTCTTTAACTTAAAGTTTACAAATAAACTTTAGATTGTTTAATATGAACCGATCTTACTGCAAACAATTTCGAAAAAGATTCAATATGATTCAAAATGTACGCTGTACAATAAGGAAAATGGCCGGGACTTCCCTTAAAGCAAAATGTAATACACCGTGAACTTGAAGCGTCTAGCATAAAACAATAATGAGAAACCTGTTTGAAGAGCAACAAAAAAAAAATTTAATAAGTAAAAACAGTTCGGAACGAGTATTTTGCTTTGAAGTTGTACTACTACAAATACGGAAGTTACAACTACATCATCGCTTACATTATTCAAAAGAAATGCAGTATACATCACAATAAGGTACAGGGCCGCTCAGTGTGAATATTGAAGATTATATACAAAATGAAAGTAAACAAATTAATTCCTTTTTCATCACCGTCTCATTTAATAATTAATTACTTCCTGTTCCTAACTATAACCTAACTTTAACACTTCCGAGACACCTGATCCACTTCACCAGACTGTTTTTCATCATCATCATCAGCTGATAGACGTCCACTGCAGGACATAGGCTTCCGCTAAAGATCTCCTGGCGTGTGGGAGTTCATATCGGGGAATATAGGCCACTTTCCACCACGCTGGTCCAATGCGGGTGGTCGGTGGGAGCCAGAGCCTCGTTTATTGATTTGCAGGGTGCACCATGAGCAGGTGACGTTGGTTTGGGTCCCGTGAGTTGTTGTACGAGGCCCCTTACACCATCTGAACCTAACTGCTTTTAATCAGGTTTAATTTTTTTTTTGGTTTATTCAGGTTTTATTTCCGGAACAATAAATTTTGCAATATTGGTAAGTATAGAGTAATGTGCTGATTTTTAACATGAAATTTTTTGTAAGTTAAGACAGTAATAACAATAATTTATAAATGTTGTTTTCATTTCGGCTATCAATTCATGATCCTTTTTCGCACATTTATAATAGTAGATCCCTGTTTCCGGAAACCGTTTACGTATATACCAAGGCATTTCTCTATCTCTATTCAGTAGCATAAAAACAATTCTCAAGGATGTTATAGATAGTGAAATTACTGTGTTCATTATCAGCCGACAGACGTCCACTGCTGGGCATAGGCCTCACCCAAAGATCTCGGCATCGATCGATCCTGCGCTGCCCGCATCCAGCTGCTTTCCACAACTTTCACCAGATGGTCGGACCACCTGGTAAAGAGCCTGTCAACATTATGTCTTCCGGTATACGGTCGCCATTCGAGGACCTTAGTGCCCCATCGGCGGTCAGTCCTGGCCGCTGACAGTGGGTCTTATGAAAAGGCTTCAAATCGCACAGATAGCAATGAAAAAGCTATGCTCGCGATTTCCTTGCGTGATCGAATAAAAAATGAGGAGATCTATAGGAGAACTAAGGCCACCGACATAGTCCAGAAGATTGCTAACCTCAAGTGGCAATGGGCAGGAAATTACTGTATAATAAGACTTTGATATTTATATCTATAAGCGACAAACGGAAGTGGCACTGTCTAAATATCTTAACCAACGTCATAATGTTATGAACCAGCAGCTAAAATGTCCTTTAGTCCACCAATTAACTCCTCCCCCGTGTTGAATGATGATTTATGATATTTTCTCTGAAATACAGATTATGGAAAAGTGCACCGGTGGAATTGAACCAACTAAACTTGATCGACAAACCGTACACTAACCCACTAACTATACGCGTGCTTTTAAAATTCATGTGAAATCAACCCATTGCCGTGAAAAAACTAAATTGGTCACAAGGTTAGCCTTTATGATCCAAAGTTAAACAAGCTTTTAAACAAACGAGTGTATTAATACGAAAGTAAAGTACAACAAAATTTATCACTATTCATAATTATCTCCAAGGATAATACAACACCAGCATCATTATTTCCGTGATACAAGTAAATATTATATCTGTAGGCCTCCGCTTTTGTCTGTTCGACCTCCACGAATTTTAAATATATACAGACTACTAAAATTTTACGTTATACAGATATATTCATTATGATTATAATAAAAAGTCATCGAACGACTTCAATTCAAGACTATATACACAAAGTTACTGTGAAGTATATAGTATTAGTTATAGGTTATTCCGATATGAGTAAACTCGGGCCGAAATATGATTCACAACTAACAAAAGAATTTCACCAACTGCGCAAAATATTTCATTCTATATAACTTATTCTGTATTTGTATAGATTATTCATATTTAACGATATTGTTACAGATGCTGAATACTCTGTTTTCTTTTATAAATATTTAAATGTTGAAGGCAGCAATAATAACGAATATAAATATAACGGGATGTCAACAGTCCATTAATCATCGTCAACTGAAATCAACTAAGGCGTAGCAGGAAATCAGCGTTAGAAAACATACGGCTATTCTATTGCATATGTTGCAAAAAAAACATAAATCTCTTAACATTACAAATAATATTCATTACGGGTAATAACTTTATACGTCACAATGTTCCCAATGTTTTGACTCATCTCTGTCGATCTTGGAATATGTTTCTTGTTTTCCTTCGTTTGAAGCTCAGGTTCGGTGAGGATCGAACCTATGTACATTTGTACAGGGTGTCTGGTGGCAGATTTATGTTTTCAAATTTAAATAAAAAATAATATGTTTGACATATAATTTTACTAAAAGTATTAAAAGATAGAGTACAAATGCGGATTTCATTTTTTAAAGATAATGTCATCCAAATGTCTTCCATCCTGTTGCACACACTGTTCGAAACGGAGCCTCGTATTCCGTGCCACACGCTGCAGTAAACTTGGTTCAATTGCGCTGATTTCTCGCCGAATATTTTCTTTTAAGTCCACAACAGTTCGCGGATTGTTGGCGTAAACTCTCTCTTTGAGGTACCCCCACAAAAAAAAAATCCATTGGAGTTAGGTCGGGTGACCTCGGTGGCCACGGGATGTCCCCAAAGCGGCTAATCAGTTTTTGAGGGAGATTTTCTCACAACAAATCCATCGAAGCTCTGGCCGTGTGTGCGGTCGCACCATCCTGTTGAAACCACGTGTGTGATGAGAATGATGAATGAGCTCGCAGGTTCGGTAAAAAGAAATTCGAAATCATGAGCCGATAATTCTCACCATTGACATTCGTCGCTCGGCCCCGTGCATTTTCAAAAAAAAATGGTCCGATTATCCCATTCGTGGATAAAGCGCTCCAAACAGTTACCTTTGGGCAATGTAATGGTTTTTGGTGCTTCAGTCGAGGATTGCGAGTTCTTAGAGCCCAGTAACGGCAATTTTGCTTGTTTACGTGTCCGTTTAAATGAAAATGAGCTTCGTCGCTCCAAAAAATGGAATTCACAGTGCGTAAACGCTCCAACATGGTTTCACAAAAAAATTTGCGTGACGCAAAGTCATTTTTTTTCAATTCTTGAATTATTTGAAATTTAAAAGGATGAAACTTCATATATTTTTTCAAAATTTCATGCACAATTGCTCTTGGAAGTCCCAATGAAGCTGCCCTTTTCCGTATCGAAAGTCGTGCATTTTCACGTAAACTGCGTTCAACCAGTTCAATGTTTTCGGGGGTCCTTGACGATCGACAAGGTCCTGGCCGTGGTGTGTTCATAGCCGAAGCAGTTGCGCGGAACCTCTCCACCCACGAACGAATTAAATTCACACTCGGTCCATCGCCTATCCGTCGAATATTGGAATGTGAACAAAACTGTCGGCGAGCGAGTACGTAGGAATCGTTACTCTTGAAAAATGCTTCAATAGCGAACGCGCGATGCTCACCCGACCACTGCGACATCGTGACTAAGAAATCCGCACGATCGGTGATTCTAAAGACACGGCCTTCCCCCCGCACTGTTTATAACTTATTGAGATATTCGTTTTTTAAAATATAAATCTGCCGCCAGACACCCTTTTTTTCTCACACTACATCAAGCATCGATTGAAAAATAGTACCTTTGCATCTTTAGTCATAAGATGGATCTCAAATCGATTATTTATTTGGTAAACTAATCGCATTACATATTATATACTATCTTACGTTCTAGGTATAGTGTACAATATTAATTATGTATATATAGGTCTACACAGCTTTGGCCATAGTTTGGACTTAAACATCAAACTGAAAACAGAAATTATAATCTAGAATTAATTAAAATACATATTTAATTTTGTACAAACATGAGTTTTCAAACAATCAACAGGTAGGTATAGCATGCTGTGTACATTCAATAGTGATATCGCGTAGAAACAATATTCAATAAATAATCATTAAATACTAAAACAGTAGAGACATCTCGTTTCTAACGGCACATGCTTAATAAGACCTAATCGATACCTAGATACACTACAGATATAGAAATTAAAAAAAATTACATAATATCGTTTTTATTATGTTGGTGTATTTGCAAATGTTGGGTTTGCCATTTAGATACGACAGTTGGAAATCATCAGGATAACTAAGATTCATGTGGAAATTCGCCATATAAGTATAGAAACAAAAGTTCTGAGAAATAGTACAAAATGTGATAAATTACTTCATGAATACAGATCAAACGATAAGTGATAAGTTAAGCAACAATTAGCACTTGTCACTGTGATAACGTGACACAAACTGTTACCCGAACAGTTTTACACTGCATTTCAGTGAAATTTGCAAACACGGTTGCATATAAACTACTTATATATTCTGTGTCAGTATGTAATACTGAATAAATACTATGTAGCTTTTATTAGTTCAAGAACTCGGTGAACGTTTTCTAAAGCATAGATAAAGAACAAACGATACAATGAATCATTCGACGATTGATTGGAAAGTGTTGCCGGACTGGTACAGATTCTATTTGGATTAGCTTCTTTGTTGGTTCAGTCAGTTTGCTGTATTCATTTAACAAGCGGAAAAACTCCGTAGCTATGCCTACTTTTACAAAAAAAAACAATAGGTTTTTTAGATAACTGTATTGTAAACTAAAATCTTTATGATTCACAAAAGATATACTAACCGGAAAACGTGTATCAATATTTTCGCCTAGTATTTTATATTTGTAGTACAGAATACAACTCGGATAACACTTTGTAAGTAACAATAATTCCTTGTAATATTACTAATTACTGGTGTTAAGTAGGACATTATGAGGTTTTATTCGGTAAATCCCTTTCGCGTTTTTATTCTACGAAGCGACGTAGAGCGAAATATCCGCCTGTTGATAAGTTATACGTATGCCCATAATGACGATAGATGACTCACACTCCAGTAATTTCATTAGCTATACAAAACAGTAATGTTTGCAAACAACTGTTTGTCGACAGAAATAGAAGCTGCGGTGTTACTAATTTCGACAACAGAGACCTACTACTACCATTTAGTGTCACAACACGGAAATACAATGAAACTTCTCTACGAAATAAAAATGGTAAGGTATTACTAGTAATTTTTAATATCCATAGTATATTTTTAAATCCAACAAACTGCTTTACTATCCGCGATGAACTCATACAAACAAAATTATAAAAAAAGTAGGCATTTTCTGTTACGCTACTTCATAAACTATTATAACACGAACTAGCCTAGTATTTGCACGTTGCTCTACTTTAATAAACGTCTGAAACCATCCAACGTAGTTTGAGCTCGGCAATATAAAATAATCTCGGTTTTTGCATTTCTACATTTTCAGACGATTATTAATTTCGGCATATTTCTCCAGTTCATAGGGGAGAACCTCGGGATAAGTAAATGATAATTCTCATCTCAAACGAACAAAACCAACCCTGACAATACCCCGCATATATTGCTAATTAACAAATAACGCCTTGGCAACCGACTGCTAACAAAACTTCCATCCAAATGTACCAAATATTTATAACACGTAACTTGTACGAAACGATATAAAGCGACTAAAAGGGTTTTCGGGTTCGTGGGCTTTGAATGTGCGGGTCCTCATTATCCACTAAGCGAGCCCGAGATGAATGACAAGTACAAGGTCTACTTCTTGTACAAAATTGAGGATGTCGAAGAGGGCGACAGCGGTCTAGCAAGTGCTTTAGGCGTAGCACTGAGAGGCAC
Source organism: Troides aeacus (assembly GCA_033220335.2). Classification (NCBI taxonomy): domain Eukaryota; kingdom Metazoa; phylum Arthropoda; class Insecta; order Lepidoptera; family Papilionidae; genus Troides; species Troides aeacus. Next base: position 5,095,311 of record CM067294.1, on the reverse strand, counting down.
TGGTATGTTCTGTTGGAGATCCCGAGGCATCCCGCAACTCAATAAAGATGATCACCGAGGGGATTTTAGCGGGTAAAAATTCTTCATAACCTTGTGTTTCCGCAGAAGCAAGGTATCTTTTTAGAAGATTTCCTGTAGAACAACAAAGAAAAAAGCCGGATCATTTAACATCAGGTAAACGTCCCGCCAGACTCGTCGCTTTGTTAAAATAAAAAAAAAAAAAAGAATAAACCGATATTAAAATCATAGCAATAATACACCTGAAAGCTTTGTTCATGTTACCATTATTTTATTATTGCAATAACTGTATTTGCTGTGTTCGGGTTGTCATCGTATAACAACCAGTGTATTCTGGACGAGCACTTCACAATACACGGTCTGATTGTCACTTAAGACCACGTGAAATTGGGATCAAATGTGACCCTTTGAATGATGCGAGCGAGACGTGCATCTGGTGAGACGTCTGCCGATAAGAATGTGGCGCTAGTTAAAATTATGTATACCACGTTGTGCTCGTCGGTTTGAAACATAATATGTTACACTACTGTTTGTGGGCAGAAACTAGCTGCGGTGGTAGCTAGCTAAACCTACCACCAGTAGTCTCCATTTAACGACTATGCTGCACTTAGGGAACATTGTCGCATAACTGAATTTAATCAGTCCATTTTAGCGCAGTGACAGCGATGATATATATCGTATTTCATTGCAACGATTCATATACGCGACATCTCTTTGAGTCACAGAAATCACTAACAGAAGCTGTTGAGCTCTGATCTTTTTAGTATATCTATTTAAAGACTTGTACCCAATTAGTTCGCAACTAGATTAATGCACGTGGGCCATATTCACGTATGAAGCATGAGGCTTTTAAAAACGCTTATAAAGATCTTTGAGAGTAGTCAGATCGGATGAGTATGACAGTTTTAACTCCACCACTATTTTTTTGATCATTATTCACAGATTAATTTATCTTATTATATTATTTACATTAAGTACATTCCTGTTTTCAATAATTTTCCTTTTCCACTTCATTAGTAATCTTATTCAACTTTTCTTTGTTTTTTTACCATAACGACGATGCGAGCAATACGTTCATCGGACGATATGTAATACGCCTGGCCCATAATGAGGCGCTAGTTAGGATGATGTACACAGCATCATAATATGCACTTCGCCTCTAGACGTAACATGTTAAATCTCGTTACTAAAGTAATTTCAGTACGGCGCCTCTCAAACCGATACACTCTTTGGCTACAGAAACAAAAGAGGTAATCTACTTTCTAGTAAGGACTTCAAATTACTCCATTACACTATTCACTGTACTAAATTTCAAGTACTCATTTTTTCCAAATTAGCTACTTGTATAAACACTGCTTGTTTTTTCTTACCACTAACTTAATTACTAGAAACTTTAGTTAAGCATTGCCTACCACCACTATTATTTATAATTAATTACTTTTGAAAACACATATCCGGAATGAAATCCAGACTAACGAGGACGTTTTAATTTGCATGCGGAAAGGATAATTTTTATAAGGGCATTGGTGAGATATTGATATTTCTTTGTCTACCCGCATTGGATGTATGGCGATATGGCTCGCATTCTTAGTGAGTGGCGGCTTGAATCCCAACTAGCAGACTGTTATTATGTTAACATTGTTATGCAGCACAGACATCGTGGTAGACCTAGTGCTGAGTCTGATAAACATTTGCCACTTCGTTACTGCAAATATATATCGGAATATAAATATTTATCATGAGCGCCTATATTCGTATATCGTTCAAATATTAATCATAGACTACTTGTTTGTACTATTATATTTTACTAGTAAAAGCCCAGCATTCAACAGAATTGACTGTTGTTCTTGATATTATGAAATTTGATTAAGGATATCTGTGCAAAGGCGTCTGCTATTTAAAATTGAATTATCCAGGGAAGGCGGCGAGGACACCCTTTTGAAGTAAATGAGCGAATGTTTTGTTTATAAACAATCTTATAATTATTACTAATTGTTGTGTAAATCAGTGAAAATGTATGTTTATATGAACAGCTGTTTTACATTAAAATCTGCTAATTATTATGAATGTTTCATTCTTATGGGAATTGAATTAACAATGATAATTCCATGCATGCTATCAGTGTATATGGATTCCGCGCCAACTTTAGTCCATTGGCTCGCACTGTTACGCAAGAAACCAATAAGCTGTCAGCGACAAACTGATACACACTAAAGCTGCACATGATTAAGAAGATATTGATTTAAATAAACATTTGATTTGATATTACATATGTAATATAGTCCAATGACAATTTGAGATATTCCGCAAAACATTTTTAAATATTTGAAATGTTTCCCGAAGAGACGAGACTAGCAAAAGTAGGCAAACGCTTGTCTATAACAAAGTGACTTTAGGAGGATACACAGCAAAACATTGTGCTTGTCGCCTTGGAACATAAGAAGTTAAATCTCGTTACCTCAGTAATTTCACCTGCTACAATGCCGATGAAACCGCATCAAAGTACAGTTTGCACAGTTCTCTTTGGTGGCAGAAATAAGACCTGCCCTAGTACCTAAACGGTACCGGCAACGAAGACCTACCCCCAGTAAAATACTACCTCTAATTCTACAGCTAATAGCATCAGTTTATTAATACCTATGCGTTTTTATTTACACGTATGGAGTCGAAGCCAAGGCCTATTAAATGCCTAAGGAAGCATATGTAATACTTGAGTGTTAAAGTGCAAAATAAGTTAGCATTTATAAAAGGTCTCTTATTGAATGAACAAAATTCAGGCCAATTGCTATACAATACGGGTGATATCTGGTTAAGGCCTTTGACAACCGCAGTATGTTACAACTAGATATTATATTTCTGTCTAGGGTACAACAAAGACGAGAAAGCAACGTATAAAGTATCAAGTAATAAAAATCACAGAACTTCTCGTTACTCTGATAGAGATATAATAAATGTAAAGAATTTATTAGGGAATTAAATTTTTTTACACTTATACCTACAAAATAGTAAGAATCTGTTTTGTGAATGTAAATAATCACCGACCTAGTCACTCACCTACTACTACCTACTACTAAACCTACTCAGTTGAGCTAGGCGGACATATTCCGATCAAATCGGAGATGTCCTAAAGAAAGGCCGGATCAAAAGCACACGCAACAGACGAGCGTGCATGAAGACGCTTATGAAAGTGGAGGAAGCGAGAGAGATGTGCCAGGATCGTAGCAGGTGGAGAGAGGTGGTCTCTGCCTACACCACTGGGAACGAGGCGTGATATATATGTATGTACGTAAATATATTAATCAAAGACGATGATATAACATAATCATCACATTCTGGTGGTAAACCTCTTTTGTTAGAAACCTATGTAGGTACTAACGTAGCAAATACACAAATACAATACATATTTATGTTAGTCAATATATTTAAACTATTTTACTTATCCAAGCTAACACTACAGTGATATAAAACACGAGTTAATCACTTCATCAACTCGAGTATTTTACGTTCCTCGCATTTATTTATTTTTTACACCGATTCCCGTGCTAGTATCTATTCATTCATACATTACACAATTAACAGCCTACGTAGAAAACCAATCATTAAATACGCACTCGGATATATGCTGTTTTTATTTTATCTATACGGATAAAAAAAAATTAAGTGTCTCCTTGTTTGATCAAAACAACAGATTTTTGCTTAATTCATTTATGTATTTACATAATTTATCTCTAAACAAAAAACTGTTGTTTTGTAGCGGGTAATCTATTATACATATGTATTTTTCTATTATATATCGAAATCGCTTTAGCCGAAACAAAAGGAATTTCTTTTCAGTACAATTAATAAAATAGTAGCTTGTTGGCCTAATGATTAGTGTGCGGCCTTTATTCCGAAGGTCGCGGGTTTGAATCTCGGCATGTACCGATGACTTTAATATTTAAGTTATGTACATTTGTGAACTTTAGTTACAACAGCGAGATACAAAAAACGGTGAAGGAAAACATCGTGAGGAAACCCGCACACTGATATCATCTTTGTGTGTGTGTGTGTGTGGTGGTCCAAATAAAGTGGCAACAGGCTCGCCCCCTGTTACATGGGACCCAATCTGACCACATCTGGCGAAACGTGTGACCACATCTGGCGAAACGTGGGTGGTTTATTCACCTCTGCCTACCCCTACTGGGAAAAAGGAGTGACAATAAAAAAAAAAAAAAAATAATTTTCAGCTATTACATTTATTAAACCTACCTCCTCTTCTTCCACCTTTTCCTCTTTAGCGGTAATAGTATATTATCATTGATGCATCAGATTTAGTGGTGGTAGGTCTGTTACCGGATGTACTTGTCTATGTGGGTATACCATTGTCAAACAGTAGTTCCATACAATACTGTATTCCGGATTGACGGGAGTTGTAGCTTATTCTTTACTTCTCAACATAACGAGCGTAATATGGTCCATAGCTATTATCTTAACCAGTGCTACATTGTTATAGACAGAAGTGTCACTTACTCTCAAGTGAATGTCCTATTCATCTTTTTATTTCGGCTAATATAAAAACACTGTGATGAGAGAATAATAATACCTTTGTCGTCAAGGTTACTAAGACAGTCTGCATATCATCTTATAGGCAATATATACATAAACTATAAAGTTTGATCTGTTTTTTGTGACCTTTGTTTTTTATATGCTGATATGATAAAGTATACAATAATAAACATACTTTGGAATGTTCCAATTTTTTATATTATGGCAAATAGATGAAATTTTAACGTAACTACAACGACCGCAGATCCTAGATACGATATAAATGTACGTTATGAAATGTTGACCCAAAAAAAATAGTCACAACGAAAATAATGACATAATCATAGACGATGCCAACCGAGGAAGCAATCACGACTGCTGACTAAGTATCAGTAGATACGTAGGCAGAGAATTCTGCTGAGAAGACATTATCTTATCTTGTTATATGGAACGCGCGTGTATGACTAGCGGTGATCTGTCTCGGATCCTGTTAACTGCTAGAGCGTAAGCATAAAGCGGTATCCGGTAGGGCTGCCCTATAGAATCATATTAGGGGGACCGGAAAGTAATGTCGTTTTCTTACGCTAAATACAAACATACATTTTTAACGAGTCTTTATTTTTAATCAATGATGTATTCCCCATCATTGTCAATAACCTTTTGCCATCTAGTGAGTAAATTTTCAATCCCTGATCGATAAAAATTAATTGGTTTTTCGGCAAAATATCTAGAGATGGCATTTTGGATATCATCCAAATTTGCAAATGTTTTGCCACTTAAAAAGTGTTGCAGCGCTCGGAATAAGTGGAAATCCGATGGTGCAACATCGGGCGAATATGGTGGATGAGGCAGCACCTCCCACCCCAATTCATTAATTTTTTCTAGAGTTCGCCTTGCGCAGTGCGGTCTTGCATTGTCATGTTGGAGAATGACGCCTTTTCGGTTGACAATCGCTGGCCACTTTTCAATTAAAGATTGATTGACTCGCTGCAATTGTTCGCTGTAGAGGTCTGCAGTAACAGTTTCTCCAGGTTTCAGTAATTCAAAATGAACAATGCCGCGAATACTCCACCAAACACACAAAAGCGCTTTTTTGGGGTGTAAACCTGGCTTAGCAGTACTCCGAGGGATTTCATTTGGAGAGAGCCACTGCCTTTTGCGTTTTGGGTTATCATACAGGACCCATTTCTCATCTCCTGTGATCAAGCGATCAAAAAACGCTTCTGTGTTGTGTCGTTGAAGCAATAAGTTGCATGTGATTGATCGGTTAGCCTTATTCTGTTCGGACAGATTATGCGGGACCCAAACACCTGCTCTGCTTACTTTTCCAATCTGCTTCAAATGTTCTTGGATGGTGGATGGTCGACCAAGGTTTGTTGAGACTGTTTGACAATTCCTCGATCGTCTGACACGGATTTGCTTCCACTTCCGCCCTTAACACGTCGTTGTCTAACGCTGATGGTCTTCCTGATCGATACGAGTCGGAAAGATCAAAATTACCCGATTTGAACTTGGAAAACCACCTTTGGCATTTACGAATGTCCAGTGCATTTGGATAAACATCGCAAATGTTTTTGGTAGCAACTGTTGCGTTATTTCCCTTGCGAAACTCAAAGAGCATGCAATGCCGGATGTGTACCTCTTCTGGTATTTGGCTGGCCATTTTACCCAAAATTACAAAAAAAAATTGTAATTCAATTGTCTATAAGTAAAGAAATCACTATAACCTCACAATGTCTTTGGTACGCCTCTGAACAAAACAATGAGCTGACAAATGACAATCAAGTATTGGCATGCGCAGAAACGACATTACTTTCCGGTCCCCCTATTATTAAAATGTTTAATATACTGTTATAATAATAACGATAAAATTCTACTGATATCATTGGGGAAAAGAACCATGTGATTAAACTGGTTACCATGACTTTTGGTGGAGGAAAATTAAAGGTCAACATACAAACTAATATCTAATGTCAACCGGGACAACCAGTAAATTATATAATTGGAACACCTGTATACAACTATCAGAAATAATACTAAGTTTATTTTTTTATACTATGAGGGGAAGTGATGTTAATACCTTCACCTGATGGTATTTGATACATCTGGCCACAGTATGCTTATCATCTTGAGATACGGAGAGGTTAAAGTATTGTTACCCCAGTTATTTCGATAGTTACAGCGCCTTTCAAACCAGAATACTATACCATTACCTACCTAGACGGTCTCCAGAAACATAGATCTAGCAACAGTTAAGTTGTAGACTGTACTTGTAGATCAAAGACTTGCACGGAATTTATGAATGATATACATGTATGTTATAAACAATACCAGCTACCCGTAGTCAATTGTGAGAATAAAGTACTTTTAACATGTTTATTGACATGTCATTTAATCTCACCCGCAGCATGTGATTCACGCAATGGCAATTATTCAATTATTTATCTGTTTATTATTATTTTTCTCCACAAGGTGAACTGACTGGAGAAGCTCGATTGAAACCGCTGGATGCGCGCGCCACAGGAAATATCAATGTGGAAGTCTTAGGACGGCTATATTAGGTACGGCAGTGAATATTCCTGTATGTACTGATGATGATTTATTTATCTACTGTCCATTAAATAAACTCACTAAACAACCATAACTTGTTTATTAATGTTTAGTCCAAACCGTTTTACTGCACTCTTACATATATTTAGAAAAAATGCTATGGAAAACAAATAGGATTATTAAAAATCTATCATAGACATTAAAATCATGATTAAAAATATTTAAACGTCTCGCTCTCTGAATGAAAATAACTAAATAATTGAAACATGGACAAAATTACTATTATGAATAATTAAACGTCTCTGTCATAAAGTGATGTTTTACTAAGTTCGTTCCAATGTAAAAAGTAAGATAAATTCTAATATAATAAGTCGAAAACTGCAATTACACGCTGTGTAAACATCCCAACTAGCACCTAATTATTATACAGATATGAAGATAGAAAGATATTCGCATCTTGTGAACTTTAAGAATACGCTACCTACCTTGGTTCTCTTTACCAAAATCGGACTTGTTCAAGGAAACTTTTTGTTCAAACAAGAAATTTATACGATTACCAATATTTATATAAATTTTATGTTTCTTTGTCTTCGTTTATAATATATGCTACTATCAACACAAAGTATCTACAAACGTATACTCCGTGTATAAACAATGTGACTATTGTTTGTTTGATTTGTAAATTTGTGTTTATGTAAAGGTATGTCTCGGTTTAGAGTTAAAAAAAACTTATAACACGCTTCCAAATATGAGTTAGGTTAGGTTATGCTTTAGGTGCCTTTGGGGTTGTTGGCGATCAGGATAAGGGTTCTCATCGCCTTCTAAACGACCCCGAGGAGGACAATGGCTTGACGTGGTCTCCGGTCATTGAAGTAATACTCACGAGGCTGGTAGGGTCTGTATAAGCAGACCCCGGGACGAGCTATTCCAGCATAGCGTTAGCGAGGCCGCGGTTGTGTTCGAACGGAGATCCCGTGAACTCGGCAAACGCCGAAGGTAACCGCCGAGGGGGTTTTAGTGGGTAAATATCTCCACATAACTCTGACTTCTCCCTAGGAGATAGAGTATCTTTTCGAAGATTTCCCCCCGAAACAAAAAACAAAAAAAAAGGTTATGCTTTAGGTGCGAGGAAGAAAGGAGCTGGACGTTCTACTGCTATTGGAGTAAAACTCGCAAGGGTGATGTAGACTGCATAAAACGGACCTTTCGTCGGATTATCATAGCATTGCTTTAAAGAAGCTACGTCCGTGTTCCGATCAGGGATGCCTTGATACTCCAAAGGCTGAAGATGATCACCGAGGGGGTTTTCGTGGATAAAAATCTCTACATAACATTTACTTCAAGCCAGAAGACAGAGTATCTTTTCAAAGATTTACTCCCCAAAAAAAAAAATTTCTTCGTTAGGTGATGCGCCTACACATAATAACGTTGCGCTATTTAAGATGATATATACACAGCAGCACAATATGCTCGTGTACATGAGACAAAATGTTGTCTCATTACCCGAGTAATTTCACAAGTTATGCCTTTCAAACGGGAACACAGTTATGTTTGCACACTACTGTTTGTCGGCAGAAATAGGAGCTATGATGGTCACCTATCTAGACGGTCTCGGGCACAGAGACCTATCACCAGTGAAATAAATACACAGTTACACTATACCATCAGATTAAGCCACTCCATATATAAGCTAAATATTCTCGAAGCTACGGCATAAAAATCAATAAATAAATATTGATAGAATCGAATCTTTATTTGTATCTCTCTGTTCCTAGCTATTATCCCAAATGATGGTGGTGTCGGCTTTCTTTATTTTTCTTCTTCCCTTCGCTGTACTCGACATCATCGCCAATCACTGACACACGTCTCTTGATACATTTTAATGTTTATTTGTATATCATTAAATAACGTGAACTAAATTAAGATATATACAGTGCGATTGACAACGGTGTAACGTCGATTGCTATTCAATGTATGGCAAGTGTTAATTAAAGCAATTGTATCGAAGTGTGATATCACAATAGCTTCGAATGTGTACGCGGCATAATTGTGCGAGTGGCAAGATTAAATGCAACCAATAATTCTAGCACTTAACAGTTGCCACAGTTTTAATAACCGACCATCGTGACCACAAGCGAATATTAGAACTTGTGAAACGATTACAGTGACTATAAAGACGTTTATTGCTTGTTTAGCAACGCTATAATCGATTTGTCTTTGTGTTCGTAGCTTTTACCTTTTGAAGGTCAATGTTATTTTAATGTTCATTACAAATGGTGTATGAGACTTCCTACCATCGGATTTATATGAATTAGACCATAAATTTATTATTTACTTTAAACATACGTTTCACACGAAAACACGAAAACATTTAAGGTATTGAATTAAATGAAGTAATACTAATAAACTAGCGAGACATTCATCTGATGGAGCCTATCCATAACAATGTGGCACTAGTTAGAATGTTATACACAGCACCAGAATGTGCTCGTCGCTTTGTGACATAAGATGTTAAGTCTCATTACCCCAGTAATTTTACTATCTGTAAATCCTTTCAAATTGGAACACAATAATATTTATTTACACACTACCTGTTCGACGGCAGTAATAGGCGTTGAGGTAGTAACTACATAGACATCCTACCGCCAGTTAATGATTGAACGCATTGTCTTCACAATTGATTTTTCGGTTTCTTTTTAGAAATATAGAAAACTAAGAGTGTAGAAATAAAAAAGATTGATTCTGTACCTGTAAATATCTGTTGAAATTTTATTTTAGGAATAAACCTGTTTATGGGTCCGTGTGAATTGGATTTTAGGAAACGGTTGAAGAGAATGAGAGAAAACGTTTATATGTACTTTCTCTATCCAAGGTCTCCTCTTTGTGCTATGGTTTCTAGTGTTTCTATTACTCTACTGCCGCACGAGGACAAATAAACCCGGATTTTGGAAAAATATGTTAACTGTAAATTACAGTAATCCACCTTACCACACGGTACTCTTATAACGTATTTTCATATAACACTATTTCAACCCTCGTATAACACGGATATTCCCCATATAATGCGTGGATTACACACGTTACATTGTTGTATTATGAAATTTATAATGATTACACAGTTTATAATATACAGTAGCTCGCTGGCCTAATGGTTAGAGCGTGTGGCTTTCATTCCGAAGGTCGCGGGTTCGAATCTCGGCATGTACCGATGACTAATATTTAAGTTATGTACATTTGTGGACTTTAGTTACAACAGCGAGATATTAGGTGGACCGGAAAGTAATGTCGTTTTCTTACGCTAAATACAAACACATACATTTTTAACGAGTCTTTATTTTTAATCAATGATGTATTCCCCATCATTGTCAATAACCTTTTGCCATCTAGTGAGTAAATTTTCAATCCCTGATCGATAAAAATTAATTGGTTTTTCGGCAAAATATCTAGAGATGGCATTTTGGATATCATCCAAATTTGCAAATGTTTTGCCACTTAAAAAGTGTTGCAGCGCTCGGAATAAGTGGAAATCCGATGGTGCAACATCGGGCGAATATGGTGGATGAGGCAGCACCTCCCACCCCAATTCATTAATTTTTTCTAGAGTTCGCCTTGCGCAGTGCGGTCTTGCATTGTCATGTTGGAGAATGACGCCTTTTCGGTTGACAATCGCTGGCCACTTTTCAATTAAAGATTGATTGACTCGCTGCAATTGTTCGCTGTAGAGGTCTGCAGTAACAGTTTCTCCAGGTTTCAGTAATTCAAAATGAACAATGCCGCGAATACTCCACCAAACACACAAAAGCGCTTTTTTGGGGTGTAAACCTGGCTTAGCAGTACTCCGAGGGATTTCATTTGGAGAGAGCCACTGCCTTTTGCGTTTTGGGTTATCATACAGGACCCATTTCTCATCTCCTGTGATCAAGCGATCAAAAAACGCTTCTGTGTTGTGTCGTTGAAGCAATAAGTTGCATGTGATTGATCGGTTAGCCTTATTCTGTTCGGACAGATTATGCGGGACCCAAACACCTGCTCTGCTTACTTTTCCAATCTGCTTCAAATGTTCTTGGATGGTCGACCAAGGTTTGTTGAGACTGTTTGACAATTCCTCGATCGTCTGACACGGATTTGCTTCCACTTCCGCCCTTAACACGTCGTTGTCTAACGCTGATGGTCTTCCTGATCGATACGAGTCGGAAAGATCAAAATTACCCGATTTGAACTTGGAAAACCACCTTTGGCATTTACGAATGTCCAGTGCATTTGGATAAACATCGCAAATGTTTTTGGTAGCAACTGTTGCGTTATTTCCCTTGCGAAACTCAAAGAGCATGCAATGCCGGATGTGTACCTCTTCTGGTATTTGGCTGGCCATTTTACCCAAAATTACAAAAAAAAATTGTAATTCAATTGTCTATAAGTAAAGAAATCACTATAACCTCACAATGTCTTTGGTACGCCTCTGAACAAAACAATGAGCTGACAAATGACAATCAAGTATTGGCATGCGCAGACACGACATTACTTTCCGGTCCCCCTATTACAAACGGTGAAGGAAAACATCGCGAGGAAACCCGCACATGACTTAGAAATTTATTCTAAGGTATGTGTGAAGTCACCAACCCGCATTGGGCCAGCGTGGTGACTATGGCCCAATCGCCCTCATATTGAGGGTAGGCCTGTGCCCCAGCAGTGGGGACGTAAATGGGCTGTTATTACTAATATAATGATTATACAGTTCATAATAAAATTCGCGCACCTTTTCACATTGTCTTTTTGCATCATGCGAGATTACTTCTATAACGCGGAACCAATGTATCATTTTATAGGGGGGTTACTGTAACTTTTTATTGAAGAGAACAATTTCTACCTTTACTAAAATGATGCTTGCTAATTTCGTTCTTTCCAAATATCAATGAATAAAAAAATAGTCGATTAATCTATGCCTCTCTGTTTACCGTACATAATACATTCATGGCATTCCCTTAAAAATTACCCAGATTAAAAAGTTTCACTTCTTTGGCGTGAACTTGAACACCCTTATTTTCAGATCCATTTATACTTTTAAGTATTGTTATATTCCTCTAAGTATTTTTATTAACACAATTTCATTAATATCACACATTAATAAGAGACGTACGTGTCATTATCAATTCCGCATGGCACGTACTCTTCAGTCTTGGTAAGATCAGCGTTCTTATCATGACAGGTTAGTACTCAACAGTTGGCTTACTTCCTTATTCGCATAAGCATGGAGAGTGAACGCGATATGGAGTTCAATCCACAGAGAATATATTAGAACACTGCAGGTAGGGCTTGACCAAACATAAAAATTATTTTCCATGTAATTACCGTCCAGGTCGATACCACGACACCCCTTATTTCTACCGCCATACAGTAGTGTGCACAAATTACTACATTCGCATTTTAAGGCGTTATAGCTAGTGAAATTACTGGGGTGACGAGACTCAACATCTTGTCTGAAGACGACGAGCGTAATGTGATGCTGCGTATAATCGTTATGGACAGGCGTATCATTTACCATCAGGAGTAGAACGCTTGGTCCGCCCTAAGTAAAAAAAAATGATTAATATACTAACATTAATAACATCTGTTTTGTTGTTCACAAATGTAGCGATAATACTATCAGTTAATGTCCTTGTCAATACACTTGCCTTTATTAAGTAACTACGTTTTAAGCTTTTGTGTGCAATAAATAACGTAAAAGATAAACCAATAACTTCATTATGAAATATTTTGTAATATTTATATCATTAAATATAAAATTATTGTTATTGTGTATAATCTATTTTTACTTTAAATGTTATACGATGATATAGCGATGTCGGAAAACTTTAAAAACATCTTCGAGTACAATCGTCGGCGCTGTACGTTTCCACGTCGAGTATTATAAACAACGATATCTTAACTACATAATACCATTACTATTCATTATGTACTAGATAGTGAACCGCTTGTGACTATGTAAACTGGTACAGATTGTCTACTGTATTGATTATAGCAGTGTGACGCCATTGCCCCACATAGGTGAACCCTACCATCAATCAAACCGTATTTGATTTTATTATCATAACATAACTAAGACAAACCACATAACGACAATAAATGAACAAGTCATACTAAACAGGAACTGATAATTCTATCTAATACGTTCATAAAGCTTCGCTTTATTTGTCGGTGTTCACTCATACAATAATATGATATCGTTAGCTTGTTAAATATACAAAAATATACACGAATTTCCTACTACCTTCCCTTACTACTTACTTGCACTCAATGTAAAATAATATAACAAAGATTATATCATTTAAGTATAATCTTTATATGTTTGATAGTCCAGTTGCAGGTCTAAATTGGGTTCGATTCTCACGGAATTTGAGGTTACAGTGAAGCATCATAAATAAAGCGAAATGTTCCAACCACAACAGCTTTCGTTGCAAGGTTTCCTTGACTCTCATAATGGCAGAAGGCCCTGAATCACAGCAGAGGGAACAGTAAAATAATTGTTTGTCACTTTTATTCATTTCGAACAGATGATTGTAGTTTTATACATATAAATTCTCGGAAGGTTTAATGATGAAAAGGTTCAGGAAGTTATGAATGCAATATAAATTGTCCATCATTTAATGACGGCTGGTTGGAAATTGTTTCCAAGCTTCTATAGTCAGAAGTTACGATGCGAAGTATTAATGATAACACATAAATAAAAATTTAAAGCAGCTATAATCGCACTAGAACTAGAATTTCAAGTGTTAATTAGCCTGCACAAAACCTGATACCAACTTGATTTTATTTGTAGGTATTTAAAACATAACTTGAGTCATGCCAGTATATATTAAATAGATTGAATACCTAAAACATTACACTTATACGTAATTATCGTCATTATCCTAAGGATTATGAATCGGTGTTAGTCATCAGAAGTTAGTTTTTAACTAAAATTAGATGTAAAAATAAAAAAGATGAAATCACTAACGACTGCAATTATTGAATCGTTGACAGCATTCGCGAACATTTGGCAGAACGGTCGAGTTTCACTAGCTATTGGGAAAGCGGTAAAAAAGTGAAAGTGGTCGAGCGAGATGGAAATAGGCAACAGCTGCGGACCGGAAACAGATAGAGGACTATCTGAACCGATCAAGCGATAAAATGACATTGTTAGGTTAATCATAACCTTAATAAAAGACAAAACACTGTTTATTATCGGAGACGGGAGACGAAGGCATCTTCTAAAGTTGCCTTGCTTCTGGGAGGAAGCCTGGTGGTGTTCCTTCCCAGAGACTGTTATGGTGTCACCGTAGTTCTTATTTCTCCCGCCCAACAGTACTGTGCGAATATTTCTCTGTTCAGGTTTGAAGGTCGTTGAAAATGAAATTACTGGGTTAATGAAGAACTTAACATCTTATATCTCAAGATAAGCATGACGTGGTACGTGTTGTATATATCATATTAACTAGCACCAGGTTGTTATGGGCAGACATGCCACTCACCGTCAGATGAACCTTGCAGTCGGATTGTCGCCGAGTCAAATAAAAAAAAAACTCATGGTTATTACAGAACTATGAACAACCTAGAAATTATGTTAGTTATCAAATGAATCATACCTCTATAGACTAATGACATCCATGAACACATCCATGACATAAACAGAATAAAAAATGCCAAAATGATTTGCACTTCTGAGCTTAACGTGTATCCACATCCATAAATTACAAATCGTCCAGAAAGCATTCAATCCTGCCCTCAGTAATCTATATGATTTTAGATGTTCAAAAACCAATATAATAATTTATTTGAACATAAAGAAAATGAAGGCATACAGAAAGAGTTATGAAAATCAATCAATAAAGTAACAAAACTAATCTCCACTAAAGAACCTCACAATAATTGATCCTGCACTGCTTGCTCGCATCCAGTAGTTTATATCCTATTATTGCTGAACTTTTAATTATCAGATGATTATTAGTCTCACATGATACAATACAAACAATTTTTAAACCACTGCAATTCAGTGTAATCCTAAATACATATATATATACATATATAGTCACGCCTTTTTCCCAGTAGGGGTAGGCAGAGGTGAATAAACCACCCACATTTCGCCAGATGTGGTCAGATTAGGTCCCATGTAACAGGGGGCGAGCCTGTTGGCACTATATTGGGACCACCACACACACACACACAAAGATGATGTCAGTGTGCGGGTTTCCTCACGATGTTTTCCTTCACCGTTTTTGTATCTCGCTGTTGTAACTAAAGTTCACAAATGTACATAACTTAAATATTAGGTCATCGGTACATGCCGAGGTTTGAACCCGCGACCTTCGGAATGAAAGCTGCACACTCTAACCATTAGGCCAGCGAGCTACTTGTAATCCTAAAGTATATAGAAAATTAATAACAACTAGCTTATGAGGATATTTTTATGACATTTTATTTAATTTAAAAAACAATGAGGTAATACTTGTCTTCAATTTAACATGGTGTTAAATAGTAATGATAATAATATGTTACTAAATCATAGCAATGGTGTTATGCAAGTAGGATTACAATATCAGGATGGTAGACTAGCCAGACAGACTAGAAGAAACTTTACCGCTATACATACTTCACAACATAGCCCTAGAAATATACCGCAGACAACTTTTATTATATCGCAAGACACTGCGAATTTAACAAAGAAACAGTGTATGTATGATGATGGTAAAGTGTAAAACCCATAAAATTTTGATACGCCATTAGGATTATTTTTATAAAATATTAACAAGGGATAACACTGATTGGAATTGATCAGAGCCAGAGCCTCATTGGTGATTAGCAGGATGGATGTACAATGAACAGATGAAGTGGACTTGGGTCCCATGAGTCATTGTGTGGAACAACATATTTTTAATTTGTACAATTACCATATAATTACTTTAAAAAGCAGCTTAGTTTTAATCTTGATTGTTTACAGAACTTATTTTTTGTAAGTACCCAATAAACAAATCTTTTTCTTAATTAACACATACTGTATTATTAAAAACACTAGCAAAAATCTTTGATTATTGGAAAAATTTATTGAGGCTACAATAATTTAATACTCATTCATATTTTCTTGGGCTCTTAGGCGACTTCATCACTAAAGTGTTAAGTTATCACTAATTATTAAAAGAATGTTTTGGACTCGATTCACACACATACTGCATAATATTAATAAAGTTATGACAGGGGCCTTTGTACTAAAATCCTAAAAAAATAACAAACAAGAATAGAGTTTTAAAATATATTAGATGGTGTTAGATATCATCTGTTCCTAAAGACTGACTAAGTAGCATTACAAACTCATTTCGGCCCCCAAAATATAATATGAAAAAATTGCAGTGTTACAGTTAGAAGAACAATGTCACTAATAAAATGACTGTCTTAACATCACTTAGCGTCTTTCTCTCATAACATTATGGAAAGCATAAATGAAAAAATGCAGTTTGACCAATTGGAACAAAATAATTATTTTGATTAGTGATTATACTATCACAATAACTAATACAACAAAGTACTCCTAATTGAAGAACTAAACAATTTCTTCCCTGTTAGTTTGCATTTATTTCTAATTGTGCATTATGTATGTTTCTTATTACAAAATATTAGTAAGTAAATTATTTTAACAGTTAAGAGATATACATAGGCAACAATAGTATTTTTAAATACTTCATGACTAGTTTCTACAATGTGCATATGTATTATTTTAAGTATAACTGATATATGAAGTTCATTATAGCTTTAGATCTATCATAATTTTACTAAATAAAAGTTATAATATTCATCACATTTGGATGTCATGATCTTATGTGAATTAATTTGATTTGAGAGCCAGTGATATGAAATAACAAAGTAGAATCCACATTTATCAGTCTTTTAACATGTCATTTGAAACTAATGACATTATCAATTACCATTCTTCCAATGAACTTATTGAGATATGTATATTATTCTTTTGTTCTCCATTTCTTCATGCTTGTGTTACCTGCAGTATATTACGTTATAGAACTTATATGAGCCTGATTTTAAAAAAGTGTAAAAGTAACATGAATATATTCCACAATTTCCCTGGATTTTAGGCAAATAAATTGTGTCTTTACTTTTATAACCCATGATGGGTACATACAAATATATGTTACATTAATAATAATGATTAATTATCACATAATTATTCAATCATATTAATTGTTAACTACTTGACTTCTAAAAATAATTTTAATGAATAATAATGTGGTTAAGTTTAATAAAGCGATTAGCTTTAACCTAAATTAAAAAAAGACAAGATTCTGATTAACTTAAATAATGTTTTATTTTGAAATTCAAATATCAATTCACAAAATTGGAGAACCAAGGCTTTAATGTAAAACCTGTTTGGCAATAAACATTGCCGACTATGTTTACATATTAAAATGTCCAAATAAAAACGATACAACATAAAACTACGCAATTTAAATAACTATGATTACAATTCATTAAAATTCAGCCGCGTAAGTTTTAGGAGCTGTGTAATTTAAAAACAAAATTCATGAAGTCCAAATGATATCAAAATACTCTACCAATAATCATAATAACGAATATTACTCGCTGAACTATTTACTTTATTTGAACCGTAAAAACAATCGGAACAATGGCAGGCAGCACAAATATATAATAGAAACATTGGGAAAGTTAAATATGACAACAAAGAATGACTAATTGGCTTCAAGTTTGAACTTATAGTGAACCGTTAAGAAAAAAACATATTTAATGTATAAAACATGTGGGTATTAAAAATAACGTGCTGTGACCGAAGTAACAATTGCTACGTTAGCAAATCACAAGATGATTTCGGCATACCTTTGGTTTGTAGAACCATTTTCTGAGAGACTCCATCGGACCAGTTTTATATAACAGCCTCATGTGAACTGATCACAACACGATCACACACATCATAAATTAAATCGCAGCACTAAAAACCACTACGTATTAGCGAACACAACAATAATTTTGGGCAATATTTACGTCAAAAAACACAAACGGCGGACATGTTTCAACAATCCGCGTTCACGTTTACGAATGATGAACGAATTGAATGGACGTTTTGATTTGCTTCTCACATCTCATTCAAACTATGCTGTCATTTTATATTTGCTGCATAAGTATGAGCATGAGTTATACTTGCAAAACTAAATATCACGACACTTTTAAATACCAAGGCTAGAAACCTGGTTTTAAAATACTTTAAGTATTTTTTATATATATCTTATAAAACTGAAAAATTAAATTTTGTTTTAATAAATACAAAGAATAAAATCTGTTGTACAAATTGAAACATAACCTTTGGGATATGTACTTAGCTTGTCATTAAATTTACGTAAATTCAGCTTTTTTGCGTACATTACGTGCTTTGTTATCAGCCAATTAAACATACAGATAATTAATCTTTTACGTGCTCTGTATAATCATACATTAAATACTCGATTTTAAAACCTAGTGCAAATAACCAATCTTTAAATAATTCAAACGAATGATATATTTGGATACACGAATTGTCGGAATAAAATTGTACCGATAACAAAATTCAATGTATTCCACTCTTACTACAATTTATTTATCAAAATAGAAGAAAAACTTGTATTTATTAAACTATGCAGTTTACTAAATAAAAAAATTAATTGTTATAATAAAATTAAGGAATAAAAACATCTACTTCTTTTATTTATAGTATCAAAGTTATAATAACTTCTAATAATAAAATTAATAAAGTCTTACTTTAAAAAATTATAAATTTTAGTGGATATTGTTATGCTCTGTCACATATTACAAATTTATAGTTTCTTTTATAACAACGCCCTCTGATGTAATATAATAACAATGTATTCGAAACAGAATTAACAATGAGTTTACAGAGTTCATTAATTAATTTTTATAAACTTCAGGATTGAAAATGATGCAGTTTTTGACTCAATTATAACTGTGTAAATATAAAGGGTAGGGATAACTAACAGTAATTTATTAAATATTGTTATTATATTCTACAATGATGATTTACTTTAGCGTCATCTATTTTGTTTCAAAAATAATTAGTTTCTTTACCTCGTACGTCGAATACTGTTTTTTTTTTCATTACTGTGATATAATACCGTTTATATTACAAATAAGCATTTGATGTAAATGATATTAGAATTTTAAGAAAAAAATTATTCTATGAAATACATTATAAATTGGTATTAAACAATTATCAGCACTCTTCGTAAATTCCAATTGATGTGTCGCAAATAATCACCTAGATAAGCTTAGATTTGAATAGTATACAATAACAATTCGATGAAATCGTATCAAGAAGAATTTATGAAATTCGTGAATCTCTTCGAAGCAAAAGGGATTGCCTATTAAAAACAATTTTATTGCGATTTAATGTCCAAAATCAGTAGAGATAATTAAAAGTATTGTTATAAATTGCTATTTGTTTGACCGCAAGTAACCTTTCTATGCCATCGCTGTGCTACAGCGGCCTATGTAAACATTAAAAATAGATAGGTTATACCAGTTTTTTTTTTCTACTACTGTATGCTAATTTTTAATCTTAATATAACACGATATAAAATGATATGGCCATAAATGGTAAAATGTAATTCTGAAAATTGTAAAAATTCTTTGGCTTTCGTACATATTAATGTCGAAACAGCGATACCCTTATTGCAGAATAATGATAACACGACGATGGTTGCTATTCCTAAGTCAAACCTGTGATCTAAGTGATAAACATATGGTTTGACTATGAGCCATGAAGATATTAATATATTATATGTTTCAAAACTATTGATGAGACGTGTAGTCATTGTATTATAATTAAATAACAAGGCCATTCATTATTATTTATCACGCCCCTGGTAATTAATATGTTACATTATAATTAAAGCGTAACTATTAATTCGTCTGCTATTCCAGTCACAAGTTCTATTCAAGTCCACAGTTACAGTTCGACGTCAACATATTAGCTTATAAAATTAACGTATATATTCATACCTTAATATGCCTAGTTAGTGGCACTAGATTTCAAATTAGCCATTCCAATTTTCTATTCAGCTTCTTCTTTTTGGTGTAAAAAAAATTTTATTTTTTTTTTTTTTTTTTTTATATAGTCACGCCTTTTTCCCAGTAGGGGTAGGCAGAGGTGAATAAACTACCCACATTTCGCCAGATGTGGTCAGATTAGATCCCATGTATCAGGGGGCGAGCCTGTTGCCACTTTATTGGGACCACCACACACACACACACAAAGATGATATCAGTGTGCGGGTTTCCTCACGATGTTTTCCTTCACCGTTTTTGTATCTCGCTGTTGTAACTAAAGTTCACAAATGTACATAACTTAAATATTAAATCATTGGTACATGCCGAGGTTTGAACCCGCGACCTTCGGAATGAAAGCCGCACGCTCTAACCATTAGGCCAGCGAGCTACTAGTAAAAAAAAAAAGAAAAGAATTGTACCGAACTAAACTTAAATACTCTTAATAAGAAAAAATAATCTTATCGAAAATAAGTAAAATAATTGCAAAAATACTTTAACATGAATGAGTTCGATGTTTGCTTAAAATATTATTATTGTTCTAAAAATACAGGTCGCCTAATGGTTAGAGCGTGTGACTTTCATTCCGAAGGTCGCGGGTTTGAATCTCGGCATGTACCAATGACTTAATATTTAAGTTATGTACATCTGTGAACTTTAGTTACAACAGCGAAATACAAACGGTGAAGGAAAACATCGTGAGGAAACCTGCACATTGAAATCATCTTTGTGTGCGTGGGGTGGCATCAATAAAGTGGCAACAGGCTCGCCCCCTGTTACATGGGACCTAATCTGAGTAGATCTGGCGAAAAGTGGGTATTTATTCGCCTCTGCCTACCACTACTGGGAAAAAGGCGTGATAATAAAAAAATAACAAATTACAGAAACACTTCACCTCACCGAAGGTTGGCTGGTAGATAATGCCAACACGCATTAAGCCCGCGTTTTGTGTACCTTGCTGTAATGTTTTACGGTAAAGAGAAAAAAAAATCAAAATTCTTAAAAACATGAGAAGATACTATCTTTGTTGGTTCAAAGTCCTTTAAATATTAAATATAATAATAACTTTCACACTATAATAATCAAAAAATGACGTAATTCTGAAGTGTGCTTCAGCTAATTTTAGATATAATGAAATATCAACCTTATTACGAGATTTTGAACTTAGTTTATCATTATTGCGATATTTACAACTACTGTCTGTTGTATAATTAATTGGTTCGAACTGCGCGGTAATTTCAAAGGTTTCTTAATATTTAAGCAAAATGTTTAAACATGAAATTTCTCCAACGTATACAGCAAAGGCTGAAACTACATATTAACAGATTCTTCCCTTTTGATCATACTTCTCCAAGATGTCGCTACAATAATTGAAAACTTTTTGAATATTTTTTTTACAAAAATAAATATATTTTTATTCTACTAAATATCGAGACGATCGAGATGATCACCTGACGGTAAGTGAAACGTTTACCCACGACAACGTGACCCTGGTTAAAATTATTCACACCGCACACACACGTCGCGTTGAGATATGAGATGTTAACTCTCGTTACTCCAGTAATTTCATTAGTAACCATCAGCATATCATCATCAGCCGATAGACGTCCACTGCTGGATATAGGCCTACAAACCGGAACTCAATAATGTTTGCATATTGCGGAAATAAAAGCTGTGGCAGTACCTTTTTTTTATCCCGGGAGAAATTTTATACTTCGCACAGAGGCAATATCTTAACCGATGAGGTTAATCCGAGATGCGACTACTACGGTACCTACCTAAACGATCTCCGGTGACAGAAACTTACCATCAGTTGTACATATAAGGTTGTCAAATATCTCCCTTCCACTTTTTTGCTCTTTATTCAATGCTTTATAAAAAGTGTTACAGTGATCGGATTTAGTTCAAATATGCGCCGTTTTGTTCGATAATCTGTTTCCATCTAGACGGCAACTTCATAATACCTCCCTCGTAGAAGCCCCCCTCCTCCTTATTTGCGAAGAACTCGGACAGCCACTTTTCACAAGCCTCTTTTGAGTTCAACTTTACACCACCAAGGGCGTTCACCATGGACAGGAACAGGTGGTAATCACTTGGCGCTATGTCCGGGCTATATGGTGGATGCGATAAAACCTCCCATCCGAGCTCCCGTAGCTTCTGACGAGTCATCAACGAAGTGTGTGGTCTGGCGTTGTCCTGGCGGAACACTACACCCTTCCTGTTGGCCAATTCTGGACGCTTCTGGTCGATCGCCTGCTTCAAGCGGTCCAGTTGTTCGCAGTAGATGGTAGAATTAAGCGTCTGGCCATATGGGAGCAGCTCATAGTGGATGATTCCCTTCCAATCCCACCAAACACACAGCAAAACCTTCCTGGCCGTCAATCCCGGCTTGGCCACTGTTTGGGACGATTCACCGGCCTTCGACCACGACCGTTTTCGCTTGATATTGTCGTATGTGATCCATTTTTGGTCGCCAGTCACCATCCGCTTCAAGAATGGGTCGAGTTCGTTCCGTTTCAGCAGCATATCGCAGGCGTTGATTCGGTCCAGAAGGTTTTTTTGCGTCAAATCATGCGGCACGCAAACATCAAGCTTTTTTTTGTATCTAGCCTTCTGCGGATGGTTTAAAATGGTTTGGTGACTAACTCCCATCTCCTGGGCGATGTCACGAGATGCCACATGCCGGTCTAACTCGATGTAGTCCATGATTTGATCGGTATTTGTCGTCACAGGTCTTCCGCCGGCTGGCTTATCCATGGTGTCGTTTTCACCGGCTCTGAATCGTCGAAACCATTCCTCCGCGGTTCGAAGTGATAGAGTACCATCCCCCAAAACACCATTAATCTCACGGAACGTTTCTCTAGCGGATTTGCCTTTAACGAAGGAAAACTTTAAAATAGCGCGAATTTCGGCGTTAGTGAACTCCATGTTTACACGTCTATAACTGTTGAACGCAATATCCAAACTAATTATGCATAGCGTCGTTTTGTAGGTTATGTCAAGACCTTTCAAATTATGTATAGTATTGCCAGATACGAGCTCTGTAGCGCTTTGTACATAGCCGCGAAATCCAAAAGACAAAAAGGCGGAAGGGAGAAATTTGACAACCCTATATATTATGTAAAAAAAAAAAAAAAATGTATATATGGTATATAAATTAAAGTTTTAATAGTTTTCCTATAGCATCCTTCAAACTGAAAGACGTACACACATTAGTGCTTTTGTAATAAAGTTGTTTTGAGGTAAATATCCTAGTTTTCGATCAGTGACATTTTACTGTTGTAAGTAACCATTGGATATTAATATATATCTTGTATGATTTATCCGTTAATATGGTATAATGATCATCCTGTATACATTGCACACTTATATTGCAGATCTCGAGACTTGTTTAACAAAACATACTTTATTGCTTGATCATTATCCTTATAATCTCCGCCGATGTACGACCACTGCTAAACATGGTCTCTCGTGTTTTTATTGCATACCAAAAAAATTACAATTATTTATAAACCATTCAAGTTAAACTGAAGTTATTAAAATTTTTATTAATACATATGTAATGACTCGGTACAAAAACTAATCCTTAGGTACCAACATTGATGATGGACGTTATGAAAACTGATGCGAATTGTGTATTACTAGTTCTATTTAACTTTGATTGAATATTATTGTATTATCAGAGGAAGTACATAAACAATTTAACAATATTTTATAACTTAAAAGAACTGTGTAATAATATGTTTATAATTAAACTGCAGTCAAATAATCGCGTTAGAAACCAGTAAATTGTTAAATATACTAGGTATATTTATTAGGTAACTGGTGGTAGGTCTGGCAACAGACACTTTTTAGGTAGGTACCACTGCAGCGACTACTCCTGCCGCCAAACAGTAGTGTACAAATATTACAGTTTTCTGGATTGAAGTGCGTTGTAGCTAGTGTAATTACTGGAGTAACGAGACTCAACATCTGTTTCAGGCGACGAGCGCAATGTGGTGCAGCTAACCATGCTAACTAGCGCCACGTTGTTATGGGCAGGCTTGTCAAATACCATTAGGTGAACGTTCCAAGTGTGTTCTGGATGTCGATATATGAGACCCAAGAGTATAAAAATAATTTATAGAAAATATACACTAGTAAAACATCTTATTTCAGCTAGTTTCTAGTTTGATTCTAATAAAACAAAATTTACATATGAACATTAAATATGT
The DNA here is from genome assembly GCA_033220335.2 of Troides aeacus. Taxonomy (NCBI): domain Eukaryota; kingdom Metazoa; phylum Arthropoda; class Insecta; order Lepidoptera; family Papilionidae; genus Troides; species Troides aeacus. The sequence continues at coordinate 5,070,913 of CM067294.1, read as the reverse complement.
GAGTATGTTTAACATATTATTATCTTATCTATTAATTTTCTCATCATTTAATTACTATCCCGAAGCAACTGTACAGCCTCCCTGTCGCGTATAAAACGACCTACGTTTCAGCTAAACGCACCAGTCAGGTTTGAGCCATCACAAGGCTTTGACGGAAAACAGTTTTGCTGATGTTTATTGTAAAAAGTCATATTTTTTGGATATAGTTTACTTTTATACCGGAGTTTTATCTTCTAGTAAGTATTTATTGCTTAATTTTTAATTACATACTAATAGTTGCTGTACCGTTACAACTCTTATTTTTGCCACAAAATAATAGTGTGCAAACATAGTGTATAACGGGTAATATAACTAGTGAAATTACTAGGGTATCTAGACCTAACACCAGTCTCGAAGCGATAAGAATTTTTTTTTCTTTGACAAAGAGGTAAGACGAACAAGACGTTCACCTAATGGTAAGCGATATGCTTACACCTAATACTGTGGCGCTAGTTAGGACTATATAAATTGCACCCGATTGTGCTCGTCACCTCGAGATCCCAATAATGTCACTAGCTGCAACGCTCTTCGAATCGGATCACAGTAATGTTTGCACATTATTCTTCGGCGGCAGGAATAAGCGCTGCATCTCAATCTGCTGAAAACATTTTTTGTTTATTCCATAGAAACACCTTCATCCATGTAATATATATCATCTTACCAGTGCCTAGTTATTACAGATATGTGTACCGCTTACCATCATATGAACGTAGTGTTCGTTTCCTTACATCGTGAAGGCAAAAAAGTATATATACTTTAAATCGGATTTAACTATTATTGTATTTGTCATCAACTCTTTTTATAAATCGTATAAAGAGTAATACAAGCACGTAATGAAATGATTTTAACCTTAAGCAATATAATTTATCTTTTTAAATAATTTATATTTCAAATGCTTTGGCTTATTTATAGGAAAAAAATCATATCTCACGTCTACATCATCTTATATCTGAAAGGTACCATTGTGGCAAAAATCCGGAATGCGGTAGCTCACAAAAACGAATACTTCAATATATTTAAATACAAGACCATAATTTCACATATTGTTAGTTGACAATGAGGTTGTAGGCTGTAAAGTGTATTCGCTTAGTATATTCTGACCCTCATATGTTGACCGCCAAAACTCAGTAATTCTGTTATAATTTTGGTAGCACTTTTGCAGCGCGAGGGGAGTAGATGGACCAACAGATTTTAAACATATCCTAACACTATTCAAATACCACAACTGAATAAACATTATTCGTGATAGGTCTTTGACGTCATCACTTCAGGTCTTTGACGCAAACTTAACAATACGTCGCCATTCTTCTCTGATGGTCGCCTTCCTAGTGCTTTTATGTAGTGATAACGTTGATGAGTCATTTACGGCCGCCTTTATCTGATCAGTCCATCTCATAGGCGTTTTTCCCGTGCCCTGATACTCTTAACCTTTCCCTGGACCACAAGTCGCTCATAAGCTACCTCCCCTCGGCAGCATACTTGACCAAAAAAGCTCAGGATACGAGAATGTACCAAAGATGATACACGCTGCTTGATGCCGAGTTCTCGAAGTATCGACTCGTTGGTACGAAATTCATTCGATAAACATTTGGGTGCCAACATTATTGTGTTATGATTTGAAGGACTCTGTAACTAGTGAAAAATCTGGGGTAACGGAGACAACATGTTATATCTCAAAGCGACGAGTACAATGTGATGCTGTGTAAATCATCTTAACTAGCTCCACGTTGTTATAGACTAGCGTATCACTTACCATCTGGACCACACCTCGCTCACTTCCTCCAAAAAAAAAATATTTTGCCATTGAATCGAACCGGAGACGTATCTTTCTATTAAAGAAGCACTCAACTACTATACCACGTAGGTAGAATTAAGAACGTTTTTTTTGATTGGTTAAACATTTTACAAATTACGTTTACCACCTTCACTTCGTTTATACAAAGATTGTAAGAAAAGCAAAGAAGTCAGATAACCCTTCTACTTGCTGTTGGTTTTAATTGAGATGATCACAAGGGACTTCGTAACTCGAGATCTTAACAAGCGCCGACCCATCCTCTAAAGGATTCTTTTAACGTTGCGTCCATTATTTTTATAGATCTTTTCTAAACTATATATTGTAGTAATATAAACATGCATACCCGAAGATCGGGCTTTTTCTTAAGAGAGACTGAAATTCAGCAATGAACTTCAGCAGATTGACGATAGTGATGATACATATTAGGGGGACCGGAAAGTAATGTCGTTTCTGCGCATGCCAATACTTGATTGTCATTTGTCAGCTCATTGTTTTGTTCAGAGGCGTACCAAAGACATTGTGAGGTTATAGTGATTTCTTTACTTATAGACAATTGAATTACAATTTTTTTTTGTAATTTTGGGTAAAATGGCCAGCCAAATACCAGAAGAGGTACACATCCGGCATTGCATGCTCTTTGAGTTTCGCAAGGGAAATAACGCAACAGTTGCTACCAAAAACATTTGCGATGTTTATCCAAATGCACTGGACATTCGTAAATGCCAAAGGTGGTTTTCCAAGTTCAAATCGGGTAATTTTGATCTTTCCGACTCGTATCGATCAGGAAGACCATCAGCGTTAGACAACGACGTGTTAAGGGCGGAAGTGGAAGCAAATCCGTGTCAGACGATCGAGGAATTGTCAAACAGTCTCAACAAACCTTGGTCGACCATCCAAGAACATTTGAAGCAGATTGGAAAAGTAAGCAGAGCAGGTGTTTGGGTCCCGCATAATCTGTCCGAACAGAATAAGGCTAACCGATCAATCACATGCAACTTATTGCTTCAACGACACAACACAGAAGCGTTTTTTGATCGCTTGATCACAGGAGATGAGAAATGGGTCCTGTATGATAACCCAAAACGCAAAAGGCAGTGGCTCTCTCCAAATGAAATCCCTCGGAGTACTGCTAAGCCAGGTTTACACCCCAAAAAAGCGCTTTTGTGTGTTTGGTGGAGTATTCGCGGCATTGTTCATTTTGAATTACTGAAACCTGGAGAAACTGTTACTGCAGACCTCTACAGCGAACAATTGCAGCGAGTCAATCAATCTTTAATTGAAAAGTGGCCAGCGATTGTCAACCGAAAAGGCGTCATTCTCCAACATGACAATGCAAGACCGCACTGCGCAAGGCGAACTCTAGAAAAAATTAATGAATTGGGGTGGGAGGTGCTGCCTCATCCACCATATTCGCCCGATGTTGCACCATCGGATTTCCACTTATTCCGAGCGCTGCAACACTTTTTAAGTGGCAAAACATTTGCAAATTTGGATGATATCCAAAATGCCATCTCTAGATATTTTGCCGAAAAACCAATTAATTTTTATCGATCAGGGATTGAAAATTTACTCACTAGATGGCAAAAGGTTATTGACAATGATGGGGAATACATCATTGATTAAAAATAAAGACTCGTTAAAAATGTATGTGTTTGTATTTAGCGTAAGAAAACGACATTATTTTCCGGTCCCCCTAATACATTGACATATTATACAAGGTATAACTTCGATAACTAAGGTGTTAACATTTTACAAAAACCATAATTATTTAACTGTATTTCATGCTTGTTGGTTAACTGTTGGTTTAGTAAGACGGTGGTCTATACTTTGATATAACTATGGAGTTTGGATCTCTGTAGGTTTTCGAATCCGCCTGACTAACTACTATTAATATATTATAAATCTGGCGTTCCTGTTGACGAACTATAAGAAAGTATTCTCACGCAAAAGCATAAGCACATTTCACTATCAACAGCCTCCTTGTCACTGAACACCTTGATATTTAGTGGTTTCATCGTACAAAGAAGTGGACCGGGCTTAAATAACATCAATTGAAAGAATAGCTGAAGACTGGACTAGTTTTCACAATCTAAGCGTTAAACTTCAGAATGAAGAACACACGTCATGATAATTATGCCAATACCATCCAATGGGAACATCTTAACATAAATGGTATGATGCGCTTATCGCAGTCATATAACATAATTGTAATTTGGCTTGAAAGCTTTTATATATATATATTTAAAGTACATGTTAAATTACGTACACAGCTTTACAGGAAGTTAGTGTTCCACTTTGAGATGTCAACGATAGATCGGATTGTGTGAGATATATTGTTACAAAGAGACATCATTCGTAAAAAAAATATTGTCAAAGATATTGCATATCAAACCGTTAGTTTCTGTAAACACTTTCACTATAACAATGTTGATATTATAAACCATATGTACCTTTATTGGTGGAACGCCTGCACATAAGAATACGGCGCTTGTTAGGATAATAAACACCATAATATACACGGCGCCATTTTTTTTTATTATTCAAGTAAGCAACGGAAGAGCGGGACGTTGAGTTGATAGTAAGTCATACGCCTCTGTCCATAACAACGTCACTCTAATTAGGATTTTATACACTGCACCCACATCATGGTCGTCGCCTCCATGAGATATAGATCTCGTTACACCAGTAATTTCACGTGCTACAACGCCTTTCAAAGAAGAACACAGCAATGTTTGCATACTACTTTTTGACGGCAAAATTAGAAGCTGCGGTGGTACCCACCTAGACAGTCTCTAGAAATCTCTAAAGATCTCTATCTAACATCAGCCTTATTAAAATGTAATTGGACAATCGCTTTATATTAAATATTTCTTTCACAGATTTCACAATGATGAACATAACAATGCTTCTTGTTTTCTTCACTGTGTCGTCAATCAGTGCACAGACGTTCCAGTACTCCCGCGGCTGGACCAATGGAAAGCGGGTTGGACAGACCAGCGACGACCACGCCAACGTTTTGGAACGAGTTCTAAACCCTTGCCAACTGAGGAAGATCAAGGTTTTGTTAGACGGGATGCCAATTACAGATCGAGTAGGTTTCGTATATAATATTTATGTACACCTTTATATTGTGATGAGCCAATGAAGCTCTGGATATCTTCTATACATGTATAGATTGTCTAAACAGAAATGAAGCAATTTGCTATTTCTCTAAACGCTAAAGGAACACATTTTTTTATCTATTGAATTTTTTATCTAATGTATCTATTAAGAATTACTTTCGTTTGATTCATCTGTTAATTTGCTTTCTACAGTTAATGACATGCTCTTGTGTTTAATCTAGATGCAAGAAAGAATACATTTTTTTTTTACAAATTAAGGGACGAGACTAGCGGAACATTCACGTGATAAGTAATACGCCTGCCCGTAACAATGTGGCACTAGTTTGGATGATTTACACTGCTCACACTTTGCGCTCGTCGCCTGAGACATAAAATGGGTTTTGTTACCCCAGTAGTTACACTAGCTACAGCGCCCTTTAAACAGGAATACAGTTGTGTTTGCACACTACTATTTGGCGGCAAAATTAAGCGTTACGGTGGTACCCACCTAGACCGTCTCCGGTAACAGAGACTTACTACCAATAAATTTCTTTATTATATTGTACACATAATCTCTGATGCAGTGTATTATTTTCAGTTTTACTCTCCGTGCGTTTACCGCAATGAAGATAAAGAAGTTCAAACTAAAAGATATAAAGCTAAGCATATTCAAGAATCTCTCTTTGATGTCTTTCAGTGATATGAATATATCAAAGGATGAATTTATATAGAGATTGTAAAAGGTTTAAAATGGTTTTGTAAACGGATGCAGATTTATAGAAGCGCTAAATATATCACAATACTCAAGAATTTAAAGTCCAGTTGGATTCCAAAGATCTTATTTATTTGTAAAGTATATAAAGGAGCGAATATATAAATAATTGAACAATGTATTTAGAAGTAATAAAAATAATACGATGATGTTTTTTTATTTTTTTTTCTTGATGTTCAAAATATAATTTATGCGTTAAATACTCTTAATATATCTAATCTATGTCACAGAAAAGGAATTAATAGATTTTATACAAATGGCTAGAAATCTGTATAAAATCTATTAATTTGTTTTTATTCTAAAGGGTTTATATAATTTCACAGTAATAGACAAATCAGAATTATCTTCCCAAGTCGCGTTTTATCTCGAACGTAACGCATTCAGTAATATTTCAAAAGTTTCAATTTCCTTTTATATATATTCAACAAAATGAAACAAGAAGAATATTCATCTAATGGTAAGTATCCGCCCCTTATACCGACGCGCAGGTTTTTTTATTATTATTCGATTAAGCTACAAGACAAGCAAGATGTTCACCTGATGATAAGTGTTACGCCTGCCCATAATGTGGCACTATATATGATGTTATACTCTGCACCATATTGCACACATCCTAAGACAAGTTGAGTCTTGTAACCCCAGTGAATACGCTAGCTATAGCACTCTTCAATCAGGAAGACAGTGATATTTGCACACTACTGGTTGGCGGCAGAAATAGTCGCTGCTGTGGTATTCTATCTAAGCGGTCCTCGGCAACAGAGACCTGCTAACAATAAAGAGAAAGAACAATTCGAAAGAACCGCAACAAAATTTTAAATATATTTAAAAATTTAAAAAAAAAATTATAAGGTTTACTCGCCCATTGGTAAGCACTACTTAGTAACAAAGAACAGCAACTTATAATTTTGTTGAATTACAAAAATTTACTGGGGAATCTATTCGACGTTTCCTTATATACTGCACAGAATAGTAACGACACGAGTCTGTCTAACATGACTTCCTCGCATTTCAGCATGATAGATTAGAAACAGAAACAGAACTAGTGCGTAGGTAGGTATATTAGGTAATAGGTACCACCGCATCACTTATTTTCACCGCCAAACAGTAGTGTAAATATTTCTCTGTTCCTGTTTGAAGGATGTTGTATATAATGTAATTACTGTGGTAACGAGACTCAATACCTTATGTTCATGCGGCGAGTGCAATGTGGTGCAGTATTTATCATCTTAACTATCGCCACGTTATTATGGGCAGGCGTATCACTTTCCAACAGGTGAACGTCCCGCTCGTCTCGCTGCTTAATAGTATAAAAAAGGCACTTTTGCTAATTTAGTCAACTGTAGGAGTGACAAAATCCACAGTCACAGAAGTGGGTCATCAGGGTTGTTTCAAGTTCCTTTTTGTTCAGCTTTGTGCTGGATACAATGAAGATGCTCAGCAAAAAATATACGCGGTTGGCATTGCCTAGTGGCCTTAATTGCGTGGAAAAAACAGTTACAGGCAGGAGGTTTGGTACTAAGCGTTGCTAAGATCCAGTACATGGATTGTAACGTCATTACCCCTTGCACTGACCTTATAGTAATTGGTGGTCAGGTTGTCCACCAGTTCGATGAGTGTAAATATTGGGTAGTGTGATAGACAAATCCGGTAACTTGGAGAGCAACCTTCAACGCCGTATATCTGTTTTTTTTTTTGTTTTACGTGGGGGAAATGCCTTGCAGGGGCAAGGACGGGTTATGTCGGACTCGCACCGACTAAAACTCCCGCGATTTTCCCGACTCGTCGCCATATCATAAGGGTCAAGGGTACGGCTTGGTGCCTTCGTCCGTGACCCTCACTGGCGCTGGCCGCTTTCGCAGCCCCACCTCGGTAGGGAGGGATAAACCCTCCCTGCAGGGCGCGCCGGAACATTCAGCGCGCCCCCACCTCGGCCTCCTTTGTACGAATAACGGATTCCCCCGAACCCGTCGTCCAGCGGCCACAGGAGCCTCGTGAGATATCCTCTCCGAGCTCCCCGCGGCGGACAGATGTTAGGCCCACCGCTACCCGTTAGCGGCCGCCAAGGTTAGGGAGAATGGCGCATCGTAATACCGACACTGCTCTTCCCCCGCGGCCCCACCGCCTTCGAATCGCCAGTGCGACACCGGATGGTCGCGGAGGATACGGTCCAAAACCGCCCTTGCAGCCGGCCGCAGGGGGCAGCATAAAGCCGCCTCCGGCCTCCGATCGCTCCGGTGAGCTCCAGTTATCCCAACCGGTGCTCGAACCTGGAACGGCCATTTCAGCCTTCCCTTCGCCGCGGGTCGGCCGGGTGGGTTCCTCTTAGCTTCACCGTGTTGGGCACCACGGTTACTAAGCCCCTCCGCCACGACAAGGCGGGAACCAGTTTGAGTGGCCATATATCTGTTTGGCTTAAATAGCACGAGCTCACTGGAGTTTCCTGTGATACTGGGCTGCCTACCAAGCTTAAGAGGCTAGTTTATGAATTTGTCATAAGACCAGTTCTTATTTATGGAAGCGAGACATGGGCAATGACAAAAAGGCATGTTCATTCCATTCACGTGGCGAAGATGAAAACATTGATGTGGATGTGAGATTTGACAAGATCCGCAATGAGCACGTGCGTGGTAACCTCGGAATACGTGATATCGCCGACATACTGCAGGAAAACCAGTAGCGGTGGTATGGACACATGGCCTTTCATACATTCTGTATTCTTCATACATGTCCATCTCCTTCATACATATGAAAGAGACCACCTGAATGTATAGGCAATAAAACACTAAGCCTCAACATTCCCGCCAAACGGCGGAAGGGAACATCGAAGTTGCGACTGCTGAGTGTAGTAAGAAAGGATATAATGAGCTGCGATCTCAAGGAAAGCTATGTCCCAAATAAAGCGAAGAGGAGGGAAAGAAGTAAGAAAGCAGATTCTGTCATAAGACGGGAAAAATGCTAAGAAGAAAAAGAAGAAGAGCTAGCGCCACTTTGTTGCGTGCAGGCGTATCACTTTCCATCATGTGAACGTCCCGCTCATTCGTCGCTTAATTGTACATAAAAAGACATTTTTACTAGTTTTGTGCTTTCATCTTTTCAACGCTTCGAGGTTGAAGTGTTTCTACCGATGTGCGGCTATGTGTACCTATGTATATTTTTTGCCGCTTAATATTACAATGGCAACATTAACCTAATTTGACAAATGTTAATATTGACCGATTTCTTGAAAACGGTTGTAAACAAATATCAAAAACGACTATTTATTTACTATAACAAAATAATAAAAATGTCTAAAATGACCAATGTTAACTCTAGCTTAGCTTATGAGATACTTCTTTATTTAAACTCTTTTTATTTGGGAATGTTCTTCGTTTGTGAAGTAGCTATGGGAATCCTAAAAGCTATAAATGTTACTTACCCGGAGAATGCTTTAATTACTGAAGCCGGAATATTTTGTGCCCTATGTCTAGTCGAAGTTATCCGTATTTTTTTGGGACGAAGAGGAAATTTGGCAAGTAAAAGTATGTTGACCAGTTAAATTATAGTATTTTTTTTCTTGAACTTATTCCTTTTGGTATTCTACGAAGTGATGACACAAGCAAGTCGTTTGGTTGATGTTAAGTGAGGAGTATTCTCACGGCCATAATGTGGTATTAGTAGGAACAAAAACACTACACTAGATTGTGCTTGTCACTTTGAGTTTCCAGCAATAGAATCCCACCACCAGTAGATTATTTTACTTGCATTTTCAAGCATTTTTATATACTTTAAATTAAAGGAGGTAAAACATTTAACCATGACTATATGTACATTTTAATGATTGAAGTATTAAATCCTGTTCTTTTTACAGAAGTACCAGTGTTCTTCTCTGTTATACTAACCATTCCATCAGCAGTGGGAGTTTGCTATTTTCTCATTTATCAAACATACATACTAAGACTTGAGTACATTTGGTGTGCAGTGATGCTAATGTTCCACACGTTAGAACTGGCTTTTGCTATACTTTTCATTTTAACAGTATGTAAAAGCCATCAATATGAATAGAACTTACATAAAAATAATTTCTTGCCAAAGAAATTTAAATGCCAAATATAAAATTGACTGAATATTAACTAACACATTCTGCATATATTAAATACATTCCTCTTATCTATCATCTGTTAATATCTCAAAGAGTAAATATATTCCTAATAAAGTTTACTAAAATATCTACATTTAATGTTATAATGTTAATCTTAGATTTTGCTCTATGAATGATCTTTTTTGATTCTCCTAACAAGGTATTCTAAGTGTAACTTTATATTTATAATGTTTGATATATTGTTTTGAAATTCTGTATATTAAAAACGATATATAATGCTATTGATTTTTTTTATCATGTGTAATATTACCTGTATAATTATTCAAAATAAATATAGTGAATAAACACTACTAGGTTCCATAAAATAACTATGTCAGTGTACATAATAAACTTTTTTAAATGATGTAATAAAAAAAGCATTATGTGAATAATTATGAACATAATACTCTTTTTCGAAGCTAGTGTCTCTTTCAGTTGCTTTTACCATACTATTCATGTATGTACATACCTCCACCCACCAACCCGCATAGTGGGAAATGGCCTGAATCTCCCCATATTTAATGTGGGAGGCTTTGGGAGACACCTATGTCTAGCTGTAAACATCTATCGGCTGATGATGATGGTGAAGTAGGAAACAAACCATGCCAAAATTGTTGTTAGTGCTTCTCTTTACAAATAACCCAATATTTAGGAAATATATTAGAATTTGAATATCTTGTTCATATTAAATTGTAAAGGTTTTACTACTTATATTGCTATTATTATACATATATATCACGCCTAGTTCCCAGTGGGATAGGCAGAGACCACCTGTCTCCCCTTGCTATGATCCTGGCACACATCTCTCGCTTCCTCCACATTCATGAGCGTCTTCATGTATGCTCTTCGGTTGCGAGTACTCTTGACCTGGCCTTTCTTTAAGACATTTTCGATTTGATCGGAATATGTCCGCTATAATTATATTAACCATAATATATTAATAAAAGTAAAGTGAAAAATTAGGGGAGCCCAATGCCACGCAGTGAGCCGGCGGCGGCGAGGAGCCGGCTTAAGCCCCCGCTATCTGGATATCTCGTCCGCAAGTCGTCATGTATGGGTCATAATGAACATGACAGACAGAAACGAATGGACATGAAGTTAAGAATGTAAATTATAAAAATTTTTATACAACAAATGAGCACTGAGTATTTTTTAAAAAAAGTTGTGATATGTTTTCATGTAATAAAACAAATAAAAAATTTAAAATCAAGTTTATTTCATGATTATTTACTAACAACTTGCTCATCCTAAAACAATATATATTAATCATACTTAAAAGTTAATTATTATTAGGAGGTACGATATGTTCAGGTAGTTTTTGGCATTCAACCTTTGTGACTTTCAGAGCACAACCCTCTGGAAGGTTCCTCTCTATGTATTCTAGATATGTATCACATGTGGATCCCGTCAGCCTCTGTAAATGTATAAACCTGAAATATGTTCTGATTTCATACTGGACTCTGTGTTTTTTATAAATGTGTACACATCTCAATAAAGTGTGTCTCTCTTTTTCAGCTTTTTTAAGAGCCCAACTGCAAAAGATTTGTTTTAATTATAAACTGAATTATAGTTTAAAAGTTTAAATTTGTGTAGTTGTCTATAGTAAATACATATTTTTCATATGTATGCAACTACTAACTCTGGAGACCTGCTGCAATCTATTTAATTATATCAAAAACTTAGCATAATATACTAATTTAAGAATAACCATTAAATAATAATATGGACCGTTTATTTTGAAAGAGATGTAAGTCCATATTCTCTTGTTTCGAGAAAATTAGAGGTTAGCATATGTGTTAATTCAAAAATTTAGGCAAATAGTATGAAGTCTGGCAATGTCTCCATTGTTTTATAAATATTTAATTTCATTATATTGATTTGTTTTAGGTGAACTAGATTATAATAGTACATATTTATAGGCTGTAAATGGTCTTACACCACTTTCAATATTATACAACTGTAAATATCGTTTCATTTCAAATTAAAAAAAATCTAAAAGCACTTAAAATATACTTAATTTTAATTCAATTTAGTTTACAAATACTCATGACAAGACATAATTTAATTTTAGACACTAAATTACATTGTCAAAATTATATGATATTGATAGCATTTACTTATGCTCAGCATGTGGCAGTGTTTCGGAATATGCATGATGCATTGGAGGTGTATAGGTAGTAACTGCTTCATGTCTTTATATTTTTCATAAGTAATAGGCCTAGCATTTTCGTACAAGGGCCCCAAGGTGATTTTTTTCAATCTTTAGCCGTCTTCCAGGACGTATGGGTAATAAATTTAGTTTTAAATTCTGCATCCTTTATTGATGTTTTATTTAAAATAGTATATGGTGTACTTTTGAGAAACCTCAACCAACATATTTGCAACACACGTCGTTTTCACATACGATAAAACAAATTAATTAAAAATAACAGACTGATCGGCAACCATCTGTTAAGCCACCTAGGTAGGTGGTCTGTCAATTGGACCTACACCACTTTTATAATTGATGAGTGTGCTTTTTCATTTACCGACCGATTTTAATTTGTACAAAACAGGAATTTTTAAGTAATTAACCACGGGCTAGTTATACATAAAAAAATTACATTAAATTAAGCATGAAATATGTCATTTCTAATTTATTTTTTAAATAGACGTACACCACTTTCAAAATAAACAGTCCATATGTTTTTGTCAAGATTTACATAAAAGTAGGAATACTATACATAACTTCATTTTGTACTTGATAAATAAAATTGCTTTCTTTTTCTCTAAAGTCTCTAAAAAATTTATTGATGTTTAAAAAAATGTCTCTTAATTTTCCTAGTTATTTTTTTACTTAGTTCCTCTTGTTGTTATATATATACTTTTATTCATTAACCCAAACTATTAAACCAATTTTTAGAAAATTATAACATAACGGTATCGAACAATCACTGTATGCTAAATAGTTTTAAGGCATATCTAATGTTTTATTCAGATAAATAATAACCATTGGTTATAACGGATGCCTTACAAAAATATTCAGCTTATATTGCACAAAAAGTATCTAGTAACCTCAGGATCATATGTGCATTAATAACAAATGCAACGTACTTACTTTTTTGTAACCTCGATTCCCAAATGAGATGCAGCGGCAATACAAAACCATGAATAACTAAGAAGCACCGCAGGGTCTATACCTCTCATTTCTAATTCCACTCTTTTAAACAATTTATCCAATTCGAGTGAAGGCACATTTTCTATCCGTTTTGTTGATGGAGTAATTATGGCATTTGATGTAGAACGTAAAGCATAATTTATTGTATTATTCAAATATAAACTGCTCCGAATGGCAGGTGCAGTCTTCCATAAATTCTACGAATAAAAACGAATAACATTAGTTATAGGTTATTTTATGTAACGAAAATTGCAATTAGGTTTATATTAATAACAACCTTAATTGTATTCATTGTAGAATATAATTTTATTTATAACATTAATTATACTACACTGCTTTATTTAAATAGGGTAGACTTGTTCACAGATCAACAAATTTTTGAGTAATACTTTTTTAAATACAAAAAGTATGCGATAAACTTTTTTTAAAAAAATAATCTCTAATAATTCTTTTTATTTTTTTAATAAGAAATATTGTTATGATAAGCATGTTATTCCCTTTCTAGTGAAACCTGACTATTGATTATATTAATTTTAACTAATTTCACCAAAAAAAATTCCAATTGTTCTACAACAAATTTGAAGTACTTTAAATTATTTCATATATGGGAAACTAACATTTAATAAAATATTTTCTGTATAGAGCAAAGTTCCCCAAACTTTTTTGTGTCCTAGACCCCTTGCCATGTTTTTCCGTGTTGGGTAGACCCCCTACTTACCTGATATTGATTTACGGTAAATTTCTAACTGTAGTGAAGTTTAGTGTTAAAAACTTAAAGTAAAAACACATGTTAATTTATACATTTATTAATTGAATTTAAATTAAAACTACTCAAAATAAAATGTTGTATCTGTTATGTAAAATATAGGTAACATTAAATAAACATAAAATAAACTATAAATAAAATAACATAAGCAATAAGTCAATATTTTTAGTGAGAAGGATGAACCTGATGCTTTAATAATAAATTATCAACATTTGGCGTCAAAATGTATTGCGACACACACATAAAGCGAATACCAACATCCTACAACTTACACAATTTTACAAACATATATAATAATTTTTATACTTCATAGGTACTTTTATAAATAATGTACATGTTTTGATATTATAAGATAGTATGATGTAAGTAAATAGGTACTATCAGTATGTGTTGAGATTCACTACCGTGGACCCCCATTTTCATTTCATGGACCCCCAAAGACCCCTTGCAGGTTGTCATAGACCCCTAGGGGCCGATATAGACCACTTTGGGAATCACTGGTATAGCGGATGTTTCTTGTATATTTAAGAAAAATTGCCATTAGAATGCATTGATTAGCTCGCGGAGACCGGATCCGCGAGCCCTGAGTCCGATGAAGCCGCTATAGTTGTCAACAAAACTACGGCGAGAACATCACCATCAAAAAAAAAAAAAGAATGCATTGCACATAGTATACTATAAGATTTTAAAATTTACTAAAGCCTATGTTATTCTCGACCTTAGATAAAATACGACTCTTTGAACCATCCCAATTTTTTTGAAAAGCTTGTTTTATAGTTTCAATCAAAATAAATGAAGATAATAACCAGGAAGGGATAACGTTAGAGTAAATTTTTTAGTTTTATATATTTAACGCATAAGAATTAAGCAGTATTAATTATTGTAATTTAAAAATAAGTATTCCGAAGTGCTTAGCTACATGTACTATTTTCAATTGCAATTCTAAGTTCTAATTTCAATGTTTTTTTCTATTTTAAGAACAATTTAAAATGCCTCCTACTACTGATTAACGGAGTTCGTAATAATTATAATATGCCTGAATTTAATGGTGATCTTGAAAAATAATTCTAGTACTATTATTGATGTTAGCATAATTTATAAATTAATAATTTTGCATAAATTTAATATAAATTTTGTAGATATAATGTATTGTGTATCTCTTTATTATATTCTGTGGTTAAAACCGACAGCACCGTTGGATAACACGCATTTCCAACTGTTTTTCACGTATGTAGTAGAAAATTTAATACTGCTTTGATATTCTCTACATTTTGTTTGAAAGTAGCCACATTTTTAATTTACTACGTGAAAATAGTTCTAGGTTGCCGCTATGGATGTGAAGTCTTTTCTCTTTTCTTGGTGTTCAAAAAAAAGCTTAACGCCATTATTTGATATCCGTGCTACAGGTAAACTAATCCTTAAGTTAATCATTATTAATTTACGAATATAGCTAATTTTTGATTTAACAAATACGTACTTATATTTATAATATATTACTTGTTTAATAACGAACTTCAATAGGCTTAGTTTTCTATCAGATTGTATTGATTTTACACGTCAATGCCTACTTTCCGATTAAATGTTTCACATTAATTTTACAGTAGTACATAGTTCAAGTCTTATATTTTATAAATATGATCACATTTTTAATGATATCACTGTTTGCTGTAATTTCTGTTCGCAAGAACTTTTATCAAAGCAATATACACAAACAACTTATTAAAAAATACAAACAAATAATTTTATGCACTTGTTGTTGTAAAATAACTAAAGTTTAATTTACCTAACATAGTATTTAAATGGATAAAGTAGTTTCAAATTTATACTATTCTTTAATTTCAGGGCCAAAACACCGTCAAAGATTTCTTTGTGAAGTACGTGTAGATGGCTACACTTACGTTGGGGCTGGTAATTCTGTTACTAAAAAAGAGGCACAGAAAAATGCATTCAGAGATTTTATTAATTTTTTAGTAAGATCGGGTGAATTGCTTGCTAGTGATGCACCTGAAGAAGTTGTAGCAAAACATGAGGTTATTGTTTCTACTGGAACTGTAATTAGCACTGTTACTTCTTCTGAAACAGTCAGTGAAAGTGATAATAAAAATGTTGCAACAGCGCAAAGCCAGCAACAAAGACCAGTGTTTCAGGTAATTATTTTATACAAATAGTTTCTACACAGAAAAGATATTCATCATCGTTAACAATGCTTTTGAATCTAAACTAGTTGGCAAAATTTTCTGTGGCACCATATTGTAGCAAATTTAGTTTGAGATATTAGAATACAATAACAAATAAAAATTATCATGTATTGCACTTTTACGTTTTAAGCAGATGTAGACACTTCTAAAGGTGACTAGCAAAAGAATTCTTATTAATGAAATTAAGTTTAGAAGATATTTTTATGTTTAAATATTTTATCACACAGCCATGTTGACTGCATTATGTAAAGGTTATGGTTTTTTTTTTTTTTTTTTTTAATTCTATTTTAAGCCATACACCATTTAGGTTAAGCCGGCTAAGGTTATGGTTGTGAACATTAAATATTAATGTAAATATAAGAAATTATTAAGAGAATATCTCTCACTATTAAATGAAAATACACTTAAGTATTCCCACTTAATAAATATAGAAATTTAATATATTAAAAATAATTATTAAATTATAAAAATTAATTGTCGAGTGATTAGGTTACACATAAGTTAAGGTTGATATTAAAATTTGAAACTATAATAAACTCTTTTTACATTTAAAAACCAATTGACAATATAGTATAAAATTTTTAGATGATAAAAGTCCTCAATTTATGAATGGTTTTTGTGAGAATATTTAAATCTTTATTTTATTCAGTTTAGTGTTTATCTTATTGAATTTAGCATTTGACCAGCCAGATTGATTTACAATCTCAGTGTTATTAACAATATAAACCTTACCTATCTAACTTAACCTCTTATTGAATTATTGTGTTTTGTTCTTTCTAGACCTTATAAATTCTATACATTAAAAAATTAAATTATAAATTAACATTAAATTTGAAAGGTCTTTGAAAGATTGACATAAAAATTGCTGTTTTTTGTAGGATGGAATGGGTCCAGAAAGCATGGGTCATGCATACCATGCTATTGGTGGAAAAAGCCAGAATTTCACTTACATGGATCGACTTCAACAACAGAAGAATGTGGAAGAAGCTGAGGACCTTGATGTTAATGCCAGTCTTCATGGCAACTGGACTATGGATAATGCTAAATCAAAACTGCATCAATTCATGCAGATGAATAAAATTAATGCAGATTATGTATACAAAGCTGTAGGACCAGACCACACAAGGTATATAGTTAAATCTTTATAACTTATTAAGTTATTTATTTAACAGATTTTAATAATCTTAAATATGTGTTAATTATGGAAAATTCAAATCTCAGATAGTTAAATGATAATCAACTTAAATAGCTAACTTAATAAATTATATCATTTTTATGCTATAAGATTAAACAAGAAAAGAACTAATATGAAAATATATTAGTATTGAATCACTCATTATTCATCATTGAGGCCAAATTGAACATATACAATAAATATAATCATAGATAAAATTCTTACATTTAAAACTAAATGCTAGAAGAAAATTATTATAGAGAAAGAAATTTAATTGATCATTTTAGAGAATAACATTTTTATATGTTATTAACTGGCAGCCACATAAAAATTTAATATGTGGATTATTTTGTGACCATTTTTCACATAACTCACAGTTTTTGTCATATTGTTTGTATTCTATGTATCTGATTCCCGATTGAAATCTCCATCACATATCTATTTATATTTATTTTATAAAGCTTTCGATAAGCCAATGATTATTCATAGTTATTGAAAAATCAATGGCTGAGAAATATTGTAGAATGACTGGATTTGTGGTCAAATACTACATAAGGCTGATAAAGTTAATAAAATATTTTGTTGTAATATTATTATATGCATGCCAATATAATTATTGGTATGCATAAAATAATATGATCAAAATATCATTATCAGCTACATAAGGAAAGAAGCGAATTTTGTAGAGCACAGCAAACTGAGCTTCTTAAAACAGAAAAAAAATGGTTGGTTTAGAGAGATCTATAAGTGTTGTCAAGTACATTACAATATTCAACAAAATATTGTTCCAAGTTTTAGCTGTAATAAGTAATGTTAAAACAAGATCAAATAATTTGATTTTGTTTCAAATCCAGGTTGCGATAGATCTTTCTAAACTGACGGTGTACTTGGCCACAGATCCAGGAAACTCCTTGCACCACAATAAATTTCAATGTAAGTATAAGATTGTTCCTTTGCATGCTAATAATGATTTACATTTACATAATTTTTGTACATATATAATACATACATACATATATATCACACCTCTTTCCCAGTGGGGTAGGCCATATATAATACAATCATTGCATATTGTTTAGATAGAATTATTTCATGATTTTTATCAAGAAAAAATGTAGTTCAAGTTCATTTTGGATACTTGGAGTCAACATATTCCTTTATGTAAAGGAATCCTAAACTCATGTGTTATTTTCTATAGTTTTTCTTTAAATGTTCATATCACATATTGTTTTGGTATTTATCTTTTTAATTTTATACAACAATTTACTTTATTATATTTTTCCTATAATGTTGGTGATTTATATATCAATATATATAACAATGTGCTTACATATGTTTACATGCATTTCAATATTTGTATATACACAATACCTTGATTTGTTAGGTGGTATTTTATGCTATGTCTTGAATAGGTGTGTGTTTCATTTTCTTTCAAGTTTGGGTTCCCGTGGAGGAACTCATTGTAAGAAAATCTTTATATATCAAGAGCTAAAGTTTTATAGATATGTTATATACACCAATCTGTACTTTGCCAATGTAGTGGTTAAACTGGTTTTGACTCTTCTTGTGAAAGGTTACATATTCTAACTGTAGGAACATTAAAGGTAAAAAAAAAAATGTTGTTTATTATATACTTACAAATAAACATTGACGCAAAGGTTAGCTTATTTTGCGCTAGTAGTCATCATTGTTATTATATTAGATTGAGGAAAAATAAATCCATTATATTCAAGAAAACTTCAGGGTTTTTTTCTAAAATTTCTAACTTGCTCATACTGTATATTGTACATAATTAGAAATAATAATCCACTAAAATGAGATAGTACTTTTTTGTAAATTCAAACATGACGGAGCTTACTTTAAATCCAGGGTAAATATCTAAAAACCTATAAATATATGCTGGTTAACACATTAAAGGCGGGAATCCTAGTACTACGATTTACCTTGACTGTCGCTTTAAGGCAGGAGTCGTAGTACTACGATTTTCAAAAATTTTCATTGAGGTATAAATAGTAAACTATAGCGGCGTATGTTTTGTTAACATTATTTAGAAAATTGTTCGTAGTACCAAAACATTAATATCCGATCCCGTATCCAATTTAAAGTTTTCGACGTCCTCATTGGACGACGTTTCTAACCATCCATCTGACACGTTCAAATATCCTTCCTGTCCTACTGTTGATATGACAAAGTAACCCTTTGGGTACATTTGACGAGTGAGACTCGTCATCGATATGAATAACCAAAGTTACAGATGACGTTCGATTTTTCATTGCGTATGTTCTCCTTACGAAAATCATATCAAGTAGAACAGGAATTGTGTCTTATCGTATAGCAATCGCTGAGCAATTATAGGAGCTAGTATCTTTGCCGAATTATAACCGTCGTGGGCGTCCCTCAATTAGCAATACGCCGCTTCGTTTACAGGCGAAAAATTGGGGGACACTTTCCGGATAATATTCCTCCAACCGACTCAAAGCAGCATCCTACGAAAAGATGCCGCGTTTGTTATCACCATAACATAAAAGAGAGTACCTGGCAATGCAAACAATGCAAAGTACCTTTGCATCTACCAAGCTGCTTTGAAAAGTTTCGCACTGTTCAAAATTATTAATATTTAACTTATGTTTGTTTATCTTAATCAATCTTGTATTTATTTACGTGTTTTCTAAATAAAATTTTATTTTGGTTATGTTTATAAGATAAATATATTTATCATGATGTTCAATGCGTTAAAAAATTTCAAATAAATCGGGACCTAAGGGGTTAATTACTTTTAGGTGTAGTAGCATAGTCTTCTACGATATCGTATCCGCGGCTTTACATTGTTTGATGGGTTCTTTGAACTTTAAGTTTCTTTGAAAAATAATGGATCTTTTTTCTCCAACCTAGTACATCAATCAATGGTTGAAGGTGGGGTTGGTTCTAGTGCAGGCTTTTCATTGGAGAAGGCTAACTTCATTTATAATTATTGTAACATTTATCCACAATAATGAATCATATTAGAAGCTTTAGTGATTCTTAATATAAATACTTTTAGTTATTTCATCGATATTATCATAACAACTAGTTTGAGCCATGTGTCTAATTTATTTAACAAACGGAGACATATCTATTATTGGCACATTACGCTAGTTCCTTTAATGTAAATATCACTTTAAAATTTCTAGGAGTTTTTGCTGCGAAATGACAATTTTCGTAAGAGAGTTGGGGCGTAAAGTGACAGGGCGCGAGACAGCTTCCAATAAGCAAACGGCCAGCAAATCTTGTGCCTTGTCCATCGTTCGTCAGTTATACCATCTAGGAGTTTTGGAGGCATATAGTGGCACTTTGAAGAAAGACAGGTATTTTATCGATTTGTTAAACGTTTCACATCCTTTGTCAAATGCTTTGAAATATGCTTGTTTTAATAAGAAAGCAAACATTATATATGTTTCTCCATAATAATATGGTGCAATAAGAAAGAAATTTTAAATTGTTGTTATATGTGAAACCACATAGCAACAATTATGCTTTGAGGCTTAAGATGATAAGGTCTCGTTTTCCCAACAATCGCTATATCAACACATCGCCATAATAGCATCTCTATATTCCATCTGTTAATATATGAAATCAGATTCTTATGGGCGAGTATGCTATCCTGATTCATTACCACCTATGACAATATTATTACTTAGCACTAATTGAAATATAGGCCAGTTTAGTCAAGTGAATATGTAAAAAATTTAAATCCTTCAAATGTTCATGTATCCTATCCGTTTTAATTTTTTTCCCTCACATAAGACAGCCAAAAGAAATCACTATCAGAGATCTTTGAAGAGTATTTGTGTGGTCAATGGATTATTATTTGTTCAACAATATAATTAAAAACTTTTCTTTTTTTTAGGTCTTCAGAAGGAATCATGAAACCATATCCTGTTGCTATAAGCCCACAGCTAGAGGAGCAAATTGAAGAAACTCTGCAAGGTTAATAATATGGTTCATAGTTCTTAGATCTATGTCTCGCTGTTTATGTCTGTCTATGATTAGGTTAATTCTCTAATTATCAAACTTATAGAGAGTTACTGAACATCGAAATTTCTCTATAAATTTCAATGAAATGACCATAAGGGAATCAAAAAGTTTTCTCATGTGTGGATGTTAGCAGTTGAGATTACTTTTACATTAAAAGAAGCTGATTTTCAGATTTAGAAATCGAACCTGTCGATATTAAAGAGGCTCTTAAATCTGCGTCGATTGAAGGAAATCAACAAGGTCCCGTAAGTGTTCCATTGTTGCAACTGGATAGAGCAAAGGCAATGAGAGAAGCCCGTCAAACTCCCGGAGGTGTCGTGTCTTGGTCACCACCACAAGCTAACTGGAATACATGGAATGGATGTAACATTGGTATGTTCAGAATTTCTGCATTACTTTATCATTTCTAAATGTTAAAGAAGATAATTGTATGATATTTAACTTTGTTCCATAGAAATTTACTATTAAAGAAAATTTGTTATAAGATTATTATTAAATGTGAATGTAAGTGACTTATGTATTTTTTTTATAGATGAGGGCCCATTGGCGAGTTCTAGCTTGGAAAGTATAAGTAGCGATTTGGAAGCGCGGCACAGAAATCTGTGTCAAAACAGTGAGTTGTACCAGGTATAATATTCAGATAAATTGATTAATATTATGCTGTATTTAAAACAAAATATTGATATTTTTTTATTTTTTTTAGGAGTCCATGAAAGAAAGGGAACAGTTACCAGTATTCGCTATGAGGAATGAAATAATGGAAGCAATCAATGAAAATCCTGTTGTTATTATCAGGGGAAACACTGGCTGCGGAAAAACTACGCAGGTAAATTGATACCATAGTTTTTTACACCGATAGAGCTTTGTTGTCGCAGACTTGCATAGGTAAGCAACCACCACAGCACCTGCTGCCGCCACCTAACAGTAATATTCCATCAATTTGCAGTATGTGTTCCAGCTTGTAGCTACTAACGCCATATTGTTAAATTCAGGTGCATTACTTACCATCGCGATTTATGAGAGCGAGCTAGTCGTGTTGCAATATACAGGTGTAACATTTAAACTAGTTCTGAATTTGTGCAATTATATCAATTGTCATCAAATGAATATCCATCTCGTCATTTTGGTATGTTCAATTAAAAAAGAATTCCAGGTATGTCAATTTATTCTGGACGATTATATTGCGAGCGGGCAAGGTGCTTGGGCCAACATATGCGTTACTCAACCGCGACGGATCTCTGCGGTCAGCGTGTCCGAACGGGTCGCTTCTGAACGCTGCGATGATCTGGGCAACAGTATCGGGTGAGCTTTCTTTGATTCTACCAAACGTGTTCATCAGCGAATAGATATTCACTGTTGGACAGTATGTGTACTTATTTATAACAACATCCTATTCTTCTTTAACGTTTTTTCTTATTACGTTAAGTATTCTGGCATTGATAATTATAAAAGTATTTTTTTTATTATATAGACTAGCGTTTAACTACGATCTCACCTAATAGTAAGCGGTGATGTAGCGTTTGGTGGTAAATCGCACTAGTCTGGAAATAGCTTATTCACTCTTAAAAATCCCCTCAATCACCATACGGAAACATGGACGGAAACATTAACGCCGGCAGACTGTTCCAATCCTTCGCTGTTCGCATTGAAAAGGTCGAACGCTTCGTACTAATGCGTGTGATCTCGACAACGTAGGGATGAATGCCTGCTGTGTCTGTACGTCCCGAGATAGAAAAGCGATGGCGGAATCAAATCCAACAGTTCATGGACACAGTCCTTAAAACACCGAGAGGCTCGCTAACCTACGCCGTCGATTCAGGCTATCAAATTTGGTACTTTAAAGCTCATGGTTACCGACTATCCGAACCTAAAGCCGCCAGTCGATATTTGACAGCATCTGCTCAGATTTGGCAGCAGTACTCCACAGACGATTGGTCCTGCGCTTTATACAGCGTTGGAAGCTGTCCCGGTGTGAAGTACCGTCGTACATTGGCAAGGACTCCACCTTGCTAGTAATGGCCGCATAATATTTCTGCGGCCGTTACTAGCATACTCTGTCAGTGGGTGCATCTGTCCGATGAGTACGGGATCGCTCCCCCGAAAACCACAGTTGTTACTGTTTTGCCCCCAACAATATTTTAAATAGTAACATCCTACATTACCCGTAATTCCAGCGTATTTTCCAACATTCCGCCCATATTTTCCTATTCCTAACAATACCTTACAGTCGGCAACCCGCATCCGCAGCGTGGTGACTTACGGCCAGTCTCCAGTAAGCAGCACCTCCCGCTATTCCTGGCCAAGCTGGCAGTCATGGTTACGGTAGGCCAGGGGGTGCTAAAGATCCCCGGTCTACAGGCCGCCATTACCAACTGACTATTGACACATTTAACACCCGGACACTGGGGCGAGATAAGGACCTGGAAAAGTTAGAAGTAGAATTAATTTAAGTTATGTCAGATCACAATTGGAAATTTCAAGTGTATCGCCGAGGGTAGTGTATATTATGTACTTAAACTGACAAAAAGATACTCGTTGAAAGATGTTCAAGTATATGCTCCAACGGCGTGTCACTAAAGAGGTCGAGGCCACCTAAAATGTCATATCTAAGGCTATCCACGTCACTACCAATACCTATTTCACTGTTGTTGTTGGATACTTCAATGCCAAAGTATGAGTACAAAATGGTGGTGAATCGATGATTGGAGGATTTTGTTTGGGATTGAAAAATTACAGGGGACAAATACTAGTAGTTTGAAGGCCCTTTTTGATGAACACCTACAAAAAGAAGCCCCAAAGAACATGGACTTGGAAAAGTCCCGATCAAATGACTAGGAACGAGGTCGACTTTATCATGACGGATACGAAGCGTATTTTTAGGGATGTATCGGTGGTCAATAGGTTTGATACTAGAAGCGACCATAGTCTTATAAGAGGCGCCTTAACTATTTGTTTTAATCTGTAAAGATGACGTCAACTCTGCGCCCTAATCTACCCCAAATTATAATAATCCTGTACTGTCTGTTGTAACTACTACAGATATGGACAAGATAGCGGAGAACATTATGGCAACACTACGCGATGTGGGTAGTAAGTTCTTTAGGTCGCAGCGTGAAGTTTCAAATGCTAAAATCTTTGGCGAGACTCTAGGTCTTATGAGGAGACCTCGCGAAACACCTGCCTCTGCCCGAGCTTCTGCAGAATACATGGCCTTGAGCAAGGAAATCCTAAAACTTGTGAGGCGAGACTGTCGCAACTTCAATACTAAACATAGCGTAACAAGGGCATCTGGACCTTTACTAGGCTATTCGGAAGTGCCGAGCTTTGCTAACGCGACACCGCACGTAAGATATTCCAGATGTCAGCATTGAAGAGATTAGGATAGATTTTATGTAGTTGAAAAATGGTAGATCTCGTGGAAAGCACGGAATTACAACAGAATTGCGCCGAGGGATCGTAGTCCTTAAAGAGCTGCAGTGTCTGTTTAATTCTGTAATCCACAATGGAATCGCACCATCATCATGGTACATAAACGTGAGTGTCTTGTTTTTCAAGAAAGGCAATAAACTTTGATTTATGAACTATAGACCCATTGCACTACTTTACCCAGTCTATAAGGTGTTTTCTACGGTTATTACGAATCGTCTCCCACGAAGGCTTGATTAATACCTGTCACCGGAGCAGGCCGGGTATCGTAAAGGCTACAGCACCGTAGAACACATCCATATTGTGCGCCAGATTATACAAAAAATTTCGGAGTATAATCTCCCGCTTTGTGTGGCCTTCGTGGATTACGAAAATGCTTTTGACTTCATTGAGACCTGGTCAGTTAAGGGAGTCCTTACAGCGATGCCAAGTTGGTCACCGTTACAACGATGTACTGATGTGCCTGTACAACACCGCGACGATGACCGCTGTTGAAGCCTTTGTAATGCGGTGATTGAAGAAGTAAAAGAATACGTATACCTCGGACAGGTTATAGAACTTGGCCAAGGTAGCTTGGACAAAGAGATCGATAGACGCATTTGGCTCGTTTGGGCAGCGATTGGGGTATCTCAAGACAGGCCTTTAACCCAGTGCGTCCTCCCCCAACTCACTTAGGACGCAGAGACATGGCACCTGACCATCGCGTTGGTCCACCGATTTATAGTACCTCAGCGGGCGATGAAGAGAGCTATGCTTGGCATTTCTCTAAGGGACAAAATGGTAACGAAGAACTAAAGATGTCGACATAGCTTTCAAAATCTGCAGGCTTAAGTAGCGGTGGGCCGGCCATGTCTGTCGTGGCAGTGACGGTCCATGGGGCAAATCTTAGCGGCCATGTAGAGGATGGATCGATGACATCATCAAGGCGGTCGGAAGCGAGTGGATGCGAGAAGTTCAGGATCGCATTTTAATGGAAGACATTGGGGAAGGTTTACGTCCAGCAATGGATAAACGAAGAACGATAATGATATGTACTGACAAAAAAAAAAATTCTTACAGTTATTCAGTTCGCTTCGAGTCTATGCTTCCTCGTCCTTACGGCTCGATATTATTCTGCACCGTAGGAGTGTTGCTTCGGAAGCTCGAAGGTGGCTTGAGGGGCGTCAGCCATGTTTTAGTTGACGAGGTATGTTATTATTTTTATACATTTTTTTTTATTTTCAAAGCACTAACAATTGAATTTAATTTCATATTGTGTTGAGTGATGAATGAAAAAGAAGATGGAGAAGTACGTTTACCTTGATGACTTTAGCTCTCATAAGTCAACCGGTGTGAGCGTTATTGTTATGGGGGCTGACTAACGGTATGAGAGCGTATAGCTAGCCATGCGGGTTAAAATATCCCTACCATTAACTAAATTATGCAACATATGGATCTAGATTCAAACCAAATACCTCTACGTTAGAAAGCAAACACCAAGCAGGCAGAATTTTTTTTTTTTACAGCTCACACAACCTACAGAAAATTTTACATTTCTTCACTGTTCAATGCCTCACAATGGCCTCAGTTTTATTTTAACTGATGTTTGATGTAAGTCTGTTGCTTAAGATATTTTTAATTCTTAAATCAAAATTCTGTGATGCAGGTGCACGAACGCGACGCTGACACCGATTTCGCGCTAATCCTGCTTCGTGACATGGCACACACCTACCCCGACCTTCGTATCGTCCTCATGTCGGCCACTGTTGACGTCACACTCTTCACCAGCTACTTTGGCAACTGTCCTGTTCTCGAGGTTGATTTTTATGCATATCAATAAGTAGATAGGCGAGTTGATAGATGAATAGATATATTGATAACTTTTATATCTATCCATTTATTTGATAGATATCTATAGAATTCTTATGTAATAAAATAAAAATTTTCGCAAAATTAAAAAAAAATCAGATCCCAGGCCGCACATATCCTGTACAACAGTACTTCCTTGAAGACTGTGTAGAGCTGACCAGTTTCGTACCACCACCGGAAATAAGGAAGCGCAAATTGTCTGGCAAGAAGGTCAATAGCAGGGATGACGAGGATGATGATGAAGAAGGTAAGAATTTATGTCAGATTTTAAATATTGTTAAAAAATAAATAGCTCCAATTACTGCGACTTGATAAACATCATAAGTCTATTCTTGTACATCTCTGTGCTTATAAAATATTATTAAAGGAAACAATTAGAGCAAAAATTTAATAGCTCTTACTGATGTTAAATATACGGTTTATGTTCTTATAGGGATATTAAATATACCATACTGAAACAAAATATTTGTGTCGATTTACGTTAAGATTAACTGCAAGGTATCGACTACTAGGTTCCCAAAATCTCTATTCAGTGAAGGGTTAAATTTTATTTCATTAAAGAATTCAATATAATAAATATTTTTTAGGCTTAGACGAACCAGAAGAAGATTTAAATAAAACCTGTGAACTAACAGACAATTATGCACCAAGCACTAAAGAAACAATGAAGAAGTTATCAGAAAAAGATGTAAGATCCGTTTATCCGTTGTTAATGAATATATAATATTATTTATTATCTACAATGGGCTAACACTTGACATCTAATTCACATGGTGTTAAACGACAACAAGGCTGTTGATGGTGAAACATGCGCAAGAAAGCCAGAACACAGCGGTTTTGTTTTATGAAACTACTAACTAACCAGATGAGTTCGTAGAGACTCTGATACAGGCCACACTACAAATTATAGCTAAGGATTCGAACTAAGAACCTCTATGTAAGTCAAGTGTTTAACCACTAAGTCATGGATTTTAACAAATTAATTGTAGTTTATAATTACAATGTTTTGAAATTTCTCTGTCATTAAATAGTAAGTTATTACCTGCATTTTATTTCACAGCTTAGCTTTGAATTAATAGAAGCTTTACTGCTCTACATAAATCACTTAGGAAATGAAGGTGCCATCTTAATTTTCTTGCCTGGATGGAATATCATCTTTTCTTTGATGAAATATCTACAACATTCTAAAGTGTTTGGAGATATGTCTAAATATGTAATACTGCCATTGCACAGTCAAATACCTAGAGAGGATCAGAAGAAGGTATTTCTTACGCCACCTTCTGGATTAACTAAGGTAAATGTTAAACATTCAGTCTAAAGACTTATAGATAAAGTTATTAAGGATGTAATGATTATTAATTTTATTATCATGATTAAATTTTTAAATGCTTAACTAGATCCTAGAAATATAAATTATTGTACGACATCATCTAATATTGTTAGTTTCTAACAATATAATCGGTTCATCTCTGTTACAGGTAATTCTGTCAACAAATATTGCGGAAACATCTATCACAATCAATGATGTGGTGTATGTGATTGATTCGTGCAAGGCTAAGATGAAGTTATTTACGTCTCATAACAACATGACGTCATATGCAACTGTCTGGGCCAGCAGGACCAATTTGGAACAGGTGAGGTTTCATTGTAGATTAAAAAGAAAAAAATTTCCATGTTTTTATTATTCATCATCATCAGCCGATAGATGTCCACTACTGGACATAGGTCTCCCTCAAAGATTTCCTCATCGATCAGGTAAGGGATTCACATAGAGGGATTTGTACCATTTCCCACCACCTTGGCCTAATGCGGGTTGGTGGGAGCCAGAGCCTCGTCTGTTGATCAGCTGAGTGCACCACGAGTAACTTAGGTTGGCTTCGATCACATGAATTGTTGTGCGGGAACCCTTACACCCCCTATAGTTAATATAACATTCAATAATCTATCATGTCTTCAATACTCTGTTATGTGTTGTTTTCTTTAAATGTTATTTAATTTAATATATTCATTGCAAAAAATGTTTTTTATTTCATATAGATAGAACTATGTACCATTTATTTATTTACGTACCATCCGTAGCGCCTATTTTTATCGCCAAACGCCAGAGTTATTACTGTCTCAGTTTGAAGCATGTTAGAGCCAATGAAATTACTGGGTTAATATTTGTACAAGTTCCTGTGTATATACAATAACAGAAATTATAATTTTTTTATTTAATTTATTAACAATAATTTGTATACACAGTGATTCTAAGAGAGTGCAATAAAAAAAAAAAAAAATTCTTAATTGAATATATTATGGCGCTAAATATAATATTTGTATGGTTTTTTTTAGCGCAAGGGACGTGCTGGTCGTGTCAGGCCAGGCGTGTGCTTCACCCTGTGCTCTAAGGCGCGCTATGAGCGGCTCGACGAGCATCAAACCGCCGAAATGTTCCGCACACCGCTGCATGAGCTGGCACTGAGGTAAGAATGGTGGCAAGGTTTTCGTGAGGTCACAACCTAGTTACCACCGCCTTATTGTCAAACTGCTAGCTACCATAACAGCATTGCTGTTAGATATGTAGGAGGCGGTCGCTTCACTATCAACGTCTTCATAATTTAATCAAATCAACATAAATGAAGGTCGACTAGGTATAAAAATATGCAAGAAAACCAATTTTAGTTAAGTATTTCATATGTATTATGATGTGTATATTTGTAATTATCCCTATATTTTATTTTCTTTCTGGTTGCATAATTGCCGAATACACTACAGACGTTCTATTTCTTCATCTGAGCAGACATAACAGAAAATGTCTATGCCTGCTGTATCTTTAGCGAGGGGTTGGATATAGGTACATAAGCACTGCATACCCTCCAATACTGTACTATCGTGCCACCCATAGGTGTGGTATGCATACAATATACGAGACCTTTGTGCACGCGCCTAGTGTGCTTAAGGTGTTATTTAGATATTAAAATTGTATATATACAATGAAAATGAATTTTCTTTGATCGCCAATCACGTGATAACTAGTGATCGTATCGACTTGGGGACATAACCATCCGACGCGGAATGATTTGTAATTGGTTATTTTAGGACATTTATTATTTGAATTTCATATATCATTCATTTTATTTCTAATTACGTTTATAAACGTTTTTACTAAGTTTTTATGCGGTTGCTGTAATAACAGTTGCTATAGAAAGTAATTTGCGGTTGGTTGCCAGCCTTCTCAAGGAATATTTCAGACAATTTTCAAGTCTAATTTTATATTACGGCTAGCGATGTGGGCCCGGAACAGCTGGTATAAATATAATTGAATTCCATATATATTTTAAAATACATATAACTGTGCTAGTATGTATGCCTTGGTTTTTTTACATAAAATACACCTAATGTGTTTCAACATTATGAAATTTTTATACATACAATAAACGTACTATTTATCATCATTATTATTTTTTAGTATCAAACTCCTGCGCCTCGGCAGCATAGGTCACTTCTTGTCAAAAGCACCGGAACCACCGCCGTTGGATGCTGTCATCGAAGCTGAAGCCTTGCTCCGCGAACTGGGTTGTCTTGATGGAACAGATGCCTTAACACCACTGGGCACAATACTTGCTAAGCTACCGATTGGTAAGTTGAGCGCGCAGCCTTATAATATGAGATATTATATCTTGTTACCACATAAAATTTCACTAGCTGCAATTTTCTTCTAAGAGGAACACAGTAATATTTACACACTACTATCTAGTGTCAGAAATAGTATTTGCCGTGGTATTTCATCTATACCTGACCTGCCGGCGTGAAAGATAAAAGGGCTTAACTCTCTCCTTGTGAGAGAGGTCCTTTGACTGAAAGGGGTCATAAACAAAACATTCCATAATATTATTTACATTGTTACATAATTATTCTATATCTTTTCAGAGCCACGCCTTGGTAAAATGATGGTGCTCGGTTTCGTGTTAGGTGTTGGTGATGCCTTAACAACAATGGCTGCTAATTCAACCACCTTCCCAGAGATTTTTGTGGTAGAGGGGCGCAGAAGATTGTCTATGCATCAACGGGCGCTAGCCGGAAATAGAGCGTCAGATCACGTAGCAATGCTTAATGCTTTTCAGGTTAGTTATTACAATACCTTTTACAAACAAAGGCTTTTGTATAAGAGTCTTTTTTTATCTACAATGGGCTATGGCTATACATCGAAGTTTCTTTGCACCAAATAATTGCTGTTATGTCGGCAAATTTACAGTATAAGGGTGGTAGGTAGTCAGCTGGGTCACAAAAAAACTGGCACCTACCAATAAGTGGCCCAGAAATCGATAACATTGAACAACTGCTAACATTTGAAATATTGGCGAGCTTGCTTCAAATTTTGCGGCCTCATTGTCACTTAACCGTGTAAAGTTGAGGTGAAATGTTAGCCTGTTAATGATAAAAATTACTTAACTACGTTAGAGCAGAATGCCAAGTTAATATTTTTTAATTAATTTCTTTTACTGTAGTTGTGGGAGCGAGAATACAATAAAGGCGAAGGTGCCGAATTGAGATGGTGCGAGTGGAAAGGCATTCAACAAACAACCTTACGCGTCACATACGAGGCTAAGAACCAACTCACAAGTGAGTAACTTCAAAGGAATTGGTTAGAATATCGAGTGATGCAGTATTTATACCATAAGTCATTATCATCATTTGGCAATACACATTCACTGCTGGACATAGGCCTTTCCTACAGATCTCCAACTTAAATGGAAGAATTGTGCACTAATGTTACCACTGTGTGTAATAAAACTAAGTTTTACAGATTTTATCGCGTTTATATTAATATTTTGCATATTTATAATATCTCGACGTTTAGATAGTTTTGCGCAGCATGCGCGACCATGCCACAAGGGAAATGATGTGACAGATGTCTTGAAGTCATTGCTATCACGGGGGTTACCTTTACCTTTTTAATTATTATTTGTTGTCTAATATATACAGAATGAGCTCACTATGTCTTGAAGTCTTCCTGTGGTTTGCCTAGTGTGCGATTGAATTTTATTAATGATGAGACCCCAAACTGGTGGCATTACCGAAATATTTTTATTGAAAATAGGATGTTTTTTAATTTCAATAGTTTATTAAATCATTATTGGTGGAAATCAGTGTTCTTTTGTAAGGATTTATGGGAATCGATAAAATCAATAAAATTTAGTTTTATTATAATAAGTTCGCGTAAAAAAACAAGAAAACATTATTACTAACATGTATTAGGTTGCAAGGAAGTTAAATTTCAGCGATAATAAGAGTTAATGTCTTAGGTCACAAAGTGACGAGTAAAAACTGGTGCAGTGTATCCTTACTCGCTCTACATCGTTATTGGTGTGTATATCATTAACCATTTGGTGAACAGCATGCTTGTCTTGTTACGTCATCAAATAAATATTGGTCCAATACTGTCTAATAGTATAACATGGTATCAATTTGATTCTAGTAACAAGTTTTATGCACAAATGTGCACCTTTTAGATATTTTGAAAACTTCCATTGGGTTCCCTGAGGAATGCTGCCTCCGGCAAAGATGGGTTACAGCAAACCCAGACCCAATTCTCGACCAAGTAATTGCATTGTTGTGTATGGGATTGTACCCTAATGTCTGTCTACATCAAGGGAAAAGAAAGGTTAGTTTTCAATTACCAAATACATGTACTTATATCTGCAATTAAGAGTAATTCGAAATACTTTGGCTCTCATATGTTAACAGTGATAACATAGCAGTCCTATCATGATAGGAGATTTATAACATAACGATGGTATCTGATCAGACGGGTTTGAACCGATTGTACCGTCAAAACTGATCAGCAAGTGTTCCCAGAATGGATCATGGACCTCTGTATTACAAGGCATGCGATTAAGTCACTGCGTCAACGAGAAATCGTTTATGAGAAATTTCATTAATTTATTTCAGGTTTTAACCACAGAAGGGAAACCAGCTCTTATCCATAAGACATCAGTCAATTGTAGCAATCAAGATCAAAAATTTCCCTCACCGCTGTTTGTGTTTGGCGAGAAAGTGCGTACGCGCGCTATAAGCTGCAAACAAACCACTATGGTGGCGCCATTGCATTTACTCCTATTCGGTTGCAGGAAAGTTGAATGGGTAAGCAAGTAAAAAGTTAACTGTGTTAAGGATATCATGTCTTAAAGCGACATGGGTAATAATACTTATGCAGTATAAATATCCTAACCATTGTCTCAGTATTATAGTAAAAGCATTAGTTATATCATTGTTCTCATTGAATTCTTTCTATTACAGGTTGATAATGTAGTTCGGCTAGATAATTGGCTCAACTTCAAGATGTCTCCCCGCACGGCAGCTTTGATTCTAGGTTTAAGACCAGCCATAGAAAAGTTGGTGGAGAGAGCAGCAGCTGAGCCGGATGCTGCATTAGAATTTTCTCGGGTGGAGAGAAAGGTTAAACTTTTTATAATTTTGTTTATCGACAAATTTTCACCCTCATGATTTAAATTTGACACGGTGTTGAGTGAGAATGAGGTTGTAGAAGCTCCTTCAATGGAAGCAGATCCAGAATACGAGAGGTAGCTGCTGTTAAATTAGCAGGTAGGTCTGAAAAACCTTCGCAACAACATGTCAAAGAAATTGAGTCAGGAGCCTCTGTGTTACAAGGCTAGTAGGGACACCTGATAAGATATTCTTTTATTGTATATTTATCATATTTCTTTTGTTTTTAAGGTTTTGCACTGCCTTAAGGCGCTTTGCGTCTTCGATGCCGGAGATTATAACATACATCGTGACGTCGCCACGCCAGTTTTCCGATCGGACGGAACGCGAAGAGGCGTTGGAGATAGGGGAGCTAAAAGAGGAAACCATGGAAGTGCAATATTTGGAAAGCAAAGTGGTTCCAGGAATATAGGTGGTTTTAATAGACGTGGTGGTGTCGGAGGCCCTGGTGGTGTCGAAAGCCGTAGTCTTGTCGGAGGCCGTGGTGGTATCGGAGGCCGTGGTGGTGTTGGAGGCCGTAGTGGTTTCGGTGGATTCGTTAATCAAGGTGGATTCGGTAATCAGGCTGGATTCGGTAATCAGAGTGGATTCGGCGGTAATCAGAGTGGATTTGGTAATCAGAGTGGATTCGGTAATCAGAGTGGATTCGGTAATCAGAGTGGATTCGGCAGTCAGGGTGGTTTCGGCAGTCAGGGTGGTTTCGGCAGTCAGGGTGGTTTCGGTTACCAAACCGGTCCCACGGATTCCGAATCATATGATGATGGAGATGGAGATAGTAGGGAATTTAACGATGATAATAACTTTGGAAACAGAAATCAATCAAGTGGATGGAATAACTTTGAAAATCGTAGTTTCGGGAACAATAGTAACAACTTTGTCAATAATCGTTTTGGGAATAGCGGATACTGTAGTCGTGGATTTGGGAACAATGACCAAGGAAATGTCGGATTTGGAAACATTGGACCAGGAAATAATAATTTTGGAAAACGAAATAGTGGATTTCGTGGTAACGATGGCTCTGGTGATAGCAATTTTGGTAATTTCAATACTGGAGGTTGGGGTAACAACGCATTTGTAAACATAGCTAATCCTAATGATTGGAACTAATCATTCCTAAGTTTATAATGAAAAGTCTCAATGGATTGAATTAGAAGAGAGTTGATAATCTTCAAACATATGTATAGAGTCTACATAGCACTGCTCTGAAGACATCATCATCTCTTCTACTTACTTGTCAACTGCTTAACAAGTTTTCCTAATCGATTTTTATCTCGGCCGTTGCGATTCCACCTGCATCCAGCGATTCCTTGCGGTAATCACCAAGTCTTCGATTCAGGTGGCAGATAACTATAAAGAAACAAAAAAACAATGGGCTTACTGTTTGAAATATATCTGTTCCATTCCTGGTTTAACTTTGAGTTAATTAATGTCGAGGAAGTTTAGTTTCATTAATATTAATGTTTGAATTAACGGCGTGTTTCGAAATATAGTTTTAAAAACACCAAGAATGGACCATAAGAAAACTAAACAATATTTTATTTTAAAGCTTAAACAGCCAATGGATTTATTTGAGCTACTACAATATAGCTTTTGGCGCAGGATGTACTGCTTACAACAGTTCAACCTAACTATTGACCTCTCATAAGGTTAAATACACAACCTTACTAAAGAAAAAGATTTGTTAGTAAATGAAGTTACTTTTGTCAGCACTAACAACACACTGTTAACTAACACTTCACATATTTCGTAAATGTATTGCTTTAAGTAATTAAATATGTATCCAGTAAAAACAATGGTTTTCATTTTCGTATCTTAACTTAACGGCCTCCGTGGTATATTGATCAAGCGCTGGCTTTCTAAAAAGTTTGACCATGGTTAGGTCCCAGTGGCCTATACAATTTGTTCGGTGAAAGAATGATCATGTAAAATGGAGGTTGCGTTGAACATAGTTGACAATGGTGTAAATAATATGAAAAGAGAAATAAAGACATTAACAATATCGTCGTGCGTAAGATCTTCGGCCTGACCCAAAGAATTGACGGTAGGTGGCGCGCCCGACACAATATGAAAATTGATAGGCTGGTTGAGGAATCGAAATCGTGGGAGAAGCCAAAGCCTACATATTTCACTGGATTGGTCACTTGCTAGGGACAGGAGACGATAGGAGTGTCAAAAAAGTGTTGATCTGTACCGCAATTGACCGTCGAACTTACGACCGCCCAAATATCGCTGGAAGGATGCCGTAGATCACGACCTACGCGAGATTCGAGCAGTGGACTGGCAATAGACAGTGTGAGACAGTCAACGCTGGCGCTCTCTCGTGTCGGAGGCCAAGTCTCACTTTGGGTCGCTGCGCCAGGGGTGTATGTAATAATGTCAGGGAGAAACCTGAGAAAAAAGCGTAATCTTTGATGAGTATAGAGAATTAAGACTTTCCCCTTTCAAATTGTTTATTGGATGACGAAGGATTAGACGACATGAGGCGGGAAAACTAACAATAAAGGTGTTATAATTTTTTTTAAATATTTATAATAAAAAAAATGATAAAAAAGAACATCAACCCAATTAACTTTGTCTAAGTAATAAAATATGCCTTTGATTGGTATTTATTTTTATTCTAAATATATATTAGTCTATTTAATTACTCTTACTCATTAATTCTTACATACATGAAACATTTAAAGATTAAAAATAATGCTCAATGTGTAGTAGGTCATTGTCAAAATATAATTATCTCTCAAAAAAGAAATATTTTGGAAATACATTGATCATTATTTGTTGACAATTATTGCATAGGAGCACTATATAATTCCAAGACCATACATTGAAATCACCTGTTACTTGTTATCCAAATGAAAGTGGATTAGTTTAATACATTAGAAATCATATTATTCATTTTGAATTTGCTGGTTCTTACTTTCCACTTGTAGATACAATGGCATTCTTCCATTCTGAAACTTTTCCCTTTTATGTACCCTCAGTTGGTGTTTCATCATTTGCTTCCGGTAACCAAAAGTCTTGCCACAAATATTGCATATATGATCCTTTATTCCAGTGTGAACAACTTTGTAGTGCATATCAAGTTTTCTTTTTGTGTAAAATCCTCTGCTACAGGTCTCACATTTAAAATCAAAGTCAGTTTTATGTTGGCACATGTGTTTATTCAAATTACTTTTACTAACATATCGACCAGGACAATGCGGGCATTGGTAAGGTTTCTCACCTGTATGAAAGCGCATATGCATTTTCAATGATTCCTTAAATCTACCCTTGTATGGACATAAAGAACAATGGAATGGAAAATTATTGAAATGTGTGGCTCTGTGACGTGTAAATAATGCTTTTATAGTAAATTTCTTCCCACAAATGTCACATACAAATAATATTTCCGGAGTAGAGTGCAGAGCCATATGCCTTCTGAAGTATAATGAAGTGTAGGAGTTCTTGCAAATAGGACATGTGCGTCTTGAGTTTTCATGCTCTTGTGTAAATCTGTGGTTATTATACTCTGCAAAAGTCTCAAACTCGACAAGACATTTATTGCAAAAAAACTTTTTTGACTCTGACTTTTCTTTTACCTGATCTTCAAAAACAAATTCAGTTTGTATGGCACCATTTGAGATTTCGTCGTCTGATGGTTCTTTAAGGGGATGATGAAGTAGCTGATTAGATTCTTGAGCTGTTTTCCTTAATAGTATCGCCCCTTTTAAAAGAGCGTAACACGGGTGACAAATAAATTTAGGATACTCATCATCTGGGCTGATTTCTATTCCAGTGAAATTACTTAAGGACTCTGCTATATTTTCCAAGTAATTATTGTGATGTATTGGTATGTCACCAGTCTTCAGGCAAACTCTGCATACTTGGTGTTCGTTTGATGAATCTAATTCTGTTTTAACATCACGTGTTGATTGTACACTTAAATTATTTTCATCTAAAGAGTGAAAAGCTTTTTTGGTTCTTTTTAAACGTTTACAATGTTTTAACTTCCATATCATTAATGATCCAACCATTGCGCAAATCATATTCTAAACAAAACTAAATAATAATCAAACACATCAACATCGTGGATTAATAAATTTTTCGTGGTAAGTTAAAAACATATATCGTAAGAACATTAAACACAAATGTCGTTTTGACATAAAGCTGTACTGTCAACGTTCATTTTAGAAAATCTATGATATAATTTCATATAATGCACATGTATAAAATCTTTAAAACTGTTAAAATTATTATTATTCCTTTTGAAAACTCTATCTATTTATCTTAAAAAGCTAATAGTCATTGTTTTAACTTTATGTTTCAATATAATAGAAAATAAAATCATGTGTTATTTTACTTTATAACATCGATTTGATGAATAAAGAACAATTTCAAATTAGGTAACTGTCAGTGATAATCAAATTGATAATCATCCGCATATTGCAATTATTTTTCTAAATTGTTATAATGGCGAACGAAGCCGAGGAAACTGTAAAAAAACTTTCGGCGCATAAAGGAGTTGCTGGGGTTGTCGTCGTCAACGGTGAAGGTATCCCCATCAAAACAACTTTGGACAACCATGTCTCAGTACAATACGCAGGACTTTTATCGGCATTGGTAGATAAAGCCAAAGCTGTTGTAAGAGATCTTGACCCATCCAATGATTTAACATTTCTCCGTATAAGAAGTAAAAAGACTGAAGTTTTAGTTGCTCCCGATAGAGACTTTATATTGATAGTTGTGCAAAACCCTGTTGAATAAGGATGAATATAATAGTGTTGTTCAGAAATATAAAGTTGATTTTAAATGTATTTGTTCTTTAACTACTAAATAAAATAGTCTATTTGAATATATATAAAATAAACACAATCTTTTGTTTTGCAATCTCACCTTTTTTCTGTAGAGTGGTAAAGAGAAATTAAATTTCGATTTGAAGAGCACTGATATATTTTCGTTAAAAATACACAAACTAAGCATTTTATATGTTCACACAACTCTGCGGCACAAAGTAAACTTAAATTTGAGATTGTAAGACTTAATTATGGAAATCACCAATAAGTGTAATTTTAATTCTCGCTTGTTATTTTTGTTAGGTAACCTAACTTATCCTTGTTAATATATAGATTACATTTACAAGAATATCAAATGTAAATAACTTAAATTTTAAGGTTTATGACGAGTTTACAAAAAATGTCATGTAATTGATTCTAACCTATTCGCTAATACCTCTACGAATTTAACTCTACGTCTTCCTGTCCAAATTCTTCTTTTTATCCGTCGACGGTGCTAATTTTTTAAATGAATTGCAAAATACAGAGCTTCAGGACTTTCATGCATCTTTGCCTAGATATTTATAGAGCGCAGAGTTAAGTGCAAATAGTAATATACATTTATAGTTAAACTAATACTGGTTCCTTGTCTACCCTTAATGCTGTTAATTTGAAGGAAAGCAAGCCTGCATAACACGAATGAAACGAAAGCGAACGATCAGGAAGAAAATGCGGAAACAACTGCTCTGTATACAGGGAGTTTAAATATTTAACGAATGTTGGCAAAATTAATAATTTTTGATTAATAACATGAAATGAAAACGTACATTTTTTTAAGACGAGATTTATAAATTTTCAAATTTTAATTTTATTTCAAAAACGTCTAGGTTAAAAAAAGTTGCAGTCTCTGGACGTTATCGAAACCGATGAGTTGGAATTTCATAAATAATTAAGGATCTGTATTTTATCTGGTTATATCACAGGATTATTGCGAATTATTTCATAGTTGTTTTGATAACGATATATTACAAATAGATCGTCCATATTCTTCTCCCTACTGTGCAGGATGAAAACTCTAATAAAGCATAGTTTGTGTTGTATATTAAAATCACTGTGTATGTCATACTGTGAACAAATGAATTAATAATAAAATAACGAATAATCTACCTCATGTAGGTATCCAAGAGCAAAAACAGTAAAATATATTCATTATTATTACTGTAATTATATATGCGGAGTAAATAGAGAAAAAATTTAATTTATGAGGAAAATTGTTGGTTTTTTCCTTTAAACGAAAGCGAACACTCCTGTTTGCTGTTAGTGAGAGTTGGCGGGAAATGTACGTTTGGCTGGCACAGCACGCGATCACATCACACCAGTACTCAACAGTGATACACGCGTCCTTTGCTTCGTATCAAAAAAAAATACAGATGTGATTATTTTTTTATCAACATTATAACATAATCGTAAAAATGAGGACGAAGCCTTTATTAACATTTTCGAAGCTTGATGAAGAAACAGGAGAGATGTTGGATAAAATGTTTGAGAAGAAAGATTGCATGGTCGAAATTAATCCCGGAAGAGTGATATTACCTGCTGACTACATGACGATCGGTCAGGATATATTAGATATGGAGGTACTGGATGACGATGTTTGGATGTGTTCATATCCTCGAACTGGTATGTAATGTATATAAAATCCATGAAATAAGCAGCCGTCTGATACGATTGTAGGGTTGCCAGTACAAAGTAATAAAACTTTAGAACATTTCTTTCAAATTCAAAATCAATTGCTTTTAGATCTAACAGATATAATAGGATTTTTCTTGATTGTATGGTACTCTCTTGTTTTTTAAAATAAAATACATATGCCCATTATTATTAATCTACATATTCTCATTAAATATCAAGTGCATCGTAATGTAGTTTGAGTTGCATTCAATACTACCCGTATCACAATTATATGCTTATAATAGTATCAAACGGTTGGAAGAAGGTTTGATATGCAAGTAGACACCAAATTATTCATTTAGG
This sequence comes from Troides aeacus, assembly GCA_033220335.2. Taxonomy (NCBI): domain Eukaryota; kingdom Metazoa; phylum Arthropoda; class Insecta; order Lepidoptera; family Papilionidae; genus Troides; species Troides aeacus. Next base: position 5,031,232 of record CM067294.1, on the reverse strand, counting down.
CATTCGATTCTAACCCTCGTGGTAAGCAAAATACGTGAATTGGGTTGGAATGGCACAGTGCACGAGCGTCAGAGAGAACAGCATGGTTGGTTCTGAGAAAGTAAAACTTGTAAAATAATAAAATCTTTTGGTCTTTTGTATCAATTCTATCGTAGCATACAACGAAGATATTCTGTTTAATGATGAATATATGTATTGTGTAGGTTCTACTTGGGCACAAGAGATGGTCTGGCTCATTGGCCATGATCTAGACTACGAGGGTGCCAAATCACTTCAACAAGTGCGTATAAACTATTTATAACGACATAAATTTTTTATCTGTTTTAATTATACAAACTGTAATATAAATTGTATTATTATAAAGTTTGTAGAATATGTGTTTCTAACACAATACTCAACATTATCTCTAGTTTTATTAAAAAAAACTGTTGAGTCGTTGAAATAGTTCTCTAGCACAGCGAAGTTCTCTAGAATGTGAGAAAGTCTCCGAGTTTATTCATCTCGTGATTTCTAATATGTATTCAACTATTTCGTTACGCTCAGATAATTTCAAAACATATTGTACATAATTAATGTGTTGTATATAATAATAAAACAAAACAAATATTTAATTGTTACTACATAAAACTCTTTTTTCTGCGGTTGAAAAATATTTTCTTTCGATTGGTTTTTAAGTTTCAGTGGAGTCGAATAAACTTACATATATATCAATATTTAAGTACAACATATCTTTAGCCCGTCATAAACTTTTTAAATAGTATTCAAATAAACTTTTTGCTCCACAACACAAGCCTTCGTTGTATAAAAAAATAACAATCGGAATCTGTATATTCTTGTTCTGTTAAGATCCGTTGTCCACTGGTTGAGCTTTCATGCATCATGGTCGACGGGCACGCGGAGTGGCACGACGAGTCCGTCAAAGGCACATCGGTGGACCTGGTGAAGTACCGCCTCGCACACCCGAGGTACATCCGCAGTCATCTGCCCTGGGACCTGCTCCCGATGGATATTCAGAAAGAAGACGGCAGTGCTAAGCCTAAGGTCTAAATAATTTTCACAATGAAGAAGTAGTTAATTGAGAATAAAACTTACCTGAAATTATTACAATTTCTGCTATACTAAGTTATTAATGAAATATTTAGCCCAATGAACGTAAAATAAAGTCTTACGAATATATATATTTAGGTAATATACACATCGCGAAACCCGAAAGACATGGTGGTCTCATATTATCACTACTGCACGCTCGTACATGGTCTGAAGGGGACCTTCGAAGAGTTCTGCGACCTGTTCATGAGGGACCGCGCACCTTTCGGACCTGTTTGGAACCACATCTTGGGTAAGCAAGAGACATTTAGTATTTTACATTAACTAAATAAATAATTTTATTTATTTCGAGATACATTGGAAAGTATACTTTCCATGGAGATAACGTCTAGTATTAGGTATGAAAGACGTGATAGTAGTTTTAAAAGCGTTCGTACATACATCTTGAAGAGTCACTGTTTCGATACTCAGTGAGTTTGGTAAGTTCTGGTTAAGGAACAAAAAAATGTGAGGAAATCGCCAAATGCCAAAACCGGCAGAATTCATGGTCATGTCATGTGATGACATCCGCAAAAGCATCTCTCCAGTGTAATGGGTAGATGTGTTTCTCTTTCCTCGTCAGAGAAGGCCCTAAGTCATAACAGTTCAAAAATTAAGAAGGCTGTTTTTATTAAATGTTAAATCGTTTGAACTCTAAGATTGGACATTATTATCACAGGTTTTTGGAATAGACGCTGTGATCCAAATCTGCTCTTCATAAAGTTCGAGGAAATGAAGCGCGATTTGCCGTCGGTTATCAGGAAGACGGCGGACTTCCTCGGAAAAACCTTGAGCGATGAGCAAGTGTACAAGCTTTGCGATCACCTGTCGTTCCAAAACATGAAGATCAACAGGGCCGTTAATTTAGAAGCGATCTTGGAAAAATCCTTCGGCAAAAGTTATTTGGAGCAGACGCAACTCAGATTTATCAGGAAAGGAGAAATCGGCGATTGGAAGAACTATATGTCTGATGATTTGTCACGGAGATTCGACGAATGGGCCGAGAGACATTTGAAGGGAACGGAGTTGAGCTTTGAATAAATATATTCTGGTTTCGTTTTACGCAGAAGCAGAACTCTATTAAGTTTTCTGTATGAATTTGTTGAGTATTAATTATAAATGTAACCTATTTGCATCAAATGATTTATATAACTGTTCTTTAGTTAAATTCTATTAATTATCTTTATCATTTCACCATAGGTTATTTGGAAAAATATAATATGTAATAGAATAATGTGTTTTTTTTCATCAGTAATATAGTTAAATTAAGTAGCAGTGAGACGGCAGCAAACGAGTATGTAGAATAGATTAGAAAATACTCCTTTGTAGCTGTTTATGTTTCGTTAGACAGTACTTTCAATTCCTTCATTTTTCTTACTATATTTTACTTTATCTTTCTTTGTTCTTTATTAAGAAATTATTGATCTGTGGATACATTATTACTTCACGGATTCCACATGCGCGATGCTTGAATCTAATAAAGCTTTAAATACAGCAGTAAAACTAACAACACAATTTGTAAACTGATAAGTTAATACTTTTATATTGAAAGTTTGATTTCTTAAAATAAACCATCATCAAGAAGGTGACATACATAGTTTGTAAAAAAAAATGTAATTCTTGCATTGATTTATTTCCACAATAGTGAAGTTTAAACTACATATAGTGACACAGTGACAAATACATATATTTATATATAAGCATTATCGTGACAATAAAACATACGAAAAAATTGATCTAGAATGTAGGTACATTGATATATGTATTATTTAAATCACAAAAATGTAGATCGTATAACTATAACCGTGGACATATTTTGAGAAGCGCAAAAAAAAAAATTATGATTTTCTTCTGTTTATTTATTTATTGATTAGATCTATGTTCCATCATACACTACTCTTCTTCTTCCTCTTCTTAGATCTTGTCCCATCTTTACTAGGAGTCGGCCCTCCAGATCATTCTTCTAAATCTATCTCTATTTTGTGTCAAAGCTTCTGTCAAATTGTTATTCTTTAGATCTTTATTGATCATCGTCAACCAAGTCTTAGTTGGGGGTCTCCCAGGGTAAACAATCACACACTATTACAATCACTAAAATGTACAAAGAATTGAAACAAGTAGTCTTAGTACATGATTATTAAGAATAGACAGCATTTACTAATTATAATCACTGTTTATGAATAAGATAGGTTAGGGTAAAAAACCAATTGTGTTTCCCTATCTTAATGGCGTCTTTGGGGTCGTTAGCTGTCAGGATAGGGGTTCTCATCGCCTTTTGAACGACCCTGAGGAGGACTGACTAAACGTGGTCTCCGGTCATTGAGGTATTATTTACGAGGCTGGTAGGGTCTGCATAAAACAGACAGGGTCGGGCTATCCCAACATAGCGTTAGCGAAGCTGCAGTTGTGTTCCGAATGGAAATCCTGTACCCCCTCTAAACGCCGAAGGTGACCACCGAAGGGGTTTTAGTGGATAAAAACTTCCACATAACCTGATGTAACTTTTCGCAGATTTCCCCCACGAAACCAAAAAAGGGTAAAAGAACAATTACAAATATAAAAAGTAATTACAGTCATAAAGTAGTAAATGTGCCAGCTTTGCAAAAGCGATTTACTGCAGCAGTTCAATAGCTTGCATAACTTTTCTTCAACGTAACGTAAGACTTCGTTGTTTCACTTGTGTTAATTGTATATTGTTATTGCAAATAACCTATTCTACGAAGCGTTACGTTCACCTGATGGTAAGTGACGCGTGGCGTTGGTTATGATCTACGTAGTACTAGTTACCTAAGTAATTAAACTAGTTACACCGTCCTACAACCCGGAATACAGTAATGTTTGCACAGTACTGTTTGGCGGTGGAAATAGACGCTGCGGTTGTATCTATCTAGGCAATCTCCGCCAACAGAGTCCTACCGCCAGTAACCACCAGCAATCTTCGTTTATGTTGTTATAGCGGAAATCAAGTCATCGAAGTATTGTGGGATGGAGACCTCTAGGATACAGAGATTTGGTGAGAAATTTTGATGCTTTTAGGCCCTTTCCAAGATAAATCTGTTCCTGTATACTGCTGACGTAGTTGTATTCTTTAGCAATGCTTAAATGAATGTTTTGGGAGACTAACCCCAAAGACCACATACAGTATACGCATAGTAATTAAAAAAACCTGGCTGTCCTGAAATTTCATAGTCTTAGCAACAGCTTCAAATCATGGCTTTTCAGATAATTTTATGAAACAAACGAATAAGATACCAGAAAAATGTTTCTCTACGGTACAATCTTTTTTTTTTTTAATTTTTGTTATTACATGAATTTAATTGCAACAAACATCTCTGAAATTTTGTTGTATATATACATTTTGCGTTTCACTAAATTTGTCCATGATTTTATATTAAACTTATTTAAAACTTAAATCAAACACGCATCCTGGTGATGCCATGCTAAATATACATCGACATTGACATCTCAAACAAAAATTAAGTACAAGAAGTGAAATCTCAAAGCGACTAGACTGTTTTTTTCCCTTAATTGACAACATTTAACTACACATTAACATTTTTTTTATTTAAATCTAAATGTATCTTGGATCCAAGCGGTTTGCATGATACTTATAAACAATGAAAACTTAAAAAAAAAAAACTAATAAAAATCATAGAGTAGAGAAATATAAAAAAAACAATTTGTTTATGATACATCTGTTCACAGTAATCTCAGTCCAGAAAAAAAAATACTTAATAAAATATAACCTAACCATAACTATAAAAAATTATATTAAATATTTTAATAATAATGATATTTTTTAATTTTTCATATAACGTTTTTAGCTATGAGGTAATGAAATAATTTATTTTCGATATATTTGTTCTTTATAAGAACGCAGTATTGAATAAATAATCTATGAATGACTCTACGTTTTAAAGAGATTTTTTTTTAATTTTGTATTAATCTCAGATGGGTTGCCATACAACTTGTAATTGTTTTATGTACTGTCATATACTTTATGAACTCTATTTCACTCAAATAAAAGTGTTTAAAACCGTATAAATCAATTACTACGGTTTATGTTAATTATTAATGGTTTTGTGTTTATCACCTAACAATACCAACATTACTAAGTAATGATCAAGTAATACGTGCAGCTTAAGTGTAATATCTATCGGCACTAATGTCTAACTTTGAAATGTTATCATTTGGTATATTTGCTTTTAAAACTTCCCGCTGTCTCACAGCGTTACAATATTTTAGCTTTTTTAGCTATTTTAATAACATTTTAAGTTTTATTATATAACCATATAAATTTAAAAGATATCCTATTGTCAACGAGTAAAGCTCATCTTAATCTGTGATTTAATCTTCTCCATTACAGTATTCTTTGGAATCTCTTTTTGGCATGTCGTGAACTTATCTGAGATCTGAAATAAACAACAACTTAAATACAGCTCTTCAAAATAAGATATTTAAAAAAAAAAATTAAATAATAAAAACGAAACTTCTTTCTGTAATGACTAGTGAATACATATGTACGTTGCCTTAATTCTATATTTGTAAATTCCTAATTAAATAATGTTAGACTAATTAAAAGTCTAAAAACTAAATAATTACTAAGTTATACAAGAATACCACGCTAGTTGCTAAAATAATTCGATTTTGTAATTGTTAAAAAATAATACAATCTCATGGGGCCCAACGAAACAATTAAATAAAACCTTACGGGCCGAAACACATTTATTTATCAAATAGGTAATGTCTTTGAGTTTGCTTAAGCTAACGCGAGAACATCCTGACAAGTAACAAGCGGAAGTGATCGAACTGAAGTATGCTCAGCATCTCTTTGATGTATTAATATAATTACTTACAATTATCTACTTGTTATATTCCATTCAATGATATCTTTTAAGTTGTTTTATTTGTGTAATGAAACAACGTTAAATCAGATGATACAAGAACTACAGGGTGTAACGTCCAGGCGTCAATCTATAAAAGAAACGCTGATGGCGTAAAACACTAAAGCAGAAGATAGCATAAGAAGGTATTGTATTGTAATAGTTCAATAATATAGCGCATGAAAAGGTTACATGTGGGAAAGAAAGAAGGTATTTGTTTTTTTTTCCTTCTCGATCGGGAATGGGATATGTTTTCTCACAATAAAGGCTATTGAACTATAACACGACGCTAAGACATTAAAACTTTTACGGATATAATGCTTAAATTAAGTGACAACTAGAGTTACTGGCTTTGTGTCTCACATGTGGGTTCCCAAAGGCGCCGCAGCATTGGTGGTGGTTCACATTCTTGGTGTGGTGGTGCCCGTGCGGCTGCGGCGGCGTGTTTCTCTCCTTGACGGGGTCCTGCTTCGGTTTCTGTGAGCATAGCTTGTGATGTCCAGGGGCTATCCTCGCTCGGAAACGTCCCACCTTGCCCTGTTTGGGTTGGCCGGAATCGCCGCTCGTCGGGCACACGTGGCCGCTAGAGGTTACATCCGTGTGCGCGTCCTGGTACTCCGTATCGGTTTCTACTTTAAACATACACACATAAAACATATTTTCATAAACTTAAAATTTAATCTCAATGCACACAAAATCCATGTGTTGTGACTGTGGTCTTGAAGTATTTTTGCCAAAAATATTTTGGCTTTTAAATGTTTACAGTGGTAATACAATAATTCCGTTTTGGCTGCAAATTGACAATTAGAGTTACTGCTAGGCAGGTGGGTATGATAAAAACCTATCACCTTGTATACTTCACTAAAAATGCAGCGCAGGATTTGAACCAAACATCTTTGTGTTAGAAGAAATTATAATAAGTATCTTTGTAATCTGTCAATTGCAAATATATATAATTACTAACGGTTATATAAAAAATAGTTAAACTATAGTAATTTTAATTTAATAGTCAAGTGCAATGGATCATGCAATCAATTTACCAATTTCGTCGTTACTTCTGTGCGTGGGTCTCGCTTCGTCGGAGCGAAGCGTGGGGCACGGCTCCGTAACGGGGTGCGTGGGGTGGGATGGGGATACGTTGCCCCCACACTGTTACATGTACAGGAATTCATATATATAACTTATGGTTAACTCTCTTGACGGAGAGCGTTAGGTGGTTATTCTTTGTGCTCCTGATAGCTCAACAAGAGGGCCCGAAGGTCAAGTAAATACGAAGTGGTCACATATTTTCGTAGAATAACAAAAATCCTTCAGAGCGACTTACTCTTACTTGATACTACTTAGTGAATATTCCAAAAGGCATCGCTGCGTACTGAAGGTATTTTAGAGGGTGGGATTTGGAATTTCTTAATAACAATGGGTTATTTGGACGTAATCAATATGTAGGAGATAACTAACGTTTTTAATCAGAACTCGAGTAGTAGTTCATATTCCTATAATATTTCTGGTTATAGACACTTGTCTCTAGTAAAAGATTAAATTGAACAAACTGTTCATATGCTTACTCTAGGCTCGAATATGAAGTTGTCCTGTTGATCTGTGTCGCTGTGAGCGGCCGGCAGAGGAAGTGGTGGAGCTAGCGCGGGGACGGCTCTGCAAGGTGACGTCGAACTGTAACTTAAGATTAACACTCGCCTTGTAGTTAATAGTAATAGATCTAACTAAAAGTGTGGTGTGGTAAACAAGGGCGACATGTGATCCTTCCATCCTTCTCAGAGACGAAATAGAATGCTCGATGAGAGGAATCAGTTCAGGAGAGTTTGGCAGACGTAATAAAAGTTAACGTATTTCGTAAGAAATAATTAAATTCGTGTGTTTTATATTCAGTATATTTTAAAAATATGTTAGGTAATGCCTAATATGTGATACGAAAAATTAAAAATGACCCTCAAAAACTAATATGGTCAAACAGTTAACAGATTACCAGCCACCTTGCGTTTATGTTTAGTTAAAGAACTCTATTTCATTCAAAAGTTAGTAAGTTTTTAATTAGAAAAAAGTATAGCGAAAAATAATTTATTGCTGTCATCATCGTAAGCTTTGATATAAATTTACCAGAAAGTCGAATTGATACTGTCCATAGTCCCTAGAGGCTCCAGCGACTCAGCATCAGTCCACATTCCCCCCATGCTGGCTGACGTCGACCTCGATTCTACAACAAATAATTAAATCTGAAAGACAATTGCTACAAGTCAAGGTGTAGTTTGAGGGCTTATTCTTTTTACTATCCAGCCAGCGGAAGATTGAACCAAGACGTATGTCATGAATGTGGAGATTTCACTTAAGATTGCTCTGAGTATTAGCTTTGCAACTTGTTCTAGTGATACCACTCGATAGATCGAGTTCTAAACTAGTGACTGTGCTACTGTGAATAAAACTTGGTGTAACGTTTTCTTTAAAAATGTATAAAGAAAAAAAAAATACCTTTGATTGTATGATTGTATTGTCGACTTTGATACTGTTCCAAAAACTCCCCCCTCTCTCTTTCGACTCTATTCGGCGAATTAGCTATACTTCGACGAGCGACATCCTGGAATGTGACAGGTGAATACATCCGTCTCTCCTCCACTGGTGAGGTAACAGTCGGCGCCTGGCTTCTTGGAGTAGGAGGCTGCATAGGAATTCCAGTGATATTCAATAACGAATTTGGCGGGGAATTGATTGCGTTTGGCAAATGGTAGCTTTCTTTGTTTAATTGATTTAAGGAATTTCCGGCATTATTAAGTAAAGAATTGGTCAGGGCATTCATTGCGTTAGGGAGATGGTAGACTTCTTTGTTGTTTAGTTGTTGTGCTGAGTATTCTGCGATACTGTCTCTGACATCAGCTGCTCTTTCCCATTCCAGCTCTGTTCCTGGTTGTAACTGGGAAATCATTTTTGATAGAGACGGACGTGAGTCTCTTCCTTCCAGCCAATAGGTTTTCATAGCGCCTGTGATAAAGTGATTTTGTTAATTCGGTAACGATTGAAGCTAATCTATCTTTGTTTAGATTGAATTTTAGATTCCAATATCAGCAAATTGTAGAAGTTAAATTTAGTTCATTCCTTGCCGTATCAAAGGGTGATTGTCAGAAAAGGAAACATCCCCTTTGAGAGGCACTTAAGTGCAGTGCTAAGGGGTACCAGTAAGTTTGTTTTCTAACAATCAAAATTCAAGATTCTCCGCCGAAGTTATTTAGTATATCTTTAATCTACTGTACATTAGTATATATGCAAACGAGATGATACTTAAATAAATATTTTAATATAGCTGTTTGAATTTTACTAAAAGAAAAAGATGGAACATGACTTTGTATAGTGTAGTCAGATGTTCTTAATCAATAAAAAAATAATGTTTATTATTAAAACTATTTACTGCTTACCTTTGCCTTTAACTTGTATTTCGCCCCTTTCGACAACTTTATAAGAAGGGGACAGCAGCTCCTGAGTAGTTTGGGAAATATGTATTCTCATGGCTTCTGAAGTAGACTCCATGCGGGATGCTGTATTGACGGAGTCACCGAACAGACAGTAACGGGGCATCTTCAAACCAACGATGCCAGCCACCACAGCACCGGAATGCACCCCTACTCTTATCGATAAATGAGATCCTGGAAAGAAGTATTTAATAGAATTATAATATCCTTTTTTGTTTGCCTTCTTGGAAGATTAGACTTCGAGTCTCAACGGAGAAAACATTAGGTAGACTGTTTCTTATAATTACGTTATGGCGTAGGCAGTCAGAGAACAGTAGTCAGAAAATTGAATGAACTGATATTACGAAGAAATTTGAATGAAAAGAATAAATAACGAAATAACTAGTCTTGTTATGATTTATTACCGGTACTAGGGTCCTTCAGGTCAGTGATGGCGTCCACCATATCAAGGGCCATATCGCACACCTTCTCCGCATGATTGTCCTCTTTCTCCGGAGCTCCCGATACCACCATGTAAGCGTCACCTATGGTTTCCACCTAAAAACAGAAACGTTAATATTATGCTATTCCTACACAGCATTTAATAGATTATATAAGTAGAGACCAAAAGATGTTCATAGTAGTTTGTCGATCACAAAGTTTATTGTGGTCAAGTTAAATATTTCGTCGAAATGGTACAAAGCTAAAGTACTTATAGGCTTAGAAATTTTCCGTTAGTTTATTAGTTTATTTTATATTTAATTTTATAAACAAAGTAAGAAAATATGGAAGTATAACAATGACCTCAACAAAATAATGTCAACATCACAAAGATTGTGTAGCAAAAGCTCTTTCGAGAAGTTTTTCATTAATAACTTTTTTTTTTTTTTTTTTTATTTTTTATTTTTTTTTATATAGTCACGCCTTTTTCCCAGTAGGGGTAGGCAGAGGTGAATAAACACCCACATTTCGCCAGATGTGGTCAGATTAGGTCCAGTGTAACAGGGGGCGAGCCTGTTGCCACTTTATTGGGAACACCACACACACACACAAAGATGATATCAGTGTGCGGGTTTCCTCACGATGTTTTCCTTCACCGTTTTTGTATCTCGCTGTTGTAACTAAAGTTCACAAATGTACATAACTTAAATATTAAGTCATTGGTACATGCCGAGGTTTGAACCCGCGACCTTCAGAATGAAAGCCGCACGCTCTAACCATTAGGCCAGCGAGCTACTCATTAATAACACCTATTATAAATAAATAAAAAAAATGTTTTAGTATGAAAGTTAAATTTTGCTGTAAAAATTATTAATCTATTATGCTAACATGAATACGGTGTCTAATCAGAATTAAGTCAACGATACTAACTTTGTATACTCGGTTTCTCTCAGTCAGTGTATCGAAAATAGAGTACATAGCGTTGAGCATGGAGACCACCTCCATAGGCGTGATGCGAGAACAAATCTCTGTGAAGGTCACAACGTCGGAAAACAGGATCGAGACACTGTCGAACATCTGTGAGGAAGAGAAGACATTAAGTGAAGATCTTTTGCAACGCAGTGGCCACCGCACTTGCTTCGAAATCGAAAGGTGTTTGTTTCAATTACAGTCTCACAAATGTTTAGTACAGATGAGGGTAGTCTTTTACGAAACCTTTTAGCTAGTGGCCTTATAACATAGGTAATCAATCGTCATAAAAGCGTCGCCAAATTACGACGTACTTATGAGAACCTGAGTAATCTGAGTAAGTACGCTTCGGCATCATTATCCTATATCATCAGGTGAAAATGAGGACAAAGGTTAGTCTATAGATGATAAAAACTTATAGAAGGCGAACAGAGAGCCTGAAAATACATCGACATAATTTGCATCTTAATATTTTGTTAAAAAAATAATAATTAGGTACTGACAGGCTGGAGGGCGAATAGCTAAGATACCGTCTTTATTAAATTTTTCCATTCGTCTGATAATAACAAGATAGAAACCTTTATAATAAATATTCTTCTCTAAGAAATTAATCATTTGCTTATTTTTAATTAACTATTGCAAAGTTTTGAATAATAAACATAAATAATGTGAAGTTTTTGGCAGAAATTAATATGTCGTTATTGAATATTAACTTAATCAAGCAAGTAAAACGTCTTTCAGACGAGACGGTAGTCTTGAATTAGATAATAATTTTTTTCATGAAGATGAAATCCTTAAAAAATTACATAGTGATTGTACAGATTAGCGATTCATTACAAGATATTGGAAAACAGTTTTAAAGGAAGGATAATAAGATAAAGAGAACAGCAGGAATATAACTAACGCTTTCGTCTTCTCATCTATTAATGATGTCAACTTTCCCAATCCCAATAACTTCACTAGCTAATCCTCTCCGTACTTTATTCAGTAACGTTACTATATCACCGTTTGATGAGACAAATATTTAATGGTAGAGTTCTATCACAAAAGCATGTTAAGCAGTTGTCCCTTTTAACACTTGTAAAGTGCTCACCTCGCAAGTGTCTATTGGGTTCTCTCCGTTCCGTAGTCGGTCCGCAACCTGCTTCGGTATCATCTGATACAGCAGCTCATCGGTTCTCTTCATCTCCTCGTCCAGTTTCCTCATCGACTCCTCCAGCTTCTTACTCTTCTGTTGCTCTTGATCTAACGCCAGTTTCAGTTCCACAGATTGTTGTGTACCCGCTAACATTAGGTCTCTGGGCGATAAAGAGATTTATTCAAACACGGAGGTTCGTTGGGTTTATAAAATAACATTTATCAACAGAAAATTTACTAACATACATAGTTTTTTTTAAATAATTCTATAATAATTAAACTAATATGATGTTAGTAATAATTTTCTGTGATAACAATTGTCTAAAGATAAAAGAAGTGATATTTTTTGTATATTACGAGTATGAATGAGAAAACCTTGACATTGTACCGATATACATAACGTTACCTGTCTTCCTTGTAGCTGTATATCACTTGAGGTACTGGGATCATCAACACAGTGCTGATTAAGATCATGACTAACCTGCTGAAGTCGTGCATGGACAAATCATTGATGTAGAGTCCTGTGGAGACGAGAGCGGCCAGGTCAGGCATGACGGGCGTGCCTAAGTACATCATCATTCGCCAGTTGTCCATATAGATCATCTGACCTGATTCAACACAAATGAAAATACTATTACAGCTTTTTCTTGACTTAAATATATGATCATAACCCTTCATTGTTTAGTATATTTATTTATCGATCACGAAACTACTCATTTAAATGGTGAAGGTATATTTGAGGAATACTCTATAACTTTTTTAAGTCACGTACTAACAGATATCGTTCATGTTCTTTTGTTTATAAACATATGTAGCATATTATATACTAACTTCAGAGATTCATATTATCAACTTCTTATTGTTACTGCAACATTTAGATTTGATTTTTGCTTTATATAAGTAAATGTATTGCAATTTAAACACTTACTTAAATTGTTCATTACAATCGTCAATTCTATTGATAACTTACTAGTAATATACAACAGAAATCTATCGGTGCATCATAATTCTAAATGTATACATCTAAAATCTAAATTTTGTTTTATTTAAATCTAACTTTCTAAACTTCTAGCGATTAGCGTAACTGAAAAAGGTACGGTGCAATTTTGTATGCAAATCGCTAAGCTTGTGCTTAAAATTATAATTTCTAATGTTTAATATCGTTTTCCCTTTACAAGGCTACCTTTGAGATGTAAGTTAATAACATCAGGTAAGCGTCTCCCGTCATATGCGTATCGGGCTTTTCTAGTAGCGGCTGAAAAATGCACCAAAATATTTATAAATAAGGCAACTAAGTACTTCGACTTTCTCCACTTACGGGGCCATAGGTTCAATCGAAACATATCGAATAAAATGGATAACATAGAACAAAAGTAATAAAGATTAAGTATTATCAATGTTTTCTACAGTATGTTATAGTACCAAAAAAACATTACAGAGATTTATTACAGATTTACATTTCTCTTTAATTTATCTACATCTTGTCTTTGAAATACGAAATGAATGTATCCAAAATATTGCTTAAATCAATATAGTAAAATAATAATTTCATTATTACATGAAATTAGGTATGAGAATAAAAGCTGAATTATATATCCGTAACAAAATTTTGTTCGCATCACAAACACGATAGTTACAGGAAACCAATCAATCTACCTGTTCCAAGCATTCTTCATTTTACAACGACTGATCTGTCTATATTCTCTAATAAAGTGTAGCGCTTATTATTAATTTTGACTCTTACAGGTGATACTGAACTCGTGGATCCAAGTACACGGCCTGTTAATCTTACTGGACTGACAGATCAAAAAGTATCCGTAGCTGGTAAAACATTTAAAACCTCCACATTGTGTCCATTAGTGTATTCCCTTTTTCATTCTAAACCCACAAGAGTTTAGAGACATTTATGAGGTAGATAGAACATTTAGCATTTAATAAGTGTAATTATTATTAATTGCTAATTTCACATGTATTATTAAGTACTGAGGTTAGTTGTTTACAAATGTACGGGAAATTGTTATTGGAGTAATTGAAGATGTACAAAAAGTGTAATAAACATAGAGAAGATACTTCTCGTGTGTTTACAGTTTTCATTTGCGGGTTGTCTGTTTATGTGGCACATTCGTTCTCATTAACAGGTATTAGGGGGTGATATTATTAAGCAACCCCCGACAGTTCGTTAACCCTCGTTGGGATGTTTGGGATCATTTGTCTTAATATAAACTTTGATAATTACAATATTCATCTACTTTAAAAGTATATCCATGATTGTAGTCTTGCGTAATTGTGATTATTTTCATCTCATTGAATCTATATTCAAGGTAACAATCATTATCAAATTTTTTGAAATGATCGAAGCAGCACAGGATCATGAGCGGGATCAAAACATCAATCGTGAAGGATTATTAAAGGAAAAGTATTATATTATGTTGTCAAATGACGGACTGTTGTCTTACAGTTAATCAGTCATCATCATCAGCCGATAGACGTTTACAGCTCGACATAGGCCTCTCCCAGAAATCTACACTGAGCATGGCTTCTGGTACCCCCAGGCACTAGAGGCTGCCGTTTGTTTGAGTTTATATGAGGGATTTGGGCCATTTGCCCACTACGTTGGCCCAATGCGGGTTGGTGAGAGTCAGAGCCTCGTTTGTTGATTAGCTGGATGCATCACGAGTAGGTAAGGGTGGCTTGGGTCCCGTGAGTCGTGCGGGACCATTTACAACCCATACGTGTAAATGTATACTTAAAATTAAGATAATTTGTGATTTAACTATTAAAACTACTACTAAACCTTTTTAACTTAATATGGAATCATTATGTGAAATAAAGATTTAAATATATTATTTATTTATTATAAAGAGCTGGGAGTACACCTATTGAAACTGATTTAATCATAAAAAGGATGTGAAGCTTTAATCATAGACTTCATATGCCGTCTAAAAATAAGTAACAAAAAAAGCACGAAACTGAGATTAGAAATTAACTACAATTTATAATTTCGATAAGCTCCTTAAACTGACTTTATTACTACTGCAAGAACTTAACCTTGAATTAGTTTGGCAATGTATGTATGTAGAGATACCTTTGAGGCGCAGATTCTTGTCGGTGGTACCGTCGGACTCGTCGGAGAGACGCAGCAGCTCGTTCCTCTTGTCTGGAGCCTTCTCATGCATTACCGCCTCCACCGTTACCAGCTCGAATATATTGTTGGTTCGGTTCAAGATCTGTTAGTATATACACAGTTTATGGAATTAGGAAGAAGTGATTATTTTTTATTCTATTAAAATATATTCATGTTGAAGTGGTAGCTATACTCCCTTTATGTTAGTGTAAAATTTTCTAGGCATCGATTTCATCAGTGCTTATTATATCCCATGTCACATAAGAATTTTAGAATCTACTCGTAATAAATATTTTAAATTGTGTAAAAGAAAATCTATACTTTTATTTGAGGTGTATGTTAGTTTATTAATAATATACGAAATGTAATACAAATGCAATTATTACAATACTCACAGTTTCAAATTTGAACGCGATAAGTGGTCGAACCAAATCAAACCAGTTGGTGATCTTTTTGCCCACCAGGTCCGGTAGTATTACCATCAGTGAGTTGCCTATACTCCGGACTATCATATCTGATCTGAAAAAGTAAAATTGTTTGTAGATTTCATTGACTAAATCTTACCAGTTCATTGAAAATTAAGTTATATTCTATTTACAAACTATACTATTATTATTTAACTAAAGATCAACATGATATTTCGAGGTATTACTTACCTAAAAATAAAACTTAAAAGAAAAGGTACAAGTAAAAATTTACAGAAAACAAGTTATGTTTTAAAAACAGATAAGTATATAGAAAGATGATAGAAGCATTTAGAATGTGAAATATCATAAGGCTTAAAAGAAATACTGCCATTACTTCTAAATAACCTGAATGTTTACTCTTTAGGAGTCAATAATCTTGTGGTAATTTGAAATATATTTTTTGAAGCTTAGGTAATAAATAAGAGTAAGTAGGTTTAATTCCATCATTAGACTATTGCCACAAAATTATCTAGTAAACAAAATTTAAACGAAGTGAATGTGCATATTAGTTATGTTTATATTATAATTAAAATTGCCAGGTATTGTACATAATTATCTGCATGGTTTATATTATTGGATAAAACAGATATTTTTCTTATAGTAAACATAAAATGTAAGTAAAAGTAAAAATTTCAATAACAAAATTTATATAACCGCCATCTAGTGTTAAAATTTTTAGTTAGTTTTAATTTAAAACAAGTTTTGAATTACACTGCTATCTATCGGCACAGTTTTGCATATATTAATAGAATATTCATATTTTAAATAAGGCATCGTTAATTATTTCATTATTTAAAATATATTAATCTCAAAAGAAATACCCGAATACGATGCAAAATGGAAATATCTCGAACAACACAGATGCACTTATAGGCAAATGTTTCTCTTCTCTAGTCATGGCAAGAGAAGCCAGTGTGAAAGCTCTATTGTCGAAGGTCAGCTGGAAGGTCACGTGAACTGTGTCGAACAGCAACTCCTCCCGAACAAGCTCTATTCGCATCTCCTTGTGGTAAAAATGTCGAGCTACCTACGGTGAAAAAAAGTTTTAGTACAAGAAACTACGTAATTGTTATCGTTTTGTACGGCACTTCTAAAATAATACAGAAACCAATTTCCTTTGCCGTAGTTACCAACCAATTACAATAATTGTGTCTGAAACAGTATTTAAAATGTGTGTTTGGGTAATAATGTTAAATAAATACAAGTGTATTCCATTGAAAACGAAATTACTGTGGATAACAGTTTATAATTTTCTCTTTGAACCCTTACGAGGAATGATTGCAAATTTATGTTTAGATTTCTCAATTCCCGAAGGTATAACAAATATTGAATAAAGAGTTCATACTTTGTATAAGGTAGGAGATAATAAGCTGACCTAGAAAATATATTTTTATTGAAATTGTTTTTCTTTCTAAAAGTTCAAGTTCGAAAATAAGGATTGTAAATGTAAATTAATGTTTTTATTATATTAGAATGGGTTTTGTTGAAAAATATAAGAAAAAATTTATTTTAATTTTACAAATTATTTAAAGTTTATAAATGAAAAGTCTATATAATTACATAATTTCATAAGAGTTTCTTAACGGGGGCGTAGCTCAGATGGTAGAGCGCTCGCTTAGCATGCGAGAGGTACCGGGATCGATACCCGGCGCCTCCAAAACTTTTTTAATATTTTTGTTAAATTAATAGAAATTAATTTGTTAAAGAGAATAAAAAAACAAATTGTTTTCTTTTTGTTTGTAAATGGCATTGTAAGGTAGGTCGTTAGGACATGTAATGAATATGGACCGCAAATGACCTTTTATATAAACCATAAAAAGAAACAACCCCGTGGGGAAATTTCAAGAAAACATTTTCACCTATACTTCGTATTTAGAGTTCTTTGATGGGTATACAAACCTCATTATAACCTAGCGTTTTATTAACTATTAACATGTTACTATGTTTACAATTATTTGTTAATAATTTTGACTTTCTAATATCTGTAAATCGAAATAAAATATTAATTAATGTACACATACTACTTACTCTAAAAACATTACAGATAAGTGTATTGATTTGCGTTTAACTGTATTTAATATTCATTTGTCCAATTAAGGAACGAAACGCGGGACTTTCATCTGATGGTAAATGATACGCTTGCTTATACCAATGTGGCGGTAGTTAGGATGATATACATTACATCACAAATGAGATATAAGATGTTGAGTCTCGCTATTCAAATAATTACAATAGCTACAGCGTCCTTCAACCCGGAATATAGTAAAGATTGTACACTACTATTTGGCGGCCGAAATAAACGTTGCGATGGTACTCTCGGTTACATTGCAAGTTAGGTATACTTGGTTTTTTTTTTTTTTGAATATTCAGACCGGATGTATTCCACCAACATGTTGTCTGTAGTGTATTTGTTTATTTTAAATCTGATACTTGCCTCTCTTATTTGTCCCATTGCATAGTACACGAATCCTCTTCGTTTTGATCTATAATGCAAGGTGAGACCGTGTCTAGTTTCATTCTCACATATAAAACTCGGTGCTCGCATTCTCGGGTAACTGAACTTAAGGTACTCGTGTAGATTGTCTAAACCATTGAGGAAATCCCGCATGTGTCGCCCCAAGACCGACAGGACCCTATCGTAACCATATTGAGAGACGAAGCCGACGAAGTACACACCCATTTGATCCATGAACTCCCGCTCAGATATTCCTAAGACCTGAAAACAATATAACTCGTTAAAGCGCCTTTAAATTTATTAACAGCAATATTTTAATTGAATATTATTGCCGCAAGAATTCATGTAATTTGTTATATTGAAGTGGACTGCCGTGAGCTGATGATGATGAAAATATCATTTCCATGAGTATAATTTGAAAAGTATAAATTATTTCAAATATAAATCCAGAGAGCTTTAGTTTTCATATTCAAGTAATAAGTTTGAAAGTAGTGTTATAAACTATAGACCACCATTTTTTTTTGTGAATTTAATAATAAAATCTTCAGATTTTATTATTAGTTATACAATCTTTATATACGACTGTCTACAACACTATGCATTACATATTTAAATAAAATAAAAAAAAAAACACAAATTATTTTTCTATTGACGTTATTGTTGTTTTCCTATATATAAAGTTTGTTCAATTTCTGTTATAATTTCTAGTATTAAAATATTGTTATTAATATAATATAAGATATAATTTCGTTAACTTTATCATCGGGGGTGTAACTCAGTGGTAGAGTGTCTGCTTCGCATGCTGAAAGTCCTGGGTTCAAATCCCAGCACCTCCAAACTTTTTTAAGCACAGTATATTTTGGTATATCAATATGAATTAATCAAAAATTTTGTTCATCTAACAAAGTTTTTTTTGTTTTATTTGTAATGGGAAACCTAAATAAGAAAAATTTAAAATAATATCAATAATAAATTTTAATCAGTCAGTATTTATTTCAGTTTCATTTAATTTCGTGTTAGTTTGGTAGAAAATAATTTGTTGGTTTAATTTAATAAAATTTACTTTAATAAACAAAAGGTTATTTTATTTGTATGTCAATTCTTCTTGTTGACATCCCAGACAGTATCCGGCCTAGCGCTGGTTTGCCATACATAAAATTAGATATTAGTAAATGATTAAGTTAAAAAATTAATAATAAATAAAAAATAAGGTTATTGATAAAGGACTAAAACTATGTACAAAAGGAAATTATGGCCCATGAGGGGATCGAACCCGCGACCTTCGCGTTATTAGCACGACGCTCTAACCAACTGAGCTAATGGGCCAGTTGAAGAACGAATCAAAATTTTTTAATATAAAATTATTATGTAATATTATATATGTTAATAAATAATATTAAGACATTAAAGAATAATTAATATTATAACGAATAAAATTTAGTCAAGTTTGAAAGATTTTTATGCTTCCTTCATTTTATGAGTAACTTTTTTGTTTTGTATTCTTATATTTTTAAAAGCGCCATCTATTATCAAAAGAGAAAATTAAAAATAAATGAAAAAGTATTATAATTCACATTTATATTTTGTATCATGTACAAGTATCTGTTACGTTTTCCTATCCCAAATCTATATTTGATGTCTTTTGTTATAGATATAAATTAGAAGACACAGACTCCCTCCTCAAAAAATCCCCTATAAATAGTTGTGAACTTGCGATTTAGGGTCTTGTGATACAAATTAACCTTCGTTCAAGACTCGCGGTTTTTCAGTATATTAATAAATGTAAATACTGCTAATAAATAATAATAATATTTTTTTATTTATTGTGATTCGGTTCTATGACAACCGGTTTACAGATATGCACGGGTCTAAGGTAGGTGCATATCGGGGAGGGAATAATTGGAAGGTTTAAGACAGAAGGGCTGGCGATTTCAGAAGAGTATTAGTGCATGCTTTATTATTATTGTGAATTTTTTTTTTCTCAGCTTTTAGGCTGGTAATAACTGCATTTACGGGCCCAAGCCAAGTAAATGCAATGTGAATTATGTGTTTATTGGTCTTCTACTTGCATGAATTTTCTTACGATTCTACAAGTATTTAAAATTAAAGCTTTTTATAGGGTTATGTACTGGGTTTCTTGTAGGTCTTATTTAATTGTGGCTGCGGAGGAGATCATGCGGAATAACAAATATTGTGGACAAAACTATGTGAACGACGTATATTTTATCTTGTCTCCAAATTCTAACTACTACGTCCTTCAATTCTACATATTTACTCATCTTTTCACCAAATTATTACTGTTATTGTTATTACTTCTTTTTGTTGTGGAAATAAAAATCTATGGCGTGTGTAGTAGGGGAGAAACTTTGAAGGGAGGCAGTGGTGGTTAAGAACAAGCTTTCGAAACATAATGAGTAATAAAGATAAGGAGATCATTACTCAAAAGTATACATCTTTTATTAGCTATAAAGACCGTTCTGAATTGCTATTCAAAAGGTACGGCCGTTCCCTCGAATCGTTAATTTTAAATAGGATATAACAATCACCAGGGCTTACTTTATAGAATCTACGAAAGCCATTGAGAAAGTATTTATTGCAATACCATTTATTTAGTTTCAATATCTTTATGCTTTAATAATATGTGGTAATGTAGTAGTAGTATATTAATGTAGAGTAGCAAGCACCTGGAGGTTCTTAGATCTATTTACCGCTTGGTGTAGTAATGTTTGAATACTTGTAGGGTTTCTTAACTTGCTTCTTCAGGTTATATTGTAAAAGCTTAATAATCTGCTGCTGATTTTTAGCTGTTTTAGCTGTCAAAATATGGGAGCCAGTGTTCTGGGCACTACTACAGCGATACAGACCTTATTGTCAACATGTGATATTGATATTCTAATGTCTAGTCCATCAGTCATGAAAATATTTAATTTATTCTGTTTTTCCATACTTATAATCTTAAAAGTTTCATTTCATTTATACTGACATACAAGAACTAAAGTTAATAAAGCTTAAAATTTTATTTGTTGATATGTAAGTAATAAATATTTCATCACTAAAAAAGACAATTATTATATTTCAAGATCTACTTATTAATCGATGGCGATTTTAAACGCCTCGTCGATACTCAATACGTTTACTAAGTAACGATAAACGGTGACAAATGAGAATTGAAAAACACTACACATGAGTGGAAATCTTCGATACATTATGATACTCTTTCACAAAAAAAGGATAAACTGATTAAAAGTACCGACAATGATAAAAGGGAACTAAAACAAGCTCGATGTTACAATATATATTGCTTAAAATCATCTAAAATCCAGCCTATTCTTAGCCACTGCTGAAAGTAGGTCCTACGTCACCGATTATATCATCTCAAGTTGTGATTGCTAAAAGTTTATTATTCTAATAGTTAAATCTGTCTCTTTCTCACTGGTTTTTTACTTTTACATCAAAGCAACATTTCAACAAAGACAGAATTTCATTAAAAACAATACTAATAAATATTTGATTCATCTGTAAGAAGTTCGTAAAGAACTAAACAAAAAAAATTACCGAATCGAAAAGAGAGGTATCTGTAAAAGGATAACATTAACACTTAATACCTCTTGTGCTTTCTTAGCCAGCCTAGTGATGAGGTTCTCTGGGTAGACCTGGTGTACGGAGAAGGAGGGTTGCTCCACGCCCGCTTGCCTCCTTATATCCTCCCACCTCTCCTCGCCGTAGTTCTGCCGGATGTACTCCGCCATATTCTCCAAGAGTAGCCCGTACATCGTGATATCTGGGAACAAAATGTTTATTCAATATTTTTCAAAGAACATATATGAATAATAATAATTTTATGTGTACTTTTTCTATTGAACCTAACTCTGCCAATCTCTGAAGTAGCAAACATATAACATATATATAGTTTCTGTAGAGGCAAAAGTATTTTTCAGGTCTTTGATTCTTATAATTGCAAAAGCTTTGTTATAAGAATTTATTGTGTTATTTTTATAAAAGTCTCTAAAGTATAGGCTTTTTTCACATATATTACCCGATATAGAAGAACAGAAAATCGAATTATAGTTTTTAAAACTATACATTATTGTATATTAGAATGATAAGACAATATAAAAAGCCAAAAAATCATACATAATGTTGCAAGGGTAATGCTATTGTGTAGATAAGTTCTGAATGATTAAACAAACAAAAAAAAACAGTAAATAAGGAATAGATTTATGTTTGCATTGATAAACGTTATAACTACTCTATTTTAAAACATTATAAGTTATAAATAAGTGATAACGAAACACACCACGATCTTCAGTTTCCAGATAAGGGCAGCATGACGCAAATCCTTACACGCTGAATGAATTATCTGATATCCAATGGACGGGGATTGCGGGCGACTAAATATTCATATAATATATATAATGCGAAATAGTATATATCAAGGCCTGTGAGGTTCAAGCGGTCTAAATGAATATTGATAAGTATTAAATGTAGTATTATTTCTTTGCTTAGATAAATCTAGAGATATCACTTAAATTATATCAAATGGTATGATTCCCTTGTCACATATCAATGGGGTAGTAGTAGCTTCAACTACTAACCTAGCTATTACGCCTTTAGTAAATCTGTAATCATCAAATTCAGGTGTGAGTGTGACGAGTCAGAAGATTCTCATCAGTAAACTTCATTCTATACGGTTATGTGATATAGAAGTCATATATAAACTCATTTGTAGATTTAAATAATCTTTAAGTAAAGTAAAGTAAGATTCTAGGACTAACTACCAACACTCAGTTACCAGTAATTGTCTTAAATTGTTGGAAGGTAGCGAATGAATAGAATTTATAAAGAGTTGCTAGATTATTTGTGAAGTCTTTATTACTAGCTGCGTCTGTCGTCTGTATGTTTTGACTTGATTTAAAAGCTTGTTTACTGGATTATTGTCCTTGTTGTTTAAATATTGTTATCCTATAGAGTCCTATCCAGTGCATAACAATATATATAGCATATTGTATCCCAATGTTTTTCAGAGTTGGATGATAAATTAATAAATAACATAAATCCACCTAAGGAACGGATACTAAAGGAAATTATACAGTTTGTCGTAATACGAGGCAATAGCGTCAACCACACCTGTATTATATTGCCATCATTATTTTCATCTTCGTGTCCTATCTTTTTCTTTACGCCTCATGAATCTCATGAAACAGGCGCCTGTAAGAAACTGTGGTAGAAATCTATTTCAATTTCATAAGTTTTGTTTCTAATGTTTATCATTTATCATTTGTGTTTGTGTAAAATATATTAGATGAAATCAATAATGTTACATAGTCATTCATTTATTTAGGTCAAATAATCTTAGTAGCTCGCTGGCCTAATGTTTAGAGCGTGCGGCTTTCATTCCGAAGGTCGCGGGTTCGAATGTCGGCATGTACCGATAACTTAATATTTAAGTTATGTACATTTGCGAACTTTAGTTACAACAGCGAGATACAAACGGTGATGGAGAACATCGTGAGGAAACCCGCACACTGAAATCATCATTGTGTGTGTGTGTGTGTGTGTGGTGGCCCAAATAAAGTGGCAACAGGCTCGCCTCCTGTTACATGGTACCTAATCTGACCACATCTGGAGAAATGTGGGTGTTTATTCACCTCTGCCTACCCCTATTGAGAAAAAGGCGTGATTATATAAAAAAAAATAAAAATAATCTTTAATTATAATAATCGTTACTTTTGTAGACAAACGCCTATATGTTCGTGAATTTGTAAGTGATTTTATATGATAACTAATATATCTTGAAAATTAAACTAATAGCCTGGTGTTAGCCAAATATTTTTTTTTGTACACACAGCTGTTAGAAGAAAGGACAATGAGAATATAGAGTACAAGGGCACTACTTATTTCATGATGAAATCTCTTCCAATAGGCCCGCAGAAGGAAAGAAGAATTAGGAACACAAACATAGTAATTATAACCAAGGAATAAGAGCATAGAAAAGATTTATTTGTTGATATGTGACATTCTAAAGATACTAAAATAAAAGATTTGTCAAGTACTAATTGTTTAACTAACGTTTCAAAGTATTTTAATACAAGAGTTAGGTAAAAACTGCGTTAGTTGTTTTTTTTTAGAACTATTGTTTCGCCATCGACGAGATATTTCTTTTATATATTTATAATGAAATTCGCTTGCTTTGTTCGCCAATCACGTAAAAACTAGTGAACGTATCGACATGTGAACATGAGCATCGACGTGGAATGATTTGTGTACCGTTATACGCTAATATTTTTTGAATTTCATAAATCCTTCATCATTTTATTTCTAATACACTTTTATATACATTTTCATTTCGTGTTATTTATGCGGTTGCTATAGTAATGATTTCTATAGGAAGTCAAAAGGTTGCGGTTGCTTTTGTGGAATAATTTAGACAAATTTCAAGTCTAACTTTATATCACGGCCAGCAAAGCGCTCGGGGTACAGCTAGTTATTAATAAAATCGTATGGACCTAAAATTATCTACACAATACAACAATGTGACGCCATTCAGCCAAATATGGCGCGCTTAAATTTGACAGATTTGCCCAATATGGCGGCAATAAAAATTTTAATCGCAATTCATTTACGTTCTCACATGGCACGTTTATTTTTGAAATAATTTATATCGTTTTATTAGATTTTCTGATTCAGAATGTATGTGAATGATTAAATATGTAGTTATGTTTGTAGAAGCTGTGATGACGCATTTTATAAAGCAGTGCTTAGTTGGCGAACGTTTTTTTTTTCATAAGGCTGTTGAAATCAAAAATTACTAGCAAGTGACATACATCAAAAATGATATGGTTCCGCACAACAAAACTCACGGGATCCAAGCCAACATCACCTGCTCGTGGTGCAGATCGCTAACCAACAAACGAGGCTATGGCACCCTTCATTCCGCACTGACGGTGGGAAATGAGCCAAATCACCTCTATATGAATCCTTACAAACGAAGGTCGCGGGAAGTGACGTAGAGATTTTTGGGGGAGGCCTATGTCTAGCAATGAACGTCTATCGACTGATAGTAATGACATACATCAATAGAGAAGTTTTTTTGATTCTATGAAGCTACATTCCAATTATGATCATACACCTGCCCATAACTACATAGCGCTAGTTAATATGATATACACAGTGCCACACTGTACAAATCACCTTTAGACATAAGATATTAAGTAACCCAAGTAATTTTACTAGCTACTACGCAGCAAAACTGGAACACAGTGATCTTTGCACACTATTTGGCGGCAAAAATAAGAGCTGCTGTAGTACCTATTTAGACGGTCTCAGGCAACAGATAATTATCACCAATGAACCTCGAAAAGTCGTCAGTTTTATCTTTCCTCAGCTTAAGGTTTGGGAAAATATCAAAAGGACACTGCCATGTTCCAAGAACAACCGTTTTGGCCAGCTTGGTGGATCAATGTTTGCATACTAGCGGCCGAAATTGGAGTTGCTGTGCCCAAAATGTTCTTCGGCATCATCATCAGTGACCAGGCGAACACATTATAATACGCTATTTATGTTTCCAATAGTATAGTTTAGATATTTCATAAATATTCAGTTTTTCCATAAAATACCGCGATACGCTTTGATAATTAACGATGTCGTCGACGCGACCACATTTCGAGAATTCGATATCAGCCAACCGAATATTGATATGGACTTTAATAACCCTACGAAAGAAAAAAGCATAGTGACATAAAAAAATCCAAAATTTGTAAAGTAACACAAACTTTGTGCTTTAAGATTTTTTTTTATTTTAAATTTTTTCATCGTTGCTGAAGTTTTTGCAGACTCTACTTTTTCGTGGGGTTGTGTAGCCGACGATATCTTTCCTCTTCTCTTCTTCGTCTTTATAGAGATTTTTGATTAAATAAATATTATTAAAAAAAAGTGAGAAGAGTATTTTTTTTCTGAACATTTTTTTTATAATAATATCTTGATTCTTTCTATTTGTTCAATGTTTTTTTCTTTAGCTAAGTGTCGTATCAACTATGATTCCCGTCAAGTAAATTTTCAAACGCGCATTGACTCTTAAAAGGTAAGGTGAAGGTCCCTGTAGTTGGTTCTTTGGTCTATTTTATTCATCACCCATAAGAAACTACACCTGGCTTTAATATATATTATTCTGTAGTTGTATATGATTGTAATTCGAAGGCGGCGGTAACCTTTAATTGTACCTTGTGTTTTCTTTCGTGCCTAATTTACGAAATTCTGTTCTGTCATTTGTAATCATTACAATTAGAGTACATTTCTAGATTTTTATAATACTTTACTACATCACCATTATGATGTGGCACAGCTGTTCAGTAAGAAAAAAAATTGAAAACTTTTCTTTTAGGGAGAAGGTATTAAAAGTATGAACTTTTCAAAGTAAAAAAAAATTACGACTACATTGGCTATTGTACAGTGTTACATTAAAAGAGATTTCATGAATTTTTTCATCATTTCATTAATTTTGCTAAACCATTTGTTTTACCTAGTTTCATATAGGTTTTAGGGATTATGTAAAGCCTTATTTATTAAGTTATATAATATGAATGAACAAAGTAATATAAGTAATTAGAATTTCCTCTCTAGGTGTAATTGGTATCGATAGTGCTGAGGGTCTATGTTTGTAAATTTGTCTCTCAATAGGACGGTGGAGAAAATAATAATGTATAAATGTAGATATTTAAAATTTTTCATATGTTTTCGTACCTTTATTAAATTGTATTACAGTCTAATTAGTATATGTGAATGCTGATCATATTTAATAATACATTTTATGTTATCTTTTTCACTTTAAACTATATAACAACTTCTTCCTACTTTATATACATGTTACTCTGTATCACCACTGCTGTGATATATTAGTAAATATAATAATTTGTAATATACCAGCTGCCGTAATATAAAACTAGACTTGAAATTAGTCTGAAATATTCCATGACAGCACCTTCAACCGCAGATGACTTTCTATAGCAACCGTTGTTATCGAAACCGCATAAATAATATGAAATGAACATACATACATATATATCACGCCTCGTTGCCAAATAATAAATAAGGTATGAAATGGAAATGGTTATATGTATATAAATATAGTCTGTAACCATTTAAGAATTATTCCGCGTGTAATGGCCTTGTTCTATTGTCGATACATTCACTAGTTTTCACGTGATTGACATACAAAATACAGTTTCATTATTCTATATATAAGATTATGTTATGACATCTATAGGTCATCTACCTTATAAAAAGTTAAGTAAAGGGTGTCTGGCGGCAGATTTATATTTTAAAAAACGAATATCTCAATAAGTTACCCGAAGGTCACCCGACCTAACTCCAATGGATTTTTTTTTTGTGGGGCTACCTCAAAGAGAGAGTTTACGCCAACAATCCGCGAACTGTTGTGGACTTAAAAGAAAATATTCGGCGAGAAATCAGTGCAATTGAACCAAGTTTAATGCAGCGTGTGGCACGGAATACGAGGCTCCGTTTCGAACAGTGTGTGTGTGTGTGCAACAGGATGGAAGACATTTGGATGACATTATCTTTAAAAAATGAAATCCGCATTTGTACTCTATCTTTTAATACTTTTAGTAAAATTATATGTCAAACATATTATTTTTTATTTAAATTTGAAAACATAAATCTGCCACCAGACACCCTGTATAACTTTATATTATATTACGGACAGTAAAGCTGATGGAGAACAGCTTATTTGGCTTTAGCTGTTTAATGCTGGATTTTTCTAATACATTGGAAAGTATTTCTTTAATCTCGGACAGTTCATCAAAAATTTGTAAAACGGGTTCAAGTATAAATTTAAACTTTAGATATTAACTAGAATTTCAATACATTTAACTTTCACAATATTACATGTTATCGCTGTAAATGTTTGCATTTCATTGTTTAACTAACAAACTTGCATTCTGTCTGTTTGTCGGTTAATTGAATGCGCTCAAACAGATGTGTTTGCTTTTAATCACAATTTATTACTGTTTACTGATATACTACTATTATTCCTCTGAAAACTCTTATGATGTCCAAAACAGCTGTTTATGATTCAACTGACTGATGTCTCTTCCATTCGTGAAAAATTGTATGTACTAGTAAACGCCATGTTGTAGGTTTCCATATTTGTTAATATTCATGTTTCATTCCAATAACTTTATGTGTGTATCTTACGCTTAAATATATTTCACAATAAACAAACGAAACAGGTATTTTTGACTTGATATCTAATAATTAATGTATACACCTTAATGTGAGTGACATTTACGCTCATATATTATTCATTTACACTCACAGACTGCACTTTGCGGGTAAGAAAAAGTTTTAAGATTCTAAATTCTGCAACATCCACCATCTTCCATCACCACTTCAATTTATATCACCCTAAAAAGTTAGATAATAAAATTTTCAATATTTACATAGTTGAGTAAAATTCTATTTTGTTCAACTAAGCAAAGAGAACTAAGAAAGAGATAGGTTTAGTTTATCTGATAGTAAAATATAAGCCTGCCTGTTTCAATGTGAGGATATTTACACTGCACAACAATGTCTTTCAGCGTCTTTAAACACAAAACGTGAATTTTCATTTCTTCCATAATTTCTACTATGTTCATTGGCAGGTGGAAATAAGCTGAGAAGATGAGGATGAAATCAATAATTCTACTGGTTACAATGTTCTTTAAGCCAGAGTAAGCAACATTTTCACACTGTTGTTTGAAGCACAAATTTGACAACGGTTACTATAGCAACCGCGTAAATAATACGAAATAAAAATACTTAAACATCTAAAAAATATTATTTGCGGTCACTGAGCCTAGATTTCGACGAAGTTTTAAAGGTCGTCAATAAGACTAGCAGTAGAAATTCTGAAAACATCTGTTTTATAGATCTCATTAAAAACATTCAAATATCCATTTATGTCATATATATATATTTATTCTACGAAGCGATGAGACTAGTGGCACGTTCACCTGATGGTAAGTGATAGTTCTGCTCACAACAACGTACCGCTAGTAAGGAATAAAAAGTATCAACAGTACCACATTATGCTCGTGACCTTGAGACATAAAATATTAAATCTCATTAACCCAGTAACTTCACCAGCTACAGGGCCCTTTAAACCGAAACACTATAATACTTACACAGTACTTTTTGGAGTCAGAAATTGTCGCGGTGGTTCCTACTTAGACGGTAAGTATAATCTTTCCAAGGGCATACCACCATACGAGTATTGCCGAGAGTTTTCAAAAAGAGAATTATTTCAATGAATATTGGGCTTGGTAAATATAAAAGTATTTAATAATTATGTCACCTAATAACTATAAAGAGGTTTAACAATACTTCTGATGAGTTACACTGTTATATAGAATGTAGTCTAGTTAATGACGTCGTTCTTATTTGTAGACAAGTGGCGGTGTAGTCGTAAACTTTGATTGTACAACGGTTTCCAACTTACTGCAATTGTAGCTTTACTCTGTAGTTCTTACTGAATAAACAACTATTTATTAAACAAATTCCTTTTATTATTTATTTTGAAAAGTTATTAGATATTACAAAAAGTATAATTTTCCCTGAGAAATAGATTTCTTTACGCTGTATATTGATCATGGCCTTACTTTATAGCAGAGATGGTTCGACTTTTTTCTCATTGGACCATTTTCAAATTTTGACATTACTACCATATTTACTAAACTAAAAAAATAATAATAATAGAGCTAATCTAGACCCTCGGCGGATCTCCCGTAATCCCCTGGATGTCTACCTGGATTACTTTGGGAACTAAGGCTTTAGAGCAAGGCACATCCAAGCTGGTTTGTACTAAGTTAACTCTTTATCCTAGTTCGATGTGTTTTTAAAGATAAAACGTTATAAATTTCTTTGTGGTAGGATAATTATAGAATGATGTATTAAATAATCAAAAGTTCTGAAAATAAACAGAATTAGAAGTACGAATAATACACAAACTATAGATAAACAAAAGTTCACTGCATAGATGTCTTCAATACATAGATTTCTCTTAAGTTAAAAGAGGAATCAGTGTAGTATAAACATTCTAACTAATATATAAGTATTAAGGACAAAAATATGATTAATTATAATATTCATAGTTACAAAAATATAAATCCATTCGTATGAATCCTTGAAAGGCAAACGCAAGGTCCTCGAGTGGCGATCGTGTACCGGAAGACGTAGTGTTGGTAGGCTCACTAGGTGGTCTGACGATATGGTGAAGCGCAGGACCAGTCGATGTGGAGATCTTTGAGGCTTATGTCCAGTTTTGGACATCTGTCGACTGATGATAATGATGATGGCGAATCCTTATTATTTATATTACCGCCGGTGTGGTCACGGCATATTTCTTGTTTTCTTACTCAGCACGCGAATTGAAACCGCTCATTTTCCGTCGTAACCGTGTTATGTATGGAGTTTTAAATCTTCCGGAATTGTTATTGTGGACAGGCGGATAACGAGATTACTTTCAGTGCTAGTCTTGTTCCGGTGTAATGTGTTTTTACGCCGACCTTCTATGTATGAAAATTGAAGTAAGCTAACGAAAAACAAGTTTATTTCGTTATATCCGTATTACTCTGCTGGTAGGTCTCTGTTTCTGGAAACAATCTAGGTTCTACTGCGCCGATTGTTCTGCCAAACAGTAGTATGCAAACATTATTTTGTTCTACTTTGAAGGGCGTTGTAGTTAATAAAATTACTGGAGTAACGGGACTCAGTTTTATATTTCAGGTGAGAAGCACTATGTGGTGCAGTACATACGATTCTAACTAGCGCCACGTTACGCAAGTTTGAATATTTACTATATAAATGAAAGTATTATAAAATTAACAAAGGCGAATATGTACATGTAGTAAGATTCAGCTGAAATAATGATGATGATGATAAACTACTGATATATACAAATTAAACCAGCAGATAATGAAAGTGAGCTATAAGTTACGTAATCGTATGGATGTTCATAGAAAGTGTACGGGTCAATTACAACGAACATTAATTAAACATAACCTAATCTAGATTCAGTCTAGATTAAATTAATATTTTCATCATATTTAGCTTTCAAGTTTGGCTTGGCTTGGATATTGTTGTGGTCTTTTGTCTGATATTATCGATGAAACTGAAAGGATTTGATGTGGCCGGTCGAAAATATATATTTAGACCTATGGTCATTTTATGGTTATGGAAATATATGACAATGTCGTTTACCATATTGGAAACATCAGCAGGTATTGATGCTGTAAGTAGCAAACAACTGCTCCATTTCCAGCTTGTTAATTATAACATAAGCTTATTATCATCAACCTTTATAGTGGGGTTTATAAAAAAGTTAAAGAATATACCTTCTTACAAAGGAAATAACAATAAAATGGTTATTTTAACACTTTTTTCGTAATGTATGACACATTATAAATTTGACTATCTTTGTTTTATAGTTACAAAGTCTTTAGTCACACTGTAAAGTAATTTTTGATCTTATTTAAATAAATACTATAGAATACAGAATTGGAGATAACAGCTAGTAGTATTGTAACATTTTAATTAGGGTAAACGTATTTTGTTAGCGTACAATATGATTTCATAATGAAAAGGTAACAATAAGTCATCAATTAGTTCATTTGCGACTGGCCCATACAAACGGAGCAGTAAATTTGTTTTTAATCATTATTTAATGAGTATTAGACATTGTTAATGGATCAGGACAAGAGTACACGCTACACTACTGCGTCCTCCATCGTAAGTTTAACCCTGTGTTTCCCTTACCTCAGCACACAATACGCACATCGAAAACAGTTTCGCAAACGACCTTTAGTTGAATACAAACGCGAACGCGTTGCGATACACGAACTAGTCGCACACCCCGCTCCGCTTACAGATTAATCTAAGTTTATTATACAATACAGTAAGAATATAAGTTGTTAACAGTAACCGATAAAGTAAAATAAATCTATTCTATAAAGCCATAAAGAAAGACAAAAGGTCTATTGAACTATTAAAAAATTTCATTCTGATTCTTCTTATTTTCAAGCAACTGACCTTAATAATGTTAGATATGCTATTCCTAATTTAAATGTATTTATATATATATATATATATAACAAAAATGGGGTTTTTGTATTCACCATTCACGTGAAAACTAGTGAACGTATCGACATAGGAATACGACCATTCGACGCTCAATGATTTCTAGATTGTTATAAGCTATTTATTTAATTTCATACACCCTTCATGATCTTATGTCTAAATAACTTTTATAAGCTTTTTCATTTTGTATTGCTTATGCGGTTGCTATAGTAACGGTTGGTATAGAAAATCATTTCCGGTTTAATTTGATATTACTGCCAGCAAAGCGATCGGAAAACAGCTAGTAATGTTATTAAAATATTTGAAATTTACTGTGATACAGTTTTACGTCTTACTAGTCTATTATTGGCAATGCCTAACTAAAACTAGCAATATGTGCAATGAAAACTAATTTACTTTGCTGTGGTAACGTTGTTTGCTCATAATTCTCTGACTCTCATTCAAAGAATATCATCATCAGATAGAAGTAAACTACTTGACATAGACCATCTCTAAAGTTCTCCATATTAATCATCTCTATCATTCATAGACTGTTAATTCTTTCTTCTTCTTAAAGTGCTTCTCTAACTAGTGAAGGTTAGTTGGTTGGTTAATTCTTAAAATAGTCTTAAACCTTCTTCTTCTCTTAAATTCAGATATTTGAATAGAATTCTATCAAATGTATTTAGTGCTTTCTCATTACTACCATTTGACGATTGCTAAATCAATGCAATGTTCTTTTGTGATCAATATACTATAATTAAACGAACTAACAAACTTGCTATGGTCTTCTATCAGTTAATGTACAATATACGGTTGTGTAGACAAGGATGTGTACGCTCTATGCGTTGTGTGGATTTATTTTTAGATCTGACCTCGAATCACCCTGTTTATTATTCGGCAACACTTTCGCTATTGTCTCAAAAAGGGACGAAGCGCGTGACATTTTTTTGCGATAGAAAAAAAAATCGCCTTTCAGTTTGTTTTTGGATCCAAACAATGTTGTAAAAGCTACGGTAATTGAATAAAGATTTGATTTTGTCATCAATTTTGTTATTCTAAACGTATTAAAAATGTTTTACTAATGTATAGTGCTACAGCCGTTGTGTACTTATAGTACTTGTACTTATAGTACGTGCTTTACTTGTAGTGTACTTATAATAGTATATATTTGCAATGTACTTTGTTGTTGTAAGAGATTTCATTTATAAGAAGTTTATTCCCAATATATGTTGTATTAACAGTTAAAATATTATATATACAGAAGGAATATTAAATTTTATGTATAGAGACAGCCGTTACGTTTAGTATTTGATCTGGAAGTCATTAAGTGAAAGCTGACTAACTTAGGTGATATTATATGTCATATATATTATAAAGGAGATCCACAGGTTATTAGATAATGTAGAAAGCTAGATCGTAGACGGTAAGTGTACCTACATTTTCCGAAGATGTTCGTACTTTGGTTTAGTGGAAGGTTACTTAGTTTACGGTACGATGCAGTTAACTAGTAAGCTTTCAAAGTTTTTTCGCAGATAGACATCGAGTTACTTGGTTTAATGTAGCTTCTCGTTTCTCTTCTATCTCTCTTATATATTATTGTAGATAAAGATTTTAGAATAGTTTTTAGTTTTATTTCGTATTATTGCGATTAAATGTGGATGAATGATTTGTAGATCATCATTTAAACTGTTTTGGATCCACTGGTCAACATAACCATCCTCAAGATATCAACGTGCATAATTTTAGTAAAGATCTTAAGGAAAAAAAGTCACACTTTCTGTGGAACTATTCCCTTCCTTTATTACACTTCGATGGCAAAGTGGTAAGTTTACATCAAGTCAATAAATATTCTAATAATATTCTGTACATAATGCAGCAATAGTATAATATTTTAAATTAATAATATGTTCTTTTACCTTCTGTTAATTTAACTAATACAAATATTAATCGAAATATCACGATGATTAAAATTTATCGACCCTCGTTAGATAAACGTAAAGATGCAGAGCGAGTCGCCAAGTTTGCTAAATATAGAGATATCAATTCCAATTTCCCCCTTGAGAGATGAGCTCGAATTCAATGCGGCAAAGTTTCTGCAAATAAATTTTAAAGTATCTGCTTCACATTTCAGAGATTTTTTTTATTCTAATGTAGCGCATTTTTAAAGGGTATCTTAAATTATAAGTACTCTCTAGGTTAGGTTTTTATAGACGCTTCATTATTCAATATAGCAATAACTCTTTCTTTAATAACAATGAACTGAACAAGCTTTACATGATTAAAAGTGTTTGCCTTGAAAACTCAGTCTGTTACATGTGGATAGCCAGAATATAGGTCATGCTTTGATATGTCATAAAGGTATAGGTATATAGGAGCTAGTTTATTGTGAAGATCGATATCAGCAGCGATGAAATGTCTCTAGCAGAGGAGTGCAATGTGGTGAAAAACATCCCACTCTGCTTATTGTATATCACAAAGTGAACATTCCGCATGCCGGGTTGCTTTTTAGTAAATGAAACAAGTGTTATTTAGCAAGAATTTGGTATATTTATTGCCTTTTAGGAAATGCTTATATTTTATGCTTATATTTTCCTCCGGATGCAACAGTTCTTTGTGAGATTGAGCTTAAATTTCGGCAGAAACCAACAAGAAATCGATTCACCTCTCTGGTTGCAGCGATAAATCTGTGGCGTAGTGTTATCGTGCGGTCGGTAGTAAAGCGCTTTAATTATTCCGGCAGTACAATCTTCACAAATTCCTGAGCAGATACTCTTAAATACAAAGGATGGTCTAAAAACGGATCCTCTCACATTTCTTTTCGTATGTAAAAAAACAGCATTATTTGTTTCCGTTACTGCTATTCGGAGCCTTCTCACGAACAAAGTGTTGGTTGGTATATATGATCAGGAACTATTTAATAGATATGTCTGTTTTCTTGATATTTTCCTTCATTGAGGACTCCAGTTCAGCTGCGATGAAACCTGAACTATTGAGATCTACAGCTTATACAACCTTAAAAGCTATTCTATAACGGTTTCTGAGCATTTGTTTATTCAAAGATTAAATGAAATAAGCAAGAGCATTGATTTCCTGTATGACTGCCTTTTACCTCCGCTTGCAATTATCGATTCCCTATGATTTTCACCAGGTCGTGAACACCAAGTAGATACTGGGTGGTAGCCGTACCACGTTGCACTAGTCAATACTATATTCTGTAAGTATTCTTTAAGATAAATATGCGACGAAACATCAAGGATTGTATATGAAATATTAGTATTACCAATTTATACACATTTTGTTTAATACGGACTAGTTCCTGCATATGATTATGGCGTCTTTATAATCTCGTTTAAAATCAAATGAAATTGGTGAATGGTTGCCAAATATGTATTAAAGTGACGAGTCACAATATTATAAAACGCAATTGTTACGAACAATGGACCCCACATTTAGACCTCGGATTTCTGGTACGCTAGCCTCTCTGATCTCTACACGTATAAGGCGGTCAAATTACTAACAGCACTGAACATCATCAGAGGATAGAATGTATCAAATATAGACAGTTTTATATTTCCACGATATATATTAAACAACAGAGCTCTGCTGTTTAATATTAGCTAATATTGTACACGTTCAGTTAGGGATATCATTGTTTTACTTGCTTTTCTATACTGATCTTAAGTATCACTTGCTTTATCTCTCCAAAAGAGACATCCGGCTTATCTCCATGATATGGTTCGTCTTTATGTAATAAAATTCATGCTGATTCTTTACCGGAATGTAAACTTTAAGACTACACAAAGAATATTTTTAACTTAGTATAAAATATTATTGTTATCACAAATTCTTACATCGTGAAATTTTCTACATCAATTCTTTTGTATGATAACATTCAACGGAGCTCTACTTCTCTCTGAGCACAAAAGCGTCCCTGTTTCGGTGCATATAACTGGGGAACATTCTGAATTCGAGAATGTTCATATTCAGCTTAAAGCGAAATTCTTGTGCAGCACGGCAGCTGAATGTACGACAGCGTTACAAACATTCGCTTCACGTACTTCGGTAAACTTGATATATTTAAATTTTGTTCAACACCTCAACTTTACTCTCTAAATATATCACTAACTCTAGTAAATACAAACATTCCTTTTTTTTTTACTAATATAAAATGTTTCTATAACATGTAATCTCTATATTTATAATCAATCTTAAGTTTTGCTTGCCGTCCCTAGTCTGCTGACGTACATCAATCGGTAAGAGCTTTAATTATATATTATCTTCGCTCATGTCTTCTAGGAATATTAATTTTCTCAATACTTAATACATATCGAAAATATATTAATTATATGTTACATAAAATATCGCATATAAATCATTTATTTGATATTTGTTATGACTGACCTCTATAAAACCTTTTTGGTGGCCGTACATAAACTTTTATTGGAAAACCGTTTCCTTTATTGTTTATTACACTATTCGGTTGTTGTAATACAAATTTCAGATTACATATACTAATTATCTTAGAAATTTAACTAACGATAAGTCGTTAATAATTAAGAGTTTCTATTTACATTAGAGAATCTATGGCTAAACATAGAAAATTTTGTAAAATGAGCTGTTGCTTCAAAGGATTTTTTTTGATGAAGTTTGTGCCGCTAGTTAGACAACTATAGAAGCTTCATTGGACTCGAAGCTTGGATCTGGTATCCGCAAGCTAAATTCCTTCAAAGTTATTCCATTGCCAAGTTTTTATTAAAGGAAACATTTCCTTTTCCATTACATACAAATAATGTATTGGAAACAGTGGTAAGTCTCTGTTGTCGGAGACCTTGTATAGGTTATATACACCGCATATATACTACCACAGTTAATATTTCTGACGTCGAACGGTACAAACTACTGTGTTCCGGTTTCAAAGGAGCTGTAGGTAGTGAAATTATTGGGGTAATAGTCTTTAATGTCTCAAGGCGTTGAGCCTAATGTTGCTATGAGTAGGCGTATCACTTACCAACCTTCAACATTGTATAAATAATTTTTTTTTTTTCATTTGTACAATTGTGTATGTAGATTTAAATATAATAGTTATTGCGTTTGTAGGATTATCACTTGTTAGGCAAAGTCCTGATTTGTTTTAACAGAAATTACGAAATTACTTATACATTCTCAGACATATTCCAAGATAATTTCTTTACACGTGGATGTATATTTATTACTCTATACCCTCATATATATATATATATAGTTATACTCTAAAATTCTTCTTCGGTTTATTGTTTGTTCTATAAACAAGACGTTAAATATAGATAAACAAATTTTGACTTCTAATTAATGGCCTGTTCGGGTTGACAATTATAAATGTTTTCTGTAGTACTATTGCATAGTCTATACAAACTCCAAATCCATGTAATTGGGTCAGCTGGGTTTGCTCATAAGATTAAGCATCTATCGCGGTTTTAACGTATCCTATCCAATTAGTTTTATAACTACATATTAATACAATTAGTATACAATAGTTTCTTTCATAATCTATTACATTTCGTAGTATAATCTTGTAAATAGAAAACTATTAATAATTTAAAATATATGTTACAATTAGACTTTTTATCTGTTCTAGGCTTTTTCAATAATTTCTATCAATGTTTACTTATACAGGAAAATCATTGACACTAAGGTTATGGTATGTTATATCACCAAATATATCCAATAGTTTACTACATTTACACCACTACGAATTAAACAATTTGATTCTATATAGGTTTAATCTTTTAATACATAACAATAAAGACAACATTATACGTTGATGGTAAAAATAGGTCTATTAACAGTGCTTAAATATACCTTAAAAACGATTCGATACGTCTTATTATGATAGAATTTTAATTTGTACGTTATTAACTAATTAATAAAGTAAACCACGGTGTCCTTTAAGGACAAAAATTACAAGTTGTTGGAAGGTTTGAACTCTGTAATGTAGATATCACACTTAAACAGTCGAATTAAAACGAATACAGCTTAAGAGTAAGAAAATAAAATGTATATAATACAATGACTTAATTAAAGGCAACAGGAAGCAATATCTTCACAATAAGACATTGCTTTACGATACAACGTTAATAAAGGACAATTACTTTAGCCAATAGACTGTACTGTACAGTCTGCGCAAGTTAAGGGAAGGAATAGAAAAGAATAGAGCGAAATAAATCAGAAGAGTACAAGGGAAGATAGAACATTGAACATTATTACACATTGTTAATATAGAGTAATACAGTGACTTTTGAGAATCTTGCAGAGTATATATTATAAAGCACTAGTTTTCACGTGATTCGCGAACAAAGGAAACCGATTTTCATTATATATAATCTTATAGACTACAGAGTATATTTGATCATAAGGAAGAAAGTGACAAAGGATCATAGAGCAACAGGCAAAAGTATTGCACAGAGAGCTTGAAAAGAGTTTTGCTGTGTGCGTGATATATAATGTTTAAGTATAATAAACTTTACTATTATAATGTAATGTAAGGTAAAAATTATTATAATCTGTAAAATATGTACGTTTAATGCTAACCAACAATTTCTACTGACCAAATCGCGTGATAGTGAAGTTTCAACAATGTCACTGAAATAAAAGTGAGTCGTATGTTATAAATAAAATCATCTAATACATATCTATACATACAGCATTATAATATAGCCTAAGTAGCCTTAACAAGTTTTCTCTTGGAAGTTGTTTGAATGTACTTTATATGTTAAGTACTTTTGTTTCAAAGGCGCTGATAAAACCCTACAAAAAAAAAAATAATGAGCTCAATACTAGATGATCACTCAGTTTTTAGATCGCTTCCGCTCTTAATTGTTATAAATATCTATATATAAAACTAAACGTTTCTTCACTAATTATATTTCTAACCTTTTATTTAACAGCACTTGTTAATCAACGTAAGCATCCCGTTAAAAGCTTTTCAGTCGTTTCTATCGACAACCACAATTGTAATCAAGTTATTTATTGCTTCTTGATTAAGTTAATGGAGGGATAACCCATTTATTTGTGTTTATTGTTGTTATGTTATACAATCGGACGTATTATTTTATTTTAGATGTTTCGTCACCACATGTACAATAAAAAGGCGATTCGTTACCAATCGACATTAAAATTTCTAACATCAAATGTTTATTAAACGAAAACACTAAAGTCTAGTTACTAAATAAATATTATTAAAGAGGTTATCACAATATCAAGTTCAATTATATTTTAAGTTAATTACCACCTTTAAGTTCAGTTTACCAAACCAAGGGGATGTTTAGATTGTTCATAATTTTAACCTTCGTTATATTTGTAAGTGGATAAAAGGAAGTATCAATTAGATTCTAATTACAGGAAACTAATTAAGCTACTGTTCTATCAATTTTCAATTATATATATATCATAATATTAAACTATGTATATATATTTAAACCGCCATAGATCAGTAGAAAGCTGCTAAAGTATTAGGGGGACCGGAAAGTAATGTCGTTTCTGCGCATGCCAATACTTGATTGTCGTTTGTCAGCTCATTGTTTTGTTCAGAGGCGTACCAAAGACATTGTGAGGTTATAGTGATTTCTTTACTTATAGACAATTGAATTACAATTTTTTTTTGTAATTTTGCGTAAAATGGCCAGCCAAATACCAGAAGAGGTACACATCCGGCATTGCATGCTCTTTGAGTTTCGCAAGGGAAATAACGCAACAGTTGCTACCAAAAACATTTGCGATGTTTATCCAAATGCACTGGACATTCGTAAATGCCAAAGGTGGTTTTCCAAGTTCAAATCGGGTAATTTTGATCTTTCCGACTCGTATCGATCAGGAAGACCATCAGCGTTAGACAACGACGTGTTAAGGGCGGAAGTGGAAGCAAATCCGTGTCAGACGATCGAGGAATTGTCAAACAGTCTCAACAAACCTTGGTCGACCATCCAAGAACATTTGAAGCAGATTGGAAAAGTAAGCAGAGCAGGTGTTTGGGTCCCGCATAATCTGTCCGAACAGAATAAGGCTAACCGATCAATCACATGCAACTTATTGCTTCAACGACACAACACAGAAGCGTTTTTTGATCGCTTGATCACAGGAGATGAGAAATGGGTCCTGTATGATAACCCAAAACGCAAAAGGCAGTGGCTCTCTCCAAATGAAATCCCTCGGAGTACTGCTAAGCCAGGTTTA
Source organism: Troides aeacus (assembly GCA_033220335.2). NCBI lineage: Eukaryota > Metazoa > Arthropoda > Insecta > Lepidoptera > Papilionidae > Troides > Troides aeacus. The sequence continues at coordinate 4,990,895 of CM067294.1, read as the reverse complement.
CACCCCAAAAAAGCGCTTTTGTGTGTTTGGTGGAGTATTCGCGGCATTGTTCATTTTGAATTACTGAAACCTGGAGAAACTGTTACTGCAGACCTCTACAGCGAACAATTGCAGCGAGTCAATCAATCTTTAATTGAAAAGTGGCCAGCGATTGTCAACCGAAAAGGCGTCATTCTCCAACATGACAATGCAAGACCGCACTGCGCAAGGCGAACTCTAGAAAAAATTAATGAATTGGGGTGGGAGGTGCTGCCTCATCCACCATATTCGCCCGATGTTGCACCATCGGATTTCCACTTATTCCGAGCGCTGCAACACTTTTTAAGTGGCAAAACATTTGCAAATTTGGATGATATCCAAAATGCCATCTCTAGATATTTTGCCGAAAAACCAATTAATTTTTATCGATCAGGGATTGAAAATTTACTCACTAGATGGCAAAAGGTTATTGACAATGATGGGGAATACATCATTGATTAAAAATAAAGACTCGTTAAAAATGTGTTTGTATTTAGCGTAAGAAAACGACATTACTTTCCGGTCCCCCTAATATAATACACTTCAAGCGACGAGCGCAATGTGGTGCAGTGTATATCATCCTAACTACTGCCACGTTGTTATGGGCAGAGCGTATAACTTACCATAAAGTAAACGTCCCGATCGTATCGTCGCTTAATTCAATGAAAAAATACTGATATTTATATTAACATTATTTGTATGTATTCTTCTCCCCACCGCACTTTAAGCCTTGAACTAATATGAATGAGCAAAGGTTGTCTGGAGGAGAATATTTTCAGCAGCGACACCTTTTGTAAAGTCAATGTATTGTTTGTTATTCCTAATATTTTCTTTGTCGATTGTGACGATCGTTTCATAGATGTCATAAAAAAAACTACACGAAAAGATCTCGATACACCTCAAATAAGGACAAAGCTTTTGTCGCCATATTTTTGTCTAGGTGTGTATACTGAAGGAGTCTTTAAGAGAATATTCGATAGGTTTATTCTATATTATTGCGCTTTACCACCTAAAATATATTTCTACTTATCATCAGGTAATCAGATCAGATCATGGTCAAATATATGTCTATAATAAATATAAAGAAAATACCATTTATAGATAATATTAGTCGTTTTCCGCCCACATAGTTCGTCGTAATACCCTCGCAACACCCTTTGGGAAAATAATTTAGTAAAATTCGTTTTTAGCTGACCTACACTCGGTAAAAGGATTATTTCTTCCAAATTTCAAGTCTCTAGGCCTTATAGTTCCAGGTACGTCGTGATTAATCTCAATATTGGGGGAAATCTTTTATATATATATCATTATCATAGCCCTCCCCCAAAAATCCCCATAATGAAAAGTCCTGCGATACCCGCCTCGCCGGGCACCAGGAGCCGTTTTTTGTATGGGTTTATATGTGGGGATTTGGGCTATTTCCCACCACGAATCCTAATGGAAGTTGTTGGTGAGTTTGGTTTGTGTTCCGTGAGCTTTTGTGAGGGACTCCTTACAGCCCTCATATATATATAGAAATAAACCTGTCCGATAACCTGCAATACATGCTAGCTTTATATATTGAGTAAGCGTTAACTATTGTTTTTTTTAATAAGTCATAATGTTACATTATAAACATTTTGAAAACAGTAAATTCCTTGATTTTAAGAACAGTTGAAAAATATTATTGTACGATGAAGAATACTGCACTTCTCTTAAACGAGATTAAAACAGCTTTCTTCATAAGTTCGCTATTTATGTCCTAAAAATATCACAACGGAAGTTTTATAATACTACAGATTTCTTTTAACATCAGCTTAATATATAGGAAATACTTTCGAATACAGCCTTAATTGGTTTCCTATTTACATCTTATTACGTATTCAATGATCGACCTCCTAGTGTTTAATTTACATACCTCTGGGATATTAGTTATTTGCATAAAGGTGTTTTAGCACAGTCGTAAGGACCTTAGTATACCTCCATGTAGGAGACTTAATTTGACAGTTTTTTTTTAACATAATTGATAGTGATGCTCGTTTATATATATGTAAGCGGTACGTGTATAAGATCTACCACTATTTCAGTTAGTAAATAGATATGTACTTTGTTTAATTAGTCTTAAAACAGTTTTTTCATCATGAGACTTCTAAAAACAAATTACAGATTATTTCCTATATCTAAAATAGGTCAAATTGAAATGTATTTCGCGTAAAATTCGCATGTTAACGCTGTACGCGCTCTAGTTTATAGGAATTACGTGACTGGACAAATGGACCCTAAATAAATATATTTGCATCAAAACCGAACGGACCCTAAATTTAACAGAGATTTAGTAGACCTTGCTACTCAAAGTAAATGAAACTCTTGCCTATTTACAATTTGGTATCTTTTTTGATATTTACCATATTGATTATTTGTATTAAGTTAACTAAAATTTAAGTATATTATTGTATAACGACTAAGCAATCTATTATCATCATTACCGTGTGTAGTGTATATAATATGCCATTTCTGCGGAATCTTAATTACCTCGATAATACGCTTCCTGTCACTACCAGCTACTTTTCTCCAGCTGGTAGTAACCTTGGTTCTGTTGCTGTCTCTTATATGTATATTTATATATACAGGACATATATTGGAGGTCTATTTTGCCGGATACGTCTTAGTAGGTACCACAACAACTCCCATTTCTGACGTCAAACACTACTGTACAAACATTACTGTTTTCCGGTATAAATGGTGTTGGATCTAGTGAAATTAGTAATAACGAGACAATAACTTATATCTTAAGGTGACTAGCAATACGTGGTGGTATATCATATTAAAAAGAACCATGTTTTGAATGGTAGACCTATCACCTACCCTCAGGTAAACGTCTCTCTCGTTTCGTTGAATAACTTGAATGAATCAACTTTGGTGCTCTTTCTTTAATGCATAGTCAGTTTATTAAGACTAATTATACTGTGCCGATGTTATCTGATAACTTTTATTACTAAAGTATTAAAAAGGGAGGATATCTTCACAGTATTGTGAAGGTATTCCTCGATTCACGCCCCAAATTCTGTTTGAAGATAAGATAAGATAGGACTTAAAGAAAATGATTTCTGTGTTATCCACAACAAAGACCATTGAAAGTTATTATTCGAGTAGACAATATTGGTATTGAAGGTATTAACCTTAAGGTAAATGAAAAAATTGATGAATAACGTTATTCTTTTTTATTTATCATGTTTACTTATTAATCTAGTTCAAAAAAATTACCTAGTGGAGGTTTCTCTATAATGCTACGATCAGAATCAGTCATCAAGACCATTAACTGAGTCAGAGAGCACAGTATATAATATCATATAATTATCTATAGGAGACAAGAGTTGGGTAAGAGTAATAAATTATGTTTCAAAAGTAACAGAGGAGGGTATAAGGTTTGAAGAAAATACGATTTTAGACTATACTTAACGTTTTGATGAGCATTTTTTACTGTTGAGAGTAGTTGGTTTATAAGTATTATATTTCATTGTCTTTACTTTTAACTGACACGTATAAGTTTCACAAAAAGAGATATTAACATGTATTTTATATGTGATAATAATACAGATCTAACCTTTTCAATTTTTACTTGTTTTTAATTTAATATAAAGCAAATAACATCCTGTGGGACACTAATCAAAGTATCGACGAACTAACTTCCCTTGTTGAGTTTTGTTTATTAGTTCACTTTCGAAACTCTGTCGCGTGTTTGGCTTGCAAATGAGTGTAAACAGTATTAAAGATAAACTCTGTATACTGGAAATAGTCCATTAATCTGTGGGGAAAGTATTAAAAACTCCTAACCACTTCGAGAAAACCTCGTGATTTGTTTTGTACTAGTTTGAACTAAAGCCCTTTTTTATAGTAACTGTTACGATAGCAACCGCTCAAATAATAAGCAATACAAATGTTTAGTTGTAGCCCAAAAAATAAATAAGCCATAGTTATATTCCTGTGCCGATACGTTCACTAGTTTTCACGTGATTGGTAAACAAACAAACCCATTTTCATTATAGATATAGTTAGATATGCAGGGTGAATTTGAATATGAGGTGAATCTACAATAATTGTTTTTAATGTTGTGAGATATGTAATATATGAGAGGGAAAGATCCGGATAATGTATATAGATAGATAGATACATAGATTTACTTATGTTGTCAACAACCTTGCAAAAGTATTGCAGTTAATTATATATATACTGTAACATTAACACCTTGTATCACATCGATGAGCGCAATTTGGTGTAAACATCCCTTCACTTTTATGGGCGAGCATCGCTTATCATCAGGCAAGGGTCCTTCCTGTGTCTAATGAAAGGAGGTTTTGATATAATATATTAAACTATTCGATTAAACATAGAAAATTCAATTTAATCGGATGATCGAAAGCCTTTTGGTCGTGAAAATATATCGTTATTAACTGAGAGAGAGAACTTCGCGTTTTCTGCTTAAATGATAATTCAATGTCGATAGAGATTACTTGCCTTTATGTTATGTTTGAAATCTTCTTGTATAGGTAAAACGTTAGGTTTAAGTATATCTCTTATTTATTTGAATTAACCGCTTTTAGTTACTTTATCAGTTATAATTAGTATATTAAAGAAATGTGCTGGATTCAGAGAAAAAATAAAGTAAACATCTATACATCTTCCTCTCAGTCTAAGTGTTTACCTAGTTCTTTGCGCATATTTTCTCATTATTAAACAGCAATTAAAAGTTATGTTTCTAATTATTCTTTGATGATAATTAAATCACGGCAAAAGGTATGAATTATTTTGTTCTAGCAATATTTACTGTCGAGCCTTATACTTCGTATATGTTTACCGTAGATTTTTTATCATAAAGAGAAACCTATTTATAACTACATTATATACTATTAATTAAGGAAATCATCGTCCTTGTAATGATTAATTGTAATGATAACTGCTCAGCTAAGAATTACATTATGAACGAATGAGATGTAACGTATTGTATAAGCAAATGTGTAGTCGAAATAGATGTTATATTTAACAATCAATGTTTTATCATTCGCAGAATATTCTGTATATATACAAATACTATTCAAGGTATGAAGAAGGTACAAGAATAGTAAGAAGATGGTTTATATTCAGCGCTTTCTTCTTTGATTGATTAGTATGATAAGAAAAAATAATGTAGCGTACAGCTTTCTTTATATACAAACAAAGAACGACAAGGCTTGGCCAAAAACTTGTTTGGATTATCTATGGTTGAATAGGATTAGGATGAGAGTCATAAATCCTATTTTACTTTGTATAATAATATAAAAATCCATAATTTATTATATGTAAAAAAATACTTCTTTAGTCTTTGTACTAAATTGAAAACAACTTTAAAATCATTTAGTACATAATGTGATTTGAAAATGTAATTACATTATTAAATACTATTATTAAATAAGAAATTGTTGTTTTTTTTTAATAATTAAACATATCTTATGCACATGTAACAATATATATTTATATGTACTAACTATATTTAAAGCGCTGCTACCTATAGGCCACAATGTCGAAGTAGCCAATATTAACTTATAGGTACTAGTATCAATTATAACAAAATACATTTATTTATACATATAAATTAATGATCCTACAAATAATATAGCGAAAGATAAAAAGGGGGCAAAATACTAACCTTTAAAAATATACACTACAGTAATGTAGCAAAACTTAATGTTATATAACATCTTAATTCTGATCATCTTAACAAGCGCCATGTTGTGATGACCGGGCAGGTCACTTATCAACAGGTGAACGTTCCGTTCGTCTCGTCGCTTCGTAGTGTATAAAAAAAAAAACTCATGTCGAACGGTAGATATCAAAAGACTGAAAGGATAACGATATAAAACAACAAATAAACAAATGTATGATTTTTTTACAAGTACAACATTTATTTCATTTTTAGACCGTAGCCTGCAAAAATACCTTAATATACATATTTATGTATGTTAATCTATTCCTAGCACTGACGTAAATATGTTTTGAATGAAAATATTTAGTAAATAATTCGCTGAATTTCGTTCAGTATCCAGTCACCAAACAAAAAGAGTTAACATTTCAAAGAAACTTGTAGATATTGTAATTTGTAAAAGTTTTCATTCAATTTCTATGGCACAATAGTTTATTTAGTTCAAAGTCTACTATTAATAAAACAACTAACTCATCTTTAAAATATATAGTTAACTAATATGTAATAATTAACGCAAACGTATCTTTTATATTAATGAAAAATTATTTGAGGCTTTAAGAGATAGAAACACTGTTAATGGCGGATGAATCAGAAACGTAATTATATAGGAAATATATCAATCATCACGGATAGTAAGGGTTCTTGCACCACTCACGGGATCCAAGCTAAAGTCACTTGCTCATGGTGTACCCTGGTAATCCATAAACGAGGCTTTGAATCCCACCAAACGTTATAGGGCCAGCGTGGTGAGAGATAGCCTAAATCTCTCCATATAAATCCAACCTCGATTGATATGGGAATTTTTGGAGGAAGCCTATGTCCAGCTGTGGACGTCTATCAGCTGATGATGATGATGACGATTGTAATATTCTAGTAAAAATATATTTCGTTATAGCAGAGATAAATATTTTTTTTTTTGAGTAAACCAAATAAATCACAGATACACACTCGTCCTTTTTGTTTGGGCTCATAGTCCCTCACGCCTGTGGTCGGGATACCAAAACATAATTTATCACAGCACTTTTAGAGTGGTTGTGACACCTATTTCCGAGTGAATATTAATATGGCTGCATTTTTGTGGAAAATATATAACAGGAAACATTTCTTTATTCAGGTCACAGCTGCAATGGTATATTCATATTTCGGTATATTTTATTCAACTAAACAAAGAGACGAGCGGTACGTTCACCTGATGGTAAGTGATACGCCCGCCCATAACAACGTGGCGCTAGTTAGGATGAAATATACCGCAAGTATTGGGGTTCGTAGTCTGGGATATGAGATGTTGTCTCTTCACTCCAGTAATTACACTAGCTACAGCATCCTTGAAATCGGAACACAGTAATGTTACCACACTGAATTTTAGCGGCAGAAATAAGCGTTGCGGTCTAGACGGTCTCTGACAACAGAGACCTACTATCAGTAAAAGTTAGGTGGTGATGCGGTCTATGGTGGTAAGACATACTAACCTTTGGGCGGGAACAAAGAGGTACTTTAAGAGTTATGAACAGCTCTCATCCACTTTCAGAGTTAATCAACATCATCAGCCGATAGACGTCCACAGCAGGATATAGGCCTCCTCTCATGATTCCCACATCGATCGGGCAAGGATTTATATTAAGGGTGGGGATTTTGGCTATTTCCCACAAAGTTGGCCCAATGCGGGTTGGTAGGAGCAATACGAGTAGGTAAGGTTGGCTTGGAACCCATGAGTTGTTGTGCGGGAACCCCAGAGTAATATAATTATCAGTATTTTTATACAAAAGTATTTTTTTTTTAATACAGAATATTTATTATCCGTAAGCATAGATAAAACAAAGCAGCGAGTGACACTAATGTGATATTAATGATCACTTAGAATATTCTGATTCATCCCGGAGTTAGGAACATTGACATTAACATATCCGATATCGTGCGGCATAATGTAGCGCAGGAATTTCCATAAATCTTCTTAAATTCAACAACAAATCTTCTTTACATATGAAACAGAAGTAAGCACGTATTAGGTTGGGGAAAAAGAAATCCATAATTTTTTCGGTAGATGGCTGTAGTGATAAATTTCTCGTAAAGTATCGATCAAACAGTTTCAGATTTATGCTCGTTGGAAAGGTGACATTTTGCAGTAAAAAAATTCTATTGCTGTTTTTTGTTTGGTGCATTCAATTGTGAGTTACAGGGTGTTAAAAATGGAAGTGAACAAACAGAAAATTCGATAAATTTTACAGTTTTTCTTTGACAAAGGCGAAAATGCAAGCCAGGCGGCTAAAATTGTGAATGGTGTTTATGGACCCGATACTGTAACAGCCAATTATGTGCAATTTTGGTTTCGTAGATTCCGTTCAGGAATTTTTGATGTTAAAGATGCACCTCGCACAGGTAGGCCGGTCGCCGAAAATGTCGATAAAATCGGAGAAATGATCGAAGTTGACCGGCATGTTAGCAGTCGCAACATCGCCCAGGAGCTAAAAATGGACCACAAAACAGTTTTAAACCATTTACACAAAGCTGGATTCAAAAAGAAGCTCGATGTTTGGGTGCCACACCAATTAACAGAAAAAAACATGATGGATCGAATTTCCATCTGCGAAGCCTTGGCCTTGGCTTTATTATTTGCTGTTTTTATGGATGCTGTAGCTAGTGAAATAATTATGATAAAGAAACGCTATTACGCATTGTGAACATCCTAACAGTTATCAGCAGAAATGCTACATATTACTACTACAGTAGTTATGTAATTCGTAGAAAATAATTAATCATTTGGTATACAGCTCGTTTATAGTTAAGGTTGAAGTTTTTCCATCAACGAAGGACTTTCATTACGTATATTGATTCAATGGCAAGTGTTTTTCATGTGTAATAACCATTTAATATTAATAGCTACTTGTCTATGTGGAAGACTTCGAAGCAAAGTTCCAGCTGCAAATAGTATTTACTTGTGATAGGTTCTGTTACCTTAGAGCGTCTATGTACCACCACAGTCCCATTTTGCCGTCAAATAATACTGTGAAAACATTATTGTGTTCCGGATTGTCGGGTGCTGTAGATAATTTAATTAATGCGGTAATGACCCACAACACATGTCTCAGACGACGAGCGCAATGTGGTGCAGTATCATCATAATTAGCGCCACGTTATGGACAGGCGTATCACTTAACATCAAGTGAACATCCGACTGGTCTCGTTGTTTAGGTTACTAAAAAACTATATATAAATAATATTGTAATCTCTTTTTGTCAAATGTATCTTGTTATTGAAGAAAAATGGGGTCACTCATGTACTTAGTTTATTGAAAACTTATAGCAATTAGATAATAAAGAGGTTATATTTTCAAATATAAAAACCTTTGTTGATTCTGTTTTAAAAAAATATTTATCTTTTGAATATGGTAGATATGTATGGGAATGATTTATTGCCATTTTCTGGTTTCATCACTTGTTGATTTCGCTTCAAAGCAAATATTGGTCCGCAAACTTCGCCAAGGTCCTGCGTGATTTAATATAAGTTGTCGCGAATGTTCGGGAAAGTAATAAAAATGTTCACCCCCTGTTGTTATTCGAAAAAGCGCTGGGATATAACAAATTAAAAATAATCTAATGTTCCAATTGTTAATAAGGTATATAAAAAAATATATTATGACAAATAATGTACTGGACTGTAGTAATTCAAGACAAGTAAACCTGTAACGTAATTCTCGATACAATAAAGCAATAACTATTACTGATATCAAACACAATACACTTCCGGAACAATCTGTATATTTCATCCATTTATTGTCTTAAAACATATATATAGAATATATAATAATTATCTGTCATAATATTACAGTATACAGTAATTTCGTTATTTTTGTTTTAGTCAACGAAGCGTTTAGATGTATTTCACCTGATGGTAAGTGATACCTTTTTTTTTTTTTTCTCGCGGGTGAAATCTTCTTAAAAGATATCTTGCTTCTGGGGGAAGACAAGGTTATGTAGGGCTTCTACCCACTAAAACCCCCTCGCTGGTCTCCCTCAGTGCATTAGGAGGGGCTCCGGGATCTCCTACGGAACGCACCGGTGCCCCCCTGTACTCTCGATTAAACATTCCACGGAAGGGCAAAGCCCTCCTAGACCCCACGCTTTGCTACGGCAAATACAAGACCACAATGTATTTGCCGTTCTCCTAAGGCTCGCTTATTAAGCTCTGAGGGCCCCCACCCTCAAAGCCCACGAAACCGAGGACCCTTTTAGTCGCCTTGTACGACAGGCAGAGAATACCTTAGTCCTATTCTTAATGACCCGGCACTACAGGGCTGACGGGTTGGGGCGTCCGTTGCCATCGCCCCGACGTCCTCGTCTATGGACGGATGGTAAGTGATACCTACCTATAACAACGTAGCACTAGTTAGAATGGTATACACAGTGCCCTTCAAACCAGAACATTGTTGTTTTCACAAAACTGTTTTATGGCAGAAATAGGCGCAGCGGTGGTACCTAAATGGTCTCTAACAATAGATCTACCACCAGAAATATATAAAATAATGAAAGGCTGAAGGTTTGTGGAACTTACACCTCTTTATTGTCAGTGGGTAAGCTTTATACCTTCAGTGAAACGTGAACTTCGTCGAAGAGCTACAGTTCAAAGTACCCATACAAGTTTGAATTGATGAAAATAACCATTACTACTCCGTGAATTATCATTCCACCTTAAACGCTTGGTGATAAGGGAAAACGGCGGTTGGTTCACGTGAAGAATGTAGTTAATGCCTTTTGAATAACGTTTATTAGTCTCGTCTTAATTGGATGACCCGCTTAGTAATTTGTACTGAAATTATTTCTTAACAAGATACAATTTTACTAAATGTCAGAATACGTAAGGACCAATTAACAGTAAACAAGCATTTCGTATATTATATTCTGTTGTAACCATTTCAGGTTTTTGGAACATTTTTTTTTTTTATGAGTAATACATAACATAACCTGGTCGCCTTACGCTCGTTACGAAGATCTATTCTCGATAAAGGAACATAATGAGGACAGAAGCTTAGTTATTGGTTTGTATGACGTTTTCTACGATTAACGAGTAATGTCATCGTGATCGTCAGACCTTCTTTTAGTTATTACCAGTTCATAACAGTCAATTTGCGTCCCCACTGCTGGGGCACAGGCCCACCCTCAATATGACTGCAACTGGGCCATAGTCACCACGCAGGCCCAATGCGGATGGTTATTACCAGTACTTCACCGATATTATCATTTAAGACTATATCTTGTATTATTTATTTACAACAATTATATGTAAATTCACTAGTAATTTAAGATATTTATATATTTTCTAACATTACTCCTATTTTTATTATTCTCCATCTAAACTTATGCTATCTAAAATTATTGTGTACATATGTATGCAGTAATATTTATCCTTATTTCTATTGTTTACTATCGTACATGTTTTTAGCAATAGTTTATAAACTTACTTCTAATATATTTTTTATTATACTATAGCTTACTATCTATATTTATACATAACTGTCTGATCGACAGATTTAGCAATACATCATAGACATACATGTATATAGTTAACTGTAACGTTTGATGAAAATACTGTGTGAAGTAACTTCTGTTAAACTTTTCTTCGTAATAAGATTTTGCTTCTAGAAACACAATAAAAAGTAACTTACAGTTAACATCTAATGAAAATGTCGAAATAAATATATGTTAACCATTGTCGGCCCTATTTAACATAAAAAAAGTAATTAATTAATGATAATTACAGTATTTAGGTTTTGTACGCGTCAATGCCTAATGCAGACTATGATATTATTTTATAACCTGATGAAATGATCATTCACAGAATAATGCTTCATTACAAAGAATACAAATAGGAGCAATAAAGAAATTAGTATAAATCTTCTTTATTTTACCAATTCAATGAAAAATAAAATTCAATTATACTAGTAGTTAGTGGTATTATTAACAATAAACCAAGTAACCATAAACGGTCTTCTCTGTAAAAAGCAATGATATTGGTCTTATTAAAAATAAGGAATATAATAAAAGATAGGCAACGAATGGAGTAATTAAACTTTATATTAAAGAATATTTATTGTATTTCCTAGATTATTAACTAATATTTAGCGTTTTTTAAATCAAACAAATCCTTCAATATAGCCGAAACAACATTAAATTCTTCGTTCTGTAATAAAACCTTCCGGAGGCCTCATCGGTAATCCTCGAGGGTATAAAAGGATTTATTTAAAATCCATCAAACGATTACGTATTATCTAACAGTAAGATCAATTAATTCGTATATATATTCAATGTTAAAAACATATTAATTATTTCACCAAAATAATTAGCATATATCATTATATATTAGCAATTTGTATAATTAACGTATATAAGTAGTGATTGGTTGGTTTCTGACATAAGTGAGTAGCACCATACGTCCTATTTCTGCCGGAAAATAGTATTGTGCAGACATTACTATGTTCCGGTTTGAAGTGCGTTGTACTTAGTGAAATTACTGAGGTGATAAGACTTCTTATATCCCAAGGATGAATGGGCACAATAGAGTAGTGTTTACTATCCTAACTAGCGCTACGTTGCTACGCGCGAGAGTATCACTTCACTAAAAGTTGAGGATTAGTATTATATATATATATAAAATATATATCTGTGTGTATCCTTTTTTCCCCACTGGGAACGAAGCGTGATATATATGTATGTATCTTTTTTTTCTCTTTATTGTAAAACCTTATAGCGAAGTATACAAACGGCGGGTTTAATATGCTTGTTGGCATTCTCTACCAACAAATTTTCGGTGATGTGATATGTTGCGGTAGGTAGTAATTTAATAACTAGATACATCATCATCCATCCATCCAATCAGCCGGAAGACGTCCACTGCTGGACAAAGGCCTCCCACAAAGATTTCCACTCAGACCGGTCCTGGGCCACCCGCATCCAATGGTTGCCAGCGACCTTGACCAGGTCGTCGGTCCACCTTGTGGAGGGTCTGCCCACGCTACGTCTTCCGGTACGTGGCCACCACTCGAGAACCTTTCTGCCCCAACAGCCGTCGGTTCTGCGAGCTATGTGCCCTGCCCATTACCACTTTGCGACGGCGACCCTTCGAGCTATGTCGGTGACCTTGGTTCTCCTGCAGATCTCCTCATTTCTGATTCGATCTCGCAGGGAAACTCCGAGCATAGCTCGCTCCATCGCCCTCTCAGCAATCTTAAGCTTGCGGACAAGGCCCACAGTAAACAGAACTAGATACAACATATATATAAATAATACAAATATTTATATATACATACATATATAAATAACACTAAAATGTCTGCATCAGCTTAATATACTCAATTATAATCATTACATTTATGCATGTTTAGGTCTACTTGCATATGTTATAATAAAATAAAACTAATATAAACTCTTCTCTGTAGATTATTATACATAGAACTTAGAGCTTTTTCTTTGAAGTAAAGAAACCTTTGTATGATCCTTCTCATTTGTCAAGGACGAATTGGCAAATAACGCAAGTTCTCGAAAATAACAGTTTTCAAGTACTTCTTTGTACATATCGATCTGTTCTCGTTTTTCTTCGTCGCTTTTTCATATTTCTACGAAGATAATTAATGATTTATATCGTGTAGGTAAATCACAATTATTTAGTATAAAATGTATCTGTGTTGCCACTTAATGAAACTACTTAGGTGTAAATAAGCGGTTGATCCCCTCGTGCCGGTTTCAGCTTCAGAGGGATTATGAGACTGCGAAAAGGTATCAGGCTACTTATACAAGTATTTGCTGAGGTATTACTTATGGAGCTTATCATACCGTCTAACCGACATATGTCACTCTTCAGTTATTATTTAATGCTTTAGTTATTATATTACTATTATCTTTTATCATTAACTCTTGTTAAATTTGTTTATTCATTTTTTAAACATTTGTTTGTGTTTTTACGATACATTATTTGTTGTATCTATTACAATACCTTGATAATCAATGCCCCCGTAATAATGAATGTAAAGTGACCAATATTCTCAAATCAATCTTCAGCCGATAGTTTCACTGCTGGATATAAGCCTCTCTCAAAGATCTTCCTATCGATCGGTCCTGTGGTGCCCACACAAGCGGCTACCCGAGACCTCACAGTCAGGATGGCCTCCGGTACCGCCACAAACGACGGCACCAAGGGCCTTCGTTTGTGAGGGTTCGTTTCGGAGGATTTAAGCTATTTACCACCACAATGTGAGTAGGTAGGACCCAGAGCCTCATTTTTTGATTAGTAGGGTACAGCACGAGCAAGTGAGGTTGGCTTGGGTCGCGTGATATCTTTTATATTTCATATATACATATATCACGCCTCGTTCCCAGTGGGGTAGGCAGAGACCACCTCTCTCCACCTGCTACGATCCTGGCACACCTCTCTCGCTTCCTCCACTTTCATAAGCGTCTTCATGCATGCTTCTTTTATATTTCAAAACATACATTTCATTATAAAATTAAAGAAAATATCGATTTCTGTTACAAATAATATACCACAAATACTATAGAGCAAACCAATAACTTAACCGTATTTTGCATATGTTAAATCTATGTATTAAACCTATATGTCGCCTATGTTCAAAGCCCTAATTCTACAGTGATTACATATGGAGCTTATGATGTATGTTAAGGGCGTCGACCTATTACGATTTAATGAAAGCGATAATTGCGAAACTGTCGACTCGTTACGAGTAATTAGTATCGTATGTCGTCGCGTGATATTGATGGCGAGTCAATATTATTTGTGACGTTAATGCTTTGAAGTGATCCAATACAAACAATCCGTCAGGCGCGCCTCCACGACGACCTGTCCTCGCTGTCTTGAAAATAAATATAGAGGTAGGTGAAGAAGTAAGACTCTAAAATTTTTTGTTAGCCATAACAAGAATGAATTCCTTTAGGCAGAGCCAATTAGTCTCTTTTCTAATAAGTAGGAGATTATGCGCGATCAAATCGCTTTCATTTCTAGTAGTCAGTAGACGAATTGTTTTAGATCTCATTTAAACTGACTAAATAATACTAGAAATTATATCCTAACAGTTGTTTAATAGACATATAATGATTTACAACGATTTTATTCACTCTTCATTTAAGAGGTACAGGATCAGAGAAGTTTTCTCAGACTGACCGCCCATCTAGAAAACGGTACTCAACGATGACGATGATATAAGGAGTTATTTAAAATAAATACAGAATGAGGTAGTATAATAAAATTGCTTTCGATAAGTTTATGAACCTCAATTACTAGTTCTGCATTAGAAATAATAATCTAACACACATATAATATAGTAGACCGAAGATGTTAAAGCGTTCTGCCCCAGATTACTCTCTCATGTATTACTATCTTTGAATTGAAGCTGCACGAATCGTAGGCGAATATATGATGTACAAAACTACACTATCCAAATCACACGTGGACCAGGAATCGAACTACGGACCTATCTGGAACAACCAGCACCACAGAGACAGCTGAGATTTAATACAAGAGATTTTAAAACTGAGCAGGTGAGAGGTATTTTATCAGACTTATGCTAATAAATTTGTTTCGTTATACGAAGCCGACATTTTGATAGCTGGATGAAAAGTTAAATTTTCAAGAGTAATGTAATTTCTTTACTACATGCTTTCAGTCTACATCCTCCCTCGTCATATTAACGAATATAATATAACAAATGTATTCTTATTGTAGTCATACCTAATCCTTGAGATTATTATCTTATAAACGGTATGATAGAGAAAAAAAAAGAAAGAGAATTTTTATATAAACATGCTTTAAAAGGCCCATTTCTATATAGTAGAAAGGAAAGGCCTGAAAAAAGATTTGTTCAATTGCCGACTTCAATATCGTTGTGACCTTCCCTTTATCGTCCGCAGTTAAAATTTTCCAAGCATCCTTTAGAAAATCACGACAATATTTATCTAAAAAAAAAGATTAACATATTGAAAGTATAATATTTATAACTTAAACTTACATTTTTTGCAAAAAAAAAAATTGCTTATGTATACAAAAGCTTTGAAATGAATTACTTTGCGTCATCATGTCAACATTCTTATCACTAGAAATTTTCATTTATTATATCTTATGATAAATGGATGTTCACTGAAATTACAGTGTTGTCGCTAAAATTGAAAATAAAGTAGAAAGTAAAAAAAAAAAAAAATTGTCTATTTTTTTTTTAATTCAAAGGATTATCTTAAATCTTTTTTGTTCATTAGTGATAGGTCTCTATTGTCAGAGACCGTCTAGGTAAGTACCAGCACAACTCCTATTGCAACCGACAAACAACACTGTATAATCATTACTGTGCTCCGGTTTGAATGGTGCTCTAACTAGTGTAATTACTACATCTTCACCGTCTGTTTCTTCTTCTTCTACTTATAGGTTCTCTAACAAAAGAGGCTATTTTTTTATTCTGCAATGTAACGACACGAACGCGATATTATTCAGGATAACTATAAAACCCGGATAAAGGAAAATAGTGATTCGTCTGTTTATATACACTACCACATTGCGCTCGTCGTCTTGAGCCATAGGATATAGTCTCGTTACCCCAGTAACTATACTAGCTACAGCACTCTTCAAGCTGGAACACAGTAATGTTTGTAGGCAGAAATAGGCGCTGACACGAGACAACATCCGGAATAAATAGATAGAAGATTACATAGATTTTTAAATTACAATAGACAAAGGAAATGGTTTTAATCAAGCGAAGCTTGTTTAAAGAGGGTCCAATTTAACTGCTTCCGGATTCTCCTTCAATATTATTTCTTCTGTATTAAAACAGAATTTTTATTTATACAATGGTTTATTCTAGTTATTAGTAATATCTTATAGTTATTTAGACACAAAGTGTGATTACAATATATATGTTTAAAAAATCCTCATTTTAATATGATTATTATGTATATATCTTATAAATAAATAGGTCCTATATTGGGTTCCTTTAAACATCGACTTTTTATGGTTATAAGGTGTAGTAGCCTTTTCCTGGTCACCTTTGGTGAGTCGAAGAAGAACCTACATATTATGTTTTCGATAATGTCATCATTTTTGTGTTGACGCTACTTTCGGTTCTATTATAATCACATGAGAGTATTAATATTACTATGTAACAATAACAATAAAGGTTAACAGTATGAGTCGAAGCAAAAATCGAAATGAAAGTCTAGCAATTGCACATATATTCAGATTACAGTACACTTTAATTCTAAAGAGTATTTCAAAAGAGGCACTTGTTTAATTATAGGTTTTTAATGAAAAAATCGTTTGCAAACACTTTGTTTACAATATGTGTGTTTACTTGTTTCTTTCTCCATGATCTTCTAACGGAGTGTCTTTGGATATATTTCATAAAACATAGTATGCAGTAACGTATTTAAAAACATGTAGTACCTTTTAGTTTCTAATTAAAGAAACTAAAGAAATAACAACTAATAAATACAAAATATCAACATTTTCTGTTATTATGACTTACAAAATTAACAGTAATACTTTTTTTTTTACTTTGTTATGTCAACTTTAATGTTGCGTAAAGTAGTTGTTCACTGAAGAATTAATTTTTTTCAAAGTATTAAAACCCTTAAACTTTCCATTCATATATTTAATATATATTTTACTAAATAGTATATTGACGAAGTATATTTTATTTTTATTTATACAAAAGGTTTTACTTTGCAGCCGAAAAATAATTTCAGGATGTATTATGTATCTACCTACTTATCTTTATATATTTTTTGTATCCAACGCTTTATCTACAGTAGACATTGATTAACCTTTTTCAATATTAACGAGCACAGCGTTTATTTCGCTTACATATTCAACGAAAAAAAATGAAAACATCGGACTAACTGAGAATATTGTTCAATCGAGATAATGGCTTAGGACAATCCGAATGTTTCCTGTTCCTAACAACGAAGTAGACTATGAGAGAAAGATAAATGTGTTGTTGAAACTAGTACGTACATATGAATAAATCGTTTCAATGTATGAATGTCTGTTAGTAGAATTTTGTAATAGTAAGAAGTAACTATCAACGAGTATCAAATATTTTAATAGTTGGTTCAGGATATCACCAACAGTGCTACATTTTTAGTAATTCAAACTAAACTTAGAAGATTCGTGCTTCGTAGTGGTAAGTATTTAGTCCTTTCGCCAGTTCTTACGAGCAGTTCTAGTAATGTATATATTATATTTTATGTATATGTGTATTATAAATTTTGCGTAGTCTTTTTTATTTTACTGTCCAATCAGATTCTAGCCTTCACTATGAGTAAAGATTTGTGGAAATTAAGTATTAATTTAAGAAACGAATAAGAGTATAAATTTTACTAAGCTTATTGATATTCAAAATGATCCTTAGTGAGTATTCACAACAAACAAATGCAGTATTTTTTGTACACTACTATAAGGCAGTAGAAATATGCACTACGGAGAACAGAAAAAGTATATAGTTATTTGTATTGGTTACATGAATTAAAGGGAAGTCGATTGATTTTCTGTTTAATACTGTAGAAGAGCTGTGAAGTTAGTTGTAGAAGAATACGCTGTAAAGTTATGGAAGAGCAGTGAAGAACTGTTTAAAATAATACAATATAAACTTGTGATAGAAAATAGCATTACTTAATTAAACATACGTGTAATTGAAACTGGAGTAAAGACAGTAATATGGCTGTTATGTGCATAGTAAAGTATAAGTATAAAGAACAGAACTAACTAGTTTACTATTTGGTTTTAAGATATAATAGTAACGATGGGGACTATATAGAAATTGCTATGTTTACGTCTTTACGACGTAAACAAATCCTCATTCGGTTAGTTTTATAGGACACAGGGATAACGTCATCGAAAAGTTTTAATGGTGGTGCCATTAGGCCTCCGATATGATTTTATACCCTAACAAATAGTCTATTTACAAGATAACTGTTTACCTAGTATTTACTGCATAACTTTTGCTACTTTAATCTAGCAAAAGTTGCGTTAGATTACCTATAACATTTGCAATTCAATAACTGTTATTACATTAAACTAATTTAGCTAAAAACTCACTGTCTTACGTAAGTATTATAAGAGAGACTGATTCTCATTTACAGTTAGAGTACACTGTTAACAGCTGTAACATTTTATCACATTATATAATAGTTTTATTAGATTGTACAAAACAATTACCCAAGTACCCAAAGTAGGCTGTAAGATAATGCCTATAGCAGTAAGTCCACCTTTACACAATTTGCATAAAGAATAATAACAAATAAAATAGTTTTATATGTCCTGTATGACAAACATTCAATAAAGAGTAATTCCCAATCTTCTAAACCAAGTGGCATTTAATTACAATTCCTTTGTAGTTTTCAAGGAGAATCCTAAATGAAAAATTTGTTAAAGTTTTATATAAAGCTTCTACCTATTTATTACATTAATACTCATTTAACCGTAATATCTATGGATCAAGTACTGTATTCTTGCAACTACAATACCTCTTACCTCCCAAGGTTGATTGGCAGAGATTGCTTTTAAGACATTACTTCCGCTCTGTGTAACCTCTTCTACTATATCAATGAATACTAATAATAAATTTCGAAAGGTTTGCTATTAAAATATTATGTATATAGAAAAAATACAGACATTTCCTTCCATAAGTGCTTTGCAGTAAAGATTTGTCATAGTTAAACGTTATATAGGGAATTGATAAAATGTTAATATATCACATATATTATTTCTATTATGTTATATCACCATTCCGGCCTAATATATTTATGTTCGTAGTACATCCGTAGCCGATCTACGAGCTACTAAATACCCTAGAATTATACTTACTAGAAAGATTTACGGTGGTAGTTTTTTTTGTGGGGAAACGCTCCATTGGATACACTTCCGCTGGGAAGACAAAACAAAGAGCAGCCCCATACTCTTATCCGTTAATACTTACCACGATGTCACCTAGAATACTTCTAAAAAATAACATTGAACATCAATAAATAGTCCACTATACTTGATATATCAAAAATATATTTCTTCGTACTTTTTTTCCATACAAAAGATATATAAAAGTTACCTACAGGTTACTTTTACGATAAATAAAGTAAATTACAGAATGAGGAGCTAGAAGAAGCCGGGACAAGACGACGAACGCAATGTGGTGCAGTGTTTACCATACTAACGAGCGCCACGTTGAAAGCTTCGTTGAATATAGAAAAACATAAGATATTCAGTCGCATTACCGCAGTAATTACACTAGCTATACAGTCCTTCAAACCGCGACACAGTAACGTTTGCACACTACTGATATTAGCCCTTAACTATGGTAATACAGGTATTTCAGGTATTGTAAAGTTATCTCGTTAATTTCAAATTATATTACGCAGATGACTAGATCTGAAAGTTTCAGTAGGAACCCAAGGGTACGTAATATTTAATTACATACATCAAACATAAAGTTAGCTAATTTAATCAAGACTTTAATTTAATTAGAACTAAGTTAAAAAAGTTAAATGTTTAGAAGTTATACATTTTATTTATGCCCTGTCTTCGCATATTAACATATTAAATCAATATGTAAGGGTAATCAGTCATATCCTTATATACTTAATTAGTTTAGTATAAGTGTATAGGGATTATTGTGGTATATATGTAGTGTTTAGGTTTGCGTCGTGTATCTAGATAAATAAAAGGTGAATCTAGATTAATCTTTCGTTTTAAAATTATATACTTATTATGGTGATGTATAACAATTCTGCAATACAATTGAATATGACTGTGGAGTAATAAAACATATATAAAAGAGTATATCGACCATGGACTACAACATATAGTTCTTTATGTGTATATGGTTATTTATAATAATCTATATATATAAGAGATTTCCACCCATGTAGAGACTTATGATCATAAGTCTAGAAGCATGAAGTCTATATATTTGAAATTTGGTATGAATATTCCTTTCTCCGAGTATAGGTCAGCTTAGAATGGATTTAACGAAGCACTGTACCTAAATTGCGAGGGTGTTACGGATAGCAAAGTGGGGAACAGCTAGTATCGTGTATCCATTTAACCCTCACTACACTAACCAACTAGGAGCATATGCAGTATTTGATAAGATAATTGTTGTTTCGGAAACTACCTGTAGTTTTGTGTATTCTAGTTCGGGATAGACCATTTCAAGATCCATATTTTTGGCTATACTATCTGATGCATCAGTTTCAATGCTTACTTCTCTTAGTCAGTTTTTCAGTCTTCGATAGAACCGTTCTACAGCAAGAAATAGTTGGTGCTAAAGTTCGCAGTGAAAGCACCCACAATTCCTATAATCTATAACTCTTGCTCGCTATATTCCACAGATACAGCGTCTTTGTACTACTGGTGGTAGGTCTCTGCTGCCGGTCACCATCTAGGTAGGTTTCGTCGCCATACAGTAGTGTGCAACCATTACCGTGTTCCGGTTTGAAGCTCGTTGCAGCTAGTGATATTAATGGGGTTACGAGACTTAACATCGTGTGTCTCAAAATGACAGTCGCAATGTGGTGAAGAAAATACCATATTAACTATCGCCACGTTGTCATGCGTGTCCTATTCCATCATATGAATATCCGGCTCTCCGGAATAAAAAAAAAAATAACCAAAAACCAACATTTCCACCTGTTATATCTTTTCTGCTTAATAAACGTCCGTAATGCGACGCTCCTTGTAAAGAACACAAACATTTACCTGGAATTAGGTAAAAATAACTGCCGCAAGTGTGTTGATGATTAAAAAAATCAGTTAAAGGGTGCGTTTTATTCTCGTTTATATAAATAACTAACGGTCTCAAAAATTAATAAAGCAAGTCTATAAATTATAAGTTAAATCAACTTAACGATCTATGTTAAATATCAAAGGAAAACGTAAGAAAGTTTAGACTAAATTTTGTCTAATCCGCCATCAGGTCCGGGTAAAGGACTGATTTACGGACAAAGGAGTAGAAGTAAATTGAATAACGTAATTCAGTTTATAAAACTCTTTAAAATATCTAATTCAATGTATTTAAAACTATTACCCAGTAGTTTTTTATTATATTTAATAGGAGATATGATTCTCAAGTAAACTTACTCATCAGTATCTTTACAGTACTACATTATAGTTGTTCCAATCATCATTAGTTTCAAGAATTATGATTTAATTCATATATCACATTAAATAATAGAAGTGATGTATAAATCTATAGTAATTTAATTACTGTAAACATTATTTTAACCTTCAATATAGAAAACTTGAAGTCTTACAGACGATTATTAAGATGTACGAGTATTGTTATCGACACACCCACAGCTCGCCGTGCTCGTATCGTGTATTCCGGTTACACGAAATAGTATGTTCCGGTTTGTTGAAACCGGACTTCGGGATACTGAATCCAGCTGCTCTCATCACAAAATTCCTCGTACAAACTCTTTAAAATGTCTACCTATAGAATTTAAATAAATTAGGATGATTCGTTTAGGCTAATATAACCTTTTCCAAATAAGGCTAGCCTCCATTTTATACTGTTATTCATTCTTCTTCTCTTTCATTCTTGGTTACTGTCGGATTTAGTTATTATTATGAATACAAATACAATATATTACTTAATTAAAATAGATAAGTTTTTTGGTTAATGAATATTTAATGAGATGACTTAGTTATAACAGATTATTCAAATGGAAAGCAATAAACTGACATCTAACCGTAGCTTATACGAATATATACCTATAAAGAAATAAAAAAAACTTGTCTAACATATGGCCTTAAGATATATAAATAGAAGAAGAAATTGACTGAAATATAATAATAATTAAAAAAAAAAAGGAAAACTTTATAAGTTTAAATATTTACATGTCTTATACTTTACTTTATCTAGCGGGATTGACTACATTGTTACTGGGGTTAAGTTATAATTAAGACCAGTAACAATGTAGCTTAATAAATATATGTTGCCCAAAAGGGTTTTTGTATTCTTCTCAAAATTTATGCTCTTCTTCACAAGTACTTTCCCGACAACGCTAAGGTTAATCATTCTAATTAGTGTGATGCAGAGAGCAGATACAGGCCTCTTTCGTAGAAGAAGCAGAATGTAGTAAAATAAAAATGCCGCGGTGGCCGCTCCAGGTGAGCTCTGCGACCAGAGGCAGGTTTATACTGCTCTTTGCAACCTAGGTGGAGTCGCAGAGGGAGAAGAGTGTCGGTATTGCATTCCTCACCCAAAATCGGATACGTCACAGAGAGTCGGGAGAGTTTTCTCTCTTGGCTTCTATGGCCTTTGAGTGACGGATTCGGAGGTATCCATTTCTCGGGTGACGCCGAGAGGGCCACACCGTGCCCTTACAGAGGTGGAAAGGAATTCTTCTCTTCCTCCAGAGGTGGAGCTGCATTCAATATATATCCATAAAGCGACGAGGTGGAATATCGTGGGGATTTTACTCGATGCTAATCCGACGTAACCTGTCTTTACCCCAGCGAGGGCAGGTATGCGAAGGCATTTCCCCCACGTAAAACAAAAAAAGGTACGTACTATAATTGCTTCTACTTCTGCAGCTAAACAGCAGTGTGTAAACATTACTTGGTTCCAGTTTGAAGGTGACAGTAGCTAGTAAAAATACTGCTGTAACGAGATTTTATATCGTATGTTTCAATACGACGAGCTCAATGTGATGTAGTCAATTACCATCGGATGGACGCCTCGCTACGTATGTATGTATGCAAACATCGATGAGTTCCGATTTGAAGGGCGCTGTTGCTAGTGAAAAAATTTGACGCCCCAAGGCGACGAGTGCAATGTATCTGTCCGTCTGTAACATTCACACAACCTTTCAGACGCCTCATTGTTATATGTGGGCGTATCACGTGTCACGATATGAACGTCTTACTCGTCTCGTCGTCTCATAGCATAAACTTATGTATATAGACAGTCTGTGTGGGTACCACAAAGATTACTTTGTTCCGGTTTGAAGGGTGTAGTAGCTAGTGTATTTACTCGGGTTCAAGTTACAGGAGTATATATCATCCTAGCTAGCGCTGCATTGTTATGAGCGAGCGTATCACTTACCATCAGGTGAAAGACTCATTCGTCTTCTCGCTTAAGTGAATAAAAAAAAAGAATATTTATCAAAGTTATAATGAAAAAAGAAAAATGTTTGGTTAAGTTTATTCTAATATCAAGATCAAGTACAAAAGTAATGAATAACATAAAAGTAAAAAAAAAAAGTTAAATTTTCAAATTGAAAGCGCTTTAAAAGTAATTTATTTCTAATTTAACAGTGAAAAGAGCTTTGTGGAAATCCACCGTCAGTTCGCGGAGCTTTGCGGATTTGATCTCCACGTTGTATGTACAAACATTTGCGTATGTTTGTAGGTTTGCTCAGAGCTGTCGCGCAATTCGATCCCGTCAGACACTAAGTTAAACATGGTTCTAACTTAAACCATTTTTTTTATTCAAAGTGTTTCTTTTTAAAATGCAGACTGACTTTATGTTTAAGCTTTTGTCCTTTAAAACGGACTTGTAGTGTGATTAAAACTGTGAAATTGCTATCGGGCATTAAACCTATAACAAACAAAAACCAAGTATCATCAGTGAACGATTATATTCCTTAAAAACTATTTTTAAATGAGTACTGAATACAACAATTTCATCTAGATATTGCACTGCTAATTGTTTTTTTATTCAAGCGACGAGACGAGCGGAACTTTCGCCTAATGGTAAGTGATACGCCTGCCCATAACAATGTGGCACTAGTTAGGATGATATAAATTGCACCACATTGCGCTCGTCGCCTCAGACATAGGATGTTCAGTCTTGTCACCCCACTAATAACACTAGCTACAGCGCCTTTCAAACCGGAAAACGGTAATATTTGCACAATACTGTTTAGCGGCTAAATAACAGCTGCGCTGTACCTACCTTTTTTTATCTTATAATAGGGGAAATCTAAAAAGATATCTTGTTTCTGGGGGAAAGACAAGGTTATGTGGGATTTTCACCCACTTAAACCCCTGTGTTCATCCTCATCGCGTTGCTTAAGGCCCCGGGATCTCCTACGGAAGTATTTTAGTTTTTACTTTTAGAAGTCATTTGCGGTTGCTCTCAAAGAATACTTCAGACAAATTTCAAGTCTAATTTTATATTATGACCCGCAAAGTGGGCGGGGAACAGTTAATAATACATATAAGTGTTCGGCTCACGAATGATTCATTATCGTATACGATACTGCGAGAGATGAGGCGATACTGCGATTAATCTTTAATGGCGATGCGAACTATAAACCAATTGACTAGGGATTTTGATTTTATGAAGAGCTTTTTGCAGTGAACTATTGTTAAGAAATAAACGACTTTTTACTCTGAATATCGTTCACTTCAGCGAAATTCAAACCAGCGCCTAATAATACAAACAATCAATAAAACGATGATAATATTTCAACACATATATATGAAAGCTAAATTTTTCTACAGAATCCTTTATTTTTCTTCAACATCGTTGCCTCATTATTCTCCTTCTGGGAATGTCTAGCGATAGGATTTTACATGAATAAAGTTTTCGGTATTTGAGAAAAGACCTGGAGTTCGTTTTATATCAAGGGGAATTTATTTCTTCGGATTGTAGTATTGAAATTTTAGGACTTATAAGAAATATTAGCTTTACTGGTAGTAGACTCTGTTCTCGGAGATCGTCTTGGTAGGTACCACCGCCTATTTCTGACGCCGTACAGTAGATTTCAAATATTTCTGTATTCTGGTTTGAAGGGCACCACTGCAGCTAGTTGAAAGTACTGTGGTAACGAGAATGAATATCTTATGTCTTAAGGCGAGCGCAATTTGGTGCAGTATATAACAACCTAATTAGCGCCACGTTGTTATGGACGGGTATCACTTACTGTTAGGTGAACGTCTTGCTCGCCTCGATGCTTAATTGTATAAAATAAAAAAAGTTTAAAACGTTGAGCTTCTGATAAAATTACTAACACTAGATGAACGTTTTCATTTTCCCATTGCTTTATATAAGAAATACGTTGGAGTTTCCAACTTTTCCTAAACGAAAACAATAAATTATTAATCACAATTCAGTTCAGATCGCACGTGATTCGGAAAATAATAACGGTTAAAGTAATTCGCACTTTAGAAAGGAAATCTTATAGCATGACTTTTCAATTACGACTATTACAGAAATTTACTGCGAAACGTGCAGAGTCTGGTAATGGAGACTGAGGGCCGCGAAGAAAAACTTAGGTAACGAATACCTTATTACACGAACATATATTTAAAAGTAAAAAGTTCAGAGAGAATCAAAAAATGAACTAATCAGTTCTACTATTTCAAACATTTAAGTTATTCAAAGCTTCCTTATAAATAAAATTATAGATAATTTATAAGCTTTTTCTCTGTCTCTTAAAGTATTTTTTAGTGTATATAACATGAGAAAGCTTCAAAGAGATAACGCTTTAATAGCATTGATAAAGTTAGCAAGACCTTTCAATGTCTGAACAAAGTAACTGTACTTGTGTATATTATTATAGATAGATAAACATAAATGTAGATAGTGAAAAGCTTACTTATTTTACTTATAGTTGCAGACACTTCAATGTTAGTATTTATTGCTTTTAAGTTTAGTTACATAAATATAGGAGGTTATGTTATTATTAAAGAACAATTGCATTATTGCTTTATTTTATTCTTTCTTCTTTCTCCTGCCCTTTTTCCAGAGCTATGTGGGGTCGGCACAGTATGTACTTCTCTTCCATATCTCTCTATCAGCCGTCATATCCGAATTCACACTCTTCTTGCACATGTCGTCTTTCACACAATCCATCCACACTTTCTTAGGTCTTTCTCTAGCCTTATAACCGTCCACTGAGAATAACTAGAGTAGGAATATTTTATCAAAGCTCCGATAATGAAAGTATACGGGAATTGTATTTACTTAAATTGATATAAATTAACTGATACACAAGTTTCTCATTTGGAAGACATCGTATAATAACCACTGAGTAGATTCCGAAGCCACAAGCCCTGACTCCGTTGAAAGTATAGATCAAGAAGACTCACAAAATAACGTAACATATAGAAAAGTTATCAATATTCTTGATCTGTCGCTCACGTGTGAAATTTAAAATTATAATGAATAAATGTGTAAACGTTATATAAATTTATATTCAAAGAACGTTACAGAGTCGTTATATTATTATAACGACTCCACGACGTTTTTATATGAGAATTATGTATAAACAGTTAAATATTTCGTTGGAGACGGGAGAGAGAGCGACAGAGGGGTCCAGTTTAATTCTACAAAAAGAAAAACATTACAACAAAAGATATAATACTGCTTCTAGGGGATGTTAGAATAATATAGGATTCCCTTTTATAAAACCTGATTTCCTTCAGTGTGTAATGGGGCCTCCAGGTTCTTCAGCGGAATACCTTGATGCCTCTGCATAAAGAACATCTCTAGCAAACCGGGAAGGGCCCAACACTCTCTCCTAATTTACCTGCTTGTTATATATTCCCATTTATAACTTAGTGATTCTACAAATAAACTGAAATATCAGTAGAACCTGGATAATAATTCTTGCGCTACCTTTTTAATTTTTTCTTTATCATAATAGCGCTGGATTCAAGTGGTAAGTTTAATTAAAATTATTAAGAGGAGAAATGAAAGCTTTCTAAAAAAAAAATCATATTTCAATTACTCCGTATTTGTGTTTTCGTAATAGAAAAATCATGGTATAACAGAACCCGTGAAGCGCTTGTCATTCACGTACGAACAGCCATTTCTTTTCATTCGTACGCCCATTTTTTATAAGGCAAATAATGTTTGCTGGTTCAGTATTCACGTCTGATTGATGGGGAACCTGATGGATATCATAACGTATTGCCACCGTATTGTATGTTAAATATTTTATGAAATTATCACAAATGTAGTAAACAGTAACAGATAAAATATAAGAATAATAATACACCAAGATCTATCTAGTTTAGAACAGTTTGACTAATAGTGAAATAAGTGGTGTAATGGGACCTTATGATTTTACTTTTAAAAAATAACGAGTACAAAATACGGTGTAAACATCTTAACTAGCGCCATGTTATTATAAAAGGCTATCACTATCAGGTATTTTTTCTGTTTTTCTTCTTCTCTTCTTCTTCTTGCATCCCTTTTCCCAGCTATGTGAGGTCGGCATAGTATGTACTTCTCTTCCATACCTTCCTATCAACCGTAAATCTGTATTCACACTCTTCTTACACATGTCATCTTTCACACAATCCATCCACACTTTCTTCGGTCTTCTCCTACCCTTATAACCATCCACTTTCATTCTCATTACATTATAGAATTAATACCCTTAATCATTATCATTATTAGCCGATACAAATGCATTCAACAAGTGAGAACTTAATATAAAACATAGATTAATCCAAATATAAATATTTAAAAAACAGCTACATACATTAAATAGCTTTATATTTTATCTTACTAACAGCTAGTAAACTAAATTCGCCTAAACATTTATTTTTTCATAAAAGCTACAATTAGCAGAAGAGCACCAAACCACAAATATTTATTTTCAATAATAACATGATATATACTGTGTAACGGTTAAAAATAAAGTAGCAGCTATATGCAATATGATATGTAGGTACATAGATCACGTTGAGATGAGTGACGGGCGCGATGACGGGCCGTGAATCCCGTAACTCAGACTCTGAAATAACCACTCTGTTTGTTCAGTAAGCGGCACGTACTTATAATCGAAAATCGCTATTTAATTCTCTATTATATATAACATTGATAGTCTATCTCAGGGTTTGGCAGATGGATGTGAGAGTACATGAAAACTAGTAAAAAAAAAGGGGGAAAATAGAACTACGGTAACAAATAAACAATAAGATATACATAAATAAGGATGTTTTTAAAAATGAGACACAATTGCAGTGGTGATAGAGCGAAAGATAAAGAATAACCTAAAAATCATCTGTATGTGTATTATCATGAGAATATTTTTTTTTTATTGTACAAAACGAGGCGATGGTTTTTCACCTGATGGTAAGTGATACGCTCGGTGGTTACAACATGGCGCTAGCAACGATGGTATTCACAGCACTTCATTGCGTTTGTTGCCTTGAAGCATAAGACGTTAAGTCTCGTTACCCCAGTAATTACACTAGCTACATCGCCCTTCAAACTGGAACACAGTAATGTTTGTATATTACTGTGTTCCAGTTTGAAGGGCGTGTTTGACGGCAGAAATAGTCGCTGCGGTGGTACTAGACGATCTCCGACAATAGAAACCTACCACCAGTAAGTATCAATATAAGTATTTTTACTGAAAGTCTATATTTTCAGTATATTTTTTTATATTGAAAGTTTTAAGGATAGGTTAAAAAATTTAGTAGTTAATATGGTAAAGGTATTTTAATTACAATTCATCTTAACGACTGTTGCAGAAAATGACAGTAAGGACTTAAATCTTAATGCCAGAGATATGACTAAGATTAAGTTTATTAGTCTAGATCCGGTTTAATGAGAACTGTGTTTATGTAAATGTTATGAGCACAACTTAATGCTGTGTAAACATCTTAACTAACATATACCACAAAATTAAATTCGTCTCCTCACTTTTTCAAATAAGAAAAAGTACATCTCAAATGTAATCGAAGGATACAGGATGCATCAGATATTTACATGAGAGACAAGCATATAACCAATTGGACATGCTGATGGTAGGTCTCTGTTGCCAGACATCGTTTAGATGCTCCTATTTCCAAAAAAGGTCCTATTTCTTCCGCCAAAGAGTAGTGAGTAAACATTACTGTGTTCCAGTTTAAAAGTCGCTAGTGAATTTACTGCAATAAAGCTACCTTACATAATATATCTGAAGGCGACGAGCACAATGTGGTGTTATATAGAAAAATCAATATTAAATAGCATCACGTTGTTATGTGTAAGCGTGTCACCATCAAGTGAACGTCCCGCTCTTCTCGTTGCTTTGTATAATAAAAATATATAATTAGAGTTTAATTGTATTATACATCAATAGTCTAGTAATTGTATTATACATAAATAAATCCTCTAGTGAAAGCAACCAGCAATAGAAACATTGCAGAAACATTCACTTATCTTTTTAATCAATTTCATTTCTACTAACGTCATCACCCTTCGGTAAAGAAACCTTTCCACTAATAAAATCAAAATTTATGAAGACTATTTCCCATTACACTATCTGATAGAAAGACAATGTTAAAAGGATTAGCCTGTTATCTCAAGGACATTCTCTAAAAAATTTCTTAAAGTATTTTCAACTCTTGGTACATATTTTAACTTTTTTACTTTCATATATAAAAAAAAAAATTATTGTTGTACCTTTTAATTACAGATGAGAATGGATAGATAACGGTAATGAAGTAATCAATCAGTACCTGTTAGTTTCATATCTGAGAGTTAACTTAACTAGAAACAGTTAACTTTATTAATCGATACTCCATCTCTAAATTATTAGCTGTAGAAAACTTAAACTATATCTTGTTGGTTGCTCTTGTCCTATTTAATCTTTGAAATCAATAAGACTAAATCATTGAAACAATGCTTTCGTATATCTGGACATCTAAACTAGAGCTGGTGCGAAAAGAAATAAATATCTAGTGAACTAGACAGTAAATCCAGTCCCACGCCGCTTACGAATGGTTCACAATGTCGTATATCAAATGGTGTCCATTTCAACTTTGAACGGCACAAAACAAAACCTAACAAAGGCAGCGAATAACATAAAACCTCTCTTTTATTCCGATTGCTATATTTTCTTTCAATCAATAAGTTCCGCTTGTAAATTCCTTATAATAATCTGGGGGATGGGAAAGCACCCTCATCCTTACTGTATCACGACCAAACGCAACCTGTTGCGGTTACCATCAGTTTGCTGTACGTTTGTTTTCCACCTGTGTTATGATCAAAAAAGAATAATGTGGTAATATACAGTAGAAATAATAAAAATGCAAACTTTTACCCAAAGAAATACTCAATAAAACTGATAGTTTGCCCTTAACTCATTATTATTCACGGCATTTTGGAAATCTAGTGAAAATCGGAGGTAGGCGTAGAGGACGTATCAGTATCAATAGTTTAAAACAATGATCGTTTATTTAAGTATAAATCAAATTAGGATGAGCCTTATTTGACAGATTCAGTCGAATTGTAGAAAATTTTGGTTCATATCTTAGATAATATACATATAATACTACTTAGTAAATTAGAAAACTAGATTTTAGTAAATAGCGGCAGCTCTTTGCCAAATAGCTATTTCTAGCACAAGATTTCAGAGAAAATATTGTAATTTTCCGTTTGCTTTCTTCAAAATTTAATCTGTATTTTGGAAAGAAAACATAAAAACTACATCTTGATTAACATCTGACAGCATAAATGAATATGCTTCTATGAGTATACTAAATAATGTAACAAAAATGCTTGCTGAAAATGCTCATCCAACGCTTTGCAGCTCGCCGTAGCGTCCTACATGTTACTTTTGTTTTAGATGGACCATTATCCAAAGGCTGCACATTTTCCTCTTGAATTTCTTTTCTTCTTCACACTTTTCTACTTTTAATAATGAAGTAAAAAATATAGATAATATAAAAGTGTAATAACTAGAAACCGTATTATTTTACTCATATTAGTAATATTTTTTATCTGCAACATGTACACAGTCTCTGTGCTCAAAGGGTGTCGGCGCCATTATTACTAAAATACTTTTAAATGTAGTCTTACTTAAGTTTTAGGGTTCTTACGATCGGTATATTAAAAGCAGAGATTTTCGTCAAAATTCGTATTATTTAAAATCATAAAGACATAAAACAGAAATTAATGTATCAAAAAGGATAAACTGACTAAAACCTCTCATACCAAATGTGACGAATTTGGTATGAGAGGTGATGCATTGAAAAAAGAAATAAATGTAAAGTTAAAAGAGCGTAAAATGAAAGAGAAAACAAAGAAAAGAAATTGATATTAATTAGGACATATAATAAAAGCCCTGATGCACGCAAACATAGAGGATGCAAAAACACAGAGCTACCACCACGGTATATATGATAGAAAATTTTACGGTTGTAGGTACATATGATTTAAAAAAATAAGGGAGTGGACCGGGTTAATGCCTCTAGTTAAAAAGAATAGCTGAAGATCGAATTGGTTTTCTCAATCTGATCGCCAAACTTCAGTTTGAAGAGGGCACCTAATGATGACGATTAAAAAGTTCAACGTTAACTGGATTCACTTTTAAGGAAAAAATCTAATAGAGTTGGATGAGAGTAAATGTTAAGTAATATTCGCAACTTTTACACGTTTTATCTAAATTAAACCACTAACATCTGTTTACTCTATTTAGAGGTAAAACAGTATAAAATAACCCCAAACGATTTTTTTAAGTGATGCGCAACGTTATCACATAGGCATCCCTGTAACTTCCGTAAAGTTCCGTAATTGGCTTAAATATAAACCGTATCTTAGGAATGTGTTAGAACACAGAAAGTAAATTCATTACTTAAAAAGGCATTAAAAAAGATATTAAAAAGATAATTAACACGATCGAAAAACTTTATCCCTGCTAGAACCGCCTTCGCATTTAGGACAAAAGACATCAAATTTGACTAGTCCAGTACAGCTCTTTCAGTGTTAGTATGATACTGATTGTTATTAGAAAAGAGCTGTTGTGATAGTTACCATTTTTTACCAGGGTAATCTTTGGAAGATGCTTTATGAGGCGATGTCAATGCCATGTAGCATTTCTACCCTCTAAAACCCTCTGGTGGTATTCTACAGTGTGCTGAGAGGCGCTCCGGGATCTACTACAGAAACTACCTATGCCTATATTGTGATTAAACACGACCCAAGAAGGAAAAAGCCCTCCTTAGCACCTCCACTTTGTGTTACGGTAAATATATAACTACCTCTTATTTACCATCCACCTGAGGCATGCTATCGAGCTCTGAGAATCCCTCACAGCTCGCGAACATGAGAACCCTTTTAGCCGCCTTCCACGACAGGCAAGGCTAACATTATCCTGTTCTTTTTAGGTCGAGCCTCCAGGCCTGACGGGCACAGGCATCCGTTGATACAGCCCCGACGGGGTTAAATTTAACTAGTATAAACTGTTTCAAGTACAAACCTTTTTGTTTTACCACAAGATACAAAACGAATAATTTTAGAAGTTCTTGATCATAATGTTTACACAAACATATATTTAATAAACGCGACAAAACCCATAAGTTTTATAAAAAAAAACATTGTGTTTAACTTAAATAAAAAATTGATAGAACGATAAGATGTATACTTGAATATAATAACATATTATGAATAATTGAATAGTGAAAAAATTATCAAAAATCTTCATAGCCAAGCAGCTCAGACTTTAGCTGGTGTTAGGTCTCGGCTGTCTTTCCCCCAGAAGCAAGGTATCTTTCAAGATTTGCCCCGCAAAAAAAGGCGGTGATGATGATAACAATGAGAATATAATTAAAAAAATAAATTCGGTTAAAAGGATGTAAAGAGAAATTAATTTAGAAACGGTGTTAAGAATTATGTCGCAACAAACGATCCCTTTGAAACCGGATATGATATACGTTTTGTTACCTTTGCGAATTAGTTTAATAACGTAAACGCCAAAGCAAATAGCAAATACGTGAGCCACGCCGACACAAACTTGACCTTGGTGCCACCTGTGACGGCCGGAAGTGACGTGCGGACGATCCTTTGCGGATTAACAATAAAGCTATGAGACACTCTTACCTGTACTCTTAATTAAAATATCGAAAGGCTAACAATTAATTGATTTTTTTTTTAATTTATCAACCCTCTTACGATGGCACTTTACTGGTGGTAGGTCCATGTTGTCGGACACCATGTAGGTATATAACACCACAGCGTCTATTTCTGCCAACAAACAGCAGTGTGCAAACATTACTATGTTCCAGTTTGAAGGGCGCTGTAATTAGTGAAATTACGGCGGCAACGAGACTTAACATCTCAAGGCGGCGAGCGCAATGTGGTGTATGACGTCCTAACTAGCGCCACACTGTTATAGGCAGGCGTATTACTTACTATCAGGTAATCGTCTAGCAAATCTCTTCGCTTCATACTCGACATTTTTATAAAAGTCTGAAATAAAGATAGTGTACTTATGCAGATCAATTAAAAGGAAATTCTTTAAAAGACCTGTTTCGCAGGATTTTTTCAAAACAGGGGGTTAACTTTTCTGTACAGCGATCAGACGAACAGGACGTAAGTTGGATAATAAGCGAATCAACCTGTTCATGACAATACGGTATTAACTAGATCATAAGCACAGTACTAAATGGTTTTACAGGATATCATAGGTATGTTTACTATAGCAATTTCATAAACATGAGCGCTATTCCTGCTGGAAAGATAGAATTTTAAATTAATGATAATCATGTACAAATATACGTTTAGAGCCCGGACTTCGGGGGAAAACGTCTGTACGTCAATATTAGTATAATATTTGTAGTAATGTTAACATTATTTTATAGCAAATGAGAGGAAATACTAACTTTAGTTAAAGCTGTAACCTTTTCTAAATTCGGAATCAAGATTATGGCAACTCGTTGTGTTAAAATTATGTGTGAACTCAATAATCCAAATGTTGTATATCAATTAATTTTTAAAATACTGTCATAAAACTACACTGTACTTAAAAGACTTTTTGAGTTATGCCAATACGTTTAATAACTTCAAAATATTCATATCCTTCTACAATATTTAAGTTTTTCCTGTGCTCCACTTAATTTTATTTGTAAATACTTATACATAATTTTATCTATCGCTCACTCCACATTTTATTGTGCCATATGTTAGACGAAAAAGCTTTCATAGTAGAATGGATCTTCTGAAAATTCATTTAAGAATATATAGAATCACAATATATAATCACTTTGTATTTACTCATAAAAATCGATCAATCGTCGAGAAGAAAAATGGGGTTACATATTTTAATCTTCAAAGTAATTCACTAGTGATATTTTCAGGAGATCAAAAGATCCATCCGCCGCGCGGTTCAGGGTAAAGTCAATAAAACAAAAATACTTACCTCTATCGGCGTACATATAAATAAATAATAACTAAAATGGACGGAGTCTGCGGAAATTAGTTTCAATTAATACGTATTCATATATATATACATAAAATAAAACTCACCTTTTATTAATCAGCTGCGAATAATTAAGATCACGTGAAAATTTTTCTCAGTTTAAAACCACATTACATTAAAACTTTGCGATACCACCATTCACATTTAAACGGATCACATAAAAACAACAATGTTAAATTTAACACAATAACAATAAAGTTGAACACTAAAAGATTAAATCTTAAACGGAGAAGTAGAAAACATTTTTTTTTATCTAAATCTGTATCGGTGAGTATTTAAATTCCCGCAATATTTACGCGCCAATAGGTTATCTGTTACATTTGATATGTTCCGTCTGTAGGCGGAGAGTCGAGTGGCGCGCGGCGGTCCGGACGCGGGACTGACTCCTGGCCGCGCGGATGGATATTCGGAGGAGGCCGATCCGCAGGCGCGATGCAATCCACCCTTCGAATACAATAGAACCTTCACAATAACTGTCAAATTCAACTTACATATAAGTTATATCATATATGATACGCAACAGCTATTATTTCCACATTTTATCACCGAAACACACCACAATTCTCACTCCAATGAACCTTCATAAAACTTTTTTTATTCACTTATGACGAGCGGGACGCTCACGTGAAGGTAACTGATACACTTGCCCATAATAATGTGGCGCTGGTTAGGATGATATACGCTGGACCATATTGCGATCGTCGCCTTGAAACATGTTAAGTCTCGTTACCGCAATAATTTCACTGGCTACAGCGCCCTTCAAATCCGAACCCGTGTTTGCACACTACTGTTTGGTAGTGTGGTACTGAACTAGACGGTATCATATAGCAGTGAGGTACTACTAGTGACTCAGAAGTAATGATTGATATTTTTAGTATGCCTTAGAACATGTAATAGATAATGAATGAATGCCCAACAAATAAAATTATAGATGTGAGGTATGTCGATACGAATTCCCTTTAGGCAATTAAACGACTCTACGCGCGCCGTAATGGTGGACCTGCATGAACAGCAAACAGTAAACAATGGTGTTGTTTATGGAGCGGACATTAAACTACAATAGGCCGCACGCGATAGACCGTCGAATGGGACAATCAACTGGTGTTCCCTATTCATAGCCTTAGAAGTAGTACATAAATGTTCTCACAACTAATTTGTTTGCCCAAAATTAATCGAGCCTCAAGGCGGGCATGATAGTTTTTGTTATTTATTGTGATAACTTGATAACTGTACATGCATAACAGTAAATAAAGCTAAAGCGCTTTCTTTGGATATTTTTATCTATTACTCCCATATTAGCTGTATAAAATTCTATATAAAGTTTGTCCGAAATATTCCTTGAGAATTGTAGATTACTTTCTAAAGCAACCGTTACTATAGCAACCGCATAAGTAATACGTTGTGAAAATGTTTATAACAGTTAATTATAAATGAAATGATGAAGAATCTATGAAATTCCAAAAAAAATATCTAACGATCTGTTCATTTTGCGCAGATCGATTATATTACCAAGTCGATACCTTCACTAGTTTTCACTTGGTTAGCGAATAAAGAAAACCCGTTTTCATTATATATATCCGTAACAGTCAATTTACGTCCCCGCCGCTGGGGCACAGGCCTATCCTCAATATGTGGGCGATAGGCCATAGTCACCACGCGGTCCCAATACGGATTGGTGACTTCACACACACCTTAGAATAAATTCTAATTCATGTGCAGGTTTCCTCGCGATGTTTTCCTTCACCGTTTGAATTACGCTATAGTTACTAAAGTTCACAAATGTACATAACTTAAATATTAAAGACATCGGTACATGCCGAGGTTCGAATCCGCGACCTTCGGAATGAAGGCCGCACGCTCTACCCATTAGGTTAGAGATAGCTACTGATACATATAGGCAAGGTTGTAAATTCTAATACTGGGTGAATCTACAATATTTAATTGAAATGCTATGATATAAGCAATTCGGTAATTGTAATCATATAGACTTTTTAAATATCAATGTTATCTCAGTTTCACATAAGGTCAAATGATAATGAGGCTGTAAATAGTAAAGCGAATGTAAAATAGTTATAAAGTTATAAAAATAAGTAGTAGTAACTAAAATAAGTTATAAAAATATAGCGAATGTATAGCGGAATAAAGATTAGTGGTATCACTTTGTGTATGTTTGTAAATATTATAACTGAAATAACAGGTTATAGAATTGTAAATAGAATAACTCAAATAGCAAATGATAGTAAAATGGTAGAAAGAAAATAAAAAGATATAGGTTATAAGTTAAAGTTTAATACTGTAAGATCGTCGCTAGATAAAGTAACGTAGAATGGGATAATAAATGAAATAGATAAGATGGATAAGTAGCTTAACGGAAATTAAATAAATTTATAGTAGACGAGATTTAAAATATAAACAACGCCAAGTACAATAGAATAAGTTGAAACAAATTAAGAATAATCATAGAAACAGAGAAACAGAATAAAAAGGTCCTCAAATTCAAGCGACTTATAATCTTCTCCTATTATGGCGACAGATTCATAATATGAAAGTGGTCACTAAACAGAAAGGCCAGAAAAATCCTATCACAACCCCAACACCATGTTACACCGGATCGAACCAAGTGTTTCTATGTTAAATGATGAAACATACAGCATATTGTAAGTTGAAAGAACTACATAAAAAAACGTGTGTGTGTAAATGCTTACGTGAGGGACAGGATAACTCTTTGAGTAAACAACTTATCATCAGGCGCCAAAGATAATAAAAGATCTTTGCCAATATAATAACTTAAAGCATTATATTATTTCATCATCATCAGCCGATAGAAGGCCATTACTGGACATAGGTTTCCCCCAAACAAATAAGAACAGCAACAACAAAAAAAAACCCATCGTTTTTTTGTTATCAGTGGGGAATTCTTCTAAAAAGATAACCTCTTTCGGGGGTAACATAAAGGTATGTGGGAATTTTATTCACTAAAACCCCTTTGGTGGTCATCTTCAGTGCGTTGCGAGAGGCCTTGGGATCTCCTACGGAAAGCACCAGTGCCTCCGGGCATTACGTCTAAGCACACTCCAGAGAGAGCTTTTAGCCCTTCTCGCCGCTCTCGCTTTGGTACAACCCCTAAACCATCTCCTAGATGTTCTCCACGAAACCCTTTTAGTCCTTTTACGTCTTCTACGACAGGCAAGGTATAGCTTCGTCCTATTAGCCCGAGACGACAGGTTAACACCGATCAGTCCGTATATCATTTCCACGTTATAGAAAAATGTGTTGTACAATCTTTCTCATAAAACGCGCTCGTATGTCCTCGTATAACACGTATTGTACGATTCACGTTTAGCTTTTCTCGTTAACGGGGGTTTAAATCGAATATAAAGGAAACTATATTATGAATGTACATGTGCGTTATATCAAAATTTAAGACTATTATAAGAAAATCTTTATCATTATTATTAGGTGTCCCCTTCAAACTGAAATTTGGCAATCAGATTAAGAAAATTCAACCCTCAACTATTATTTTTAGTTGATCAGTTAAAAAAAATACATATGTAACGAAATACTGTTAATTTCAAATAAATCAAATAATCGAAAAAACAGAATATAAACTTTACATGGAGGAAAACACGTCTTATATGAGGAACATAAAATTGCGTAACGTGATAACACGTTATAAGACTACCATGTTATAGAAGGGAATACTATTATGTTACTTCATATACTGTCGCAATATTATCAAATTTGTTTTTATTTTAAATCACTTAATATCTTCATCATTGGTTCCTGGATAATCAAAAAATACTGTGTCAACATTACTGTGTTCCGATTTGAAGGTTGCAGCGGCTAGTGAAATTACTGGGGGTAACGTGACGACTAGCGCAATGTGGTGCAGTGTAAAACATCTTAACTAGCACTATGTTTATATGTGCAGGCGTATCATTTACTATCAGGTGAGTGTCCCGTTTATCCCTTCCGATCATTTAATAAAAAAAAAACTCTATTACTACACCCTCTTGTAGTCTACAGGCAGACATCCTCCCCAATCAATTCTTGATTTATTAATAATTTGTATTCCTTGTGAAATAAAGGGTGTCTGGCGGCAGATTTATATTTTAAAAAACGAATATCTCAATAAGTTATAAACAGTGCGGGGGGAAGGTGGTGTCATTAGAATCACCGATCGTGCGGATTTCTTAGTCACGGTGTCGCAGTGGTGCAGTGGTCGGGTGAGCATCGCGCGTTTGCTATTGAAGCATTTTTCAAGAGTAACGATTCTTACGTACTCGCTCGCCGACAGTTTTGTTCACATTTCAATATTCGACGGATAGGCGATGGGCCGAGTGTGAATTTAATTCGTTCGTGGGTGGAGAGGTTCCGCACAACTGCTTCGGCTATGAACACACCACGGCCAGGACCTAGTCCATCGTCAAGGACCCCCGAAAACATTGAACTGGTTGAACGCAGTTTACGTGAAAATGCACGACTTTCGATACGGAAAAGGGCAGCTTCACTGGGACTTCCAAGAGCAATTGTGCATGAAATTTTGAAAAAAGATATGAAGTTTCATTCTTGTAAAATTCAAATAATTGAAGAATTGAAAAAAAATTACTTTGCGTCACGCAAATTTTTTTGTGAAACCATGTTGGAGCGTTTTCGCACTGTGAATTCCATTTTTTGGAGCGACAAGGCTCATTTTCATTTAAACGGACACGTCAACAAGCAAAATTGCCGTTACTGGGCTCTAAGAAATCGCAATGCTCGACTGAAGAACTAAAAACCATTACATTGCCCAAGGGTAACTGTTTGGTGCGCTTTATCCACGAATGGGATAATCGGACCATTTTTTTTTGAAAATGCAAGGGGCCAAGCGACGAATGTCAATGGTGAGAATTATCGGCTCATAATTTCGAATTTCTTTTTGCCGAACCTGCGAGCTCATTCATCATTCTCATCACACACGTGGTTTCAACAGGATGGTGCGACCGCACACACGGTCAGAGCTTCGATGGATTTGTTGCGAGAAAATCTCCCTCAAAAACTGATTAGTCGCTTTGGGGACATCCCGTGCCCACCGAGGTCACCCGACCTAACTCCAATGGATTTTTTTTTGTGGGGCTACCTCAAAGAGAAAGTTTACGCCAACAATCCGCGAACTGTTGTGGACTTAAAAGAAAATATTCGGCGAGAAATCAGCGCAATTGAACCAAGTTTACTGCAGCGTGTGGCACGGAATACGAGGCTCCGTTTCGAACAGTGTGTGTGTGTGCAACAGGATGGAAGACATTTGGATGACATTATCTTTAAAAAATGAAATCCGCATTTGTACTCTATCTTTTAATACTTTTTATAAAATTATATGTCAAACATATTATTTTTTATTTAAATTTGAAAACACAAATCTGCCACCAGACACCCTGTATCACGTTTACATTTCGCATTTCTAATATAAATACAGTAGTTCCCCCTATAACACGGTCCTGTTATAACGCCTTTCTATATTACGCGATTTCCATTCCTTGTATAACACAGGCATTCCCCCGTATAACGCGGGTATTTTCCACATTATATTTCTTTACGTAATGATTCCGTAATGATTTGTACAGTTCATAATTACTAGTTAATTGAAATTAATTTTCTTTGAGTTCATATGCATAAGTTTTTTATTTAAAATGTTCTTAGTTTAGTTTGATTATAATAATATGCACATATTTCGTTCATAATATAGTTTTTACTTAATATTCGATTTAAACCACTTTTAGCGAGAAAAGTTTAACGTGAATAATTTATACGTAACGCGTTGGGGGTCGGAAAAACGATTTATATGGGAATACTCCTACAACGCGTTTTCCTATAACGCGGAACCAATCTACCGTGTTATAGAGGGGATTACTGTAGTGTAGTGGCATGAAGATATACTTATACAACATGTTTACACCAATAACTTATTATTATTATTGGTAGTAGTAAGGGTCGCACGCTGTTACGTTAGCTCCGATATTGGGACTGTTTTTAAATATTTTAAATTGCTACTAAAATATCTTTAAGTGTAAAACCCTTTCTTTGGAGTGAAACAGTGGAGGTTTGATAATAGAAACTTGTGATTAGACTATTATGAAGCCATAAACATTAAAAAACGTTGATGAAAATAAAATTGTGCAGAATCGGGCGGTAGTCTTAACATTAGTTACAAAATTATGCAAGTGGACTCGACGCGCGACTCTCACAGTTAAGTACTAAGCATAAGCGCTATACTCCCATACGCCGAGCGACGCGGCTGGCTCTAGGCGGAAGAGTCGTAGTCATATCATCATACATTTGAGAGTAAAAGACAATTTTTGGCAACTTCTAAATTTGATTTCAAGATGGCCAGTTCAAATTGGGGTTGCTGTACGCCTGACTCGAACAACAGGGACAAGCATATTTTATGCATAAAATGTAAAAAATATTTCCATCTTAATTGTATATGTCTTGATGAATCCCCGATTTCTCCAGGCATGCGATCTGCTTGGAACTGTTCGGAATGTACCCGTAATTCAGCAAAAACCTTAAAAAAAAGAACCATCTCGATGTAATACCAACACAAGAGGGACTAAACGGCAAGGGTTAGTCTCGCAGACGGATAGTACTAATTTACCACTTACCAAAAATGATATACGCGAAATTGTACAGGATGTGATTAACCAAAACATGAATGACATTCTCTGTAAGATTCAGGACAACTTGAAA
Organism: Troides aeacus; assembly: GCA_033220335.2. Taxonomy (NCBI): domain Eukaryota; kingdom Metazoa; phylum Arthropoda; class Insecta; order Lepidoptera; family Papilionidae; genus Troides; species Troides aeacus. The sequence goes on along the minus strand of CM067294.1, from coordinate 4,949,246 downwards.
AACTTTTTTGACACAGAACTTAAACCAATACGTAACGAACTTATTGAAATAAAGGAATCCATGACTTTCATACATTGTGAGTACGAAGACTTGAAGAAGGAATCTGAAGGTTTCAAATCAAAAGTAACTGAAGTGACTTCAAATTTTGATAAAATGAAAACAACAGTCGATGATCTCAATATGCGAATAAATCAACTGGAGCAACTGGGCCGTCGGAACAACATTGAACTTCAGTGTGTACCTGAAAGCAAGAGCGAAAACTTGATGCTAATGTTTAAAAAGATCGGTAAAGTTGTCGAGTGCTGTTTAGACGATAACAAAATAGTGCACATAACACGTACATCCAAGATTAATCCCACTACCTCTCGCCCTCGTTCCATCATTGTCCAGCTTGCTTCTCCGCGACTTCGTGATGAATTTCTAGCTGCAGTGATAAGATTTAATAAAACTCACCCGCAAAATAAGTTAAACAGTACGCATATAAATTTGACTGGAAAATCATCACCCATTTTCGTCACTGAACATTTATCGCCGATTAACAAGACTCTTCATGCGGCTGCCCGAATGAGAACCAAAGAATTGGAATACAAATTCGTGTGGATTCGCAACGGCAAAGTCTTTATCAGAAAAAGCGATAAAACTGAACACATACTTGTAAGGAACACGCTAAAACATATAGTTTAATTTACTATTATCAATTTACTTTGTTGTCTACTTCTTGGTGCTATTCATTGGCCTATAAAACCCGTTCTTTCGCGAACCTAAAAGTATATTACCAAAATACACGCGGCTTAAGAACTAAAACACATGAACTCTACCGGCAAATACTGTGTAACGACTATGACATTATTGTTCTCACTGAGACATGGTTGAATAGCACAATATCTAATACCGAGTTGTTTGACCAAAGATATGTAGTACGTAGAAGGGATCGGTGCGCCTCATATTCGTGCAAAAAAGATGGAGATGGAGGTGGAGTGCTTATTGCTGTATCTAGAAAGATAAACTCTAAAAGAATGTATGCCTGGGAGTCAATTTAGGAAGATCTTTGGATAACGGTGGAAATACCTATCTCTCACACAACACAACTAATGGCATTCTGTGCAGTATATTTACGGCCTCCCGTACGGCACTCCACATTGGATCTTTATATTGAAAACTGTAATAGTGTTCTAGAGAAAGCCATCTTTGCTTGTATTTTAGGTGACTTTAATTTAGCTTGTATGAACTGGAGCTTGTTGAGCGATTCCTCTAAGCCACACGTTGTACCTACCTTATGTCAACATTTTGTAGACTTTATGCATGTTAATGGTCTTACCCAACATAATTCTATAGTTAATTCCTCCAACAGAATACTTGATTTGGTTATCTCGAATACATCGTTTTGTACGGTTAGTCACTCTTTAAGCACTTTATGTATAATCGATCAATTACACCCTCCGCTTGATGTTGATATTACCCTAATTAATGAAATAAAACTCCCTTATAATAGTGAAATGGTTAAACTCAATTTTTATAAAGCTAATTACCATAAAATCTTCGAAGCTCTTGAAGTATGCAACTGGAACGAGTTGTTTGAACATATTTATGACGTTGACGATCGTTTACAACTCTTTTACAATAAATTAACTGAACTAATACAGTTAGAAAAAATATAAAAGAAAACATTACCCACCCTGGTTTAGCCAAAATTTTGTTAGATGTCTAAAGGAAAAACATAATCTTAGATGTCGCTTCAATAAATATAAAAATCCTATGGACGAACTGGAATTGCGATTACTAAGTTCACGCTGTACTCGTCTAACAACGAATTGCTACAAACAGTATATTCAAAATATTGAGCTCCAAATTACCAAAAATCCTAAATTGTTTTGGTCCTACATAAAATCGAGGCGAGGTGGCCAAAGTTTATATCCTAGTCTGATGACAGATGGCGCCATAGCAACTTCTGACGGCCAACAGATATGCGAAATGTTCTGTTCACATTTTGCTTCTGTTTTCACTAATAAAATTGATTCTTCTAAAGTATCTACAGATTATACGGAAGCTGTTAGGAAAAATAATACATTACCTTTGGCTTTGCCCGTTATCGACCAGTCCTTACTCTTAAATAAATTGAAGACCATTGATATTAACAAGGGCGCCGGGCCTGATGGTATACCACCTATATTTTTGGCCCGATGTGCCAATCTGTTAGTTGAACCTCTTATATTAATTTACAATCTTTCCTTGCAATCAGGAGTGTTTCCGAAAATGTAGAAGATTGCAAAAGTAATACCCGTATACAAAACAAATAGTGATAATCATATAAACAACTATCGACCAATATCAATATTATAAAGTTTTGCTAAAGTTTTCGAATCCATGGTATGCCTATACATACAACATCATTTTTATCAACTCTTAAATAACAGTCAACATGGGTTTGTTAAGCATAGATCTACTGCAACGAACTTGGTCGACATCACCGAGACCCTAATTGAAGCACTTGATGCTCGTAAACAGGAAGATGTCGTTTACACAGATTTCAGTAAAGCTTTTGACCGTGTAGCGCATCACATCCTACTGCAAAAACTGTCAGCGTATGGATTGTCGGATATGTTTTTGCAATGGATCAAATCCTATCTTGATGATCGCTCATTCTTTGTCGCTGTGAATGGCTTTCAATCTCACCTACGAAACGTCACTTCAGGAGTGCCTCAAGGGTCTCACTTGGGACCAATTTTATTTAATATTTTTGTCAATGATATCCCCAACAACATTAAATTTTCAAAAATCTATATGTATGCTGACGACCTTAAAATGAGCAAGACCATTGAAACAAATGATGATTCCCTAAAACTGCAAAATGATCTTAACTCCCTGGTTGAATGGTCTGATAACAATAGCATGGTCCTCAATTGTAATAAATGTCTCGTTGTAAGATATGCTAGGAAAAGTAACATAATCACTTACAAATACAGCATAAAAGAAAATATCCTCCATGAATTCGAAGTAATTAGAGATCTAGGGATTATCTTTGATAATAGGTTGACTTTTGTGCCTCATCTCGAAAATATTACGAAACGAGCCTCAAAAATGCTCGGGTTCATAACTCGTAATTCAAAAGGTTTTCGTTGTGATGCTAAAATTATTCTATACTACAGCATAGTGCGCAATATTTTGAAGTACTGCTCAGTTGTATGGAGGCCACACTATGCTACCCATACATTAAGAATGGAACGGATACAAAAAAAATTCGTTAGACATCTAAAATTCTCTTGTCAAATTCCTAAACGAGAAATACCATCATACAAACACCAACTATCACATTTTAAAATGATCTTTCTAGCTGATCGCAGTATATTAAATGACTTATTGTTTGTATCCAAAATCTTTAATAATAAGCTAGATTGTTCTCCATTGTTAGAAAAATTTCAATTACGCGTCCCTGTTAGATATTCTAGGTACAAAATAACTCCGTTCCAGCCACCCTTTCGTAGAACAGTTTTCGGATCAAACTCTTCTATTTCCAGGTTAAGCAAGTTGCTCAACGAGTATAGCGATCACCTGGACATCCACAATGATTCACCCAACAAGCTCCGCCAAATAATTAAAGATTTATTTTTAAAGAGTTCCTAGTTTGGAATGGCATTCTCCTATAGTCGTTATATAATATACAATAACTGCCAGTATTAGATTATATTAATGTAGGATGTATTTACCTGTAATTGCCTTGTTACATTTGATTTAATATAATTGCATGTATTTTTGTTAAAGAATTAGTGTATACAAGCGTTGGTAAATCAAATAAATAAATAAATAAAAAAAAAAAAAAAAAATCAGGATACAATATTTTGCCTTCGGATAAAAACATAATCCTTCGTCAAGAATCCTTAAAGCTGAAATGAAATGTATAGAATTTTGTATATAACAAATAAACTGCCACATATCAAACTTAATTGTTCCCTTTAGGAAAACTGGAAAAGAGAAGTAGTGCACCTTTCTTTACCTGGTATATAATGAACCTGGTTAACATACTTTAACAGCCGGAACTCTACTATATTATTATGGTGGTAGATTTACAATGTTAGGGTGGTAGCAGATCAGGTACTAAAAAGTCTTACCACCTATCAAACTCCGCAACTTGTAGTCTCGGAATCGATTGAATTTCTATGTTAAGTAATGATAATGTAAGAAGACAATGTGGGGTTTAATATTACTAATACATCCAAGGGATCTACGCCATGGGGGCGGTTAATACTTTTTTTTATTAATTTTTAGTTTAAATTAGGTTACATTTCAATAGAAAAAAATGTAATGTTGCTCGTTAAAATCTCTTTCCTCGATCCAAATTAATATCGCTCTAAAACGCTCCGGCTATTTTTCTGTTAAACTTTAATGCCTGAGTTAATTAAAACGATCACATAAAGTTTGAAGTACTTCCATTTGGTCAACTTTAATGGAACATAACCTTAATTTAAAGTGAAAGCTTGTACAGGGTGTCTGGTGGCAGATTTATGTTTTCAAATTTTAATAAAAAATAATATGTTTGACATATAATTTTACAAAAAGTATTAAAAGATAGAGTACAAATGCGGATTTCATTTTTTAAAGATAATGTTATCCAAATGTCTTCCATCCTGTTGCACACACTGTTCGAAACGGAGCCTCGTATTCCGTGCCACACGCTGCAGTAAACTTGGTTCAATTGCGCTGATTTCTCGCCGAATATTTTCTTTTAAGTCCACAACAGTTCGCGGATTGTTGACGTAAACTCTCTCTTTGAGGTAGCCCCACAAAAAAAAATCCATTGGAGTTAGGTCGGGTGACCTCGGTGGCCACGGGATGTTCCCAAAGCGACTAATCAGTTTTTGAGGGAGATTTTCTCGCAACAAATCCATCGAAGCTCTGGCCGTGTGTGCGGTCGCACCATCCTGTTGAAACCACGTGTGTGATGAGAATGATGAATGAGCTCGCAGGTTCGGCATAAAGAAATTCGAAATTATGAGCCGATAATTCTCACCATTGACATTCGTCGCTTGGCCCCGTGCATTTTCAAAAAAAAATGGTCCGATTATCCCATTCGTGGATAAAGCGCACCAAACAGTTACCCTTAGGCAATGTAATGGTTTTTGGTGCTTCAGTCGAGGATTGCGATTTCTTAGAGCCCAGTAACGGCAATTTTGCTTGTTTACGTGTCCGTTTAAATGAAAATGAGCCTCGTCGCTCCAAAAAATGGAGTTCACAGTGCGAAAACGCTCCAACATGGTTTCACAAAAAAATTTGCGTGACGCAAAGTCATTTTAATTCAATTCTTGAATTATTTGATTTGACTTAGAAATCCGCACGATCGGTGATTCTAATGACACCACCTTCCCCCCGCACTGTTTATAACTTATTGAGATATTCGTTTTTTAAAATATAAATCTGCCGCCAGACACCCTTTACCTCTGTATGGTACATTACAAATTATATTAGATGATACACAAACATATAGTAATACTTGCTGTTACTCGCCAGCTTTGCTGCTGTAATATATTATAAAAATAGATTAGAAATATGAGTGAAATGCTTCCTGAGAGCAAACGCAAATTACTTTTAATAGCAACCGTTACTATGGCTACCGCACAAATAATACGATATCAAAATGTATATAAATATTTACTAGAAATAAAATGATTAAGGATCTATGAAATGCAAATAACGAATAACCTATAACCATTCTTCGTCAGTTCTAATCGAACCGCCGTCCTGAACGCACGTCTGCTCAGTGCTCCGCGCTTGTAAAGTTCAGTACAGTGATAATTGTGATTTGTTTGAAGGTTGCTGCAGGTGTTTAATTACCCTAGATTCCTGGAATCGCGCTTTATTGTTAGGTGTAATTTGTCAGCAGGTGTCTAACATAATAATACTGCTACATAATTGGTGCCATAAATTAATATATAATTTGTTTGGTGCCATAATAAATTATTTCAGCCTTTGTTTAATACATATTAAAAGTTACACTATCATTGTGTTAAGCTGATTTATTGGTGATTTTCAAAGTGGAATTACAGTCGTCTAATTAGCTGGAGCCGAAAATCAAGAAGAAACAGTTGCAAGCCGGAGATCGTAATATAATTTTATGACTTACTGACTTATTGTCATCTCATAATGTATTTCAACCTTTTAATAATTTCTGAAATAATTGATATACAAGTAATAATAAAAAAGTCCATATTAATGCAAAAACATTCTTAAATTCATAAGAAATTGCATATTTATTAAAGTCACTTAATTGTCACAAACTTTTGTCAATATAAAATAAATACATTTTCAAAAAATTCCAATTATTTCAGTAAGCTTACTCATTTTACTTTTACGTCATTAATCATAGTTAGATATAGTTTTAATTCTTATTGTAAATTTCCGAACTTTAGAAACTCAAAATATAACAAGTACGTGTGGCATTTAAACCTGACATTTATAATATAGACCCGAGAAATCTTTATTGAACAGATTCTTTTAGGATATTTATTGACCTTTACGTTACTATGGCTACTATTCGTACACCAGCTAAGAAGGGGAACTGCGATGACAGTTCCGGAATATCCTCGGACCAAGCACTAGCTCTCAAGGCCGCTTCAACGAGTAATATTTTTCGACCCTGTGTCGGGGAATTGGAAGCTGGTGGAGGTGGAGTTGAACAAAGTACCATTGCGCCAAAACAGGCAGCGCAGATACCAACGGTAGATACAGCTGAGGAAGCGCAGCTACCCGAACCTAGGAAGCGAGCACCAGACAGTAGGATAGCAGAGGCGAAGGATTGGCTGGAGTATGGAAAAATTAATATCAATAAGTCTCGTAACATGAGGACAGGACTAAAAAACGCTGCCCTACTAGCGGTTGAAAACCTCTACCGTCTGATTAAAGAAGGGGCAAACGAATTGGTGCTGGAGAAAACAGTAATTACAAAAGCTACAGTACCAGGAAAAGAAAGCAAAAGCGTCAATACAGATAAAATAAAAGATGAAGAAGAAAGGAATGTCGAGGACATTAAAAATCAAAATCCTATGGTGATTCTTAAAGATGTCTTATCATACAACACTGACGAAGACATTCTTACAGCCTTCAGGAATTAAAATGGGGACCTGTACCGAGGTATAAACCAGGAGAAGGTCAAAATATTTAGGGTACAGGAGGAAACCGCGAAACCAACACTGCGCACATGTAGTTCTTAGAGTTTCGCCACAAATATACCGTAATACATAGAAAAAGGACATGTATATATCGACATATAGCATATCAAACTTGAGGACCAAACGCTGCTTATCCAGTGTTCAGATTGCTTAGGATATGGCCATGGACGAAAATTGTGCAAGGAAACTGTATCGAAATGCAGTCACTGTGGTGGGCCCCATCTTAAAATAGACTGTGCAGGCTGGAAAGTGGGGGAGGTTCCAAGATGCTGCAACTGCAGTGCGGCCAAGCTTGGACAAGTGGATCATAACGCGTTTAGCGCTGAGTGTGCAGTGCGCAGAAAGTGGGAAGCACTAGCCAGAGCTAAAATAGCGTATTGTTGATACAGTTGCTAATGGATCACGGGTAGGCATCCCCACCGCAGGATATGTAGTCGCCCAAGCTAATTTACAAAGGAAGCAGTTGGCTACGGAAGAACTAATGATAGAATCAGCTAATAGAAATATCGCTCAAGCACTTGTCCTTATGCTGGGGGAATAAAAAGAATGAAAAATTACCGCGGTCTGAGAATTTTCCAAAACACTGGTATAACAGATAAGACAGTGAAAGCAGCATTCGTCGTCTTTAATAATGACATTGATGTCATCCAGTGCCCGAAATTCACTGACAACTATACTGTTGTTGTTAAAATCCGAACCAGTGCTTGGGAAATCGCCGTGGTGTCCTTTTACTTCGAACTGGATAAATCCATAGGGCCGTATCTGTAACGGCTGAAGAACATTTACAGTGAATTAGATAACACTAGACTACTAATAGGTGGCGATTGTAATGCTAAGAGTACCTGGTGGGGAAGCACCATAGAAGATCTCAGAGGCGTTGAGATGTCAGGAGCCCTAGAAGAGTTTAGACTTCAGATATTAAACACAGGTGATGTACCCACATACGACACCGTGAGATAGGGTGTTCACAAGCCACATAGACATAACAGCGTGCACCGACGATCTTGTGAGATTAACAGCCGACTGGAAAGTAGATCGGACGGTTACGAGCTCGGACCATAACACTATTATCTTTCAGCTTTTTTTTTTTTTTTATTAACGTGTGTAACAAATGCTAACGGAACGCACACCCCGGGACCAATAGTGGGCCGGTACCGGGGTAGTGTCGGACTCCAACCGACTAAAAAACTTCACACGGTATTCCACTCTCTTCCACATGCTCGAGGGGTCGCGGGATAACGTATTTCAGTTCCTCCGCGACCCCCGATCGGCGCCCGAATGACCAGCTCCACCCCGGGGAGGGATGTGATGTGAAGCAGCACCCCTCCCGACAAGATCTCTACGTGGCGACGCGTCGCAATACGAGACGCATCACCATATGCACCCCGGGAACCCTCTCCAAAGAGGGCGCCGGCCCGACGGCCCTTATCGGTCGCGGCGCCAGGTTCCTGCCGAGGAGCTATTCGGTGGTCGTGCGCTCAGCCCCGCCTTGCGGCGGTGAGCTGTCATCGCGCTCCGACCGCGTCCTGTCCCCTAGGCACCCGCTCTCGGATACGTTCGGTCTCCCGCTTCTGCGTCATAACAGAGTCGCAGAATCAGGATACCGCATTCCATGACGCCTCGCTACTGACCATGGTCCGGATCACGGATGTGCGGCCCTATCCCCCCCCCCCCCATCGCGGGCAATCGGCCAAGGTGATTATCTTTCAGCTTGACTTAGTTAGAAGCAAGGGTTTCAGAGTGGAGAGAACAACTCGGCTTTATAATACAAAAAAGGCTAACTGGGCGTTATTTGCTGAGGAATTGACCAAAAGCAAAGACGAATATAACATAACCATGGCGACAATAAACGAGGTACTTCACAAGGAGCAGTTGGAGATACTTGCGAAAAATTATACCAAGGCGATAACCCTGGCATGTGGGGCAAGTATCCCAACAAAGACAAGGCCCGAGACCATAAAAATTCCATGGTGGAACAAAGAGCTCGATAACAAGAAAAAGAAAATGATTACCTTTAGGAGAAGAATCCGAAACGCTGCACCACATCGGCGAGACAACGTCATTAAAGAATACCTGGACAAGAAAGCAGATTATGAGAGCCATGCCAGAAAAGCTCGTATAGAGAGTTGGAAAGAGTTTTGTGGAAGACAGGACAAAGAAGGATTTTGGGAAGGAATATACAGGATTATCAACAAGACTACCAAGAGAGATCAAGATATGACCCTAAAAGCAAACGATGGAAAACATCTGAAACCCAAAATTTCGCAAACTTACTGGCCGAGACATTATACCCCGAGGATCTCGTCGTAATTGAATAAAGGCCATAACCGGATCAGAGAAGCGGCAGACAATGTAAATGGGTTGGTTTTTGAAGAAATTCATGATCCGCCGTTTACATTATTAGAGCTTAAAACCACAGCAGAAAGTTTTAATCCGAAGAAGGCCCTAGGAGTGGATGATTTTACGGCTGACATCTGCAGCAAAGTAATAGTCCAAGATCCGGACGCTCTCCTTGCCTTTTACAACAAGTGTTTGCAGTTTGCACACTTCCCGAACATTTGGAAGGAGGCCACAATAATGGTAATAAGAAAGCCAGGCAAGGACGACTACACCAACCCCAAAGCATATAGACCAATAGGTCTACTGCCAGTCTTGGGGAAGATCCTCGAGAAAATGACGGTAGCAAGGATAAAATGGCACATATTACCAAGGATTAGTACCCGCCAGTTCGGATTCATGCCTCAGAAAAGCACCGAGGACACCCTCTATAAACTAGTACACTATATAAGGAGCAAGTTAAGGCTCAAGAAGCTAATTACCCTTGTATCATTGGACATAGAAAGGGCCTTCGACAGCGCCTGGTGGGCTGCAATCAGAGACAGGCTGGCAGAAGAAAAGTGTCCCGTGAATATAAGGAGACTAATAGATGGCTACCTGAGCTGTAGAAAAGTCACAGTAAGGTTTGCTGGGGATGCACGCATAATACCACGAAAGGTTACGTGCAAGGGTCAATTGGCCCTCTTTTGGAATCTTCTTTTAAACCCGCTTCTTGAGGGACTCGCCGCAAAAGGAGAATATTGCCAAGCGTTTGCGGATGACCTCACTCTTGTTTTCGATGGAGACACAGCACACGAAATAGAAGGATGTGCTAACGGCACCCTCGACTATGTTCGGCAATGGGGTGTCCAAAATAAGTTGAGATTCGCACCCCAATGACATGTGCAATGGTGATTACGAACAAACTCAAGTACGACACCCCACAGCTGAACATGGGGGGATCTGCATTGGAATGTCCGTGTCGAAATAGTAAAAAATTAATTATTTAGAAGTAAGTTTATAAATTATTGCATAAATATATGTAAGATAGTAAATAATAGAAATAAGGATAAGTAAATGTCACTATATGCATATGCACACAATAATATTCTGTGTATTTTGTGAATACTATATAATTAGATAGCATAAGTCTAGATATAATGTATAACAAAAGAATATCGGTATGTTAGAAAAAATGTATATAGCCTATAGTAGTGTAGATGGTATAAATGTAATGTTGTGTGAAAATGTTGTAAATAATAGGATAATGTAAAGTCCTGAAAATAATGATAGGCGAACAAAGAAAACCCAATATCATTCTATATATTATATATAATATAGAAGAGTACCAATAAATCGGAAAATATATCAGTATTGCCCTTGATGAAGGGAAGATTGGTGGTGGTGATAATTGAAGGTGATTAATTTTGTTCTAAATTGATTTTGATTCGAAATGAATTGAGTGACTGTATTAAAGTTTCATACCTATAATTACACCATCATCAGCCGATAGACGTCCACTACTGGCCTCCCTAAAAGATCTCGGCATAGATCGGTCCTACGCTGCGCGCATCCAGTGGCTTCCTGTGACCTTACAGTCAGCATGACGTTTTTTCTAGGAGTTCATGTGGGGTATTGGACCATTATCCACCACGCTGTCCCAATATGGGTTAGTAGGAGGTAAAGCTTCGTTTGTAAATTAACAGGATACACTACGAGCAGGCAAGGTTGACTTGTGTTACGTGAGTTGTGAGGCGGGACCCTTTACAACCCTCATAATTACAATGTTACTGTAGCTGTCAATAGTGAATCGACAGTGATTTCTTACAAAATCGTGGCCTAGCTCTTTCGTCTACTATTAGTCAGTTTTTTTTCCATTATAATTATAAATAATAATGGCTTAGCACCCGAGTTGCCGTAGGTATCATTGCCAATGCGAATCACAGTTCGCTACAAAGTGAGCACGCTGACGGGCGACAACCCGACGTGACTGCAATCGCAACCGGCCGCTTTCCCCACCCTCACCACTGGACTCACAATCTTTTATGGTGCCCTGGAAGCGCGATAAATGCCATTTTATTCCAAGGTTCCTCCTTCAAAACATGTTTTTCTCGAGCTCGACATGGTACATTCAATCATAATGAAGTCCCCTTTTAATTATTTTTATTACCAATGGGCACAACATTTGAACTTACTGGAGGTACTTATGCATGCATTTATCACTACTTACCAGTACCTACTACCGTAGGTTTGTCTTTTTAGCGACTATCCCTGTCGCCAATTAGAATTACTGTGTTCCGGCCTGAAGGGTGCTGTAGCTGTGAATTTAGTATAGTCGAGTCTTAACATCTTATGTCTCAAGGCGACGAGCACAATGTGGTCCAGTGTTAATTATCCTAACTCATCATTATCATTGGGTGCCCTCTTCAAACTAAACTTTGGCGAACAAATTAAGAAAACCAATTCGATCCTCAGCTATTCTTTTTAACTGATGGTATTTAAACCCGGATCACTCCTTTATGTCGACAGACCACTTCTTCCGCTGTCTTGATAGACAAAGGGTTTGTCTGGAAAACGTACACCTGGTGGTGTACGTTTCGTACGTACGTGTACGAAACTAGCGCCACATTATTATGAGCAACTTACCATCAGGTGAACTCACTTGCCTGGTTGCTACGTCGAATAAAAAAAAAGAACTTGGACGTTAATGAGGCCAAAAATAGTAATGCGAGCTCGTCCAGAACATTGTGGCCATTCATATGTTGACTACAGAAACTCTCGATGGAGAGTTTTGGTCATAGATGTATGTGGACCAAACCAGGGACAATTGTGTTCCAAGGATAGTTAAACTTTACCTTTTCTTTACATTGTTTTAAATATTTTTTTTATTTAATAACTAAAGCATTTGGATTGGCTATTGTTATGGTCACTTTAAACAAAGAAGGAGTTCTTGAATAAATATTAGGTCTTTACCTATGAAATTGCCGTTTTGTATGAAAAAATTTAAACGAATTTTATTCATGTATTTTTTATTTGTATTAATCATAGTAATCACCCATGCAATCAATACATCTTTGGCAACACAGTGGCAGTTTATTAATGCCCTTCTTAAATAAATCAGCTGGACGGGAGGAAAAAATTCTTCAAAAGCACTTTGTACTGCCTCTCGGTTATAGAATTTTTTTTCCGCCAAGAAGTTGTCCAAATTCTAGAAAAAGTAGTAATCTGTAGGCGCAAGGTTTGGTGACTAGGACGGATGAGGGAGAGCTCCTAACCCCAGTGCTTGCAACTTGGAGACCGTCTGCTGTGCAGTATTAGGTCGCGCGTTTGTCGTGCAGGAGCTGCGGAGACGAGCAATTGATCAATGCTGGTTAGGGATGTGCCAGCTTCTCCATCATTGTGTTCAGTTATTCACAGTACACATCTGCAGTACTGCTCATCCCGTTTGGTAAGAAGCTGTGATGAATCACACCGGCGCTAGACCACCAAACAGTGACCATCACTTTTCTAGGGGTAAGTTTTCGTTTAGGACTTTGTTAGGTGCTGAACCAGGATCCAATCAACTTGTGGGGCGCTTGCGGTTATCACACAGTATCCATTTTTCATCGCAGGTAACAATGCAGTTCAAAATTCCTTCATTATGTGTCTGTTGAGCTGTGCAAGACCCGTCTCAACGCGTACTTCGCACTGGCATTCTTTGAGTTCGTGGGGCACCCATTTGTCAAGCTTTTTTACCTTGCCAATTTGACGCAAAGAGACTAATATTGTTTTGACGCTAACGTCGAAAGCTGCTGCTAATTCAACCGTAGATTGTGTATCATCAGCTTCCACAATCGCCTTTAATTCGTCATTGTCGTCTAAAGTCTTGGGACGACCGCGAGGTTCATTTTTCAGGTTGAAATATCCAGAAAGGAAGCGAACAAACCAATAATAGGTGGTGCGTTGGTTTGTAGTGTTAGCTCCGTAAATGTTGATATAGCGTGCCGCTCATGCCGCTTGTGCCGCGTTGCTGCCACGACGGTGCTCATATTCCATAATTACTTGAATTTTTAAACTATCCATGATGACGAAAAAAATTGAAATGCAATGAAAATGTAACAATAAACAAATGACTACTTTTGGAAAAAGAATTCCATGTTTTTAAAATAATATTAATTTGAAATTATTATTCTTAGCCAAACAAAAATTATTTTGATTTAAAATGGCCAGCACTGCACAACGGCAATTTCATAGGTAAAGACCTATTATCTTAGTCATTAAGTTTTTGTGCGGAGTGGTGGACTCAATGAAAAACTTTGATACCGTTAAAGAGAATAGTTTAATATAGAATGTTTTCTACCCTGTAGTGGAAAGTATAATAGAAAATAAATTATAGTAGACATTAATAAGATAAAAGTAAATGTATATAAAAGAAAAATAAACCTTTACTGTTAGAAGTATATGATGAATGAAAATAATCTGATGTTAATTGTTCAATTCTTTTCCAATTGTTTAGTTTGAATGTATGGGTTACTTCTATAAATATTGAAGATATAATAAGGAGTCAAAAGATTTTAATGACAAATCCGCTATTCAGTTCAATATTATAAAAGAAATAAATGTGGAATATTTTAATTGGCATAAAATCTTTACAGATGGGTCAAAAAGTAGGAATGGTAATGGTGCAGCTTACTATGATCAAACTGGGAATAATTCTTCACACTTTAAAAATAAATTTAATGTTTCAATCATAACTATGGAAGTTATTGCAATATTAGAATGTCTTAAATATATCAGCACGTTACAGTTATCAGTGTCTTATAAAATTTTAAGGGAAATAAATGATGTTACTAAAAAAGGAGTCAGATTAATTTTGCAATGGATTCCATCACACATTGGGATCAGAAGAAATGAGGAGGCTGACAGGTTAGCTAAATTTGGAGTAGGGGAGAGTACTGTAGGAAAAACCACATTTTACAGAGGTTTTAAGAAAATTTAAAAATATACGCTATAAACGCTTTAAAGATGATATTGATGAACGAAGTAAAGATAAAGGAATATGGTGCAAAATCCTTCAAAGTCAGCCTCCTCACTTACCTTGGTGTATTTATTGTAAACTAAGTAGGGAATTGGTAATTACCAATTCCCTACTTAGTTTACAATCGTACAATCAATTAAAGAGCGCAGCCCTTTAAATTAAAGGGCTTCGCTCTGGACACTATCCATGCGCAAGTTTTGGATATCTCATGAAAAAAAATACTTCTTGATACTGCACTACATGCAACAATAAAGAGGATGTCTAACACTTGCTGATGGAGTATCTAAAATATCAGAGAAAAAGGGAGGAGTGGATATGTAAACATAACACCAATACTTTGAAATTGGGCGCCTTACACATGGTGTTGTGTCAATCAAAATCTGAGGCAGCTCAAGATTTGATTGATATGTTGTAACCATAATTTATATCTAACCAAAAAACTACGTATAAATTTAAGATTCCAAAGTAATTTTTACATCCTATTTTAACAAAGAGTGGGAGTTTACTAGTTAGTAAAAATTTATTTCAGCTGACTCAAATTAAAATAAAATAATATTGTAAGTAGCAATTATAACAATAATTAACTGACTACATAACGTTGTCATTAGCTCCGTACATAATAATTATAATAATTGCTATGAATCGTTTGTTATGAAAAACTTGAAATTATTTGCTTTAATATTTAAATATTTCACCGACTCGTAAACAGTAAATAATAAATTTAAGCAGGTGCGCTATTAAGCAACAACTTCAAGTATTGCGTTACGTAACAATAAGCATGTTTTTTTTCTTTTATATATCAATTTTCATAAACAAGAAAACATCGAGACAAAGGAGAATATCCACCTGATAGTAATTGATATAAATGAACGCATGATACATTAATCACAAAAACTTGAAAATATTTCAGATTATATTCAACGTTGGCTCAGTTTTTTTTGTGGAAACGCATTATATTATTATTATTTTTGTTTTAATAATTCGTTGGTTATAGATCTCTATTGCCTGTCTTATAATATTCCATTGCAAACCTTATTTCCGCCGGCAAACAGCAACATGAATCTCAATACAATGTGATTTGAAGGGTAGTAATGAAATTACTAGCCTAACAAGAATCAACATCTAATTCTCCAGGAGACTAATGTCTAAACGTATTGTTATCGCAAACGTATATTTTACTATCTTTAGAACTTGCCTTAGAAATTATCTTATGAAACAAGTTTACCATCAGCTGGAGGTCTTTCTTATCTAAACCTTTAGCTCGATAAAAAAAAACTGTCACATCTATTTATTATGGGACCTTACTACAATTATTACTACAATTATAATACATTAGAAATACTTTGCAACTACAAGCAATGTATTCGCTAAATTATTACTTTTATAATTATAGGTTACTCGAGATAAAAAGGGTAATTTCTACATATCAGAGAATAAACGCGATCGAGGAATAATAGCGAAATGTCGTTTTTAAAAAATCTACTTTCAAAAAAAAGGGCCATGAAAGACCGAGTACGTATATCAAATAAAAAATCCTTCAAACAGTTCAATACTTTGTTGGTTATAAATTAAAAAAAAAAACAGATTACAGGTTGTTCAAATTAGACAAACATTTGATGTGAATTTTAAGTCCAATAGTTTTCTTTTAAATTTGGTTTAATGACTCCGCATTATTAATATTTTATACATATTGCTCTTTTGCAGATTTTTGGTTGATATTTATTCATTAAACAAAAAAAAATACTACATCTATCATAAAAATTATATTTTCATTACATAACAATATTTTCTGAGATGTACACTAAGTATTACGCTGTTTTTATAGATTGAACTTGATCCCAATTTTATATGGTATTAAATTGAGAGTGCGGGTGGTAAAGCGAGTTGGCTAGGAATACAGTATACCATGGCAAAAGTTCAATTTCAGGGTTGTAGCTAGTCATTGAGTTTGTAATGATTTTTACAATGCTATTCATTAATAAAAAATCCTTTTCTAGGTTTTAAAATTTGATAAAAGCGATTATGAAGCATCTTACGACATCTGCCTAGGACGGTTCAGAACAGTTGGCATTCGATTTTTGAACGATGATTCACCGCTGGCAAAGTAAATACTAAATAGTTATTATTCGTAATATTAGCAAAACTTTCATCTAGAACAATTACCCAATAAACAACATAATAATTGCTATTTGTGGGATATGTGTAAAGCAGCATGCATAAAGTTAATTGTTATGTAAACGTCGGAACTCAAATGTCTTAAAATAAGTAATCTATCTTACATCAGAAATGAGACCAAAATCAGAAACTTTATACAGCTTAATTTTTAAGAATTTTAAAAGGTCCTTTATTTATGATAGCTATGTAGCCATGCTAGAGTTACGTAATATTTTATGTGAAATCCCAATAAAAAAAAGTTTATCTTAAGATTTTTATACAGAAAGTTCTTTTACTCGATGAATTAATTTTAAACAGATAAGAAATAAACCAATACTGGATCGTATAAGCTTTTATCATGATAAGCATTAGTAAGTATGCTTTTATTTGTAAAAATAATGACAAAAACCAAGACGGCGAACTATGAGCATTGCTTATAACCAAAATGCAGTTTTTAATCAATTCATAGGTATACAAAGATGTTACCGTTGTATATAATATTTATATATTTAATAGGTTGCTCTGGAATGGTTTGTACGTATTCGAGTTTGCGAGTTTAATCCTGGCGATGATTCTGGAACTCACCAACATACTGCTACAGGCTGCCGACGGAATCTATACCGATGTCTTCAGAATGACACCCTGCGTTGGATTTATAATATTTGGTCAATTGCTCGTATTTAAACTTTCACAACATTAATTTACCAATAATTGCAACGGACGTAATTATTCAACTAAATGTAATCCATATTAACTGTTCAAGATATAGTAATAATGTAACCTTAGAACATTTTGTACCTATATTAAAGAAGTGCAATTATTGGTATTGTCCAATTAATGGACAATTAACACGACAGTAAAGTACATAATATATATTTTTTTTTAATTGTTTCATCTAACACGGTGGCAATTCTTTGTCCATCTCGTAGTTTGTGAACAAAATGTATAATGTACTTTATATTTTTCAGCTACTGTAAAGACATACAAAATATTTTTAAACCGGCCCGTGTACGAGAATCTGATATCGGAACTGCGCGACATGTGGCCACAGGATGCCGTCACACAGGAAGAGTACAAAATCATCCGCTCTAAACTTAGCAGCCTACAGCGATTTGCGAAGGGTTGAATTGCATTTATAAAATTCTCTTTAATTTAACAGTAGTTGCCATTACAGTAAAGTGAGCGAGAAAAGTAGACATCATCGCGTCTGTTCAAGCGAAGATACTAGTTTTTTTTTTGTGAAATACTCCATAAATATGAAAATTTTAGTTTATATAGTTTATAACAACACACATTATTATTTCTGTCATCATACATATCGGTTTCACATATATGTTTTTTTTTTTTCATTTCTTCGTTGGAATCTATAGAAATCCACATATGTATATCAACAACATTTCAACGACTCTAATTCTACCATATTTAATTCCTGTATTTTAATAAAAATGTTTTGTTTTAGGCTACTGGTATTGCAACGCCGCCCTTGTGGCTATAATCGGAATGGTTCCATTTATTATTTCGATACAGAATATATTGGGTTACGATGCCCCTTTGACTTTCATCCTCTCGTACTGGTTTCCTTTTGACCCCTTCAAACATGGGCGTTTTGAAGTTTTAGCTGTAGTACAAACATGGCTATGTAAATTTTTCATACATATTTATTTGTTAATGTTTAAAAATATTTCTCTCTCTACATTTATAGTAGTCATTGTTAAACAATTTTAAAATATTTATATTAAAAATGTGTATCTACACAATACAACTTTTGCAGGTTTTATTGCTGTTTCATTTATATCAGGAACGGATATATTATACTGCGCTTATTTATGTCACATAACGATTCAATTCGACTTACTCGCTATCAGAATAAAGAAAATGTTTCATGTTCCGATAGATGATCAGCTTGTAAAAGCATATCCGCTCGGTAAATATTTTATACTACAGTGCGTGTAACCCGCTCTGTTAATATTTCTAATATTTCATGTGTCTTTAACAAGAAAAATCAGACTTATTTATCCACTACATCCTCTTGCCATTTGCGGGACTACAAGTGGCAAAAGGATAAATATCTCCGTCATATCACATGGCTACAAAAACTGATATTCTTCGAAGATATCGGAATCCTCAGAATATTTTCTTTCACCGGAAGTTAGAACTTATGGTGTTCCAACCTACTTATGCTCAAATCATATAGCCCATACGGACGTACTCCCAAACTGACCCACCGCTTCACTTTTTTACTTACTCAATTTTTTTTCACTATTAGCCGAGTACAGTCAAGAATATTTAAAGGGTGATTTCCAATTTAACAGTACCAATAACTATGATGAAGTGTACAAAAGGAGTATTGTTGAAATTGTCTCGAGACACCGTGCTCTGATCAGGTGGGCTTGTCATCCTATTAAAATTAGTTTCCGTTTGCTTTAAAAACAACTTATACTATTTACGTCTTTACTTAACGACCTATGGGTACATATTTAAACAATTAATTATAAAAAATGTATGATTAAAACAATTAATTTTATTTAAGAAAAAAATTTAGTACTAAAAATTATAGGAACATATTTAAATTTAAATTATTCAAACTTATATTAACATTAGTAAACATTTAATAATTCTCCAGTTACATTTTTGCAGGTTGTCCGGCGACATGGAAGACCAGTTCAGCTTTCCATTGTTGATTAACTTTCTAAATAGCTCAATTTTAATCTGCTTTTGTGGATACTGTTGCATGGTAAGCTTTTATACCAACAGAGAGTAACAATATTTCTCAATTATTACATAAAATTGTATATTTATAAAACTCGTTTGTTATCCTAAATATGTTTTAAATCCTTGTCTTTTTATTAAATTATTTCAGTCCACTTACATCCAAATATTTCCGGTAATCTTAAATTACACATATTTTATCTTATTCCAGTTCGTAGAGAAATGGAATGAAGGGAATTATAAGTTGTTCCTATTATCAGCTAATGGTCAGATATGGCTGCTTTGCTCCTACGGGCAAAGCCTTATTGACTCTGTAAGTATTAGTACTACCATAAAATTAAAAAGAATATTTGATCAACAAAATCAAACAAAATGTAAATGAGATTCAACAATATTGTATTTCGATTACAATAAATTTACATACGATTCCTTAAAAAAAATTTCAATGTTTTAATTTTCTTTTTACAGAGCGAAAGAGTTTCCGATGCAATTTATTCTTGTGGCTGGTATAATGTTCCACAAAACATAAAAAGTTCCATTATTATTATACTTTATCGGTATTATTTATTGATAATACTTATCATCAACATCATTATCATTTCAACCGATGGACATCCACTGCTGGACATAGGTCTTTTATAAAATGTTCCACAGAGCACGGTTTTGCGCTGTTTGAATCCAGTAGCTGCCAGCGATTCATTTTTTGTCCTGTGTCTACTTAGTGGAGGGTCTGCCACCGCCGCGCTTTCCGGTTCCGAGTCGCAATTCCAGCACTTTAAGGCCCCAACGTCCATCTGCTCTACGAGCTATGTGCCCTGCCCAATGCCATTAGCCTCGCGACTCGTAGGGCTATGTCGATAACCCTGGTTCTTCTGCCGATCTCCTAATTTCTGATTTGATCACGCAGATATACTCTAAACATCGCCCTTTATATACCTCATACTACTCATATCGGCATAAATAGTATAACTATATTAATAAGAACTATTTTTAAGGTAATTAATCTTTTTTCAGCGCGCAAAAAGTTGTTTACCTTACTGCATACGGATTTTCTGTTGTCTCCATGGAAAGCTATAGTGCAGTAAATGTTTTTTTATATAATAATAATTGTACTTTCATCTATTTTTAATATTATCAATTAAATTTAGTATCACATTTTAATTGAGATAAACACAATGATATAGTAACAATATTTTTTTTAATATTTTCTTGGTAAACATAATCCTGGTATATTATTTCAAATAGCTAACTCTTTTAATTTTTCAATTATTCTTTTTTAAAATAACAAATATTTTTCTCTCCCACAGATATTGAAAACGTCATGGTCTTACCTGATGTTATTGAAAAATATGTTTCATTAGACAGTCTAGTATTTAGGTGATACCGCACACTGAACCAAAAGAAATAACTTTATAATGCACGATTAAAGATAAAAATAAAACAATATGCAAATCACGATAACTAGTTTCTTGTTTAACAAATAGTAGTAAACATTACATGTAATAAGTTGGAAAAACTTTTAACTGTTTTTGGTAGCATTAATTTAGTTTTCTTTAATTACGTATAATTTTGATTAATAACAATAAATATTTTTATTTGTAGCTTATCCTTTAGTAACTTACTCAATCTAATAAAGTAGACTAAATAGTATACGTTTTGTTTTATTAATAAAGCATCATCATCTCAAGCGATGGACGTCCACAGCTGGACATAGGTCATGTGTATTAACAAATACACTAATGTAATATTGTCATGGCAGAATTCTAATGTATCGCTTACCATCATAAGCGTCTTGCAAGTCTGCTTTTCGTTTTGTGGAATAAAAAAAAAAGAAATTTACTATGTGTACATTGTTTTTCTAAACATTTTGTCAACCTGTCATCGTCAAACGTATGATATTATCGAGTGTCAAATAGTGCAGCCTATATTCTTGTTTTTGAGCGGGCTGGAAGCCACAGCGGCTCTTACAGCTCATCTGACACTGGGCTCGTGGACCCGGATCCACGGCCTGAGCAATAGTGCAGCGTCCTAGTACTTATTGCTTAATATTTTTTTGTTAAAAACGTGTATGAAACAAAATGTCTAATAAAAAAATTAAGGAAATAGAAATCGACGATAGTGAAAGTGAGAATGAAAATGATTCTGTTAGCGATAGATTCAGATTTAGATTCCGACGGTAATTACATCGGAGACATGGTAAGTAATAATCTAAAAATACATGGCAGAAAAATGAAATTGGTAAATAACGTACGTTTAAATACTGATTTATATCAGTAAATTTTATATTATCATCTTTTCCATATGATAATTTCGCTGCTTTCATAGCTAAAAGCAGTGTCAATAAATCATAAATAACTGTGCCTATAATTTGATCTTTATTAAAAATTATACAGTTGCGTGGCTGATATACTAAATTACATCACATATTAAAAAATATTACAAAATTATAATATATACATTGGATATTTCCTTTACTGTTAATAACAACATTTAAAATTAAGTATATTCGTTTTTCAGAAATTACAAGCCGATTTTGAAGGTCGCAACCAGGAAGATTGTGATTTTCATGACATAAAGCGACTATTACGTCAACTATTTAGTAGTTATGTAGATCTTGGAGCACTAGCACAAGTTATAATTTGTATGTATGTTTAACGTTATACAAATATTTCCTACACATGATAAAATTTTGTTATTGTGAGAAAGTTTTATTTTTACCATATTATCACGCCTTTTTCCCAATAGGGATAGGCAGAGGTGAATAAACACTCACATTTTGCCAGATGTGGTCAGATTAGGTCCCATGTAACAGGGAGCGAGCCTGTTGCCACTTTACTGGAACCACCACACACACAAAATTTATTTCAGGGTGCGGGTTTCCTCACGATGTTTTCCTTCACTGTTTGTCTCGCTGTTGTAGTTAAAGTTCACAAATGTACATAACTTAAATATTAAGTCATTGGTACATGCCGGGATTCGAACCCACAACCTTCGGAATGCAAGCCACACACTCTAACCGTTAGGCCAGCGAGCTACTGTGAGAAAGTTTTATATGTAAATATAATATATTTTTCAGCACAGAACTATATAGGCAGTGTTGTGAAACAGTGCCTTGATGACGGGCAAGACAATGATGATGATGATGGAAGTGATGGTGTATTTGGCATCACAACAGTGATAAATATTACTATAAGGAAAGGAAGTTTTATTGATGTTGTATACATATTTTCTATTTATGCACAATAATTTTCATTTAAAGCAGGGACTAGGTTGACATGTCTAGAACTTTTAATTTACAAATAGAAAAATGTTTCCAAAGTTGCAACAATTTAATGTTTCTACATCAAAATAGTTTTTATTTTTGTAATAGTCTTAATTTTTTTTTATATAATCAGGCCTTTTTCCCAGTAGGGGTAGGCAGAGGTGAATGAACACCCACTTATCGCCAGATTTGGTCAGATTAGGTCCCATGTAACAGGGGACGAGTCTGTTACCACTTATTATTGGGGCCACCACACAAACACACACAAAGATGATTTCAGTGTGCAGGTTTGCTCACGATGTTTTCCTTCACCATTTTTGTATCTTGCTGTTGTAACTAAAGTTCTCAAATGTAGTCTTAATTATTTTAAAAAAAAAAATTTGGGAAGAAGATAATTTACTGACAATGAGTATGAATGTACACCATTCACATTGTCAGCTACACTCCAAATTCTTCAACACTGTTAATAATGAAATAATTACTCTTTTTATAGGATGAAAGTTGCATACAACAGATAAGAACTCTACTAACAACACTTACTGATGAAAATGCCAATGATAAGACTAAAGCACTTGTTAATAATATCCTATCAGATGACAACCAACAAGTAGGATTAGTAATTAATGAAAGGCAAGTACTTTATAAGTATTCAGGTCTTGTGTAAATATTCTAATTAGTTTACCATATGTACAATAGCAGTAGAAAAATATAAAGTTTCTTTCCATTGCAAGAAAAGTCTAAGTTTTTATTTGTTGTAACCACTTCTGATATGGATTTATTCAATATACTTCTAAATTTGTTCAAGCTTATGATTTAGATAAATAATTCTATTTATTAGCAACTACGACTTAATCTAGCCTCTACACAAGCCTTTACACGCAAAATTTCATAAAAATGAGACTGTTGATAGTGAGGTTGATTCACCCATATACTCTTATTCTCATAGTGAAAACATAGAAAAGGGGCTATGGTGTACCACTTACAAAATTCAAACAAGTTCAAAAATACCAGTGCACAGTTAAAACTTTATATGTGGCTCGAGAATAGAACCAGAAAAAAGGGCAGTTAAATTTAGGAACATGTATTACTTTCAAGATTCTTAACATTCCAGCAGCCATCAGTGTGCCCCTATTTGGCTCATTACAGTCAGAATTAGATAAAGCGATCAAAAGAAACATGCCTTACACATTTAATTATTTGATATGGATATGTGAGACACAACACTGGAGGTGAGACCTGATTTATGCTAATAATCTCAAAAGGGAGTCAAGGTTTTTATCCACCGAACTAGCAATGTGCAAGATGGTGGATGTCACATGTTAATAAAAGTTGATGTTTTAAGAATATGTGGGTTTCCACAATTTTTTTCATTTAAGACAGGCCTTACGGTGTAGTAGTTATACAGCCAGTACAATACCTGTAACCCTAGACAATACCTGTAACCCTAGACAATACCTGTAACCCTAGACAATACCTGTAACCCTAGACAATACCTGTAACCCTAGACAATACCTGTAACCCTAGACAATACCTGTAACCCTAGACAATACCTGTAACCCTAGACAATACCTGTAACCCTAGACAATACCTGTAACCCTAGACAATACCTGTAACCCTAGACAATACCTGTAACCCTAGACAATACCTGTAACCCTAGACAATACCTGTAACCCTAGACAATACCTGTAACCCTAGACAATACCTGTAACCCTAGACAATACCTGTAACCCTAGACAATACCTGTAACCCTAGACAATACCTGTAACCCTAGACAATACCTGTAACCCTAGACAATACCTGTAACCCTAGACAATACCTGTAACCCTAGACAATACCTGTAACCCTAGACAATACCTGTAACCCTAGACAATACCTGTAACCCTAGACAATACCTGTAACCCTAGACAATACCTGTAACCCTAGACAATACCTGTAACCCTAGACAATACCTGTAACCCTAGACAATACCTGTAACCCTAGACAATACCTGTAACCCTAGACAATACCTGTAACCCTAGACAATACCTGTAACCCTAGACAATACCTGTAACCCTAGACAATACCTGTAACCCTAGACAATACCTGTAACCCTAGACAATACCTGTAACCCTAGACAATACCTGTAACCCTAGACAATACCTGTAACCCTAGACAATACCTGTAACCCTAGACAATACCTGTAGCCCTAGACAATACCTGTAGCCCTAGACAATACCTGTAACCCTAGACAATACCTGTAACCCTAGACAATACCTGTAACCCTAGACAATACCTGTAACCCTAGACAATGTCTGTATCCCTTACCACCTAAACTTCGGCTATCAAAGCTGTATTTTACTCCATAATAATTAAACTTTTAATTAGTCTCTTTAAATAGCCAAAAGTATCAGAATTTAAATTATTTTGCTGTATGCAAAATGTTTAAGAAATTTCAATTTATTACTTTAAATTGTTTATCTCTGTTCGATTCCAGGACCTGATATAGATTCCAGTTGGTAGAAAAGTATAACAAAACTGCCAGGCTAGTTATACTCCAACTATTTTATTCTTGCTTCTTTCGAGCTGTCAACATATATGAGAAAAAGAAATAGCATAAAATGTAACATGGTAATCATGGTTTATATGTGTACTCCTTAGTTGTCTATATATTACTTTATCACAGTATCTAATTTTTGACAAGAAATTTTCATTGTAGATTTTGTTTTGACTAAAGTTATATGTACTTTTATGATTGCAGGTTCTTATATTTGATGGCAACAAATTCAACAACCTGGTGAGATTTCTTAAAGAGGAAGTGGAGAATGTTTAACATTTATATCGCTTCAGTTAATAGAGCAATATGCCATGTTTAAATGCAATAATATACAATATTTATATTATATTATAACTTATATAAGCTAAACTTTGTTTTTATTTTATTATACCAATCCTATATTTTGTACTAAATATGAGGTTGTATAAAGCTTCCACGGTTTCTTCCCAGTAACTGATTTATTGAATATCAGGCAACACCGAATTGTATCCAGGTAAAGGGTAGCTTATTATATAAGTCAAGTTCATATGTGTTAGGGGAGTTTAATGTATTTTCATTAGTGAAATGGGTTAAAATTCTAAACATTTTGAAAACTTCAGTCAAAGTAAATCTATGCAATATGCCTTTTTTTAAATTCGACAAAGTTAGCGCGTCAAGCTTTATGACTCAAAATAGAGATAGATTTAGAAGAATGATCAGTCTACTCTCACAGTGCAACACAGCAACACGTTTTTTTTTTTATCCGAAGTTATTTAAATTGATTTGCGCCTGTTAGTTATTCTCTCAATTGTAATTCCCTAAGTGCTGTGTAAATACTGCCAAGGATAGGTTTAAGTGCAAAAACGTTCTTGCCGAAAGCGACTTAATTAATTCCACAACGTGCAACATATGTATGCACTACCTATGTGCTGATTTAACAGAAACAGAGTACAAAAAAATCCTACCCATGAATAAAATAAAGTGGAAACGTTCTTCCTGTAAGGCTAAGAAAATAGCTGGGGTACAAGTAAATACGTCGCCGCCCACAATTAAGGAATGTCTACCCACGCCAGTTTTAAACATATATACCGAGGCCTTAAAGGAATACATGGACGGTAAATTGAGTACCCTACGACAACAATGGCAAGAAGACCTGCACGATGCCATCGCGAGAATTTCGAAAACGTTCAAACACGACATAAACAAGCTGGAACAACGTATCGATACGTGGGAACAGCGCGTGACGGAACTGGAGCGTGATTTCGCAAAACTATCCTGCAATCCTGATGCTTCTTATGTACAAGAAATCAAGGAGTTCCGTGTCGAACTCGAAAAAGTAGGCGCTGAATTTGACGACTTTGATCAAGCATCCCGGAGTTGTAACCTAGAATTGCAAAACATACCTGAAAGAAAAGCCGAAAACCTAATTCATCGAAATTGGCAAGCTGGTCGGCGTCGAACTCAAAGAGAGTGACATTAGGTCTGTTCATCGTGTGGCACCGTACCGGGTGTACCGAGTGATCGACCAAAAAATATTGTGTTGCAATTAACTACCCGACGACTTCGCGACGATATGATAGCGGCGGTGAGCGTGCTGCGCACGCGCGCTGCCGCTATCATATCGCGCGCAGCTCTTCGGTGCCGGAGGCGGGGGCGGGAGCGGGAGGGACGCTCAAAGTTAGCGCTTCTACGTTAACGAACACCTGACTTTGAAAAACAAAACATTGTTCAGTAACGCACGTCAATTGGCTAAGACTAAAAGCTACAAATTTGTTTGGGTGAAGAACGGCAACATTCTGGTAAGAAAAAGTGACGAATCGCGTGTAATACACATTCGTAATTCCGGTGATTTAGAAAAAATCTTATGACTGACTATTCATAGATTTTTCAACATTTATCTTAACTTATTTGCACTGCATATCACAGACATTACATATTTATTTACTATTATTATTATTAGCGAGATGCAGGAGCAGAAACATTACAAATGTAACAAATCAAACACAAAAAAAAAGGGAAAAAAAATTGCTATAAAATTTACAGTCATGCTTGAAAATGAACCGTGATAAATTGTCTATATTTTATCAAAATTGTGGAGGATTAAACACTAAAATAACACAATTAAAATTAAACTTGCTTACTAGTAACTAGGATATTATAGTCTTAGTGGAAACCTGGTTGATGCAATTTTAGACGGTGAAGTTGAAACTAAAGAGTACAGTCTATTCCGCCGCGATAGAAATCGCATTATCTCTAAAAAGGAAAAAGGCGGAGGTGTTCTGGTGTTCGTGAAAAAATGTATTCATGTAATCAGAAAATTCGAATTGGAGGCTACAGACTTAGAACAAATATACCTTTACTTCCCTTTGCTGTCTGGAATGCTACTATGTGCTTGCTACATAGCACCTGCATCCAAAATGATTCAATCTCGATTCAATCCCTCGTGGATTCAATTTTCTCTTCGGCGCAATCAGTCGAGTCGCGCGGCGAGTCCGCCCCTAGGGCGGCTGTTGGCTACGGCCACGCCGGGCGCACCCGTAACCTGCTCATAGCACACCCCGAGCGGAGCGGGGACTGCGGTCATTGCGACCGGAGTCGAGAGGAAGACAACCTCCCAAATTACCCCAATCCTAAGGTACGGCGCGCCGATGGGATGAATGGCCAAGGGGAACTTGGTCCCGAGCGCCCAAAGCTGTGGATCAGCAACCCCACCCACTATGCAGAACAGTTTCAAAGATATGAGTCCCCAGATGGGTCCCGGCCGCAAGGCTGGGGAATCCCATACGGCGCCAGCGGGCGCCGTCTGCCCTCCGTACTCTGGGGTAGGCAAAACTGTCTTCGGCGATGGTGTGTGCGCAGAAGAGCGCCAACGACTCGGCGCAAAATTCTGTGGCGGAGGTGCTGCGCCCCGCGATACGCGCAGGCGACGCGGACACGACGAGGCCGCGCCCCGGCACGGGCGCAGGCCAAATACTCGGACAAGACGTGCTCACGCAACGCGCGCCGATACCGGTCGCGCTGCCTACAGCGCGAGTGGTGCTGGAGGGGCTGCGCTTGGAGCCATCCAACAACAGTGGCTGCGAGCGACAACGAGGCTGCAGTTTCCGACTGCAGTCTCGCGTCGGGCGGCTCCCACTTCTGGCGGGACCGCAAGCGACGTCGTCCCAGCAGGGACGGCTTGTCGGCCTCCTCGGAGGAGAAAGTCGACAAGAGCACCGATGAGGGACACCCCGGTGACAAGTCGGAGCGTCCGCCCACGACGGGAAAGTACGTCGGCTTTAGCAAGGCTAAGGCCGGCGCGTTCGACGCCGAAAGGCGCCTAGAGTTAAAGCTCCAGGCGGAGGAGGACCTCGCTACGACAGCAGCAAATTTCCGCTGAAACCGGGAGCGGAAGCTCTCCTGATCGCCTGCGTTGGAGTCGAGGACGGCTCCAGACGAGCAGACGGTTGGGATGCTGCAGCAGATCGTCCTCGATGACGCTGAGCTGGTCAGTACGATCGCCAGCTAATCGAGAAATATAAAGTTCGACCTAGCGCGAGACCTGAAAGAGGCCGCGGCCTCCATTAAGGTGGCCGCGACCACCATCGCGTCTCGCACGGTGTCGGACGAGACACGGCAGCTGCAGGCGGAGAATGCCTGCTCGCCGAGGTGGCCGATTTCCGGAAGGAATTGGCCAACTTAAGGGCGCAAATGGATGAGAGAAAGCGGCGGGATCGACCCGCGCCTCCTCGTCTGGACGCCGGCGATGAGTCTCCTTGGGAGGGGACGATTCGGCCGGCAAAAAAGCGGCACATCGGTGTCGATCACCTCGTACCGGCGACTACGTCGGTAGAGAAGATCTGCTGCACCGTAATGGTGCAGGTGGGGACGATGGTGTCGGCCCGCCTGGCATCATTGGAGGACAGGCTTTTCCCGGAGAAGCCTGTCCGCCCACCGCTGGCTGCGGCGAGACAGGCGGCTTCGGCCGCCAAGACTGCCGGCCCAGCACAGAAAGCGGCCGTGGTCTCCCCGATCCCCGCCCCGAAAGCCCCGTGTGGACATTTACCTAGTGTTATATGAGAAGCAAAAAGTATTATAAGATTCTAATTACGATTTTTACACAGCGATGTACTGTATTCATCACAGTGATTTATACATATCACAGAATTTTTTTGTTTTATTAACGTGTGTAATAAAATGCTAACGGAACGCACAGCCCGTCGCCAAATTGGGCCGGCGTCGGTGATAGTGTCGGGCTCCAACCGACTAAAAAGCTTCACACGGTATTCCACTCTCATCCATGTGCTCGTGGGGTCGCGACATAACGTATTTCACTTCCTCGGCGACCCCCCGAACAGCGCCCGAATGACTGGGCCCACCTCGGGGAGGGTGTGAAGCACCCCTCCCGTTAAAAATCCCTACGTGGCGACGCATCGGAATACGAGACGCATCACCATATGCACCCCAGGAACCCTCTCCAAGGAAGGCGCCGGCCCGACGGCCCTTGTGGGTCGCGGCGCCAGGTTCCTGCCAAGGAGCCATTCGGCGGTCGTGCGCTCGGCCCGCCTTGCGGCGGTGAGCTGTCATCGCGCTCCGACCGCGTCTTGTCTCCTCGGCGCCCGCTCTCGGATACGTTCGGTCTCCCGCTTCTGCGTCATAACAGAGTCGCAGAATCGGGATACCGCATTCCATGACGCCTCGCTACTGACCATGGTCCGGACCACGGACGGTAGCGAGAGGTCACTCCCTATCACCGCTACGAGCGCGGCCCTGTCCCCCTCCCCCCTCCATCGCGGGCAATCGACCAAGGTGTGGAACGATGTGTCCAACGGGTGGCCACACTCGTCGCATGCCTCATCCGTCCTATTTGTACAGCTCCGCCGGTACAGATAGCTCCCGAAGCAACCGTGCCCCGTGAGTACCTGCACCAGGCAGAGACTGAGGACTCCGAAGTCCCGGTCCAGCCAGTCACCGATGACCCGCCGGACGGCCTCAACGGTGAGGCGACTGTATGACGGTTGAAGGAGTCGCCGCTCCCGGTCGGCCGGCCATAGGTGCGGCGGACAGGCGTGCCCCACTAAGGTGGCGCCACCCCGTCATCGCGGAGGACGAATCGATCCTCCCGGTCGCCGCGGACCAGTCGGTGAGGGACTGTGGATTCCTTAATTTCCATCGGGCGTGGATGTGTCACTAGGCGCTCTTGTGCTCTGTGATCCGTCCACGCCTGAGTAGGAACGGAGACGGACGAGGCGTGCGACGATCCGTCGTCCGACACCTCGGCCGCCAGCTCTCACCGGAGAGCCGTGTAGGACCGCGCTCGTGGCAGTACTAGGGAGTGGCCGCTCGCTTGCTGGTTTTGGTCGCAAGCCATAAGTCACTAGCGGCGGTATCTCGATTTCGCGACTCTATTGCGTCGCGTGAACGGGAGACCGCTCGAACTAGATTGCGGTTGCCGTGGGGTGAGACGGGGTAGTCGCGTGATGACGGTTCACCGCCACCGGGCGAGACTCGAGCGCACTACCTACGACCGCCTCATCCGGCAGAGGAACCTGGCGTCGCGACCGACACGGGCCGTCGGTCTGGCGTTCCCCTGGGAAAGGGTTCCCGAGATGCCTTCGACGGCTCATCTCTGTGTTCAAATGCGGCGTCACGTAGGGCTTGTTCGATGGGAGGGGTGCTTCACATCCCTCCCCGTGGTGGACCCGTTCATTCGGGCTCCAAAGCGAGGGCGGCGGAAGAGTACTGTTTCTTTACCGCTTCCCCTCGTCTCTATTGGCAGAGTTGGAACACCGTGTGAAGCTTTTTAGTCGGTTGGAGACCGACACTACCTCGTCGCCGCGGCCCTTTCGGCGACGGGGTTCACAATCCGTCAGCATTTTGTTACACACGTTAATAAAAAAAAAGCCTCCTCACTTACCTTGGTGTATTGATTGTAAACTAAGTAGGGAAATAGTAACTAAAGGGCTGCGCTCTGGACGCTATCCATGCGCAAGTTTTGGATATCTCATGAAAAAAAATACTTCTTCATACTGCACTACATGCAACAATAATGAGGATGTCTAACACTTGCTGATGAAGTATCTTTTTAGATATCAGATCAAAATCATAGCAATAGATATCAGAGCAAAAGGGAGGAGTGGATATGTAAACATAACACCAATATTTTGAAATTGGGCGCCTTACACATGGTGTTGTGTGAACCAAAGTCTGAGGCAGCTTAAGATTTGTTTGATATGTTGTAACCATAATTTTTATCTAACCAAGAAACTACTTATAAACTTAAGATTCAAATGTAATTTTAATATCCTATTTAAACAAAGAGTGAGAGTTTACTAGTTAATAAAAATTTATTTCAGCAGACTCAAATTAAAATGAAATAATATTGTAAGTAGCAATTATAACAATAATTAACTGACTACAAAACGTTGTCATTAGCTCCGTGCATAATAATTATAATAATTGCTATGAATTGTTTGTTATGAAAAACGTGGAATTCTTTGCTTTAATATTTAAATATTGCACCGACTCCTATACAGTAAATAATAAATTAAAGCAGCTGCGCTGTTAAGCAACAACTTCAAGTATCGCGTTACGTAACAGTTAGCTTTTTTTTCTTTTATATATAAATTTTCGTAAACAACAAAACATCGAGACAACGGAGAATGTCCAACTGATGGTAATTGATATAAATGAACACATGATAGATTGATTACAAAGAATTGAAAATATTTCAGACTATATTCAACGTTGGCTCAGTTTTTTTGTGGAAACGTATTATAATATTATAATTTTTGTTTTAATAATTCGTTGGTGATAAATCAATATTGCCTGCCTTATAAGGCTCCATTGCAGACCTTATTTCCGCCGGCAAACAGCAACATGAATCTCAATACAATGTGATTTGAAGGGTAGTGATGAAATTACTAGCCTAACAAGAATCAACATCTAATTCTCCAGGAGACTCTAATATCTAAACGTATTGTTATCGCAAAGGTATATTTTACTATCTCTAGAACTTGCTTTAGAAATTATCTTATGAAGCAAGGTTACCATCAGCTGGAGGTCTTTCTTATCTAAACATTTAACTCGATCCAAAAAAAAAACTGTCACATCTATTTATTATGCGACCTTACTACGATTATATTAGAAATAATGTCTCCAAGCACTGTAGTCGCTACCTTATTAGTTTTATAATTATAGGTTACTCGATATAAAAAGGGTAATTTCTACATATCAAACTATAAACGCGATCGAGAAATAATAGCGAAATGTCGTTTTTTAAAAATCTACTTTCAAAAAAAAGAGCCGTGAAAGACCGAGTACGTATATCAAATAAAAATTCCTTCAAACAATTCAATACTTTGTTGGTTATAAATAAAAAAAAAGAAAACAGATTACAGGTTGTTCATATTAGACAAACATTTGATGTGAATTTTAAGTCCCATAGTTTTCTTTTAAATTTGGTTTTACTAACTCCGCATTATTGATATATGCCATGCTAGGAAGTAAAATCTCGGGATTGTAGCTAGCTTAAGTTTCTAATATTTTTGCAATGACTTTTATTAACAATAAATCACTTTCTAGGTTTTAAAATTTGATAAGAGTGACTATGACGCATCTTACGACATCTCCCTAGCGCGGTTCAGAACGGTTGGCATTCGATTGATGAAAGATGATTCACCGCTGGCAAAGTAAATACTAAATAGTTATAATATTATTCGTAATATTAGCAAAACTTTTATATAAAACTATTATACAATAAACGACTGAAAAATTGCCATTTTAGGAAATGAGTAAAGTAGCATACATAAAGTTTATTACTATGTAAACATCGGAAATTAAAGGTCTTAAAATAAGCAATCTGTCTTCCATCACTAATGGGACCAAAATAAGGAATATTACACTGCTTACTTAGTAAGAAGGTTAAAAGCTCTTGTGTTTTATTTATGGTCGCTACATTTATGCTAGCGTTAAGTGATATTTTAAGTCAAATCCCAATAAAAAATAAGGTTTATGTTAAGATTCTTATACAGAAAATTCTCTTACTCGATGGATTTATTTTAAACAGATAAGACAAAAACCGAAACCGGACCGTATAAGCATTTATCATCATAGGGATTAGTTAGTATGCCTAATATGTTTTTTTTTTTTCCAATTATCCCTGATATTATTATTAAGCGCTTTACCTCTTCGTATTATTTACAACATTATATCTATACTTATGCTATCTAATTATATTATATTCAAAAAAATACACCGAATATTATTGTGTGCATAAAGTAACATTTACATTTACTTATCCTCATTTCTATTATTTGCTATCTTACATATATTTATGCAATAATTTATAAACTTACTTCTAACTAATTTATTTTTTACTCTTTCCGGTAGACTGGCTGTATTTATTATTAAGTCTGTCCCCTGCTCAAAATCATACCTCAGGCATCTATGTATAGGACACTCCGTCAGAAAATAAAGAACCGTTACTTTCACGGCGTCATTGCATTTGCACCACGGGGTCTCCCGACACTTGAAACGGTTCAAGTATTGGGAGAATCCACCGTGACCAGTGAATATCTGGGTTAACTGCCCCGTTGGCCGGACCTCCTTATTAACTGATATGCCTCTGCTGCGTTCGGGAAAAATAACTTAGTGACGGACGCGGTGCTTAGTGACCCTCGCTATATCGGGCGCTCCATGTCGGGACTGAGGCATCTCGAAGCAAACGTTTAACATACGATACCGGGCACTGATCGTAATCTGGCTTCCTTCGGCTGTTAAGAGCAGCCAGCCAGCTTGGCTAATTCATCAGCACGCTCATTACCAGGAACGCCTGCGTGGGTTTATGCCTAATATATTAAATAATTTCCCTACTTAATATTAAACGTTTATTTGTAAAAATAATAACAACCTATTCATTCAATTTATAGCGATGCTAACATGTTAGCGTTGTATTAAATATTTTATAGGTTACTCTGGAATGGTTTCTACGTATTCGAGTTTGTGAGTTTAATAGTGACGATGGTTCTGGAGCTCACCAACATAATGCTACAGGCTGCCGACGGAAACTACACAGATATGTTCAAAATGACACCCTGCGTTGGATTTATAGTAATGGGTTAGATGCTGGTATTTAAACTTTCACAGCATTAATTTACCAATAATTGCAACGAACGTAATTATTCATTTAAATGTAATGCATATTAACTGTTCAAGATATAGTAATAATGTAACTGTACTACACACAGGCACAAAATGTAGGCAGTCATATTATTACTACGAAACGAGTGCAATTATTGGTATTGTCCAATGAATGGATAATTAACAGAAAAGTAAATTACATATATTTCAATATGTTTTTTTTTAATTATTTCATTTAACAAGGTGGCAATTTTTTGTTCATCTCGTAGTGTGTGAACAGTATTTCTGATGTGCTTTATATTTTTCAGCCACTGTAAAGACATACAAAATATTTTTAAACCGGCCCAAGTACGAGAATCTGATATCGGAACTGCGCGAAATGTGGCCACAGGATGCCGTCACACCCGAAGAGTACAACATCATCCGCTCTAAACTTATCAGCCTACAGCGATTTGCGAAAGGTTAAATTGCATTCATAAAATTTTCTTTAATTTAACAATAGTTGCGACTCCAGTATAGTGAGCGAGAGAAGTAGACTTCATCGCTACTGTTCAAGCGAAGATACTATTTATTTGTTTTTGAAATACTCAACATATATGAAAATTTTAATTTATATCATGTACAATAATTTCATGCATTGTTATTTCTATCGAAAAGAAGTTTACTGATTTATTGATCGGCTTCAGATACATGTTTTTCTTTTCCGTCCCTTTGTAGGAATCTATAGAAACCTACATAGATATGTAAACAATATTTCAACGCATCTAATTCTTTTTTTTTAATTTATATTGTCACGCCTTTTTCCCAGTAGGGCTAGGCAGAGGTGAATAAACACCCACTTTTCGCCAGATGTGCTCAGATTAGGTCCCATGTAACAGGGAGCGAGCCTGTTGTCACTTTATTGGGGCCACCATACACACAAAGATGATTTCAGTGTGCGGGTTTCCTCACGATGATTTTCCTTCACCGTTTGTAATTCGCTGTTGTAACTAAAGTTCATAAATGTACATAACTTAAATATTAAGTCATTGGTACATGCCGAGATTCGAACCCGCGACCTTCGGAATGAAAGCCGCACGCTCTAACCATTAGGCCAGCGAGCTACTCATTTCTACTATATTTAATTCTTGTATTTTAATAAAAATGTTTTGTTTTAGGCTACTGGTATTGCAACGCAGCTCTTTTGGCTATATTCGGAACGGTTCCATTTATTATTTCAATACAGAATATGATGGGATACGATGTGCCTTTGACTCTCATCCTCTCGTACTGGTTTCCTTTCGACCCCTTCAAACATGGGCGTTTTGAAGTTTTAGTTGTAATACAAACATGGCTATGTAAATTTATAATGCATAATTATTTGTTAATGTGTTATTTTTAAACAAGATTTTTATTCTCTAGAGAAATATTTCTGTCTCTACTTTTATAGTAATCAATGTTAAACAATTTTAAAATATTTATTTCACAGATGCGTATTTACACATACAACATTTCCAGGTTTTATTGCTGTTTCATTTATATCAGGAACGGATATATTATACTGCGCTTGTTTATGTCACATAACGATTCAATTCGACTTGATCGCTATCAAAATAAAGAAAATGTTTTATGTTCCGATAGATGATCAGCTTATAAAAGCATATCCGCTCGGTAAGTTTTTATACTACAGTAATACGTATAACCCGCCCTCTTAATGCTCCCAATATTTCCTGGGTTTTTAACAAGAAAAATCAGAGTTATTTATCCATTACTCCACTACTACATCCTCTTGCCATTTGCGGAATTACAAGTGGCAAAAGGATAAATAACTCCGTCATATGACATGACTACTTAAACTGACATTCTTCAAAGATGTCTGAATCCTCAGAATGTATTCTTTCACCGGAAGTTCGAATTTAGGGTTTTGCAACCTACTTGTGCCAACATATATTAGAAATAAGTACCACAGATATAAGTTTCTAACATATTGTAAATACGTAGCCAGTAAGACATTACTTAAGAACAAAACTAAATAATATTTTTCTTTGATTATACTTAGATAAGAAATTAAAATTATTATAATTTAAATTAATCTTAAAGTATTTATAACAATGTGAGCAAATAATAATATATCTTTCGCTAATAAAGGACTATGATACAAGTCAGAGGAGACATTGATATAGTGCCATTGACACGTCTGCCAGAGAAAAATCTCTGCTGGAAAAAAAAAACCTACTTGTGCCCGAATCATATGTATACATACAGCGCATGCGAACGTACTCCCAAACTGAGCCACCGCTTCACTTTTTTACTTACTCTATTTTTTTTTTTTTTCAATATTAGCCGAGTACAGTCAAGAATATTTAAAGGGTGATTTCCAATTTAACAGTACCAATAACTATGATGAAATGTACAAAAGGAGTATTATTGAAATTGTCTCGAGACACCGTGCTCTGATCAGGTGGGCTTGTCATCCTGTTAAAATTAGTTTTCGTTTGCTTTAAAAACAACTTATACTATTTACATCGTTACTTAACAACCTATTGGTACATATTTAATTTAAAAAATGTCTGATTAAAACAATTAATTTTATTTAAGGTAAAAATTACTCAACTTATATTAACATTAGTTAACATTTAATAATTCTCCAGTTACATTTTTCAGGTTGTCCGGCGACATGGAAAACCAGTTCAGCTTTCCATTGTTGATTAACTTTCTAAATAGCTCAATTTTAATCTGCTTTTGTGGATTCTGTTGCATGGTAAGCTTTTATACCAACAGTGAGTAACAATATTTCTCAATTAATACATTAAATTGTATATTTATAAAACACGTTTGTTATCCAAAATATATATTGAATACTTTTGTCTTTTTATTAAACTATTTCAGTCTACTTACATCCAAATATTTCTAGTAATATTAAGTTACACATGTTGTATTTTATTCCAGTTCGTAGAGAAATGGAATGAAGGGAATTATAAGTTGTTCCTACTATCAGCTAATGGTCAGATATGGCTGCTTTGCTCCTACGGGCAAAGCCTTATTGACTCCGTAAGTATTAGTACTACCATAAAATTTAAAAGAATATTTGATCCACAAAATCGAACAAAATGTAAATGAGATTCAATAATATTGTATTTCGATTACAATAAATTTACACATGATTCCTTTAAAAAAATTCAATGTTTTAATTTTCTTTTTACAGAGCGAAAGAGTTTCCGATGCAATTTATTCTTGTGGCTGGTACAATGTTCCACAAAACATAAAAAGTTCCATTATTGTTATACTTTATCGGTATTATTTATTGATACTACTTATCATCAACATCATTATCATTTCAACCGATGGACATCCACTGCTGGATATAGGTATTTTATAAAATGTCACACAAAGCACGGTTTTGCGCTGTTTGAATCCAGTAGCTGCCAAGAATTCTTTTCATGTCTTCTGTCCACCTAGTGGAGCGTCTGCCAATGCCACGCTTTCCGGTTCCAGGTCGCCATTCCAGCACTTTAAGGCACCAACGTCCATCTGCTCTACGAGCTATGTGCCCTGCCCAATGCCATTAGCTTCGCGACTCGTAGGGCTATGTCGATGACCCTGGTTCTTCTGCTGATCTCCTAATTTCTGATTTGATCGCGCAGATATACTCTAAACATCGTCCTTTATATAACTCATACTACTCATATCGGCATAAATAGTATAACTAATTTAATAAGAACTATTTTTAAAGTAATTAATCGTTTTTCAGAGCGCAAAAAGTTGTTTACCTTACTACATACGGATTTTCTGTTGTCTCCATGGAAAGCTATAGTGCAGTAAATATTTTTTTTATATAATAATAACTGTACTTTCATCTATTTTGAATATTATCGATTAAATTTAGTATCACATTTTAATTGAGATAAACACAATGATATAGTAACAATATTTTTTTTTAATATTTCGATGGTAACATTAATCCTGGTATATTATTTCAAATAGCTAACTCTTTTAGTTTTACAATTATTCTTTTTTAAAATAACAAATATTTTTCTCTCCCACAGATACTGAAAACGTCATGGTCTTACCTGATGTTATTAAAAAATATGTTTCATAAGACAGACTAGTATTTAGAAAATATTGCACACTGAAACAAAAGAAATAACTTTATCACGATAACTAGTTTCTTGTTTAACAAATAGTAGTAAACATTACATATAATAAGTTGGAAAAACTTTTAACTGTTTTTGGTAACATTAGTTTGGTTTTCTTTAATTACGTATAATATTGATTAATAACAATAAATATTATTATTTGTAGTTTATCCTTTAGTAACTTACTCAATCTAATAAAGTAGACTAAATAGTATACGTTTTGTTTTATTAATAAAGCATGTTCATGTCAAGCGATGGACGTCCACAGCTGGACATAGGTCATGTGTATTAACAAATACACTAATGTAATATTGTTATTGCAGAATTCTAATGTATCGCTTAACATCATAAGCGTCTTGCAAGTCTGCTTTTTGTTTTGTAGAATAAAAAAAAAGAAATTTACTATGTGTACATTGTTTTTCTAAACACTTTGTCAATCTGTCATCGTCAAACGTATGATATTGTCGACTGTCAAATAGTGCAGCGTCCTAGTACTTATTGCTTAATATTTTTTTGTTAAAAGCGTGTATTAATCAAAATGTCTAATAAAAAAAATAAGGAAATAGAAATCGACGATAGTGAAAGTGAGAATGAAAATGATTCTATTGGCGATAGAGATTCAGATTTAGATTCCGACGGTAACTACATCGGAGACAAGGTAAGTAATAACCTAAAAACACATGGCGGAAAAACGAAATTGGTAAATAACGTACGTTAAAATACTGATTTATATCAGTAAATTTTACATTATCATCTTTTCCATATGATAATTTCGCTGCTTTCATAGCTAAAAGCAGTGGCAATCAATCATAAATAACTATGCCTACATTTTGATCTTTATTAAAAATTATACAGTTCCGTGGCTGATATACTAAATTACATCACATATTACAAAATATTACAAATTTATAATATATACATTGGATATTTCCTTTACTGTTAATAACAACATTTAAAATTAAGTATATTGGTTTTTCAGGAATTACAAGCCGATTTTGAAGGTCGCAACCCGGAAGATTGTGACTTTTATGGCATAAAGCAGCTATTACGTCAACTATTTCTCAAATCAAATGTAGATCTTGGAGCACTAGCACAAGTTATAATTTGTATGTATGTTTAACATTATACAAATATTTCCTACACATGATAAAATTCTGTTAATGTGAGAAAGTTCTATTTATACCATATTATCACGCCTTTTTCCCAGTAGAGATAGGCATAAATGAATAAACACTCACATTTCGCCAGATGTGGTCAGATTAGGTCCCATGTAACAGGGAGTGAGCCTGTTACCACTTTACTGGGACCACCACACACACAAAGATGATTTCAGTGTGCAGGTTTCCTCACAATGTTTTCCTTCACCGTTTGTCTCGCTGTTGTAGTTAAAGTTCACCAATGTACATAACTTAAATATTAAGTCATTGGTACATGCTGGCATTCGAACCTGCTACCTTCGGAATGAAAGCCACACACTAACCGTTAGGCCAGCGAGCTACTGTGAGAACGTTTTATATGTAAATATTATATATTTTTCAGCACAGAACTATATAGGCAGTGTTGTGAAACAGTGCCTTGATGACGGGCAAGACAATGATGATGATGATGAGGATGATGATGGAAGTGATGGTGTATTTGGCATCACCACAGTGATAAATATTACTAAAAGAAAAGTAAGTTTTATTGATGTTGTATACATAATTTCTAATTATGCGCAATAATTTTCATTTAAAGCAAGCGCTACGTTGACATGTCTAGAACTTTTAATTTGCAAATAGAAAAATGTTTCCAAAGTTGCAACAATTGAATGTTTCTACATCAAAATAGCTTTTATTTTTGTAATAGTCTTAATTATTTTAAAAAAATTTTTGGGAAGAAGATAATTTACTGACAATGAGTATGAATGTATACCATTCACATTGTCAGCTGTACTCCAAATTCTTCAACACTGTTAATAATGAAATAATTACTCTTTTTATAGGACGAAAGTTGCATACAACAGATAAGAACTCTACTAACAACACTTGCTGATGAAAATGCCAATGATAAGACTAAAGCACTTGTTAATAATATCCTATCAGATGACAACCAACAAGTAGGATTAGTAATTAATGAAAGGCAAGTACTTTATAAGTATTCAGGTCTTGTGTAAATATTCTAATTAGTTTACCATATATACTTTCTTTCCATTGCAAGAAAAGTCTAAGTTTTTATTTGTTGTAACCACTTCTGATATGGCTTTATTCAATATACTTATAAATTTGTTCAAGCTTATGATATAGATAAATAATTCTATTTATTAGCATCTACGGGATAATCTAACCTCAGATACACAAAATTTCATAAAAATGAGACTGTTGATAGTGAGGTTGATTCATTCACCCATATACTCTTATTCTCATAGTGAAAACAGAAAAGGGGCTATGGAGTGCCACTTACAAAATTCAAACAAGTTCAAAAATACCAGTGCACAGTTAAAACTTTATATGTGGCTCGAGAATAGAACCAGAGACAAGGGCAGTTTATTATAGGAATTGTATTGCTTTCAGGATTCTTAACATTCCAGCAGCCATCAGTGTGCCCCTATTTGCCTCATTACAGTCAGAATTAGATAAAGCGATCAAAAGAAACATGCCATACACATTTAATTATTTGATATGGATATGTAAGACATACAACACTGGAGGTGAGACCTGATTTATGCTAATAATCTCACAAGGGAGTCAAGGTTTTTCTACTGAACCTACTGAACCAATCTACCGAACTGGCAGTGTGCAAGATGGTGGATGTCACATGTTAATAAAAGTGATGTTTTAAGAATATGTGGGTTTCCACAATTTTTTTTTCATTTAAGACAGGCCTTGTAGTGTAGTAGGGACACAGCCTGGGCCTCTACAATATCTGTAACCCTTACCACCCTAAACTTAGCTATCAAAGCTGTATCTTACTCCATAATAATTAAACTACTCCATAATAATAAACCACGGATCTATTTTTAACACTTGCATTGTTAAAAATAGATCCTTAGTTCGATTCCAGGACCTGATATAGATTTCAGTTGGTAGAAAAGTATAACAAAACAGGCTAGTTATACTCCAACAATTTTTATTCTTGCTTTTTTTCGAGCTGTCAACATATATGAGAAAAAGAAATAGCATAAAACATAACTAATGAAATAACAATTTTAATTTAAAACATAAAAACAGATTGATCCAATGAATATCTAAAGCACATTGTGATAAATCTATTTATGTCATTTTTTCACACCACTGCTGTTTAAAGCGGAACAGAAACCTCATTAAGTATACTATTTTAATATTATCTGTTTTTTAGATGACGGCTCCGATATTCTTTTCGCGAACCAAGAAGAGAAACCTTTACTGGAGGAAGCTTTGGCAAGTTTCGAAGTGGATGTGACAGAGCAAGCTGATTTATCACAGTGGGACTATGAGGGTGGTGCACTAACCCCATGCAGAAAGGTATGAGTAATTTAAATAACATTTCTTTTAATGTATTACTTAATGAATTGCTTGAAGTCTTATTATTTAATTAACTTTCTTTTTCTTTTCCTCTCTCTCATATTACTTTCTACAATGAAAATTATCAATTACTAATTGTGGGTTTTGTGTACTCCTTAGTTGTCTATATATTAATTTATCACAGCATCTAATTTTTGACAAGAAATATTCATTCTAGATTTTGTTTTGACTAAAGTTATATGTACTTTTATGATTGCAGGTTCTTATATTTGATGGCAACAAATTCAACAACCTGGTGAGACTTCTTAAAGAGGAAGTGGAGAATGTTTAACATTTATATCGCTTCAGTTAATAGCGCAATATGCCATGTTTAAAGTGTACCGCTGTATTTATATTATATTATAACTAATATAAGCTAAACTTTGTTTTGTTTATTATACCAATCCTATATTTTGTACTAAATATGAGGTTGTATAAAGCCTCCATGGTTTCTTCCCAGTAACTGATATATTGAATATCAGGCAACACCAAATTGTATCCAGAGAAAGGGTAGCTTATTATGCAAGTCAAGTTCATATGTGAAAGGGGAGTTTAATGTATTTTTATCAGTCAAAAGCTTTAAAATTCTAAACATTTTGAAAACTACAGTCAAAATAAATCTATGCAATATGCTTTTTTTCAATTCGAAAAAGTTAGTGCGTCACGCTTTATTACACAAAATAGAGATAGATTTAGAAGAATGACCAGGAGGACCGGTCTCAAGTAAAGATGGAATAAGGTCTAGTAAGAAGGTTAGCGCTTCACCACGATACTACCTGATGTGATAAAGTAGTGATATGGTTTGTGGTGGTAAGGCCCATAAACCTAGTTGTTACTATTCATTCGTTTCTTGAAGACAAGACGGGAATACTGACGCCAGCATGTTGTTCCACTCCTGTGCTGTTCTTATGGAGAACGAGGAACTAAACCTTTTCTTCGAATAATGGGGCTGTCCACGACATTAGGATGGAGATGTAGTGCGTCCGGTGGTGAAAAGGATATGAAAGAATTATAT
The DNA here is from genome assembly GCA_033220335.2 of Troides aeacus. Taxonomy (NCBI): domain Eukaryota; kingdom Metazoa; phylum Arthropoda; class Insecta; order Lepidoptera; family Papilionidae; genus Troides; species Troides aeacus. Next base: position 4,906,348 of record CM067294.1, on the reverse strand, counting down.
TGTAATTTCTCAATCATTTTGATATTCTTACCGCATGTTCATTCTTTGCGTCCAGTTGTAATAATGTCTGTGAACAAAATAAATAATTAACAATGTTTGTTTCTTGTATGCAACGTGTGAAGTTCTCACGGTAAATAATAGTGTCAATGTAATTAAATCTAACAGAAATATGTATTTAGACGGAGAACTGTATGAAAGTAACAATTTCTAATGATAGGTATTAAAACTGCACTGTTGTGATACGTCTCAATAATTAATGCAACAAATATAAAGAGACGTAATTTTGGAAGTTTTTTTTTTTCATTATTATCAACATATTTCCAACTCTGAAGCATGCCTAAATAATTTAACATGTTGGTCGCCGATTCAGTTCCGGGTTGACACTAGGCTAGCTACCACCCTGAAGTTGCAAATCTTCCGCCATAACAGCAATGCTGTTTTTAGATTGTTAACAAATCACAAGAAAATAAATGACTACATCATTTGTTTGCTTCGTGTCCGAACGTGTTCTCGAAGATGGGGCAAACGAAGTGCGAGCCGTTATTAAATAACTCTGTTTAAAAGAAGTTAACGACGTAAGAGATTCATTGCAATTTGGAGGCAACATTAGGAGAGTCTGCTCCGCCGTATTCCACTGTCACTGGCAAAGTGGGCTTCTCAATTTCGAGTAGAGAGAACGGAAGATGACCCTCGTTGCGGTCTTCACCACGTCCATCGACGTCATTCATCCAAGAAAATGTTGCGAAAGTTACAAAAAATTATATTGAGCGATTGCGATCGAAGAGTTAGTATTCGATACTCATAATTCAAGAAACGAGTATTACATATAGAAGTAATCAATCCATATTGAAAGAATGTTTAAATATGAGAAAAGTCTCCGCAAGATTGGTGCCGAGAATGTTAACCGATAGTCAGAAATAAAATCGACTTGACATTTCGAAGATATCGTTGGACAAGTTTCGAGAAGATTCTGAAAACTTTTTGTCTCGTTTCGTAACAATGGACGAAACATGGGTCCATCATTTTGATCCCGAGACAAAACAGCAATCTTCGCAATGGAAACGGCCATCATCACCGACCCCGAAGAAGTTTCGTGCCGTGGCATCGGCTGGCAAGGTTATGGCTTCAATATTTTGGGACTCAGAAGGGTTATTGTTGATTACCTGGTGCATGGAACCACTATTACAGGCCAATATTATGCAGCTTTAATTCTCAAATTGAGGAATGCCATCAAAGAGAAAAGGAGAGGGAAAATTCGAAGTGGCGTGCTGTTTCATCACGACAACGCACAAGCGCACAGATCGGCAGTTGCGATGGCTGCCACTCAGCAAGCTGGCTTCGAATTGGTTGACCACCCCCGTTATTCGCCAGATCTGACGCCAAGCGATTTTTATCTGTTCCCTAAATTGAAAGAATACTTATGGGGAAACAGGTACGAAGACGATAACGAGGTGATGGATGCCGTGGAAAGCTTTTTGCAGGACCAAGACAAAACTTTTTTTTTGAAAGTGATTGAAGCCTTGGAAAAGCACTGGACTCGGTGTATAGAGAGGCTTGAAGCCTATGTAGGAAAATAAATTATTAAGTTATCAATAGTCATTATATTCTGTCTCATTATCAGTGTTTTTTGATACTTCCTCGTACGATATTTTCTATACAAACCATGAGAAGACATTTACCTACTGTTATATGAGAAGCAAAAAGCATCATAAGATCCTAATTAGGATTTTTACACAGTAATGTACTGTAGTCATCACAGTGATTTATATATATCACGGAACCTTGTTTATAGATGAAGCGAATAATGTGCTTTCCTGCTTCAAAAAATCGATATGATGATTTGACCGTAAGGTATAAATGCTGATTCAACCGATATTCATATAATTACTGGTGGTAGACCCCTGTTGCCAAAGACCGTCTCGGTAGGTATTACATTAGTTCCTTCTTCTGCTGTTAAACAGTTTGTGCCATCCCATTGCGATGAACACTATGTGGCGAAGTTTATACCATTTAAACTCGAGCCACGTTGTTATCAGTAGACGTATGAGTTATCATCAAGTGAATATATCGCTTACCTCGTTATGTTGTAAAATAAAAAATGATGTTTACACTTTGTTTCAGTAGGAAATAAAAACAAATTCTATCATGTACATTCGTTAAAAAATAGGTACAATGTGAACGCTACTTTGTTTAATACGTAATAATTACATTTTATACGCACCAGTAAAACTATAAAAATGAATATTTCTTTCCGAAAAAAAACAATAGGAAAAGAATATCAACTAAAACATGTCGTTTTCTAAGAAAATTTTTTCAAGAAAAAGTATTGTCAAAACTTTTAATGAAAATCGCGTATGTATATTATGAATATTAGTTATAACTTGTAATTACTTCCTTGTAAGCAGTCGTAGTAACAACCCAAGTTGTTCTGGAGTTCCCTAGAGAGATAACAAGGAGATTTTAGATTCGGCACTTCTTACCCTTACATCGTTTTAAAAAGTTAATTTTCCTTTTCTCTTAGTTTTTTTGCATTTTATTCATTCATATTCCCAATAACCAAGTATACTGTTTTATTTCTTTGCAGATTTTAAAGTTCGACAAGAGCGATTACGATGCAACTTTCGACATCGCAAATGCTGGCTTTCGGATGGTTGGTATTCGACTGATTAACAAGGACTCACCAAGAGAACGGTAACATATGAAGATACATAAGAAATTAGTATACTCTCTAATTAGCGTTTAAATTTTTTTTCTCTTCTAACTCTTTACCTGTTAACAATCGATAGGGCACATTGCTCGGAGATCAAGCGGCCAAGGACTTTGATCTACATCTGGAAATCGAAACCTGTTATAAAACCCTCACGAGACTACAGTCTCATCTAGAAATAAATTAAGACTAGATTTTCTCTCCATTCTCATGTGGTGGAGTCACGCAGTGAAAAGAATGTCGGTCTTGCATTCCGCCGCTCTCCCAATCCTCCACGACCGTATAGCGGTTGGCAGCGGAGCCCAAGACCAGATCCGCCACAGTGAGCCGGGAAAGTTTCCTTTCTTGGTTCCCATAGCCCAGGCGTCCGCAAAATGCTGCTCCAGAGCCACATGTGGCTCTTTGGTTCCTTAAGTGCGGCTCTGGCACAAATATCCAAAGAAGAACAGAAAAATATTACTAAAACTTTCCAAAAAGATGCAAGAACATTGTTCTAATTAAAAAATATTTATTAACTATGAAATTTAGTTTTGTTTAGTATCAAAAAACTTTACTAAACAAGCAGATTTGGCTCTTATTTTTTTTAATTTGTTGTAATCTTTATATGCCTGCCATAGCCTCTGGGTAATACATTTGGCGGGATCCGTTACCCAACTGATGATAAGAGGCCGAGAGGAGGGCACATTGTATGTTCCGGTGCGTCCTTAAAGCGGTGAAAAGGGGGTTCAAGGTCCCGAAACAGGGCTGCTTGCTGCAGCCGGTGTTAAAGCATGCCAAAACGTTCCCGTGGACCACCGTAACATGACGAAGGTGGAACATTACGCGGGTTTTAGTCGGTGCAAATCGAACATAATCTTGTCATTACCCCCGCGGAGGCAAGTTTCCAAAATATTTCCCCCACGTGAAACAAAAAAAAGGTGCAGTTTTCTTCTGTTCCACTAATTTCTAAATTATAATAACCTACAAATATTTGCGGTAGTAGAAACCACAGTGATATCTTTCTCAGCTGTCTACAGCATGAAACATCACCACCGCGTTTTAGGCACTAGTGGTAATTAACGAATTTTATTATTTAGTGGCGTTTTAGGAACATTAAGAAACAACAGTATTACACTAACATATCGTTAGTAAATTTAACAAAAATAAAATTTTTCAGATTTGTAAGAAACACTTTCTTCTTGTTCGAATTTGTGAATCTGTTCATATCAATGACACTCGTACTTATAAAAATGATAGAGACAGCTACCGACGGATCATTTGTTGACTTGTTAACAATGATGCCCTGCGTGGGATACTTAATACTTAGTTAGTGGCCTTCATTAAAATTTTCTAACGAATTTATGCTAGGTCTCTATTGCCGGGGACCATTTAGGTAGACACCACCGCAACGCCTATTGCAGCTGCCAAACAGTAGTGCGCAATCATTATAGTGTTCCGGTTTAAACGGACTGTAGCTAGTGTAATTACTGGGGTAACGAGACTTAACATCTACGTCTGTGGGTTCCATTCTAACTAGCGTCACGTTGTTATGGGCAGACATATCAATTACCATCGCGTGAACGTCCTGCCCGTCTTGTTGTTTCGTAATTTTAGAAAAAAAAAATTGTTTAAATTTTTGCATATATTCAGGTTCAGTGAAATCGTACAAAATATTCTACAACCGACCCGTGTATGAGAACTTGGTAACGGAACTGCGTGACATGTGGCCAAAAGATGCTGTAACAGAGGAAGAATATAACATTGTCCGTTCGGAATGTACTAGATTAAAAAGGATTGTTAAAGGTTTCTATTTTTTATAACATTTCCAAAAAAAATTATTCAGAAATTTCCCTTTTAAAATGATCTTATATTTTATAAGTAAGTTCTTGTATTTTTTTTTTCATGAATCGTCAAGGTTAGCGCTTGAACACGATCCCACTTGATGGTAAGCGGTGTTGTGCTCTATGGTGGTAAAGCGCATTAACCTAGTAATAGCCTATTTACTTTTTTCTTGAAGACACCAATGTCGTATCTGGACGGGAATGCCGACACCGGAATTTTTTCCTGTCTTTTACTGTTCTCACGAAGAACTAGAAGCTGAACCTCTTTAATTGCAAACTGGGGATGTCCACAACATAAGGATGGAGACTCGCTGTGCGTCTGTTCGTTCGGTGGTGAAAAGGCAATCGAGGAATTATATCGAGTAATTTCATCGTACACTCTCATATAAAACATTGCGAGATCACACAGCGCCTTTGTTCAAGTCTGTCAAGCTTAGTTATGACAATTTTTTGATCACCAACAAGCGTCTTAGCCCGCCTCTCCACCGAGTAGTGCCACTATATCAGTTTTGACAGGACCTGCCCAGATGTGGCAAAATTACTCCAATATTGACCGGTCCTACCCTTTATATAGAGCTAAAAGCTGTCCTGGTGAAAGTTGTACTACCAGCAGCTTCGTTACCACTGGACTCAATGAATTACGCATAGTTTAGATTTGTATAATTTCAACCCCGAATAGCTAAAGGCAGTCGGTAAATTTCAAAAGTCACCTGAAGAAGTAGGAGCCAAGGTGATCAGGCCCGTTATAGCGATGAAAATATACGCCCATATTTTGGAAACATTAAAACTCGTCAGATTGGCTTTGCCCCAGTTAGAGATCACCTCTAAGGTGACATTTAAACGCTCCATCGTTGCCTACTTCATGGATTATACCTCATCACAACCGGCTCGAATGATCAACACATATCCTCCGCAACTGTACTGGCATTGATGTAGCCAAAGGTTTCGAAAATAAGCAATTAATTAATATACGGCAAGAAAAGACTTGCACAGAGAACGGATCCTTGAGGAACACCTGCATTGATTGACATAGGTTCGAATGAACAGCCGTCGAAAACAACGCGAAGGAGTCGGTCACTCAAGAAAACCGTAATCCAATTGATCAAACCAATAGATAAACCAGACGCAGAAAGCTTTTTTACAAAGCTGTCATACCAGACCCTGACAAAGGCCTTAGAAATATCCAGAGAGACCGCTATAGCGTCCCCCTTTTTGTGTATAACCTCTCTGCTTTTGTGAATTATATACGCTAGAAGGTCCCCCGTTGACCGATTTCGATGAAATCCGTATTGTGGGTCGCTGAGGAGATCACGTTGCACTAGGTATGCCATGAGGTGCGAATTATCGATGAGATCCATAACTTCGCACATTATGGAAACAATTAAGATTGGTCTATAGTTATTATGGTTGTGTACGACTACCTTTATTGGGCATTTTGATGAGCAGGTGGAGAATAAAACTAATTGGATTTCATCAGACAGTACTTCGAGGTTCCTAATGGATAACTGATCTCAACATTGTATCTGTCTGGATCTATAGTCAACAGAAGGTCAAATTAGTTGGTTGAATAAGTATCCACATCTGGCACCCTATTTGCCTGCTTTACCAGCTGAGTAAGATTCAGCGACAGCGAAATTATATCGCTCCTCTCTCCCTGCATGGTCAGTTTTCTAGTATGGGTACGGCCATTCCTGGTGACTTTAACAATTTGAATTTTTAATTATTTGTTACCTAAGGTTTACGAATACTTCTCCCGAAGTCCAGCGCGAACTGAGACGACAGATTTTCTGGTCTCATAGTTATTACGGAGCTCTTTCAGCTTTTATATTGTTATAATCCGATTTATGCAGAATTCAGTGAAGGAACCAGAAATTTTAGATTCATTAAATAGCTCTTATTTGTTATAAATCGACTTATGGTCAACCTTCCAAGGTCTTTCTGTTAAAGAGTTTAAGATAAACGTCTATCAACCATGAAATACCTGTGGAAATAATCTTCTGTTTTACCTTTTCAAGCATTTTTTTTTTAATACCTAATAACGTTTATAATAGTGGCGTTTGTATATGTACATATCAATCAAAGAACATATAAAAGATTAATATTTTATTTTTAGGCTACATGTTCTGCAATGTGGCTCTATTCGCAATATTCACGTCGCCAGTTTTCGTTTGCATTATGAAGCGTAATATAGGATATGAAATCCCTCTTCAGCTGTCTTTCTCCTACTGGTTTCCTTTCGACCCTATCCAACGTGGACGTTTTGAAGTCATAGCTGTTCTTCAAACTTGGCAATGTAAATATATCTATTCAGGATACATACAAACAGATTATAAGACGAAAATTTCTGGTAAGATAATCCGCTTTCAGGTTTTCTTACAGTAACATTTATAACAGCATCGGATATACTATTCTGCGTTTTCCTGAGTCACATCACGACCCAGTTCGACCTACTCGCGATAAGAATAAAGAAAATGTTTTACGTTCCGATAGATCACCAGCTCATAGAAACATATCCGCTCGGTAAGAAGATAGACGTAAGATTTTCATAGTATTTCTTAACTTTTTTTCTTTTTTTTAAAGAGTACAGAGCACATCATTTTTAGAGGTTTCACAAATGGCAATGTTGCTTTATATCCACCGAAAAGAGCTAAAGTTTGCAAGGGTTTCTTATGAGAAAAAAAAGTCGGGGAACCTCTGATTTAGATTATTCTCTTTGTTGTAAAGAAAGTTTGTCAAATTTAAATTAAAAAAACTATGAATGAATCATTACAAATTCCTTAAACTTCACGGAAAAGTATAAATGTTTTAATAACTCTTTTATATCATCAGGAGAAAACAGTTTAAACTATATAGACGACCCAGAATCTTTCAGTGCTAATGAATTAGAAAAAACATACAAAAGTAATTTGGTGGATATTATTATACGTCATCGTGCACTGATCAGGTACATTCGATTTATTTTTATGTACAACATCTAGGCTTTGAAAAAAGTTTACATGAGCGATGTTGTTTTGAGACAGGTTGTCGGGCGACGTGGAAAACCAGTTCACTTTTTCACTGCTTATAAATTTTATAAACAGCTCAATTATAATATGCTTCTGCGGATTCTGCAGCGTGGTGAGTCAGATTTCATAAATTCTGTATTTATTAGATATTTTCGTTTCTTTATACAAAATATCAATTCTACAGTTCCTCGAGAAATGGCATGTGATAAATTACAAATTATTTTTGACGACAGCAACTCTTCAGGTATGGCTGCTTTGTTGGTATGGACAAAAACTTCAAGATTCTGTAAGTACTCATAAAACATTTAAACTATTTCTATATCATGGTGAAGGTAAATCTTTTGCGATTGCAATGAAAGTTTAAATTAAATAGTAAATCTGAAATATGTAACAAATGATTTTACTTTTCAGAGTGAAGGTATTGCCGATGCGGTTTACTCTAGTGGTTGGTACAACGTGCCGCAAAACATAAAAAGTTATTTAATTATCATACTCTATCGGTAGATATAAATTTAATAAATACGATGGACTGAAATCGACAAAGAATATTTAAATCCAAATTTTAAATTTTTCAGAGCAAGAAACGCCGTCTGCATTACCACATATGGATTTTCCATCGTATCAATATCAAGTTATAGCACGGTACATATTTTTATTATATAAAAAAAATAAGCTACTACTCAATCAGAAGATAACTTTTTGTTATTATGTTAGCTTTATATTATTTTCTGTTATATTCTTTATATTTGTGTTATATATTAGAGCAATTTTCAACATCTTTACTCTCTCTATAAATCGCTTCACTCTTGTCGGAGTGGTCGTGGTTATCATGTTCCCGTTGGTTGGACAGAAAATGGTGCCCGCTTCACGGCGTCTCGCCATCTCCGTCTGCTGTCCGTTAATCGGACACATTCGTGTACCTGAGCGCCCACCGCAGCCTTTACTTGATCTGTCCATTTCATGGGAAATCTTCCTCGTGGTCTTGTGCCCTCGACTTTGCCCTGAACGACAAGACGTTATATGGAGTCGTTACCCCGCCGACTAACATGATCGAAGAATTTCAGAATCCGACTGCGCACTTGAGTAGATAGACGCTCTTTGATGCCAAGCTCATGGGGATGGAGGCATTTGTTCGAAATTCGGTCCAGGAAACTCGGACCATCTTCCTCCAACACCACATTTCCAGTGCGTCTATCTTGTAGGTTTCGATTTGCCGTAGGATGCATGTTTCGGCGGCGTAAAGGAATATAGGAAACACCAACGATTTTAGGAGCCTAACCTTTGTGGCTTTGGTTATATTTCTATTCCTCCATATTTTCGTGAGCTTGTCCATGGCACTTCTGCTCATAGCCATGCGTCTCTTGACTTCGTTTATGCAGCCTCCTTGATTTTAGATAAGAGCCCCAAGGATATATGATTGTATGACGTCGAAGTTGGCTATTTTTGCTAAAAATGGCAAGTTATTATTGGCCCTATCGACAATCATCATCTTGGTTTTACTGCGATTTATCATCAAACCAAACTCGGAGCTGACACGTTCCATTTTCTGGAGAAGTTCTTCCATGTGTCTACTACTAGTGGTAAAGAGGGTAGTTTCGTCTGCATTTCGTAGATTGGCAATTCTATATCCGCCTATGGTTACACCGCCCGTCCAATCTTCAAGAGTTATACGCATAATTATCTCCGTGTACGTATTGAATAGAAGCGAAGAAACTATGCAGCCTTGTCTGACTCCTGCGCTAGGGTGAAAGCTGTCCGAGAAGACTTCATCTGTTTTCACTGAAGCAGTTCCTTCCTTGTAAAGGCGTCTAAGTAAATGCACCAGATGATTTGGTGTTCCCATTTGCAATAACGTGTCCCAGAGTTTAGGCCATTTCACCGAATCAAATGCTTTCGAAAAGTCAACAAAGCATATGTAAGTTGGCTTGTTAAACTCACGGGACTTCTCGATGATCTGGCGGACAATAAGAATCTGCTCTCGGGTTCCTTTACCTTTAACAAATCCTGCCTGTTCAGGTGCTATTTCCTTAGATAGGAAGCTTTTCAGCCGTTCATTAAGGATGTGTAGCATGATCTTACTGGCATGAGATATGAGTGCAATTAATCGGTAGTTGTTGCATTTCTTTGTTGAGCACTTTTTATGTAGTGGAACAAATACCGTGTGAGTATTCTTTCGGCCAGATACCCGTATTCCAAATCTTTGTACAAAGTTTGAGGAAGATGGATACACCTATCTCACCCAGAGCTTTTATGGTTTCTATCGGGATATCATCTTTTCCGGTAGCTTTTCCATTCTTCAGATGCTTGATGGCTACTCTTACTTCTGATTCAGGAATGCTTTAATTCGGATTCATTCTTGGGCTCAGTTTTGGCAAACTCTTCTGACCTGTTGTCTAGAAAAAGAAACTGACAATATTCCTTCCAAACATTCGATATGCTTTCTAGCTCACAATGTACTCTGCCGTTTTTATCTTCTATAACCCAGGAATTGGAAGATAGAGTTTTTGTCATAGAGCGGATTTTCTTGTATAAGTCTCTGGGCTCATTTTTATGTGAGTGGATATCAATCTCTTCGCATATATTGTTAAGGTAGGCATTGTGATTCTGCCTACACCCTGCTTGGATTTGGGCTGATATTTTGTTCTGGTCTTGGACTTTTGCCCCTGCAGCTTTCAACTTGCACCTTTCTTCGACGAGCTTTAAACTGTCTTCACTCATCCAGTGCTGGTGGGCGTGTGTTTTTATAGGCGGGTTGGTTATTTTAGCGGAGTTAACTATCACGCTCTTGGCTTGATTCCAGAAGCTGTCTGACGTTTCTACCGAGGTATTTGCATCATCCCACGATTCCCAAACTTGCTTTGCAAGAGCGTAAAACTTGGAGTCGTCTGTTACTTCTATCCTTCTTTGTTTTTTGGGATTTCTAGCACTCTTCAGTTTTAGCTTCATCTTGGCTACCAAAAGTTGGTGATCTAATCCACAGTCTGAGTAGATTATGTGCATTCTGGATGGAGGTCTTCCATCGTGACTTGAACAGAATATAGTCAATCTGGTTCCGGTGTGTACCATCTGGTGAGATCTAGGTCCATAGTCTCCGGGGATGGTATTGAAATTGACTATTTGTAATTACAAAGTCATTGTTTGCAGCAAACTGTAGCAGTCGCTCTCCGCTTTCATTCCTCAACCCTAGGCCGAATCTACCTGCATTGCTACAGAGTTGGTGTGCGTCCTTCCCTATTTTGGCATTAAAATCACCTAGTATTAACAATACTTCTTTGTTGGGAATTTTAGCTATAGTGGCTTCTAGGGTGTTGTAAAAGTCCTCTATAACTTCAGCACTTGCCGAGCTCGTAGGAGCGTAGACCTGTACAATGTTCAGATTGTCTGGTGACGCTTTCAGTCTGACACACAAGATCCTGTCATTGACTGGTTCGTGACTCATCACGCAGTTCTTCTGGCTTATTGGTAGCGCTAAGGCCACATCGTTTCGGCTGCTGTCCTAAATATGATATGAGCTTTGGTAAGGAAATGTCCACTGTGTTTCCAATGAGTCTCACAAATCCCACATATATCTAATCCACATCTGGTTAGCTCTTCTTCTAGGATTTCCAGCTTATCAGGCATAAGAAGGCCTCGCACATTCCAAGTGCCTATCTTCTGGGTATGGCGCCACCTTCAAGTCATTCCAGCAGCACACTTTCCATGGGGGGGGCCTGGTTTCCTGCCAGCCAATTTCACACCGCCTGCCCCGGAAGCTGGTCGACGCCGGTTGCTAGCCGGATTACATGGCGAAAGTTTTCCGTGTGCTTTCGTGGTCATGATAAACTGTCTTGGGAATGTAGTCGCAGTAGTTTCCCCTTGCTTTCTGCGCCAACCATTTTTGGAGGGATTTAGCCTCCAAGGCCGCTGACACCTCTTCCACCTGAGCCTGTGGACCAAATTGGGGGAATGGGTATACCGCCATTGACTTGGTCGCCAGAGCCCGATCTGTTGTCTAGCAGGGAGCACCACGGCTGAAGGCCGCCGCCATAGAGAAGGCGCGTGCAGGTGAGATTGGCATTTGGGGCTGATCAGATGTTATTTTCATTCTCCACCTTACTCCCCTACTACCCTACTAGTGATGGGTAAAATTAGCCTTGTCCGAATGAACAAGACCATAACCAAGTTAAAGACTAAACGAAAAAATAAAAATTCTCTTAAAATTATGACTTGAAATATATATCGTAACTTAAACATATAGTTTTTTTCTGGAAACAAAATATTTAGTCTATTATAAGACTGAATATGCAAGACTAAGATCAACACTAGAAGTATTTAAACAAGACCAACACTAATACTGAACAGACAAGACTAATACCAAGAATTTTAAGTCATGGTCTTGTTCTTGCTTAGGTCATCACTAATCGTCACAACAGAGATCGCCCTTTGCTGGATATAAGCCTCTCTCAAGTATCTCCTCACCGATCGGACCCGGAATGTGCGCATACGCCGACTTCCCTCCAGACCCTTCCCACATCCTCGGTCTATCGTGTGGAAGGGCTGACAACACTCCGTCTGCCTTCCACAACGCGCGGCATCAGCCGTTGTACTCTTAAGCTTAGAACACGTAATATACCTTCGAGGTTACATAGCTCATTCCTATAAAATTATTAGATTATTATCATTATAATTACAATAATAATTAACATATTACCTTAATTACTCTTCGCTTTTTCAGATATTGAAAACATCGTGGTCATATCTGATGTTATTAGTGAACGTGTTTAAGCAGTAGACACTTAAATAGTACACTAAATCACACGCACAAAAAAATATAGATACAAGGTTGTCAAATATCTCCCTTCCGCTTTTTTGCTCTTTATTCAATGCTTTATAAAAAGTGTTACAGTGATCGGATTTAGTTCAAATATGCGCCGTTTTGTTCGATAATCTGTTTCCATCTAGACGGCAACTTCATTATATCTCCCTCGTAGAAGCCCCCCTCCTTATTTGCGAAGAACTCGGACAGCCACTTTTCACAAGCCTCTTTTGAGTTCAACTTTACACCACCAAGGGCGTTCACCATGGACAGGAACAGGTGGTAATCACTTGGCGCTATGTCCGGGCTATATGGTGGATGCGATAAAACCTCCCATCCGAGCTCCCGTAGCTTCTCACGAGTCATCAACGAAGTGTGTGGTCTGGCGTTGTCCTGGTGGAACACTACACCCTTCCTGTTGGCCAATTCTGGACGCTTCTGGTCGATCGCCTGCTTCAAGCGGTCCAGTTGTTCGCAGTAGATGGTAGAATTAACCGTCTGGCCATATGGGAGCAGCTCATAATGGATGATTCCCTTCCAATCCCACCAAACACACAGCAAAACCTTCCTGGCCGTCAATCCCGGCTTGGCCACTGTTTGGGACGATTCACCGGCCTTCGACCACGACCGTTTTCGCTTGATATTGTCGTATGTGATCCATTTTTCGTCGCCAGTCACCGTCCGCTTCAAGCATGGGTCGAGTTCGTTCCGTTTCAGCAGCATATCGCAGGCGTTGATTCGGTCCAGAAGGTTTTTTTGCGTCAAATCATGCGGCACACAAACATCAAGCTTTTTTTTGTATCCAGCCTTCTGCAGATGGTTTAAAATGGTTTGGTGACTAACTCCCATCTCCTGGGCGATGTCACGAGATGCCACATGCCGGTCTAACTCGATGTAGTCCATGATTTGATCGGTATTTGTCGTCACAGGTCTTCCGCCGGCTGGCTTATCCATGGTGTCGTTTTCACCGGCTCTGAATCGTCGAAACCATTCCTCCGCGGTTCGAAGTGATAGAGTACCATCCCCCAAAACACCATTAATCTCACGGAACGTTCCTCTAGCGGATTTGCCTTTAACGAAGGAAAACTTTAAAATAGCGCGAATTTCGGCGTTAGTGAACTATATGTTTACACGTCTATAACTGTTGAACGCAATATCCAAACTATTTATGCATAGCGTCGTTTTGTAGGTTATGTCAAGACCTTTCAAATTATGTATAGTATTGCCAGATACGAGCTCTGTAGCGCTTTGTACATAGCCGCGAAATTCAAAAGACAAAAAGGCAGAAGGGAGATATTTGACAACCTATTATTATTATTATTTAGCTATCGTTTTCTGCTTTTGAGTGATTTGTCTTTTCGCTTGAGAAAGATTAAATAAATTTACGATTAACTGTGTTTGCGAATTATATAATAATAAATATATTATTAAGATTTTTTTGTAGTTATTACTTAAATATAATATACATTAATAATATTCAATTGTTTTTTTAGTTGCTATAGACAACACGGTCACATCTTTGAGCCTTCTGTGTTAGGGAAGAAGTTATTTATTTATAATAAAACTTATTGTAAACGTTATCCACTTTTTTATTATAAATTTATTTCAATCAAAAGAGAATTTTGAATTCAATTAATTGTAAAATTTTTTTTTTTAATCCAATTAAGAGATGAGCGGAAGGTTCACCTGATGATACACCCGCCTATGACAACGGGACATAAGATGTTGAGTTACGTTATCCCAGTAATTACACTAGCTACAGCGCCCTTCAAACTAGAACACAGTAATCTTTGCAGACTACTGTTTGGTGGCATAAATAGGCAAATGTGATATGTCAATATATTTACACTCGAAATCGTCTCTCTACCCACATCGAAAGCTGCTGTTCTTGACAGTACGTTGTCATCACAATGTTTTCTTTCGTTTTCTTTTCTTTATGTTTTCCTTTTTTTATTAATTCTCTTAGTCTTATATTTAAATCAACAGTTCTCATTTTGCTCCTTATTTACAATTGAAATTACTTTTCTTTACAAAGTAACAATCTTTTCTTCAATCATTATATGTCAATAAATAGATAGATAGATAGATAAATTAGTTTATTTGTCCACGCAGTACAGAACACTTATATAGAGACAGAAACATTACATAGACGAACACAGTTAAAAATAAATATATTCACATAGTAAAATTTTGGATAATCATTGCTGCCCTGTGTACTGCAATGGTACAAAATGGCCGTAGCTCAATGTAACTGTTGCCACGTAGTGAACAACACACTGATTTTCAGCTACTACCTTATTAAGGAACGTCTATATTTTGGAGATGCCTGTGTGCGCGCATTATGTAGACGGATGAAGAAAAAGATCTAAAGTTAAGTTATTGATATTAAATTCAGGAAAAAATTATAATTCAGGAATAAATATATACATAAAAATAAAAATTAATTTGATATTATTACTACGTATACTAACCTATACACTTACAAGTTTTTTTAACCTGTTTTATTTATAGCTATTATTTTAAATTCTAGCACAATAATTAAAATAACTTATATGTAATATAATCTTCTTACATAATATTTTGATTAGATTAGATACCACCTCAGCGCAACTACCTTCATCTAGTGCATACTGTGTAAATATTATAAACTGTTAATAAATAATAATTATAAAAGAGGTAATACGGTAAGACGTAACGATAGAAGTCCACTGCTGGACAAGGGCCTCCCCCAAAGATCTCCATGTTTGTAGGAGTGTATATGAGAGGGTTTGGGCCATTTCTCACTACGCTGGCCCAATGCGAGTTCGTGGTTGGTGGTGGGTAATAATTTAGATTCAATAATTAATACAAGCTTTAAATTGTCTTGTTATTAACATCTTTGATAAACTGTTGTTACTTTCCTAAACATAGGTCTCGCTTATACTTTGATCTCCTTGTAAGTATATGTTTAACGCTAACGAAAGAAGAATTGTAAATGATGTTAATTTGTACAAAGTGAATGACAATTAACTTTAGTCCTTAAAATAATATTTGTATAGTCTACAAAATTTTAATTATTATTATATTAACAATGTAACAGAGGAAACATAAAACTTTGCAATTTAAGTTTTTCGCCAAAGTATATCAAATTGTCCTGAAGAAATAGAGTGTTGAATATTTAAATATCTTATATTAACTATAGGGGGTGTAAAGGGCCCCGCACAACTCACGGGACCCAAGCCTGGACCTGCTCGTGATGCACCCTGTGCACGAGGCTCTGCCCTCCACCAACCAGCCTTGGACCAGCGTGATGGATAAAGGACCGGAAATAAAAAATAAAGGAAATCCGCCATACGACCTCCTATAAACGACAGCCTCGAGTGCCCAGTGGTATCGGAGGATATGCTCACTGTAAGATCGCGGGAAGCGGCACGACTGTTCGATTTGAGGATCTTTGGGAAAGTCCTATATCTAGAAGTAGACATCTATCAGTTGAAGATGATGATGATCATTTGAAGATGATGGAGAAAGTTGAATAGATTAAATTGAGATCTTAACAATTATGTAACATTTTGTTTGCTTTTTCATCAGCTAATTATAAAACGAAAAGGCAGCGGAATAGTTGCAACTTGAAGTTGAAACAAAAATAAAGTTTAAATGCGCCTGTAAAATAAACACAAAACAAATTCTATTCATTTGGAGGATTTCATTTATAGGTTTGGATGATATGTAATTCGCTGTCTAACGCTACCTAATTTCATAGACTTTAAATTATTCCTTTAATTAAGCCCGTAGCATGAGACATGTAAGTATATAAGAACTCATTTTAGTGTACACTGTAACAAAAGTCGACGAATATCAAACGAAAGATGTCATTCTTAAACAAATGTTTTTCCAAAAGGACTATAGTCCATGCCTTAGACGAAAATAAAGTATGAACGTAATATTATCATATTAATCTAAACGCCGTCGAAAACAATTGAAATAATTATCAATATTTCTAAACGTTAACTAGAATAACTAATCACCTCAGACTAATAAAATATATGAAATTAATAAATAAAGTATTATCCCATACACTTTATTCGTTATATCAGATAACTAGAATTTTTTTTTTTGCAGTTAATACTGAATTAGATATCCATTAACGAAGTACTCTTTTGTATTTCTGCAGAGTTTAAAGTTCGATAAGAGCGATTACGATGCAACTTTCGACATCGCAAATGCTGGCTTTCGGATGGTTGGTATACGACTGATTACCAAGGACTCACCAAGAAAACGGTAAGTTCATTGGTGGTAGATCGCTGTTGCTGGAGACCATCTGGGTAGGTATTAAGGTGAACGCGGCGGTGGTCCCTTAAGAGACTCGATGCAGATAGGCTCGAAGCAGCAGCCATCGTCATGGCTTGGCCAGAAAGCATAGCCGAAGGAATGTTGTCCGATCGTGTAAGTGGAGCGACTTGGTTTCGGGAATCGATGACATACATTTGTGATGTCTCAATGCCCCAAACAAAGATTATTAAGTCGAAGGCGGTTTACTGGCGGTCGCCAGCTATAGCGCAACTACGCGAGGTTTGCTTGCGCGCTCGACGTCAGTACACAAGAACCCGAAGGAGACGACGAGCCACAGGGGACGAAACGACCCGTGCCTACAGGATGTACAGAGACGCTACTAAATCGCTCCAACTAGCTATTAAATCTGCTAGATCTTGGTCTTGGAACGAACTGCTCAAGGAGCTGGAGAGGGACCAGTGGGGACGCCCGTACAAGATGATATTGGGCAAACTCAGACCTTGGATTCCTCCACTAACAGAGACCTTGGATCCTTTATTTATAGAAACAGTGATGGACACTCTCTTCCCAAGGAGTCAACAATGCCCAGTACCACCTTTTACGGAGTCGTCGGATCAGCTCGTCTAGCCCGACGAATGAGGTGTGACTAATGAAGAGTTAGGACGAGCCATTAAGCGTCTCAAAGCCCAGAATACTGCACCAGGTCCTGACGGAATTCCTGGACGCGCATGGGTATTAGCAATAGCCGCCGGACTAGGAAATAGACTGAGGAACTTGTTTACCTGCTGCTTCAGTGCTAGCCTATTCCCTCAGGGCTGGAAGGAAGAACGAATGGTGCTCTTAAAGAAAGATGGTAGGACCGCGGACACTCCTTCTGCATTCCGACCCATATGCCTGTTGGATGAGGCCGGTAAATTGTTCGAAAGAATAGTTGCCGATCGCATCAATCTGCATCTCCACCAAGAAGGCCCCGATCTGTCGGATGGCCAGTTTGGTTTCCGAAGAGCGCGCTCAACCATGGATGCGATCCTCCGCATTCGGAAACAGTCGCAACGAACAGTGGATCAAGGCGGTGTGGCATTGGCAGTTAGCCTTGAGGTAGTGAACGCCTTTAACTCACTACCATAGGGAGTAATATGGGAAGCTCTAGCGTACCATCGCATTCCTCCGTACTTACAGCGCATTGTCGGGTCCTACTTAAAAGACACATGCGTCCAATATGTGGGTCGGGATGCCATACTTCATAGGAGACAGGTAAATTGCGGAGTTCCACAGGGTTCTGTATTGGACCCTCTATTATGGAACATTGCATATGACGCCGTCCTTAGAGTCAATCTCCCCACTGGAGTATGTGTTGTATATTACGCGGATGACACATTAGTATTGGCCAATGGAGACAGTTTCGAGGACACCATCCGTCTTGCCGAAATTGGAGTGGCTTGCGTTGTAGACAAAATCCAAGAGCTGGGTCTCCGGATAGCGCCTCATAAGTTCGAGGCGATATGGTTTCACAAACTCCCTAAAACAAGGGAACCACCCAGCTTTTCGGTTCGCTTAGGTAACATGCCTGTTGAGGTGAGTTCGGTAATGAAATATCTCGGTCTCACTCTAGACAGTCGATGGAGGTTCGAGGAACACTTCAACCGCCTGATCCCTAGGGTTGAGAAGGTAGTAGGTGCTCTGCATAGACTGCTGCCCAATCTTGGAGGTCCCGCGGAAGGAGTCCGCTGCCTCCATTTGGGCGTTGTGCGATCGATGGCTCTTTATGGCGCTCCGGTTTGGTCAGATCGGTTGACGAGCAGCCGACGTTGCCTGGCTAAAGTTAACAGTCTGCAGCGAAAGATAGCCATTCGTATCGCACGGAGGTATCGAACGATATCTTTTGATGCGGCCACTATCCTGGCCCGGTTCCCACCTCTGGACATTCTGGCGGAAAGGGACGCACGGATTTATACACGTCTACGTTCTCATCGAGAAGAAGGCGAACCCCTGGATGTGGTGGAAGTGCACATGCATGAGCGCTGCCGTATAGTAAGCGCTTTTCTGCCGAACCTCGAAGCCTGGCTTAGATCGGGCGGAGTGGCGCATGTCACTTTTAGGCTGAGTCAGGTACTCACATGACACGGGTGTTTTGGTGAGTACCTGAATAGGATTGGACGTGAACCAACCACGCAATGCCACCATTGTGGTGTAGAGCTGGATTCCGCTCAGCATACGCACGCAGAATGCCCTACATTGGAGTCTGAACGGAAAATTCTGATCCACAAAATCGGGCATGACCTTTCTTTGCCAGTAGCGATATCAATTGCACTGGCAAAGAAAAATGGGTGGATAGCGTTGGTTTCTTCTGTGAAACCGTCATGATGCAGAACGAGTCCGCCGAGCGAAGTCGGGAGAGGGCCGACTCCGTCCATACACGAGGACGTCGGCGCGATGGCGAGGGACGCCCCAACCCGTCAGCCCTGTAGTCCCGGGCCGTTAAGAATAGGACTAAGGTATTCCCTGCCTGTCGTAGAAGGCGACTAAAAGGGTCCATGGTTTCGTAGGCTTTGACGGTGAGGGCCCTCGAAGCTTAATAAGCGAGCCTTAGGAGGACGGAAAAAACATTGTGGTCTTGTATTTGCCGTAGCACAGCGTGGGTGTTAAGTAGGGCTTAGCCTTTCCGTGGAATGTTTTAGCCAGAGTGCAAGAGGGCCCCGGTGCATTCCATAGAAGATCCCGGAGCCTCTCCTAAAGCACTGAGGGAAACCACCGAAGGCGTTTTAGTGTGAAGAAGCCCCACACAACCTTATCTTTCCCCCAGAAGTAAGGTATCTTTTAAGATTTCCCCCGCGAAAAAAAAAGGTACTAAGGTAACGAGTCTTAACATCTTATGTCTCAAGGCGATGATCGCAACGTAGTGCAGTGTATAACATCCTAGTGAGCGTTTCTTTGTTATGGGTAAGCATATCGCTTACCATCAGGTGAACGCTCCAAGTAATGCGGAGGTATACCTAAATTAAAAATAATATATAATAACAAAGTAACAAAGGTAAGAACACAGCTCAGAGGACCGTCAACTTTCTCAATTAGCATCCGTACCAACATACCTAGTAGAACCCGCCAAGAAAGTCTTATCTAGAAATAAATTAAACTGTATTTCCTAAATTTTTAAGTATTTAATGTTTCGTTCCTTGTAAGTACGACATTTTATTTTTAATTATCTTGATGTTTTTTTTATACTCAATGCACCAGCGAATCCGTCGAACAGGACCTATACCATATATAAATCCTAAAATAACGATGTAGAGGTAAACTCCAGCGACAACTTCCATTCGTCCAGCTCCTTTCCAAAGCAGTCACATGCGAACTTTGGTGGCAAATATAATAGTATATTATTCTTATATGACTTACAATTATAATTAATTTGAATAAAATTTTTTCTTTCAGATTATTGTGGAATGCTTTCTTCTTGTTCGAGTTTGTAAATCTGTTCGTGGCTATGCTACTGGAACTCATAAAAATGTTGGAGACGGCTGGCGAAGGATCATTTATCGACTTGTTTACAATGATGCCCTGCGTTGGATACTTGATACTTAGTTAATGGCTTTCATTAAAGTTTTCTAACGTCTTTATGCTAGGTTCATATATATATATATATATTCGTATTTTTTCAGGTCTAGTGAAAACGTATAAAATATTCTACAATCGGCCCGTGTACGAGAATCTGATAACGGAACTGCGCGACATGTGGCCGAAAGATGCTGTAACAGAGGAAGAATATAACATCGTCCGTTCTGAACTTACCAGATTAAGAAGGATCGTTAAAGGTATGTTTTTTTATGGCAACCCAAAAATTACTTTACTCCAAAATCCCTTTTTTTTCATTGTTTTATAAATAAGCTTTCCAAAGAATAACCCTCGCAGTTATATTCGGCTTTGAAATTAATAACAAAATTTTAAGTTTTTTAAATACTTACATCGTTTGTGTATATACATGAAATAAATATTATATTAAATGGTAATATTTTACTTTTAGGCTACATGTTCTGCAATGTGGCTCTGTTCGTAATGTTCGCGTCGCCAGCTTTCGTCTGCATTGTGAAACAAAAGATGGGATATGACATCCCTCTTCGGCTGTCTTTCTCCTTCTGGTTTCCTTTCGACCCTTTCCAACGTGGACGTTTCGAGGTCATAGCTGTTATACAAACTTGGCAATGTAAATATTTTTATACAGAATACGTAGAAACAGATTATAAGACAAAAAATATTGATAAGATTATCTACTTTCAGGTTTTCTTACAATAATATTTATAACAGCATCGGATATACTATTCTGCGTTTTTCTGAGTCACATCACCACTCAGTTTGATCTACTCGCGGTCAGAATAAAGAAAATGTTCTACCTGTCGACAGATCACCAGCTTGTAGAAACATATCCGGATGGTAAATAAACAAACAAATATATTTTGTATTAAAAATGGTAATAGTTAAAAACTAGAATTTGAAGTGGTTTTACAAATTGTAAAGCTGCTTCAGATGAATCTTCTTGTACTGTGTAAAGAACGTTTATAAAATATATAGCTAAAAAAGACAATGAATGAATCATTGCAAATTCCTTAAACTTTCACATAAAATAAAATAAAAAGTTAAACGACTATTTTCGTTCTCAGGAATAAACAGTTTAAACTATACAGACGATCCGGAATCTTTCAGTGGTAATGAATTAGAAAAAACATACAAAAGTAATTTGGTGGATATTATTATACGTCATCGTGCACTGATCAGGTACATTTGATTTATTTTTATGTACCACATCTAGGCTTTGAGAAAAGTTTACATGAGCGATGTTGTTTTGAGGCAGGTTGTCAGGCGACGTGGAAAACCAGTTCACTTTTTCACTGCTTATAAATTTTATAAATAGCTCAATTATAATATGCTTCTGCGGATTCTGCTGCGTGGTGAGTGAGACTTCGTTTATTCTATATATGTATAATAATAGTTATCCTTGTCTTTCTGTACAAAATGTTAAATCTATAGTTTGTAGAGAAATGGAATGAGATGAATTACAAACTATTCTTGACGACAGCAACTCTTCAGATATGGCTGCTTTGTTGGTATGGACAAAAACTTCTAGACTCTGTAAGTATATACATTACATTGTAAACTTTTTAAACTGTAGCATAGTGAAAATGAAAATTAAACGTTTAATAATAGATTAAATAAAAACGTTGATATGAAATATGTAACAAATTATTGTGCTTTTCAGAGTGAAGGTATTACTAATGCTGTATACTCCAGCGGCTGGTACAACGTGCCGCAAAACATAAAAAGTTCTTTAATTATCATACTCTATCGGTATACATAAAATTAATATCGTAATTACGATTGACTAATATGGTTAAAAAATATTCATAGTTTCTTTTTTCCAGTGCACAAAACGTCGTTTACATTACCACCTACGGATTTTCTGTTGTATCAATGGCGAGCTACAGCACGGTACATATATTTTATACGGAAATTAATTTAAATAAAAAAGAAGCCATACTTAATTAGAATATTATTGTTATAATTATATTAATAATGAAAATATAAATTTAATTACTCTTTGCATTTTCCAGATATTGAAGACTTCGTGGTCATATCTGATGCTATTAGTGAATGTGTTTAAGCAGTAGACACCCAAATATAATAGTACACTAAAGCACACGCTCAAAATATATGAATATTACTATTTAGCTATTTAGTATATGGCTTTACACGTTTAAGTGATTAGACTTCGGAAGAAAAAAAACAGCATGATGGACTGTATAAGCAAGCTGATATTTGCCCGTCTCGAAAGGATCAAATTAAAAAACAATATAACATTAACAAAATTACTTTGAAAATTAATGTCTAATTCTTTCTTTTATTTTAGTATGACTTCTTTTAATACTATTAAGCTACAAGATAAACGGGACGGTCATCTGATAGTAAATGAGAAGCCCGCCCACAACGTAGCGCTAGATACGATGGATACACTGCACCACATTGCGCTCGTCGCCCGAGATGTAAGATGTCTCGTTACACCAGTGATTAATTACAGCACCCGTCAAACCGGAACACAGTAACGTTTGCACACTACTGTTTGGCGGCAGAAATAGTCGCTGCGGTAGTTTAGGTAGTACGGTAGTCTACTAGTTATTATATATTATTTTATTAAAGCTTCGATGTCTAAATAGGAATTTCATAGTGAAATAATAATGTTTTTTGATAGTAGTTTTGATAGTCTGTAACATAATTTATTAAAATTAAAAAATAAAATAATAAAAGTAGACTGGCAAGAGGCAGTGCAGGACAGACAACGCAGACGCAGTTTTGTTTCGGAGGCCAAGACTCACTTTGGGCCGCTGCGCCAGAAAAAAATATGAAAAATAATATGTTTGATTCAAAGTGGCAGATTTTCATTACTTTAAACAACAATCTCTTGTAACGTGTATTAAAAAGCAATGTAGCCAATAAAATATCAAAAAGAAATAAAAAAAACTTTTTTTTTAACCCCCCAATCTTCCTGTCCTTACACAGTGTTATAGACGAGCATTCGTTACAATCCACGGCCTCATTGTCACTTAATACCGTGTGAAAAAGTCGTGTTAGCCCAATGTAGTAGGAAAATAGACTAAAGTCAATAGAACTTTATTATAATAATAAACAAGAGATTTGCATTACACTTAGGCACTAGGTGATACAAAAGAACTTTTAGATATTCTTATAAATAGCGAGCGCATCGCGCATCATAAAATCTTTCAAGGCGCAAAGTGCCTTTACGATCTTTGTGTTCTGATCCATTTTCTGTATGTCGGCCTCGGTGAGGGTTTTATCCTGGGCGAGGTACCCGTTCACTGCGTCCTCGGTCATCCATTGGGACAGCTTATGCACGTTGAAGTGAGCCGGATCCGGATTGGACGGCATCGGCGTGAGAGATTTCTCCCACGGCGTAATGTACTTCTGTTCGGAGTGTAAACCCTCAATGTACCTGAAGACAAAGTGTTCTTAATTATTTATTTTTAATAAAAATTGTCTAAAAATATTCTTTTCATATAGCTATATCAATAACAATTAGATTGCAGCCCCATCTGGTGATAAATTAGAAATAAGGGTGAGGAACACGAAATCATTTTTCATGATACGAATTAAGCAATATAATTAAAATTTTCTAGAGTGGCAAGACTATACAGTGACCCGTGTGTGAGTGCGCACAAACGCACGCGTGCATCTACCACACACATGGTGATATACACGCACAAACCCCATATTATATTGCTTCATTCTGTTTCTAGTTCTATTATTTATAATTTTAACACACTTTTCAAGTGGTGTGCCTGTGAGGTAGTAACGTACCTGATGTAGGCCTCGGAGTGCGTGAGCCGTTGCGCGCGGGGCGGCGCCGCGACGAAGATCGGCTCGGGGCCGGCGCGTGCGCATGTCGCCGCGCACTGCTCTCCCGCACCGACCACCCCGCCGGTGCCACCGCCTGCGCCTGGTGACGGGCTGTTGCGCGCTATCGGCGACATGCCCGACAGCGAAGCTGCACGCAAAAGATTTGTTAGATTTTTTTTTCTGTATTATCACACAAACACAGAGGTAAAAAGACACCCACTTTTCGCCAGATGTCGTCATATTACGTCCGATGTAACAGGGGGCGAGCCTGTTGCCACTTTATGTTCAGGCCGTGGATCCGGGTCCACGAGCCCAGTGTCAGATGAGCTGTAAGAGCCGCTGTGGCTTCCAGCCCGCTCAAAACAAGAATATAGCCACTTTATTGGGGCCACCACACGCACACACAAAGATGTTTTCCTTCACCGTTTGTATCTCGCTGTTGTAACTAAAGTTCACAAATGTACGTAACTTAAACACTAAGTCATCGGTACATGCCGAGGTTTGAACCCGCGACCTTCGGAAAGATAGCCGCACGCTCTAACCATTAGGTCAGCGAACTGCTATCATTTGTTAGACCTATAACATTCTTCAACGACATATACTTTACATATTTTTTTAGTTACACACATACCTAACAACCACCATTTTATAAAATCAATATTTTGCTATAACGTCATTAAATATATACAGATTACACATGCCGCACTTACCTCCAGGAGACATGACGCCACTTCGAAAGTTGGTCAGGTACGTTTTCGCCGGCTTCTTACTCGACGGCACAAAGTTCCTGACAAAAAATATTATTCAGTATGATCCGACTCCATTGTTCTTTTTCTGTCGGAAAATCTTCGTAAATACTAACGGAACATTTATTTCTATCACTCAAATAAGAGTTTTCAAACATTGCGAACCCTTATTTGGCGACTGTATATATACGCGACATTGTTTCCCTTTATTGAAAACATTTGATCATCATCAGCTCTGATCAACGCTTATTGCTGGACGTCGGCCGCCCCAAGAAAAACAATAGTCAATATTATCTACCTAATGAATCACCGGGGCAAGACCAAACTAGGTTTAGAGAGAACAGTCACAATATGTTGCTTTGTAAACTTTTTTTACTTCATACTATTAATACGTGTAATCGGAATTGGAAACTGACCCCGAGAAAGAAGTTTCTCTTTGATTACGTCGTAACAAACATTGTATCGTGGAAATTAAAACTTATTTTCAGATAGTGAAAAATTATTCCTATTAATACTTAACATAATTTAGCATATCCATCGCACCTATCCCGTTATCGATATGCACCACAATTCTTACGAACATCACTACACCTCTCCATTAGAGCTGTGAGTGCGAGCGAGACAGAAAGATAAATATGACTTATTGCCCGACAACTCGGTTTAAAACGCGTCGACTACAGTGTCACCTGGAACGCTCGTGTACGGCCATCATGCGCCCGTTGCCCTTGTTGACGTGCAGGTCGCGCACATGCCGCAGCAGGCGCGGCAGGTTGGGGAACGGCGCCTGGCCCTTGCGGACGCGCGTGCAGCTGCGCCACGCGCAAGGGTACTCCCCGCCGCCTCCGCTTCCGCCCACGCCGACCGCTCCAGCAGACCGGTAGTGTTGCTGCACGTGACCCGCTGACGATGCGCATACACACCAAACAAGAAGGTTAACGCGGAGTAAACACTGCCCTTTCGACGACACATGATGGTTAATGACACGCTTGCCCATAACAACGCGGCGCTACAAAATATTATAAACAAGTCAAAATATTACAAACAATTAAAACTGCGTACGCTTTATTGCTTAACAGCAAACATTTGTAAACAATTGTAAAATATTGCGAAATACTAAAAGTTGTGTTTTTAATTTATCTTGAACTATTAATTCAAAATATAGATATGTACCAAAATATGTACACAAGCGCTTTGTTAATTTCTTTACTTAACCAATAACTTTATGTACTAAGTCGATAAATTTATTTACCTAACCAATAGCTATTGGCTAGTTATATTTAAATCCAACACACACATGTCCGTAAAAATTAGCTTTCACGTATTCGTGACATCGTCAACCATTTGACGTGGACAAATGGCTTGGGATTGTCCTTGTGGAGGGCCTAGGGTGCCATTTCCCATCAAAAGGTTTATGTACTTACGTTTATATTTGATAAGTGTAATTAACGCATATCAATTTCGCATATAAAGCGTCCATATGTTTAACCTTTTACCAAAAGTCTAAAGGATTTTTTTTCCTAGTTATTCTATAACACACATTCATAATAACATAATTTGATGGTATGTATCATGTATGGGATATATCAACATTAAATAACTATCTCTCCAAATTCCAAATTTTCTGGATAAACAGAAGCTATTGAAGAGTTCTATTTAGATTTAGAACTAACGCTTATTGTGGGCGAGCATGTTTCATCCATCCCACGGCCTTGTTTTCACTTAACATGAGATAATGATAATAAACTCAATGAAATAGCAGTCAAAGCAAAGAAAAGCAGTTAGCATAGCAAACAGTGCACACTCGGCAACTATACTAATTTATTAGTAAATATTAGTTATACTCACGCTCCAATTTAGTTTTCTTAGTCTCAATATAGGTCCCGATCACTAGCAGCAAGGGAATAGAATGTATGTGAAGTTAATGATTATCAAAATTTGATTTATGTTAGGATATAGAGAAGAAATTAAATTGGAATACTCCAAAGACACATACTGTTCCCGCCGTCGCCGATGCAGTGCTCCATACAGTCGCTGAGATCCTCGAACTGGTAGTCGCAGGTGTCCCAGGCGCACTCGTACGTCATCTCCATTGGGGTCTGTCATATATAAAAAGTGAAGTAAACTCAATTTCAATTTTCACACCTCCATGTTCATTACAAATTGCGAATTAGAACTAGGCTGAAGACTTAACTGAAACGTTTAATACTGTAAATTTAATAATTAATTACATGCTGCGACAGTTCCCGCATCTCCTCGGCCAGCTTCGCAGCGGTCTCCTCGTTGCAACGCGCGGCACGCTCCTCCCAGCTCTGCTTGGTGGCCGCCGGCAGAGAACGCCACTCGTTGCCCACTATACGAGATATTTCGCCTGAACCACAACACCGTTTTATCCAACGATTATATCAACGTAATAAAAAAAATATAAAAAGAACTGCAAAAAAAAAAACAAAACAAACCAAACGTAAATAATTAAAAAAAAAAGAAAAAAAACAACGTAATAAACGACTCAAAGGAGATGAGTAGGACGTTCAACAGATAATAAATGAAACGCCAGTAATACCTACCTAGACGATCTGCCACAACAGATACACTACATGGACTCTGCAAGGACACACTTGATCAGAACACTGGTCCTCACAAGTGGTTTACATTACAGTCACACAGATTCA
Organism: Troides aeacus; assembly: GCA_033220335.2. NCBI lineage: Eukaryota > Metazoa > Arthropoda > Insecta > Lepidoptera > Papilionidae > Troides > Troides aeacus. The sequence goes on along the minus strand of CM067294.1, from coordinate 4,878,936 downwards.
AATAACCCTTCCAACACCAGACCTGATCTGATATAATGATCATTTAATAACACATACTATATGTTATGTTATACACTCACCAAACGTACACTCTGGGTTGTTGGCGACAATGGCCTTGCGGACTTCGCTGGAGTATAGGATGTAGCCTGTAACGATTTTCTGTTTCTGCTCTTTTTTCTTCTTACTGCTTACGGGTGTCGCGGTGGTGGGATTGGAGCGCTCGCTGTTTGCCGACGGCGTCATAGACGGATTGTATGGATTGCTATTGCCACCTAATTATTTTAATATGAAAAATTTGTTAATTTTTTTATAAAATACGAAGCAACAAGATGAGTAGAAAGTTTACCTGATAGTAAGCAATATGCCCGCCTACGACAGTATGGCGACGCTAGTTGAAACCAAAAATAAAGAACCATATGTTTGTCGATAAAAATAGAAACTGATGACTTACCTAGACAGTCTCCAATAACAGAGACCACTAGTAATATCTTAGACAACGTATTAGATTACCTATGGAGAGAGGCGTAGCAGGCGATGCGAGGGAGGAGTCGTCTAATGAGTTTTCTAAAATCATCTCAACATCTTGACTGCCTATAGTGGTGTTGATAAGGTTTGTAAATTGTGGTTTCCCATCCTATACAAAAAAATATTTAAATTAGTGCATTTTGATAATATTTCTGTTATGTACTGAATATACGATAAAACTCATGAATGGCTAATATGTTGTTGGCAGCTATGTAGCTGTTTTCTAAAATGACATTATGTGAGTATTTCTCAAGTACCCGCGAATATAACAATTTCTTCCTACAATGGCCTAATATTCTAACTTAATGTAGTATTAACTGATAACGAGACCCCTCGCCTGGAAAACTTTGGTTCCATGTTACATACAGATGGCGTTGGTAGCTCGTCATGTAGCTCCTAGAAAACGTTATCATCAAACAACCCTGTAATCTATGTTCAAAGAAAGCAATTAGTTAAACATTACAAACATAAGTAATTGTTAGTACTGCCAAAATTGCCAATAGATTACCATTGAGTCCACATTGACGTTAGGGTTGAAAGGCTTTTGCGAGAAGGCACTAGAGGAAGACTGCACCTCTTGAGCGGTGGCCAATGCCGGCGGACCCAGAGGCTTAGGAAAGAAGTAAATCTGTAACGGCAATAAGGTACGAAACTAAGCCACACTTAAAAGCACTGAAACAAAGTAATTTAGTTGCAAACAATTGTATTAAATATCACGTAAATTCAATGTTTCCCTAAAATATCCACCAGGTTGTAAGACCACCAGGCAGACGGTCGTCCGACACTTCGACATATATATTAGGTTGGGGAAAAAGAAATCAATTATTTTTTCGGTAGATGGCTGTAGTGATAAATTTCTCGTAAAGTATCGATCAAACAGTTTCAGATTTATGCTCGTTGGAAAGGTGACATTTCGCAGTAAAAAAATTCTTTTGCTGTTTTTTGTTTGGTGCATTCAATTGTGAGTTACAGGGTGTTAAAAATGGAAGTGAACAAAGAGAAAATTCGGTACATTTTACAGTTTTTCTTTGACAAAGGCGAAAATGCAAGCCAGGCGGCTAAAATTGTGAATGGTGTTTATGGACCCGATACTGTAACAGCCAATTATGTGCAATATTGGTTTCGTAGATTCCGTTCAGGAATTTTTGATGTTAAAGATGCACCTTGCACAGGTAGGCCGGTCGCCGAAAATGTTGATAAAATCGGAGAAATGATCGAAGTTGACCGGCATGTTAGCAGTCGTAACATCGCCCAGGAGCTAAAAATGGACCACAAAACAGTTTTAAACCATTTACACAAAGCTGGATTCAAAAAGAAGCTCGATGTTTGGGTGCCACACCAATTAACAGAAAAAAACATGATGGATCGAATTTCCATCTGCGAAGCCTTGGCCAAACGGAATGAGATAGACCCATTTCATAAACGATTGGTGACTGGAGATGAGAAATGGATCACATACGATAACCCTGTGCGAAAACTATCATGGTCAAAGAGCGGTGAAGCACCTCAAACGGTGGCTAAACCAGGACTAACGGCCAGGAAGGTTCTGCTGTGCATTTGGTGGGACTGGAAGGGGATTATTTATTATGAGTTGTTTCCATATGGCCAAGCACTAAATTCTGATCTCTACTGTCAACAACTGGACCGTATGAAGATAGCAATTGACCAGAAACGGCCAGAATTGGCCAACAGGAGAGGTGTCGTGTTCCACCAGGAGAACGCTAGGCCACACACGTCTACAGTGACTCGCCAGAAACTTCGGGAGCTTGGTTGGGAAGTTTTAATGCATCAGCCATACAGTCCGGACTTGGCACCAAGCGATTACCATCTTTTTCTTGCATTACAAAATTTCTTTAGTGATAAAAAATTGGCATCTAGGGAAGATTGTGAAAATCGGCTACTAGAGTTTTTTGCAAATAGAGACCAGGACTTCTACGAGAGAGGCATTATGAAGTTACCTTTAAAATGGCAACAAATCATAGAACAAAACGGTGCATATTTGACCCAAGTCGGACAATCCGAAGCATGTTAAATAAAGTCCTGAATTTCATATAAAAATAATGGATTTCTTTTTCCCCAACCTATTATTATTCCAACTGACCTCATCGATGGTGACGTCCTTGGTGTGTTCAAACTTACGGAGCCCAGTTTTCAATTTTCTCGCCACTCTGTTGGATTCGTCGTATACCGACTCACATACAAACACGTCGCTCTCCGATATCTCCGTAGGACGACCTGTGTAGCCACAAAATATAAATATAATATTATATAGCAAAACACAATGCATTAAAACAATGCACTTTTAATTTTTCATTATTAATTTAAGGCCTTTTGACAGGTGAAAATTTATTAATACTTCATATTGTACTGGAGGGTTTTGCAGTTAGTGAAATTACTGCAATCTTTCGTTACTAGGCGACGAGCATAATATTGGGTAGTATATATTATCTTAAGTAGCGCCACCTTTTTACGGAAAACCTTCTCTTTAAAATCGCTCGCCCGTAACATTGTTCAGTTTTATTGTATTAAAGAAAACTTACACTTGAGATAGTCATCATAGTCTAATACCGCGCATTTGCCTACGATGCCCACCAATGGACTTGTGTCGTGCATCGTCGTTAACAATACTTCTTGTTTATAGAATGGCTAAAAAAAATTTAAATATGTTATTTTGTTATCTATGATGAATTAATAAATTGTTATAAGTAAGAAAATATTAAAGTAACTCCTTCCGAAAGCCTCAGTGGTGCCGGTCAGTCCCATAACAACATTTATACCCACTGTTAACTTATGCGAACCAATATATTCCTCGCGTATAATAATCAACTTCCGCAACCTCATCGTGTTAACACATTATCGGTAAAAAAACTAGGGTTAATATAAAGTTCATAATATTACGAAATGTAATCATTAATTCTGAAATATTTCAAATATTGATTAATGGAAAATACAAAAGCACTACTAAATACTGACGTTTTAAATTGAAGTTTAATATGGTCAAGGAAAAAGTAATATTTTTCGGTTCATTTGATGATATGATATAGATGATGATGATATCCTTACCTTGTTTATTATGTTCGCTACCTCCGCCGGAAAGATGAGGAAAGGTCCGCGGAAATAGCATTTATTGCTGTAACATCATTAGCCATTATTATTGCAATAAATTTAATTTTTTTTTATTAAACTGCATGTGATGATGTAGCTATCTATCAGGAGTTTCACCATGTGCGTAACTTCATAACAATTGAAATCACAGTCATCACCATATGGTCAAGTGCTAACCTTGTCGATTAAAAAAAGACAAGCAAAAAAGTATGTTTGATTAAATTTTACTGTGTTTACATCTTCAGTTACCTCTAATCTTCTAGATTTAATGGACGTTATCGCTAGAGAAGATACTGTCACATTGTTATGGAAAGGCGTACTCACTCTCCAGTCTCCCATATGGTATCGACTTGTGCAATCATCTGCTTGCCTCCGTCGGTCACCACGTAAACGTAGTCTCCGGTCTTGATTACACCGGAGCACACCGTATTGTACTGCTCATAGTATGTGTTTTCATCATCAGTGCCCAATGGATTGTACATTACAACATCCTGAAAGAGATGATAATAAAGTGTTGTTATTTTTGCTTGGTCTGTGAGAAATAAATAGAGCCAACAATATACCCGATGCAACTGTACATTTTTTATGAACCTTACACCTATGTTATTAGGTGAAGGTTTTACTGGTTATGCCATGAGTTATAAATAAAAAAAATATATGAATACAAACCGGTCTATCTTTTTCTTGAATATTTTCTAACACTTCCAGCTCAGCCAGCTCATCCTTGTGCTTCTCCACACGTTCACGGAATACGGATACAGTCCTGTTTGGCTCCAGAGGCATCTATTAACATAACATGTAAAATGTACTTTAAAAGAATACTTCAGCATATTTTTTCAAAAGTTTAGTCGTATGGTTATTTCCTCCGTGCTGTAAATGACGTCATAACGTCATTGCTACGACTGTCGACATATGAAAGCCATAGGATCTGCGCTAACACGCTTCACCATCCGCATCATTGTCATTTAATACTATGTGACAATGAAAAATATACTTCTTACGTCCTTATCAGAAGCATACTTTATTACTCCACAAAGAAGGAAATTATACGTACATAGACAATATTTCATTTTAGTTAGAAAAAAATTTATAAAAAATCTTTCATTTATGATATCATTTTGAAGGCTATATAGTTTTCGACTTACATCTCTTGGCGTAAGTGTCGCCTCCTTCTCAGCACCTTCCCACACTTTGATCTTCTTGAACCAGCGGTGCTTGGTGTTGTAGCGGCTCTCGCAAACGTACACGTCTTTGTCAGCATAACCTATGAAACAGGACTTGAGACTCAGGGAAAAGAATTACAAAAGGGTATACTAGTATACACTAAACATGACATCCAAACAAGAGAGACAATTAAAAATTAAAACAAAAAAAATCATAATTTTATATTTATAACCTTATGATACGACTTTTCTTTCTAAAATGATGATTAAGAATGATCAATCAACCTTTACTTCTTATATATTATATGTCATTATCATCATCAATCAGGTCTTTTGACTATTCATAATGATGACTAAGAAAAATAATAAAATAACTAAAATGTTTAAATTTTAACAAGACCTTCTGGACGAAACTTGAAGTACTCCTTGACGTTCATAACATAGCAGCGCCCGATCACGTGATCTAGGGGCACTGTGCGATGCGTTTCCGTTTTGAACACCTCTTGCTGAAGGAATTTGCGCGTGCGCACGTGGAATGTCTCTTGCGGTCTGGAAAAATTATACACAAGTATAAATATTTATTAATCTTAAGTCAATAAAATTATTAACACTCATTACTATTTATGATGTACCATTATTTAATAACAGAACATATTTAATATTTATTCATGATGCCACTTTATTTTTTATATTTACAATGAGCCAACATTTGATCTTTGTATGTTTAAGAATATTTGACAGCCGCACCTACAATACTGTTACGGCTGCGACTTTACAATATGCAGGGGGTAGCGAGCCTTCAATGACTCACTAAATTCTTTAACATGTGGACCTAGAATGGATCCAGATAACTCCGTCTTCAAAAACAAGTCCTTAGCCACTCGCTACACTGACACAATTTCTGTATATATTTTGTAGTTTGGTCATATAATAAAAATATATCACCTGAAGTAAGGTGTGCAATACATCATAGGAGACCCTTCGTTGTTCGTCCAAATCCTCTCGACTTGAACAATAGACGGTTCCTTGTTACCTTTATCTGGCTGAATGTACACAAAGTCACCTTTATTATACTGGGTCTTTAAGGGCGCGCCACCTGCAGGCATTGAGTCGTCGGTACTTGATCTAAAATATGATAACATGTTAAAATTGACCATTATGATGACCTAGCAGATAGAACTCAAATTTAAATGCAATCAAAATAAATCACCAGTACTAGTAGCACCACACAAGTAAAAGAGTCTGTTTTATATGGTGCTCTACTGACACTGGAAAGCGTTGTCCCATTAAATTATATTACACACGCAAATTATAGATAAACACATGAATTATAATAACATTGATTTCGTGCACATTGCGAGTGGCGGTGTATGTGCACTGCAATGGTACAAAAGGCTATATATTTCGCCTATTTTTCGCCTACTCAAAGCGAAATATTGATTTTCAGATACCGCCCGCGAGATCTTTTTCTTTCGTTATATTTTATATTCTATCGTTATATAAAAACAAAACGTAACAGATTAGTAATGTATCATGACACCATCATGTCAATTTCAGGACAAGTATAAGAGAGGCTCTTCCAATGCACACTAATGCGAATCACCTGGTTTCGTCCTCATCGTCATTTTCCTGCAACAATTTGCACTGCTTCACCAACTCGACGCTTGTAGCAATGGCGTCCCTAGTGAAAGCGAGGGCGGGTGACTGCAACACGCCTTTACACAGCTGGTCGCGCTGCTCCGTGAAGTACGTTTGTAATTCTACCGAATCTTCAAATATTTGACTGTCCGTACGGGAAAGGCGACGGGCTCTAGTAATGTAAATTATTATTTTATATAAAAAATTTTTTTCAGCATTGTGAGGAATATCTTTTAGCATATCTTTAATAGATTCCCGCGGAGTAGAGTTATGTGGAGATTTACACCCTTTAAACCTGTAATTGTGCTCCTCGTTTACTTTATATACTGCTGCTATGGTATTGCTACAGGTAATGCCAAAAAGGATAGAGTGAGAAAAAAATACTTTTTATACAAATTAATCGAGATGTATTCCTATTTACATTTATTTTATTATTATTATTAATGATGTTGCTATTTAGTAATATTGAAAAATTTTACAGCTTATTCGAATTCAGTTCATTAATTCGGACTCCACTAGCTATAAAGAAAAATATGTAAATTAATATCATACAAATGTATGAACAGTTAGGTTAAAAGATGTTTAACTGCTTTGATAGTATTTTAATGCTTTACCTTTCGAACACCGCGAACATGTCCTGTTGGAAGTGATCGAGACGTTTGTATAAGCCCTTGTCCAAGCGACGTTTTACTAGATCCAGAGATATCGCGCGTACTTTATCACCATTAGACGATTCATCGTGTTCGGGTAATTCCGCCATACTATCCGAGTAGCACCTGGATGTAAATTTTTATAACTCCATATGTCCATCAAGCAAACAGATTTTAACTTATTACATAAATATAACGTATATACATAACGTAAAAGTAACTTAAAAAATCGGAACACAACAATGTTGTTATCACAGCGTAATTGTAAATTGGGGGCAGTAGCTATTCATGTGGATTCGACCAGCAACAAAATTCCGTCACACGTGGCCCCAGGATCGAACCCATGACCTCCGTGTCACTTTAGTTAGCCACTGTGCCATGGTGGTAGTTATTTCTATTAATTCATCTCATCGTTCGTACATCGTTTGTAATCTTGAATTCAATTAAATTATTAGTGTATTAAATTATGAAACCCTCAACAACAGGACTCTCTCATAAAAAATTTCAACTCAATGCCGTAAACTGAACAGAATCTTTTAATAGCTAAAAAAAACGTTAAAAAGTTTTACTCCTAATATAGTCATTTAATTAGAGAAAAATAGAAAAAGATTCCTTTGTTATTATTTGACAAAGCATCAATGAAGTTTCCCGAAGGTAAGTAATAAACCCATTGGGTGGGGCTAGTTACATATATAATCTAATCTAATTGTACCCCAAAATTTCACTAGCTAAAATTCTCTTAAAAAATCAGGGCACAATAACATTTGCATCCTAATGTTTCACAATGGGCTAACGGCAGATATAAGCGCTGCGGTGGTACCTACGGTCTAGATCGCTGGGACCAAGGACCACCAATCTGAAATGTCTAGACCCTAAATTTAATGTAGTATTGAATCAATTACCTGCCCTCTTCGTCTTGGTGATTATACACGGTTGTAAACAGATTGAGCAGTAACTCTTGCACAGCAGCTGGTACGTCAGGAACAGCATCATCATCTTCCCTGCAACAAAAAATTACTGGATTAATAGTGTTTAACTTAAGTAAATTTTTAATCTACCTATAACATCGAGATCTTCGGGATTTTGAATGACTAGGATTATCAACATAACCTCTTAAAACGCATGTAACAAGCGCCGAAATTTAATTAAAAATCTTGCATATATGCTTAATTTCCCTCACCATGGCAAGCTATCTCTCTGAAGAATTCCTCCGAAATCAAAATAAAACAGGAATGAGTTATCATATAGTTAAAAAATCGACAAACCTTAAAAGTTGTTTAGTTTGCAGGCAAACTCTTTGCAGTATCAATGCATCCTTGTATATCTGCGAGTCGGGCTCATTGTACTTGCAGGCGTTATCAAACATTAGAATGAAATCTGATGCCAGTTCATTAACAGAGGTGTAGACCCCATTCTTAAGTTTGTGTGCTATTTTCTCCATGTCAATAGGATTCTTGATAAGCTCATAGTAATCTGGATACTCGATTTTGCTTGGTAGCTTCATAAAGATAAGTGCCAGCTGACGGTTCGCTAAAAGGATATATAAACATTTATTTTTTCTAATTATAATGGATTATCAACAAAATTACCAAAAATGAAATGTTACTACACTATTGTTTTTCAGCAGAATTCTATAACGCAATTTTTTTTTAAATTATTAGTTTACTAGGTTTAAAACACCACCTTTAAATATTTAATGAGAATTTTATAAAAATGATCCTACATCTTATTTCAAAACAGTTTTATTAATATTTTTTGTTTTATATTATAATTATGGACATTTTTTCTTTTTATAAATGTTTTTTTTAGTCGTTTTCATTTTCACTTTTGTTTTTGTTCTCTTGTATGTAAGTGATTATTAATTTACATATAAGAGAACTTTAAATGTGGTGTATTTGTACCTGTTAGAATTAGTGCAAATATTTTGTGCAAAGATTAAAAATTTTTGCACAAAATAAATCATATCTTCTTTAGTACTTTTTTTTTTATAAAACAGAAAATTTATTATATAAAAATACTATTTCGGCTGCCTCCAACGCACAAGAGTACACAAAGGTATCTCGAGTTCAATTCCGGGACTACAAGATGCGGAGTTAAGTTCATAATAAGTCTGGAATCCACGTAGCTAACTACAACCCTTATAATATACATCTGCCATAACCACAGTTTTGCTATGTTTTTACTGTGAGCCTATAAAAGCTGGAGTATACCGAGCCAAGTGGCTTCCACATTCACAACTTCATTGTCGATAACAAAAACATTTACATCCAGATAATTATCATTTCTAGTTCTTTGTTAGTGAAAATTAATATTGATCATGTAATCATTGATTTTCAAGAATATAAGAGAAAAACTAATTTATATAATTGTAATTATATTAATACTTTGCCACTACCTTTAGGGTCCCTATAGTCCCGAATAGCATCATATAGAGTTCTTAATTTCTGCTCAAAGGGCGACAATTGCCTAGACTTTACAGGTTTGATAGTCTTAAGAGGAGTTTTCTTTTCATAATTTGTGTTAAGTTCTCTTAACTTCTCATTCATAACACGTTCTAACAGATTAGCATCCTCGTATATCATAGACCCTTCTTCGTTGAATTGACGACAGTTTGAAAACATCAGCCGGAAGTCGGACACAATTTCTTCAACACTACTGTAGCGTTCACTCTGAAAAACATTAATTTCAAATAAAGAACAGTTACCATAACATTTTCAAACTGTAAAATAAAATATGGTAAAGGAACTAAAATGTTCCACTAACTATAGTTTCTGTGAACATGTTAGAACCTTTAAACTGACTGTTGGCCAGTAAAGCAGTTGAACAGGCGTGATTTTACTTGCGAGAGAAAGCAGGGTTCCTGTAGTGGAAACATTTAAAGTCTGTTTACTTACCTTAATATTTGCTTCAATAGTAATCATGTCAATAGGTCTGTCAATCACATTGTAATACTCAGGATACAATTTCTTGCTGGGCTTCTCCATGAACAGTAGCATGGGTTGTCTCCCATCTGAACATGTGAATTCTAGCAGCTGCTTGGATATGTAGTGTAGCTTCTTTTTTAACGGTAAGTTGGATTTTGATATAGAGGATATCGACACTGGCGATGGTACAGTCACCGGTAATGGATTGAGACGAGGACGACCTGTTTTGCAAGAATATAAAAAATTCGAACAATTATCAACATGAAAGGTAATTTCATTATCCATTCTTTTATGTAATATGTAGTCCTATATGTTGACAACCAAGACAGCCATGTTGTCATGGCGGCATATCTACAATGTGAGTGTGGTGGCTAGCCAGATATATTCAAAAAACCCTTAAATCCAACAAAACTCTACATGTGGTTTGATTATCCACTTACACCCTATTTTATTTCTTTGGCAAAAGAAAAATTAATTTTAAGGGTTATAGCATTAATCCTGAGTATAAAACTTATTATACACTAGTTACATACCTCTCGGTCTAGGTGTGGTGATTACTTGGGTTTGGTTCTTCACAGAAGAGAGACTTTCATCATCACTCGAAGAACTTTGGACAATATCCAATAGCTCTTGAACTCGCTGCTGCATTAGTCTAGAAATTAATACAACTAGTTACACTATTAAAGCCATATTTAGTAGTAAAATACACACAAAAATTTATTTAATAACATGGAGTTTACAACTCTATAGGAAATGGTAACATGGAAAGAATAAAATGATTACATTTATTATTCAAATTTTCGTTATTCATTTCTAATATCAAATAAAATTTTGATAATTTACCTTTGTAATTTAACAGCATCTTTGTAAAGCCTAGAGCTTGGCACATTGTATTGTTTAGCATTTTCAAACATAATATTCATGTCCCCAGCCACTTCTGAGAGGGTACCATAACTACCCTTACGTATTTTGTTTTTAATCTGATTCAAAGACACTGGGTTCTTAATTTCTTTGTAATAATCCGGATACGCTCGCCGGGATGGAAGCTTCCAGAAGGGTTCCGCCATTGGGGTACCTTAAACATATATGATATAAAAACTAAACTTTGAAAAAATGAAGTTTGCTGAATATGGATAATTTACCACTAGGACCAAGATGATTCTTCACTGTCTCTAGAAGCTTCCATTGGGGCGAGTCTTCATTTTCACCTTTGTCTTCATCACTATCTCCACCACTATCTTCAGAATGCTATTAAAACATAAATGTCATCAACATAATATTAACTTTCTTTAAGTTTTTAATTAATTAGAGGATAATAAATTAAACTAATTAACATGTCATATCTCAAAACTAATAGGAGTGTTAGATGATTACAGATAGGTGTTACACTATCAAGTGAACACCTTCCATTATTTTATCAAATTAACAAAAACATACCTTAACATCAGGCTCTGGTTCAGAACCTACTGGCTCCATAATAGCTAGGGCACGGCTGCTAGGAACAGGGCCCACTCGAGAAGATCTTTTACTCCTTATCCGCTCTGAAGTCTTAGCTGGACCACTTCTACCATGCTGGTCGATCTCTTGCTTCCTCACTTGAATTATCTATAAATTCATATGTAATAATTCCATCAAAAATGTTATAATTTCCAGAGCAATAAAAGTTTAAACAGTGTTTAAATATGTATCCAGTCTAATCAATATTACTTTTAATGGAACAGTTTTTGGACCAAAGATTTTTTTCACCAAAGAGATTGACTGAAATTAAAGTGGAACTCATAATGGTCCCTGTTAATGCTCATTGTCTTGAAATATTAGATATTAAGTCTCTTTACCCCTGTAATCTTATTAAGCACAACAGTTCTTCAAATCAGAAATCAGTAATGTTTCCACTCATTTGTGCTTATTTAAATGAAAGGTGCATTATCAAATTGTAATTTATGCTTATTCAACAAATTACATGTAATTACCTTTTTCAAAGTTTTTGCATCTTTATATATCTGACTTCCAGGCTCATTGAAAAGGCATGCATTTCTAACCATAAGCAATAAATCCCTTTCTAACTCTGATAAGTATGTGTATTCACCAGCTTGAATCTTCTGGGCTATTGTCTTAAGGTCTATTGGGGAATCAATCACACTGTAGTATTCTGGATATCTTCGTTTTGATGGCAGAAATTGGAATGCTGGGTACAAAGGCCTGCCATCAGTATTTGCTGTCATAACCTAGATAAAGTAAAAGTCTAAGTAATATTCTTAAAAATGCACAATGCCCACACTCCATAAAAACTATAAAACAACAATCTACTAACAGCATTAAACAATTCTTCAAAAATATTGTCATCTTCATTATTAGTTGAAGTCTCAGATAAATCCTCTGCTACATCAGATCGCCGGCTTGACGATCCATTACGAGATACCTTATGGGTTTTGATTTCCTCACCTGTAAATTTTTCTTTAATATTGATAAGATCACCAGGTTATTTGTGTTTTCTCAACAATAATAATATTAGTAGTTATTTGAGACCAAAAGTTCAGATAAGATTAAGAAGGGTTAAATATGTATAGTGCAAACACTATGTTATATGTAATGATAGCTAAAACACAAAATTCCATTTATTTTAAAATATGTACATAATATTTTTTTTTTTCATTATGTTTTACCTAAAGAACATATATTCAATGGTTCTTAATTTGGCAATTGAGTCCAACAGCTATCATCCATCAATGTTGTGTAAAGAATTATTAAAATAAATTTTAATTGTACTACATTATTATCAAACCTAACATTATTAAAAACCTTAAGAAATTTAATGATAAATTTTACATAATATTGGGGCTTTTCTTGCACTCTAAATCAAGTAAGGTCTTGCAACCAATATTATGCTTATTGGCTTATAATAGAAGATAGAAAACAAACTTTTTTATTGACATTATATTCTAAAGATAAATCGGTACATTACCACTCTCAAGAGTATGTCTGCTTTGAGTATAAAGCTTCCACAAGTCAATTGCATCTCTGTATTCAGTAGAGTCAGGTTTATAGAAAGCCTTTGCATTATTTACAAGCAATTCAATATCGGCTGATAATTCATCGATATCTTCATAAGTATCTGTTTTTAATTTTTGTTGCACCTGTAAAGTTTAGTTAATAGTAGAATAATGAATATTTTTAGGGCTATATAAAGAATTCACTTACATAAGAAATGTCAAAAGATATTTCATTTTTAATGAAAGTTTAACAATATTTAAGTGACTCACCCTTAACAAGTCTATAGGCTGTGAAACAACTTCATAGTACTGCGGCTCCTGTCGTCTTTTTGGAGCACGAATGAAAGAGTCACACAGTAGAGATCCATCTTCTTTTTTGTAAGAACGAATGGTATCATACAACTGTTGGCATATTTCACTCTAAAATATGATCATTTTTATTATTATTTTTTTAATTAAAATGCTTTCCTTAATGTTTATTGTGAAAATACTTTGATTTTAGTTTTGAGTCTTATCAAAAAATATAGCCTACTCATTCAAAACATTACATACCGGCTCCAACTTTTTCTTCTTACGTGAGGGAGGAGGCCCTGGATTACTGAGCTCCACACCATCATCGCTGTCATCACCATCAGCCCCACGGCTTGCTACTGACGAAGTTCGGCGTCTTTTACTCATTTTTATTTAAAAGATGATCACAAAAGCTAATTTCTTATTAAAACATTCAATATGTTTAAAACTTGTTTTCACGTGACAATCTCTTAAAGCTATTTCATTTTACCGTTAATTTTATTATAGTAGCAATCATATTTAAAACAGTTTTTAATGTAATTTGTGATAATTACAAAAATCACAATAAATAAAATCGAAGCTACATCATTTACAAGTAGCCATTTTTGTATTTTTGGAATCGATTACATGTTTGAACTAAATCGATAAAAATATCGATTTTGTCTTGATGTAAAAAAGCACAGACTTTAATGTTTAGATATTTTTGTTCGTGTTTTCCGGTTCCTCAAGCCCTGAGTCTACCGATTAAGTAGAATAAGAAGCCAAAAAGAGTAGCGGTATTAACGTATTAAAAAAAATAGGTTAAACTCCGAAATCGTAGGGTACTGGTGTTATAACTAAATTGAGCTCTTATTGGGCTCTTTCTGGTTGTAAGACCTTCATTTGCTTAACAGTACAAAGTATTACTCAAGGAAAATAAATTTTTCGAACTTATCTTTAATTTTGATTATCTTTAGAACAATAAATAATGATTTTTAAACGAACATATCCATTAAATCATTTAAATTAAATAAATAAAAACCGCGATGCGAGTCAACTCCATCCTTATGCTATGGATATAAAAATGGATAACAACAACTGAAACGAAGCAAGTTGAATCAAATTTATGAGGCTATCGCTATTATATTTATTCTTAATCAAGCAAAAATCCTTAATAAATAAAAAATATAACATCTCCTCTTAGTTATTTATATATCCCACATGGAAGCGAGATAAACATTTTTTATTATTATTTTTCACTTGTTTTTATCTTTGACTTTACCATCAGTTATTTGGAATTTATGCAGATAGGTCTTTTGACATAATGATCAGTTAACATCTATAGTTTTCACCAATTACCTTCATTTATAAAACAACGTCTATGATCTTTATCGTGAACAAAATTTTTACTTGTACAAAAATAAATTTTCATCGATTGTTATTATCTCAAGATGAAAAAATACTATAAAAACTTAATTTTATGTGGCGAGATTGATTACTATTGCCTTTTGTGCGAGGAATCCTTTGAATGTCCGGAACAATTAGAAAAACATGTCCGATGGGAACAGCATAGGAAAAATATTAAAAATATCGAATATGTCCCAAAACTCAAGAAAGACTTTATATTCAAGGTAAGAGAAATAAGTTATTAATATCTTGAAAATTGATGAATATATGGGGAATATTTATAAATGCATGTTTGCTGTGTTTTTAAATGTAAGCGGAAGTAATAGAATTATTGCCTACGATAGACTTATCAGTTAAAATAAAATGTTAATATTTGCTCAATCTTAAAACCTTTGAAAATATGTTAATTTAGTATTTTGAATTTTAAATGAGCCTCAACGAAATTTATTTATTGTTATATGTAAAATTTTATAAGTAGTAGTGTCAGAACATTACTTTGTTAAAATTTCAAGGTCGCTGTTGCTAGTGAAATTTCATGTGGTAACGACACAATATCCTATGTCTCAAAGTGGTGAGCGCAACGTTATCTTCGTTTGTCGTCTCGACTTATTAAAAAAAAAAGGCTATACCTTTACAGTATTACCTTTTCTTAATAAAGACTATCTTACACATCAAAAACATGAATCATTTTACTCCTTGAACATTTTCAGATTGGAAACTACAACTACTGTGAGATATGCAATTATATCACCACGGTTACTGCTATAAAAGATCATATAAATGATGACAAGCATAAATTCCGTAAAGTAAATCCTACAAGCACTGAAGACGTTAGTGATATACCAGTCGTGCGTAATAAGAACGGCTCCATAAAATGTCATGACATGACCTTGAATAAACTACAATGGCATGGAATCGTTGATGATCATTGCGCACTTTGTAACATCGATGAAGAAAGTGGTCAACATATTGAAAAATTTAACCACATGATAACGTTGATTCAGTCCAGAATAATAGTGACTGACGATAATCAATGCTACAGAAAGGTTAGGTTTTAAACAAAATTAGCTTTCGGTTATAATTATTATGGAATTAAAGAAATAGTATTTATATACTTTATCTTTTTCAGGTAAACGATGATGAAATCTATTGCTTTTCTTGCAAAACCTTATATTCCATAGATTCATTACACGAGCACGAAATTACCGAGGATGATTTAGATACAGACATTGATGTTTGGAATAAATTGAAAATAGGAGAAGCAAATTATTATCTTTACACAGAAAAAATTTTAGAAGTCGAAGACGAAGAAGATATCATATTTAACACTCTAATAAAAGCACAAAGAAAATATTTTTACATCGATTTAAAGAAAAGTGTAGCGAGGTGCTACCGATGTAAATTGGTTTTGCAGGATATAACGATTAAATTATTAAATATACACAAAAAGGGTCATAATATTGAGAACGATGAGAGCGACTCGTCGGATGATACTTGTGAATACAGTGAAATTACAGACCACGGTAAACGCAGGTCTGAATTAGCCAAGTATGGGAAAAATCACTTTATTAAGTTAAATGCTAAGGGTAGTAAAGGTTATTGTTCTTTATGTGACGTCTATATGTCTGCAAGTCTTATAGTTTTTAAAGAACATATGAGGGGCACAATTCATCAGGGCATGTTGCTAACTAAAGGTTTGAAGAAAGGTTTGAGACACGATAATCAAATACGGTGTACACCAGGAGCAAAACCTCTTCACGCAGTTGTTACAAACGTTTTAATCGATAACAACCTTAATTTCATTTGCATTAATAATAATATTTTTATGGATCTAGAAAGCTTTTTGCTCATAAAACAAGTACAAGATAAAAAAACTAAATGTCTAGTATGTGACGAAATATACAAAAAGTCAGAAATCAAAGACCATTGTTTATCAAAACTACATAGAGTAAAACTAACATCATGTTTCTTAATGATTAGTGGTTACGAACATATTGATCTCGCCAATGAATTTATAAGGAAGGTAATAATAATGTTTAGCTATTGTACAACGGAATTGTTTTAGATTAAAAAAAAAAATTGAAGTGTTAAGTGTTTACTTAAAAAATGCACTTTGAATTTATATTATATCATGGACAGTTTATTTCATTTCGATAAAATGATGAGGCACAACATTCAGCATCTGTCTCGTGATAAGCGATACCAGTCTGCTCTACTTAACAATGCGATGCTAGATAGGACTTTTAGTAGTTTTAGATAGTTATAATTTCACTAGCACCTTGAAGTTATAAGGCTATGTTTATTTACTGCTTAGCGATAAAATAGGCGCTAATGTTGTACCTGCCCAGACGGCATATGTCAAAAGAGAATATAATTTCGGTGTCATTATCTGTATTTCATATATGATTATATACGTATTTTTATCTCAACGCTATATAATAAAATACCCATATCACTAAATCCCGGGCATCATCGGGTTTATAGCGGTCTATCGACAGGATAGCTAGCCTCGTTAGCGTAGCATAAACCCAAAATGTGCTCCTTGTTCAATTTTTAATTGTAATACGAAAGGAAATAAATATTAAATACTTTATTGTCCTAATGAATCTAATGTAGGTGATATTAAAATAATTCGCTGTTATTATAAGGTAATAACAATGTACACTTTTCAGTTTGACTGTGTATAAATATATTTAGATGTTTCATATTAACAAAATAATTTTAATGCTGTTTTTTAAATGTTATTTATTCAGTGGTGGTAGGTCTATGTTGCCGGGGACAGTCTAAATAAGTATCACCGCAGCGCCTATTGCAGATGACGAGTGACTGAGTACTCTGCAAACATTACTTAGTTTTGTAGGGTTATTCCGTTTTGAAGGGCGGTGTAGTTAGCCTAACTACTGGGGTAACGAGATTCAACATCTTATGTCTCAGGCGACGAGCTCACTGCCATGCAGTGTACAACATCCTAAATAGCGCAACGTTCCTATAGACGGTTTTGTCACTTGTTGTCAGTTAAACCTGCCATAGAGTAAAAAATGTAAAAACTTTCTCTTTGAGAGTTTATACATTTATTCTGGAATGATTACATAGATATTGTCGTGTGTAAAATTGCAAACGATAAACAAAAGTTTAACTTGGCATCTAAATAATCATCACAAGTAATCCAAAGTACAATATTTTTTTTAGGTGAAGACCGACCTGTACCATTGTGGACCATGCAATCAGTTGATTCCATATTGGGACACCACTCATCTGCACTTGAAGAGTAACAAACATACTACCTCAAAAAACTGTAAGAAGCTTTTGGGTAGTTTTGTAAAACGCTACTGTAAAACAGGCGGGACACAAGTAGTATGCAAAAACAGTAACACTCTGTTGCAAAAACTTGATGATATGGGATTGTTTCAATTTTCTTTGCTGCAATAAATAGTTTTGTTTTCTATTATTTCATTTATACCATGTTTCTATTAAAAATACTTTCAAAATGTTCTTTTTAACACCTGCTTAAAACTCTTGTATGCCATGCTGTTTAAAAAATTACACTTCCAATAAACTCCACATATGGACTCCATATCACAAGGCAAGAGCATGTTCAGCGTCAAGGAGGCAGTTAAATGATCTCATAACAAATGAATTCATAATTCAATAGTTCCACATTTTCACTATTCATTGCTTTAAGTAGGGTAGACTGCTGATCCAATACAACAGTTAAAGAAATATTAATTGGTATATTTTATTAAAAACAAAAACATGTAAGGTTTGATTTCTTTTATTAATTGATTAAAAATAACTTGTTTACACTAATGTTACACATACAACAATGCTTACACTAAAACTTAAAAGAAATATTGTTCTGTTTATATACATAACTAATATTTCTTTATCATAGTAAATACATTAAGAACATTGATTTTTTATACATTATTCATACACACTAACAAGAAAAGATATTAAACATTTATATTGATACAACAATTAGGACATAAACACATTATTGCTTATCAAACATTTAATGGCAGTCATTAGTTGTGATGTTTCAATAATGATTTAATTGGAGGAATATTTAGGATCATAATAAATATCGAACCAAATAGGAAAATGGGATAATAACATAATTAAATCAGTTTCATTATTTTCGTGGACCTTTTTCAAGTAATAAATAGCTCTTTTTATGTAGATTTCCTTTAGGTGTAATGGTAAGATTTCAACATTAAAATCTAATATTAAAGCTGCATGTCCTAAGTGTGTTGGATATAACACAGTAAATGCAATATGTGGACTTATTGATTTAACTGATTGGATGAACATTGATACAAAATTCCTTATATTAATATCACAATTGCTTGTTATGAAAATAAAGTTTAACACAGAAGAACAAATTTTAAAACATTTTGATGAAACTGCACATGTTCTTGCTAGATGCTGCAAATAATCATTGTTACAAAATAAGTCTTCAACATCTGTTATGTTATTCCTAATAATATGAAGACAAGTTTCTAAAAAAATTTTTTCTATCTCAGGTATCATTTTGATTGAAATATCATTTAACAATTGTATTTGTTCAAAAATATTTTCATTTTGAAAAATTTCTTTTAGAATGCACATGTATTTAGAATCCTTTATATCCCAATGTATAACATCATCTGAAAGAGTATTGAACACCTGGTTCTCTTTTAGATTGATTAATGATTGTATAACTTCTGGGTTTAAATTAGACCTGTAAGAAGAAGTAATTTCGCAATCTTCAATTCTACGTAATAGAAAGGCGTCTAAAGCTTTTTTTACTGATTCTTCTGAATTTAAATTATTCTTTTGATTTAAATTAGTACAATGAAATTCTGAGAGCATTTTTGTGAGATTTTCTTCAATTTTAACATGATCATAGGGTTCGATTTTGCATATTTTTCTTATATTCTCCAATATAGACAAACGAAGATTTGTGTTAATTTTTGAACTTGACTGCGATACTTTTAAAATTTTGACAAAACTTTTTGAGAGAGCTTTTGTTACATTTTGATCTATTAACGGGTTTTCAAATGTTAATTTAGGGCACTCTTCGTTATTTGTTTTTATTACTTTTTCTATAAGTTGATTATTCATTGTTATTGTTTTCGACACTACACTTGTAATTACTATCGAAAACAAAACACCATAAAGCGTCACAACGATAACAGAGAAAAAGAAACAATAACACTTTTATCTTTACTAAGACGAAACAAAGGAGTATTATGTGTTCAGCCACTACTTCAGCAACTACAATAACAATTTTACATAAAACATCTATTACAAATATTGTTTTTTATGTTAAAAAAATATATAATTAATATTTATTTATTTGTTTATTTTTAAATACAAGATTACAATTATAAAAACAAGCCAGCATTTATTAAAATTATAAAATACAATTATAGTTGTTTTTATTTATGGCTATAAATATTTTTTGTTAATAAAATAAAAATAACGAAATATATCTCATTTTCTGACAATTAGCTTGTTGTCTAAAAGAATTAAAATTTATTTTTTAATGTTACTCTTAAAAACTTTTAAAAACTTTTTTTACGCCATCTAGTAATGAGTAGCAAGCTTTCAGAGTCGTTAGTATTAAAGTGAAAGATTTAAATAAATCAATAAATACAATAATTAACAATGACTACTTGGAAGATATTAAATCTATTACTTAAAAGAATTATAACTATTGACAGTATATAAGAAGTTTTGTGCAGCTTTTAAGTGTTTATATATATAAATGAACTTTAACTTTAACACTTTGTATAAAATCTTCAGATTAAAGTGCCTCTCCGACTAGTAAATGAATGCCCTACATTTATCTTTTAAATTAAGCGACATCTAGTTTATTTCAATATAATTTCGGTCTAGTGTATACAAAAAGCAAGCTACTAGATGGAACCTTGAAGAAAATACAAAAGTTACAGATACTCAAGTTTAACAGCCACAAATGTTATGAGTTTCACGCAAGCAATGCAAGTTTATAGAAGGGGTGGGAGGGGGGAAATAAGTAGTTTTCGCTTCTATTTAATATGAACTTTAATTTTCTAAGTAGAAGACACAACGGCTGAGTACCCAATGTAATTCTTAAATGTTTATAGGTTGCTGAAAAATAATTCTACATCTCTAAAGAATCTGAATGATTATGAGAACGTCTAGATAAAGGTACTCATAATCTTTCAAAATAAAGCAAACAAGCACACGGTTCCTTTAAAAATTCATTATATATAATTCAACCTTTTTTCCCATTAACCATAGCCTATTGAAGCACGGCATCAATTAAATGTTGCGCATTCTAAATTGTCTTTTATTTAGACTATTTACACTGTGAATCATAAATCTTTCACAGAAAGTATAAGCTACTTTGAACTACAAAACGCGAATACTAACTATTGTATACATGTATATAACTAAATTGAAATTAGCTTTACAACATCCATAACGAATATTTATTACTTAATTATGCAAATAATAGAAACAAAATACAAAGAAATATATACTTTGTTTTTTAAATAGAATAAGGTAATTAAAATTATGGCAACATTATTTAAATTAAAATTTCATATAAAACTATTATACACTCAAAAAACATTATTTGTTAGATCACAATCCAACAAAGTACAAGACAATCATAAACTGGCGGTAGGACTCTATTGCCGGAGAATTTCTGTCGCCAAACATTAGTGTGCAAACAATATTGTATTTCAGTTTGAAGAGCATGAGGTATTGTCATTACTAGGATGCCAAGACTAAACTTTTTGCCTTAGGCGACGAGCGCAATGTAGTGCACTGTATACCACTCTAACTAGCGCCCCATTGTTATGAGTCGGAGTATCACTTACCATCAGATGAACGTCTTGCCCGTCTCGTCGAATAAAAAAAAATGACGTAAACGACTAACAATGTAGAGCAAAAAATTTCAAGTAAGAAACTTTAAGGTGATTTGATTTAGACTTGTGAAAGGAATAGAAAAAAGTACGGGAAAAAAATTAACATAAATTGAAGGCAAATAATTAGTCATTATTTAGTTAGCTCTTTGTCTCTCTCTTGCCGCTTAATGGAATAAAAAAAAAACAATGTTTTTAATACTAATAAGTTCTATAATTGATTGCTGAATTTTAATCAAAATTTAACGGACATCAGTACCTCCCATAAAGTTAAATTGTTTAGAAACTTGTGCGCAACGGGTTTGGCTACGTTATTACTTCTACTAATTAAATTAAAATTAATATTGTTTGTTGTGCCTGTAACAAAAGCAATAATAATATTTTAATAGAATCATCGTGATGTCTTAATTAGCATGAATTCGCACCGCTATGTGAAAGAGGCCGAACGTAAAAAAAGGTCTTTAATAATTTCATATAGCCATCAGTTGAAAATGGATGGTATGTTTCGAAAGTCAGTATTTGTGGGGCCCGGTTAATAAATTACCATCGGGACCTCACATAGAGGGCTCTAAATACGTGGGCCAAGACTCGGTGAAGCCACGCCCATTAGAGTGAGAGGCAACATATCGTCTTGCCATTCTGACTCATGTAAATCCATAGCCCGTGCAGTGGCATGACAATGTGCAATATAAAACATCTCATTATAATATGTCTTTAATATAATTCAATTATTTCTATGTCTGCGAAGAAATACTTTGAAAATATATTATTAACAGGCTAATTACAATCAATATAAATGTCTAGTTATTGTAGTGAGAATATTCCATACTGGTTGTCACAATTGAATATCAAAAGTTCATAAATATTCTTTAAAACCTAGAACAATCAAAACCTTTAAGTAATTGAATAGAAAATATTTAACGAATCGACGTGAAGATATCAGGATATTCACCAAATGATGAGTGACACGTCTGTCTGTAACAATGTGACATTAGTTAGGATATCAATCACTACATCACATTAGCTGGTACACTTAAGTCATTAGATATTAAGTCTCTTTATACCATTAGTTTTAGTAATTGCAGCGCCTTTCAAAACCGGAACACAGGAAGATCTGTGTACTACATTGGCCACGGAAACTACTCTGGCACCAACTTAAATAGTCTCCGGCAGCCGAAACTTACCGTAAGTCGTTAACCTAAACGAAATTAAAAGTAAGAAGAGAAAGAAGTTCAAATTATCAAATGAAAGGCATCTAGGGTAATCGATTTTATTGGTGGTAGTCTCAGTTGCTGAAGACCATATAGGTAGGTACCACCGTAGCGCCTATTTCTACCGCCAATTAGTAGTATGCAAATATTGTAGTGTTCTGGACTGAAGGCGTTTTCGAAGTCACGTCGTTAGAGGCAGGCGTGTTATTTACGATCAGATGAATATCGCTCGTTTGGTCGCTTATTTGAATAGAAAAAAAAACGAAAAACGAGTGATATTCAATTTGCGTACGTTTTATATATTTATTAGATAATTTCTCACTTGTATAATAAATGGTTTCCTCTGTATAGAAGAAATAGCTGCGAATATCTATTACCTATGCAGTACATTGATATTCTTCTATCTATCTATATATAAGAAACTATAAGAACTTCACATGACAAGTAGCTATATGAGAAACTTTTCAAATATAGGATTACGATGGTAGGTTAGTCAGTATAACAAGGTTTGCTCCAGGCAAGCCCAGGAAAGATGAGAAGGTGGAGATAATCTAAGTGATTTTCCTCAGTTCCGATACATATTGTACGTCATTCACCTTTGAACCTCTCTTTCTATAATCAATTATGACTTCATATTGAAAACGTTACAAAATGAGCTGTTTGAGCCTATCCTGTACCTGTCGGGTGTTTATCTGATATAATTAAAGAGCTGTCACAGCTTTCAGCGGCAATTGCTGGTGCCGTCACGAAACGCGGCAGGCAATCGGGGCCAGCGCTAAACATTTTAACGGGACACAAAAATCTCACCGCCGGTTCGTGTTTGATAGGAAACGACATGTTCGGATGATTGATCGTCGCAATCGGTCGACGTGACTGCGGAGGCGCCCATTACGAGCCGCCATCAAACAAAACCCGGGCCGGCGATGGCTGAGAGCGTGCGAAAGTCGGAGTCGTGGAGGCGCTGTCGAGCAGCGGTACACCAGGCGACACGTTACCGAGTGCAGACAGAGCATGTCAAAGATTTTTTTTTTATTGAAACTTTCATTTGGGATAACGCGAATTAGATTTTATGAAACGAAAAAGGATAACGAACAGACTACTATAAATGTGGTTGTCGATCGATATGGAGATCTTTGGGAGAGGCCTACGGCCAGCAGTGGACGTCTATCGACTGATAATGATAATGATGTTATGGTATAGGCTGTGAGAGAATGAGATAAAACGCGTTTCTCGTACAGTTACCTTCATCTCCTCTTTGCGTTATGGTTCGTAGCTTCTCCACTACTCTCCTACCGTATAGGGGCTCGTACAGAACTTGAATGATGGAAAAATATATAAGATAATACTATTTATGTTTTATCCAACCATTTCGATCTTTACTAAAGTGTTTTAAATGGTTAAATTTATCTCTAGTCTATCGTTCTTTCCTACTTTAATCACTTCTATAGTGTATTCATCTCATTCTCTTAAAAATTATCCAGATTACAAAATTTCACTTACACCGCTTGTGAAACACACAAATTTTTTTTTTTTTGGTACTTTTGTATATTATTTACATTTTTTATAATAGATAACATCTTAAAGCCCTTGGTATATGCGACTAAGAGACGAAACAAATATGTCTTTCCTTTGATCGTTCTATATCTTTTACGTGGAAGCATACCTTCACTTATCTACTATCCTGAGACCACACAATATTTATGGATAACGCTTTTCAACTATTCCATCGCTTTAAGAAACTAGACTTTATTACTAATATTAGTAATTACAATTAAGTTGACTAAAAAAAAGGGGGGTTGTGTATTACTGTGTATCTCTATATCATTACATATGTGATAGTATGCAGTAACTCTCGAACGGTTTCACCAAATTTTTTTAAGAGTAAAAGATATCTGCAATCTTTAAACTCTTCCAACTTATCGTCAGATATATTGTTAGATGATTTCCACGTTTTTTTTTATTTGAAACGTTTTTATTCGCCAATGGATCAGCGGTTTTTGATAGGCGGTGATTGTCGATACGCTGCGGTGATGAAACGCTGCGTGAGCGATGCGGTTGCGTTGCGATGACTATCTTCATCAATCAATGCAACATCAGCTGTTTGTATACACGAACTTACGCCGATGTTGCCGCAGACCGTCTAGGTCAGTGGTCGGCAAGTTGCAGCTCACAAGTCGCATGTGCCATTTCGACTGCTCGACTGCGGGTCTTCCGCAAACTGTTTAGTACAGTCACATGATATTACTTATTATAAGAGTCGACTGAAATTTTTTATACATAAACCTATAAAAATTAAGACATTAAGAAACTGGCGCGAAATTAATAACATCATACAAACCTGACCTACCCTTATTTTCTTAAGAAACCCAACGCCAATATTCACATCAGTGGGGTATTTGTTGTTATTATTATGAATACTTTTTTATTATCTAAATAATATTTTTTTTTAATAAATATAATCTCTTTATAAGGTTGGTATCAATTTTTTTTAGTTAACGTTAGTAAAAGTAAGATTTATTTGAGAAGTTCAAGCTAGTAATTTTAATCGTAATAATGACTACAAAAGAAAGCTCTTTGTATAAATTATATTGGTGTCCTGTCTAATTTGGCTCTTTTGGATGCCAAGGTTGCCAGTCTAGATAAATAGTGTTTAATTTTTTTTTATTTGTGGGAGTAACAATCGTGTTGTTCATGGTAAATGATATCCGTGCTCACAAAAATGTGGCAATAGTTAGGATAATATTGCACATTATGAATTAACGAAGTGCAATGAACGTAAGGCGTTCCGCACAATATGTTATGGAGTGGAAGGTACAACGGCTTCAACAACGAGATTGTTCTTCCCTATCGCACGTCGGCAGGAGCATTGTTCACTGGACACGGGGGATTCTTCGAGTACCTTCACAGGTTCAAGCTCGAGAAGAGTCCCGCGTGCCTCTGTGACCCGGCGGCGGACCAGACCGTGGTGCATATATTGACTTCCTGTCCCTTATACGGGGCGGACAGAGTAAGATTAGATATAGAGTTAGGCAAAAGAATAGACAGTGGAGTCATTGCCTCTCTGGTGAGTGAAGACGGAAGTCGCAAATTTTTTTTAAAATATTGTAGACAGGTTATGGAAACTGGAACTGGTACTGGAAAACAAAAACTGAAAAGATATGAAAAAGTAAAAGGGAAAAACAAAATGTAGTAAAAATAGAGTAGAATAGATTAATAAAGTGAATGTAATGTAAATAAAGTAGTAAACAAGGAAGAGGAGAAAACATGAAAAGAAGACATAAGGGATGATTTTTTTTCAGGAAACAAACGAGAAAAGGGATGATTGTTTCAGATGATGGCGACGGTCTTCACTTGTTGCGAGAGATATGAAAGAAGGAAACGAAATGGAGTATGATAGGAGAAATGAATTTGGAAGATAAGTTTCAGAATGAAAGATAAGAAAGAATGGAAGGAGAGAGAGAAGCAAAACATTATATAGATTAAGTAATAGATGATAAGTGAATTCTGTAAAATAAAGGCCCTGACCCACAGCACGCAGGGAGAACAATTAAAAAAAAATTGTTACAGAGCCCAAGTCAACTTCACCTGCACACGGTGGACTCTGCTGAATAACAGACGAGGTTCTGTTCATCCACCAACCTCCACTAGGCCAGCGTGGTGGGGCTCACGCCCAATTCCCCTCAATGAACTCAAACGAAAGACGGTATTAAATGCCCCGACGGGGGGATCGATCGACGTGGCGATCATTGTGGGAGGCCTAAGTCCAACAGTGGAGGTCTGTAGCCTGATAATTAATGATGAACGTAATATGCTATTGTGTAAACATCCCTGTGTCTACTAAGAATAAAGAGATGATGACGTTCGTTTACAGATATTGCAAGACAAGAATGACCTTCAATGAAGAGCACGAAAATAATATTAGCATCTTAGTTACGAGCTTGCATCACTACAAAATGCACGTTTTATTCATTTCATAGCCTCATAGCTTAAAATAGAAATACAAGATTATACGTCTTATTACCTCTGTAATTTTGTAAGCTACAGTACCTTTCAATAGGAAATTTCAGAAATGTTAATTTACAGCTGTTTGTTATAGTAATAGGCGTCACTGTGGACCAGACCGTAGAGCAAATAGTTACCTCCTGTCCCTTGTATAGAAGATTGATAGGTTGTGAGCTGGAGCTTGAAAGACAGCTCACTAAGGAAGCTATTGCCTCTCTGATGAGCGAAGAGGAAAGTCGCCAAATACTTTTAAAGTTGTTGTGATAGTAAAATAGTATTAAAATAGGCTATAGATTAGATAGAAATGTAAGTGAAATAAAAATAAGAAAAAGGTTTAAGTTAAAAATAATAAAAGAAGGAGAAGAACAAAAAGAAATGAACAAAGGGATGAGTTTCATGATATTCAGGTTCCCTTTCAGGATGAAGCGACTGTCTGAACTTGCGAGAGGTATGAAAGAAGGAATTGGTATATAGTATCATAGAAGTGTGTAAGTAGAGCAGAGTATGATAGAAAGAAAATAAAAGAGAATGAGAACAGAAAACAAATGTATATAATAATATTTAGATAGTAAATGATTGTGAATAAAGACACTGACCCACCGTACGCAGAGAGAATTATTAAAAAAAAACTACAGTAATACTATTATGGCAGTTTACAATACGAAGTAGTAGTATTAAAAAACCTTACTATTATCCAAACTCACCCCTTGTGACCCTTGAATCAATAAGGACCTCCGTGATATAATTCAAATGATTAGCCACTGCCTCACGGAAGTAGACGGAAACAACACATGAGTATAATTTTGTTTTTTTTTAAAAATCTCTTCATTACATCATCATCATTATCAGCCGACAAATATCCACTGCTGGACATAGGTCTCCCACAAAGATCTTCACATCGATCGATCCTGCGCTGCCCGCATCCAGGTGCTTACCGCAACCTTCACCCGATCGTCGAACCACCTAGTGGGGGCCTGCTAACACTACGTCTTCTGGTAGGCGGTCGCCATTCGAGGATCTTAGGGCCCCATCGGCTGTCAGTCCTTCGAGCAATATGTCTTGTCATTTCCACTTAAGGCTCGCAATTTTCATAATAGTAAGTTCACGTATGCTTTGGTAGCTTTCCGGAAATTGATTTAGTAGTAAAAACCTTCGAAGAGGCATTGAGATTTCCATTATATGCATGTAGCGTAAGTTGACGGATGAAATTATATTATAAGTGATGCTTAGATGGTTCGGCCATGTTAAAAGAATGGATGAAAGAGGTAGACAAGGTGAGAAAGATTGATTTACAAATGGGTGTAGGTCGACCTAGGCGGACATATTCCGATCAATCGAAGATGTCCTAAAAAAACGTTGGGTCAATATTACTCACAAACAACGAGCATGCATGAAGACACTCATGAAAGTGGAGGAAGCGAGAGAGGTGTGCCAGGATCGTAGCAAGTGGAGAGAGCTGGTCTCTGCCTACACCACTGGGAACGAGGCATGATATATATGTATGTTAATAGTAAATATTTGTAGATTCTTATTTGGTGCAACTTTCACATAAATCAAATGTAATGACAGAATCATATTAATACTATCTTAGGGCTCCACGCTTCTTACATTTGCTTATGTTAAGAAGTTTGGATTATCATTAGTATGCAAGTAAGTCTTATTGGATATATAACAGCACAGAAAATCGATTTTAAAATGGTTGTTAAAAACTAATTTTGTTATGACTTTAGCGTGTTTTTTTTTAAACATACGATCATTCGATACCAAACAGATTATTCGCCGCTTCCCGATATGATTAATCGTTTCCGAGCCGGGGCCGAGATATCGAATGCGCGCGAATTAATGCAATTTTAATACGGTCGCAATCGATTATACGTAGCAGTGTAATCGATTTATTACAAACACACTACATGGTAACGGTGTAAAAAAATCGACTTCATATTGCGGCGATTCGCCTTTCCCTGTTAGCTCTCGTTACGGAGGTCCGTGCTGGGTGCAAGGGAGAAGGAGGATAACCACGTTGGGTGGCCGAGAGATCGCTTCTTTAATAATGATCCCTAGTGACGTTCACATCGTATTCGATGAGCATCATATCATCATAAATTTCATTGGAATAACATAAACAAGTACAACTTTTACATTTTTAAAGGAATTGTTCGTATTTACCATTCAGATGTAATAGGAGAATCTTTATAAGTAGAGTGCGTAGACTTTTCTAGACTAATGCTTTACCAAAAGATTATATTGTTGCATTACATCAGATAAAAGGTTTCGGGTTCAGGCTCAGGTTTATGTGTCCTACTAACATTAGTTTTTAAGAGTTTTTGTACTACAATTAACTATTGGATCTATGTTATCTGAATAAAGAATTATGTTATTAGTATTATTGAAATCGTAGTCAGACCGTAGTATATACAATCATAAAAATTCTGACTTGTTGTTTAGTGGTTCCCTTTAGCTAAAATATGATACTTTGCGGTGAACAACAAAACTTCCTTCACCTTATTGGCTGTGCTGCTTCTTCTTCTTAAAGTGCCTCTCCAACTAGTGAAGGTTGGCGATGTATCTTAAATGTCATATGTAAAGTTTATTTATTTTTCTCTCACCTAAAGTTTTCTTCCTGGTAGTAGGTCTCTGTTACCGGAGACCATCTAGATGGTGGTACGCATCTAGACGCCTTTTGCAGCCGACAAAGAGTAGTACGGTAACATAACTGTGTTCCAGTTTGAAGGGCGTTACTGGGGTAACGAGACTCAACATTCAACGTGTCAGACGAGCATAATGCAGGCAGTATGTATCATCATAACTAGCGCCACTTAGTTATGGGCGTATCTCTTAGTATTATATGAACGTCCCACTCGTTTCGTCGCTTCGTAGAATAAAGAAAAATTATAGGTTATTACTAAGGTAACATTTTACATACTTGTCTTCTCTACTAGTTTCGATATAATGTGGAAACATCACTTCGGGCTAAACAATGATCTATTATTTCACCGAGCATGCGCGGGATTGGATAGCAATTTGTTCTAAGACTATCGGATGAGGTCTTGCCTTTAATTAAGACCTCGATTTTCTGATACGAAATTTAACGGGTAACTATGTACAAGGTATAACGTCTGCATCATCAGACACAATCTCACCGGATTTGCTACAAACTGAACATATACAAGACCTATATAATGATAATTGTTGTTGTTGACGATTATCTGAATAATTTATTTTCTTTACAGTAAATATTCCTTAATAGCTCGCTGGCCTAATGGTTAGAGCGTGCGGCTTTCATTCCGAAGGTCGCGGGTTCGAACCTCGGCATGTACCGATGACTTAATATTTAAGTTATGTACATTTGTGACTTTAGTTACAACAGCGAGATACAAACGGTGAAGGAAAACATCGTGAGGAAACCTGCACATGACTTAGAATTTATTCTAAGGTATGTGTGAAGTCACCAATCCGCATTGGGCCAGCGTGGTGACTATGGCCCAGTCGCCCTCATATTGAGGGTAGGCCTGTGCCCCAGCAGTGGGGACGTAAATGGGCTGTTATTATTATATTATATTTATTATTAAATATTCCTTTGGATATTAACCGTTCCTTGGGCATTTGTGGGCGGTGGAAGCTCTATTCAGTTTCTTCAACCAAAATGTACATTTTTGTAGTAGCAAGTGAAATTACTGGAGTAACGAGACTCGACATCTTATGTCTCAGGTGGTGGGTAAATAACATCCTAACCAGCGCCACGTTGTCATGACCTGTCGTGTCACTTATCATCAGATGCACATCCCACTCACCTCGTTGTTTGAGTAAAAAATAATTATTACTAGAACATTCTGTGCCTTAAAGTGTATAGGCAAAACGTAGGTCTCTGGTCCTTATCAAGGACCTCCGTTTTGCCGATTTTTCCGATAGCATATTTTGTGGAGGTTCATAGATGGTAGTTTGACAGCTTTGCTGTGTTGTACCTCTTATCATATACCAGCTTGAAAATTGTTCTGTGTGTGCTTTCATAGAGCTAAAGTATTAGTCCATGATACCTGAACAAAATTATGATGAAAATCATTTAATTCGTATATATCTAAAATAAGTAGAAGTTTCTTGAAGTCAATTATAAAGAGATTCTTGTGCTTAGTTGTTTTGCAATAAACTATACTCCATCATCCCCACGTTATGAATAGCCTCTCTACCCTCCGGAAACGCCATCCCTCTTAACATCAATTCTTTATAGAGTCAAGTACTTGAATGACATGTTTGATGGCATACAATGTTCTTCTATTCTTCTTTAGTGTACAGAGTTAAGTATGTCTAAGTATTGTTACATACAATCTAGTTATTTCATCTGGAGTATTAGGTGTAAGGGGTATCGTGTAATTCGCCAACCCAAGCTAAACTCACCTACTCGTGGTGCATTCTGCTAATCAATAAAGGAAACTAGATCCCAGCAACCCACATTGGGCGAGAGTGGTGCGAAATGGCCCAAGTCTCTCAATATGAAGCCCTTCAAAAGACAGCTCCTAATGCCCGGCGTTTTGCAAGAAGCCGTTAGATGCTAGCAGCGCGGTAAGGTTTGATGTGAAGATGTTTGGGTGAGGCCTATGTCCAGCGGTGGACGATTGTCAGCTGATGATGATGATTTAGTGGAGAAACAGGAAGTACTTATTGTCGATAACTAAGGAATTAATTCAGTAACAGTAAATCTTAATGTTAAGCTGCGGTATTTGTGCTGATTGTAAATAATGAATATATTACTGTGTTTCGGCTTGTGGGAGATGGTAACTATTGTAATCAGTGGGGAAGTAAGGCTTAACATCATATATCTTAAAGCGATAAGCATAATGTAAAGCAGTGTATTTCATCCTAACTGGAGCCATATTGTTAAGAACAGTCATATCACCTACGATCAGATCGTTTTGCGTAATAAAAAAATACTCCTGTTAGTTTTTGTGCTATCATTTTATATTAATCATAACTTAGTAAGTAAAATATGAGGCATGAGAAATGAAAAAAATTAAGTATAGGAATAAACTAAAACAAAATTCATAACGAAACTAATGACCTCGAAGTATTTAGTCAAGGCAAAGAAGGCAGAAATTAAGTTGTCAGTTGTATAAAAAAAACGGATTTTCCCGCGTTACGTGTAATAATTTCATCCGACCAATTGGCCTGTGTGATTTTGAGGCTATAATGACCTCTCCGTGTGAGGCGATGGTATTTACCGGTATACGATCGATGGTTTTGTGTAAAGGCCTTTAAAAAGAAAATTAAACGCATAACATTTGGTTACGGCGCCGATGCACGCGATAAAATTATAACCTCAAAGATATTAAAACAAATATTGATAGTTTAATAACTTCATTACGTCTTTTTAATGAAAAATACACAAAAACAGATACATACATAGGTAAGATAAATATATAAGTATTCTAATGACATTTTATAATACTATCAAATTTGAACTCTTGTATATATATATATATATGTATATACTAAATCTCGTGAAGACGTGAAATGAGACTAAGGGTGAAGTACGAGACCGAATGTGATGGAGAATCATTGTAGAAATTAATGAATATATATATATATATATATATATATATATATATATAAATATAAACTAATCAATGATAATTACGGTACAAACTTCTTTTTCTCAGAAAAACAATAATCGATTATCTTTCGAGATATCGATTAATTTGTTATGTAACATCGTTTCAATTATAATAATTTTATATTATAATATTGATATTACTGTTTAATATTTAAGGCTTTTTGCTATATATAGATATTTTGTGCAACCTCTAACCTTAACATGCCTGGAAAATAACGAAGGGAAATACCGAAACTACGATGTGTCATGAACGGCATTAAGACCTGCGATATTTTGTATAACGGTGTTCAAGATATAGCGAAGTAGGAGAAGAAAAGATGGAGCTAACGTTAAGAAGAAGACAGATAGTTGCTAGTAGAGTAATAAGTTTATTTTTAAGATTAAGAATTTAAGCTATACCAATTGGATCTACCTGTCATTCTCAATGTATAAGACAGAAAATAAGAAACGAGTGAGAGATACATTTACCTAAATTTTACAGTTTTGAATCCTAGTGCTGTATCTAAACCAGACACACAGGAACATTATTTATTTACGTACAAGCGCATACAGGCTGCGGATAATCATAGCCCTGTTTAAATCAATCTCAAACAGCCTCCGAGCCCGGCGATGCATCGGAACGACCCAATTCGTTCGCTCTCCGTGCGGTCCCTCATTTAGAGACGCAATAAAATCTCTTTTTGACATATCCGTGGCAAAATCCCTAACTGATATGACCCTTTACTCTGCTAAGGTGTTAAGGAAACTCCTAACGGCATTTTAGAAACCAAGTTTATGTTTTATAAGTCACGGTTGGTTTTCGCTTGAGCGGTAAAGCTCGTTTATTAGACTACAAAGAAACCGCTCGCCGCGGCGGCTCCTTTGAAGCGGCCGCCTGTAATTACGTAAGCGCGAGTGTAGAATGCATTGGCATTCGGTTATCGTCCTGCTCCGTACGTTCAGTTACTGGTAACATATCAAATCAAACATACGCCTCATAACGGTTTTATCGCCTCTATTGTTCCTTAATTAATCAAGCAACATTTTATCATAGTAAATTAATTAATTTAAGTAAAATTTTATACTTTATTTCAATACTTGAAAGTGATATCAAGATTTTACGCATTGTTAGTTTAAGTTGTGATCTGTAATTGAAAATTAAAAATAGGGTAACTTCAAATTTTGTTACTATGTCTCTTACCCCATGGTAGTAAATGGTGATAGATATGTTGGAGTAAAGCGCATCAGCATAGAAACAACTTTTTGGTTCTTTATTGAAGACACCCACGACGTTTTTGAACGGACGGAAATGAGTACAATGCCTTAGTATGGAAATATAGAAACAATTTTTTTTTTAGCTAAAGTAACATATGATTATATATATAATAATTAATAGCGAAATATTGTTCTTGTTAGATTCAAACTTTATTAAGGAATTATTTCAAATGGTAATGAAAATGAACGTGGATGGTTATAAGGGTAGAGGAAGACCGAAGAGTGTGGATGGATTGTGTGAAAGATGACATGTGTAAAAAGAGTGTGATATGACGGCTGATAGAGGAATATGGAAGAGAAGTATACACTGTGCCGACCCTACATAACTGGGAAAAGTGCAGGAAGAAGAAGAATATTTCAAATCGTAGTTAAATTCATATAACACATACAGAATCCAATTATAATATGATCTCTGAATGTGGTAGAATAGTATATATAAAAATGATGAATTTAGAAGAGTAGTATGAGACAAGAAGTTGTCTTAAACAATGGATAGTAAATGGAAATACAAACAAGGTTGATGTATCGTCAGTAACACATAGTGACGGTATAACAAGCATGGCGCCTAAACTCACATTCATTAAAGTTAACCGTAAAATCATTACGTTTCATTCATTAACAGAAAACCAACTTAATTAAGTTAATAAGACGGTTTAGCGATACGACTTACGGGCATAGATATTTTGCAATCCGACGTTTCCGCTGGTAATTAAAAGCATTGTCATTATCGTGTGACGAATTAACAACGGGCGGGCGTCCGGCGGGCGTCCGGCGGGCGGTGGGCGGTGCCTCGCCACATCAAAGGTGCCGCCGGCATCACAAAGGCACTCCGCCGACCTGCGAGCGCAAGGCACGAGAGGGACAGACGCAAGGTGTTTGTAGTAGTAAGCTGAACGGCTTGAATCAAGTCGTGTCGGAAATGAACGGCAGTGCTGCGAACAGCTCCTGTCGATACTTTCAATATTTTTTCCTTGTCAATATTTTTTCTCATCTCCATGGTTACAAGTTGAAGTTGATCGTGCACGATGAAGCTTACACTAGCAGAATACCCACTCAACAGTCGACAGCAGTAATACTGCAATGTCCACTGTGGATGCGGTAGCTATCTCGACAGCTTCAAAAAAACTACCACCAATCAACATCTTAACTGTTTTTTTTATACAATTAAGCTAAGAGATAAGTGATACGCTCCAGAACAACGTGACGCTAGTCAGGATGATTTACACTGCACCATATTTTGCTCATCGGAACACAGTAATGTTCGCACACTTCTGTTTCCCGGCAGAAATGGACAGGACCTAGACGGTCAACGGCAACATGAACCAATCACCAGTAGATATAGCATTAAAATATTTTTTTTCTGTTTAATAATCTAATGACCAGAAATTGTATTGTTTCGAGTGCTTACAGTAACTATGGTTACGGAAGGATAGAGCTGACGGGTATCCTATCATCTACCTCTACATGACTAGTATCATGGAGTACTTACTCATCTGCGCAAAATGAACTCACTGTGTCCTAAAGTAAATGAAGGAAATAGATTTTTTTTCCTATTAAATGTAATGATATATAAAACAGATAATCAAAGATGGTTATTAGTGTTCGTTCTTTATCCTTCTTTAAAATATATATGAGATTAAATTATGTTTTAAGGTTGGATGTTATTTAAAGCAAATTTACTTCATTTGTCAACGACAAGTTTCAAATTGACAATTCGTTCTAACTAAACTCCAAAAATATATGTGTTGTATTAGTACTGTATTGTTTTAATCAACGTAACCTTTACTTCTGCCTTTGCCATCATCTTAAAAGCTTGTATTACATTTTAAACAAATGCATAGATTCGATTTTTTTTTATTATAAAATTTCGCTGTCGATTGTTCAGGTGTTGTGCAGGGGTACATCACTAGCAATAAATCTGTGCCTCTAAAGAAGCTTACGTCACTGACATATTGTTTATAAATGAGTGACCTCGCCGGCAACGCCGTCTTAAAGGGGTTTAAATTTTTTGGACCTCAAATGCAATATCACAAAGCAGTAGCTTACGGTTTCTAGATTTAATATAGACTTCGAAGAAAAGCGATTTTTAATACTACTAATCTAGTTCTGTAAAGTTTTTTCCGTTCTTAATGGTATTATACATTTTTAATTAAAGATTACAAATGATGCTAGTTAAAAAAAATGTAAAACTAGTTTCAATGAGAATCGCTATGTAGAACGATGAAGCAAAAACGAGAGGTAGATTTATTGGTAATATTATAAACAGATTATCTGGTCTGGCCCCTGGGTGTTAAGAAGTATGTCTGCCTGTAAAAAATACGGTTAGGATATCAACACAAAACGCTCATCCTCTACCTGTAGTTGTGTACTGTCTTCCTTTAATTCATTAGTTTCTGGTTCCATCTAACCATAACAGTACTGTTTAGACTATGACTTTGCTGTAGAAATACTTATATAGCGGGATGATCTACGGCAAGAGAGAGAGAGAGAGCCACTAGAAATTTACTAAATTACTCGTATTTTTAATTTTAAATCTATTACGACAAAGGACAGAGTTTATAGTAGCATGATCTGATCTTGCTTCTCTTAATATTATCTCATATACTCTACTGAAGCTGTGTCAAGAACATTGGAGATCATATAGGCTCATTTGGACCAATAAAACTTGGAATCTAAATTAAGTTTCTGCTTTATCTGTTTGAAGTAATATTACTCTTTAATATACTTATGAATAATGTTTATAATTAGTTTCATATCTCATTTAAACGCAAGTCTTTTGGTTCAAAACAAAATTCAAAATAACTGTGAAAGAAACTAAGCGAAGTTTAATGTTTAAACGATACACTCTCGATAGTTATTTTTCAATCAAATATTCTAGATCGTAAAAGAACTTTCTATTTTGATGCTATGAACCCTAATGCCGTTGTCAAGCATTAAATTTCGTAACACCCTCGCTTTAGACAAGGGTTTAAAACATGTTAATATTTTTTTCTCATCTACAATGAGCACATGGTTACAAGTTAAAGTTACAATGAGGCTGTGGATGATGAAGTTTACTCGATCAGAATACTCTCTCATAAGATGACAGCCGTAATATTGCAATGTGCATTGTGGGGGCGGTAGCTAGATCTGGTTCAAAAAAAACTACCACCAATCATACACCTTAATTGAGTCCTGAATATTTTTTTATATAATTAAGCGACCAGAAGAGCAGGATGTTCACCTGGTGGTAAGTGATACGCCCGCCTATAACAACGTAGTGCTAGTTAGGATGATATCCTGCACTTCATTGCCCTCGTCGTCTGAGACCTAAAACGTTGTCTTGTTACCTCAGTAATTATAATAGCTACAACACCTTTCAAACTGGAACAGATAAATGTTTACACACCACTGTTTGGCGGCAGAAATAGGTGCTGCGGTGGTACTTAGACGGTCCTTGGCAACGGAGACCTACCACCAGTGAACAAGGGACCTTCGTATTACAAGGCAAGTGGTTCAAGTGTTTGAACAAAGAGAATAAAAATCCGAGTCCCATACACAAAAGTTGTATGAGAGACGTCCCTAATTCGATAATTAACGTGGGCTGCCCATTAAATCGAATTATCTATGACACGTTCACTCGGAGGAGAAAACCTAACTACTCATTAGACGTAATACGACCACCTACGGTTGAACCGCGCCGCAGCAGAATCCCTATGATAATTATTGTTACTTAAAGCAGTGCGACGGTTCAAGTTAATCTGGCGTTGTGTTAATAGCAATAGTGCTGAGTCAGAAAAGGAGCTCGGACCTTAAGATACTGTAAAGCGCACACCTCGTTCCCACGATCGCGAATATGATAAAGCTGCTACAGTTCGGAACGATAACAGCTCTCCGAATGTTCGAGAAGGCCGACCTTAATTTTGTTAAACGATTTTTTTTTAATGCTTTTAAATTTTTATGCGACAACATCGTTTTGTTAATAATCAGTCATCATCATCATCGTCCTCAGCCGGTAGACGTCCACTGCAGGACATACTCAACCCTTAAAGATCTCCATATCGATCAGTCCTGTCATCATGGCATGCGGTATCGCCTAACACTAGAGGTCGTCAGTTATAAGGGTTCATATGGTGGAATTTGGGCTATTTCCCACCACGCAGGCCTAATGCGGGTTGATTGGAGTCAAAGTCTTGTTTGTTGATTAGCAGGATGCACCATGAGCAGGTGAATTTGACTTGGGTTCCGCGAGTTGTGCGGGACTTCCTCACCCCCACCCCCAGTAGTCAGTATATGAAAAGCAGTTTGAATAATTAAAATATTGTTATAAACCTTTTGATGCTTAATGACTTGAGTGAAGTTAGACAAACAACGAATTAAAATGATCATTCATATATAATTAACATTTTTATGTATGAAAGAAATTGCAGTTATAAAACACTAATCACAAAAAAAAAACTTTCTATAGTTAATCGTAATAAGGTAAAGATTAAAATGGAGATGAAATAAACGGCCCAAAAGTTTTTTTAACCGAAGGTCGCGAATATTCTTTCACCAGGATATTTACATAATGAGAACATTAACAGCAAATTCTGAACAAAAACTTTGGCTTAATAGGATTTATATATACCAAGAGATTTTTAGTTTTAATGTCTTTATTTACCTATAGCCATATACGAAAAAGGAAAATATTGTTAGCCTCAAGTGGCAATAGGCAGGACACATCACTCGAAGAACTGACAGCCGATAGGGCACTAAGGTCCATTGTCAAATGGTCACCACGTACCGGAAGACGTAGTGTTGGCAGGCCCCCCACCAGGTGGTCCGACGATCTGGTGAAGGTTGCGGGAAGCAGCTGGTTGCGGGCAGCGCAGGATCAATCGATGTGGATATCTTTGGAGGAGGCCTATGTCCAGCTGTGGAGTGTATAAGAAGACGAAGTAGAGTAGTAGAAGTAGTAATATTAACTGAGGTTAGTTGTTTATATGGCAGTTTATCACTATCGAAATTTCACCATGCATTGCCCAGAATCGAATCTGTGATTTTCGTTTCAGAAGTAAAGTTGTTAGCCGCTGTGTAAAACATACAGCTGGTGGAGTTACCAATTGGGTAGGTTTGTTCTTTTATTTCATTAAGCGACAAGACGAGCCGTTCTCCTGATGGTAAGTGATACACTTGCCCATAACAACGTGACGCCAGTAGGAATGTTATACACAGCATCACATTGCGCTCGTAACCTTGAGACATAAATTGTCGATTACCATCAGTAATTACACTAACTACAGTGCTTT
Source organism: Troides aeacus (assembly GCA_033220335.2). Taxonomy (NCBI): domain Eukaryota; kingdom Metazoa; phylum Arthropoda; class Insecta; order Lepidoptera; family Papilionidae; genus Troides; species Troides aeacus. Next base: position 4,840,026 of record CM067294.1, on the reverse strand, counting down.
TCAAACCGGAAAACAGTAATGTTTGCACACTACTTTTTGGCGCTAGGAATAGGCGCTGCGGTGGTATCTAATAGGGGGACCGGAAAGTAATGTCGTTTCTGCGCATGCCAATACTTGATTGTCATTTGTCAGCTCATTGTTTTGTTCAGAGGCGTACCAAAGACATTGTGAGGTTATAGTGATTTCTTTACTTATAGACAATTGAATTACAATTTTTTTTTGTAATTTTGGGTAAAATGGCCAGCCAAATACCAGAAGAGGTACACATCCGGCATTGCATGCTCTTTGAGTTCCGCAAGGGAAATAACGCAACAGTTGCTACCAAAAACATTTGCGATGTTTATCCAAATGCACTGGACATTCGTAAATGCCAAAGGTGGTTTTCCAAGTTCAAATCGGGTAATTTTGATCTTTCCGACTCGTATCGATCAGGAAGACCATCAGCGTTAGACAACGACGTGTTAAGGGCGGAAGTGGAAGCAAATCCGTGTCAGACGATCGAGGAATTGTCAAACAGTCTCAACAAACCTTGGTCGACCATCCAAGAACATTTGAAGCAGATTGGAAAAGTAAGCAGAGCAGGTGTTTGGGTCCCGCATAATCTGTCCGAACAGAATAAGGCTAACCGATCAATCACATGCAACTTATTGCTTCAACGACACAACACAGAAGCGTTTTTTGATCGCTTGATCACAGGAGATGAGAAATGGGTCCTGTATGATAACCCAAAACGCAAAAGGCAGTGGCTCTCTCCAAATGAAATCCCTCGGAGTACTGCTAAGCCAGGTTTACACCCCAAAAAAGCGCTTTTGTGTGTTTGGTGGAGTATTCGCGGCATTGTTCATTTTGAATTACTGAAACCTGGAGAAACTGTTACTGCAGACCTCTACAGCGAACAATTGCAGCGAGTCAATCAATCTTTAATTGAAAAGTGGCCAGCGATTGTCAACCGAAAAGGCGTCATTCTCCAACATGACAATGCAAGACCGCACTGCGCAAGGCGAACTCTAGAAAAAATTAATGAATTGGGGTGGGAGGTGCTGCCTCATCCACCATATTCGCCCGATGTTGCACCATCGGATTTCCACTTATTCCGAGCGCTGCAACACTTTTTAAGTGGCAAAACATTTGCAAATTTGGATGATATCCAAAATGCCATCTCTAGATATTTTGCCGAAAAACCAATTAATTTTTATCGATCAGGGATTGAAAATTTACTCACTAGATGGCAAAAGGTTATTGACAATGATGGGGAATACATCATTGATTAAAAATAAAGACTCGTTAAAAATGTATGTGTTTGTATTTAGCGTAATAAAACGACATTACTTTCCGGTCCCCCTAATACATAGACGGTATCCGGCAGCACAGCTCTACCACCAGTCATGCCAATCCTGCCAAGTCAGCCTGTCATTCCTAGATGAACGTTGCTTTGTTATAGTCTTACAGGTCTCTGTTAAAGATCTATTGAAATGCAAGATCTTCTCCATCCTGGTCAACATCTTTTACCATTCATTACAAATATAGTGCAATGTCAGAACAGTGTGAATCTCAATATAGCCGAACGATTTAGTCCTTTTCTCGGTTTAAGGTATTTAAAGAAGAAAGAACTCATCATTAATATCTTCATCTGTATAGCACAACCTTAAATCTCGCGTGACGCTAAGTGGCTGTGATCATTGTTAATGCAGAACTATTGCACAATTTTTTTTCGCAAGAACCAACTAATAACGTGTGCGAAACGTTGTAATAATGATAGATATACAAGACACAAGCGAGCAGACAAGCACGGAGCGCCGCAAGTAACTCATCAATCAACTAAAAAGGCAACATCCGACTTTGGCCGACCTCTGCGGAGTGCGATGGTATAATTAAATAAATTTAACAGATAACCGTGAATAATTAACAACAAAGGCGCGTTTTCCGTCCGTCCGTCAACCTTTATCATCGAGAAAAATCGTCTAATTCACACCTTAAAGAGTCCGAATTTGACACACAAAGACCTCACCCGGCCGCTCAGATTAATCAAGGGGCCCGTAATTATGGCGGCCACTAAAATGTTTTGGAACTGGACGACACAGTTTTGACAGAGGCGCGAAGATAAATGATCGCTAATTGCCAAGCTGGCGGGGTGTGGTCAGGATCCGCGGCTCCGGCGCATCCGTGTCAGATGGACATCCAACTGTTGTCTAGTGCTATTAATATTGTGAATGGATCAACGTATCACTATAGTACGTATAGTGAACAAGGTGCAAGCAGACGGTGTAACGTGATCATCTCTTCATTAGACCACTCAAGACTGGTGCTTTTGGAAAAAATATTTGATCAGAGTATTAGAGAAAAAAACGCTTTATCTAATAATCAGTGGTTTATATATATTTACATAATTTTTTTTTTAATTTTTGCACGTACTTTTCATTGATTTACGCTCGAAAAAGCTTCATCTCAATAGCATAGTTATCAAGATTTTCAAGGTTATGTATTCCATTTATAAATGATTGCGTAAACTGGAAAAACAATCTATAATAAGAATATATATATTTAAAAAAAACACACAAAGGAAACTAGTAATTTTAATTATAATAGAAAGCTCTGTAACACAAAGCTTTCAATTAGAATTAGTTGTTAACGTGTAACATCAATACAAACAAAGTTCTCCTGATCATAATTATATTATACTCATCTCTCTATAGAATCTGCTACACTTATACGACGATCATGATCAAGATTTAGGTTGGTTTGGAGCTATACCATTTTCAACGGTTCCTGTGCAATATGTTTTTTATGACTGAGTGTGAAATTCGGAGGACGACAAGCTTTTCTCTTCATTGGTTCATCTTTTTGGTGAACGGTCGCAATATTTTTTATCTTAAATATTCTCAACTACTGTGAAAAACTAAGTCCCAGTAAAGAGCTGTTTATTGTTAACAATAAGCTACTAAGATTTTAATTAGTACTGCACTTACGATTAAAGTAAAGTATAGATATTTTATTTAGCTCAGTATTAGTCATAACTTTTTGGGACCGGTACCCTGTAATATCCTTAATATATCGCAGTACAGACTTCTTTTCAGTTTTAGATCCTGGAAATATAATCCATCTAGTGTGTCTAGTGCTTAAGGACTTTGCAAGACAAACCACATCTCGAAGACTAATAGTAAAGAAAATGATAGATCAATTATGTAATATGTTGTTTCATTTATATCTGTATATAATACTTCTACTATATACTATTACATGAATCTAATAATGTTATTACATATTAAAATCATAAAGTAAACAAAGGTGTTTACCGTCAATGGGTTTTGATGACACCCGAGGGACAAAAATTTAAATTTTTGCAGCGCAACGTTTTCACCCTTGCATGGTTCGAGGGTTAGTCGCTAGAGTAAATAAAACTAAAGAACATTTTAAATAAGCTATGTGTAACATTAATCTAATTAGGTAATTGTTTAAACCAATTAATCATCGAAAGGAGTGGGGGTAGTTAAAGCCTCGCCCATTTTACTGCAATATTCTATAGGTAAATCAATTTAACTTTAAAAATGGCTTCCAAGTCTCACGCAATATTCTGTTGAAGTAAATTTGTTTAACTAAGAAAATATCTGTAGGCGCTTTTTTTTTAATATCATAATAGAAATATATTTGTTTAAACGCTGAGAAATCTATCAACCCTTTTAGTTATTTTGTTAACATTTAAACCTCTCCAATAATATAGTTTCAGTTAAAGATATAACAAAGAGAGATACAGATTTGCAGCGTTTCTGGCCATTTTGTCAGAAGATCATCTGTAGTGTTTGTGTTATTGATTAAAGTTGAATAATATCGCAGTATAGGAAGGTTTATATGATAAATATGTAGTTTTGATGCAAATTCTTGAGCCTTTTGTTATAATCGAAATTTACGAATGGCCAACGTGGCATTACGGCGAGGAATAATGTAAAGGGGTTACCCAAATTAACCCGTGCAACAATGCGCACACAAAACCAACCTGTAATTTCCTTTTTGTTCCTTTTCACAATCGTTTCCAACTATTGTTAGCGAGATAACACTTCGGAATGACCTAATGAGCGGCTACTCGAGGTAATTGCCTAAAATATCATACATACGAATCCTTAAATATTTATTTATGATGCCTTATGTTCAGTCGAACCGGACTTCACGTTTGAAGAATTGAGATTGTATTTGTCGCAAAGCTCATCGCCTTGCTATACTAACGCTTTAAAACTTTGTCACCGCACTTGGCAAATATTTGTGGGAACAGCAATTATTTATACTCAGTTTGATACATATAGAATTTTTTTTTTTTATACACCTATTATAATCAGTAGACGATGGACATTCAATACTACACTAAGTATTTTCGAAAGCTTTTAAATCTGTAGAATAATCAAGATGTAAAGCGATTATATGAATAAAGAAATACAAAACCTTCACATAATTATATACAACATAGTTATGACATATATATTATATGAGATGGAAATAAAAAGCTCTGAAATAGCGCCTAATATATTGATTTTAAATGTTGACATAAAAGTATATTACATATTTTATAGTTGTTGTACCTTGGATAGTTACAGGGTGCAAGGGTTTCCGTACAAATCACGGGATCCAAGCCAATCTCACCTGCTCGTGGTGCACCCTGCTTATCAATAAACAAGACTGTCTCCTGCCAACTGTAAAATGGTCCAAATCCCCCCATATGAACCATTACATACGACCCTAGTGCCTAGCGGTTCCACAGGCAACACTGACTGTATGTGGAGATCTTTCGTTGGCCGTCTATCGGCTGATGATGATGATGATGATTATATAGTCTAGATTAATCGTCTTCACAGAGTGACTTTATTATAAGACTATACTCTTTAATTGGACAAGTCCATTAATTCATATTAACATTGATAATCAGCTAAATGATCTACATGTAATTTGTGTATTACGATCATACACGTGTAATCGCTATCAACGACCATTTTGTTCGAGCGTGTTCTGTACGAACCAATTCAAGTGACACTCGACATCGAGTAATCGGTACTAAAGCGGCTTGTCAATTTATATTGTCTCATTAATAATTCCACATTCCCGGCGCGATTGTGAGGCGTTATAATGACAGGAGGATGACGTATGGATTTGTCGCTTACGGCGTTTGGAGGCGCGCGCCGCCGGCCACATCAAAGAGGTGGCCTCCTTTGATGTTGCCGCGGTGCCGCCCTCGCTGTCGCGCTGCGCTGCACCCCTCACACCCTCATATCGATTTAACGTTATCGATAAACTTAAAATGATTATTTTAAAGTCCTTTAGCTACAGCAGATTAAATAAAATTTTATTCATGTAATTTTCTATATATAATATTTATGTTGCAAAGAAACATTAAACGATTTTGGGATGAATCGAAATGGACTATACATGAGAATACTTCCTGAGATAGGTTTTAAAGTATTAACTTCTAATCACAATATACATAAAATATATTCACATCACCTGTAATGTATTATGTTAAATGTAAAACGTATTTTATGACATACTATATTTTAAGTTGCAATCTGTATTTATAAATAAAAATTTCTTAAACAAAGGTCAATTAATCACAGTAGATACTTTACTGGTGGTAAGTCTCTGTTGTCAGAGACCACATAGATAGGTACTGTCGCAGCTCTTTTTACTGTCGCGAAACTTTGCAAACATTAATATGTTCTGGTTTGAAAGGAGCTGTAGCTAGTGAAATAACTGAGATAAGAAGACTTAATATCGAATGTCTCAAGGTTACGAGCGTGATTTGTTACTATGGATACCATCTTAACTGGGGCTACGTTTTTACAGGCAGAAGTATCGCTTATATTAGATGAATATCCCGTTCGTCTGGTCGCATCCTTAAAACAAAACTTACTAATTGATGTTATAGTAAATAATGTATATTAGTATTTGCTTTAAATCTCAAATTCTAAAATAAACACAAATAATGAGAATATTCTGATATCGAAGTTTCTCTGCCCCTCACTATATAGCAATAAAACGAATGGAACACGTATTTTGACGTGAAGCGGCGCTTCTGGTCGGCGGTCTCTTTCGCGCATATGAGCGCGTCCCTCTCGCGCGAGTGGAGGTGTCTGAGAGGCTATTATAGTGTTATAGCTTGCTTCGACTTCGCTATAAATTATAGTGGAATTGTACCTATTCTTTTGGACGCCTCGGTTTGGTTAAAAGCGATCTGACAGATTCATTTTCTTAGGATATAGCTCGATGGTGGGCTTAACTGGCACCGGCCTTTGTAATTATATCTGCTATTCCATCAGTTCTTGTTCCAATACATTTGTATGTTTTCTGTAGCAGCACGGAGGAGTGGACAGTATATATTTACGTGTTGTGACGGCGACCAGAATTAGTTCTTGGCGAGATGAGAAATTTTTATTGCTAATTTAATATTTGTTTCTACCCATACATCATTTCACATTACTTATATATTCTTGCTATTATCTGTAATGATCGTCTAAGGCTCTAAAGTTCTAAGACTTTCTATCCAATATCGAAAGAGCTTAGTAATAACTAATATTTGCTTTCAATTCTTGGTATGAATCTAAATTAAATCATTATAGTTTCATACTTGAAATTTTTTGAGCTATATTGTTAGTTGTTTGCGTACATTTTTTTTGTTCGATTAATCAACGAGACGAGCAAGAAGTTCTTATGATGATGATTTCATATGAGATGATATACACAGCACATTGTCCTCGTCGCCTTGAGACTTAAGATGTTGAGTATAGTTACCCCATTAATTTCATTAGCTAGCTGTCCTTCAAATCGGAACACAGTAATATTTGCCTACCACTGTTTGGCGGTAGAAATAGGAGTCTAGACGGTCTCCAATAACAGAGACCTACCACCGGATGATATAAAAGTTTGGGATTAACGCATCCGTTGGAGCAGTGCTTGGGGTATTATAAAGAAATAAACCAAACAGAACTTACATTATCCAACAGCGAGGATAAAACAGAGAGGCACAAATTAACGCATCGAGATATCAGAATCGAGATGTTTGCTCAAAAACTTAGATCGTAAGAGGAAAAAAGGGGGTCAATAAAAACAACGGAAGGCTCTTTGGCGGCACCTTGGGGGTCGTAAAACTGGCCATTAGGTGTCCTATTAACGCCTATTTCGACATAATTAGGATCAATTCACTGCTAGGGCCTAGTCATATAATTGTTTGTGTTTTATGTGTGCATAATGTTTAATGCGTATTAAAATTTAGGGGGGGCCATTCCGGTGGCAAGCTGGCGCTATTCATTATTCAAATCAATAAGATGGAGGGGCGCGGAGCTACAGTTAAGAAAAATTAATTAAAAACTTAGCAGACTTACAATATTGGTATCATCATCAGCCGATTATCGTCCACGACTGGACGTCAGCCTCCCCAAAGATTCCTTCACATTTGGGTAGGGATTCATATGGGGAGAGAGGGATTTGCGCCATTTCCCACCAAGCTGGCCAAATGCGGGTTGGTAGGAGCCAGAGTCTCGTTTGTTGATAAGCAGAGTGGATCACGGGCTGGTGAGAATGGCTTCAGAACCATGAGTTGTTGTGTGGGAACCCTTGCATCCCTTACAACCCCACTTCACTATATTGCTATGTTCACCTACAAATTTATATTTCTTTAATGCTATTTTTAGAATTAACCATATAACTGAATATAAACAGACTATATGTTTCATTGAAATAAGATAATTGCAATAAAAGACACCAGTATCTAGAACTTATCTTGCAGGTCTCTGTTACCAGAGAGCGTCTAGATAGTACTACTGTGGTACCTATTTCCGTCGGTAAACAGTAGTGTGCAAACATTACTGTATTCCTAATTAAAAGGCGCTCTATCTTATGTCTAAAAGGGGGGAGCTCAGTGTTATAGTAGAAGTTTATACCATCCTAACTAGCGACACGTTATTATGGGTAGGCATATCACTCACCATCTGCTAGATGTTACGTTTGTTTCATTGTTTTCTTGTATAAAAAAAAAATATATTCTCGGTATATAGACAAAATCTTTCATAGAAATAAGATAGATAATCGCCGAATAAGAAATCAGAATCTAGAACATACGTTTCGAGCTAATTCAATTATTTAATATGGAAGAGTTAAGTCGTCTGTTTGTATTTCCACTAGAGATGAGTAAAATTGGTCTTGGTCTTGTAAAACGCGAGACCAAGACCGAATGAACAAGACTCAGACCTAAATAAAGACAGTCCTTAATAGGACTGTCTTTATTTAGGTCTGAGTCTGCAAGAAGAAGACTAAATGTGCAAGACTAATGAAAAAATAAAAATTCCATTGAAATTATGTATGTGAATATTTATCATAACTTGAACATATGCTTTTCTTCCGCTAACAATATATTTGATATGTTATATAACTGAATAAGTTCCAAGTTCAAGATGGAACACAAAACCAATACAAAGATTGTCCAATTCTTGGTCTTGTTCTTGCTTTGCTCATCACTAATTTCCACCCAATCGTCAAGTGATCGCGGTAATGAAAGCAACTACTAAGGGAATCAATCAGCTTTCTAGACGAGGGTAAATTATGCACTGGCGCCTACAACCAGCGCCAACGGCGTGTTATGAGTTTTTGTGAACTAGAAACGGGTAAAGTAATGATGGGGAACTAGCTACCTGTATATTACACGATAAAGGATAATTTATTTATTTACTGTCTATTGTATCACTGATACACAGTATTTATAGTAGGTATCTGTTGCCGAAGACCGTCTAGTTAGCAGTAATCACAGGAATATAGATTTGTGTACAGGTTATTTAAATAAACAAAGATCGATATCATTATAAGGTTTATTTTAACGGTTCATAGGTCCACACACGTTAACCTGGTTAAGTTAATAAAGAGCTATTTTTTTTTTAATTCATTTAAGTGATGAGACGAGCTGGATTCTCACTTGATGTTAAGTGTACGCCCGGTATCAACGTGGTCTTTATTAGGATGATATACACCGGATCACATTGATCACATAGCCTTGAGACATAGGGTACATACTATATGCATACTAAATACTACTCGCTTCAATTCGGAACACAGTAATGTTTGCATACTATTAGATGGAAGAGACTTACCACTAGTAAATTCATCACTTCGATTAATGTCATTAGAAATTCAGTATGCAACCTGTTTGTTAATGGTTCCACTGCTGGGATTCTGGGCTCTTTTCATAAGGAGAATAACAAGGCTGTGTACTGCGATGATTATAAGCTGGTTACGGGATCTCCAATGTCCACGAAAACTACTGTTCTTGGAACATATCGGTTACCTCACGATGCTCTCTTTCGTCATAAATTCGAGCTCAGTGGGGATCGAATCCGCGCCTCAACGAGACGTATAACGAGATACAAACGGTGAAGGAAACATCGTGAGGAAACCCGCATACTGAAATCATCTTTGTGTGTGTGGGCGTCCCAATAAAGTAGCAACAGGGTCGCCCCATGTTACATGATAATCTGATCACATCTGGCGAAAAGTAGCTGGGAAAAAGGCGTGATAATATAAAAAAGAAATGATCCTAGAAGTAAACTATCACAACTATGTTCATGTTGCTCTATGAATTCGCTAGTAAACTAAAGAAGTTATAGAGTTTTTTTTTTTATAAACACCACATCGCGTTAATGTTCCAAATAGCGGAGCTGATGATGCCGTGATCGCATAAACCTCGTGATGAATTACGAATATCAAAGGCCGCGGTTGGCTCTCGTAATTAATTTCAAACGAACATCATAATCGTAATTTTATGTCTATCCTTTGATGTTGGATTTCGTTTGTAATCCCTGATACGAATGAACGCCGGTGGACTAACGACCGCTATCGCTGACTAAACTTGAAATATAACAGTCTCAAATACAGCGGTTCCTAAACTTTAATGGAGTACAGTTTTACTATACAAACTGTACTATACAAAAGTTTATAAATATAGTCGTAAAGTACATATATACAAGATAATAAGGATTGTTCAGTGATGGTACATCTCTGCCTGAGACAGGTTACCATCGCAGCTGCTGTCATAAGCAGTAATATGCAAATATAACTATATACTAGTTTGAGAGGTATTGTAACTACTGAAATTATTTGGGCAAAGAGACTACTTATCTCTCGAGGTGATGAGCATAATGAGTTGTTTATATCATCCTAAATGATGTCCTAAAGAAAGGCCGGATCAAAAGCACACGCAACAGACGAGCGTGCATGAAGACGCTTATGAAAGTGGAGGAAGCGAGAGAGGTGTGCCAGGATCGTACCAGGTGGAGAGAGGTGGTCTCTGCCTACCCCACTGGGAACGAGGCGTGATATATATGTATGTATGTATATCATCCTAACTAGCGCTATGTTGTTCTGAACTGAACTGAGGACTTAACATTTAAACGTCCTTCTAGCACGATATATGCTATATTCGAAGGATTGAATTACATTTTGTTTTTTTTTTTTAATTTCTAATATACGAAAATAGTCTATTCTTGTAGTAAGTAATAAACTAAATATCTTATTGCGCTCAACAGAAACAACTTCTGTCTCCCGGAGTTGACTGGTAGATTGTCCACCTAATCATTAAGGTTGTCCTCTGTGATAAGTATGGCAAAAATAAATTAAAGTTAATTATGCTTAATTACTATTACTATATCTTTTATCGTTTATTTTATTACTGATAGCAAATCAGCTGTGCCGTTAAAGTATTTGCTTTTTCTTAAAGGAAAGTTATATTATACAAACGTTACTCTTTTCCAATTCTCCAGGGTTTCTTCTTTATATTTAGTCTTGAACACATGTAAGTAGATATTTTGTGACCTAGTTTTTTTCCTTACAACAAGTAGAGCGCTTTGTAAATCTTATTACTTTGTATTATCGCGAAACAAAATTTAATTCTCCATTTGTTTTCTTAAGTATGAATAAACAGAGACATTACTTTATTGTATTCGTCACAATGTTCTGTAAAATGATCTGTAATCTAAGAAGATACATACTTCTCTCACGATGAATAGTTGTATTATTCAATACGTTTGGAAATCACTGATCTAAAGTCTTTATGATGTCCAGTATAAAATCTACTCGGTGAATTAAAGTACAAATGTTTAAATTCTTCTAAACATCCTCTTACTGCGGTGATCCTGTGCTTGATCTAAGGTGTACAGTATTTTTGATTAATAACAGTTGTTACTGTGATGTGCATCAAAATAGCATTGATACAAAAACAGGTTTTTTTTTAGAATTTTTGTTCTCAAAGGTATCTAACGCGGGACTGAGTAATCGAGCTTCACGTTGGAGACGTTAAAGGAATATGACTAATTTTATTATCGGCTTACTGTTGAACAAAATATTTAATATCTTATCAAGCATAAACTGTATATCCTTATTACCTTGGAATAAGATTTCAATTAAACAGAAACGTTAGAAGAAAAAATCTTTGCTGAACAAATCTGTCGCTTGACAGACGTACTATCAAAGGGTTATTGTGTCTCATTAGTGCTTATCTTACATATCAATTGATATGAAACTATTTGAGCCGATTATTTAATGCGACAGGATCCTTCGGATCGGATGTGGCAAGGCGACGTGTGTGATTGAGAGGCGCAAACGAGCCGTGGCAATAACACAGCGGTCTCTTTGATTTGTTTTATAATTCGGGTCTTGTTAAGCGGCACGGGGCCGCGGCATTAGACATGTCCGTTGACCGCTCGTTGAGCCTGGAATGACGTTAAATTGATAGTTATAAATAGAAACGAAACTTTAAAAAAAAGAAACATTACAGCGTAGTATAAAAAAACACCACACAGATCCGTTATACTAAGTAAGCTTAAACTTTGGTAGACCAAAATTCGAATTTTAACTCCATATAATAATTTCATCTTCTAATATAAAACCATCTCGTTTTCGGGTAAATGATTTTGTAAACTACTAAGGTCATATACTAGGAACTAAGGTCACCGATATAGTCCAAAAGATTGCTAATCTAAGTGGCAATGGGTTGGACACCGCTCGAAGGACTAACGGCCGCCGGGCGGTACCGGAAGTAGCGGTTTTGGCAAGCTCCATACTACGTGGTTCCACGATCTGGTGAAGGTCGCGGAAAACATTTGGTTGTGGGTGATCGATGTGGATATTTGAGGGAGCCTTATGTCCAGCTGTGGACGTCTATCGGCTGATGATGATGATTTTGTAGTGTTATCTTTGGATAGTTTAGTACTATACATAATTCGGAACTTAGATCCTTGATAGCAAATATATGATTGCTATTAATAACTATTAACAAGTAGTAATCTTGGAATACCCATTTAGCCAGTGTGATGGATCAATGGCCTTGACATTCTCTCTGTATAGGGGCTACGAATCGTAATAGTTGAAACATTAAGAGCACTATTAGCTCTAAATTTTTTTTATTCAATTAAGCTAAGAGATGAGCTGGACGTTCACCTGATGCTGTCACATCTGCGTATAACAAATTGGCACGTTAGGATGATATACTTTAGACCGCATTGCGCTCGTCGTCTGAAACATAAGATATTGACTCTCGTTACCCTAGTAATAACACTAACTTCTAACCGGAACACAGTAATGTTAGCATACTAATGTTTGTTAGTAGGTGCTGCGGTTGTACCTAGACGGTTAGCTCGTGAATATTAGATCCGCGAGTCCTGAGTTCGATGAAGCTGCTATAGCGGACTAAAGTACATCATAAAAACCTAGACGGTCCGGCAGAGACCTACCAATACCTTTATGATTAAAGAAGTATATGGAAAAATAAAATTTATGATGTAAGCAGTTGTGTTGAAGGTAATAATTGATGATAAAATATTTCACCGTTCGCATTACAATCGAAATTGTAGCAGCATCCATTAGAGTTCATAAGTAATCGTGTGATTACAATGAGGACATTATATCTCTCCTGACAACGTCAAACGTTTCCTTTCATAAATTTATTAGGACGTTATAACTTATTACAATCATCTATGGTACATTTGCGAACCAAAGTGCTAGTTGAAAATATCCTCGAAATTATGGTAGACTTCTTAATGAAGATTTTTCTTCCAAATTAGGCTAACAAGTGACCCTAAATGGTCGCCTAGAATACTCCACCTCTCACATTTCGGTACTCAGAATGCAGTAAAGCTATAGTAGATTTACGTCAGTATAGTAACCGACCAAACTCCATCACATGTGGCCCTGGGAACATCCTTATTACAAGGAAACTTTGGCTAAGCCAACTTGGTAAAGCAGTTGAAAGCCTTTTTTTTATGCTCTTAGTAAAATATGTATTTTTTTTTATTATATTGATAATATATGTAATCTAGCTAATGGCAATAGACTCTACCACTTTGTGTAAAATTTTTGCGATCTCATAGAACTTCCAATTCCGTGTTATTTAGTGTTGATAGAAGAAATATTAGGGGGACCAGAAAGTAATGTCGTTTTCTTACGCTAAATACAAACGCATACATTTTTAACGAGTCTTTATTTTTAATCAATGATGTATTCCCCATCATTGTCAATAACCTTTTGCCATCTAGTGAGTAAATTTTCAATCCCTGATCGATAAAAATTAATTGGTTTTTCGGCAAAATATCTAGAGATGGCATTTTGGATATCATCCAAATTTGCAAATGTTTTGCCACTTAAAAAGTGTTGCAGCGCTCGGAATAAGTGGAAATCCGATGGTGCAACATCGGGCGAATATGGTGGGTGAGGCAGCACCTCCCACCCCAATTCATTAATTTTTTCTAGAGTTCGCCTTGCGCAGTGCGGTCTTGCATTGTCATGTTGGAGAATGACGCCTTTTCGGTTGACAATCGCTGGCCACTTTTCAATTAAAGATTGATTGACTCGCTGCAATTGTTCGCTGTAGAGGTCTGCAGTAACAGTTTCTCCAGGTTTCAGTAATTCAAAATGAACAATGCCGCGAATACTCCACCAAACACACAAAAGCGCTTTTTTGGGGTGTAAACCTGGCTTAGCAGTACTCCGAGGGATTTCATTTGGAGAGAGCCACTGCCTTTTGCGTTTTGGGTTATCATACAGGACCCATTTCTCATCTCCTGTGATCAAGCGATCAAAAAACGCTTCTGTGTTGTGTCGTTGAAGCAATAAGTTGCATGTGATTGATCGGTTAGCCTTATTCTGTTCGGACAGATTATGCGGGACCCAAACACCTGCTCTGCTTACTTTTCCAATCTGCTTCAAATGTTCTTGGATGGTCGACCAAGGTTTGTTGAGACTGTTTGACAATTCCTCGATCGTCTGACACGGATTTGCTTCCACTTCCGCCCTTAACACGTCGTTGTCTAACGCTGATGGTCTTCCTGATCGATACGAGTCGGAAAGATCAAAATTACCCGATTTGAACTTGGAAAACCACCTTTGGCATTTACGAATGTCCAGTGCATTTGGATAAACATCGCAAATGTTTTTGGTAGCAACTGTTGCGTTATTTCCCTTGCGAAACTCAAAGAGCATGCAATGCCGGATGTGTACCTCTTCTGGTATTTGGCTGGCCATTTTACCCAAAATTACAAAAAAAAATTGTAATTCAATTGTCTATAAGTAAAGAAATCACTATAACCTCACAATGTCTTTGGTACGCCTCTGAACAAAACAATGAGCTGACAAATGACAATCAAGTATTGGCATGCGCAGAAACGACATTACTTTCCGGTACACCTATTAAAAAGAAAGTAATGAAAATGAACGTGGATGGTTATAAGGGTAGAGGAAGACCGAAGAAAGTGTGGATGGATTGGGTGAAAGATGACATGTGTAAGAAGAGTGTGAATACAGATATGACGACTGATAGAGGGATATGGAAGAGAAGTACATACTGTGCCGATCCTACATAGCTGGGAAAAGGGTAGGAGGAAGAAGAAGAAATAAGTTGTTAAAAATCTAAATTTATCATTTTGTTCCATTTTTACTTTATCAGTTTATTTAAGCATTTGTATAAGATGTAAAAAGAAACAAATGGACGCGTCTGTACTAGCAACAGATTTCCTAAAGCGGGTTTCACAACAGCGTACGCCACTCCGATCCGTCGCCGCTAATCGTCCAATAAACTCCCATTTATAACATAATTGTGCCTTAATATACCCCCACTCGCCGCGAAAGCTCTAAAACACGACAAAACCACTTCATTATCGGCCATTGTTACGTGTTCACTCCACATCAAATTGTCATTGTGCCGAATTACGGGCCATAGACAACCCTGTTTATTTTCTTTTCTCCTTACAAAAGACGCTCCATTTGCGAATTCCGAACGCACAGACAACATATGCACTTATTTTAATGGCGATAAGGGTGCAATTTCTGTTTTTTTTTTAACGGCTAACAAATGGTAAATAACGATTCATCATTCGGCAAAGTTCTCTTGTTAATTCGTTACAGTACGGAGGCTGGGTTTTTGGGTCAATTCTTTGCCGCAGGGGTAGGTTATTATGGGAAAAAACTTCACCATAAACGCCATTTGGACTTTAAGTATAAGTTCCATGAGCGATATAAAATTAGCGTTACATTGTGCCAAAATATGAAATAGATGTTGAAATATTTAGTGACTTTAGTGAGGAAAAAATGGAATGATGCGAACTCGATAGACCAATTTATCTATGGTCGGATTACGTAGGACCTGATTGATCGAGCTCCAAGAATTTACTGATAACAGCAAAGCTACTGAAATATCAGCGCTCTCATATGTTGGATTTGAAGACTTCCTTTGGGTTACTTTAGGTAAACAAACAAATTTTGGTTCCTCTCTTTCAACGGGTTATCCTGAGAGGTGGCTATGAGGAAACAATTATAATAATAAGCTTTCCCTGTGATTTACTAACGTGACGCAATGGACTACAAAAGGATGAAACGATGATAAATATACTGAACATAATAGTCAGACTTTGCGATAAGCAAGACGTTCTTTCGTATCAAAGAGATACCCAGTTCTTCTACTTTTAGATACCAGGTATTTATACTACATCTTAGAAATAAGATTGTACATTTCGTTAACTTCGAGATTTTAGTACTTATTGCGAATGTCGAGATTATTACTATCAGGTAAACTAGAAACATTTCCAGTTTGCAAATAGTAACAAAATAATGTTTAAACGATACATTTGGCAGTATAAGTGTTACGTTAGGATGTAGGTTTCCGACAAGTCCTCATTTATTACTGCTTCCTTTGCCTAAATTCCTAGTCTAGGTCAGCGTACCTTGTTCTGTCTCTAAGAATCAAGATTTGCAGTGAGATTGTTAACGAGTTTTTTTTATTTTCGGTGTGGTGGTGGACTTTCGTAAATACTCTTCGTCATAAGCTAATTTAGAACTGTTCTTACAACAGGGTCTTTTGTTAAAAAGTTTCAATTATTTTTAGAAAATTGAACTTGACTTTGAACTTGAATGGTGTGGTTAACTAATTGTTTATTTGTACTAGAACATTATATGAAATTTCTACCAGGAAGTAGCTACAACCGAATGATGGAACCCAGGACGCCTTCGGTAAAATTTGAAAGTGGATACGATAAAAAAAGGTAATCCCGCAACTGTCAGCGCCTGAGGCGGCGCGTGCGCACTTCCAAATTAATTATAATGACACTTTAATTATAAACAAAATGACGTTACCGGTAATGACGGCCTCTGTTACTAATATATGTAACGGCTATTTGGGATACGAGTTGCGGCTGATGGTGTTGATTAGATAAAATCTTTTTCTTCTTAAAGTACTTCTGCAACTAGTGAAGGTTGGCGAGCAGCATGGTACAGTCCTTTCTGTATCTAGTTCGGCGGAACAATTCGGAAGCCCTGGATATTTCAGTCCTTTCCCTGATATTCCTCAATCATGACTTTTTCCTTCTCCCCGCCTTTCGGATTCCAGAAACTTTACCCATTATAATCAGATGAGATAAATCTAGTAAAACAGGTACGGGGACTAAACAATAATAGATACAAAATAACATTTGCAAAACTTCCCTAGAGGCGTATTGGTTAACCGCTTACATGATAACGCGATGGTCCCGAGTGTGATTCCAAGGTGACATGTGGAGTTTAGTTGGTAGTAAGGTTTTTCTAATTAGCTACTAACCTACCCTTACATTGTAAATCGTGTGGTTTCGGAATCAAACGAGACCCTAACGCGCTAGGAATATCAACCTTTAAATCATCTACATCGTCTGAGATTATTGCATCAATTATGATTGATTAAATCTACCTTTGATGATTGCTATGTGAAACTAAAGTTAAGATAAGGTAGTTACAGTATTCGTATAATAAATATTACTTATTAGTTAGCTAGATTACATTTATAAATACATAGAACAGCTCACAGGACCCAAGCAAACCTTACCTGCTCGTGATGCACCCTGCTAATCAACAAACGAGGCCCTGGATCCCGCGAACTCGTATTGAGCCAGCATGGTGGTAAATGGCTCAAATGCCCCATATGAACCGCTATATACGACAGCCTCTAATGCCCAGTGTTACCCGAGGCCATGCTGACCTGTAGGTGGAGATCTTTGGTGAGGCCAACAGAGGACGTCTATCCACTGATAATGATGATGATACTAATATATTTCTAAAGGAAGGGAGGGACTTTTAGGAAGAAACTTTAAACATTTCTAAATTTCAATTAATTTATAACTTGATATTAATACCTAATCTATTACTTTTTTTTTTAAAACAGACTATAATAACAGTAATTACAGGTCTTTATTGCGAGAGACTCTCTAGGTAGGTACGGCCGCAGATTCTGTCGCAAAACAGTACTGTGCAAACGTTACTAATATGTCCCTGTTGAAGGGCGTTTTAGCTAGTATAATTACTGGGATAACGAGGCTCAACATTTTATGTTTCAGACGATGAGCGCAATGTGGTGCAGGAGTCATCCTAACCAGCGCGACTTAGTGACAGGCGGGCGTATCACTTACCATTTGTTGAACGTCCCGTCTTTTTCTTCGGTTAAATGAATAAAAAAAAAAAATTACATTCAAACATTTAAATGAATATTACAACAATCACATTTAAATTGTAGTATTGTAGATTAATTGCATTAAACATTTCCGTATGAATAATTACTGGTAATACCACACGAGCGCCTTCGGTCTCGGAAACAAATGTCGAATAATTACACATCGCGATACAGCTCGGTTATTATTTTGTTGCATTTGAGTTCAACAACTGTTCTTAATTCCTACATTATTGTTTGCCTTCGTCTTGGAGAAGGACGATCGCTTGAAGAATAGAAGCTGGTGCCGCAGGCGTACTGGAATTGCTCGATTACACGGGTGCCGGGACTCCACCACCAGTGTTGAACACAAAATTACTGTATTCACTTTGCACACAACGGCCAAATGATTGTAACATCGCATTAAAAACTTTCAACGTATCAAAATCAATAAGAATACAACATATTAATATATTCTTAACATACGGTAACACTAATTAACAGCTATCGGCTATGTTATTAACTGTTTTCTTTAGTACAATGTATGTTTTACGTTTGATGATAGTTAATTAAGATGCGGTTAATTTTTGACTCGAATGAAACCGTAAATATTTGGTTTTGCAGGTTCTCTTGTAACGTTATTAATAACACAGTACATATATTGTTCAAACATGAAAAGCGACAATCAAGGGATGTTTAATTGTATGATACAGGGTTAAAAACGGATTTTTTTAACTGTTCTGCTAAATGGAATATGTAAAGAAACTTTAGTTGAACTGTAATTTATTTCATTGTATCAGTATTCAATTGGGAGACTGTTGTTTACATTCATTTATATGTTATTATTTATGCTGCAGTGTCTTGATTCTGTTTTTTTTTTTACGTGGGGGAAAGGCTTTTGCATACTAGTCCTCGCGGGGACTAAGACAGGTTATGTCGGACTTTCCTTGCGGTCCGAGCCTGTCGGGCGTACCGTACGGTGTCCTGGACGGCGGGTACGCTTCTCGCGGGCGATGCGCCTTGGCATCTACAGGCGCAGTCGCTCGCGGAAGTGTACCTCTTCCTGCGGGATGCCGGAGAGCGTCGGCCGTACCCGGCCACGGTCCGCCGGATCAGGCGCGTTGCCCATGACGCCCTGATCCGGCGGTGGGAGACGGAGTTAGGTAACCCTGCCGCCGGCCGGGACACGGTGGAGGCCATCAGGCCCCACCTGTCCCGGTGGATGAGCCGGCGGTACGGGGCTCTGACGTTCCACCTGGTGCAGGTGCTGACAGGCCATGGATGTTTCGGCAAGTACCTGCACCAGGTGGCTCGTAGAGAGATGACGCAGGAATGCGTCGAGTGTGGTGCGCCGATTGACACGGCGCACCACACTCTGGCGGAGTGCCCGGCATGGGGGCCGCAACGCCACGCCCTCGTCGCGCAAGTTGGCAGTGACCTCTCACTGCCGACTGTAATCGATCGTATGTTGAGCAGCGAGAGGTCTTGGAGGGCGGTGGCCTCCTTCTGCGGCGCAGTGATGCGTCAGAAGGAGGCCGCCGAGCGCACGAGGGAGGCCGACGCCGCTGCCGCACCTTGCAGGCGGCGGCGGGCCGGCGGGAGAGCGCGGCGGCAGAACCACGCCGTCCGCTTCCTCCCGCCGTGAGCGATGGGCCCCTAGCCGGGCACGGTGTGAGGGGGCGTTCGGGCCGTTGGACGTGGCCCTTTGGGCCTTTTGTCGTGTTTCCCCTGGGGGTGCGTCCCCCGGGGGAGTCTTGGTTTTTGTCCCCCCCTCCCACTTCGACGAGGGGGGGGAGTCTGGAGGGAGGAGGCCGCCGCCCAATTCCTTCACGGGAGGGCGGCGGCCGGGCATGCGCTCCGTCGTGGGCGCGCGCGGTCGTCTGTGGGGTCGGGGGGCCCCAACGTGCCGGTCCCGCGAGGGGCCGGTACGGGACGGCAGGTGGGTGCCTTTGCTCCCCGCGGGCACCCACCAAGAGGAGTTTTATACGCGGAGGCGCCCGGAGAGTTGCTTGGCTGAAACCTGGGCGTCTCCAGTATGCGTATTGCGGGACAAGCGGTGGTGGTTTTAGTGGGTATGGGGGTCACGCACAACATCTCAGTGGCCCCGAGCCCCACATAACCCGGCGTCCCCCCCCTTGAAAAGGACGCTGGGTATGCGGTAACAGCATTTCCACCACCGATATCAAAAAAAAAAAAAAAAAAAAAAGGTTATGTCGGACTTGTACCGATTAATACCCGCACGATGTTTTATTCCCAAATCCCTCCACATCAATCTCTACTAGATACATGTGAGAAACTTTGTGACGTTCTATGTCCAGCAGTAGACCACTATCGACTGATGATGATGACGATGGCTTGATAATTATATTCGTAGGGTAGATTTAATATGCTAAACCGCTTACCCTATTATATAAATGTCGGTAAGTTTCTCTTACTGAAGACTTGACTGATACCTGTGCGACGTTTAGCATCCAAACAAGCATGTTGGAAAGAGACTCTGGTGAGTAAACGTAACACTTACGCAATGTGGTTAAATTTGGTTAATTACTTAGAAACACCACTATCGGATTAGGATTCTATATCTTAAACCGTAAAATATAAAGATTGTTTTGTGAACTTGGATTATCTGTAAGCAGAAGAAATAGACGGCGAAGGTATGATACAAATTCATTAAGCATTGTCATATCGTGTCGAGGTCGTTCTGTCATCAAATTAACGATACCTGAGACTCCTGTTCTTTTGCTAAAAATTTTGGTCTACCACACCTAAAAGACAGCTTAAGTTCTAAATGCGTAAGATCATATTCATATCTTATTTTATATATGTCATATTCAATCATTATCAACCGATAGACGTCCACTACAGGAAATAAGTCTCCCCCAAAAATATCCACATCGATAGATTGAGCGCTGCCCGCGTTCAGCTGCTTCCCGCAGCCTTTACTCGATCGTCAGACCACCTGGTGGAGGGCCTGCCAACACTACGTCTACAGGTACGCGATCGCCATTCGAGGACCTTAGTGCCCCATCGGCTGTCAGTGCTTCGAGCGATGTGTCCTGCCCATTGCCACTTGAGGCTAACAATCTTTTGGACTGTGTTGGTAACCATAGTTCTCCTACGGATCTCCTCATCTCTAATTCGATTACTCAAGGAGTCCCCGAGCTTAGCCCTTTCCATTGCTCTCAGTGCTACTTGAAACCTTTTCACAAGGCGCACTGTAAGCGGCCACGCCTCGGATACTTCTAGGATGAATACAATTGATATTCAATGACGTCGTTGAATGTTTATTTATGCTGTTAAAAGCAAATAAACAATTTATATTTGGACTTTACTAAAGCAATTACTAATTGTTTACGGATCATCACACTCGGTATAGACACTGGTCCATAGTTAACTTTTTCGGCTTTCAATGAATATTTAAAAGTGGCCGAGGCGCTGCGTGTCCACTTCTAAGTCCAGTCGACGTTGGTCCACGTCCGCTTGTGATTCGAGCTGATCAGCGGGTCTTATTAAGCCGGTCGACGTATCCACCGGACGACCAATTAATGAATAACAAACTCGTGTCCGTAACAAATCCTCGTACAGTTTTAACAATTACATTCTTCATCGGATTGTTTACGTAATTTGACATCGGGTTTTTAAAAGGTGCGGTTTACAACGCTAATAATGTCGCTTATTCAAATAACATTGTTTCCTCATGAATTATTTTCAATGCCTGTTCGTCATCATTAAAATTTCAGTCAATTGTGCATCCAATAGTTCCTCTTAATCTTCAAACGCCGGTGATATCTCTTACCATTTACCGTTTATGATGGTACCTATATATACAGCGGTAGCTATATCAGCAGTTATACAGTAGCGTGTAATCATTATTTTATTCCTAATAAAACAATACTAGAGAAATGATTGTGTATTGATTTCTATGTTATTTTATAGATAGACTAAGCATATATGAATATCTACAAAGTTAGATCGCTTTCTCGTGTAGGAGCTTATAAAGTCTATCAGATGTTTAATTCCTGATGGAAACTGGTTAAAGTTTAGATTAAAACTTGGTTTTAGAGCTGCAGTACTCTGTATCATATCGAAGGTATTATTAAATAATATTAAATGTACAATAACCCTTACTCGGTACCTCGTCGGGCACGCGACGCCGTCATCAAGGCCCGTTTCTAATCCAAACAAAGGCAATTCTTTCATAGAGCTTATTTGGATGTGTAGCGAATCGATTTCAAACAACACGAAGACACCGCTACGTTTAACTCGCGTCCGCTTATGTTAGAACTTTAAAAAAATTTAACTTACCTTGTTTCTGTGTGGTCTCTAATACTTAAAAAAGAACCTTTTTTAAAATTATTTTAATACTCACCCTTAAATTAGTAGTAAATCTCTATTACGTGGACCACTACGGTAGGCATCACCATAGTGCCTGCTTCTCCCTCCAAACTAGTATGTAAACATTACTGTTCAGATTTATAGTGCTGTGGCTAGTGAAATTACTAGGGTAATGAAACTTAACATTTCACGTCTGAAGACGACGAGAACAATGTGGTACAGTGTATTAAGTAATCCTAACTTACATTATCACCTCATAGTTATAAGCAACTTCTTACCATTAGCCAAATGTACTACATGTCTTGTGTGATGGCTTCGTTAAAAAAAAACTTAGAACAGTTTGATTAAATCAATGAGATAATAACTTAAATATGTTCAATTTAACCAATAAAACATATCTTCTTTGTATATGAAATAGCTCACATCACCTTATGAACACTTGAAGGTCGCAGGAAGTCGCTGGTTGCGGGCAGTACAGTACCAATCGATGTGGAGATCTTGGAGTGGCTATGGCTATGGCTGTCGACGTCTATCAGCTGATGATAATGATGATGACTTAGTAGGTTAATTAAATATATTTTTAACGCGAATTCTCGTTTTGAATTTCTGGTATATCGATTTGCATAGTCACCTCACCAATAGATGGCAGCACTTACGGAATTTACGCTAGGATTACGGCAACAATTTTACAAGTTATCAATAAGTTTTCTAATGATTGAATGATTGTTTTAATGAAGCTTACATAATTAAATGTTAATAATGTTTATTCAGTTAGTAAATATTTATAAGGTTTTTTGTATATCTACGGCAATTGCCCTAATATTTGAATAATTCAAGAATATCATTCCGTCTCAATATTCGGATAGAAATGTAGCCATTAATAGCATTATTCATTCAAATAATTTGCAGAGGAAACAAATTGAAAGGAATTATTTTGTAATCAGATGCTTATAATTATTACCTTTTATGGACATCCAAAAGAAATTCGAAATCAATGAAGAAATTAGGGGTGTATAGGTGTCCGCACAACAACTCTCGGGATCCAAGCTAACCTCACTGCTCGTGGTGCACCCTGCTAAACAACAAACAAGGCTCTGGCTAATAACAACGGTTGGCTTTCCATTCGATTGATATGGGAATCTCTGGAGAAGGCTAGCAGTGTACGTTTATCTTTAAGGTGATCATTGTATCCATTTTTGAGCTTCAGCTTTTAACCATAAGCAGTTGTATTAAGGTTAAAAGGTTAAAAACAAACGACCATATAGAACACGTAATTATTTATTTACACTAAATCAATATTCACATGATTTGCAGAAGCAAACGTTTAGTGCTATTGTTAAATATATTACAAATATATTAAGTAACTGCGGACATAATAGGAACGTTTAACTTTAAACCAGTGTTGACACATACAAGCCTAGAAGATATTAGTTTATATTTGTTTTAACAAAAACAACGTAATTTTGTCTTTGAAATGATATACAAATGTATAAGATATCAATCATTTTTGTATGTTTTCATAACAATCGAGTAACGAACACTTTGTATGATACAAACATATGGCTTTAGCATATCTATTGTTAATTAATAAATAGATCTGTAATAACATATAAAACATTATCATGTATAAATAGTTAAAACTGGAGATTACTTTGCTATATGAAAATTATTAGTTTTTTACTTAAAACTGCTTTCGTATATAAATGATGTTTGTACAACAAATCTCGGCTTTGTTACCTTACGAAGAGCCTTTTCTCTAACACGGTGTTAACTACCACTTAAGTATGATACCATTGTTTATATTTAATTTGAATAAATGTTTGAGAAATTAAAAAAAAAAAGGTTAAATGCACTATTTCAGAATTATTCAAATCCATATTTCAATATTATAGTTACTTTTAACCTTGATTTATATAGTAGTTAACTGGATGTAAATATTTGAATTAACCAGCTGCTTGACAGAAAAAATCGTTTGTTGCTATAACTCAAAGTTTTACTAACATTAATTTACAACTGCTGTTGACAGTAAAATATCAGGACACAGTTAATTTGAAACGGGTTATTAATCATACATATTGAAAACCTATTCAGATGCTTTATATTTCAATAGCACGTTAAGAAACGACATTAATCTACATTAATACTATTACATTACGAAACAATCTAACTATACATTTATAATATTTACAGAGTAATTCGTGAATCAGCATTATCACTGATGATCGAACACTTCATATTGCACTATCTTCATCATCATCATCAGTCGGTTGACGTCTAATAAACACAGGCATTCCACAAAGATTTCGTTACCTTCATCAGCTCGTCGGTTCTCCTCGAATCCTTATATTTAAATCGATTGCGTGAAGTAACTTCAATCATGATCCTTCTCCGTTGTCATTTTATTGCACGCTATTGTAGGATAATAGTTTTAAACAAATCTAGCAGATTGTCGTAATAACATGTTATTTCTATGTAATATGATCATCAGTGGTAATACTAACGAAATAAATAATTTAGAATATTTCTATGTAATATTAAGTACTTAAATACATTCAACTATCACATTTATATTTCGAAAGAAGCTTCTTCAAGTATATTATTGTACAAAACGACATATTTACAATTTAGGTTAGCTTATAAAGAAACCAACATTTAGCACTGCTATTATTAATACTAACGTAGCGCTAACATTTATCATCATCAGCCGATAGATGTCCACTGCTGGACGTGGGCGCTAACGTTACTTAGACGCTATTTTAAGTTTAAGTAGTGATTTAAAATGCGATACTAGATTAGTGAAGGTAAAAACATCTAACGTCACTAACGAGTTTGAAATATTTAAATAGGTTTAATAGAATTAATCAGCAGCTTCAGGTATGTACTTCATCATCTCATGCCGTTAGACGCCCAGTGCTGGACTAGCCCTCCCGAAGACTTCAATACTGAATAGTTTAGTGTTGCCACATTCGGATATATCTCGCGATGATTATCAGATCGTTGGTTTACCTTGCAGGGCGTTTCCAGTACTGGGTCTAACGGTATGCAGGCGCCGCTCGAAGACCTTACAGTGGTAGACCTTACCGTCCCTTCGAGCGAAATGCCCTGCCCATTGCCACTAAAGTCGAGCAAATTTTGGGGCTAAGTCTATGACCTTAATTTTAATTCCTAGTTTATCTCTAGAAGGTAATCACGAAAGACAGATAACATGATATCTGTTTACTCACTGTTTTTCGTTAAATAACAATAAACTTTTTAAGTTACAAACGCCACTTAGTCTTTAGTTTTTAGTCTGTATTTCCGATCACTGTTTCCGCCGTGTATATATAGTCTGTGGGCATCGATTCAGAAATCGAGCACGCTTCGATCGTAGCCGACGTCGGGCGCGATCGAGCGCGCCGCCTCGTTTCATTTGGACGCGTTCACGACTAAATTAGTCGCGGCCTCCTCGCTGGCACCTATGCTCATCGCTTTCTTCTTCAGTATCCCCAAGTCCGTCACGTTCTCCAGAAAGGTTTTATGCGCCGACAGGACTTTTGCGCTTTCGACGTCTTTCTTCAGCTCCTCCATATCCCGTTTCAGCTTCGCTCTTCTATTTTGGAACCACGTTATTACTTGCGCGTTCGAGAGGCCGAGGGAACTGGCTATTTCGTCCCTGTCCGCCGGGGATAGGTACTTCTGATAGAGGAAACGTTTCTCCAGTTCGAAAATCTGGTGATTCGTGAAGGCAGTCCTTGATTTTCTTTTCTTTTTCGGTTGGGGCCTCGAGTTGAATAAGTTAAGATGATTTGACTGACCATCTGGAACAAGAGCGAAAAGGTCTTCATGAATAATCTTTAAACGACAATAATCAATTTATCTACTTTACATCCTAATGATGTACTAACTTGGGAGATTAAGGATATAGAGCGCTAGTAATTTATTAGAAATCTATAATGTGTATTTAGGAATATACTAAAACCTGCAATCAGCTAATAGCGTTATTAAGCTTGATTCAATAAGTATTCAATCGTTATTTTATTCAACCGTTGCTTGGATACATGACAAGTGTATCTAAGGGTATTATAAATAGGAGAGACCGACTTTCGACTCGTTATCAGGTACTAAAACATTATTCGAGTCTATGACACCGTAATAAAGGGCCCGCAGCGCTAAAATGTAACTCTCCCGCCATAAAATATACAATAAAAACACACCCAGCAATCGTAACATTTTAACGAGCATCCAATAATATACGGGCCGTTCTCAAAAGCTCCACAGGAAACAATCGTTGCGAACATTGTACGGAATTAGTCTATTTGCCAGGACAATCATTGTTATATAGCTTTCTTCCGTTATTTTATCTCACTGGAAATTTCCAATGGAAAAGGTTATTTAACTATCTGATAACAGCTAGATAAGTAACATTTTCGGCACAGGAAGTAATGAAGAAATCGCTAATAAGTTAATCATACATTTTTTATATATACCTTATATAAAGAAAGAGGTAACATCCTAAGAACGGTTTGATACATTTTTTCGTATATAGATATGAGCGATGATGATTAAGAATGGACATGCAATAGGGGATGAAGATGTCTCACAAAAGGCGCTATTAATTTATCAGATGATCCATGATCACGATCATTCATCAGGGATGTAAGAAGACGAAGCTATTATCCAAACGTTTGGAAGCTTCATTGTCTCATACTAACATTATATGCTGTTATAGTATGAATATTTAATGACAAACAAAATGTTTTTTTTTCCTATAAATATAGTAATATTTCTGTGTTATTTGCTATAATACTATTCTTTGATGGTATTCAGTTCTTTAACCGATTTATATAGCTTATAGAATACTAACCCCGTGAAGCCAAAAGAAACGGATATAGCCCTCTATACATTAATACGTCTACATTCACATAAGATGGGTCTAGATGAAAGTATAGCATAGTGACGGTGACATACAAATTAAAAAAAAAAAACGGCTTTATCTATGGAAGATGTTATTAACAATATAATTATGATGACATAGCAAATGGAAGAACAATAGTATCATATCCTGTTTAGTTATATGTACGTTTATATATGTATATAATACCGGTACCGCAGTATCTGGCTGGTGTTGCCCTATTTCGTTTAATATCTTTACCTACTATTTTCAAACGGAATCGTGTAGAAGTTAATTGTTTTTTAAAATTAACTTGTTAATGTTTCATTTTATGGTTTGACTCAACGCGTACGGACCCCGCGTTAACTGCTTTATGTTTATCGTTTTTCTTATCGATAAGAAATTGTTTAAAGTAACGTATTTATTTCAAACGACACCATTGCAAAATGTACTTAATGTAAGCATTTGAAAAATGTCAAATGATCAATTGTTTATTATAATAGGTTGTCAAATATCTCCCTTCCGCCTTTTTGTCTTTTGAATTTCGCGGCTATGTACAAAGCGCTACAGAGCTTGTATCTGGCAATACTATACATAATTTGAAAGGTCTAGACATAACCTACAAAACGACGCTATGCATAATTAGTTTGGACCTAGTTAATAGTTTATGTTAATAGTTTGGTTTATAAATCATTGATATAAACAATACATTACTATTTTGATACGAATGAAAACCTTCGATCAAAATTTTATTTCTCGGTTGGACTGTGAAAAGAGAGCCCCCTGGTGCACAAGAACTTAAGTATCTTCTAAGATAACTGGTCCTTTCAGTGCTTAGTGCGTGTGGCTTACCACAGACATTAATAAAAATGACCCATTGCAGTTAAATCCGCATCGTTAACTTAAACTGCCTATGTAACGCTTCGTAAGTGTCGGTATACGTATTGAAATTGGTTAATGTACCAATTGGTCTCGAAATCATGAATACTTTTATTATGGTCACAGGCTTTAGTAATATCATGAATCATATATATAGGAATTTATTTAACAATATAGCTTATTCAATATGTATATGTTGAAGAAGATACGGCAGTGAGATAGTAAACATATAGAAATGAAGTTTATGAACATATGATTAGGCGATCGTTTACTGCTCATATCTGATTTTTATGATAACATAAGACTGTTATATGATTGTTTCATACGTTTAAAAAAGCACTATACACATTATCTTTTAACAAGGACTATGTCTTTTCCTTATTAATTTTAATTTTGAAATCTAAAGGATTCGTAATTGTCATTCAAAGGTGATCCTGATTTGCAAATAAATTACATTGACTACGAAAGCACAGCCTTTGCGGCAATTCATTTCCTCTACATTTTTCAAGGATATGTATTAGTGAATCATATAAAACAAATTAAAGCATCTCATTAATTACATTTTAAGTTCCATTCGTCCGCCGTCATGCTTATTTCCGCTGAAGTCAAAATTAACAAAGGTGGAACAATTTATAACGCAAGATTTAAATACCTAACGCATCAAAACGGCAAAACAGCTGTATCAATCATGACCTAATCGCATCCTTAGCGAATCTGGACCTCAATTAGGACTGTATAAAACACGCAAATCGCTTAAAAAAAAAAAAAACGTCAAGACATTACGGTCTCGCAAAAAAATATCGAATCAGTTATGGTGGAGCAGGACGCACCTGACTCCTGATGTGACAATGCTGCCTAAATCGCGTTAGATTTTATTATTCTAACGACATATTAATAAGGACGACAATTTAAAAGTCGTCAATACGAATACTACAATTTGATATTCCTTATAAATTACTTTGGGAAGTGGCTCGTTGGCCTTCATTACTAACGTCGCGGGTTCGAATCTCGCCTTGTACTGATAACTTTAATACTTATGTACATTTGTGAACTTTAGTTACAACAGCGAGATACAAACGGTGAAGGAAAACATCGCGAGGAAACCCGCACATGACTTAGGAATTATTCTAAAGTCATCAACCCGCATTGGGCCAGCGTATATATGGCCCAATTGCCCTCATATTGATGGTAAGCCTGTGCCCCAGCAGTGGGGACTGTTATGGTAACGGTACTTTGGAAAAGGTCGCTTTGTTTTTAAATGGTTATAAAATACTTAATTACGTTTATCGAGTGTTATAGTATATACCATTTATTATCCTTATGAGTCCTAATATTGTAGAAAAAAAAAAACTGATTTTAACAGGATAGTCCTTATAAAAACTTGAGTTGTTTCACAAGTTAATTGAATATTAATGTTATAATGCGTGTCGGTGACTTAGTTGAACTTTGACATCTTATGATCTCTATTCTCTGATGGTGTATATCACTTGTTAGTCGTTTTTGACTTAGCTGATATTGGGTTCATAGACCCTGGACCCACAGCCGTCTAAAGATTCATAGACTCATAACGAGATCTCTATTAGAAGTAAAAGCTCAAAATTTGATGAAGATATCGCTTCTGCCTCTTAAAGGGATTTTGCCATAATCACGCTTGGCAGGCGGGTTGGTGATAGCAGCAGGTTAAGGTCTATGGTATTTAAGTCAGCCAGTGATGAATGGTTATACCGCCATTAGTCGGTCGTGAAAGCCTAGGTCAATCTTCAGGATGCACCACGAACAGGAGAGGTAGGCAGTTGTGGAGATTGACTTTGACTGAGTATCCTTCTTTCACCCCTCTCCTCATACCTCGAGGACATCCAAGAAATCGCTGATATTATAATAGACATACTTATTTTCCATACAAATACTTTGTTAAGTTTACTTCCCATCAGAAAAAAAGTAATATTCGTTTGTCAATGACGCTGTAATTCATTAAAGGCTAAACGTAGAAGGATAATTGATTCTAGATGAGTCTAGAAGGAGGCTGTTTTTTAAGACATTATTATTTTGGAACTTTTATCCTTTAATGTCTATGGCAGCTCTATCATATTTTATACTTCTACTAACTATGCGTTTGAGATTAGTTTCAATATTCTCCAGCAATACTTTTCTTATAGATTAAGGAATGAGACTCTTTTATGACTAATACATTAAATAAAAAAACATTGAATTACCTAGAGGCATGAGTTATTATCTAGTTTCTGTTGTAGTGATAACATTATTAATGTTTTAGCCTGTTTTCCTAGATATCCTTTGCAGAATTTCTGTCAATGATGAACACATCACGGGTTACGCCAATTGGGGTTTATTTTCTATTACTACTTCATTCACTAAGTATAGATCTATATTTGCTAGCAGATTTCATTTAATCGGTTTATGTTTTTGTTTTAATTACCAGTAACTCTTGTAAGAACTTCATTTACTGCTGTTAGGTCTACGTTGCCGGAGACATTCTAGATAGGTATCATCGCAGCGCCTACTTCTATCGCCAAACAGTAGTTTGCAATTATTACTGTCTTCTGGTTTGAAAGGCGTTGTAGCTAATGTAATTACTGGGGTAATGAGATTCAAAATCTTATGTTTCCGGCGATAAGTGTAAAATGGTGGGCATATCACCATCGGTTCAATATCCCGCTCGACGCGTCGCTTGATTGAATATAAAAATAACTAGTTTAAAGAGTTTGGAGATGAATATCATTAGTATTGGAGATGTTGAGCATCGGCTTTGTCCAAATGGATGTGAGTAATGAAAGGTTTGACTCTCGTTACTCAGCAGTGTCGGTTTTGTTTAGTCAATGTCGGTGCGGCGCGACCCGGCCTCCGATCGATACGCACAAACCAACCGCTTTTGTTCACCTCTGTTCTTTACTCTTTTATACAATTATTGTAGTTAAATATAACAGTTATTATTTGACTACCACAATGACAAGATACTAAACTAAATTTACTATACTTTGGACAACGACATCATAACTTCTAAAGGGATTTGCAGCAGCATGAATCTTTCCTTTACTCCTCTCTATCATACTTACACTGTTCGCACGGATTCAATCATTTGTTTCGTCAATCATCAAAACTTTCATTACTATAGCATTCATAACTACTCGAGATATTTTACTATAGACAATTATAATATAGTAAAGTATGTACTGATATAAAATTATGTAACAAAAAAACTATGATAAGACAATTAATTTAATTTCTGTAACGACTTCTGTGTAGACTACTAACTTGGTCTCTGTTGTCGGAGACCAACTCAGTATTATTTCTGTCATAAAACAGTATTGGGTAAAAATTACTGTGTTCCGGTTTGAAAGGTTTTGTTGGTAGAGAAATTACAGAGGTAACGAGACCTAAATTTTTATGTGTCAAGGCGAAGAGTACAATGTAAACTATCCTACAACTAGCACCACATTGTTACGAGCAAGCGTATTACTTAACACCAGGCGATCGTCCCGATTTTCTAGTCACTATGTTGAATAAAAAAAAATTATATAATTTTTCCCAAATCACATGACTCTTTGATTATCTTGTTAACATAGCAGCTAGTAATGAATGAAGTTGTAATAAAAGATATCGGGAAGGAAAAAAGATACCCTTCTTCTAAGGAGTAGGCAAGGATTTGTGGGATTTTTCCTAACTAAAACCTCCTCGGTGGTTAACCTCAGTCCGGTGCGGGAGGTCCGGGTTCTCCTAAGGAACGCACCGGTATCTCCCGGCACTATGCCTAAAGCATGACCTATGAAGGGCTGTAGCCATCCTCGGTATAACAAGTACTAGACCTCATCGTACTAGTCATTCATCCGCTTAGTGGAAAATCAGAGGCCCCACCTTCAATACCTCCGAACCCGAAAATTCTTCTAGTCGCCTTTTACTTAGTGGCTGGGCTTACCTTAGTCATACTCTTAAATGCCCGAGACTTAGTCGCCCTCTACTTAGCGGCATAGACAGTAAAGAGAACCAACAAATCCATTCTCGAACAAAATCATCGCCAGATTGTCCACCATTTGCTACAAGCGAGTCCTGAATTACTTTGGCCTTATTATCCGGAGACAACCAGGAAATCGGATAAGCTGGATGTAGTAGGAAAGATTGAGGGTAAAAGATCACAGGGTCGATCGCCTTTCCGATGGTCCGATCAGATACAGAAAGTCATAGCCACCAATATTCCGAATGCCCTGAGACGTGCCGAGAACAGATAGTACAGTCATGAACTACACGAAAGAGAAGAAGAAGAACAGAAGTCTGAGTTTATTTTAGTCCTATTCTCGATAGCTCGAAACTATAGGGAAATTCTTGATTTATGCTATCATTCCTAATTATATTATATATAGAAGCCGCGTAGATAAGTTTGGGAAGCGCATCGAAAGGTATATTAGTGCGTGCGTTACGCGAACAAAGGACGTGGACAGGTCTTTAACGAGTACAAATTGAATATCCTGCCACGTTTCGTTCAGTCGGCTCGTTACGGAGCTCAGATGGATGGAATTTTGTAGAAAAACATCACCTTTCTCAGATCTTACGGACCTATTGAATCTTCAGCGGAAAAAAGCGTGGCGAAACAGAGCTTACGTGTTAACTATTGATTTTTTTTTGTATTTAAAAACGTCCGCCCGTTAATCACGCTCTTTAGGTGCACGTACTGCACAGGTACAGGCGATTTCGTAAACTATAAAGTAAGAAATATATGTTTCATGATAAAATTCTTATTATCATCAGATTCATGGTGAAAGAGTAGATGAAAGACCATAAACGAAAGAGGTATACAAGGTAAGAATAATTGGAAAAATCGGTGCAGGTCGACCTAGGCGGACAGAGTACAGAGTACTCGCAACCGACGAGCATGCATGAAGACGCTCATGAAAGTGGAGGAAGCGGGAGAGGTGTGCCAGGAACGTAGCAAGTGGAGAGAGCTGGTCTCTGCCTACCCCACTGGGAATAAGGCGTGGTATATGTACGTATGTATCATCAGCTGATAGACGTCCACGGCTGGACATAGGCCTCCTTCAAAGATCGTGACGTCTGTAGGGGTTCAGCATTCAGTTGGCGAGATTCGAGTCATTTTCCATCACGCTGGCTTTATTCGGGTTGGTGGGAGCCTGAGTCTTCTTTATTGATTGTGGACCACGAACAGGTGAGATTAGCTTGGGTTCCGTGAGTGCTTTTGCGGGATTCCCTTTCACTCCTAATTTTAATTATTGCTATTGTGCCGACTTAGATTACTAGTAGTAGCTTTGTAACCGGAGACTGTCTACGTCTAGGAACACCGACACTCCTATTTCTTTCGCTAAACAGTATTGTGTAAATATTATTGTACATCCGGTTTCAAGGCTCGTGCAGCAAGTGAAATTATTGGGATAACGAGAATTTAACAGTCTCAAAGCGAGGAGCACAGTGTCGTATAGTGTATACCATCATAACTAGCCCCACGTCGTTTTGGATAGGCGTTTCACTTAGTATCAGGTGAAAGTCTAGATCGTCTCGTTTCTTCATAGAATAATAAAAAAACCTAATAAAGATATGATTCAAATATATATCATCAGTAACTTTTAATATGAAAGCTTAATAAAAGGGTGATTTCTAGTAATGTTTCTACAATTTGGTTATACTTTATAAAGTCCGCCATATAAAAAATTCTAGACTCAAAACTATATATGTTATAATAGGGGGACCGGAAAGTAATGTCGTTTTCTTACGCTAAATACAAACACATACATTTTTAACGAGTCTTTATTTTTAATCAATGATGTATTCCCCATCATTGTCAATAACCTTTTGCCATCTAGTGAGTAAATTTTCAATCCCTGATCGATAAAAATTAATTGGTTTTTCGGCAAAATATCTAGAGATGGCATTTTGGATATCATCCAAATTTGCAAATGTTTTGCCACTTAAAAAGTGTTGCAGCGCTCGGAATAAGTGGAAATCCGATGGTGCAACATCGGGCGAATATGGTGGATGAGGCAGCACCTCCCACCCCAATTCATTAATTTTTTCTAGAGTTCGCCTTGCGCAGTGCGGTCTTGCATTGTCATGTTGGAGAATGACGCCTTTTCGGTTGACAATCGCTGGCCACTTTTCAATTAAAGATTGATTGACTCGCTGCAATTGTTCGCTGTAGAGGTCTGCAGTAACAGTTTCTCCAGGTTTCAGTAATTCAAAATGAACAATGCCGCGAATACTCCACCAAACACACAAAAGCGCTTTTTTGGGGTGTAAACCTGGCTTAGCAGTACTCCGAGGGATTTCATTTGGAGAGAGCCACTGCCTTTTGCGTTTTGGGTTATCATACAGGACCCATTTCTCATCTCCTGTGATCAAGCGATCAAAAAACGCTTCTGTGTTGTGTCGTTGAAGCAATAAGTTGCATGTGATTGATCGGTTAGCCTTATTCTGTTCGGACAGATTATGCGGGACCCAAACACCTGCTCTGCTTACTTTTCCAATCTGCTTCAAATGTTCTTGGATGGTCGACCAAGGTTTGTTGAGACTGTTTGACAATTCCTCGATCGTCTGACACGGATTTGCTTCCACTTCCGCCCTTAACACGTCGTTGTCTAACGCTGATGGTCTTCCTGATCGATACGAGTCGGAAAGATCAAAATTACCCGATTTGAACTTGGAAAACCACCTTTGGCATTTACGAATGTCCAGTGCATTTGGATAAACATCGCAAATGTTTTTGGTAGCAACTGTTGCGTTATTTCCCTTGCGAAACTCAAAGAGCATGCAATGCCGGATGTGTACCTCTTCTGGTATTTGGCTGGCCATTTTACCCAAAATTACAAAAAAAAATTGTAATTCAATTGTCTATAAGTAAAGAAATCACTATAACCTCACAATGTCTTTGGTACGCCTCTGAACAAAACAATGAGCTGACAAATGACAATCAAGTATTGGCATGCGCAGAAACGACATTACTTTCCGGTCCCCCTATATTACTTAAGTTATATTTAAGACTGTTATGCAATAAGTTATGTATAAGACTGTTATACTTAAGTTACATTTAAGACTATTAAAACTCGATTGATATATTTATGTACATTAAGAAAATAACCTCTCCGCGATAGATAACAAATGTAGATAAATTAGAATTGATGTGATTACATATGCAAACTTCACCCATTTGTAATCATTATGAGTACTAGGCGTAATAACACGGTGTCGACTGACGAAAATTGAAAAAAAAAAAAAACTCAACGAAAACAAAAAAGCGATCCCAATTTGATTACGTATAAGAATGGAGTCCGTGATATTAATGGCAGTAATTCCTTTTGTTGTTATTTGATGAAACTGCTTCCATTAACAATGAACTTAAAAAAGATTTTACATTAGTAATAAGATTATCTAAAGTCTTCATCATCTTCATCAGCCGATAGACATCCAGAGCTGGATATAGGTCTTCATCAAAGATCTCATCGATCTTTGCTGCGCTGACCGCATCCAGTCGCTTCAAGCGATCTTCACCATATCGTCGGTCCACCTTATATGGGGGCTCTTCTAATTTTTTTTTAAGTATTATGTAATAATGTTAGATTTATTTATATGAATTTATAAAAATTAATACTAACAAATAAACTATAGGAAATATGCATAAATAATATAAATGCCCTAGGTCCTCCCTATAAGTAAACTAATAGCATTGCCACGATGAATGGCAGGGCTTATTCCTTATGTCATGTAGTTTCGGGCTCTAGTGTCCCAGGTGGCATCCGTTAGTTTTTTGGACACATCTCTGAAAAGTTTAATCACATCCGGTCTTAATTTTTCGATCACAAACTATTAAATTATGAAGTCGCCGCAGAGAATCTCTATGGTCTATTTTAATGATGTCAGTTATACAACTAGAACTTACTTAATCTGCTCCCTATAAGTTTACTGGTGGTAGGTTTCTATTGCCGGGGACCGTATAGGTGAGTTTAGTGCGCATATATTATTCTGTTCAGGTTTGAAGGGCTTTTGTAGTTAGATTAGCGGGGGTGACGAGACAACATCTTGTGTTAAGGCGATAAAAGCAATGAGGTGCAATGAATATCATCCTAACTAGTGACTTTATTGGCAGGCGTATCACTTAACTTTAGGTGGAAGTCTCGCTCATATCGTAGCTTCGTTTAATAAAAAAAAAATATTATTATCAATTATCCCTAAAATGGCCGAAGGAACGACTCTTCAAACTGTTGGCGATCAGATTAGTAGTAGAGAGTAAACAAATTCGATATTCAGCTATTATTTTTATGGTATTTAAGTCCGGTTGACTTCTCTGTGTAGTCATAACATTTCTACCGGTGTCCACCAGGTGATATCCAGGAAGGAATATAGGAGAGTACGAGCTGGTGTTGGTTTTTAAAAAGAAGCGGTGTTATCAAAACAAACGGTCGCATGTAGTCGCGACTGAACGGCTCGGTTGCCACCACGGCCTATTTACTTCGGGCGACTCGTACGTATCGACGGACTGGCAACACTTTGTGGAGCCGCCGCATAATGGCCCGTGACAATGTTTCTGCTCCTTAATTAGGGATAAGTATCCGGTTCAACTTGCTCTATATTTAAATTTTGAATTTGGAACAATATAATACACGTTTAATGTTAATTTAAGCGAGACGTCACAGATGTAGTATGTGTTGAATTGTTATTATCTCATAGTTTATTAGTTCATCATCAGCTGATAGACGTCCACAGCTGGACATAGCTTATTAATTTCTAAACATATGTTTAATTATATAATTAACTTGTTAATCATTTGTGTATAATATGTTTTCGTTTCGATATAATGTACTATCTGTGAATGTTTTTAACTTAGTAACTTCATAAACAAGTTCGACGTTGCAAGCTCTTCAAAAATGTCGTTAAAAACAAAACAAATCTGGATTTAAAAAAAGGACAGACACACAAAAGGCAGTCCCTTCACCAAACAATTCTCCACGGTCAATACGTGTACCTCAACAAACCCAATCGGGCGCGGTTGTGCGATGATTCAATTGATTCTCGCGGCCAAAAGTGTTCAGTTAAATTGACCGAACCAGTTTCTCTGCGAAGTTCTCAATATAAATGTATGATAATTCAACATATAAAAGAACACCATATTCTTCATAAAATTTTGTATTATTTATATATCTAGAGATCCATTGATTTCATCACTAGATCTTCGAAACTATAAGAAAGAAACATTCAAAATTTGTTAGAGATATTGCTTCTGCCATTTGAAGATCAACCAAGAATGGATTTTATAAAATCCTATCCCCAAGAG